>OY748327.1:45918945-47201199 GCA_963556525.1 Cochlearia excelsa | reverse complement strand
ATGTGTTTTGGTTCTTTAATGACAATGTGGTAAGGATTTTTTTCGTGGGCTAAGATTGTTTGAAGATACATATATCCAATATACAATTTATTTATGTTATGGTTATTGATGATGGGATAAAAACAATGATGAAGAACAATATAACTTCGATAAATTTATTATTTTGATAAATTAACAAAATAATTGACTGCAAAAACAACCAGACCACGAGGATGGATCGGACTCATAAAAACTATTGTTATTATATGTACGTACAGATTTATATTTATTTAAGTACTTAAACTATATATGATCTCTGAATCCATAACACGTTATCTTAAGATTTAAATATCAAGATTGTAAATAGTTGGATTTCCCAGAATGATAAGATTAGATTTTCGAATCTAGACTCATTTGAATCATCGGTAACTACTTTCCTAATAAAAACAAAAGAGTTACATAGAACAAAAACACAAGCTAGCTAATCATGAATCTTTTTATAAAAACCAGATGTTGATAACTAGAGTGAAAGGTTTCCTGAAAATTTTACTAAAATGTCGCATAATCGAGTGGCAATTCGGACGGATAAAATTGGCCCGCGCCTAAAAGGATGTACCGGGAAAATTGTATGTAACGACCCCTACCCATCACCGTTCGTGAGCAACCCATGCCCGCTATCTCGGCCCATGGGCTCCACTCTCGATCGACGGATCGGTCTGATATTCCGGGAGACTTTAGAGACTTCATTACTGACTATGCAATCACCACATCACATTTCCCCGTGTTTTGTTCTCACTCGCACGATTCCGTAAATCACTTCCCGGAAGATCACTCATCCCTAGATTGCTCCAGCCCAAACACGTTTAACTGTAGAGTTCTATACGACAAATGGTTGGAAAAGTAAATGCATTTTTGTGACATAGATAGTCAAATCAATTCTTAAGTTTCTCCACGTACATATCATATTTCACAAATCGAGATATCACATTGTAGGTGTTAAGAAGGTTTCTAAGAACAACTTGGTGGAGGATTCACCATGTAATTTTTTCGATTTTTTTCTTCTCGATAGTTTCAACCTTTACTCTATTTTAAAAAATTGAGTCTGTTGCTATTTAACATATCATTCACCCTAAAGAGAGATTATTAATCTATCTCTTAATTCTTCGTGGCTTTAAAAATTGAATAATCATTACAAAAAAATATGACAATTCTTAAAGAGAAATGCCAAGTGGATAAAAACAAGGATTAATAACTAAACTATACTAGACTTGGAAAGTATAGTATTTACTTAACTAGTCCTTTATCAAGCAAAGTTTACTATAATAGTCTTGGAAAGTTTAGAAATGTAAAATTAATCTTAGTTTTGTTTTTAATAACGAAAATGTCATTTATTTATTTTTTTTGTTAAAAAAAAACTATTTTATCTCTTCTTTTTCTCTCTCTTTCTCTCCAATTCTTTCTTTCTCTCAACAGATCTACGAAAATTCTTTCTTCTCTCTTTCTCTCCAATTTTCTTTCTTCTCTCTTTCTCTCCAATCTTCTTTCTTCTCGTTCTCTCTCTGTAACAAGCGCGATATTGTAGATCTGTTGAAGATGGTTGCAAACGACGGGAACGACGGGGACGGCGGCGACGGGAACGACGGGGACAGTAACGGCGGCGACAACCTTCCTCGACGGCGAGATGAAGGTTTTTCATGTTTTTTTTTCGAAAAGCTTCTATTTAATTGATGATTCGCATTATTTTTATGTTGTATGAACAAAACAATGGTCTATTTGTGTCGTTTTACTCGTTTTAAGAGTTGTGTTTTTAGGGTTTTGAATAATTAGTTTCAAATTTATTCATTTTTGTTCTTCATTGGTTATATTCCTTGTTCTTCATTGTTTTCTCGCGGTTTAGGGTGTTTATTGTGGTATAAGATTTGTTGATATTTGATTAGGTTATTTTGTTAGGTTATTATGTTATACAGTAGGTTTGTTTTAGTGGATACATGTTGTGGTAGACTTAATATATTACCTTTGTTTTGTGCGTTACTATTTGTGGTAGATTTTTATAAGTTTCCTTTGTGCTTTGGTAGATATATTTTGTTAACTTTGTTTTGTGCGTTACTATGTTGTGGTAGACTTGCTTTAATAAATTGATGCGTTAATAGTTTTGCTAGATAATTTGTTGTGGTAGATTTGTTTTAATAATTTATTGATGTGGTAGACTTGTTTTAATAATTTTATTGATGTGGTAGACTTGTTTTAGTAATTTTAATAATGTGGTAGACTTGTTTTAATAATTTTAATAATGTGGTAGACTTGTTTAAATTATTGAAATTTATTTTGTTAGGTTATTTTGAATCTTAAATGGCATGTTTTTATAAGTTTCCTTTGTGCTTTGGTAGATATATTTTGTTAACTTTGTTTTGTGCGTTACTATGTTGTGGTAGACTTGCTTTAATAAATTGATGCGTTAATAGTTTTGATAGATAATATGTTATGGTAGACTTGTTTTAATAATTTTAATAACGTGGTAGACTTGTTTTAATAATTTATTGAAATGACATGTTTGTTTTAGTGGAGCCATGTTGTGGTAATTTTGTTTTGTGCATTACCAGTTGTGACTGACTTTTTTTGTTAATTTTGTTTTGTGCATTACTTGTTGTGGTAGATTGATTTAGTTAACTTTATTTGTTAGACTTGTTATAATAAGGTGTTGTGGTAGACTTGTTTTCTTATTTGATTAATGTGGTAGTCTTCTTTTAATAATATATTAGTGCGTATTGGTAGATTTTTCTTTCTACTGTATTTTGCTCATAATTATATGTGGTAGACTTGTTTGATTACTTTCTGGTAGACTTTTAATTCACAAAATTTGTAACATTACTAGTGGTAGACTTGTTTGATAAATTGTTATTATGTTTGATTGTTGTAGATATGGACCGTGATGGTGCGGTGAGACCTTATCCACCGAGATTGTATCCTCTTGGGAAATCTCCAATGCAAAAAAGGAGTTTAAACAATAACAGCAAGTTGAGTTTAAACAATAACAGCAAGTTGCCGATTCTAGTTTCGTTTGGGCTGCGAAGACGGTTCACACGATCCTCACACAACAGTTAGCTATTGAAAGGTGCAATGAGTTGTGGTCGCTTATTGATAACCGTCTGATTCGCTTTTCGCTTTACGAGTTTGCGGAGATCACCCGATTGAATTGTGATCCTTTCGATGGAGAAGAAAATTTTGAAGTTAGTCAAGACGTGTACAAGTCTTTTTGGGAGGAGATGGGCGTGAAGTCAAAAGTAGAAGGACCATCATGGAATGAGTTGATAAGTGTTTTGGAACGATGTAGGAATTGGGATTATGCAAAAAGGAAGATGGTTGCCTTGTTGTATATTTTGTCGGTTGGTATTTTTGGTGTTCACCGAAACACTCGTCTACCATTAGCGTGTGCTAAGAGGGTTTTCGATCTTGATGCTTTCGAGAGGTATCCTTGGGGTAGAATCGCGTTTAAGAGCTTAATAGGAACCGCTAGAGCAGCCGTTTTGGAAAAGGACAACTATTTGTTGAATGGTTTTGTACACGCGTTGCTTGTGTGGGTATATAAGGTTGTGCCATTTGTAGGAGAAGCTGGTGGTAGAAGACGGGATAATGACATTCCTCTACTTCGTTGGGGGTCATCTAGAAAATGACTAGATTATAAAACATGCTAGATTATAAAACTACCATTATACGAATGGAATTTTACGAATTTTTCGACAAATTTACCAACATGCTAGATTAAATCTACCACAAATGGAATTTTACGAATTTCTCTACAAATATACCAACATGCTAGATTATAAAACTACCATTATACGTGATTATAAATCTACCAAAACATATTTTCACATTACTAAAATGACTTAAACATACCTTGACTCCATAACGTTTATTCAAAGCTTCTTCAACATGGGCGGGCAACACTGAAGGACCCACGCCACCTACAAACTCTTTGTATAACTATCCAAGTATTTCCGGCGTAGCTTGTCGACAACGGCTTGAACGCACAGTCACAGAACACGAGTGCGCGCCATCATAAGTCTTTATATGAAACCTCGTACCAAACCCAATTGTTGTTGCACGGACATTCCACTACAAGAAAACAGGGTAATTTCCTACCACATTTCCGACCGTAAAAATGTGGTCGGAAATTTCCGACCACTTTCCGACCGATTTCCGACTACATGGATATTGGTCGGAAATCGGTCGGAAATTTCCGACCAAATTCCGACACAAATATTTGGTCGGAATTTGGTAGGAAATCGGTCGGATTTCCGTCGGAATTTATTTCGGTCGGAAATCCGTCGAAAATTTCCTACCGATTTCCGACCGATTTCCTACCACAATTGATCCGTTGCACAACGGTAACGAAACGTTAAAATATCGGTCGGAAATTGGTCGGAAAACTAATTGGTCGGAAATTGGTAGGAAATTCGTAGAAAATTTCCTACCAATTTCCGACCAATTCCGACGGAAAACTTTTCCGACCGATTTCCGACCGATATTTGAACGTTTCGTTACCGTTGTGCAACGGATCAATTGTGGTAGGAAATCGGTCGGAAATCGGTAGGAAATTTTTCTTATATATATCACACCCTCACTTCTTCTTTCTCATAATTTCTCTTATCAATCTCCATTTACCACAAAATTCAATACAAATTAACAATTTCTCTTATCAATCTCCATTTACCACAAAATTCAATAAAAATTATTATAATGAGTTATTTTAGATCGTGGATGGATGGAAATCATAAAGATCCGGCGACGGGATTACTTTCGGAAGAATTTGCGGTGGGGCTTAAACAATTTATGGAGTTTGCCGCAATTCAAGAAAGAACCGTAGCAACAGGTAAAATGTATTGTCCTTGTAAAAATTGCGATAATCGTAGAAATGTTTTGGTAAAAGTAGTATGGAAGCATTTATATAATGTTGGTTTTACGCCGGGGTATAAAATATGGTATTCTCATGGGGAAAATGATTTGATGGTAAATTATCCTAGTAGTAGTAATGTACAATATTATGATAATAATTTAGTTGTCCCTCCGGTAGAAGAACCTATATCGTAGATAGGACCGTGCAAATGGTAAATGATATTTTTCGCGAAACTATGCCGTCGTTTGTTGGAGATCATCATGAGCCTACATTGGAGGAGCCAAATGTGGAAGCGCGAAATTCTTTGACATGTTGGATGCCGCTAAAAACCCGTTATATGGTGGGTGTAGAGAAGGTCATTCACCTCTTTCAATTTGCGACAAGAATGATGTCTATCAAAACGGATTACAATCTTTCAGAAGATTGTGTGGATGCGTGGGCTGGTCTGATCAAAGACATTTTGCCCGAAGATAATATGGCACCGGGGACGTATTATGAAATCGAGAAGTTGGTATCGGTCTAGGATTACCGTATCGGATTATCGATGTGTGCGTCGATAAGCGTATGTTATATTGGAGAAGAGATGAAAACCGCTCGGCATGCGGGTTCTGTAAGAAACCACGATATAAAGAAACGGTGGAAGAGTGTCCATACCTTATAAGAGAATGTGGTATTTGCCGTTAACGGATAGGCGAAGAGGTTATATCGGTCGGAGCGCACAGCAAGTTCGATGAGATGGCATGCGGAACATGAGATGTTAAATGGAGAGATAGCACATCCTTCGGATGCTCAAGCATGGAAACATTTTCAAAATGTGTATCCTAGTTTCGCAAGTGAGAGTCGCAATGTGTATTTGGGATTAAGTACGATGGTTTCAACCCTTTTGGGAAACATGGGAGACAATATTCTTTATGGCCGGTGATCGTCACGCCTTACAACCTGCCTCCGTCATTGTGCATGGTTAGGGAGTTTTTGTTCCTATCTATTCTTGTTCCTGGGCAGAGCATCCGAAGAGAGCACTAGACATATTTATGCAGCCGTTGATACATGAGTTGAAGATTTTATGGGAGAGTGGAGTTGAAACGTACGACATATCAATGCAACAAAACTTCATGATGCGAGCGGTACTAATGTGGACTATTAGCGATTTTCCGGCATATGGTATGTTATCTGGATGGACCACACATGGACGGTTATCTTGTCCTTATTGTCAAGATACCACCGATGCTTTCCAATTGAAGAACGGACGTAAATCATGTTGGTTTGATTGTCATCGACGATTTTTACCAAACGATCATCCATACCGTCGGAGCACTACTTTGTTTACGAAGAAGAAGAAAATCTATGAAGGACCTCCCGAAGAAGTAAGCGGTGAACATATACTAACTCAACTTAGAGATTTTGGAGCCGAGAAGACGATACGTTGTGGTGGTAACGGACATCAAGTTGTGGATGGATATGGTGAACATCATAACTGGCACAAAAAGAGCATATTTTGGGATTTGCCTTATTGGAAGGATCATTTACTTCGGCACAACCTAGATGTTATGCACATCGAGAAGAACTTCTTTGACAACATCATGTTCACCATTATGAACGTGAAAGGGAAGACGAAAGACAACTTGAAGTCCAGATTAGACTTGCCGACTATTTGTTCTCGGAAGGAACTTCATGTCACCAGTCAAGGAAGATATCCCCAACCTTGCTTTTCGGTTAAACGCTTCGAGCAAAGCATGAATTCTTTAGCTGGATAATGGACGGTGTTAAGTTTCCGGATGGTTACTCTTCTAACCTTAGAAAGCTGTGTTGATCGTGGAGAAGGTAAGTTTTCAGGGATGAAGAGTCATGATTGTCATGTTGTTATGCAACGTATTCTTCCATTTGCATTCGACGGGCTTCTTCCGCAAAAAGTCCATGAAGCGATTGCGGGAATAGGAGCTTTTTTCGAGACATTTCTGCGAGATCCCTTTCCGCCGAAGAAATCCGAAATCTTGACGAGAAGATCCACGTGATATTGTGCAACCTAGAGAAGATATTTCCGCCTTCTTTCTTCGACGTTATGGAACATTTGCCAATTCACTTGCCTCGGGAAGTAGAACTCGGTGGTCTGTTCAATATCGGTGGATGTATCCTTTCGAGCGATACATGTACCATTTGAAGAAAAAAGTGAAGAATTTAGCGAGGGTTGAAGGTTCAATTATTGCCCAAAGCATAAACGAAGAGAGATCTAACTTAGGCTGGGTACTACTTTCCACCACAAACCCAAACAAAGAGTGGAAAACAAAAACGACATGATGATGGAGGAGTGCATGCTTGTTATCCTGTATATGTACCGAACTTTTTAGACAGGTTGGGCGTTTAAGTGGAAAGGGTAAAAGGCGAAGACTCGGCGAGGTTGAGCATGCTAATGTGCACATGTATATTTTGACCAACTGCGAAGATTTGGTGCCGTACGAGGAGATTTACATGGCGCAAAAACGATTTGAACATTCGGAAGCAACGGACGATGAATTAAATGAAGTCAAAGAAAGAGAATTTGCGAGAATGGTTAAAGTTATATGTATACGGCAGGCGGCGCGAAGGAGAGTTAATTCCAACATGGTTAGAAGAGGTGGTGAACGGTCCACAATATATTGCCGTTTCACACCCGATGTACGCACGCGTGGATACGCTTTTAAAATATTTCGTGAGGGAAATTCAAGGTCGACGGCAAACCATGGGGTGTCGGCGGTAGCCGGAGATTTGGTTTACTACGGGGTATTACATGAGATATTAGAAGTGCATTTAGCGGGATGGTGATACTACGATGTGTTACGTTATATTGTGATTGGTATAGCCCCGTTGCGGGACATGGTGTACGTACGGACGAGTTTGGTGTTACTACAATACATTCTCGGAGGAGGTTACAAAAATATTATCCGTTCATTCTTGGATCGCGAGGCCAACCAAGTATCATACATGACTTATCCGCGACCACACGGCGGACGGGATCCTTGGATAGTTGTTACGAGAAATAAACCCGAGGGAAGAGTTCATGGTAGTTCTTCGAGAGGTCGATCCTCCTTTGCAAGCGACAACGAGTTGGGCATTTGGGAGAAGTGGATGTTTCATTACAAGTGGATTTGGTTGTAGATTTAACGAGAAGATGCTTGATTTTGTTGTACATGAAGAGTCGAAGAAGAGGTTGGAGAATTTGAGGAGGGATGCGATTCGCCACCGAAGACTCAACCGAATCCGAATGAAATGTTTCAAAAAAAGTTCAAATTTTTTGAAAATATTTTTAAAACACTTTTCAAAGAGTTTTCAAATTAAGAGTTTTGAAATAGTTTTTAAAGATTTTACAATAAGTTTTCAACAAGTTTTTTAAAGAGTTTTAAATTCTTTAACACTTTTTCAAAGAGTTTTCAAAGATTATATTTATCAATTAGTTTTCAACGAATTTTCAAATATTATACAATTTTTCAAAGAGTTTTCAAAGAGTTTTAAAAAAGTTTTCAAAGAGTTTTAAATTCTTTTACACTTTTTGAAAGAGTTTTCAAAGACTTTTAAATTAAATAGTTTTCAACGAGTTTTCAAAAATTTTACACTTTTTCAAAGAGTTTTAAGTGAAAAGAGTTTTTGAAAAGAGTTTTCAACGAGTTTTCAAAAATTTTACACGTTTTCAAATTTTTAAATTTTTTTTTTTTTTTTTACATTGCGGTCGGAATTCGGTCGGAAATCGGTCGAAACTCGATTACCTCGTACCAACTCGATTACCTCGTACAAAATTAATTTTTTTTTTTTTAATTTTAAAAAAAACGGTCGGAAATCGGTCGGAAATCCGTCGATAGCCGCCAAAACTAAATTACCTCGTACTAAATCGAAACCCCAAATTCGGTCGGAATTCGGTAGGAAATTTCCGACCGAATTCCTACCGTTTTTTGATATGTGGTCGGAATTCGGTAGGAAATTTCCGACCGAATTCCGACCATTATAGGGTTTCATTTAAAAATGATGTTTTTTTTTGTCGAATCAATGAAATACCTTTATATAATACGTTTTAGAAATAAAATAAACTCTACAAAATGTCTAAAATGATCATAAAATGCAAAATAGTTTTAATTTTTATAAATATATGTTTCATTACAAGTTAGTTATGTAACTTTCATATGTTTTTTCAAAATTTTGGTATTTTCATAAAAACATTTGAAAACGTGAAACATATTATACTTATATATTGTTATGTTCAAGAAATCTTATATAAACACTCCATTAAACCTATTCGAAATACGTTTTTATTCGACCGTAGTTCTTGAAATTTACACGAAGCGCTAAGTGTTCGCAAGGTAGGAAATTAAAATTTAAAATAATTAATTTACGTGGTCGGAAATTGGTAGGAATTTCCAACCAATTTCCGACCACAATTAAATAATTAAAATAATTAATTATTGTGGTCGGAAATCGGTAGGAAATTCCGACCGAATTCCGACCACAATTAAATTTTAATATAATTAATTATTGTGGTCGGAAATCGGTCGGAATTTCCTACCGAATTCCGACCACAATAATTTTGAGCGCTCTTTTTTCGCCAAATTTTTTTCAGTTTGGCGGTCAAAATTCATTGTGGTCGGAAATCGGTAGGAAATTCCGACCGATTTCCGACCACAATAATTAATTATATTAAAATTTAATTGTGGTCGGAATTCGGTCGGAAATTCCTACCGATTTCCGACCACAATGAATTTTGACCGCTCTTTTTCCGCCAAATTTTTCACTTTGGCGGTCAATTTTCATTTCCTACCGATTTCCGACCGAAATTTCGGTCGGAAATTTTCGTATATATACCCCCTTCCCCTTTCATTTTTTCACAACTCAAACAACATCTCTCTCTCTACATCTCTCTAAAAAAAACACTTCCGAAATTTTACACAATCTCTCCAAATCTCTCCAAAAAATGTAATTTTATTCTTATAAATCATTTTTTTAAAATATTATTTATATTTGTTTTTTTAATTAATACTAATTTGTTTTTTTTATATATTTTTAATTAGGTCTAATGATGGTATTGGATCCTCACAATCCGTGAGAATGTCTGTTCAAGATTTGGTCCGGCGGGGAAGGACGGGAGAGACTTATTCGGCTCGATCCCAACTTTGAAGCCATTCCCGATAACGAGTCACTTGGTAAATATTTACAAACATTTAAATTTACAAAAAAATAATACCTAAAAATATTAATTATTAGTTATAAAATAATTTAAGGTTTAGACATGAGGGAAAAATCCCAAAAGCTATTCTTAAATGCATCCACGGAATGTTACCCGCTCCGTATCCAAAATACCGAGATTTCCCAGCCGAACTTCGGGAAATATGGTTCCGTTCTTTGCGGTTAGTAAATAAATTTTTTTATTTACTCAAAAAATTATTAAATAAATAAAAAAAACTTATGAAATTTATTTATAAACTTTAAATTTCCAGCAAGAGTTTAATTGGGAACCACAACTCACTAGTCAAATTCAAGAAGAATTTGACAAGGCTTGTGCGACTTCCTACTCGAATCATATGTTCGAGTGGAAGGAAAAATGGCGTTTGGGTGGGGAAAAACCTTCGTTCCTAAACCCTTCGTTTTGGGACGGGTTTAAAAACTATTGGACGACGGAAGCGGCCGGAAAAAAAGCCAAGCGAAACGCCACAAACCGCGAGAGGTGGGGACGGGTCCATCGAGAAGGCGCCTCCAACTCACAATGCCGGCGCAAACACTTTCGAACAAATCTCGGATGTCATGGTATATTTTAAACCAACTAAATATATACAAATTATAATAATTATGATTAATCATACTAACATTTAAATTTTAATTCCGTAATAGAGAGTCCGAGAGGGTGGTCACGAACCTCATTGGTTGAAGGTTATGGAGACCACCCATACCAACAAAAAGACGGGTGAAATTATACCAAAGGTTCGTAACGTCGTCGAACGGGTGCAAACGAAAGTCACCCGATTAACTCAATCTTCCGACGAATCAACCGGTTCCAACACCCTAACCAATTCGGAAATAAACCGGTTGGTTCTCGAGGTAATATTTTATATTTAAATAGTTTTTTTAAAAAAATATAATTATATTAATAATTTAAATTTCCGATCGTAGGAGACTCCTATGTATCGAGGTAAACCTTACGGTATAGGGACCCTTCCCGAATCCCAAGAGACGTCTTTGCCTTACGTACCAAACACCGATCCATCGCTTCTTCTCGAGATCTACGAGCCGAAAGATGCGCTTCGAAATGCGAATAAAGAAAAAGATGAAGCAATTGAGAAGATCCGGCAAGAAACAAGCGCTCAAATCCGGAAGATGAATGAGTATTTGATGAACCGTTTCCCCGATTATCCTCCGGGATCGGTTGGGGGTCGGGAACATGAATTTAGTTTTTATTTTCATTATTTGTTTTTTTTCTCTTTTTTGTAATTTTTTTTAATTTTCGTTTTTTAATTTTCGTTTTTTTTAATTTTCGTTTTTTGTAATTTCTTTTTAATATTCGTATTTTTAATAAATTTTTTTTTATTATAAAATTTACTTCCGTCGGAAATCCGTCGGAAATATTTATTTATTTTTTTAAAAAAATATTCATTTCCGTCCGAAATCCGTCGGAAATGTAATATTTATTTCCGTCGGATTTCCGTCGGAAATTTAATATATTTTTTTAAAAACAATTATTTGTTTCCGTCGGAATACCGTCGGAAATGTAATTTAATTTTTTTTTAAATTTATTTATTTCCGTCGGATATCCGTCGGAAATCCGTAGGAAATATAATTTAATTTTTTTTAAAATAAATTAATTTCCGTTGGAAATCCTACGGAAATGTGGTCGGAAATGTGGTTTGAAAATGTGGTCGGAATTTGGTCGGAAAATGTGGTCGGAAATGTGGTCGGAAATTTCCGACCACATTTCCGTAGGATAGTGGTCGGAAATTTCCGACCACATTTTGGTAGGAGAGTGGTCGGAAATTTCCGACCATAATTGTGGTCGGAAATTTCCGACCACTTTCCGACCAAAACCGGTTTCCGACCATCTGAAACCGACGACGCAATTTTGGTCGGAAATAGACATTTCCGACCGATTTCCGACCAAAACTACGGTCGGAAATTGCCTGCATTCTTGTAGTGTTCCAAGTACATTTGGGCACCCAACATCTAACCGTCAACAGTTTTTTTTGATGAGCTCACAAGATCGAAGTTAAATTTGTTTACGACGGATATCATTTTAAGTCTTGTCTCAAGAATCTCTTTTGATGCATAGATCTGCCCCACCGCCAATTGAAATGAATTCCCTTCTAGTTTCGAGAGTTCAGAATTAGGTGGTTCCTTTTTACTTGATGGTAGATTTTCACTATCATCTTTTTCCCCTAAATCTTTATGTGTTCCATATTCGCCATCATCCGAGCTTGCACCATCCGTATCATCACAATAATCGAATCGCAACTCATCGTCATCATCTTCTTTTTCTTCTTCATTGTGTTGAACATTTGCATCTTCACATAGACCTTTCCCTTTGCGAGAAGCTTCACCATCGAGGTTTGTTGGTGATTGAAAACCCTCTTCTTCGCCAATCTTTATGCTTCCTAATTTACTTGTCACCTCAACACATAATCGAATGGTATTGCTTTTCAATTGTTGTAAAAAACCACTTAATTGCCTTGTATTACCAATGAACACCGGTGGTGTATCTTGAGGTAATTTGATTAGATACTCCTTAGCCAACATATAACTCAATTTTACCTCAACATCCCGTGGATCTAATCCAAAATCTTCATAAACCATCCATAGAAGAAACCCATAATCGATATCTTTGGCTTCGCTTAAAATACGACATCCTCTAGCTTTGCCGACGAAAAATATTCATCGATTCTTCTCAAAAATCCAATTTCCACTAACCAATATGACTTGGATCATGTTTGGTTGAAGAAACAAGCTTTCGAAATTATTTTCAATTTTTTTTGTGAAGGATCGCAAAAAAAAATGTTCTTGACGGCCAAACCTAGATGAGTTAGAAGAAAGAGGTGTTTTGCATAGCCAAGGACATAAAGGTAACTATCGAAAAATGTTAAGTCTGCAAATAAGAAAAAGTCTACCGTCACATAACAGTTTCTTATTTTATGTTTTCAAATAAATCTACCGAAAACTAATAAGTCTGCCATGAGAAGACTATTATAGTAACCTCTGCAAAGATTAGCAAAACTCTACCATCAACAAAAATAAATCTACCAACATATAACAAATCTACCATCAAAGAAATAAATCTACTACCAAGACGGGAAATGAAAACTGGTACAATTAGTCTACCGCAACAATGGTTACGTCTATCTAATTTTACAAAATCTACTACTACATGAACAAGTCTACCACCACACACAAATACAAATAACAATATTAAACCTACCAAGTCAGTAAATAAACCTACCAAAAAACATAAAAAATCTACCATCGTATAAAACAAATCTACCGATTTAGTCAACGAAAAATCATAAAAAGTCAAATGTGAGCTTCCAAGGTTTAAAAATCTACCAAACGTATTTAACTCTACCGTGTCTGTTGAACAAATCTACCAATGTTGATAAAAGTCTACCACACCCAAACAAATCTACTATGTCAGAAATATAAGTCTACCGGATTTAACGAAATAACTCTAACAATCATTTTTATAAGTCTACCATCATTTTTTAAATCTACCGTTCCAAAATATAAATCTACCGTTCCAAAATATAAATCTACCGTTCCAAAATATAAATCTACCGTTCTAATAAGTTTGCCGTAACATCAGCGCGCTGGTTTTTTCGTAATAAACGCAAAAGCGCAGAAAAATAGTAATGACATTTTACGTAATTACGTTTTTTGTTGTCAAAGGATAAAAGAGTAAAAAAGTCTGCAAAAATATTCTAGTAATGAAAAAAGTTTTAGATCATCCTGGTTCGTTCGCCCTAAAAACAAATACTAGTTTCTTTTCGCATTTAATTTTTGATGCGTTTGGTTTTATTATTCTATTTGATTCTTTCTTGGAACGTTCCTTCTCCATAGTATAAATAGAAGTATCAAATCAAGAAGAAAATAAATAAATAAATAAAAGAGATATAAGATGATAAAAAGAGTTTTTCAAATATTGGTAAACTTCTCATTGTGATTTTGCTTCTTTGCACTTTAGGGTGCCTTACAGATGCTCTTTCCTCTGCTCCAAAAAACAATGCTAATAAACGGTTTGTGTTTCTGTATAAATAATCATATATTCATATATACACTCTTGAACAAGTAAAAAATTTCATTGATAAACCCTCAAAACTTTATATATACCACGTTAGTTACATGAGATGGAGAACTAAAAATGCAGAAGTTAATGATATGTTGTATATAATCAAATGAATCAAGTCACAATTGATAGCTTAGATATATATTTTATTAACTAGGTGGTTTGATCCGCACGCATGGCGAGGGCATAAATAAATTTCGAATAAATTACATGAAAAAAATTAATATTGACATTTTAAAATGAATTCAAATGATACATAAATAATAATTCAAACTATACGTTAAGATCACGAAGAGGTAAAACAAAAATAAAAATGTTATAAATTATCCATAAAAAATGAAAACATGAAAAATAACAAACTTCAAAATTGTGGTTTTGTGTTTTATGGTAGGCTTGTATGATTTAAAATACAAAATATTGACATTGTATATATTTTTAGGAAAATATTATTGATATTTTGAAATATTAAATTAATAAATAATATATAATGATATAAATCATTGAAACATAAAAAGAAAATTGAGAAAATTAGTATATTTCAAGACATAAATTTACTAACCGAGTGATTTTCTTTTAATTTGCTATAAGGTGATCTTGACTTTTTAAATTACAATTTTACCATTAATTTTAAAATTGTCAAATCTCGTGAATGGTTGTTTGTAAATGTTCATATGTGAATGATTTCGAGTGAATAATCGTTGTGAATGATAATTGGTATATGTGAATGATAAATAATATATGTGAATGATAAATAATATATGTGAATGATAAATAATATATGTGAATGAATGATTTATGTCATGATGAGTTGTTAATGATCTCAATGATTGATCTATGTGAATGATTTTCCGTGGATGATTTTTGTGAATGATTTTGTGTGAATAAGATTAAATTTGTTATTTTAAGTACGAAAATCAAATTAAATTACCCAAAATTTAATTATTACATCAAAAACAGTTAATTGACAAATTATGTTTTAAAATGTATATAATACGCTAATTAACTCAAAACTAAAAGGGATAATCATAAACAAAAATATTAAATTAATAAAAAATCCACTACTAAAAAAAATTCATATAGTCACGACCGTATCCGTGGCTATAGCGTTAAATCCGTGGCTATATGCTCGTGACTAAAAATTTTCGTGACAAACCGTGGCTAAATAGCCACGGATTTTTTCTATAGCCACCGATACGGCCGTGGCTATATGACTTTTTTTTAGTAGTGATCAAAAAGTTCCTTAATTTTAGGAAATATAATTAAAATTTCGAAATATAAAATTAATAACAATATATGATGATATAAACCATTAAAAATAAAATGGATAATCATAAACGAATAACAAAATAATAAATTAATAAAAAAATAGGGAGAATTACAAAACTACACCATTTGAATTACATTTCACAAAACTACACTATTTCCAAAATACTTCACAAAACTACACCTAAACACTCAAAATTAAATCCAAATAAACCCTACCCACACAATCCTATCACCTTAATACTATACCCTAAACACTAATTAGCGAACCAAAATGAAATTTTTTTAATTTTGGTAATTTTTAAAAGGGTAAATAAAGCTTTTAAAATTTTGAAAGAGTGTAAATATGTGAAAAAATAAATTAGGTGTAGTTTTGTGAAGGAGGGATTGAAAGAGTGTAGTTTTGTGAATTCCTCTAAAATATATATAAATTCCTTAATTTTAGAATATATAATTGAAATTTCCAAATATTAAATTAATAAATTCTAGGAAATATAATTAAAATTTCGAAATATTAAATTAATAAATGATATGTGATAATATAAAATATTAAAAAATAAAAGAGATAATCATAAACTTAAAAAATTTATCATATTAATAATAAAAAAAAAATCCTTAATTTCCTACAAACTCTCTCCACGTGACACGTAGGCAAAATTCCTTGTCATTTACTATATAAGATTCGAAATATTAAATTAATAAATAATATGTGATGATATAAACTATTAAAAAATAAAAGAGATAATCATAAAAAATAAAAAAATCATCAATTTCCTACAAACTCTCTGCACGTGATACGTAGGCAAAACTCCTTGTCATTTACTATATAAGATGGCTAATTTCAAGAACTACCATCTTTAAGTTTTTTTATGACCATCTTTTTAAGTTTTTTGTGCAAAAAATACTCTAACAAGATTTTTAAGCTATAAAAACCACTAAAAAGAATTTATCGATGTTAATTGATGGAGAATTTCATGAATTGGTCTAGTGGCATGTATAGATCTCATGAAAATGGATCTATTGTTTCATTCTACTAAACTTAATATAGTCTTAAATTAAAATTATAAATTTACTTAAGTAGTTAATCTATGGTCTCCGAATCTATGACACATGCTCTTTAGACTTAATTAATCTTAAGATTCAAAATACTTTTATTTAAGTTTTGATCTTCGAATCTTGGCTCATTTAACTCATCGATCAATACATCCAAACTAAAAACAAGAATGTTAGTTGTTTTTTTTGATAAACTACAAGAAAGTTAGTTAGAACAAGAAAAACAACAATATGAATATTTCATAAGGAAAATATGAAAAATAACTTAAGAGATGGCCGTTTAGTGGTTTTTACTTCGTGAAAAGTTGACCCTATTGATCTAAAATCGAAGTTTCTATATTTATATTTTCTTGCGGTACAAAATAGTTTCACACTCAATGCTCATTTATAAAATCAGTCCCTAGGGAGAAATTAAATGTTTCGATCTCCAAGTCTTCTTAATTTTACAAAAAGATGAATAATTATATATATATATATATATATATATATTAATTGATTGATTATTATTAGAGACATATAACTAGTGCCTAGTGGACACAAAAAAATACTTGTTATTTTTTGCACTTAATAATTGCTGTTTTTGGTTTTATTATTTCTTGGAGCGTTCCTTTCTCCATAATATAAATGAAAGTATCAAATCAAGAAGAAGAAAAAATAAAAGAGAGAAAGATTGTGATGAAAACTTCTTCAAAATTTGTTCAACTTCTCATTGTGATTTATCTTTTTTGCTTTTTAGTTTTTCATACATATGATCTTCCGTCTACTCCAAAACCAATTATAACAATCGGTTAGTGTTTCTGTAACTTCATTTATGAAAGTGTAATAATATTTTTTTAGATAAATACATGTTTTCATATAGAAATTACTATTACAATTTTTTTATAGCAAAACTACTATAATTTTTCTTTAAATTTTGTGCTTTTACTCTTACCAATTTATGGACACATAATCACAAATTTCCATTTTCTTTTGTCACCAGCCGATTAAAACTTTTTCTTTTGTCTTCAATTATATATAACAAAAAAAAATATATTTTCCATATAAATTTAATTTTTGTTTGTTCAAATTATTATATGTAATTTGAAAAATCTCTTGAACATAATATATAGTTTCTTTTTCTATACAAGAATTTTATAGATGTATATATGTATGTATATAATATTCATTTATACGTAATACTAAAGTAAAATTCTGAAATTGAAGGAAGGAGAATGATGGCTATTCCTGCAACACCGTCGAAAAGTCGACCAGGAGGTGGTAGATCTCCGCCCTAACAGGCTAAAAAAATTGTATTAATTGATTTTGAAGTTTAGTTATAAAAAATTTCATGTTTATGTTAAGTAATATTTCTTTATTATATTCGAAGTTTAACCTAAATAGTTTACAATAAATGTAAATCAAAACTATGTGGTATTTAGGGATCAACACTAATCAAAGTTACACTTTGATTCTTTATATGTGAGTTTTTTTTTTGGAAATGATAACGATAATGTAAAAGAATAACTCAGCAAATGATTTCAAGAAAATAATTAAAAGTACCAAAGATGAGAGATAATTGCAGGAAACAACACTAATGATAAAGTTTAGGCCCTTTGTTGATTGGAACTCTCTCAGGAAGTAAACCCGAAGAACATTGGTTCCATGTGCCTCTTTTACTCCTCGCACATAGCTACGTTGAGCAGTCTGATATCTCGTGTTTTACCACATCAAATAACCTTTGAGTGCACACTACCACAAGAGAATGGTATGTCGTTGTGTACTTAAGGATCGAATCCACAAGGAGATAAGAACAAAACAATAAGAATACAAGATACTATTTAAGATAAGCTAATCGAGGGTTTTAAGTGTTCAAAGTATCCAAGTAAAAGGGAATAACAAAACTAGAATCTAATGAGCAAATAAAACTAGCAATTTATAGAAAGTTAACTTAAAGGTCAACACAAAGCTAAAGACTAACAAATTTGAGACTAAAATGATAAAGCATGGATCTTGGGGTTTAGGTCAATGATTAGGCATGACAAGACTCTAATTGATGATGCTAAGAACCTAACGGAATCACCTTTCTAAGACAAGGAACACTAATAAAGATAAGATCACTTCCATGACTCAAATCCATTCTCTAATCATAAAAACCACAAATCTTCCAATCGAGTTTAGATGATTAGAGATCATTAAGTATAAGTCCTAAAAGTCTACCAATCACCTTAGACATCAACTTCCATTGGCTAAGTATGAAAAGCGTGCATAAGATTCTACTAGACATTTCATCGAACACCTTCCGGGCATGAAAGTCCTAAACATCTAAGAATAGATTAGCAAGTTCTATCTTAGCATTAAACACATCTTAGGCAATAGAAACTATAGTGAAACCATCCTAGCAATCATTAATCATCATCTAATCAACCTAATCTACCAAACCTCATGATCCACAAAAGAGACTACTCACACATAGATGAAGAACAAGACATAGATAAGCATAAAGAAAGCATGATTAAAGAAGATAAGAAAAGATAAAGAAACTTCAACAAAACATAAGTAAAGATTCAACAAAGATGTTCTTCATCTAAAAGAGGCAAAGAGAAAGAGGCTAGATCCAAACTTAGGTTTACAAAAGCTTAAAAAACTATTTATAAGAGTCTCCAAGCGAACCGGGTCAACCCGTGACAAACCGGGTCAAACCCAAATCATTAAGTGATGATGTTCATCTCGGCGGTTTGGTTCCAGCGGTCTAACGGCCGCCGAGATGGACGTCCGCAAGCTCGCAACCTTCTCTTCCTCCGCGTCTTCTCCGGCGGTTTGGTTCCGGCGGTCTAACGGCCGCCGAGATTTACACTGCGCACGAAATCTTGTTTTTCTTCGTCGTATGGTCCGGCGGGTTGTTTCGGCGGTTTGCCACCGCCCATATATACATCCTCAAGCTTTCTTGCTCATTTTTAGCTCCAAATGCACTCTCTTTGACCCTTTGTTTGATCCAATATGTCCATCTCTTCTCAAACACATCCAAGCTCCAAGAATCCCCCTAAAATACAATGAAATGCTATGCAAATGCATGATTACTATCCTAGGACTCTACATGTGACTATATATGAAATTAAGCTAATAATGACTATAAACTATGTAAAAGATGCAACTAAGGTCCTAAAATGCTATGAAAATACATGCTTAAAACACCTAAAATACACACTTATCAACTCCCCCACACTTATCCTTTGCTTGTCCTCAAGCAAACAATCATAAAGAGGTTAAAGAACATAGTGGAGGATGGATCTCATAACCAAAAGAATAAGGCCAAGCAAATGCAATATCAAATAAGGCTCTAAAGCACATCAAGATAATGCCCATCCATCATTAATGAGAACTCTCAATCAAATATCCATCATACACTAGCACAAGTCTTAGCTAGATTCAAATGCTCGTATCCACTCAATCTTTTATCCACCACTCCTTAAGTTCATTAATTAGTAACAAGTGGTCTCGCTTTGAAGCAATGCAAAGAGTTTCAATCGGTTTAGGTAAGGTTTCATTTGAGTGGTTAAGTGTTTAAAGTGTTTAAGGGGGTTTATCTCTAAAACAAGCAAGTGAGTGTAAACATAATGCAAAAATAAGGAAGACTAGGAACAAATACGTACAAGTCTTTAAATCCCATGTTCTACCCTTCCTATTTTTCGTTCTAATTAGCTACTCACTCTTTCTTTTCTTTTGCTCACACCCTTTTTGATCATTTAGATCACCACTTAACTACCCTTTGTTCATCCTAACTCTACCCTTTGTTCTCTTGGGTTTCTTTCTTTTTATATCTCAAAGTCCTTTTCTTCTTTTGAATCTCTACACTTAGGGGTTTTTCTTAGGCTAGACTTCATTCTTTTCACTCCTACTCTCTACCCTTTTTGATTTGGGTTTTTACTTTTCTTATTCTAGGAGTTTAGTCTTTTTGTTTCAACACCTTTTAGCCCAATTATTTTTCTTTTTAGTTTCCCCTTAGGCAATAACCCTTTTTTCTTTGGTTTTAGACTTTTCTTCTTTAGTAACCCAACTCTCTTTTCTTTCTTTATCTCACTTCCTTCACCTTTTACCAAACCAAAACTTGCTAACCACCTAGATGGGATGTGGGACTTGTCGTTCCCCGTACTTACAAAGTTTTGCTAATGTAACACTATCCGAAAAGGCCTCACTCAACAAAGTCAATGGGGGCTTGAAGGAATGGTCTATGGGTTAAGGTGGGGCCATCTAAAGATGAGATGGTTATCCAAACAATAAAGAGAGTGGTGAAAAGGATGCAAAGTTTGGATATAGATCATGAAACTACAATGCAAATTTTCTAACGAGAAATTAATGATTCATTTAGGTTCAATATGGTGGAGTGGTTTCAAATCAAATGAGAATCAAACAAGCAAAATCCTCTAGACCAAGAGAGTTCAAGATGCACAACTTCAATGATTTTAGAGATTCTAGCAATTATACCGAACATTATCAAGAGGGGTTCACATTGCAATGTTTTTCCTATATTCTTTACAAGGTAAATTCATCATTGATCCATAGCAAGTGTGTAATAACTATATGCTAATGACTCGATCTTAAACTATATGAATGCTTAAAACAAAATAAAACTAATTTTTTTTTTTTTTTTTTTTTTTTTTTGAATGCACATAACTATTAACAAATGCATGATGTTAAACTATATGAATGCAATGCATGATCACACAAAACTAAAACAAGAAAAATGATTAGATGCTAATGGCCCTTCCCCCACACTTAATTCACACCGTCTCGGTGTGAACAAGTAATGAAATAAGGCCATTTTAAACTAAATGCTAAAAATGCAAAATTAAATAAAAAAATGTGTGGTATTTACAATGAAAAGTGAAGGGACCATACCTTGGCCCTAGTAGTTATTCATAGGGATGGGAGGACGTGTAGGAGCACTAGGACTCCTTGGATGACCGCTTGACAAAGAGTGAAGTTCGGGAGGCAAACCGATGCATGTTCCATGGTCCTTGATCTCAAGTGTGAGTGTCTTCTTCATGAACTCCTTAAGGATCCCGTTATCTTCTTTCATCTCTTCGGAGATTGTTGCTTTGAGTGATGCGAAAGGTTTCGAAGAGCCTTTGCAAATGATCTTATACTCAATCACCCCTTCATGATACCTTGTAGGAGTTAAAAACATTGGCGATTGAGTTGGATTCTTGAGTTTAGGCCTAATGTTCTTTTATTCCTTCTCGGTTTTCTTCATTGTTGTAGAGTTGGAGATAGGAGTGTGAGATTCTTCTTCTTCTTCCAAGTTGATTGCGAATAGATAGTTTAAAGAATCATCGTCGAGGACTTCATGCGGTTCTTCCTTTGGAACATCTATTTGAGAGTTCTCCTTTAACATTTCTTTTACTTTTCCTTCAACACCCTTTTTGAACTCAAGTTTAGGATCCACAAGCTTCTTTACTTCTTCCTCTCCATATGACAACATCTTCAACTCCTCTACATCATTAGATTTGATGATTGTTCCACAAAATTTTGTAGAGGATGAATCAATGGAGTATGAGACTTTGTTGTCAACATTATGAAGAATTACTCTTTTACTTAGGAAGTCAATACTGAGTGGTTGTAAGAAAAGGTCTTCCAAGAATGAGTGGAAGTGTTTCATCTTTAACTCCTTCCATTATCATGAAATCCGTTGGAATCAAGCAATCTCCAATCTTGAGCGGATAATCTCCAATCATGCCAAGTGGATAACTCGAGGATGAGTTTCCGAAAGTGAGAAGTGTAGAGCTTGGTTTCATTGTTGTGATTCCCAACTTATCCATAATTTCCTTGGACATCACATTAACGCTTGCACCGGAGTCAACAAGTGCATCATTAAACTCCAAACCACCAAGAGTGCAAGTGATGAAGAATCCACCGGCGTCTTCGCTTTTCAATAGAGATCTTTGTTCTTTGGCACAAGATGTTGACTCACTCCCTTTCAAAATCTCTTCCACCTTCTCTTTTTGTTGTAGGATATTTTTGATGAACCTTATATAAGTGGGTACTTGAGTCAAATCATTTGCAAAAGGTAGAATGATCCCACTTTTACACAAATCGCCTTTGAACTTTGAGAGAACTTTCTTTTGAGCTTTTGTGTAGACCGGTGGAGGAAATGGAATTTTTGGCTCATACTTCCTTTCAAGATCGCTTTCGACTTCATCAACCTCAACAACTTCTCCCTTTTCTTTGACATCAAGAATCATGTTACAATATCCCTTAGGATTAGCAATTGCTTGACAAAATTCTTTTCCTTTTTGGGGTTGTGAGGAAGTAGCAAATTGTTCCATTTGAACATCCAAAGTCTTCACATGATTCGAGAGATGTTCAAATTTTGCATTGAGTTCATCGTATACTCCATCAATCTTCTTATGTATCTCTTCTATCTTCTCGTTTAAAACCGTAGTTAATTTCTCTTGTCCTTCTAGAACTCGTTTAAGAAGATTCGTGTTCTCCTCTAACCAAGAAGGCGGAGGAGCTTGTACCACCTTGTCCCAAAGGGGTTGTTGGTTTGAAGTATAGGGTGATTGATAGTTTTGGTGTTGATGGTAGCCTTGATCACTTGGATTCTCCACATTGTTGTTTCTATGTGGTGAATGATTTGAGTTGTTGTATTCTTGATTTAGAGCTCTATGATGATATCCTCCTTTTCTTTGATCTTGGATGTAGTTATTCTCCCCATAACCTTCTTGTTTAAAGTCCAATCCACCGTAAAACTCTTTTTGACTTCCAATAGCATGAACCGGTTCCTTTCTTCCTTGGAGCATGGTAATGATGAGATCATGCAACTCTTTGTACTTTCGGTCACTCTCCTTTACTCCATTCATGGGCTCCATAAAAATTCGGTCGTACTCCACATTCTCCACTTGCTCGCTTTGAGCCAAATTCTCAATAAGTTTCTCTCCTTGGGTAATAGTGAGATTTGCGAAGTTGCCATTGGAGGCCGTGTTCAATGCTAATTGATAGTCACGATGGACACCTCTATGAAAGAAACTCAAAACCGCCTCTCTTGAAATACCATGATGTGGGCAAGCTCTTGTGTATCCATTTATTCTCTCCCAAGCTTCATAGAGACTCTCATTACCCCGTTGCTTGAAAGTGGCAATGTCATTGCGGATCTTGACCGTTTTATGTGTTGGGAAGAATTTAAAGAGAAATCTCTTCTTGCACTCTTCCCATGTGGTTATAGAAGAGGTGACAACGCTCTTCTCCCATTGAGAGGCCTTGTCTCCAAGAGAAAATGGAAACAAGGTAAGCTTGATGACATCTTCGGGAACTCCAATCATCTTGATGGTTCCACACAACCGGTCAAAGTTCTCAAGATGCTCTATTGGATGCTCATTAACAAGACCGGAGAAACCGTTCCTTTGCACCATGTTGATAAAGCTAGCCTTGATTTCCCAATCATTAACCGTACATGGTGGAGGTCTTATACCCATTCTTGTACCATTGAAGATGGGTTCATCAAAGTCTCCAATCCGTCTTTCTTCTCTTTGAACTTGGTTCTCCATGTTCTTTCTTTGTACTCTTCGGTTCTAAGTACCTTCAAAACAAAAGAGAGTCAAACCCAAGTTAGTAACAAAACAAAATAAAAAAGGCTTAAGCTTAAATAGAATCCAAATCCTATTGATTGTTGCTAATCTCCCCGGCAACGGCGCCAATTTGATATCTCGTGTTTTACCACATCAAATAACCTTTGAGTGCACACTACCACAAGAGAATGGTATGTCGTTGTGTACTTAAGGATCGAATCCACAAGGAGATAAGAACAAAACAATAAGAATACAAGATACTATTTAAGATAAGCTAATCGAGGGTTTTAAGTGTTCAAAGTATCCAAGTAAAAGGGAATAACAAAACTAGAATCTAATGAGCAAATAAAACTAGCAATTTATAGAAAGTTAACTTAAAGGTCAACACAAAGCTAAAGACTAACAAGTTTGAGACTAAAATGATAAAGCATGGATCTTGGGGTTTAGGTCAATGATTAGGCATGACAAGACTCTAATTGATGATGCTAAGAACCTAACGGAATCACCTTTCTAAGACAAGGAACACTAATAAAGATAAGATCACTTCCATGACTCAAATCCATTCTCTAATCATAAAAACCACAAATCTTCCAATCGAGTTTAGATGATTAGAGATCATTAAGTATAAGTCCTAAAAGTATACCAATCACCTTAGACATCAACTTCCATTGGCTAAGTATGAAAAGCATGCATAAGATTCTACTAGACATTTCATCGAACACCTTCCGGGCATGAAAGTCCTAAACATCTAAGAATAGATTAGCAAGTTCTATCTTAGCATTAAACACATCTTAGGCAATAGAAACTATAGTGAAACCATCCTAGCAATCATTAATCATCATCTAATCAACCTAATCTACCAAACCCCATGATCCACAAAAGAGACTACTCACACATAGATGAAGAACAAGACATAGATAAGCATAAAGAAAGCATGATTAAAGAAGATAAGAAAAGATAAAGAAACTTCAACAAAACATAAGTAAAGATTCAACAAAGATGTTCTTCATCTAAAAGAGGCAAAGAGAAAGAGGCTAGATCCAAACTTAGGTTTACAAAAGCTTAAAAAACTATTTATAAGAGTCTCCAAGCGAACCGGGTCAACCCGTGACAAACCGGGTCAAACCCAAATCATTAAGTGATGATGTTCATCTCGGCGGTTTGGTTCCAGCGGTCTAACGGCCGCCGAGATGGACGTCCGCAAGCTCGCAACCTTCTCTTCCTCCGCGTCTTCTCCGGCGGTTTGGTTCCGGCGGTCTAACGGCCGCCGGGATTTACACTGCGCACGAAATCTTGTTTTTCTTCGTCGTATGGTCCGGCGGGTTGTTTCGGCGGTTTGCCACCGCCCATATATACATCCTCAAGCTTTCTTGCTCATTTTTAGCTCCAAATGCACTCTCTTTGACCCTTTGTTTGATCCAATATGTCCATCTCTTCTCAAACACATCCAAGCTCCAAGAATCCCCCTAAAATACAATGAAATGCTATGCAAATGCATGATTACTATCCTAGGACTCTACATGTGACTATATATGAAATTAAGCTAATAATGACTATAAACTATGTAAAAGATGCAACTAAGGTCCTAAAATGCTATGAAAATACATGCTTAAAACACCTAAAATACACACTTATCACAGTCTGTCTCTTTCGATATGGCCAGGGATACTCTCAATTTCAACCTTCAGCCAATGACTCCTAGTGCATTCTCAGCCTATATTTTGGTAATGAGTTATCGTGTAAGCGTACTATACACTTGCTTTGGTTCCTCTTTTGGTGTTGAGATTTATACAGGTTTTCGATCATCATCAAGCGCAAATATGACTTTTATGAAGTTTAAAGTGCATAGTCCCTTAGATCAATCGTCCAAGAATGGATCTAGATCAATTTCCTTCCGCTGGGGCCAGAAGAGATCACTTTTACCATCATTCTCTATCGAGAAAAGAACTCTCCCACAAATAGTACATGTCCGCAGTTTGGGCATTGAAGAAATCACCTCCGAGTGCGACTCGGTTCAATTGGTGAATGTTATGTCGGAATTATCTCAGTCTTCTGAGCTTCATAGCATCTTTTCGGATGTTAAGTCGAATTTTGTGTTTTTAAAATTTGTAATCTTTGTTGTTATCCCTCGAAGAGAAAACGGGGATGTTGATCTACTCTCTAAACAAGGGTTTAGAAACTTTGTTATAATTTAAGTTTAATGAAAGTTTGAGTGACAAAAAAAAAAAAAAAAAAGATAAAGAAAGCGTTGAGTATTGTTCTTAAACTCAATTTTTGCAAGTTAAAGACGGTTTTTCATCTATGTTCTATCAAGTTTATAGAAACTTGCATTATATCTAAATAACCAAATATCTTGTCATATATATTAATCCCAATCTAATGAATCCTAAGTTCCTTTGCGATTTGTTACTGTGTGAGTTTATAGATTTTTCAATTATCCATTTACCCACGTATATTTCAAGTTTAGAGATAAAAGTGTAAAAGCTTCCTTAAAAGGTAAAGTGAAAGAGATGAACTCTTTAAATACAACAACCTAAACCATAAACTCTTTAAATACAACAACCTAAACCATAAACTAACCCGAATAATAAACCGGACTTAACCAACATTAAACCAAACTACTAAACCATATTATATCAATACTATATATTCTGATAGTATATTATTTAAATTTACGTTCATTTTTTTTTGGTCACTTATTTTAGTTGAGGAAATACTCTGACAAAAATTAACGTGTTTTTGTAAATTTATCATCTCTGTCCTTTTCATTTTGCTTCTAATTTGTCTATGTGACACTTCGTTATTCAGCAATGGTCCATATCACCTTTTATTCAACTAGTTTTAATTTATTCAACAATGGTCCATATCTCTTGGATCTTTTGAAATGATTTGGGTAAATTTTTGATATAATATTTCTATTAAACAAAGATTTCAACTCAAGGATGCTTAACTTTTTGAGAAATTCTCAAAACTACACCTCTTCAAACTATTTTTACAAACTACAACTAACACAAATTGTTCTAATTTTAACTCTTTCCAAATTTTAAATATATAAATTATCTTTGAAAAAATTATTCAAATTAAAATTTTCACTTAAGTTCACTATTTAGTGTTTAATATTAAAAGGGATAGGGTTTTGTGATATGAAGCACGGGGACACCTAAATGGTCGATGTATCTGTGCCGGAGACGTTACGGAGACTGGGACATCGCGGGAACGGCGTGGGGACGTACCCCAAACGACTCTGAAAATTGGGGACGAGGACGTTTCTGAAAGGTTTGACATTTAAAAACCATGTTCCCAAGTTTTCCCAAAATGCAAAAAAAAGAAAAAAAACAGGGTAAAAGTAAAAGTAAATTCATTTAAGTAAGACGTTCAACGCTAAGAGTTTCCCTGCACGTTCTCCTAGACAATTTTTTGTATTTTTTAATTTTTATGATTTAAAAAAAAAATGAAAAAGAGAACCAATCGCAGGCCGCCACGTGTCCGTGGAGCCCGCGATTTGTCCAAAAACCGGCTCCGAGATAAAAGGCAGAAGAGGCCAACTTTTGTTATTTTGGTGGGCCCTATCACCTAAGAGATCCATTAAAGACTGCAATGTTTATGCTCTAGGTTTTGTGTTTATCGTTTATTTGACACACCCGTGACTTAGATGGAGAACTCCACGTGTGTGACCAAAGCTCTATATTTCACGTAGGCTTGTCGTGGGATCGATGAAACACAAGACGTCATGAAACGAGGCCTGGCTCACCGGGCCCGGCCCAAACATTTTTTTTGTCCCTAGGACATAATAACTTTTTAGATCTTTTAATGTTAATGAAATATTTTTTTCTACTACGAAACCAAAAAATTGGACCCTATAATAATAATTTTCCCAAAAAATATGGGCCATTTTTGTTAAGACTTTTTGGAGAATAATGTTGGCCCAGGGGGGCAGTGGCACCTTGACCTGTGACCCACTAGTAGGTATTTTTGGAAAATTCCACGTGTCGGAGCAGTATTTGCATAGAGTCCAAAAAAGAATTTTCCTAAATATTAAGGTAATTTTTAATTTGTTAAATGAAGGCCTAATTTAATTTTAGCTCAAGGTCCATAAAATTATTAGATCGTGCTTAAGAAACTTCACAAATCTATGATCCATTTATTGGGTATTTATTGGTTGTGATGTTGGCAAAAAGTGTGGTTTTCATAATAATAATGAAGGAAACGCGATTTTGCATTTTTGGTAGGAACAACGATTTTGTAGTTTTTGATTGTGTTTTATGTTTGAATATGTCAACACTAACATTGACGAAAGCTAAATAATTTGACACACTCGTGACTTAGATGGAGATGCATGCACCTAGTTAAAATGTGGTTGTGCAAAAAACTATCAAATGCTATTTTTGGATAAATTAGCAAAAGTCTCCTCACTATATAAACTTCTTTCATCATTCATATACTTTACATCGCTTCTTAAGAGTTGACTTGTTTTTATTTGTGTGAATTATTTCTTTAATTCAAAATACATAAAAGAACAAGAAACTGAACTTTCAAGATTCCTTTTTTTGAATTTTTTTTATCTTCAAACTCTCGGAGAAAATTAGAAATATTATAAAATTTTGATTTTATAATGTCACGTTTGGTATACTTAATATTCTTGTTATCAGTGGTAGAAGGTAGAAGGAACATTTTACAGCAAAATATTGGAATCGACACAATAGAATCCAAGTTAAAAGGTATATTTTATGTCTTATATCAATAATTAATATCAATTTTGTAGCCCAATAAAAAAAATTTAACTCATGTCATTGCATGGACTCATATTTCATGCTTATGACATTTATAAAGTATCAACGTACGGTGTTTTATTTTCTTGATTAGTTTTCTTAATTATTTAAAATTTATTTGAATTAAAATTAGGAAATTACTGCATAGGAACATCTCTATTCTATTAGATGAGAACTAACAATGTAAAACTAGCACATATATTATAACATACATAAAAAAATATTGTAAGAAAAAATATAAAGAATTATTAAACGACAAACGTGACGTAAAACTTTGTCATTAAAAGTTTCATAGAATAGAAACTTTGTGATTAAAAGTTTCGAAGTTCTGTTTTTTTTTTTTAATTTTCCCATATTTCTTGGGATATTAACTATGTGTAGTATAGTTAAAATAGAAACAAATTAATTGTTAACAAGATAATATTGTAAAACAAAAAAAAATTGAACAAGCCAAAAATAAATACTTTGACAGAGAGTATTCTATTTAACAAAACTAACATTTTCATTATTAAACTAAAAATGTAATTGTAATTCAAGTAATTTTTTCTTTGTTGATAAAAAAAGGTACCATAAAACTTCCTCGAAATGTTACAATTTCTGGAATCATAGCATTTGGAGACTCAATAGTGGATAGTGGAAACAATAACAATCTTCATACATTATTAAAAAGTAATTTTCCACCTTATGGTAAAGATTTTCCTGGAAAAATTCCTACCGGAAGATTTAGTGATGGAAGAGTTCCAACTGATTTTATTGGTTAGTATACTTTTATCTCATCTCTTTTTCTTAAATTTTATTTCCTTGATTTAATTACTTCTTTTGGGAAATTCCGCAAAATACCATCATTGTTAGTTTTTAGGCCTAAAACATAATTACATGTTTCTTAGCCCTAGAATACCACTAAAAAATGTTTGCCTTCAATACTAGAAAACTTAAATTAACTCATAACTTTGAAAATTAATTACTAAACACTAAATATTGAAATCAAATACAAAAAATAAATTATAATGTATTTATCAAAAATTTCATTGTATTTTGGGCCAAAAACTATGATGGTTTTTTATGGGAATGAAACTTGTGATAGTATTTTTTGCCTAAATCTTTTTTCATGATACATTAAGAAATTTCACAAATTTTTCATTGTACTTGTGATGACTTATTTCTTATAAATAAATATCAGCTGATAGGTTAGGGATATCAAAGACAATACCAGCATATTCAGATCCAATGTTGAAAGATCAAGATCTTCTAAAGGGTATAAATTTTGCGTCTGGTGGTTCTGGTTATGATCCGTTAACACCTAAATTAGTGGTAATTTTAAATATTTTTTTAAAAAGTTATGATATTTTTTAAAACATATTAATAATTTTTTGATCTTGGTAATTAATTTTTTTTTTGTAAAATGTTTCAGAGAGTGGTACCATTATCACAGCAACTAAAAAATTTTATAGAGTATAAAGAGAAGTTAAAGATAATACTTGGTCAAGAGAAAGCAAAGTTTATGTTGGAAAATAGTGTTTATTTTGTGGTTGCAAGTAGTAATGATATTGCTCATACATATACCATGCGTGCCCATAAATTTAGCAGAAATGCATATGCTAAATATTTGGCTGATTTGGCTTCTAAATTTGTCAGGGTACGTAAAATATATATATTTTTTCATTTTGTTTTGAGGAATTATTTATATGCCATTTTATGATTTTTTGTTTCAAAAATATTATTACAAGGTTATTTTTTCCTAAATTATCATTAAAAAATGTTTTCCTAAAGAGTCCATAGGCATAAATTATCTTAAAACTTGAATATTAAATCATAAACTCTTAAAACTAAAACCTATGCCTTTTAAAACTAAACACTAAACCCATTCAAATTTAAATTTGGAGAAACTGAACATATACATCTTTAGGATCATACTTTACAAAAATACATCCACCTAAAGTTGACTTATATAAATACCTAAACACTATATACTAAATTTAAATAAACACTAAGCTTTTCAAAAGCCAATTTCTAAGTATTAGACCCAAATGAAAATGTTAGTTTGGATGTACTCTGAAAATATGTATATTTAAAAGAAATTTGATATAAGTAAACTTTTGTAAAGTAGTTATTAAAACTTATAGTTTTTTCACTATCCCAATATAATTAGCCAAGTAAATATCTAGTAACAAACCATAAACACTCAAAAATTAACGCTAACCAATCAATATTAACCCAAATCCAAAAAAAATTAAGTTTTCAAGCTTTAAAAATACTTTTGTATTTTTGGTATTTTCTTTTATTTTTCCGTTAACTTCTATTCAATTTCCTCTCAAAGAGTATACCTACAATTCATTATTATCAATTTCGGATTACTATATAATTTGATTTATATCATGTAAATAGGAGTTATATGAACTTGGAGCAAAAAGAATTGGTGTATTTAGTGCAGTCCCGGTTGGATGTTTACCGTCGACAAGAACAATTCGAGGAAAATTAAGGCGAAAATGCTTAACTAAATTTAACAAAATGGCACTTCGCTTCAATGCAAAGCTATCTCCTTCATTAAGGGCTTTAAGAAAAGAGTTTTCTGATAGCAAAATTGCGTTTATTGACGTATATGACACTTTTAACGACATTGTGAAAAATCCTAAAAACTATGGTAAGTATGAATCCATGGAAATTTTCTTTCACGTTTTTAATTTTAATTGTTTTTGAAATCAAAACTACATTTTTAACACTAGTTTACAAAATATATATTTTTAAATATACACAAATTTTAAGTGTCAAATGATTAAAGTGCATCTTCAAAATTAAATTTTTCATTTAGGTTCGATATTTAGTGTTTAAGGTTTAATTTTAAAAGGGGTAATATTTAGTTTTTATGTTTATTTGGATTCAATATTTGGTGTTATTAGATGTATTTATTAAAACAGACTGCCAGTGGTGTATTTTATTACTGACAATTAACATTAACTATTTTGTAGGGAAATTCTCTAAAATAACATTAAAAGGGGTTTTAACCTTTTAGAATTTATATTTTTCATCAAAAGGGCTATTAAGCTATTTTAGTTTTGTATTATTTTCACCAAACATCTATTTAGAGTTATTTCGTCAAGAAAACTTGTGATTGTATGTTTGGTCTAAATGTTTTCAAATATAGCATATCTTGTTGTGATTCCCTATAAGGTTTATTTTGTGAAAGGTCTTACTTACTATCTAATAGACTAATAATTAATTTTATTACATAGGTTTTGAAGTATCAAACAGAGGATGTTGTGGAACAGGATTACTAGAAGTGTCATTTCTGTGTAATAAACGAAATCCTTTTACATGCAAAAATTCATCTGCTTATGTTTTTTGGGATAGTTACCATCCAACCGAAAGAGTTTACGAAGTTATTGTTGATAAGATGATTGGAAAATATATTCCAGAATTAATCTAGTTTATATATATATATATATATGTATTTATTACAATTTGCTAATTATTTATATTTTTCACCATTCATAAATTAGAAGTAGTAGTTTAATTTCATTCTTGGTTTAATTTTATTTGTAATGGAAATTTTGTATTTTCTATCATTTGAATGTATAAGTGAAAATGAAAAAAAAATAGTAGAATTTTTAATTTGTTGAAAATAAAAATATCCTAATTTTATTTTGTTTTGGTAAGGGGTATTTTATGAGTTTATTCATAATAATTTAATAAGTCTTTTTGCCCAATAATCTGAAAATTAAGCCGAGTTTAAGACATTTATGTGAAGATATTTGTTTCAAGAGTTTTTTATTAAGTCTTTTGAAGGTTCTCATTTGAGAAATCCATCTCTCTTTTTTTGGTAAAAAAACTCATCTCAATTTCTATCTTCTTTGATATTAATTACGAGTGATAAATTTCTAAATAAAAAAAAGAATTCTTGACAAAGCAATTGTCAAAACACATGAAGAAAAGATCATACCAATTAATCATTTTGGTGTTGTACAAAAGTTTTCACAATTAAATTAAATGTCCCAAGATTCATCTAAATATCTTTAGTATAAGATTCTCGAAAATTTATTAAAGTTATCAAAACTTTTAGAAACTTCGTGGAATTAAAACATTCAATTTTTCCTAAGGAATTGTTGTTGTTAAATCTCGAATATTTCAGTCACTGGATTATTTAACGGCCTTAAAGCGTGAGCGTGACACAATTTTCGACTAATCAAATGATAGAATTATAGTACAGTTAGAATATGACAAGTTTATTAAATACATTTTTGTTTATAAAGACTTAAGAGTATGAAAAGTTTAAAAGATATTCGAGTACTTTTAAGAAAAACAACTATCTATACTATTAATTGGGAAGAACTTTTTTGAAAAACTCTTAAAATTTTTATTTAATTACATGTAATGTCATTGTATAAAATATAATATAATATAATTTTAAATAAAATAAATAACACATATTGTTCCACTTTAATAGGTATATGTAAAAAAAATTAACATAACATAAAAAATAAAAACAATATCCGATTTCTAGATAAGGATGCTCGCTAATACTAACAAAATACAACGTACCATCTTTGTTTATTTCCTTTAAAGTTTATATTCTGTGTTATTATACTTAGTGCTCAAGAAGTATGCTGTTCTATGGTTTTTCGAGGGTTTTAATAGATGGATTAATGTTGACCGAAGCATCTTATGTGTTTATATGATCTTATTTTTATAAATACTTGAATCATTACATTATCAGTATTATAACTATATAATAAATATATTTAAAACTAATAAAAAATTAAAAAAAATATGAATTTGTTAATTTTGCGAAAATCATACAATACTAAAATATATTTAAATCTTTTTATAAGTTTTTAAGTTATATAAAATTTTAATTTAAAAAAATATATTTAAAGTTCAAAAAAGGCAAGATAAATTTTATTCACGAGTCTAATTTAATATAAGTATAATCGTAGATTTCAACATCCAATTTGAATAAAGATCATGATCTCCAAATTTTTGTTTTCGTAACGGGTCATTAAAGATCAAAGACCGAATTTCAAATCACAAATAATAAGTGTTATGAATGTAATAAAAAAATAATAAGTGTTATGAGATTAAATTATATTTAGTTTTTTTATTATATATATATATATGTGTGTTGCGACCGGTCAAAAAATATCATATATAACTTATGAGATATAACTAAATTATGTTCATATTATCAGAAGAACATACATAATTATAGTTTCAAAGTTTAGATTCAATATACATCAATAAATTTTCTTTTTAAATTGTTTCAAATTCACATTTTACTATGGTTTCTGAAATAATATAATGGGGGTCATAATTTTATAGTTAATATCTTTGGATCTCCAAATATGCAACAACTCAAAACAATCTCATATTGAATTTTAAATGTAAAGACCAAATGAATTAATTCAATTATTTTTTATAGAAATTAGTAACCAAATTTTTTATAGAAAATAAGATAATAAATTTTAATAAACATATCTTTCGGGTGGGACACCCGGGTACAAACCTAGTTAACTAATAAAGTTGTAACCCTCCTAGTTATATTTGGATAATAGACCTTCAAAATTATATTTTACAAAATACAACAACTTTAAAATTCATTTTTATAAATATACTTTAACACTATATATTTAATTTCAATAAATTCTGAATAACATTAAACATAAATGAAAAGTTTAAATTCAAAAAAAAATTAAGGGGTAGTTTAATCATTTGACCCCTTAAAATGTATTTTGAAAAGAGTATCTTTTTGTAAAGTCATATTTTAAAAAGGTCTAATTTTGTTAGTTTTTTTTGGTAATTTAATTTTGTTAGTTTATCTACAATTTCAGTGACAATTCATATAATTTATTAAGGATCGTCATGTATATTTTCAAAAGAATTTCCAATATAGAAGATTGGACATGGTATTCGTGGACATAGCTTTTACTTTTCTTGACCAAAATATAAATAACATTTATTTGTTTTTTCTGTTTCGAAACTATTTGGTGGGTTGTTTTAAAATTATTAGAAACATACTTATTAGTTGTTAGAATATTTAGAAAAACAGAGTTGGTTGTTTAGAGTTGTAATTTCAAATGTCAAAATCCATTTAACTTTTATAATGAGTCTTTAATTTTGTATATATTACTTTTTCCTTTCTGATGTCATTTTCTGGAATCAAAATTAATAATGCTTCAATTCTACTCGACTACAACCATGTTGAGTCTACATCTAGTTGTTTAGAGATTCTATATAAATTTTCTAAAATCATTAATTAACTTTATTATTTTCAAACAAAAAACCTTTATTAACAAAAGTAATTCCTTAAAGTACCATATAAAGTTAAGAAGTTATTTTTTCATGAAGTACCGTTAAAGGGCTTCATGTACAAAAATATCATAAACCCAAAAATCAAATTTTTAATACTTTAGAATTTAAATATTTTTATTTGGATTCACTATTTAATGTTTAGAGTTTAGTTATGAAAGGAGAAATGTCTAGTTTTGAAAGTTGTAAATTAAATTAAGGGTTATGGTATGTCAATCCAAAAAGCTTTTTAATATTGAAAGAATTTTATGTTATTTTAGTCCTAAAAATTATTTTCTGACATTTTTGGGAATTACCCTATTAAAAATTCGTTAGTGATTACCTATAGACTATAGTGACATAATAGTTTGAAAATTCATTACAAAAAACTACATATAGTCAAGGTTTTTTTGCAAAAGATACAATGTTGCAATTACCTTTAAAAAGTTTTTTACTTATAAATACCACAAGACTTAATAGCTTAAAACCAAAAGAAAATATAATATAAACCCAAAAACCTAAACTCTACATCCATTCAAAACTAAACCCTAAAAACTAACTATTGAACCCAAATAAAAAAATTTATGAAAGTGTTAAAATTCGTTTTTTGATTTATGATATTTTGTAAAGAAAACATTTTAATGGTATTTTTGGTATTGAAAAAATATTTTAATGTTCTTTGTGTTATAATAACTTTTGTAATGGTATTTTTCAAATGAAAACATTTTATGGTGGTATTTAACAAAAAATTCTTTAATTTTTGAATTGGTTTTTACTCGCTTTTTTAAACGGCCACATAGCTAGTTAGTGGATATAGTATAACTTTTAGTACTGCAAACAAACAATAATTCATCTTTTTTGGGAAATGACTAGTCTACATTAAAGATGACAAAAATTAAAATTAGTTTTGGCATTTTCATATCTTTAAATTGAAGATGCTTGAACTCTACTCCACCACAACCAAATCAAGTCTAATCCTCGTAACCTAATTTTCTTAACAAACTCTTTATCCTCTAGCAATTAACAACTACTAATATCAACCAAACAAACTAAACACCTTTAGCTATGCCTATAAAATCTTGTTAATTATTCATAACATATACAACTCACCAACTCATTCTAAACACATCACTTTTCTCTCAAAAGAAAAATTAAATTTTTTCTTTAGAAAGTAACTAAAATTTTAAAAATTCGCAAGTATGAATACACATCTACTAAGTCTCTTTGTCATGGTCATTTTGTCGGTTTCTTTTTATGTGGAAGCACTTACTCCTCACTACTACGACCATTCATGTCCACAAGCCGACCACATTGTTACCAATGCAGTTCATAAAGCCATGTTAAACGACAAAACTGTCCCTGCCGCGCTTTTAAGGATGCATTTTCATGATTGTTTTATCAGAGTAATGATTCTACCAACACACCACATTATAGTTATATATTAATTTTGTTATGTGTATAAAATCAAAATCTCTATTAATTTTTTTAAGAAATTAACAAACGTAAATCATTTCAAACACTACTTCGAAAAACTATACATAATTCAAATTCTTCTACAATTTACGCATTTTCAAATTTAAATGGTTAAACTATCGTTTAAAATGTACTAAAATTAAAACAATTCATTTGAATGCATATAATATTATTGTATAGGTGTACTTATAAAATGGATTTTGACTGCATGTAGTTTTAGAAGGTGTACTTTTCAAATATGTATTTTTGTAATTCATAAACGATAGATTGATACATCTACAAATTAAAAATTATTTTAGGATGCCAAATTTAAAATTTGGGGTTATTTGATTTATTTTTATTGTAAGGTTGTTTGTAAATATTTTTCTAATAATTATAGGGATGTGATGGGTCAGTGCTTTTAGACTCAAAGGGTAAGAATAAAGCAGAGAAAGATGGACCTCCTAACATCTCACTACATGCATTTTATGTTATTGACAATGCAAAGAAGGCTTTAGAAGAGCAATGTCCCGGTGTAGTCTCTTGCGCCGATATTCTTTCGCTTGCTGCTAGAGATGCAATCTCTCTGGTTAGTCTCTCTTGAACCGGTCTTGAGCACAAACAAAACAAACATGAGCTTAGGGCTTTAAAATTTTATATATATATTACTTAATACACTAGTCCAAAAATTATATGAAAACTTCATTAATGATTTGGTTATAAGTTTTTTGGGCTTGTGGCTTTAGTATTTTAATGGCTAGCCCATAAATTTAAGGTTCTAAAATTGTTTACATTTTGAAAATTGAGTGACTTTCAAAAATAAAAAACTGGACATAATAATTTCATTGGGAAACTGAAATTCTAAAAAATATAACTGAACATTTAAAAGGTCCAATTTTGTAGGTAAATATTTTAAAATAAATTGATGATTTCCCCAAAAAAACCCCAAAACTTTGGAGCCGGTTCATTTTTAATAAACCATAGTTTTCGTGTGATGATTATTATAATGAGCAGTCTAAAATTATGCTTCTGGATATTATTATAAAATTTGGAGATTATATGAATTTTATTTTTATAACAAAATGTCTAAGAAAAAAATAGTTAAAAGTCCAATCTCTTAGGTAGAGGCTTAAATATATATTTGGACAAGAAACCCAAATAGTTTTGACCCGTTCTTGTCTCCTACATCACATTTTCAATGTACTATACTTTTATGTGATAATTATTTTAATTAATGATAAATCTAAAGTAATGTTTGTGGATGTTATTATTACTATTAGTCAGGAGGGCCAAGATGGGAAGTACCAAAAGGAAGAAAAGATGGAAGAATATCAAAAGCAATAGAGACAAGACAATTGCCAGCTCCTACTTTTAATATTTCTCAATTAAAACAAAATTTTGGACAAAGAGGCCTTTCTTTGCATGATCTTGTTGTTCTCTCTGGTATGTATATTACATACTTTTATTCACTTAGTATATCTATATATATATAACGGGATGGCTTTAATAAAATTTATAAAAATCGATAACTAACATTTTGATTCAAAAATGATAAACATTTTCTAAACGCCTCATTTGAAAAAAAGCTTAGATGTTTGCTCATTTTACAAATACAAATATAGTTATAATATAACGTACGTTAATTTTCCGAAAAGAAATTATAATACCTAAAGTCTTGAAAATACTAAAACCAAACTTTAAAAACAAAACTCTTGGAATTTTTTTTGTGAAAAAATTAAAATTTAGTGGTGCTTTCAAAAAGTTCATTTTATAATTTTTTTCATTTATTACATTGGTGTTTTATAGTAGTACTTACTTGTTATTAAATTATCTATGTATTAGTACTAATTAATGGTATAATGAAATTGATAGGTGGACATACACTAGGATTCGCCCATTGCTCATCATTCCAAAACCGAATCCACAACTTCAACACAAATTCACAAATCGACCCAACACTAAACCCATCTTTTGCAACCACCTTAAAAAGTGTTTGTCCTGCGCACAACACGGTTAAAAACGCCGGTTCAGCCATGGATCAAAGCACGACATCGTTCGACAATGTTTATTACAAGATGCTTATGCAAGGGAAGTCACTTTTCTCATCGGACCAAGCCCTAATGACATCACATTCTACTAAGAAGCTCGTGGTTAAGTACGCGGATTCAAACGAAGAGTACGAAAGGGCTTTTGTGAAATCGATGATTAAGATGAGTAGTATAAGTGGGAATGGTCAAGAGGTCAGGCTGAATTGTAGGTTGGTTCGCTAAAAATATCAACTTTTTGTTACAATATATAAAGTTGTTATGCAATTATAAAGTTGTTGTGATCGTTCTTTTTATAATAATTACTATTCTCTTACGTGTGTTCTTGTATTGACCATTATTTACAAGTATATAAAATTCTCTCTTTTCTTTTCTTTTGGTGAAAACCATTCTCTCATTATCTTATTTAAAAATTAGGGTTACTAAATGTTTTTGGGAAAAATCACCAAAATTTTTTCCAACTTTCAAATTAAAGAAGAAAAAAACCCAAATATTTAAGTCAATCTTTAACTCGTCACTAAACGCCTTTGAATAGTTGAAGAATTATTTAGGCTAAAAATTTTGACCTTCAACCAATCAAAAATAAATATTAAAGCTTTTTCAATTCATAAATTCGTTCTCAAGTTGACACTAATCATTATAAGTAATTTTAATTAGATTAAAAGAAAATATACTCTTTTATTGGGATTGTTTATATATTAAACTTCTTAATAAATAATTTTTCATCTAGAGATTGATAAACAAGTTTACAAACGAAACATAGAAGTTCTTTAAAAATAAATTTAGAGCATGTACTTTTTTTCTTTTTTTTGTTCTCATGTTCTAAATTACGAATCATGGTGAAGGTAAATATATTTTAGGGAAAATGGTCAAAAATGCCATAAGTTGGTAAAATACGTGGCTCAAATTTTTCTTCAGGTAATAATTGGAGAAATTCCTTAAAATACCACTAACATTATTCCAAAAATAACCTAAATGCAAAATAAGAATTCTAACACTTCAAACTTTATTTTTTTTAATAAAAGTCAATAATTAGTGTTTAGGAGCTACCTTCGCTTGAGAAGGTTTGATTGTTGGTAATGTCAAGATTTTGACGATGTTTTATCCGTGAGATCTACTTTCTTTTTAGGGAAATTCACAAAACTACACCGTTTTAACCTTCCTTTCACAAAACTACACCTAATTAAATATTTTTATATATTTACACCTTTTCAAAATTTTAAAAGCTTGATTTACCCTTTTAAAAATTACCAAAATTAAAATATTTTCATTTGGATTCGCTAATTAGTGTTTAGGGTATAGTATTAAGGGAGTAGAATTGTTTGGGTAGAATTTATTTGGATTTAATATTGAGTGTTTAGGTGTAGCTTGTGAAGTAATTTTGAAATGGTGTAATTTTGTGAAATGTAATTCAAATGGTGTAGTTTTGTAATTCCCTCTTCTTTTTATAATTTCAGAATATTTTATTTATTAAGTGGGAGAATTGAACGAACTTTCTGGATATGGTATTTATAAAAAAATAACCATCACAAAATTCGTTTTTGACATTTCGGGTCCGATTGGTTGCAGCTATAGCTTTCGTTTTTTCGTTGTAGAAATCAGGCTGTAGTTTTTTTGCTGTAGCTCTAGATTTTGTTACCGTAAGATTTTGGCTATAATTTTTTTAAATAAAAGCATGATTGGATAGTTGGAGTTTTTTATGTTTAATAACTAAAAATAAATTACCAATATAATAGAATAAATAATTTTCCAAAGTAATTTAACTAAAATATGTAAACATTTAATTTATACTTTGTACATATATTGTATCTTTTATTGGTAATAAAATTATTTTTAGTTCATATAAGTACAACATTTTAGATTTATTAATTTATGTTTACAGATTCTTATTTCAAAAAATCATTTAATGTTTGTTAGATAATATATTATATAAACAACTACTTTTGAATTTTTACATAAAATATTATATAAACTAAATATTTTACATACTATTTTCAATTTTTCATACGTGTCATTAGCTTTAATTATTTACATATTATTATCATGTTTTTATTATAATTATATGTAATTAAAATTATTTTACTTACAACAACGTAATGTTATTGTGTAGACTTGAAAATTAAACTTTGTGATCACATAGAATAATAAAAAGTATGAAATAAATAAGAAAAAAAGTTTGACCAAAAAAAAAGTAAAGAAAAAAACAGAAAGTTGGAAAGCTAAAAAAATGTGACTCTAGGAATTTAACTTTCTACTCCTCAATTAAAGAGAATCATTTTTTATTGACTCAGAGTAATTTTTTAAATTTAAAGCATGATTGGTTTCACAAATGGGTTGTAGACATTTTTTTGCCTATGCACAACGCCTACAGCCCCTTCCAATCATACCCTTTATCAACCACTTTTTATATATCAAATAGACCTTTTTCTTAATCTTAACATGCAAATAATAAAACATAAGGTTTCATAATATTTAAGATAAATCTTGACACAAATGAGAAAAACAGATAATAAATAGTTTATTTTAGTATAAATATATATATTTTAGTTTTTTCTTACAAGAGAAAACTAATTAGTCATGGTAACATAAACACTTTGCGCCAGTGGCGGACATAATTTAGAGATGATATACTTTTTTGTTATTAGTGCTTATGAGTAATAATTTTTATTCGTTTTATTCATCATAATATTTTCATAAATTTTTGGTTTTTACTTTTTTTGTCAATGTTTGAGCCAAAATTGACCGACCCATTAGTCAATCATATACAAACGTATGCGCGGGGAATCGATTCCGGTGGAGTAGTGCTACTGATAAACGAGATTTTACCCTCGTTAAATCTAATGCCTTATCGTAGTATATAAGGTGTCAATCCTAATCAGGAGCAATTAAAATACTAGAACCTAAGAGAAACTACACTTAGTCTAAGCAATAAACAAAAAGGGAGGTTTTGTAACAATTAACTAAGAAAGCAAAAATGAAATTAAAAGTTGATTTAAAAGTTCAAATTAAAAGCTAAACAACCAAGCCGGGGTACTTTAAACGGGTGATCAACTTTCAGATTTTTAATGTCTTTTAACAATTGTAACTTTAAGGTTTTGAAAACGTTTTTAGATCAATCCACTCTCGTGGCAATGATCTTTTTCCTATTAAATAAACTAAAACAATATCTTGGATAGTTTAAATCTTAAGAAACGTTAAGTTCAATTCAATTCAACCACTAACCTTATTAACACAGATCTCTCGATTAAGCTAGGATTAGTTCTAAGGTAATTAGTCAGGAACCTTTTCATAAAGTTTCCTAGGTTCAGTAATCGAATGGCCAACTCGATTAAGGCTTTAAGTTTGTTACCAAAGACAAAAAGTTTTTTAAAAGTTTTAAAATCTAGACAATTATCAATCCTAATATTGATTCACCCTTTTTCCCCCAACCTAATTGCCTAAGGAAAATTACTCACTAAGCATAATGAAAACCAAAGCAATTGAGATTAAAGAAAATAAACATATTAAATAGATAAGGGATAGAAGAAACTATGTTATTGAAACCGAAGATTCCAAGAATTCTCTGGATCCAAATCTCTCCAAAAACTTATATTATAAAAGCACACCTCTAAAAGAGATTAAAAAGATGTTTAAATAGGTTTGGGGCGTTTCCCTTACAAAATAAGAAAATATCTTGGCAAATCTAAAATAAAAGGAAATTAAAACTTCTTTTGCTCGACAAATTGACCTTGCGTCACCAAAACTAGCATAACTTGTGATCTAACCGTTGGAATCACCTCAAACTACCGCCAAATCAAAGCTAACATCTGTATCCTTCGAGTGGTAAAATATCATAAAGATCCATTGGTGATAACTCTTTCAACGAGTGTCTTTTTGAAGCTTTTCGTCTGAATTCTCCTTCTTTTCCGTCCTTGCATTCCTAAACTCCATAAGTCCATCCTAAGTGCCTTGGAACGCCACTATGCCTTTTATCACCTGTAAAATAACTAAAAACACATAAAAACACTCTATTGTGTGGCTAAATTATATGTTTAAAACGTTAAAAACGCCACAAATCAACTCCCACAGACTTAGCATTTTGTTTGTCCTCGAACAAAACAATACAATAAGTGAGAAGAAGAGGTTTTGAAAAACTCTAAATATTTGCATCATCACTTAATCCTATCTTTTCCAAAGTAACCCACAAACAACATAAGAAAAACACAAGCTCTGAACCTTAAGACCATACTACCACCACGAAATCACCTTCACAATACTCTAAATCCATTAATCCTCGAAAATCTAGGGTTTCACCTCAATTGACTTTTTAATCTCTTAAAACAAATAAAAGTGCGGTCTCACTAAGGAAAAATCGATCACTAGACATAAGTCTTATTTTTCAGGTTTCCTAAGCATTAAGAACATCCTCTTATGGTTCCTTTCCTCTCTCTTTTCTCGCTTCCTCAAGGTCGAATGTCTCCCTAACTTTCTCTAGGGTGTCATTTTTATTTTTTTAATTCGACCTTGGTTTTTCCCTTTGTTTTTTTCTTAGAAGGGAGGTCGCTTCATGGTTTTAGTTTCCACGAATTTCAAAAGAACACGAGTTTACGTTCTTTATTCGAAATCGCATATTTTCAACCAATATTCACGACTTTTTCAAATAATGTAACTTTTTTTAGAAGGGAAGAGAGAGGGGAACCATACTACACATAAATGTCTTATAGGACCTGGAAGCAAAACCGCAATGCATCTCAAAACTCAAAGTGAGAAAATTAGTCAAGATTAACAATTCTATCATGGTGAAGTCAAAATCAGTTAACCGAAAGATAGTACGACTAGAAGGAACTTTCTTGTGGAACTGGTGACATATCATGGGGTTTCTGAAATCTCGCGGTCTTTAGTTTTGTTGTCAAATGGTCTTTAAAGTTGGTTGATTAGTCAAGAACAAGATCATAATGCATCATACTTAGTTTTGAAAACAAGTTTTGACTCGAAAAAACGACTCGACTAGGACTAAAAGAATAATCTAGAAAAAGAGAAAAATATAAACAAAGACGAACAAACGAGATTAGAAACGAATGAACACCCTCCCCCAGACTTATTTCACACCGTCCCGGTGTGTATGTCATGTCTAAAGAAGGATGGTAAAGCTGAAAAATCAAAAACAAAAGCAAGTGGAATAAGTAGGTGATACACGTACCAATGGGTTGCCTCCCATTAAGCGCTCGTTTAACGTCATTAGCTTGACTTTACCACAAAAGAAAAGAAGAGATTAGTAACAAGTAACTAAACTTAGTCCCAAGTGATTTCAAAGCTCTAATAATTAATCGAGTTCCTGAATCGGCAACGGCGCCAATTTGATAAACGAGATTTTACCCTCGTTAAATCTAATGCCTTCTCGTAGTATATAAGATGTCAATCTGAATCAGGAGCAATTAAAATACTAGAACCTATGAGAAACTACACTTAGTCTAAGCAATAAACAAAAAGGGAGGTTTTATAACAATTAACTAAGAAAGCAAAAATGAAATTAAAGGTTGATTTAAAAGTTCAAATTAAAAGCTAAACAACCAGGTCGGGGTACTTTAAACGGGTGATCAACTTTCAGATTTTTAATGTCTTTTAACAATTGTAACTTTAAGGTTTTGAAAACGTTTTTAGATCAATCCACTCTCGTGACAATGATCATTTTCCTATTAAATAAACTAAAACAATATCTTGGATAGTTCAAATCTTAAGAAACGTTAAGTTCAATTCAACCACTAAGCTTATTAACACAGATCTCTCGGTTAAGTTAGGCTTAGTTCTAAGGTAATTGGTCAGGAACCTTTATAATCTCTCGATTCATAAAGTTTCATAGGTTCACTAATCGAATGACCAACTCGATTAAGGCTTTAAGTTTGTTACCAAAGACAAAAGTTTTTTTAAAAGTTTTAAGATCTAGACAATTATCAATCCAAATATTGATTCATCCTTTTTCCCCAACATAATTGCCTAAGGGAAATTACTCACTAAGCATAATGAAAATCAAAACAATTGAGATTAAAGAAAATAAACAAATTAAAGAGATAAGGGATAGAAGAAACTCTGTTATTGAAACAGAAGATTCCAAGAATTCTTTGGATCCAAATCTCTCCAAAAACTTATATTATAAAAGCACACCTCTAAAAGAGGTTAAAAAGATGTTTAAATAGGTTTGGAGCGTTTCCCTTACAAAATAGAAAAATATCTTGGCAAATCTAAAATAAAAGGAAATTAAAACTTCTTTTGCTTGGCAGATTGACCTTGCGTCACCAAAATTGTCATAACTTGCGATCTAACCGTTGGAATCACCTCAAACTACCGCCAAATCAAAGCTAACATTCGTATCTTTTTGAAGCTTTTCGTCTGAATTCTCCTTCTTTTCCGTCCTTGCATTCCTAAACTCCATAAGTCCATCCTAAGTGCCTTGGAACGCCATTATGTCTTTTATCACCTGTAAAATAACTAAAAACACATAAAAACATTCTATTGTGTGGTTAAATCCTATGTTTAAAACGTTAAAAACGCCACACATCAACTACCCGCCTCATTTAAACCATTGAATCATTCTCCATTTTCTGATGCCCTAATTAAGTTTTGTGCACTTTCTTTTTTCAGAAATGGTAGTCCTAAAAAGGAAAAATACGTTTAACAAAAGTAAATTAAAATACAAATAAAATCTTAGAGATGGAGTTCTAAACATATTATTCGTCTATTATATTTTTTTGTTAAACCGAGGTTCTGAGCCGAAATTCATAATACTCATATGTCCGCGACCAACTTTTGATAATATCACAATAATTGCCAACAATATTTATATACAACTTAATGATAAAAAAAGTGCATAACCGAATACTATCTTAAACTATGTAATATTATTTTTATCTTGTATTAAATATTGAGGGATTACTACACCTTTAAAAGTACTATACCATTTAAAATCTATTTTCATAAGTACATCTAAATACTAAATTCAAATAACCTTTAAACCATAAATTATATTTCTTTTAACGCTAAACCCTAAACATTAAATGATGAATCTAAATGATTAAAAAATAAAATTAATTAGATCTAGTTTTGTAAAAGAAAGTACGAAAGAGTGTACTTTTGTAAATTCCTCTTAAATATTTAACAAATTGGAACGCATTATCATTGTTAATTCTCTTGTCCAACTCTGGCTAGTCACCACTAAGTACATGAAATCATTATTATATTTATAGCCTGTAAATAAAAAAAGAAATACTTTTATCTTTAAAGTAAAATAAAGTGAAAGTTGAGATTCCATTTCATCGGTTAGAAAAACAAATCAACGCCAATAGCTTTGAAATTCCATATCACCGGCTTATAACACAATTTGCCATACAACCGCTAACATAATATAATGCAACAATAGCACTTTTCTCATATATGTGTCATCATTTTTTTTTTAAACTCTTCAATACAACATTAAAAAAATTAGTAAAAAAACATCACAATTTGTTCCCATAATATCACTGAGAATTTGGCCAAAAATATTACAAACACAAAAGAACAAGTTTAATAATTTAGACGTTTTTCGTTTGAGTTTAATATCTAATTTTTAGGGTTTGATTTTGAAGTGTTAAGGTTTAATTTTGCAAGTTTTAAGTTATTATAAATTTGTAATAGTTTTTTGCCAAAAAAATCCTTTTAATGGTATTTTAGACCTAAGAAATTTGTGATGGTATTTTTGACTTAAAAACTTTAAAAATAGTATTTTGGAGAATTGCTCTTTTGTATAAGACTTTCTTATAAATAATTAAGAATACCCCCATAATATTATTTGAGGAAAATTAGTAATTAAAGAAAGTGAAAAATACTTGGACTGAACTAGTATACTATCTAAAACCAGAAGCACTCGGGTCAGTACAATTCAATGGAATGCTTTTCAAAGTCATAAAAAGTCACAAAAATACATATAACCGGTAAAAAATAATAAAAAAGACATAAAAGGAATAAAAAGTTAGCCACGAAAAAGCCATAGCCACAAAAAATGTGATTACATTTTTCGTGAATTTTTTCTTTCTAATCAGCTATAAATATTATATTTTATTTTCCAGTGACAAAAAAAAAATCAGCTATAAATATTATATGGCTAAATTTGAGCTTAATTAAAACACTTCAATTTCTAGAAAAATTGTTTTTTGTAGAAGAACTTGTTTTGACAACCTTTATTTATATCTTTTTTTTTGGTCGAATACAACCTTTATTTATATATATTTGTCAATTTGAAACACAAATCATTTTAGCTATTACAAGTTGCTTGAAAAAAGCAATGATTGAATGCAATTAAAACAAAAATAAATAAAAGTAATTTAACCTAAAATATAATAAGTTGGGTCCTTCTCCTCTTTATGTATATAAATAGCCGTTACTCTTTATTTTCTCACAAAATTTCTCATTCAACAACACCTATAAGCATTTTCAACAATTATTCTTCTCCTAAACCGCAAATATTAAGTTTTTATTTTCTCCTTTCAACATTTTAAAGAAAAGAAAACACATAGAGAGAGAGAGAGCAAGAACCGGTTTAAGATGCACTTCACACACATCTCACCCGGTTTAGCACCGTCTCAACCGCCAAACGCAGCCGCCGAGACCGCTAAAAACGGCGGGGGAGTAACAATGTTAAATACTATATTCATTGTTCTACTTCTCCCATGCATTGGTATGTGTATAGTCTTCATAATCTATCTCATCCTCTTATGTTACACAACACGACGTCGTATTAACCGGCTTAGATACTTGGAACCGGTTAAACCGGTCACAAGCAAAGGTCTCTCTACGTTAGAGCTTGAAAAGTTACCTAGAGTAACCGGTCAAGAATTAGCTGACGTGGCAAGGTCAACGGAGTGTGCGGTTTGTCTTGAGGAGATTGAGAGTTACGAATCTGCTAGATTGGTTGTTGGGTGTAACCATGGATTTCATCAATTATGTGCTGACACGTGGCTAAGGAACCATACGGTTTGTCCGGTTTGTAGGTTAGAGCTTGGTTTGAATGTTAATACTCGGTTTAGTGAGAATAATAATGTTAGTAATCAATGTTGAAAAAATTAAATTCATGTATTTTTTTTGTTTAATATTTTGTGTAATTTTTTTTTTGTTTTGGTGTTTTGTGTGTAAGCGTTACATAGAGAATTGATTCCGCAGGTACTAGTTTGTTTTTTAGTTGTATCTAAATTTAATTATAGAGTTATTTGCAAATATTTACATATTTTCAACATATACATCTTTACTGATCACTACACAGTAAGAACAATACATATCTCTAAAATTAGTGAAAATAATATTAGTCATTGTTGAAATATCGAAATTTTTATGTTGTTTTGTTTTTTGTTCAATATTTTTGTTTTTTGTTTGTTGGTGTTTTGTGTATAAGCGTTTACATAGAGAATTGATTCCACATGTACTAGATTTTTTAGTTATATAATGAATTTAACTATAGAGTTAAATGCAAAAGTTATTATTTTCTCCCTTTCAAAATAAGAGTCTTTTTGCAATTTCGATGCAAAAATTAAATGATTTTGACATTTTAACCAATAATATTTTGTTGTATTTTTTCTATAGGTTGATTTGTTCATATTAAATAATACTTTTATATAAAACAAAAAATATTTTAATTGAAACTTATTTTTGAAACAGATTGAGTAATATTTTGAGATGATTAAAGGTCATATTAACTCAACATATATATTTTATTTAATTCTACAATATAAAAACGTTAATATTGACTGGTTAAATGTTTATGATTTTGTCTTATTTCACCAGAATCAGATTTCAAACTATCGCGTTTTTTGCATTAAAGGGTTTATATGATTGTAACTTTTGTTAAAATGGAGTTAAAATGATAACAAAAATATCGATTTAGATGACAAAAAAATAAAAGTTTATAAATTTAGAGAGAGCCAAAATTCCTGGTTAAATTAAAATATTAGTGATATTATTACTTTTTAGCACTCACGATAATGATGACACTGATTTTAATAAGCTATCATTACTACATAAATACACTCAGGCGACACAAAAGCACATAAACCTCTTTTGTATTTATTTAATAAATGGAGATAAAAACCATTTTGACAGATGACAACAAGTGTTAAAGATCTGCCAGAAAATAGAGAGATTATTCGAAATGTAAAATATGAAAATATGTTTCAAATTCGATGATTAAAGATTGTTTTTATGTTTCAAAGTAGTTATTTAAAGTTTTTGATGTTATGTTTGGTATTTATTAATTAAATTACTTTTTTAACTAAAAAAATATTAGTGATCAGCTTATATTTTCGGGTAAGTAGATTTTTTTAGAACATTGAATTCGAAAACGGATGGATTAATAAATCCAATTAGCACCATCTCACCCAGGATCGATTCTCCGCGCTTACAATAGCGTAGGTTAGGTTTGGCTAATGGATCGGCCGACAAAAAAAAAACTAAAACCAAAAAAATATATATTCATGAGAATTAGGTAGTAAATTATTTAGTTTGTTGATAATAAGAAAAAGTTCATGTGCTTATTGTTGTAAGAAAAAATGTCATCATCACCTTTTTGTAGTGATCAATCAAAAGAATTCAATGGATTAACTAATTTCTAAGAAAATAAAGTTTATGTTTTTCCATTAATTAAGGAAATATAGATTAGCCCCTTAAGAAAATTTATATTTCAGAAAAAGTTTTGTAAGCCACTAGTTTATATAGATGAGCTTTTTTTTATTTAAGCTCATGTAAGCTTAATACATTAGGGAGAATTACAAAACTACACCATTTGAATTACATGTCACAAAACTACACCATTTCAAAATAACTTCACAAAACTACACCTAAACACTAAAAATTAAATCCAAATAAACCCTACCCACACAATCCTACCCCCCTTAATATTATACCCTAAACACTAATTAGCGAAACCAAATGAAAAGATTTTAACTTTGATAATTTTTTAAAGGGTAAATCAAGCTTTTAAAATTTTGAAAGGGTGTAAATATGTGAAAAATTGAATTAGGTAGAGTTTTGGAAAGGAAAGAAAGAAAGGGTGTAGTTTTGTTAATTCCTCAATACTACATTAGTTTTATTTATTTAGAATCTAGCAAATGTAATTATAGTGTACCACACTTCACAAAACTACACCAAAGTGTACTTCAAAAACTATACTTAAATGGTAAATATAAAATTTATATAAACCTTAAACACAAAATTATACTCCCTTTAATATTAAACCCTAAACTATAGTGAATCCAAATGAAAAAAAAAAAATTTTAACAAAATTTTAAAATGTTATTTAACCATTTTAACATTTGAAAAGGTGTAAACTTAAAACAATTTGAATTATGTATAGTTTTGCGAAGGATTTAAAATAGTGTAGTTTGTGAATTTCTCAAAATTTAATTGCTAACAAAAGTATTAATAATCAGTGGCAAATTTTGAAGGGACAAATCACCCGCAACTTATTAGCTGAATGTAACATATCTTATTGTTTTTTTTATAAAACATGTCTTATTGTCATCACGATTAATATAAATATAATTTTCCATGAATTATATTGTTCATTGTATATAAGGAGAATCCAACCCCAATTAATATGGCGCTTTTGGAATAAGGAAAAGTAAGTGAAAGAGACATAAGCTTCAAGCCGACAATATCATATTAATTAGGAGTTGGACATGGGTCTCACCAGTTATCAACATATTTTACAATGAGGTAATCTAGAGGGTTCTTCCCACATCGAACCACCCAACTTCTCTAGGTTTGTTTCTTTAACCTAGGCTCTGATACCATGTTGATAACTGGTGATACCCATGTTCAACTCCTAATTAATATGATATTGTCCGCTTTGGGCTTATGTCTCAAGCCCTCACGGTTTTCTTTATTGGGCTTCTTCCCAAAATGTCTCATATTAATTGGGGTTGGATTCTCCTTATATATTAGACATTACTCGTCTAAACTTCCGATGTGGGACTTAGTTTGTTATCCCAACAAAATATAGAATCAAATTAATATTTTTTTTAATTTTTAGTATGTCGAATACTTCAAAACAAGCTTAATTTGGAAGAGATACAATATTTGAAGAAATAATAAATATATTTTCCCATAATCATTGTGTTACAACCATTTATCTACTTCATACAATATACGTTTGACGCTAGACCAATGACAACATGATTTTATATTTTTTATGTGAGAAAATTTTAAAAAGATAGGAACTGAAAATATCTGAATTTTTAAGTTTTTCTCAAGTAAAGTAAAAAATATCCCCAACAAAAAGGTAGAAGGGGAAAGCCATTATTTTCTAGATAATGATAAACAAAACAAAATGAAAAAAGGAAAACAAATCATATCATCAAAAAAAATCTTATGATCAAACTATTATTATTATTCATTTTTGATAAAGGGCTTGCAATTAATCATATCAAATTATATGCACATATAATATATATCAAATTATAATATTAAACAGATAATAATATAAACTGAAAATGAGAATATGTGATTGGCTAGAGTTGTCGTGAGCAAATAAATGAACTTGAAAGTGGGAGACATCTGTCTTATAAATTAAAACTTTATTTTAGCGTCTTTAACAAATTAGAAAGAAAAAAAATTATTTGAGTCCCACCAAAACATTTTAAAGTTGTTTACGTTTTCGTACATGGCTTTATGTAGTGCTCCAAAAATTATCCACAATATCTTTTTCGACCCTTTATTATTTTGTTTGGTCTATAATGTGTGAAGATATACTTAAAAATGACAATGAAATATAGTCCATACACTTGTTTTAACAATTGTTGTTTGTTATCAATTTAATTTAAAATGCATCTTGGTCACATAAAAAGTTTAATTAATTATTGAGAAATTCACAAAACTACAGTCTTTCAACCACCATTTCTTCACAAAACTATATCTAATCTAATAATTTTATGTATTTACTCCCTTTCAAAATTTTTAAAACGGTTGCATTATTTTTTAAAAAATAACCAAAATTAAAATAATTTCATCTGGATTCGCTAAATTAGTGTTTATAATATAGTATTAAAGAGGTAAAATTTATTTGAATTTAATTTTTAGGTTTTAGGTTTAGTTTTGTGAAGTGCATACTAAAATGATATAATTGTGTGAAATGCAATTTATAAAAGCGTAGTTTTGTAATTGTCCCTTAATTATTTTAGGAAGTAGCTTGTATTAAAAATGTTATATGGAAGGCAAGAGAAGTTGAAGAAACAGATTTGGGTTATATCAATGTACTTTTTTGTGAATTCCAATTTAATATCCTTTGTGTTACATATTGAGTTTGGTAAGATGCATATTGTGATATTTATTGAGCTTGCAATTGTAGTTTCAAGTGTCTGCGTAGTTTAGATACCAAACCCAAACTTGAACCGCTAAATATTCAAATGGAACTTAAAGATTGGTTATGCGGATTTCGGATAATAATTATCTAAGATGAAATTCAAACTACAATGAAATTTCTATAAATTAATAATGTTGGGATTACATCAGATTGATAAAAACTTATTAATTTATCGATAGACAAATCACACTAGAGAAAATTATTATCTTAACGATGTCGAATATTAATTTAAAAACAATATATTGTAGTTAATGTTTTCAAGTCCGACCCAGACAGTGAACCGGACATCCTTACGGGTCACCGGGTCTCGGTTCGACAAGGGTCGACTGCGGATAGATAGATTAAATATATTTATCAATAATAATTATATATATATATTTAAATTTATAAGTTAAAATAAAAATAGTCTTAACATGTTTAATAAAATATGATAATTCAACAATAATATTAATGTGAATAAATATATTAGATCCAAAAAACATTAAAACTTCAAAACAACAAATCATTCAAAAATGAGATCAAATTAATAAAACTTCTAAACAACCAATATTGGCATATTAATTTATTATTTACTTTCAAACATAATTAATTCCAAAACCACATAAACGTGAAAATTATCTATACTATTAAAAGGAAAACATTTTTTCAAAGAAGAAAAAAAAATGTATTTACAATATTGCCACTCAATATAATATATGGTTATATTTAAATTCAAAGAAAACAAAAAAGAAAAACATATTAATTTCAACATTAAAATAGGAAACAAAACAAGAAACAAAAATATTCAAAAAGGAAAGGAAAATTATTATTAATATCAAAATAAAACATTTTCAATTTAAAAAGGTTAAAAATAATAAATCGAATAATAATATCTAAGAAAATAATTACAGAATAATTTATTAATAAAGTAAGACAATTTTTTAAGGATTAATTTTACAATTGAATCTAGGTATAATGGTAGATATAAAATTTTTAACATCAATTATGAATTAAAATTATGATCTCCACATATTTTAATTTTTGTAACGGATCATTAAAAATCACAAATCGAAATTGAAATCACGAATAATAATTGTTATGAGACTAAAATCAATTTTAGTTTATGTATAATATATATGTGTAGCTTCTGTGACGGGTCAGAAAATATCAAACATAATTTATGAGATATAATTATATAATTCAAAAGATCACAAACATATAATTTGGGTCGTCATCATAAGAAAATAATAAAATTTACAATATATTTATTTATTTTATGACACAAAATACCACAAACATATAATTAAAATCGACATTTTTTAATATATTATTTACCAAATAATTTTAAATATATAAATTTACAAATATATCTTATTATTTAAAAATTACGAAAAATTAAATCGTATGTACGTGTGGATCCGTATCTAGTTTAGTTTAATACATCAAGTCAAAAACACGAAATATTATACATATGTTGAGCAAAAATATCAATTAGACATTATATGCAAAGTGGATAAACTCTGCCACCTGAATAATCTAAATATGAATACCATGCCAAATTAAGTAATATAATAACATAAAAAGTTTTTTCTGCATGTATCAAAACAGATATAGAAAATAACATTTTTTTGTTGAATGAGACTTTGACGAAGAGTCAAGAATCTTTGAGAAAATGAGAAAAATTAGAAGATACACTTGTTTGGAGCGCATGGATTTGGAAGAGGGTTTTGTAATTTTGTTAAATCTATTATTTTAATTTTTCAAAAATTCCCCCTTGATCCGACATCCATCCGGACGGTTCAACCGGTTCACCAGATCGCGGTTTAATAACGATTTTTTCCGGCTATTATATTTACGGATATTGACCTCATATCCGAATCGAAATATGGCCGTGTCCTGGGGTTAACCGGTCCGACCAGGCGGTCCGGTCCGACCAGGCGTGAAAACATTGATTGTAGTACACAAAAAGTAACGGGTCAAAATCTATTATACCCCTCAACCAAAAATTATAATCTTCATTACCCTTATTGAGTCTTCATACCCTTTGACTTTCGTTGACCAAAAACATTAAACACTAAATATTTTCAAATCTAAACCCTAAACTAATCACAAGTGTCTTGGATTTGGAATTGCGAACCCAAATGGAAACCCTAAACTACTTAACCTTTAAATTCAACAAAAAAAATATTTTAAAATCGTTTTTATATCATATTTTGACGATTTTGTTAAAAACATTTTATTTTTATTTTTTTTGTTTTAAAATATATTTATCAAATTCTTAAAATTAAATAAAAAATAATCACGTTTTCAGTTTATAAAATTGATTTATTTTGAAATTTATAAAAATCAAAACAAAAATCAAAATTATCAAAGGGTATAATAGCTCTTGACTTTTAGTCAAAGGGTATTATAGCATTTGATTCAAAAGTAACTAAACTCGGTGCAATTTTGAGTATCAAATTGACCATACGTTTGAACGACCAAGAAATTTGTAGTAACTTTGCAAATTCACCACTTTGAAAGAAACTACTCTTGTTAAAAAAAAGTAGTAGCACAACAAAAAGTGAGATTAATGAAAAGTGGGTCGAGATGGATAAATTATAAAAATTAAATCAACCTTTTGAAAAACATTGTTTAGTTATATTTTAGAGTAATAATAGACCTTTTCATAGGAGAAAAGTTAACAAAAGAAAGTTTCATAGAGATTTAACTTTTTAAACATGTGAACACTTAATTTGAACCAAAGTTTACCAAGTGAAAAGGGTATTTATGGAGATTGTTCATCTTTTAGCCTTCCTTCAATATCACGCCTTAGCAACTCCGCATATTCCTACAATTAATAAATTATATCATTTTTATGAGACATTCCCAAAAATACAATCTTTTTGGACCAGAAGTACCATTTCGATTCACAAGTGTGTTTTGCTCAAAATACTATCACAAAGTTTTAGACAAACATAACACTAAAAATTTAACATACTGCTAAAAACCTTTAAAATTAAACCATGTAACCTCAAAACTAAACCATACCCTCTTTCGAAACAATAAATACTAAATAATAAACTCAAAATGAAAACATTTAAATCTATTTCATATTTGTGGTATTTCTAGCCAAAAAATAATCAGTGATACTTTCCCTAACAAAATTGTAATGGTATTTTCTGCTTGAAAACATTTTTGTGGTTTTATACAGAATTTCTCTATTTTACTTAAAAAGTACTACAATAATAAAAAAACTAAACCCCAAACTCCTTCAAAACTTAGCCGTAATCAAACAATAATAAACCAAATGACAACTATTCAGTTTTAAAAAGCTAAAAACTCGTTTATGTATTTGTGATTTTTTAGCCAAAAAGTATTTTCACCCTAAAAAGTTGTGATAATCCTTTCGGCTTGAATTTTTTTTTTTGTGGTATTATAAAGACTTTATCTGTTTTTGTTAAGTTAATGCATATAAAACTAATCCCCAAACCCTTTCAAAAATCAAAACTTACCGTAACGAAAAACATTTAAATTCCAAAGCATGAAAACTTATCTTTTGTATATCTGTGGTATCTTTGGCCTTTTTACAATAAAAACTTATAATAGTAATTTTGGCTTTGAAAGCATTCTTTTGTGGTATTTTATATATTAATAATAGTTTCAACTTACGTGAGAGAGAGCATCGTCGAAGCAAAGCTCATTAACAAGTTCTTCTTGGCTCATTGATGCGTTTTCGACCATTGCACGAAAAACATCTTCTGGTGGATCAGATTGTTCAATCATTCGCGCCATCGAATCAGCATTTGCCTATTTTTATTACATGATTGTTCACCAAAACAAAACAAAAAAAGTGAATAGTTTTGAGTTTATTTTATCAAAAATGGACTTTAAACGTGTGTATTTTTGCAATTTCCCATTAATTTTAATAATACGGGGTTTGGTTTCAAGTTTTCGGTTCAATTCATCCTAATAAACTAGTTTTAATATATAAAAAAGACATACCTGAAAAGGTTGTTGTTGTTGATGATTATCATTAATACCATCAATCTCTTGTGCCATTATAACATCTCCTCCTCCTCCTCCTTGGCTAAAAGCCCGCGAAACCAATGGCATCATCTGCTGAACCATCCTCGATAAATCAAACCCACCACCACCTCCTTGTCCATTACCCGACATCATGTTCTCGATTTCTCGTCCGTCGACTTGCTGGGCGATCTGTTGAACCGTGTTCATGATCTGCGGGTTCTGCGTAAACTGCTGCAACATGTTTCTCAACATGTTTGGCGATGACGAATCAATACCACCACCAGTTTGTCGAGATACACTCGAGAGTAATCCGCCTAACGCGGGGCTTTCGAGAACTTGGGACATTATGTTTGACATATCTATAGGGTTGTTGTTATTGTCTGAAGGTTGATCGCAGTGGGGTCTTGTTACGGTTTGGTGTGAAGCAGAAGAAGTAGAGCTATCATCCGTCTTGGGCTGCTTGGTTCGTTTCTTTAGGCACAAAACAAAAAGAAGAAAAACATAGTATGATTGTTAGTGTGTATAATATGACAATTGCCCTATATGCTAAAAGCAAAGCTATAATTATTGTCAAACTAATTTCATTACCTTACGGTCCAAACCACCAAGACCCAATCCGAGTGGCGTAACTGTAGCACTTGTTGTCTCTGTAGTAGCCTTCTTGCTTGATTCGGTAGTATCACCAGTAGCGTCTTCTTTATCACTATGACACTGCTTTGAAATAATGAAAAACCGAAGCTTCCTCAGCTTTGTTAATAAATAAATAGGTAGAAACAAAGATTCAAAACACCACATACCATTGGTACGGCGTGAAGTGAGCCACTCGGCTCAGGTGTGGAAGTTGTAGCTACAATGTTTGTAGGCTGCTCAAGCGGCGTAGTAGATGTGTCCCGCACGAGAGATCCTGTTCCTAATTGATTATGCGCGAACAAGAGCTTAAAATGCAACCAAAATACCATAATAATGTTATTTTAGTCTAAAGAACCATTAAAGTGTCTTGGTCAAAAATACCATAAACACACCAAAAAAGAAATAGTTTTTTTCATGGGTATATGAGTTAATTTTTTTAAGGTTTATAAGTTCATTTCAAGGTTTGTGGTATATTTGAAAAAAGCTTTTAATATCATAAATAATGTTTAACTTAATATATTAAATTTAGTTTCAAATTCAAATTTTAAAAGTATTAAACTAAGTTTTGTTGTATATCTGGCCGTAAAACTTTCAATAATATTTATGATGGTATTTTTGGCTTCAAAGATTAAACTTTATTTAACATAAAAACCTACCCGATGGAGTCTGATTTCGACCTTGAGTACTATTCACCAATCCGATTGTTGCGTTAATTTGAGACACAAGAGATTCCAAACCAGTTTGAACATTCTCACCACTAGAAGGCGGCGACGGGGCAACAACAGAACCACCACCAATGATGTTTCTCACTGCTGAACTTGTATTGCTGTTAGGCTCTCCTCCTCCTTGTTGTCTTTGTCCTCCACTGTTTTGTTGGTTTCGAACCGAAGACATCACAGGTGAAGCTGATGTGCCTGAAAATTTAAGAATCGAGTGTTAATGGAGAAGAACTGTGTTAGCTGAAGAAGTCCAATGAACGTAAAAAAAAAGAGTTGAGGTCAGAAATAACGGCACAAGTATTTTAGGTCGAAAACACCATTAAAAAATATGATACTTTAAAAAATGAAACTTGACTTACCAGCATGTATGTGAATGTTAATGTGCCTTGGGACAGCGCCTAAACCAACCGGTATGGTTACTGGATTTGATGCATTTGCCGTAGTTGCACCGGTAAAGAGAGGGCTAGTTTGATTAGGAAAAGGCTGAAAAAACAAGATAAAAACAAGGGCAATTCTCATACATATAGTACTAAATCAAAAATTTTTGCCAAAAAAAAACACTCAAATTTTGTTACAAAAATACCACTAAAATCTGTTTTTGTCATAAATTTCACAAACCTTAATTTAGATTAAAACATCCCGAAAATAAAACAAAAACATTCAAATATAAACCCTATCCCCTTAAAACTTTTTAGTCGTATTTAAAAATTTTAAATATTGAACCCAAATGAACAAAAGAAATTATAAAGTGTTATAATTGGTTTTTTGTACTGGTGGTAATTTATGAATTATATCTTTTTTAGTCGTATTTTGTGATGGTATTATAAAGAATTACAAGAAACTATTTTAAAGACAAGAATCTCTTATAAGTAAAAAAAAAAAAGACAAGAATCTCTTACCTGAACCATAATAGGATTGGGTCCAGACGGAGATATATAGACAGCTGGCCCAGCATTCACATAAGCTTGTTCCTATTAATTAATCAAATATAAATATAAAACAAACTTCCTAGAAAAAAAGAATAACAGTCACACGAAAGACGACGAACCGGAGACTGAGCCATTCTCAGTGTAAGAATCGTGCGTCCTAGCTCGAGTAAGAGGGCGCCTAAGTGTTGCATTGCGAGACCGGCTTGTACAGCTTCTGTCTGGATTTGTGACCTGAGAGAAGTATCTGTAGATGAACCATCTTGTTCCAAGCGTCCTGCTATGTGCTGCGACAACATTAAAAAACAGTTTCTAATTAGATGGCAAAGGAATTAAAACATTAGGAGCTCCGTTTGCAGATAACCAATAAGCACAATTTTAAACGAAGTCCGGTGAAGAAGTTATTTACCGATAGAGATGATACAGCAAGACCACTAAGTAAACCTTGTACATTCCTCATAGCAGCAGAGAGTTCTTCAGGCGTCGCTGGACCACCCCCACGTCTGTTTCTACTCAGTTCCTCCCTTGTTGGTAAGCTTCTCGATGTATCAACAGTGCTACTATAGCCTGAAAAAAAATATCAGGTTAATTATCTTTGTTGACGGTGTTCTTGCTATATATAACATTATAATATGCGAAATAAAAACAGATAAAAAATACCGTTTTGTGATAATGCTTGCTCCATCTGATTAACGAATTCCATTATTGTGTCTAGTGAATCCGGGATAGGCTGCAAAAGTTAAGAAGTAAGAATGTCAAATATTCTCACCTTTTCAATTTTATGACAGTATTTTAGGGGTAAAAAAACTTAACAAGATGATACTTCAGTACATGACTAACCGTTAGAAATGAAGGGATAGGAATTTGTGTAGCTGCTGTAACCGGAATCTGAACCACACGAGGCATCGAAGCTTGAAACGTTGCACCGGGAAATGCTTGCCTAGGCTGTGAATGACCTGCCGCTTGGCTTTGTCCACCAACGCTGCCAGGCGCTCCATCAGCAGGAGGAGGAGGAGCATGTCCAGAAAAATTCAACTAAGGAGTAGAAAAAATTGTATCACATCAGAAAACGATAACACGTAGCTTCTCAAAGATCAAAAATGTATATAAAGTTCTCATAAAACTTTAGTTTTCATAGTAAGAGAAAGGCACTTACCGGCATAGAAGAGTATGTGCCACTAGTACTGTTCATTGTAGGCTGCTGCCCACCTATTCCAAATGAATTTAAGACCGCGCCAATGACCTAAGTGATGATAATTCATAGATGATAAGCCACATACTTCTCCAAATCCATCGGTCTCATTGCTCAAAATTTCCCATAAAGACAAACATATACTCCTCTTAAAGAAACATAATTTCACAGAATCCTAAGGGATTATTACCCGGTTGATATCTGGACCAACGCCTTCGGACTGATCTCCAACGTTAAGAGACCCAAGAACTACGCTGTGGGAGACATGTGTTCTGTTTCGTGATGGCCCACCATTTGTACCATTTCCTGTTTGAATCAAATAGTAAGTTGAACATATACCCAAAAGAAGAAGATATTAATATACTCGATTTTACCATCATTCGTAGTTGCATCTTGTGAAGGTGTATTGGATGATGGCTGTGATTCTGCTGGCTGCCTTATAACCAAATGTAACGTATGCCCATTTTCCAAATCTAAGAGAAGAAGTTTAAGGGAAGCAAGTGAATTGACATAAAGGACACACAAAGAACCATAGCTATGTTTTACTATAAGGTATACATGTTCTATCAAAGATTACGAGTTACTATACAGTCTAAAGATATCAACCCATTTCATATGCACAACATTTTAGAAGGAGAAATTCCTTAAAATATCACAAATAATAACACTTTAGCTAAAAAAGCCACAAATACAAAAAAAAAAAATTAACACTTCAAAAATTCAGTTATTTTTAATTGGCTTCAATAATTAGTGTTTCAGGATTAGTTTTGGGGGTTTATGGTATAATTTTGAAGGATTTAGTGGTATGTTAGGCCAAAGAAACTTGTGATGGTATTTCTAACAAAAAAAACTTAAAAAAGATGGTAGTTTTGCCGTAATAATCTAATACTTCCAATATATCAATATTTTATGGCGCTATTAAGCAGCATTTACCTTATCCCTCATGCCTATATGAAACCCCTGAGGAACCAGTTCTAAAGTATAGATGCACGCACACACGATAAAAAATGCATTTGAGCAAGCAAAGAACATTGCTTAACACAGACATAAGGATACGATACTCGGAAAGAGGATGCTCATCTTTCAAAACCCTTCCACGAAAAATGAGCCTCTGCTGAGCAACAGGAACACCGGTCTCACTAGCTATCTTCTCCTTGAATAACGAAACCGTCTCCTGAAAACAAAACATCAAAGATAATACACTTTAAACAAAGGCCAAGAACAGAAGAGGTTTATCGAAAACGGTGACTTTTTCTCACGTTTTTGTTGACTTTGAAAGTGTAAGTCTCTGAGTCTAACGTCTTTATCTTAAGCTCAAGAGTTGACTCCGTTGCGTTGTTGCTGCTTGAGCATTGATTAATTGCTTGATCTTCCATTAAAACCTGCAATATTTTGACTCCTTTAAATACATTACAAAACATCAACACACATACACATAACCTTTAAACACTACACAAGGAAACAAAGTTCAAAGCCTATAGAAATACACACACACACACACAAAATTTAGAGCCTATAGGTACACACAGAGTTTATAGCCTATATAGATACCAACACACACAGTCCAGAGCCTAAAATACATACACACAGTTCAAACAAAGTTCATAGCCTATAGGATACACACACAGAAAGTTTAGAGCCTATAGATACACACACAGAGTCTATTGCCTATAGATACACACACAACGTTTAGAGCCTATAGATACAGACACAGAGTCTATTGCCTATAGATACACACACAAAACTTAGAGCCTATAGATACACAAACACAACAAACTTAGAGCCTATACACACATAGAGGGAGTCTAAAGCCTATAGATACACACACACACGCAAATTCAGAAAATCTTCCATCAAAATCAACCTAGAAGCACATAAAAAAGAAGGAAATACATGATAAGGAACAAAAAAAATCAACAAAATGATAAACCCAAACATAAGATCCAAAGACCTAAATATAAGCCATGGCCATACAAAAAGCAATACAACAACAACAAAAAACGAAGAGAACGGTGTATAAACACGAAATATGAAAGCCTAATAGACACAGAACAAGCAATCAATTTCTACGGAAGCAAAAAAAAAAAAAATCCATGAATGCAAAGCACGAGACGAGACGAGAAGACGAAACCTATTTTCCGGCGAAGCGAAAGTGAAGATATCTCCGGGAACGAAACAGATCTTTACGAGAACAAAGACGACGACGACGGTTTTGAAAAATCAAAATCTCTGATTTTTTTTTGAAAAGGGGAAAAAATAAAAGAAGAACGACGAGGACTTGTGTTTGAGAAAAAAAAGAAGAAGAATCTAGAGAGGAAGACTCTAAACGACGGCGTTTTTACGATTAAACTGAAATGACGCGTCCGCGAATATAGTAAGTAATGGGGCTAATTGTGGATTTTAACTATAATTAAATTAAAATCAAATAATAAAAATGGGTCTTTATTTGGAAAATGGTATTAAAAATTGGGATAATTACAAAAACTACACCTTTTAAATTGCATTTCACAAAATTACGTCATTTCAAATTTACATTTCAAATCTACACATAAACTCTCAAAATTTATTACAAATAAATCTTACATACACAACTATACCCCTTTAATAGTATACCATAAACACTTATTATCGAATTCAAATAAAAAAATTCAATTTTGTAACATTTTAAAAGGTAAATCAAATATTTTAAAATTTTAAAATATGTAAATATGTAAAAATATTAAACTACATGTAGTTTTGTGAAGAAATAGTTGAAATGGTGTAGTTTTGTGAATTCCTTTTAAAAACTTGCATAATAAAACTTAATAACAATTCAAACATGGAAAAATTACAAAACTACATCTTTTAAATTGCATTCTTCAAAACTACATCTTTTAAATTGTTTTTACAAAACTACATCATTTGAAAGTACGTAACTTCACAAAACTAAACATAATTACTAAAATTTAATTCAAATTTAAAACATATCCATAAAACCCTATCCCCTTAATATTAAACTTTAAACGGTAATTAGCAAACACAAATGAAAATATTTTAATTTTGGTAAATTTTTAAAAGGTAATTGATACATTTTAAATTTGAAAATGATGTAAATATAAAAAAATGAATTAGGTTATCATTTTGTAAATTAAGGGTGGAAATGGTGTAGTTTCGTGGATTTCTCTTCAAACCATGTCAATGTTTGAATTGATAATGATAACTAGGTAAGTACCCCGCGCTTTGCGCGGGACATGATATTTATAAATAATATTAAGTTATATTATGGAAGACCATGAATTTATCAATTTAGGGTTAACATTTAACCCGAGATCCAAAACCCGAAACCAAATCGACTTGAAAAATCTGGTTTGATCTGGTTTCGGTTCTCATATTATCCTATCGAGTTTTAATATTTTCTAACTCGAGTTTGCGTTCTAACCTGAACCGACATGAGGCTCGAATTGTACTCGAATAGATCCGAAGATATACACTTGTATATAGTTTTGATAAGGTAATTTGGATTTTAGTAGGTTATTTCAATTTTTTGTGGCTTATATGAATAAGTCGAACCAAAACCGAACCGAACACGAATTAACCAAAATAAAACCGAAAATTCTTATCAAAAATATGTAAAACCTGAAAATTCGAACAAAAAAATCAAAAAACCCGAACCGAATAATATTTGGTTCCATGTTAGGTTTTGTTAAATATATGAAACTCGACCTGAAGCCGAATAGATTTGATCCAAACATAACTGTATTTGTAAATAAGAACCGATTCTATATCCTTTCACCCGAAAAACCCGAACTTGAATGAGCCTGACCTGAAAACCAAATGTCAATGCTCCAATCCACTAATCAAAGTTCCTAATATCCGTTGGCAATTTATGAGGCATGCATCTATGAAAGATCATTATCGAAAGACGAAATAACTAATCAAACTTTGCAAACTTATTCAAAGAAAAAGACCCGCATTATGCATACTTTGGTAAATAAAGGCGCAATCCATTTACCGAAATTTGCAGGCCGAATGTCCGCTTTAATGATTTTGTATGTGATAAAGTCTTATTTATATAAGAAGATTTCTTATCTAGTTTCTTATTGTTTTCAATGTGGGAGAAATTTAATTCTTAAAAGTTTTATATGGGGCATGAATTCGTTGGGCCTAAAATATAATTTATATAATTCGCCGAACAAAAATTATTCAAAAATATAAGGACTAAATCGCAAAAAAAATAAAAATATCCTAAAAGCTCTCACGTCACGACACATAAGCGTTTTGTCTTCTCTTTTAATAGTATAGATATGTTTTTTCAGTTTAAACTTTCAAACTAATTTCTCAGTTTCCATAGTTTACAAAGTTAACAAAATTGTTGACCCCTAACTACAATTGCACTACATCTAATTGACTATTTTTTTTTAATTTAGTTCAAATAATTTTACAATTAATAAAAGAAAAATTCGAGAAAAGGTTTTAAACGATTTGTGAAACTTTTTCTCCGAATTATTCTTGTAACTTATTAGGGACAAAAAGTCCCACATCGAAAACATGATACTATAATGACTAATATATAAAGGATATGAGTCTCTCCACTTATCGCCAATTGGTAAAGAAAAAATTTCTTTACTATTAATAATTTATTTTTGTCCACAATATTTTTATTTCAGTTTTACGTGGAGATTTTAATCTGTTTTTTTAATTGCATCATAATTTGTTTTTTTAATGTTATTAGAATCTTTATATGTATTTTTGTTTATTTTATATGACGGTTATGTTTTCGGTGGATATTTGTACTGATTATTAACATTTAGTCTAAGAAGATTATTGAGAACAATTTATATATTATTTTAATTTTATTATAAAATTGCATCATAGTTTGTTTTTTATTTATTTTGCAGTATAAAATTCAATATTTTAATTTTATTATAAAATTGCATCATAGTTTGTTTTTTTCTTCAATGTTATTAGAAACTTTATACGACATCTATGTTTTCGGTGAATATTTTTAGTGATTATTAACATTTAGTTTAAGAAGATTATTGAGAATTAATGTATTATTTATATGTACGGCTATGTAGTATTTGAATCTCAAATTTATAATGTTAAAACTTTATTTATCTATATATATATTTAAGTTTAAATATTTTTTTATATTTGTTATTGTATGTAATGTAATGTTTTATTTTATTATTAAATGAATTTATGTCTTTAATGATTTCTTATTTGATTTTTATTAGTATTAAATGAATTTTATCAAATTTTTAATTTTAATTATGTATTTAATTTTTTATTGTCAAGTGTCTTTCATATGGAGAGAGTTCTTCTTTTTATATTGTATAGATTATTATTATTATTATTATTATTATTATTATTATTATTATTATTATTATTATTATTATTATTATTATTATTATTATTATAGTTTTTAAAATTTCGTGCTTTATCTAGAAGGTTATATAAATGGAACGAAAAGAACACATGTTTAGTGACTTGATTTAGTAAAAAAAGCATAACGTTGAGAAAAGTATTCACTTCGCCATAAAATATTTGATGGATAAACATACATTGTAGAACTTTGTAATCTAATGGTTTTATTAATGATGAAAATAAAAGGCTATATAGAAAGATACAAAAATATATTTTGTACATATTTGATAGAAAATCTAAGGTATACTATATTCTAAAAACTGGCACTTGTAGTATTAAGAATTTAAACAAAAGATAGAATTTTTTTTTTTTGACAACTCAAAAGATAGAATTAATGTGTGGTATTTTTGAGCTGACTGTACTTATGGAGATCCTATTTCTGACAATATTGGAGTTGTTGTTGCTCTGATCATGAGGCTTTGTATGAATGCTATTGTCTACAAAAATAAAATAAAAATTTACCACACACGCAGTTATAACAATAATATGAAATAAAAATAATTACTACACACTAGTTGTCATAAAAAAAAAGTTAAGACACACTTTAATTTTCTTTATAAGACATGCAATATCATATTGGGAAAATGCCATAAAATTCCTCAATTTTCAAAATTTCTCTATTTTAATTCCGAAATATCGAATTTCTATTTAAATCATCAATTTTACGTTGACTTTTCATTAAAAATCAAACTTATGTTAACTTATTCGAATTTGTACCGATGTTAATTCAAATAACGGATTCGATAAACCCCGTTAGTCAATTATGTTAGACAAGTTAACGGTAGGACGAATTCGGATAAGTCAACATAAATTTGAGATTATAACGAAAAATCAACGCAAAGTTGAAGATTTAAATAGAAAATTGAGAGTTCGATATTAAAATGAAGAAAATTTAAAAGTTGAGGATGCCATAATAAGATCAATATTATAAAGAATGTCATTAGAAATTAAAAAACTTAAATTCGCTCATTAAAAAATAAACCTTTCCTATTTTAAATATTTTAACTAAAAAAATTAACAAAAAATGATTTATGAAATTAAGCAGTATCCAATTATGATATAACTCGAGTTGCATTTTTTAAAAATGTCATTTTAATTAAAGAGGAATTCACAAAACTACACCCTTTCAACTCCTCCTTCACAAAACTACACCTAATTTAATTTTTTCACATATTTACACCCTTTCAAAATTTTAAAAGCTTGATTTACCCTTTTAAAAATTATCAAAATTAAAATATTTTCATTTGGGTTAGCTAATTAGTGTTTAAGGTATAATATTAAGAGGGTAGGATTGTGTGAGAGTTTATTTGGATTTATTTTGAGTGTTTAGGTGTAGTTTTGTGAATTATTTTAGAAATGGTGTAGTTTTGTGAAATGTAATTCAAATGGTGTAGTTTTGTAATTCTCCCATTTTAAAACGAGTTTGAAATAAGATAAAAAATATCATTATGCCCAATGCGCAAGTTAAGTTCTGGTTATTAATTTATTTGTCATTCATAGATACACTAATTTACTTGAAACAATTTTGTATCACTGAAAACAAAATTAATTTAATACCAACTATATTTAGTATTAAATAGTATCAATTACTTCCCTAATTTAAAAAAAAAAACTTAAAATCGTAGAACAAAGGCTAAAGCTTGAAAAATGTTTAGTCTAACGAACTATAGTGGCTTTTAATGAAAAATGCAAAAAGGTAAATTTATTTATTACCATGGTAAATCCTGCACACATGATACTAAATCCTTGGAATTCAAATGGGGATTTTTCAGACAGAAACCATCCTACAAAAATAAATAAATGAAAAATTAAATGTGTTAATTAGTAGCAAATATAGCATTTCTTCTTAATTAAAAACACAGTGTATTAATGTAAATAGTGATGTAATATGATGTTATAAAAAAAAAAATGTAAATAGTGAACCTGTGAGAGGTGAAAATACCAAAGGAGATATGATATTAGCAAGGGAACATATGCTTGATATAATCCCTTGGGCTTTTCCCTGAATAAATCAACATAGTTATGTACATATACGCATAACTAATAAAAAAAATTAAAATACCACTAAAAAACTTTTTGTATCAAAATACCATAACTAATTTATTTTGACAAAAAGTACTACTGTTTTTCATAAGAAAAATCATAAGTACAAAAAATTACGCTTTAAAATCTAAGTTTTTCATTTGAGTTTAGTATTTCAAAGTTTAATTTTGAAATGACAAGGTTTAGAATTTAACTTTTGGTATTATAATCAAAATTTTGACAATATTTAGTGGTATTTTTTACAAAAAACTCAAAAATGGCATTTTGGAAAATTGACTAAAAATAGTAATGTACAATTTCACGTTATTATTGGTCCTACTTATTTCTTTGTGAGCTCATTTTATTATAGTATTTGATGCTATCTGATAGTTCTCGTGGGGAATTATATACACAAATATAAGAAAGTTTGTTATAAAGTAGTAAAATAAGTTTGTTTAAAGATTTTCAATAATTATCTACCTGTTCATATGATGTAACTTGTTTTGATACAATGCTTCGCATCTGCGAAATTGAATTACAAAATTACATTACTATTCAAAATTAATATACTTGAATTATAAACTAGAATATTATATATATATAGAAAACTTACACATGACTGTGGAAATATAGATAAAAGTGAAAACATGGCTGCCAAATATGGAACCTGTGAGTTTCAAATTCTTTAGCCATTCATTAATATTTAATCAAAACTGTAGAGAACAATGCTTCTAATTTTTAATATAATATGTTAATAATGAGGAATAAATCCTATAAAAATGTGGAAAAAATATTCTTGAAAATCTAGAACTAGTACCCAAGAGGACCATGCCACACTAAGGAGGAACATCTGCACAATTAAAGATTAAAACATATGAAATTGAAGAAAAAATCTAATAAATAAAAAATTAAAAAGAAAAAGTAAAGAGAAGTTACTTACATGGGCACAACCAAAGAAAAGACCAATTGAGAGCAATCTCTCCTCTTTTAAAACAGGAACTAGAATGGGCATGATAAGTAACTGTGAAATTGTGTGTTTTTCGTAGGTTAAATGATATATGAACAAAATTAAAAAAAATATCAATTATCAAAAAATATATATATTGAAAAAGAGGAATTTCTTATAACACACCACTTAAAGTCTATATTTATGAATAACATGGGGCAATTGCAAACAAACCTTTAAGGATTATACTTTGCAAAAAAAAACAGCCACTTAAAGTCTATATTTATGAATACACCTAAACACTATAAATATTGCCAAAACAAATCATAAACACATTAATTGAAAAAGAAAATCATAAACACATTAATTAACCCATATGTCCTTTGAAACTAAATACTCAATATTAAATATTCAATGATTTTCCACTTAAAGTGTGTATTAAAATAGATATAAAAATAAATGGAGTTTTGTAAAATAGTGTTTTAAAAGTTTCTTGTTAATATCTTAATTATGTGCATATGTTATACTCATCAAATACCATTAAGAAGCTTTTTAGTCAAAGATACCACAAACACAAATACAAGTTTAAAATTTTAGAATTTAATTTTTTTAATTTGGATTTATTATTTAGTACTTAGAGCTTAGTTTTGAATGGGATAGAGTTTCTTTTGAGGTTTTAGGTGTCAGTCGTATTTTATGCCTAACAAATTTTGATGGTATATTTGTTCTAAAAACTTAAACGGGTATTTTTGAAAATTGCCTTATGCAAAATTGAGTTTCCACAAATTGTTACAAATGCAAGCAAACTAGTAATCTCTCTACCTGTGAAATAGATCCTGCTGCGCCAAATATGATCATTAAATCTGCAAATTGATCTTTGTTGAAATGAAACTTGGCCTTTAAATAATACTGCATGAAACAATAAACAAAACACAAGTATATGTTTATTTTCCTATAAAATATTTCGATAACTTATATGAGGGATATATAATCCTAATATAGAACTTTTTATTGATCATAGTCACATCCAAGTATAATTATTCTTAAAATGATTATCATTAATTCTTTACTAGTATTTTAAGTTCCAATAAAAAGCATATATCATCGTTAGTGTTCAAGAAAGCGGACTAAGTGGTCGTATAGGCGTCGCCTAGGCGTTAGACACTCTTAAACTGGTTGGAGTTTTCTAAAACAGATGCTTTTAAGCGGTGGTTATATTTTGCCAGACATGCGGCATTTAAGCGAGTTTAGACAGACTATGCGAAATTAAATGTGTCTAATGGTTTTAGAGTATTTTAAAAATATATTAAAAAGTCAAAACTATGTCAACTTCTTTCAATATTTTTTACTTAAAAGTGTAAATTTATTTTGAAAAATTTGATGATTAGCATTTTTATATTGTTAGTTTATCACATCATATATATAATATACTAAGTTTTTACCTGTCCGTCCCGCCCATGATTACTGTTTGTAAACATATTAATTTATATATGGTTAACCATCATATATAATATATATTGTTTTATTTTAAGATCACTTAAGCCGCCTACAACTGTTTAGATCCCGCTTAACGTCTAACGCTTTCTTGAACGTTTGAACTCATTGTTATGTTGTCATAATTCTCTCCCGAAAACGGATTTGTTTGTTTAACAATCACTGACAAAAGCAATCAAGAGTAAACGACCCGACCCGTGCCGACCCCTAGCGACAACTATGAGATTGTATGTTTAAATCGTACCATAGAGGAAGCATGTAGACCAGCCTCACCAAGACTACTAAAGAACGATATCATCGCAACTTGAAAAAGCGGAACACTGAAAAATTTACACAAGTGTTGTAATCAAAAACAGATTATAAATTTTAACCAAAAAAATATAGATTAATTCTTTAAAAACCACAACAGGAATTTTAAGAATACCATCACAATATATTTTTATCTGAAACACCACTAATTTTTGTCAAAAGTAGCACAAAGACAGCAAATAACTTTTTTTACAACAAATAATTTTTCATTTAGATTTAATATTTAGTATTCATGATTTAGTTTTGAAGGGTGTATGGTAAATTCTAAGTGACTGATTTAATTTTAAGGGTTTTGGCTAATTTAAGTTATGTAATATATTTTATAAAAATTATAATTATATTTTTGGCCAAAAAACTTGTGATGCAATTTTTCAGCACAACAATACACAAGGTATTCTAGAGTTTTCCATAAAGGGGAATTACAAAACTACACATTTAAAAGTGCACTCCACGTGTTGTAATAAAAAAAAACTGCACTCCACAAACTACATCCACTCAAAATCTATTTTATAAGTACATCTAATACTAAATAGTGAATTCAAATAAAAAAATAATAATCCGTATCGATTTTTTAAAGGTATTTAAAAGTTGAAAAGGTGTAAATTTAGAAGAAATTTGAATTAAATATAACTTTTGTGAATTTTCTTCCCTAAATTATATTAGTAAATCTTATCACAGTCTTTTACTTCATTCACTAATCATGAATCCTATCAAATAAAAACAAACAAAAGTAAGTTGAAGAGTAATTAAAGTATTAAACACACCTGTTATTTATTAGAGATGCCATTTCACATACAGAACGTATTGCTTTGGATATACCACTTTTATGTTTAGGATAATCTTCAAGTAAAACATAACTCAATTTTTCGCTTGTAATAATATTGGGAGCTTCCATGGCATTTTCTCGGGTCGAATCCGGTAAGAAAAGCCTCATGTAAATTGTTGATAAAATCGCCATTGTTGTAGCTACCTAATGAATATGGAAATATAATACAGAAAAATTGAAAAAACTACACTAATTTATGAAACTATACTCATTTTTTTGGTCGATTTATTACACGCATTTCAAATTATTTTAAATCATACTTTTTAAAGAGATCAAATGATTAAACTATCCTTTACAAAAATGAACCTAAACGTTTCATGAGTTCAATATTTAGTTTAGTTTTGAAACAAGTGGTTTTAGTGTTTAACGTTTATTTAGAATATCTTAGAAAATTATTTTGGGAGAATTATAAAACTACATCATTTGAATTACATTTCACAAAACTATACCATTTCCAAAATACTTCACAAAACTACACCTAAACACTCAAAATTCAATCTAAATAAACCCTACTCAAACAATCCTACCCCCTTAATACTATACCCTAAACACTAATTAGCGAACCCAAATGAAAATATTTTAATTTTGGTAATTTTTAAAAGGGTAAATCAAGCTTTTAAATTTTGAAAGGATGTAAACTTGTGAAAATATTGAATTAGGTGTAGTTTTGTGAAGGGAGGGTTGAAAGGGTGTAGTTTTGTGAAATTCTCAATTATTTTTATAGATTTACTTTAAAGATTTGAATATTAAATTTTTATAGATTTACTTTTTGCAAAATACAATCTTAAAGATCTAGTTGTGCGTGGTCTCTCTGCCGAATCTTAATATGGTCTCTCTACCGAATCTTTGGCCAGCTTTTTCTCCAGATTTGGAAACGCTACGTGATCTGCAAGCTAATTTCCCGGACTTCACACCTCGGTATGTAGCAAGGGAAAGATATGCAAAAGCGGATCTTCTAGTACGATGTGCACGTGACAGGAATGTTAATTTTCAGTTTATTAGTTCATCTCTTCCACAATGGATAACGGATACATTTGATGTATTTGTAACCATGTAGAAAAGAAAACTCAGTGAAAAAAAAAAAAAGTTCTGCGTGCAATTGCGTCTAGTATAAAAAACCTTAACTAATAGATATTTGCTTACTCTCTAAACAAATTATTTCTTTTAAGTATAGAAGATACCTGAAATATGGTAGGAGTAGGTAAAAACCGCGCACAAAGATTGGCACATACAAATGCGAATGATCCAACACCGGTAAGTATTCCAAAAGCAGAGGCTCGTCGCTCTTCGGATACATTATCAGCCTAAAAGTTTAGTCAAATATATTTAGATGATAATTAATGAGAAATTCACAAAACTACACCATTTCAATCAAAATAATAAAGGGTCGAAAAAGATATTGTGGATAATTTTTGGAGCACTACTTAAAGCCATGTACGAAAACATAAACAACTTTAAAATGTTTTGGTGGGACTCAAATAAATTTTGAGAAATTCACAAAACTACGTCATTTCAATTATTCCTTCACAAAATTACACCTAATTTAATTTTTTCCTACTTGTACACCCTTTTCAAATTTTAAATGGTTGAATTATGCTATAAAAAATTCCCAAAATTAAAATATTTTCATTTGGGTTCGCTAATTAGTGTTTATGGTATAATATTGAAGGTGTAAGGTTTTGTGGGTAAGACTAATTTCGATTTAATTTTTAGTAATTAGGTGTAGTTTTGTGAAGCGATTTAAAAAAGGTGTAGTTTTGTAAAATGCAATTTAAAAGTTGTAGTTTTGTAATTCTCCCATAATTAATTAGATTTATTGAAAATTAAGAGGATAACTTAGATGTATTAAGAATTTAAAAAGGTTTTGGCATACTCTTCAAAGATTAACAAAGTAATTTTGGCAACTTTACACCTTCCCCAAGTTTTTATAAACTAAACTTTCGATATGTTAGGCCGGTTCGACCAGTTATCCGATAACAATTTCGAGTTAATACCCGGTTTGCTTTTTCAATACATTTTTTTTTTGTTAACATGGGGTATCCTAGGCCTATTGAAGGGCCCAGACTAATCCCCAAGGGGAGGTGCAGTCCACGGATAGACCCTCTCTCCGGATATTCAAATGGGCCGAAAGCAAAGGCCCATATCCATGTGGCCCATATCCATGTGGCCAAGTGAATAATCTAGCAATTTCGTACTTGCGGGGAATCGATCCCTGACCTAAACCCACATGACGACTCCTCCAAACAAATGGGTCTATCCGTGGGCTTTTTCAATACATTTTCATTTATCTTTTGTTGTATGATTTATTTATTTATTTTATCATGTTTTTAAGAATTTGTGTTTTAGCTTTTTCAAAGTTATATTATCTTTATGACTTTATTTTATTATACTACATGAAAAAATCTTATTGCTATAAAATAAAATAAAAAATGAAGAGAGCCATACCACAAAAGCAAGGGCAAGACAAAGAACACTTCCATCACAAATAATCGAAGTGAAAGTTCTCAGTAAATAGTAAATGTAGAAGACGTTCGTGCCTCTACTATATGCTAATGTTGCTGCAAATTATTAAATAACCAAATTAATAAATCAGATGACAAAAAAAAAAAAATCTGATCATTCATTGATCATCTTCTAATAGATTAGGTTTATATGCTCAAAAAATAAGATATTCGACTTTCACAACATCCAAACAAAAGGAAATATTTTGTGAATTATCACTTTTATATTTTACAAATGTTTATAAATTGTGACATTTTGAATAATAGTAAAAGTGCTATTTTTGAAAATTGAAAAAGTTGTATTATAAAATAAGGTTACGTTATTCGTACCAATATCATTTTTATCAAAAACTTACTAGTTTTTTATTACATATCAAAAACTTACTATTTAGTGTTTAGTATTTAGGTAATAGGGAACAATAATCTATCGTGGCACTATTGATACAAACACTTACAAATAGTAATTTTTAAGAATTACTAACAATAAAATATATTTCAATATTAATAATTGCTATTTTCTTTAAAAATGTTACTCCCTCTGTTTTTTTATATAAGATATTTTGCCTAAAAGCACTTAGTTTAAGAAACATTTAATTTTATAAGGTTGAGCCAATCATTAAAAAAATAACTTAATATTATTAGTCAATAATATATTAAATCACTTTAAAACCCACCTAGAAAATTAAAAATATCATATATTTTGAAACAAAACTAAAAGCCTAAAACATCTTATATATAAAAACCGGGAGTACTAAAACAAACAAAAGTGTATGCTAAAGGTTTGATTAATATGTTGGTTTAACTTCCAAGCAAGGCATATATATTAGACGTGGATTAAAAGTTATATACATAAGTAGGGAGGGACCATTAATTAAGTAATTAATTAATTAGTAAAAACAAAAACATACCAAGAGGCAAAATGTTGAGTAACATTGGGAGTGTAAGTAAAGTTTTTCTTCCATGCTTATCCGACAAGCTTCCCAACAATGGCATCATCATCAATGATCCCACTCCTGTTATCTATTTATTTATATAAACTTTATTAGAAACAAACAAGAAAAATGTAATCTATTATATGTTTGAAAAATAAGAATCTTTTTGTTTTAAATATAGCTAGGGGATTATGCTTTTTTAAAAAAGACTAAAGAAAAGTTATCAAAGGCAGGCGTTTTGAGTATATTGACAAAACTATATATAGTATTTGTTTGTCTTCGAGAAAAAACAATAGTATGATATTGAAATAAAACATATAAAAAGCCATAAATATACTATTTTTAGGATATCTATATTGACTATATAGCACATGCATTTTATTTTGATACTAGTAAACTAAGTGGAAAAAAGATTGTAAAATCAGAAGTAAATAAAAGTTAAAGGGAAACTTCAAACTATATACTTTCCTTGAAAATTGTAGATCAAAAATAACATCATAAATATTCAAGTCAAGAAGATCACCAAAAAAAACTTGTCGGCTAAAAATACCACAAACCTCAAATGTGCTTTAAACCCTCAAAATTAAACCATAACTTTAAAAATTAAACTCTATCCCATTCAAAAAATTAACTTATAAATCATAAACACTAAATAGTAACTAATCAAAAAACATATAAACACTAAATAATAAACTCTAAACATTAAATGCTAAAACTTGTTTTTCTATTTGTTGTACTTTTGGCTGTATTTTTGATCTACCAACTTATTCTAATTGTATTTTATAAAATATAAATTGGTTAAAAATACAAAATACACCTTTAAAGTTGCATTTTATAAAACTACACCCTTTCAAAATCCATTTTCATAAATATACACCTAAAAACTAAATATTAAATCTGAATAAACCCTAAACACTAAACCTCTATCCACTTTACCACTAATTCCCAAACACGAAATTCCAATGATTATTTTTAGTTTGGAAAAAACTTGAAAAGTAATTTAACAATTTAATACGAGGAAAAAGGGTGTAAATTTTAAAAGAATTTGTATAAGTTTTGCTTTTTAAATTTCGCATATAAAAGTTAATAAAACGATAAATTTAGTTTTTAGTGTTTAGATCAAAAATAGAATCACAAGTTTTTTAGGTATAAAATACCACTAAAATAAGTTTTTGACCAAAAATACCATATAATTTTGTTTACTTACAACTTGTTGAAACCCGGAGAGATAAATGGCGAGAGAACACTCTTCTTGTCCGGGACATAATGCTTCCATGCTAACATCTGTTATTACCGGAGCTACAATGAAAGATGAGAAACCATGTAAGAATATTGTCACAAAGAGGTGTCTTAGACCTTGAAACGTTGTCGTTTCAAACATTGTAAAGAAAGAAAAGTATATAATGTAATTAAAAACTAGTGAAGAAATTAAAGAGAGTGTTTGAATTGAATATATACTGAAGAACCATGTGAGAGATGAAATATATAAAGAATGTGAGGTTGCTTCTTTAGTTTTTCTTTCTATTGCTTTTAATTTTTAACTTTTCATATAGTCTTCTTGCTTCTTTTTGGAGCAAACGCAAAGGATCACATCTCACAATATATTTTTTTTGTGTGACAATAATTTTATTATAGTAAGGTGTTACATTTGAGATTTTACAAAGAGAAGACAAATGCCTAAAAAAATATTAAACTCGAGAAGCTAACTTATGTATGTGCGAGTGGAGCCATATCGGATCACGAAAGGTTAGATTGGATCTAGAGACAATTTTAGCGACGTCTCTTGCTACAACATTTGAAGAGGATGAAGACGCAAGATGGGAAGCCAGCTGCAATGGTTGCGATCTTATGTAATAAAGTTAGACAGTTAATGGTTTCAATGACTTTTGTATAATTTGACTACATCTCCAAGTGTTGGAGCCGGAGGTCTTTTATGATCTCGAGTGCTACGAGACATAAGTATCAATGCAATTTTATTCTGGGATTCAGAATGTCATGCAACCGTCACTACGGGCATATAAAGAATGCAGTTAAATTCCGCGGAGAGTTTGCTTTTCATTGGAGTGAAAACATATCTAGCACTAAAAAATGACTTTGTAGTGTAGTTTCTTACAATCCATGCGTCGCCTAACATAAAGGATTCATTGCGAGAAAATACATGAATGTTAGCATTTTTGAATGCCTTTTTCTAGCTTTGCCCAAACTCCTAATTTTAACCTCTTCTTCTCGGAGTCGAGCAATAGAGATATTAAAACTGATATATAATTAGGTATATCTGCCATGAGTTTGCAAACATTCTGTCACCGCAAATTATACTTAATTACAATTGGAGAACCAAAAATATATGAGATTTGTAAAACTATATACCCTTTCAAACATTATTTCACAAAACTATACCTAATTCAATTTTTTTGAAACATTTGGCATTTTTCATATTTTTACTAGTTAAATTATCTTTTAAAAGTTTATCCAAATAAAAAAATGTCATTTGAATTTGGGAGAATTACAAAACTACACCATTTGAATTACATTTCACAAAACTACTCCATTTCAAAATTACTTCACAAAACTACACCTAAACACTCAAAATTAAATTCAAATAAACTCTACCCACACAATCCTATCTCCTTAATACTATACCATAAACACTAATTAGCGAACCCAAATTAAAAGATTTTAATTTCGGTAATTTTTTAAAGGGTAAATCAAGCTTTTAAAATTTTGAAAAAGTGTAAATATGTGAGAAATTGAGTTAGGTAGAGTTTTGTAAAAGAAGTGATGAAATGGCGTAATTTTGTGAATTCCTCTTTGAATTTGCTATATAGTGTTTACAGTTTATGGTTTAGTGATTAAAGTTCATTTGGATTTAATATTTTGTAAGGAGGAATTCACAAAACTAGTACACCCTTTCAACCATCATTTTCACAAAATTACATCTAATTCAAATTCATGACTACACATTTTTCAAATTTTAAATTGTCTATTTACACTTTAAAAATTTAACAAAACTAAAAAAATTCATTTGGATTCACTAATTAGTGTTTAGGGTTTAGTATTAAAGGGGTAAGGTTTAGTGGGTAGTGATATATTGCATATTTAGCATGTTTTTACTTTGATTTTTGCATTAGAACTAACACATTTAGGTTGCATTTAGTATCATATAGGTTGCATTTGTGTTTGTTCATGTGTTTTCAGGTCCAAGAGTGCCAAAGTGACAAAAAGGCGAGGAAAAAGAGCTTAAAGTGGCAAAAACGACCATATCGGTGACTTGTACCGATTAGCTGTGGTCGAGACGCGAATAAAAGGCAAAGAAGAGGCAAAGAAGGTCATATCGACCTATGGTATCGACCAACAACTGGTCGATATTGGGAGGAAACTCATACCGACCTATGGTATCGATGGAGTTTGGTCGATATTGAAGACAAACGAAAAGCTTCAGAAATACACTCGTTCAAGACGTTCCCACCGTTGGATCTTTATGAAATTTTACCACAAGATAGCCACGGATGTTAGCTTTCATTTGGAGGTGGTTTGAGATGCTTTCAACGGTTAGATCTAAAGTTATTCCAGTTTTACTGACAACGGGTCAATCTGCTGAGGAATACCGATTTGTCGTATCGACCAGAAATCTGGTCGATATCGACCAAGTGTATCGACCAGATTCTGGTCGATATTGGCTGCGAAAAAACAGAAGAAAAAAGGCCCAAGATGTTTTCTGAAGGCCAAAAACGTTTTCTGAAGGCCCAAGACGTTTTTCATCTTATTTTTAGGTTTAGAAGTGTGGTTTTTCTGATCAGATCATCTTATCTTTTGACAACACTTGTTCTTTCACTTTTGGTTCTTGCTTTTGAGATTGATTTTGCTTGTTCTTGATTTGAGATTGTGGAAGCATCAGGATTTCTGTAAACCTTGATTTCAATAACAGAGTTTCTTCTATCCCTATCTCTCTTTGATTTTATTTATGTTTTTCTTAACTATGATTGCTTTGATTTTCATTATGTTTAGTGAGTAATTTCCCTTAGTCAATTAGGTTGGGGGAAAAGAGTGAATCAATATTAGGATTGTTAAATGTCTTGTTCTTAAACTTTACAAAACTTTAATCTAGGGTAACATTCTTAATGCTTTGATTGAATTGGTCATTCAATTGATATAAGTCATGAAGCTTCACCTTTGGGAAAAGTGTGGGGTTCCTGAACAATTATCCTAAAACTAAACATAGCTTAACCGAGGAATCTGTGTTAATAAGTTTAGTGGTTGAATTGAATTGCGCTTAATGTTTTCTAAAATTTAAACTATCCAAGGTATTGTTTTAGTTTAACTAATAGGAAAAGGATCATTACCACGGGAGTGGATTGATCTAATCAAACGTTTTTAAAACCTTAAAGTTATCTTTGTTAAAAGACAATTAGAATCTGAAAGTTGATCACCCGTTAAAGTCCCCCAACCTGGTTGTTTTGCCTTAAATTTAATCTTAAAAACTTGTCAAATTAATCTTTTGTTTTCTTGTTAATTCACCATCGATTACAAATCAAAACAACTCTTTTGAACTCGCTTAAACTGAGTGTAATTTCTCATAAGGTTTATTACATTAGTTGCTCCTGATTCGGATTGACACCTTAAATATTACAATAAGGAATTCGAAATAACGAGTGTAAAATCTCGTTTATCAAATTGGCGCCGTTGCCGATTCAGGAACTCGATTAATTATTAAAACTTTGAAATCACTTGGGATTAAGTTTTACTTCTTGTTACTAATTCTTTCTCTTTTGTGTGGTTTCTCGTTCTCTCAGGTGTATGCAAAGAAGAAGTCACAGACAAAGCGACAACCTACTCTTCTTTGCGGATATCAAAGCACGCGAACGAGCCATCGCCAGAGAAAGAAGACTCGATCAACACTCCGACTCGTTTCAATCGGAAACATCAGACTCAGATTCAGAGATGGGTGACGCAAACAACGCAAACAATGCGACGCGTACCATTGGAACCGACGATGTGCCTTCTAACGTCACTAACCGTAGTGGTATTGCGCCACCGGCCATTGCGCCACCGGCCATTGCCAACAACAATTTCGAGATCAAGTCCAGCCTCATCAACATGATCTCAAGCTACAAGTTCTATGGCTTGCCTAGTGAGGACCCGATTGACCACCTTCATCAATTTGATATGCTATGCGATACGGTAAAGATCAACGGTGTCAACGAGGACATGTTCAAGCTGCGATTGTTCCCTTTCTCACTAGGGGACAAAGCACACCAATGGCAAAAGAACCTTGTCAAAGACACCATCCAGAATTGGGACGCTTGCAAGAAGGCTTTCTTAACAAAGTTCTTCTCAGTGGTTCGGACATCAAAGCTCAGGAATGAGATCTCAGCTTTCGCTCAAAAGGACCAAGAAACATTCAGCGAAGCTTGGGAAAGATTCAAAGGTTATACGCTAAGATGTCCACACCACGGGTTCTCGGGAGAAAGTTTGCTCAGCACATTCTACCGAGGTCTAAAACCCAAGTTCAAAATGCTTCTAGATTCAGCTAGCCAAGGTAACTTTCTTGGGAAGACGGAAGCGGATGGGCAGCAGTTGGTGGAGAACTACGCGCTGAGTGATAGCAACAATTGCGAGGATTACGATCATAACATCCGTAGCTCTGGTAATGATGAGCAATTCAAGCGAGAGATAAAAGCGGTGAATGAGAAGCTTGACAAGCTAATCATGTCTCAACAAGTGGGGATTAACTTCGTAGGAAGTGGAGAAGAACAGTTGCCCCCAATCGAGGGAAATCAGGAGGAGATAAACTACATGGGGAATCAGAACGGTTGACGCTTCAACAATTACTCTCAACACCCAAACCTCTCCTACCGCAACAACAACGTAGCTAACCCCAATGATCAAGTCTATCCCCAAGCTGGACAAGGAGGTTACCAAGGTAAACCTCAATACAACCAAGGAGGGTACGCACCGAGACCACCACCTAATCGACCTACGGGTTACAACCATCCTCCCGCTGCTCAAGGAGTAGTTTCTTCACCAGCTCCCCAAGGTGATCAAACTACCCAACTCTTGAAACAAATCCTCGACGGCCAAACCCGCCATAGCATGGAGTTCAACACTTTTAAGAAGGAGATTCACGCCAAGGTAGACAACTCCTACAATGATCTGAATACCAAGTTCGAAACTTTGAATACTCACTTGAAAGCCTTGGATAATCAAGTGGCTTAAATTACCTCGGCTTCTAAGCGACCAATGGGTCAACTTCCGGGTAAAGCTGAAGCCAATCCTAGAGAGTATGTCAGCTCAATAGAACTTCGTAGTGGTACACAAGTGGACTCAAAAGATCTCATTGAGGACAATGCGAAACAAGGTGAGGGGATGGACCACTCCACAGAGCCAAAAGACACGGTTATTATCGAAGAAAACCCCGAGATAGAGTCAAAGGAGAAAATCGGTGGAGAAGAAGTAACATATGGTCGATATCGACCACCAATATCGACCAAACCACAGGTCGATATCGGGGATAAATTCGAAAAACCAAAGAAGCCGGTCTACGTGACGTCTCCTTACGTGCCTAAGCTTCCTTTTCCGGGTCGAGCCAAGATGCAACTCTTGAAGGAGTACTTTAGAGCTAAGCTCGAGAAGCAAACAAACGAGGTGCAAACTCCCATGACTCCACCAAATCTTTGAAAGACACCATCAAAAACAAGTCCAAAAACTTGGAAGACACGGTGAAGCTTTCACAAGAGTGCAGCGCGATCATTCAGAAGGACCATTCTCCTAAGAAACTTGGCGATCCAGGGAGTTTTACTTTGCCTTGCACTCTTGGTCCTTTGGTCTTTGAAAAGTGCCTATGCGATTTAGGGGCTAGTGTCAACGTTATGCCTTCGTCTGTGGCTAAACGACTTGGCCTTTCTTCTTTCCAACCTACTAAGATCTCTTTGGTGCTGGCCGATAGATCCGTGAAGGTACCCGTTGGAATCTTAGAAGATATTCCGGTAAAGTTGGGAGACGTTTTCATTCCAACATATTTTGTCGTCTTGGAGATGGACAAAGAACTTGATAATCCACTCATCTTTGGAAGACCTTTCTTGGCAACCGCTGGAGCCGTCATAGATGTGAAGGTTGGAAAGATAGACTTACACCTTGGGAAGGACCTTGTTCAACGGTACAACATCAACGATGTGGTCAAAAAGCCTACGGAGACGGTTCCTTGCGAAGCTTTGGTGATTGGAGTAGAGAAAGATGCTAGCAATGGTAAGACTAGTGATGATGCAAGGAGCACACCCAAGGCTCCAAAAGTGGAACACCAACCTCCTCCTAGAAAGTTTAGAATGGCGCATTCGAACTTGTCTAAAAACCGCGTTATTAGAAAGTTAGTCAACGAGGTTAAACTTTTGAAGAAAGCTTTCAAGGAAGGAGAGAGGAGTGCTCGCTGCGAGTCAAAACAAAGCAAGCACAACGATAGAGTCGAGTTTGTGGTGAACGGAGTAAAACTCAAGCCGCCCTTGATTCACGAAGGTGACACCGAAGGAGATTCCGCGTCTCTTTCGAATTCCAACGTCGCCTAAACAAGGGGTAAAGTCAAGCTATGTGACTATAAACAAGCTCACTTGGGAGGAAGTTCCATGTCTATCCTTGTATATACATGCTTTTATTTTCGTTTTTAGCTTTTACCTTTTTAGTTTTTCTTTTTGTCTTAGTGGTTTTCAGGAAAACGGAGCGAAAACGAGGAATTCTGAACCATATCGACCTGTTATGTCGACTTGCAACAAGCCGATATCGGACTTAAACTCATATCGATGAGTTATATCGATCAGAACAGATCGATATCGAGGTAACTCCTAAAACTTGAACATACACATCAGTTTTCATATAGATTTAGCATTTAGTCTCCAATACTTGTTTCACACGGAGACCGTGTGAATTAAGTTTGGGGGAGGAGTCATGTTTCATATAAATTTTGCATAGAAAAAAAACAAAAAAAAAAAATCAAAAAATAAAAATAAAAAAAACTAAAAAAAACACAAAAAATGCATTTAGGATTAGTTCATCGCATTTAGGTCATATGCATAGGGGATCTATGATGATTTTAGCCTTGTAAAGCGACGCGTCTAGTGTTTTGAACGGTATCTTAGTTGTAGTGTCTTCCTCAAACGACTTAGAACTCGCCGAAAATCTTGAAACCTCGACCCTAGACATTGATGTTTAAAAATTCAATAGTGTGGTTATGAAGCTTGATAGTTCTAGGATGCCTTCAAAAATTATTTGAACCTAAACTTGACTTTTAATTAGCATGATTGAGAGTTTTTAAGAAAATTTCTATGGCTTTGTGATTTCTACGGATTGTGGCTTCCTAAACCGAAACACTTTAAGCGCAATCCGGTCATTCTCATTATAAGGATGATTCCCCTCTCACCCCCTAAGCCTAAACCCAAACACTTGTGAGAATTCTTTTTCAATAAGTGATTGTTTGGTTTCGCAAAAACTTGAAAGTATAGGGAGCGACAAGAAAGGACATCCATTTGGCTAGTTGATCTTGGATTAGTATGTTAGAAAGGGATAATGGGTTGGAGAGACACGTCTTTGAGTTTTGAAAATAAGAAAATAAACACGAGAAATGTAAAACACCTAGGGGTAAAAGAATGGCTAAGTAAAAAAAAAAAAAAAATCGAAAAAGAAAAAAAAAGAAAAAAAGAGAAAAGAAACTTAGCCAAAAATAATCCCCTAAGGTAGTTAAGAAAAAGAAAAGAAAACTCGATGTTTAAGTGTTTAAGTGTTAAAAGAAGAAGATGATGGGTTAGTGGTTGGGTACGAATAGGAATGGATGTCCGAACTTGTATGCACAAATTGCTACTTGTCTTTCCTGATTTTGCTTAACCCCTTCACTCCCCGAGAGAAACCGCAATACAATCGACCACATGCCTGAGTGTTAGCCGATCCTCGTTTGACTTGAAATCCCGTTTTTACCTAGACAAATAGAAAGACTCTTGGAAATTCTTGATCATGTTTCATGCTTTGATTGTGCTTAATTGAATGTGAAAGGTGCTTAGACTAGACAGGTGGATCACATGCTTTTGGTAATAATAACGGATTTAGACGGAGTTTGAGGTGAATGGTAATAGGTAGAACTAGCTCGGTTGCGATAGGATACTATGTTTAGGATACTCGTTCACTACACTCTTCGTGTTGCTTTTGGTTCTGAGTCCCCGCCTCTATACCCTTTTTACTTTGATGCTTGTTCTCTTGCTTGAGGACAAGCAAATGATAAGTTTGGGGGAGTTGATATATTGCATATTGCGAGAAAATACATGAATGTTAGCATTTTTGAATGCCTTTTTCTAGCTTTGCCCAAACTCCTAATTTTAACCTCTTCTTCTCGGAGTCGAGCAATAGAGATATTAAAACTGATATATAATTAGGTATATCTGCCATGAGTTTGCAAACATTCTGTCACCGCAAATTATACTTAATTACAATTGGAGAACCAAAAATATATGAGATTTGTAAAACTATATACCCTTTCAAACATTATTTCACAAAACTATACCTAATTCAATTTTTTTGAAACATTTGGCATTTTTCATATTTTTACTAGTTAAATTATCTTTTAAAAGTTTATCCAAATAAAAAAATGTCATTTGAATTTGGGAGAATTACAAAACTACACCATTTGAATTACATTTCACAAAACTACTCCATTTCAAAATTACTTCACAAAACTACACCTAAACACTCAAAATTAAATTCAAATAAACTCTACTCACACAATCCTACCTCCTTAATACTATACCATAAACACTAATTAGCGAACCCAAATTAAAAGATTTTAATTTCGGTAATTTTTTAAAGGGTAAATCAAGCTTTTAAAATTTTGAAAAAGTGTAAATATGTGAGAAATTGAGTTAGGTAGAGTTTTGTAAAAGAAGTGATGAAATGGCGTAATTTTGTGAATTCCTCTTTGAATTTGCTATATAGTGTTTACAGTTTATGGTTTAGTGATTAAAGTTCATTTGGATTTAATATTTTGTAAGGAGGAATTCACAAAACTAGTACACCCTTTCAACCATCATTTTCACAAAATTACATCTAATTCAAATTCATGACTACACATTTTTCAAATTTTAAATTGTCTATTTACACTTTAAAAATTTAACAAAACTAAAAAATTTCATTTGGATTCACTAATTAGTGTTTAGGGTTTAGTATTAAAGGGGTAAGGTTTAGTGGGTAGTGATATATTGCATATTTAGCATGTTTTTACTTTGATTTTTGCATTAGAACTAACACATTTATGTTGCATTTAGTATCATATAGGTTGCATTTGTGTTTGTTCATGTGTTTTCAGGTCCAAGAGTGCCAAAGTGACAAAAAGGCGAGGAAAAAGAGCTTAAAGTGGCAAAAACGACCATATCGGTGACTTGTACCGATTAGCTGTGGTCGAGACGCGAATAAAAGGCAAAGAAGAGGCAAAGAAGGTCATATCGACCTATGGTATCGACCAACAACTGGTCGATATTGGGAGGAAACTCATACCGACCTATGGTATCGATGGAGTTTGGTCGATATTGAAGACAAACGAAAAGCTTCAGAAATACACTCGTTCAAGACGTTCCCACCGTTGGATCTTTATGAAATTTTACCACAAGATAGCCACGGATGTTAGCTTTCATTTGGAGGTGGTTTGAGATGCTTTCAACGGTTAGATCTAAAGTTATTCCAGTTTTACTGACAACGGGTCAATCTGCTGAGGAATACCGATTTGTCGTATCGACCAAGTGTATCGACCAGATTCTGGTCGATATTGGCTGCGAAAAAACAGAAGAAAAAAGGCCCAAGATGTTTTCTGAAGGCCCAAAACGTTTTCTGAAGGCTCAAGACGTTTTTCATCTTATTTTTAGGTTTAGAAGTGTGGTTTTTCTGATCAGATCATCTTATCTTTTGACAACACTTGTTCTTTCACTTTTGGTTCTTGCTTTTGAGATTGATTTTGCTTGTTCTTGATTTGAGATTGTGGAAGCATCAGGATTTTGATAAACGAGATTTTACACCCTCGTTGTTTCGAATGCCTTATCGTATTATATAAGGTGTCAATCCGAATCAGGAGCAATCAATATATTAGAACTTATGAGAAACTACACTTAGTCCAAGCAAGTTAAAGAGTTGTTTGTTGAATGTTTTGTAACCGTGTAATCAATAAACGAAAACGAAAATTAAGAGTTTTAAAAGATTAATAAAAAGCTAAACAACCAGGTCGGGGTACTTTAACGGGTGATCAAACTTTCAGATTTCTAAATGTCTTTTAACAAAAATAACTTTAAGGTTTTGAAAACGTTTGATTAGATCAATCCACTCCCGTGGTAATGATCCTTTTCCTATTAGTTAAACTAAAACAATACCTTGGATAGTTTAAATTTTAGAAAACGTTAAGCTCAATTCAATTTAACCACTAAACTTATTAACACAGATTCCTCGGTTAAGCTAGGTTTAGTTTTAGGGTAATTGTTCAGGAATCTCCACACTTTTCCCAAAGATGAAGCTTCCTGGTTTCTATCAATTGAATGACCAATTCAACTAAAGCATTAAGAATGTTACCCTAAATTAAAGTTTTGTAAAGTTTAAGAACAAGACATTTAACAATCCTAATATTGATTCACCCTTTTCCCCCAACCTAATTGCCTAAGGGAAATTACTCACTAAACATAATGAAAATCAAAGCAATCATAGTTAAGAAAAGCATAAAATAAATCAAGAGATTAAGGGTAGAAGAAACTCTGTTTATCAATGAAATCAAGGTTTATAGGAATCCTTATGCTTCCAAAACTCCAAGCAAGAACAAAACAATCTCCAATCTAAAACAAGAACAAAAGTTATCAAGAACCAAAAACTGAACAAGAAAAACCCCCGTCGGCTCAACAAAACAGTCTCTAAAACCTAAAAATTCAATAAAAAAACGTCTTGGGCCTTTAGGAAACGTCTTGGGCCTTTTTTCCTTTGTTTTTTCGCAGCCAATATCGACCAGAATCTGGTCGATACACTTGGTCGATATCGACTAGATTTGGTCGATACGACAAATCGGTATTCCGCAGCAGATTGACCCGTCTTCACTAAACCTGACATAACTTTCGATCTAACCGTTGAAATCATCTCCAACCACCTTCAAATGAAATCTAACATCTGTGGCTATCTTGTGCCAAAATTTCATAAATATCCAACGGTGGTAACGTCTTGAAAGAGTGTATTTTTGAAGCTTTTCGTCTGTTTTCAGTATCGACCAAACTCCATCGATACCATAGGTTGGTATGAGTTTCCTCCCAATATCGACCAGTTGTTGGTCGATACCATAGGTCGATATGACCTTATTTCCCTCTTCTTTGCCTTTTCTTCGCGTCTCGACCACAGCTAATCGGTACAGGTCACCGATATGGTCGTTTTTGCCACTTTAAGCTCTTTTTCCTCGCCTTTTTGGCACTTTGGCACTCTTGGACCTAAAAACACATGAACAAACACAAATGCAACCTATATGACACTAAATGCAACCTAAATGTGTTAGTTCTAATGCATAAATCAATGTAAAAACATGCAAAATATACAAGATATCAACTCCCCCAAACTTATCCTTTGCTTGTCCTCAAGCAAGAGAACTAACATCGAAGTTTAAAAGGGTATAGAGGCGGGGACTCAGAACCAAAAGCAACACGAAGAGTGTAGTGAACGAGTATCCTAAACATAGTATCCTATCGCAACCGAGCTAGTTCTACCTATTACCATTCACTTCAAACTCCGTCTAAATCTGTTATTATTACCAAAAGCATGTGATCCACCTGTCTAGTCTAAGCACCTTTCACATTCAATTAAGCACAATCAAAGCATGAAACATGATCAATAATTTCCAAGAGTCTTTCTATTTGTCTAGGTAAAAACGGGATTTCAAGTCAAACGAGGATCGGCTAACACTCAGGCATGTGGTCGATTGTATTGCGGTTTCTCTCGGGGAGTGAAGGGGTTAAGCAAAACCAGGAAAGACAAGTAGCAATTTGTGCATACAAGTCCGGACATCCATTCCTATTCGTACCTAACCACTAACCCATCATCTTCTTCTTTTAACACTTAAACACTTAAACATCGAGTTTTCTTTTTCTTAACTACCTTAGGGGATTACTTTTGGCTAAGTTTCTTTTCTCTTTTTTTTTTTTCTTTTTCGATTTCTTTTTTTTTTTTACTTAGTCATTCTTTTACCCCTAGGTGTTTTACATTTCTCGTCTTTATTTTCTTATTTTCAAAACTCAAAGACGTGTCTCTCCAACCCATTATCCCTTTCTAACATACTAGTCCAAGATAAACTAGCCAAATGGATGTCCTTTCTTGTCGCTCCCTATACTTTCAAGTTTTTGCGAAACCAAACACTCACTTATTGAAAAAGAATTCTCACAAGTGTTTGGGTTTAGGCTTAGGGGGTGAGAGGGGAATCATCCTTAGAATGAGAATGACCGGATTGCGCTTAAAGTGTTTCGGTTTAGGAAGCCACAATCCGTAGAAATCACAAAGCCATAGAAATTCTCTTAAAAACTCTCAATCATGCTAATTAAAAATCAAGTTTAGGTTCAAATAATTTTTGAAGGCAGCCTAGAACTATCAAGCTTCATAACCACACTATTGGCTTTTTAAACATCAATGTCTAGGATCAAGGTTTCAAGATTTTAAGCGAGTTCTAATTCGTTTGAGGAAGATACTGCGTCTAAGATACCGTTCAAAACACTAGATATGTCGCTTTACAAAGTTAACATCATCATATATCCCCTATGCATATGACCTAAATGCAATGAACTAATCGTAAATGCAGAATTATTTTTTGTGTTTTTGTGTTTTTTTTTTATGCGAAAGCTAATATGACTACTCCCCCAAACTTAAATCACACGGTCTCCGTGTGAAACAAGTATCGGAGAAGGTTCCTAAATGCAAAACTATATGAAAACTAATGCGTATATACAAAGGTATAGGAGTTACCTCGATAGGAGAACTAAGACGGGTCGATATTACTCCTCCGGAGAAATTTTTTGAAAATGTATCGGTCCAAGCGTACTGATACAACATGTCGATATAGGTATATCGATTTCAGCATATCGATACGACTACCCGATACAACTTCGTGCCGCGATTTCTTGCATCAATCGCGCCTTAGATCTTTTTGAAGAGGTTTGAGTTCCACCTTTGGAGCTTTGAGCTCGCTCCAATCACTGTAATCACTAGTCTTACCATTGCTAGCATCACTCTCCATTCCAAAAGAGATCTCATCTTTAGCCTTCACATCCTTGGTACCAACAACCTTAACCTCAAGAACTTTGGCATTTGTCTCAACTACCTTCGGTGGCTCCTTTCCATACACAAGACGTTCCATCTTTTCTAACTCTTCGTCCCATTGCGTGCTTCCATTGGTATATGCATTCTCTTCCACTACATTTACCCTCTCCGGTCTTGGCTTGTCTCCATAAAGAAGGCTTTCAAGCTCCTCGATATCCTTATCCCATTGGTTCTTCTCGGCGTTATTTTCACCCATACCTGGATGAATATATGAAAAAAACGACAAGAGATACGAGCAAATTAGTATCCTGAAACGAAAACTTAATCCCAAGCGATTTCAAAGTTCTAATAATTAATCGAGTTCCCGAATCGGCAACGGCGCCAATTTGATAAACGAGATTTTACACCCTCGTTGTTTCGAATGCCTTATCGTAGTATATAAGGTGTCAATCCGAATCAGGAGCAATCAATATATTAGAACTTATGAGAAACTACACTTAGTCCAAGCAAGTTAAAGAGTTGTTTGTTGAATGTTTTGTAACCGTGTAATCAATAAACGAAAACGAAAATTAAGAGTTTTAAAAGATTAATAAAAAGCTAAACAACCAGGTCGGGGTACTTTAACGGGTGATCAAACTTTCAGATTTCTAAATGTCTTTTAACAAAAATAACTTTAAGGTTTTGAAAACGTTTGATTAGATCAATCCACTCCCGTGGTAATGATCCTTTTCCTATTAGTTAAACTAAAACAATACCTTGGATAGTTTAAATTTTAGAAAACGTTAAGCTCAATTCAATTTAACCACTAAACTTATTAACACAAATTCCTCGGTTAAGCTAGGTTTAGTTTTAGGGTAATTGTTCAGGAATCTCCACACTTTTCCCAAAGATGAAGCTTCCTGGTTTCTATCAATTGAATGACCAATTCAACTAAAGCATTAAGAATGTTACCCTAAATTAAAGTTTTGTAAAGTTTAAGAACAAGACATTTAACAATCCTAATATTGATTCACCCTTTTCCCCCAACCTAATTGCCTAAGGGAAATTACTCACTAAACATAATGAAAATCAAAGCAATCATAGTTAAGAAAAGCATAAAATAAATCAAGAGATTAAGGGTAGAAGAAACTATGTTTATCAATGAAATCAAGGTTTATAGGAATCTTTATGCTTCCAAAACTCCAAGCAAGAACAAAACAATCTCCAATCTAAAACAAGAACAAAAGTTATCAAGAACCAAAAACTGAACAAGAAAAACCCCGTCGGCTCAACAAAACGATCTCTAAAACCTAAAAATTCAATAAAAAAACGTCTTGGGCCTTTAGGAAACGTCTTGGGCCTTTTTTCCTTTGTTTTTTCGCAGCCAATATCGACCAGAATTTGGTCGATACACTTGGTCGATATCGACTAGATTTGGTCGATACGACAAATCGGTATTCCGGACAGATTGACCCGTCTTCAGTAAAACTGACATAACTTTCGATCTAACCGTTGAAATCATCTCCAACCACCTTCAAATGAAATCTAACATCTGTGGCTATCTTGTGCCAAAATTTCATAAATATCCAACGGTGGTAACGTCTTGAAAGAGTGTATTTTTGAAGCTTTTCGTCCGTTTTCGCATCGACCAAACTCCATCGATACCATAGGTTGGTATGAGTTTCCTCCCAATATCGACCAGGTTGTTGGTCGATACCATAGGTCGATATGACCTTATTTCCCTCTTCTTTGCCTTTTCTTCGCGTCTCGACCACGGCTAATCGGTACGGAGTCACCGATATGGTCGTTTTTGCCACTTTAAGCTCTTTTTCCTCGCCTTTTTGGCACTTTGGCACTCTTGGACCTGAAAACACATGAACAAACACAAATGCAACCTATATGACACTAAATGCAACCTAAATGTGTTAGTTCTAATGCATAAATCAATGTAAAAACATGCAAAATATACAAGATATCAGATTTCTGTAAACCTTGATTTCAATAACAGAGTTTCTTCTATCCCTATCTCTCTTTGATTTTATTTATGTTTTTCTTAACTATGATTGCTTTGATTTTCATTATGTTTAGTGAATAATTTCCCTTAGGCAATTAGGTTGGGGGAAAAGAGTGAATCAATATTAGGATTGTTAAATGTCTTGTTCTTAAACTTTACAAAACTTTAATCTAGGGTAACATTCTTAATGCTTTGATTGAATTGGTCATTCAATTGATAGAAGCCAGGAAGCTTCACCTTTGGGAAAAGTGTGGGGTTCCTTAACAATTATCCTAAAACTAAACCTAGCTTAACCGAGGAATCTGTGTTAATAAGTTTAGTGGTTGAATTGAATTGTGCTTAATGTTTTCTAAAATTTAAACTATCCAAGGTATTGTTTTAGTTTAACTAATAGGAAAAGGATCATTACCACGGGAGTGGATTGATCTAATCAAACGTTTTTAAAACCTTAAAGTTATCTTTGTTAAAAGACAATTAGAATCTGAAAGTTGATCACCCGTTAAAGTCCCCCAACCTGGTTGTTTTGCACTTAAATTTAATCTTAAAAACTTGTCAAATTAATCTTTTGTTTTCTTGTTAATTCACCATCGATTACAAATCAAAACAACTCTTTTGAACTCGCTTAACCTGAGTGTAATTTCTCATAAGGTTTATTACATTAGTTGCTCCTGATTCGGATTGACACCTTAAATATTACAATAAGGAATTCGAAATAACGAGTGTAAAATCTCGTTTATCAGGTAGAGTTTATTTTGATTTAGTTTTTAGTACTTAGATGTATTTGTGTGAAAATGACTTTGAAATGGAGTAGTTTTGTGAAATGCAATTGAAAATGTGTAGTTTTGTAATTCCCTCTTTGAAAATACAATTTTAAAAATATAGTTTTGTAATTTTTCAAAAATATCTACAATATATTTATTTTAAGGTTAGTGATCAAGAAAAGGCCGTAAGAATGGACAATATTTAATTAATTTATCCATAAGTTAATAAATATCAATTTATGGAAGTATTTGCTAAATATCAATTTATGGATGTAAAATTATTGGACGTAAAATTAACATTTTTTCTACCAAAAAAAAACATTTTTGATTTTCTTAAACCTCAAATTCATTATAGAGATATTTCGAGATATTTAAAATTATTGTTATTATATACACTACTGGGTATAATATTAGACACGTGGACAAACCTTATGCAATCAATCACTTGCAAGCTTTATTCGGCTTCTTCTTCTTCTTCGTCGTTTTCAAAATCAAATATCAATTTCTCATACGAAAAAGAAGAAGAAGCTTCAATGGCGTCTACATTCTTACTTCTCTCTTCTAACTTCATCGTTACTCATATCTCGCCCATTAAACCGTCGATTACTCTCTCTCACCGCAAATCTCAGATCCATTCATTACCGTCACGAGCCGCCATTAACGAACCACCACCTTCTCCGCCGTCAAAAACGACCGCAAAATTGGAATCTCCGGCGATAAATCCATCGATTACTCACTCTCGTCGCAAATCTCAGATCCATTTGTCGTTAGCGACGACGACTCTGTTGTTATCTTCTATCTCCGTTTCTTCTCCTCCACAAGCGTTAGCGATTAACGAACCGCTTTCACCGCCGATTACTACAGCGGTTGAATCTCAATCCACGACTGCGACTGCGTTTGGTCAAACTCTGTTGAAAACGGCGCCGAATCCACAGTCGCAATCGCAATCGGATCTACCAGATGGTACACAGTGGCGATACAGCGAATTCCTCAACGCCGTCAAAAAAGGCAAAATCGAAAAGGTCAAATTCACGAAAGACGGATCTGTACTTAACTTAACAACCGCCTCCGCCGCCGCCGGAGAAAGCCGTCGCGCCACCGTCATTGTCCCTAACGATCCCGACCTTATCGACATCTTAGCCATGAACGGCGTCGAAATCTCCGTTTCCGAAGGAGAATCCGGAAACGGAGGAATTTTCGATTTAATCGGAAATCTACTTTTCCCGATTCTTGCTTTGGGAGGTTTGTTTTATTTATTCCGCGGCGGCGGTCAAAGCGGTCCGGGCGGTTTAGGCGGCGGAGGCGGACCGATGGATTTTGGTAAATCGAAATCAAAATTCCAAGAAATCCCCGAAACGGGTGTCACGTTCGGTGACGTGGCGGGAGCGGATCAAGCTAAACTCGAGCTACAAGAAGTAGTCGATTTCTTGAAAAACCCCGATAAATACACCGCTTTAGGAGCTAAAATACCTAAAGGATGTCTCCTAGTCGGTCCTCCCGGGACCGGCAAAACGCTCTTAGCTCGAGCAGTGGCAGGAGAAGCCGGGACGCCGTTCTTCTCCTGCGCTGCTTCGGAGTTTGTAGAGCTTTTCGTAGGAGTAGGAGCCTCCAGGGTTAGGGATTTGTTCGAAAAGGCGAAATCGAAAGCCCCGTGTATAGTGTTTATAGACGAGATCGACGCCGTGGGGAGACAGAGAGGTGCGGGAATGGGAGGAGGGAACGACGAGAGAGAGCAGACGATAAATCAGCTGTTGACGGAGATGGACGGGTTTTCGGGGAATTCTGGGGTTATTGTGTTGGCGGCTACGAATAGACCGGATGTTTTGGATTCCGCTTTGCTTCGCCCGGGAAGGTTTGATAGGCAAGTTACTGTTGATAGGCCTGATGTTGCTGGGAGAGTTAAGATACTTCAGGTTTGTTTTTGTTATATTCTGTTGAATAAAATAAAAATAATGGAGAAATATGATGAATATTGGTTAGTTAGGGAAAAAGGAGAAATATGAAGAAAAAAAAATTGGGTTTTAAGTGAAAAATGGAGAAATATGATTAAACTTTGTTTGGTTAGATGGAAAAAATATAGAGATATATGATTAATAATGCTGTTTGGTTAGGAAATTAAAGTGGAGAAATATGATAAAAAAAAAATTCGGTTAGGTGAAATTTTGGTTTTGTTTGTATAGGTACATTCAAGAGGGAAAGCAATAGGCAAAGATGTAGATTACGAAAAAGTAGCGAGAAGAACACCGGGTTTCACAGGCGCAGATCTACAGAACTTGATGAACGAAGCAGCGATTCTAGCGGCTAGACGCGAGCTAAAAGAGATAAGCAAAGACGAAATATCAGACGCGCTCGAAAGGATCATTGCTGGTCCAGAGAAGAAGAATGCTGTTGTCTCTGATGAGAAGAAGAGGCTTGTTGCTTATCATGGTTAGATTTTTATTACTGAAACCTGTTGTATAGTAGGTTTGGTTTTAAAATCCCAAGCCTAGTATTTGACCATTTCACAACAATTGCAAAAAATTGGATAATGTTTTGCAGAGGCAGGGCATGCTTTAGTTGGTGCCCTTATGCCAGAGTACGACGCCGTGGCTAAGATATCGATTATTCCACGTGGCCAAGCCGGCGGGCTCACGTTTTTCGCACCTAGCGAAGAGAGGCTCGAATCTGGATTGTATAGCCGAAGCTACTTAGAGAACCAAATGGCGGTTGCTCTTGGTGGGAGGTTAGTTTTAAACCGAAAATTTTATAGGGTATTTTATAGATGATTGTCAAAAATACCATTTTCTGAGATTTTGTGGCAAGAAACTCATATCATAAGTTTTATTTGAGTTTTTTTGTGGCAAAAATACCATATATTTTTGGCACAAACTACTAGAGAAAAAAGGTTGTACCAAAAGAAGACAAATTTAAATTATCTTAAACCCCAAAAATTAAACGATAAACCCTAATACTTAATGGTTTTATAGCACAAACAACAAACACATTTCTAGTAGTATTAGAAAGAGTGTATCTTGTCCTTATTTGTTAACAAGAGCAAAGTCAAAAGTGCTAAAACACTTAAATCTTACGATGTTTCTTTTTTCGGCTATGGTAGGGTGGCAGAGGAAGTAATCTTTGGAGATGAGAATGTAACGACCGGAGCGTCGAATGATTTCATGCAAGTGTCGCGTGTGGCTCGACAAATGGTCGAAAGATTCGGATTCAGCAAAAAGATTGGTCAAGTCGCAGTTGGTGGAGCCGGAGGAAACCCTTTCATGGGTCAACAAGTAAGTATATTTTAAGAGAAAATGCTTTTAAATATTTGTAAAATATATATTTTTGCCTTAAAATAGTATAAGTTGCTTTTTTTGCCACAAATACCATCTAAAAAAGTTCTTCCAAAAATACCAATACTTTAAAGTTGACTTAATTTTTTTCATTTGGGTTTTAGTAGGTAGTGCTTAGTTTTAAAATGGTAGGTTTTAGTTTTGAGTGAGTAGAGTTTAGTTATAAAAATTTATCCTTATTTAAGTGTTTTAGTATTTTTAGAAGAAATAGTGCTAATTTTGGCAAAAAAATTATAATGGCATTTTTTACACACAAACTCAGAAACTGTCGTTTTTGGCAATTGTCTCTATATTTAATTATACTTGACCGTACTAGTACGTTTTGATTTTTTTTTTTGACACCACTAGTACGTTTTGATCATATAATGTTGTTTTCCGCGCAATGTTTCAAAAAATGTGTCATTTTTGAAAATTGCTCTATACTTAATAAAGGACAATTTTTATGAATACCACCAAAAAAAGTTTTTATAACACAATTAGCACAGATTTTGAAAAGTTTTACAAATACCATTAAAAAGTTTTTTCTCATAAATACCAAAAATCTTAAATTTTCAAAATTACACCCAAAATCTCCAAAAAACTATACCCTACCCCTTCTAAACTATACCCTAAACACTACATAGCGAACCCAAATAAAAAAAATTTAAATCTAAAAGTGTTAAAACTCGTTTTTTGAGTTTGTGGTATTTTTGTAAACTACTACTTTTTTATGGTATTTTTGTTATAAAAACTTTTTAATGGTATTTTTGTTATAAAAAACTTTTTAATGATATTTTTAAAACAAAAACTTATTTTGATTGTATTCTAAGGAATTTCTCCTTAATAAACTCGATCATAGTAGCTCTTCATCATTACACTTTAAGAACATCTATGTTTTTGTCTATATTTGCAAGATGTCGTCGCAGAAAGATTACTCGATGGCAACAGCGGATATAGTGGACGCAGAGGTAAGAGAATTGGTAGAGAAAGCATACGCGAGAGCGAAAGAGATCGTAACGAGCCAAGTAGAAATACTACACAAGCTCGCGCAACTATTGATCGAAAAAGAAACAGTGGATGGAGAAGAGTTCATGTCTCTTTTCATTGATGGTCAAGCTGAGTTGTATGTTTCTTGATTGTTTTTTTTTTTTTTTTTTCACTTTGTCCTCTTTTCTACATGTTTACAAATACAGTAGATGTATCCGTAATCCAATGTGGAATAGAAGAACTAATATACTGGAAGATAACCTTCCTGCCACGCGCACCTCGTGCTAGAAGATCCGCCTGTGCATTTCTTCCCCTTTCTACATACCGAAGTGTGAAGTCCGGGAAATTCGCTTGCAGATCGCGTAGCTTCTCCAACTCCGGAGAGAAAGACGACCAAAGTTCTGGTGTTGAGACCATGTTGATTAAATCCAAGGAATCCGTGCAAAACACCTTGCAACTGAGATTGTGATCCGTAAGACCCTCCAATGCAAATAGCAATCCGTGAAGTTCTGCATGTAGTGGCGACATGCATCGACTATAACCCTTTAATCCCAAAAGCGTGGTCTCTCCTTCGTGATTTCGGAGGACCCATCCAATCCCGCAAGTATCGTCTCCCTCTTTCCATGATCCGTCCGTGTAACACCACACATCTTCAAATTGGGCTCTTCCTATGACCATAGTCCCCTGAATGTCAGTCACGCTTTCCACCGGTTTTTGCGCCGAAATAACTTCTTGCGTCATTATCCACGCTTCTGCCTCCCCTAATGCAACATCCTTTGTTTTCATAGGGCTTCTTTCTAACCCGCGGAAGAGTTTATCATTTCGCGCTTTCCAGATATACCACATAATCCATGGGAAAACTGGAACCGTGAAAAGGGGGTTTCGTTGTCTCCAGAAGAGACAATCCATATTTCCTCCCAAACTCCCCGTTGGGAAGCCTCTTGCTCCGGGCCAAAACCCGCCGAGCCCATGTCCGCTGGATGGAGGGCACTCAAAAAGCATATGGTTTATCGATTCCTCTTCCCCACACCGGGGCACTCAATATCTCTCCTTATATGCCTGTAGACTAATCTTTCCTTTACGGCAAGACCCCTGATAGGGCTTGCCAAAGGAAGTGTTTAATTTTATTTGGAGATCTTAATTTCTTGATTGTTTCTTGATTGTTTCAAGACCCCTGATATGTTTCTTGATTGTTATTTTGGCTTAAATGGCTTTTTGTAATATATTATTAGTTTTGGTTTCAACTTTCAATGTATACACATACTTATTACTTAGAGCATGTGCATTGAAGTAGCTAAAGAGTTGCTTAAGCATAATAATACGTATTTAAGTTTATAAAATAAAAAACTAATACGTATTTACATTAATAATAATAAGCATCGGAGCTTATCCAAGACTTTTAAAACTAATTAAGACCGACACGTGTCGATACGCAGTTGGGTGATTATTAAAAAATATATATTTATTTTTCTCTCTCCTCCCAATCCCATTTCTTGTCTGTTTCTCCTCTTTCTCCAACGTACGGCGCTCCACAATCACCTTTCTTCCTCCTCCATCTCCTCCTTCCTCTTCCTCTCCATGGCTATTCCTCTTCGGTATCCACAACACTTCCTCCTTCCAAAACCAATCCTTCGTTTTTCTCCTGGTTCCACCTTCCCTCCATCTTTCCGTTAACCTCGTCGGCTCCGATCGATTCCTATTCACCACCGCTCTTTGCTTCTCCTTCTCTCCTATCCTCAGGCCTCGATGGCGATTCACTTCCCCTTTCCGTTTCCATCGCATCAATCATTTACTAGGCGTTTTCAAGACCTAGATTAAATCTACAATCTTGTGAAATAATGTGATTTTTGATTTTTTTTAAGCATTCTAGTTTAGTATCTCTCAATGGAGGACACATTTTATTATTTTATCTTAAGTATTTTGCTTTAGCAAATACACTCAAATATTGATTAAAAAAATTATAAGCACCTTATATTTAAGTACTTTGATGAATATGGTCTTAGTGTGGAGATGTTCATATGTTATCATTAAACATTAAATACCGAATACAAATGAAATTTTTTTAAAACGTGTATTATAAAAATAAATAAAAAATGAAATAGGTGTATTTTTGCAAAATAGTGTTTACATTGGTGTAATTTTACAAAATTTATCTTTCTTGAATGTATTGGCTTTTGTAATATTATAAGGTTTGGTTAAATGTAATAATACTACAAAGCTTAGTGTATATAAGCACAAAAACCTAAATAGGTGAATCCAAATGATAATTTTTAGGGACAATAAAATTATTTAAAATTTGAAAAAGGTTTATTTAACAAAAAAAGTAGATGTTTTGCAAAATAATGTTTTAAAATGTCTACTTTTGTAAATTTCTCTTTCTTGAATGTATTTACTTTTGTAATATCATTACTTTGGTTTCAATGTAATACTTCAAAACTTAGAGTGGAAAATGGAAATGTTCATATATAAGCATCAAACAATAGATACCGAATCAAGATGTATAAGTTGAATTGCAAAAAATAATGTATTTATTGTTCAACATTAAATTATTTTTTATCGTGTGAAAAATCTAAAAGTCTAACATTAAAAAACTGAAAAAAATAATAGATTTATTATTATAAGACTACAAAGAAAAGCTCTTTAAAAATTCAAAAGCATTTTATTTAAATTGTTTGAAGATTGAAAAATCACATCTACCCTAATTTTTTAGCAAGGATGCAGAAACATTTATTGTAATCGTCACATCGACCAATCGCGCGAGGCTCTTTCCACCATTCTTTACACTTAGTCCCACAAAATTTGTGATTACATTTAGTAAGATTGTGACCTATTCCACACCAATGTTTTTTTTCTCGCGCATCAACCACCACAACTCTTGTAACTATTAAATTGTTAAACATGAAATATAGATTTTATCAATAATAACTTAATTTGGTCGGAAAAAATTAGTTGTATTATTATAGAAATAAACTTGTGATGATTTTTCTGTTAACTCTATTTGATGATGTTTAGGGATCTTTTTGCCGAAGAGTTGTCTTTATGACTGATTTCCATATTAAAGATACATAAAACTATTTTTTTCTTGTCTAAATTGATTGATTAGTTTTTATAACAAATAATATTGTAACTCAAAGTTGTTAAAATATAAGAACTACATTGCATCAATATATATTTTTTGATAAACCGTTAGAGTTTCGAACTTTCGGTTCATAATATATAAACCAACCATTGATAATACCATATTTCATACGTTAATGACTCATCTTGAATGGAGTGAACTAATGACTTTGAACACTTTTACTAGTGACTCAACCACTAGGTTGTTGCATAAATACACACTTATATGTGCAAAATAAAATAATGAAAATATGTTGTATCCTAATATCTATATTAATATTTTTGAAGTACTAATTTGAAATTTTCCAAAAAATCACACTAAATTACACATTATGCCATTGGACATAAAAGGAAATATTTTTGAACATTTAATTACGAAAATCAAATAAGGAAATATTATAATTCTCTCCAAAAATAAATAAAAAATATTAAAGAAATTATGTAAAAAATATTTGAAAAACAAAATAAACATATGTAATTCACATAAATACATTATTACATAGTTTTTTTTATAAAAACTACCATTAAAATTTTATTTAAATCAAAACAAACATGTTTAATTAATATTATTAAGAATTTAAAAACGATTTGAAATTTTTTTTTGTTAAAAATATCAAACAATAAAAAACAAAATAGTTTGTTAACGAGTTTGATTTCCGGTTCGATTATAAACAAAAAAGAAGAAATTGCAATTCTACTAAAATTTAAATCTTATATTACATATTTAGAATATGTTTACGACAATTATTTATATATATATAATCAAAATAATTATAATTTTAAATAAATTTGGGTAAATCGCATAATATGATTTGTGTATTTTGATTCGGTTTGTATTTTGAATTCGGGTATTTTCGAATCCTAAATATAATAAATAATAAATTATTGGTCTAATCAACTTATAAATTATACGAAATATATAATAAAAATATATATATTATTATTTTTGAAGTACTTTTTGAACTTTTCCAAAAAAACTCACATAACTACATACTATGTCATTGGTTTTAAACTCACTTAAAGAGTTATGTGAAACTTACACACAAACATATCTCATTCTATATATATACTTTTTTAAAATTGACTTAAATATCAACAAAAACAATAAAACCGATTTTAACATAAAATCAACCACTAATTTCATATTTATGATATTTTTGATATAATCTTTTTATTTTTCTTACGGAGGTCTATAAAAAATTTCAGAATATAAATATTTTTTAAAAAGTATATAGTTTAGTTTTTATATATATTCATTGTCCATATTATAATTTTCTATTTATATTAATATTTTAGATGTTAATAAACATCTATATTGAACGTAGATAAAGTTTGTTTAAATCAATTAACACTAGCATAACAATTATTTATTAACGGGTTCAGTTTCTAGAAAAATTCTAGATAAATGACAAGAAGTTTGAAAATAATGATTAAACTTTATCATAAACAAATTTCGGTTTATTCGGGTTCAAATCTAGAAATCTGTTTTGGCTTCGGGTTTTCAGGTAGTAAATTTCTCAATTCGTTCGGGTTATTTATTTTTGAAACGGTTTCAGTTCTTTAATTTCGGTTTGGTTCCAATTATGTACTTCAAATATAATTATAACTATTAGTTAGAGTAGTTTAGTTCTACAAAATTGAGTTCGGTTCAGATTCGATTTCGGGTATTATGGTAGTAAATTTCCCTATACATTCGAGTTATTTGTTTTTAGAATCGGTATTGATTTGGGGATTTCGGTTTGGTTTGGGTTCGGTATTTCGGATCCGGAAGTTTTGTCCATCCCTAATTTTTATAGTTTATAATAGTTTGGAATAAACACACTTACAAATTATATTAAGATTTTGCTATATAAAATATAATTCTCATTATATATTTATGGGAGAATCACAAAACTACACCTTTTGAATTACATTTCACATGAACTACACCATTTCAAAAATATTTCACAAAACTACACCTAAACACTCAAAATTAAATTCAAATAAACTTTATCCACACAATCATACCCCTTAATACTATTTCTAAACACTAATTAGCGAACACAAATGAAAATTAATTTAATTTTGGTAATTTTGAAAAGGGTAAATCAAGCTTTTAAAATTTTGAAAGGGTGTAAATTTGTGAAAATATTGAATTAGGTGTAGTTTTGTGAAGGAATGATTGAAAGGGTGTAGTTTTGTGAATTTCTCTATATTTATTTGCATAAACAATAAAAGAACAAAATACTCTTTAGAAATTCTGAATATTTTTATTTATTTTACAAAATCAGAAAAAATATTACAAACTTCTAAATTAACTGTATATATATAAAATTATTTATAAAAAACATAAACCCGTGGTGTACCACGGGTTAAATCCTAGTTTCTTTATAATATCTTAAACTTTATATGTTATTACAAATTAATAAGAGAGATCCTAAAACATTTTTTATGGATTGGTTTATTTGATTTAAAACATAACATGTAAAATCGATTTTAAGTATTAACATTGAAATCGATATTAAAAATTTCTATAGTGAATCAAAAATATTAGTCATGATTTAATGTGTATTTTTAGCAATTATTTAGAAGCACAATGTCACATATTTCAAATAAAAATGAAGTACAAACCTAGTGAAAAAATGATGAAGATGGTTAATAATGAAAATTAGAAGATTGATTGAGAGTTGATTTGATTTATTCATCCCACAAATTAATAATGAAAATTATGTATAGAATATTTTGAAGAAAGAAGAATGTGTTCTCACTTATTTATAATGTTAGATGTTAGATGTCTCTCACATTCAAACATATCTAATTTAAGTTCATCTTTATTTATTTCGATTCAAAGATACCTAATTTTAGAAATAAAAACTCAGCTTGATTTTTTCATCTCGACCCGTTCTTTTAGTTAAAAATTAGAGAAAATTCACAAAATTAGACTTCTTCAAATATTATTTCATAAAACTATAAATAATTCTTTTTCTAAATTTATACTTTTCAAATTTTAAATGGTTAAAATAATTTTTCAAATTTTAAATGGTTAAAATAATTTTTCAAATTTTCCAAATTTATTTATTTATTTAGGTTTACTATTTAATGTTTAGTATCCGAGGATATGGTTTGTTAAGAATTTATTTGTATTTAATATTTAGTATATAGGGAGAATTACAAAACTACACCATTTGAATTATATTTCACAAAACTACACCATTTCAAAATTATTTCACAAAAATACACCAAAACACTCAAAATTAAATCCAAATAAACCCTACCCACACAATAAGATTTTAATTTTGGTAATTTTTTAAAGGGTAAATCAAACTTTTAAAATTTTGAAAATGTGTAAATATGTGAAAAAATTGAATTAAATAAAGTTTTGTAAAGGAATGGATGAAAGGGTGTAGTTTTGTGAATTCCTCTAGTATATAAGGATACATACAAAAATAGATTTTAAAACCATGTAGTTTTGTAAAATATGATTTTAAAGGTTTAATTTTATAACTCTCTATAAAAATTATTAAAAGATGCATGCCTCATGCATGGTATATTTTGTGTTTGCGCACATATAGCAAATTAGTAATTACTATTAGTAATGTTTTATATGGCATTCTTAAGAAGTTTAGCAAAAAGATATAATTCAAGAAAACAACAAAATATTTATATAACATTTTCTTGTAAAATTTCATATAAACAACAAAATAATTAATAAAAGAACATTAATTAAATAAAAAACCTCTCTCTTCCTTCTCTCTCTCCCTTCTCTCTCTATTCTAGATCTAGATCTAGGATATCTTGACGGAGGTTGAGTAAAAGGGGAAGATCTCACCGGAGAAGCCGCCTGAACACGACCACTTGCACCGCGCTTGGGATTCTCCGTCGATTCCGGCGACGTTGAGGATCCCCACGGCCCATGGTTCTTCATCCGTGAACCACTAGCAACATACACCTCGACTGAAATCCTAAGTCACGACGTTTGTAAAGATGAGAAGGTTTTGAGCGTAGAGATTTGCAACGGGTCTTGTGTCGCTCAGATTTGCAACGGGTCAGCGGCGTAGCGACTATGAAAGTGATAAGCGACATATTGGATGGTTGAGCCACAATCATAGGCAAGCTTTGTCGTGACCGGATTAGCTCGGGGATGGTGAAGACGATAGCGCAAAGTTATACCAACGAAGACAGCTCCTCCGACCAATTCCCCCGTCGTCAATCTCATGTCTGGTTTCAAATCGCCGTTGTGGCAAAACAGAGCAGTTCCTCCTCCTTGTCGAAGCTTCGGTTGTGGCGGTGAGACGACGGTCTTGTTGCCTCTCACTGTTCGGTCTCCGTCTCCCGGTCGTCGGAAAATCTACTCCGACGGATTCGCGATCTAAGGGAGACGGCTGAGACTCAGTTTTTGTTTCTTAGGATAGGTTAAAATTGTACCATGTACGGTTTCAATTTAAACCGGTCCGGTTTGGGATTTTAGTTTGGGCTAGCATTGTTTGTTGTTGGATCAGGCCCATTTTGGGATTTTGATGGGCCTAAATCCGGAAATATGTCTTATATTTTTTAATAGAAAACCCTTTAATAATAAAAAAAAAAAAAAAAAAAAAAACAAAATAATTAATGCATATTTCGCGTGTTCACTTATGACAACGCCTCGTGGTGCAAAACCACATGTGGACATACATTAATAATTATTAATGTTTCATTACAAATATATATGAACATGACACAATGTTCCACTTCAAGACTAAAGTTTAACAATGGAAGAACAACACAAGAAAATACAAGAAGATGAACACAACAAGAAAGACAAAGAAAAAGAGATGTACGAGCCTCCTCCACGTCAGCACCAACCACCGTACATCTCAGAGATGCGGCCGGTGACGCAAGAAGCTTACGGTGGTGGCCTTTACGGTCACGACGACGACGAAGGTGAAGACGAGAATAAGAACCCACCGGCTAGTGAGGCACAGAGCGCCGATGGGATCGAAGAGGCGGAGACGAAGGTGAAGAGGAAACCACCAGTTTCATCAGGTGATAGAGATATTGATATTACTGGCCAATCTTATATACAATGATGACGTGGCTTTTATCTTTGTAGTATTTGTTACTTTTGTTTTTTGTGTGTTTTGTTGAAGTTTACTTTGGGTGGTGATGACTTAAGTAAAAAGAGAAGTATTTTCAGTGTTTAATTATGATTTTTAGTGTGTTTTGAACTATTTGTTGTGATCTCATGTGTTGTGGAAAGAACGGTTACAAGAGTGTATATGCAAAGTGGTTTGATCGAAAATCAAGGTCTTTGATATTGCGAAGAAATAGATCATGTTTGTTTGCCAACCGCTAGCTGAAACCGCCAAAACCGTCGGCTAGCGGTCGGTAGGTTAAAAGTTGTGTTTGGTTGTCATCCAATTGTAGTGGACCAAAACTAAAATAAGATGCCGAAAAATTAGCAACCAATATTCCAAAATGTTGCATTCAACGATGTGTGGCGTTTTTAACGTTTTAAACCATAGTTGTAGCCACACAATATAGTTTAATATAGTTTTTATGTGTTTTAGTTGTTTTACAATTACATCATGTAATAAAATGTATAACGACGTTTTAAGGCATAGAGGAATGATTTATAGAGTTTTCAAAGCAAAAGTACGAAGAATGCAAAAAAAGAAATCCCGATCGACGGTAATATCCGTCGATCGATCTCTTATGTAGAGAATCAACGGTGTCTTTTTGGATCGACATCAAATCCATGATCAAGACCGATCTTCACCTCGATCGGCCGATCCCGTGTTTCGATCAATCCTTCATCACCAAAACTTGCGGAGCAAAAAGGATCGATTGCAAAAAACGAAAGTTCGATCGATCCTAACATTGATCGAAAGATCTCGGAAGAGGATCAAACGATTCTTTGCTCGATTCTGAAGATTTAATTTTCTTTGTCAAAATCTTTTCCTATTTTGTAAAAAACGTCATAAACCTATAAATACATGTTTTTAGTCTTTTTTTAGAGACCACGTTTTATTTACTTTTGAATTTGAGAAAATTCAATTACTATTGGAGAAGTGTTTCTGAACCTCTGCAGTAATTTGTTTTTATTTGTTTTATGCAACTATTTTTTATCATCGGTTTGATTCCATAAAATTTGTTTCAGTTTGCATTTAATTTGCTTTTCGATTAGTAAACTTGAGGTATTTATTTTTTGATCGATTTCAATTTGGATATTTCGCTTATGTCCTGGTTTGATATTTTAAATCCGGGTTATTTGGATATGAAATTATCAAATTATCTTATTTGTTTGTATAAACAATAATACCTAAATTTTTTAATTATTTCAATTTGTTCTATAAAACAAAAAAAAATTATAACAAACTTCTAAATTAAACACTTAAATATATAGATATATAAAATTATTTAAAAAAACATAAACTCGTGGTGTAACACGGGTTAAGTCCTAGTTAAACATTAAATAGCGAATACAATATTGAAAACAAAATATTTGGTTAAACTAGTGTTTAAAAACGTGTGGTTTAGTAATAAAAAATGAAATAGGTGTAGTATTTGCTTTTTGAAAGGTGTAATTTTACAAAATTTATCTTTCTTGGATGTTGGCTTTTGTAATATTATTAGGTTCGGTTAAATGTAATACTACATAACTTAGTGTAGAGATGTTCATATCTAGCACTAAAAACTAAATAACCAACTCAAATGATAATATTTTAGGGACAATGTTAATATATAAAATTAGAAAAGGTTAAATTAAAAAAAAGTAGATAATTTCTAAAATGTAGTTTTTGTAAATTTTTCTTTTTCGAATGTATTGACTATTGTAATATCATTAGTTTCGGTTCAATTTAATACCTCAAAACTTAGAGCGGAGATGTTCATATATAAGCATTAAACACAAGATTGCAAATACAAACCAAGAAGTAAATTGTACAATTCAAAAGCATTTTATATAGAAATTGTTTGCAGAAAGAAATTTCGAAAAACAATAGTTTTGAAATACCACTTAAAAGATGAAAATCTGGATCAATATAGTTTCGCTTTAGCAAGGATATCTGCAGAAACATTTATTGTAATCGTCACATCGACCAATCGCGCGAGGCTCTTTCCACCATTCTTTACACTTAGTCCCACAAAATTTGTGATTACATTTAGTAAGATTGTGACCTATTCCACACCAATGTTTTTTTTCTCGCGCATCAACCACCACAACTCTTGTAACTATTAAATTGTTAAACATGAAATATAGATTTTATCAATAATAACTTAATTTGGTCGGAAAAAATTAGTTGTATTATTATAGAAATAAACTTGTGATGATTTTTCTGTTAACTCTATTTGATGATGTTTAGGGATCTTTTTGCCGAAGAGTTGTCTTTATGACTGATTTCCATATTAAAGATACATAAAACTATTTTTTTCTTGTCTAAATTGATTGATTAGTTTTTATAACAAATAATATTGTAACTCAAAGTTGTTAAAAAAATATATTGTAGCTCAAAAAAACTATATACAATGTATAAAAAAATCGAGATAGAAAAAAACTTATATAAGAACTACATTGCATCAATATTTATTTTTTGATAAACCGTTAGAGTTCCGAACTTTCAGTTCATAATATATCTGAAACCAGCCATTGATAATACCATATTTCATACGTTAATCTTTCATCTTGAATGGAGTGAACTAAGAGCATCCACATCGGTGGAGGTTTCAAAATGGAGATTCTAAAAAATTTTAAATTAATCTTTTTTTTATAATTTAATTAACTAAATAAACTTAAATGAAAAAATGTGTTTGACAAATAAAAAAAAGACACGTGAGGAGGAATGAATGATAGAAACAATAGAAACGGTTCTAGATATAGTAATATGATGATCGATTCTATTTTGTGTCCTTTCTATCTTTTTTTGTCGTCTTAAATATATTAGAAACTTTCGAACTACAAGGGTGGAATACGTTTTTGGAACTCGTTTTTAGAACACAAGAGACGACTAACTACCCCGATAATGGAACACGGGTAGAGATCGTAGACAAAAGCCCACACATGGGAGTCAAAAGAAGAAACAAAAGGTTTAAAATCCTACGGAAAAAAGATAACTACTAATAGAAACATAAGGCTTCGGATCTCCATAATAAACCGCTGAACCAAAACAAACCACGAACTCGCTACAAACACCGGGTAAGTCGATACTGAGCCAAAGAACAGGTAAATAGAGGTGGTTCTGAGTTCGATCCCATATAGGCATCCAAAACAGAGACCTCACCAAGCACCAGCAACGACAAAAGACCGTAGGAGTGCAGAAGGAACAGGAACAAGAGAAACACAAACTCGACTACCACGAAGAACCTAAACACCTAGCTCGAAACAAAGCTCAAAGAGACAAACCTTGAAACCCAAAGGAGGACAAGTCCGGAAAGATCACCAACTCTTACACGCGGACACTCGCAAATTTGCCTTAGTCATCTACAGACAAAAGACAAACCACCTCCTCGCAAGAGAAGAGCTGAAAATCAAACCCACTGCTTCACCTTAAAACTTCCTCCAAGTCTCCGAAAAAACAAAAGAAGCCTAGTAGATGCCTCCACAGCGAGCAAATGTCAAACCAAAACAAACCCCAAAAGAACCTTCGATCTAACTAAGATACTAAGCCAACAATAGCAATCTCGCCTAATCTAAAAGATCATAAGCTTAAAATGAACCCAAGCAGAAACAAATCTCCGGAAACTAGGACAAATCCTTAACGAAACTCAATCAAGAAGGAGCACAAAAAAAAAAACCCGAACAACGGCTTCACGAGGAGGAGAAGTAGGAAGGAGCTCCTAAGAGGACAACAGAGACACGACAACGACAAGCGAACAAGCTCGGATCCATAGATCCAAACACTCAAAAGATCCAACAAATCTGAATCCATATGGTCACATCTCAAAAAAATACTCTCAAGATCCAAACACTCCACTCTTGAGATATCTCCACGCTTCACCAACCAAGGAAGATCTAAACTGAGAACGAAAATCTAAAAAGAAAGGCAAAGGGTGTGACCGACGCCGGCGCTGTATGAGCCACCACGCGCCGGTCACGCGACGAAAGCTCTTGGTCTCTCTCTAGAGGCGCTTCTCTCTAGAGGCGCTTCTCTCTCCTCTCTCTAGCGGCGATTTTTAGAGAACTGTGTCATTTCTATCTCTCTTTTCTTAATTATTTTATTTAAATTTAGTTTTAGAAACCTTGTTTAGCAATATGAAAAACAGCCCAATTTTTTTAAAAAAGATGTAAAATCGGCTCATATTTTTTTTCTTTAGAGTGCAGTCCTTACGACACTGTTAGCACCTCCAATGAGATGGCTTGATGATCTTGAACACTTTTACTAGTGACTCAACCACTAGGTTGTCCCATAAATACACACTTATATGTGCAAAATAAAATAATGAAAATATGTTGTATCCTAATATTTCTTTATAATATCTTAAACTTTATATGTTATTACAAATTAATAAGAGAGATCCTAAAACATTTTTTATGGATTGGTTTATTTGATTTCAACGTAACATGTAAAATCGATTTTAAGTATAACATTGACATACGATATCTAAAATCGATATTAAAAATTTCTATAGTAAATTAAAAATATTAGTCATGATTTAATGTGTATTTATAGCAATTATTTAGAAGCACAATGTCATATATTACAAATAAAAATAAAAATGAAGTACAAACCTAGTGAAAAAATGATGAAGATGGTTAGAAGGGTGATTGAGAGTTGATTTGATTTATTCATCCCACAAAATAATAATGAAAATTATGTATAGAATATTTTAAAGAAGAAAGAATGTGTTCTCACTTATTTATAATGTTAGATGTCTCTCTATTTATTCCGTATCAAAGATACCTAATTTTAGAAATAAAAACTCAGCTTGATTTCTTCATCTTGACCCGTTCTTTTAGTTATAAACTAGGTTTTGAACCTCCGCTACGTTCGGAGTATTTTTAATTAATATTTTTTATAATTAATAATATGTTTTAAATTTTTTTGAAAACTAGAAAAGAAAATAAATTTGTAGTTTCAACACATAAAATTAATCGAATAGAAAGAAAAATTATTAGTCGGGTGTTAATAAAAACCACAAATTTTTTTTAAAACACAACAAATAACCAGAAAATAGACATTGATAGTACCTTATTCATAGTTTGAAAGCGTCAATACTAACCATCAAACGTTCACAATATAAACTCGACTTTTTAAATAATACTATAGTAAACATAATATTTTGAAAATTACGAAAGATTAGTGTATGTCAACTAAAAATAATCTAGAATCGTTACGATTTTAAGATAAATGAAAATTTGATTAAAAGTTCACTTAAAATTAATTAAAAAGTTGTGGAGTTGGCAAATGTGTCTTTTGAAACACTATGTGTACGACTCTATCCTCATGCAAAATAAATAGTAACACATACGAATCTCCAGATAAAACAACAATATCGGTTAAAAATAGAAAAGTGCACACAACAGTTTTCGATTTTAAGAAGGTTTGATAAAATAAGAAATATTTTTTAAAATATATATATGCTAACATGTCTTTGTGAACAAAATAATTTTCATGCATTTATTAAAATATAAAATGGGTGTAACTATCAAATTTCAAACCAAAGACCTATTGCAATAATAAAAATCCTACAGAATTATCAACACCAAACCATCTTAAAACTCAATGTCAATCTTCTTTGATTAATTTAAAACTTTGAAAAATATCACGCGCAACGCGCGAGTTCTATCATAGATTAATATAATTATACAATATTATCAAATTATTTATTTGAAAAGCTACATTTATTATTATTTTTGTTTCTCTTATAAATAAAAGGGAAAATTTCATATTAATACACTAACTAAATTATTATTAACTTTTTAATACATCAACTTTTTGATTGTCTAGAATAATAAACTAACTATTTTATTTGTTCATTTTAAATCACGAACTATTTTACTTACTTATATTAAATCACAAACTTAAATCATCTATCCATTTAACCAAATCACCGTTAGTTGACCGTTTGTTTATTTTTTTTTAAAAAATCTAAATTTTGTTATTTTAATAAAGAAATACTTAAAAATTATGTAAAAGAACTAGAAAATTTAAGAATATATAAAAAGATTGTAACAAAAATAAAAGTTTCAAAAAAAATATATTCACAATTAAAAATCATAAACAATTAAAAGATATGAAAATAACAATTTTTAAATTTAATTTGTGAAAAAATTTTCCTTTTTATTTTTTAAATTTTTATTGTGAACCTCTTGTAATTTTTAGGGAGAATTACAAAACTACACCATTTGAATTACATTTCACAAAACTACACCATTTCAAAATTAATTCACAAAACTACATTTAAACACTCAAAATTAAATCCAAATAAACCCTACCCACACAATGCTACCCCTTAACTATACTCTAAACACTAATTAGCGAACCCAAATGAAAATATTCTAATTTTGATAATTTTTGAAAGAGTAAATCAAACTTTTAAAATTTTGAAATAGTGTAAATATGTGAAAAATTGAATTAAGTAGAGTTTTGTAAAGAAAGGGAAGAAAGTGTGTAGTTTCGTGAATTCCTCAATAAATTATTTTAAATTCTACGAGAACTTAAATTATTTTTTTAAAAATATTTTTAGAATGTTATATTAATATTTATATATAAAGAAAATAATAAAGGTATTTCTTATATTATAAAGCACAATTCACATGATCAATCAAATTCTTTTTATATGGCTTGTGTTTCAATATCCTTTTTTAAAAAATAAGTTAAATAATTTAGGTGAGAGAATAAAAAATAAAAAAATCAAAACTATTAACAAATTCCTAAATTTTCTCATCAAAAACTATCCCCTATTCCATGATTTTCGAAACTGATATATCCTCTTATAAGTTAATAAAACAATCAATGATTTTTTTTACAAATTATATTGCGGGGCGTGTGAAAATCTCTTATATTATAAATCACAAGTCACATGGGCAATCAAATTCTGCCAAGTGGCTTGTGTTTCAATATCCTATTAAAAAAATAAGTTAACTAATTTCGGTGAGAGAATAAAAAATCAAAAAAAAATCAAAAAATCAAAACAATGAACAAATTCCTAAATTTTATAATCAAAAACTACTCGCTATTCAATGATTTTCAAAACTGATATATCCTCTTATAAGTTAATAAAACAATTAATGATTTTTTTTATAAATTATATTGCGGGGCGTAACCCGGATAAAAATCTCTTATATTATAAATCACAAGTCACATGGACAATCAAATTCTGCCACGCGGCTTGTGTTTCAATATCCTATTAAAAAAAATAAGTTAACTAATTTAGGTGAGAGAATAAAAAATCAAAAAAAAATTAAAAAAAATTAAAAAAAAATCAAAAAATCAAAACAATTAACAAATGACTAAATTTTCTCGTCAAAAACTACTCACTATTCAATGATTTTCAAAACTGATATATCCTCTTAAAAATTAATAAAACAATTAATAATTTTTTTTACAAATTATATTGTTGGACATAGTCCGTGTAAAAATCCTAGTTTTGACATTAAACTCAAAAGTATTAATCGGCGCATAAAGAAATCAACGGTCAAGATCTATAGTATTAATCGGCGCATAAAGAAACCTGATCTATCGTTTTCACTTATACCCCCAAGTCTTAAATCCCTTTCCACCAAAAGCTTTACCAAATCGTTTGCAAAAATAGCACTTTTCTGTGTAAAGATGTGCTCGTTATCGATGCAACTCTGGATATCGCTATCTCGACCATCTTCTTGCTCTAACAAATTCTATTCTTCTTCTTCTTCGTCTTTTTCTTCTTCTTTAAGCTTTACATCGAAGAATCGAAAGAATCTTAGCCATGGAGATTTGATTCTAAGAGCTAAAGCTTCAGATTCATCTTCAGATTTCAATGGCACTATGGTAATTAACTCTTGTTTTGACTCTTGTAATCTCTTGGATTTGATTCACTCGTTAATTTTTCTCTTGACAAATTTCTTAATCTTCCACTAAATATAGTTTTTATCCCAAAAATACCACTAAAAAGATTTTGTTTCAAATATACCATAGATATATAAAAGGGAGAATTACAAAACTACACCATTTGAATTACATTTCACAAAACTACACCATTTCCAAAATACTTCACAAAACTACACCTAAACACTCAAAATTAAATTCAAATAAACCCTACCCAAACAATCTTACCACCTTAATACTATACCTAAACACTAATTAGCGAACCCAAATGAAAAAATTTTAATTTTGGTAATTTTTAAAAGGTAAATCAAGCTTTTAAAATTTTGAAAGGGTGTAAACTTGTGAAAATATTGAATTAGGTGTAGTTTTGTGAAGGGAGGGTTGAGAGGGTGTAGTTTTGTGAATTTCTCTATATAAAACGAGTTTTAACATTTTACAGTTTAATTGTTTTTTTATCAGTTAGATATTTAGTGTTTATGGTTTAATTTTTAAGAGGATAGGGTTTAGTTTTGAATGTTTAGGGTTTAGTTTTGAATGTTTAGGGTTTAGTGTAAAAATTTTAAAATTATTCAAGTTTTGTGGTATTCTTGACAAAAGACATATTTTTATTGTTATTTGCAAGACTTTTGAGATAGTATGTTACTTTTGTCGAAGAAATTTGATTTAGTTTTGAATGTTTATGGTTTAATTTAATACGTTTCGAGCTAATTTAAGTTTTATTGTATTTTTGACAATAAACTTTATAGTGGTATTTTTAAAAATTAAGAATGTATATTATTTTTGGAATAAACTTGATTTAGTTGCTATATACGAAAATTTCCCCTAATTTTACATTTTTTGCCGAAAAAAAGCCGAAAAGAACAAGAAGAGATATATTATTGGAGTATGTACAAAACGTGAAGCCAGAGTTCATGGAGATGTTCCTTAAACGCGCTCCGAAACCTGTTAAGTTTCTTCTCCTTCTTTGCTATTCAACGATAATGTTTTGTGGTAATTTTGATTGTATATATGTGGTATTTTTGAATGTATCTTTGTGTTAGGTTGTTGATGCGATGAGACAAACCGTGACAAATATGATAGGAACACTTCCTCCTCAGTTTTTCTCTGTTACCATCACATCTGTAAGTTTAATTCACAGTCAATATGTTAACATTAGTTGTGTCTTAACTCCTAATTAAGAAGCATTTGGGATATTTATATAGTTTTAAACCTAAATCATAATCAGTTTTTTTTACACAAAATACTACAGATAGAAACAAGTTTAGTACCTTAAGGTTTAAACTTTATTTCGGTTGGATTCAATATTTAGTGTGTAAGGTTTAATTTTGAAGAGGATGAGTTGGATTTTGAGGGTTTATGATTTAATTTGGAAGGTTATAAGTTAATTTATGGTTTGTGGTATTTTAGGGGAAAAAACCTTTAAATAGTATTTTAGAGAAAAAACTTGTGATGGTATTTTAAACCTAAAAACTTAAACAAATGGTATTTTGGGTAAAACACACTTTAAAAGCGTATATAACACCGTTTGTCTTATTTTTAGATATTTTTCTTTTTTATTTGTTATGTATGATAAAATTAATTTTTGAATTACTCCATCATTGCAAATAATGTAATAACATGTTTAGAGATATCACATTATTTTTATATAATTTGAGCCGATTTATCCACAATATGAAAAATTAGAATGCTAATTTAAATTAGGGCAATTTCCAAAAATACCATGAAAAATAGTTTTTTGGACAAAATTAGCGTCAGAAGTTTTTTTTTCGTAAATACCATTAAAAAGTGTTTTTGGACAAAAATACCATAAACTTAAAATTAAGTTAAAATCTTCAAAATTAACACGAAACCCTCAAAACTAAACCCTACTCCCTTTAATGCTATACCCTAAACAGTATATAGCGAACCCAAAAAACATTAGATTTTTGTGTTTATGGTATTTTAGTCCAAAAAACATTTTAGTCCAAAAAACATTTTAATGGTATTTAAGGTATTTTAGTCCAAACAACATAAAATGTTAAAATTAGATTTTTGTGTTTATGGTATTTTAGTCCAAAAAACATTTTAATGGTATTTAAGGAAAAAAAAACTTGTAATGTTTTTTGTCTTAAAAACATTTTTTCATGTTATTTTGAGGACTTTGTCTTTAAATTACCTTATTCATATATAATGTAGCATGTATGATATTTAGGTGGTGTTGTGTCCAATATTTGTGTGATTGTGTTTTGTTTTGTTGCTTGCTTAGGTTGCTGAAAACCTCGCGCAACTTATGATGAGTGTGTTGATGACCGGTTATATGTTTCGAAACGCTCAATACCGTCTTGAGTTGCAACAAAGCTTGGAGCAAGTAGTTGCTCTTCCCGAGCCACGCGATAGAAAGGTGATGTTTCAAAAAAGCTTATTCAATACATTTAAAAAAATTCATAAAAATTCGGGTACTAAGATTGGTTCCGAATAATTCATAAAAATTCGGGTCTAAATTTAGTTAATTCGGTTAGTTAGAGAGTTTTTTTTTGTGTAGTTCTATAGTGAATTGAATATATAAAGAGTCTACTTATACTAAATATGTTTTAATCTATCAACTTATATGTAACACTAACACTAATTATTTTTATCTTTTTAAAATTTTCGATCAAGGCAGGAGGATAATGACTATGCACCCGGAACTCAAAAGAACGTTTCGGGAGAAGTAATAAGATGGAATAACGTTTCCGGTCCCGAGAAAATCGATGCGAAAAAATATATCGAAATTCTTGAAGCGGAAATCGAAGAATTAAACCGACAAGTTGGGAGAAAATCGGCGAACGAACAAAACGAGATTTTGGAGTATTTAAAATCTCTAGAACCTCAAAATCTTAAGGTATGAATAATTGAGAGTCTTCATCGAAAAAAAACAATTAGTATATATATATATCCATATATCCCATATATCCAATGATTTTTTAATTTAGAAATTTCTTAAAATACCACAAAAAAATTCATTTTAAAAAGACCATTAGATTGTTTTTTATATCATCAACATCATTAAAAAGTATCTCTTTATAAAAATACAAAAACTAGTTTTAACTCTTAACAAATTTTTTTCTTTCCATTTGGGTTCATTATTTAGTGTGTAGGGTTTAGTTTGAAACTTATAAGTTTTGTTGAATTGTAGATTAAAAAGATTTAGTAGTATTTGTAAAACTTTTGAGAAAATATGTTGTTTTATGTAAGAAAATTGATCAAGTGTTATATAATATGAATTGCCCTTTTAAATTCTCATTATGAGTGGGTTTTTTGATTTGTAGGAACTTACGAACACCGCGGGGGAAGATGTGGCGGTGGCTATGAACTCATTTGTCAAGAGGCTTTTAGCTGTTTCAGATTCAGACCCAAAGCAAATGAAGGTTTGCGAATAATTAATGATCTCTTTATAGAGGGATTTTTATTGAGGAATTCACAAAACTACACCCTTTCAACATCTTCTTCACAAGACTACACCTAATTTAATTTTTTCACATATTTACACCCTTTCAAAATTTTAAAAGCTTGATTTACCCTTTTAAAAATTACCAAAATTAAAATCTTTTCATTTGGGTTCGCTAATTAGTGTTTAGGGTATAGTATTAAGTGGGTATGATTGTGTGGGTAGGTTTATTTGAATTTAATTTTTAGTGTTTAGGTGTAGTTTTGTGAAGTATTATGGAAATGATGTAGTTTTGTGAAATGTAATTCAAATGATGTAGTTTTGTAATTCTCCCATTTTTATTTGAAATATCCTTAAAAAAGTTTTAAATCAAAAATATCATCACAAGTTTTTCACTCTAGAATACCACTATAATTTCTATTCGCTCAAATACACCAAAAATACAAATACAAAATTTAAAATTTTTTATTTGGGTTCAATATTTCGTGTTTATGGTTTAATTTAGAAGGGAGTAGGATTTAATTTTTGAGATTTTTGACAAATTGAAGATTTATGGTATTTTAGGTGAGAAAGCTTTTTAATGATATTTCGTAAAAAAAAAACTCATGATGGTATTTTATGGATACATACATTTTAAATGGTATTTTGGGAGTTGTCCTTTTTCTTCATTTGGGTTTAATATTTAGAGATTAGGAAGAGGGTTTGTTTTCACCAAAAAAAAGAAAAGAGGGTTTAGTTTTGAAATGTTTAGGGTAATGTAAGTTTTGTAGTATTTTAAGCGAAACAAATTTAGTGGTATTTTAGAAAAAAAACTGATAATGGTATATTAGGCCTAAAGTGTTAGAAGATGGTATTGTGGAGAATTATCCTTGATAATAAAACTTCTTTAGTGTAAGCATTGTATCATTTTTTAATACATACTAATGTGATGTGTGTTTGTGTCTACATAGGCGAATGTGACAGAGACAAGCGCAACGGACCTCGCGAAACTGTTGTACTGGCTAATGGTTGTTGGATATAGCATTCGAAACATCGAGGTTCGGTTCGATATGGAACGTGTGCTTGGTACTCAAGCCAAGCTCGCGGAATTGCCTCCTGGTGAAATTATTTGAATCATTATATATTGGTGATGAATAAACCATGAGATTTTATTTGTAACCAAAAGAAGTCAAGATTTTTAAAATGTTGTTTTGGTTAGTTTCTGTAGAATTGGTCTTTACTTACTTTAAAGAGAAGACATTGTTGGTTGATGAAAAAAAGAGAAAATTCATGTTTATGGATCTACAAAGAAGGTTTTAATTTTGAGAATTTTACAAAAATACACTTTTTGAAATACTATTTTACAAAGCTACATATAATTCAATTTCTATTTAATCTCACCTCTTTTTAAATTTTAAAACGTTAAATTATCTTTGAAAAGTTTATCAAAATTATAATATTTCATTGAGAAATTCACAAAACTACACCTTTTCAACCCTCCTTTCACAAAACTACACCTAATTCAATATTTTCACAAGTTTACACCCTTTCAAAATTTTCAAAGTTTGATTTACCTTTTAAAAATTACCAAAATTAAAATCTTTTCATTTGGGTTCGCTAATTAGTGTTTAGGGTATAGTATTAAGGGGTAGGATTATTTAGGTAGGGTTTATTTGGATTTAATTTTGAGTGTTTAGATGTAGTTTTGTGAAATAATTTTGAAATGGTGTAGTTTTGTGAAATGTAATTAAAATGGTGTAGTTTTATAATTCTCCCTATTTCATTTGGGTTCAAGATTTAATGTTTACGAATTTATTTAATTTTAAATAATAGTAGTGTGTAAGTGTATGTGAAGTGTACATTGAAGTGGTGTAGATTTGTAAAATGCACTTTGGAGGATATAGATTTGCAATTCCCTTGTTTAATTTTGAGAAATTTATAAAAATACACTATTTCACAAACTAAAATTTGAAATGTAACAAGTATTTACAGCTATATCTTCAATGGCCCTTAACACCAAATACGTAGTTAGTAAAATGTTTGTCTAGATACAAATCCCTTTTCCCATTAATTATATATTTAACTAAATATGTACATAGTAAAAAATCCGTCTAGATTCACCCATGATTATATGTAGTACATTTGTTTCTTCTTATAATTTGATAAGTTTTTAATCATTGAATTTGATTGATATTTATAAGATTAACAATGATACTATTCTATAAAAAAAAGTTTCCACCAACCTCAAAAAAATTATATATTTAACATCTTGTTGTAATAATTTAATCTCTACCATTTTCTTTTCTTTTGATAAAGGGTTTTCTAAATAAAATGGAGAAAATGTCAATGAAGTTTGCTTTCGTTATCTTCTTAGCTATCACATCTGGTAAATTTTATATTTCATATACATTATAAAACAATCTACATACATTTTTTTGGATCCAATATAACCTTTTAACAATATTTTTGTGTATAACAATTTCTTTTTGATCCAAACATAACTTTTTAACAATATTTTTTCTTATATAACAAAATTTTTGGTTCTGAATATAATTTTGTTTATAAAATCTACATACAATTTTTGTTTATATACTTGTGAGAATTACAAAACTACACCATTTGACTTACATTTCACAAAACTACACCATTTGAAAATTACTTCACAAAACTACACTTAAACATTCAAAATTAAATTCAAATAAACTTTACCCACACAATCCTACCCCTTAATATTATATCTTAAACACTAATTAGCGAACCCAAATGAAAAGATTTTAATTTTGGTAATTTTTTAAAGGATAAATAAAGCTTTTAAAATTTTGAAAATGTGTAAATATGTGAAAATATTGAAATAGGTGTAGTTTTGGGAAGGAAGGATTGAAAGGGTGTAGTTTTGTGAATTCCTCAGTATACTTTTGGGTCCAAACATAAATTATCAAAAACCAATTTATTTGTTTCTTCTTAATAATATTTTTTGTATGTATTTTGCAGTAATGAGTATTGCAACAGTTCAAAATGCTGAGGCAAAACGTTTAGTACTTGAAGAAGTTTCTCAGACGGTGTTGCATCATGAAGCTTTGCCACAAATTAAACAAAAACTACTTAATTGCAAGAAAGAGTGCACGAAATGTATTGTAACAGAAACTATTTTCGAATGTTTATGTGTTTGCTGATTTTTAATACCATCTTACTTCAAATCGAGTAAATAAAATATGTTACCACATGTTGTGGGGGTAAAACGGTTAAGTATATCGTTCGGAGTTCAGAGTTTGGAAGGTGTTTAATTCGGAAATCGAGTATTGATTTTTGTTCGGTGTTTAATATGAGAAAGGGGAGTCGGAAATTTCGTCTTGACAACTGTTGTTCGTGCAGTGAATTCGCTAGGATTTCTAGCGAACTGTTTTATAATGCTAAAGATAGCAGTGAAATGTGGTTACAAAGATGCCGAATAGAATTGTTAGCAAAAATGCCGAACATAAGTGTTAGCAAAGATGCCGAACGTAAATATTGAACTAAGATTACGAACTGAAAAGATAGATAAAATTAGAATGATTGTTTCTCTCTGTAGATTCTCTCTAAAATGCGGACCTCTTGCTCTAAACAGGTTTTCTTCTCTTTATAGCGAATGTTTTTCCCTTTTGGCGAAGTTTCCTTGGCGCATGTTCACCGTACTTAGCCCATACCGTTGAACAGTTTCCTATCGTAGGTCGTTCTGTTCGGCGCCGTGAAACTGTTCTGTCAGCCCAACCGTTTGGCGCCGCGGAACTGTGTTGTCAACCCTACATTGACACCGTCTTCTGTTAATGGACCCAATTCTTATTGGACCGCGATAATGTCTTGTTTGGTTTCGGTGGGCTTGACTTAATAAGTTTTTTAAATGGGTCAGACCATCTTGGGCCTAGGCCATAACACCACAAAACATTTGTTTGAAGGGTGTATTGAGTTTTAAATATTTGCCACTCAACTAAATAGTCACAAAACAACATAAACGAACTCGAAATCTTGATATTAAAAATTATTTTAATGATAACTTTTCTTATAACAAACTTTGTAATGCTATTTGTAAACTAAAAACATTTTTTATTGATATTCAAAGGAATTTGAGAATTTCATAAAAATACACCCTTTCAACCATTTTTTCAAAAAACTACATCATTTCAACCATGTTTTACGAAACTAAACCTAATTCAATTTATATATACACCATTCCAAAATTAAATGTTCAATTCACACTTTAAAATTGGGAGAATTACAAAACTATACCCTTTGAATTACATTTCACAAAACTACACCATTTCAAAATTACTTCACAAAATTACACATAAACACTCAAAATTAAATCAAATAAACCCTACCCACGCAATCTTATCCCCTTAATATTATACCCTAAACACTAATTAGCGAACCCAAATGAAAATATTTTAATTTTGGTAATTTTTAAAGGGTAAATCAAACTTTTAAAATTTTGAAATGGTGTAAATATGTGAAAAAATTGAATTAGTTAAAGTTTTGTAAAGGAATGGAAGAAAGGGTGTAGTTTTGTGAATTCCTCTTTAAAATTTTACGAAAATCAAAAAAATTCATTTGGGTTTACAAATTAATGTTTAACGTTAAATATTAAAAGGGATACAATTTTGTGGGTAATGTTTATTTAGTTTTATTATTTGGAACAATTACAAAACTACATCTTTTGAATTGTATTTCACAAAACTACATAATTTCAAAATCACTTTTCAAAACTACACTTAAATACTCAAAATTATATCCAAATAAACCTACTCACACAATCTTACCTCTTTAATACGATACCCTAAACGCTAATTAGCTAACCCAAATATATTTTTTTATTTTAATAACCTTTTCAAAGATAAATCAACCATTTACGATTTTGAAAGATGTAAATATGTAAAAATATTGAATTAGACGTAGTTTTGTGAAATAAGAGGAATTCACAAAACTACACATTTTCAACCGTTCTTTCACGAAACTACACATAATTCAATATTTTTATATATATACGCACTTTTAAAATTTTAAATGGTTGATTTACCCTTTGAAAATTTACCAAAATAAAAATATTTTTATTTAGGCTTGCTAATTAGTGTTTAGGGTATAATATTAAAAGAATATGATTGTGGGGGTATGATTAATTTAAATTTAATGTGGAGGGTTTTGGGTAGTTTTGAAAAGTGATTATGAAATGACGTAATTTTGTGAAATTCAATTCAAATGACGTAGTTTTGTGAAATGCAATTCAAAATGTGTATTTTTATACTGGTCAAAAGGTCAAAATGGCATATTTTTGTGAATTTCTCTTATTTATTTTGTATTTGGATGTATTTGTGAAATAACTTTATAATGATGTAGTTTGGTCAAATAAAATTTAAAAGGTGTAATTTTCTTAATTTTTTCTCAATTTTAAAGTATTAGTTTCAAAAATTGAAAACTCTTTTTGTAAAGCTCCACAAATTATATTAACACTAAAGACTAAACCCAAACTTTTTATCGTGAATCAAACCGAAATTGACCCAACATCTACCCGAACAAACAAAATAAAAAGCAACATAACCGATTTTTAAACTTTATCCAAATTAAATTTTCACACATCCACTCACTTCGTTACCACAAAAAAAACAGATAAAATCAAAAAAATCCTTAATCGCCATTGAAGACGAACACGAAGAAGAAGAAGAAGAAGAGTATGCTTCTCTTGCAACAACCACCACTAGTCTCATCTCGATTCAACTCTCTCTACTTCATCACTCCTCGCCGCAACCGCAACCGCTATTTCCAACCGCCGATTTCCGCGTTTTCCGTGACCGCCTCCACGTCATCATCACCATCGTCTTCTTCTTCGTCGTCGTGGAACGGTTTAGATCCTATCGAAGAAGACAACGAACACGATGTATTCTCCGTCGAGCTTCACCGTCGCTACGATTTCTCTCCTCTTCTCAATTACCTCTCTAGATTCGGCCCAATCGATTTAGACCTTGGCTCTGATCCCGTCTCCGTCGCTGATTCTTCGCCGGAATCTCTAGATTCTGTCTCCGTCTCCGATTCATCGCCGGAATCACCAGACACAGTCGCCGATTCGTCTTCGGAATCACTAGATCCAGTGGAGTTTCGTCTAGCGGAATCATACAAAGCTGTACCGGCGCCGTATTGGCACTCTCTTCTCAAATCTCTCTGCTCCTCCTCCTCCTCCTCCACATCATCGTCTCCGTCGTCTCTAGGTTTAGCTTACGCCGTCGTCTCATGGCTACAGAAACACAAACTCTGTTTCTCATACGAGCTTCTCTACTCTATCCTAATCCACGCTCTCGGAAAATCCGATAAGCTATACGAAGCTTTCCTTCTCTCTCGAAAACACACTTTGACTCCATTAACATACAACGCCTTGATCGGTGCTTGCGCTCGAAACAACGACGTCGATAAAGCTTTGAATCTCATCTCCGAAATGCGATTAAACGGTTATCAATCCGATTTCGTCAACTATAGCTTAGTGATTCAGTCTTTGACTCGTAGCAACAAAATCGATTCGTCTCTCTTGCTTAGACTCTACGTAGAGATCGAACGAGATAAGCTCGAGCTCGACGTACAGCTTGTTAACGACATTGTAGTAGGCTTTGCTAGATGTGGAGATCCGTCCCGAGCTCTGTTAGTGCTCGGGAACGCTCAGGCTTCTGGGCTGAGCGCGAAAACCGCGTCGTTAGTATCGATTATATCGGCTTTGGCTAGTTTGGGTCGGACTTTAGAGGCCGAGGCTTTGTTCGAGGAGCTACGACAAAGTGGGGTTAAGCCAAGAACGAAAGCGTACAACGCGTTGCTTAAAGGCTACGTTAAGACGGGTTTTTTAAAAGACGCGGAAGCTATGGTTTCGGAGATGGAGAAGAGAGGCGTATCTCCGGACGAACACACGTATAGTCTTTTGATAGACGCCTACGTTAACGCGGGCCGATGGGAGAGCGCGAGGATCGTGTTGAAAGAGATGGAATCCGGCGCTGCCCCCGGGGGCGTACGGCCCAACGCGTTTGTCTTTAGCCGGATTTTAGCGGGTTACCGTGACCGCGGGGAGTGGCAGAAAACGTTTCAAGTGCTTAAAGAGATGAGAAGCATAGGCGTAAAACCCGATAGGCAATTCTACAATGTTGTTATCGACACCTTCGGTAAATTCAATTGTTTAGACCACGCGATGACGGCTTTCGATAGAATGTTGCAAGAAGGTATTGAACCGGATAAAGTTACGTGGAACACGCTTATTGACTCTCATTGTAAACACGGACGTCACGTGATAGCAGAAGAGATGTTTGAATCCATGGAGAGACGGGGTTGCTCGCCGTGCGCCACGACGTATAACATTATGATTAATAGTTTCGGCGAACAAGAGAGATGGGAAGATATGAAGAAGTTGCTAGTGAAGATGAAGAGTCAAGGAGTTTTGCCTAATGTTGTTACGCACACGACGCTTGTGGATGTTTACGGGAAATCGGGGAGGTTTAACGACGCGATAGAGTGCTTAGAAGAGATGAAATCGGTTGGTTTGAAACCGTCTTCGACGATGTATAATGCTCTTATCAATGCTTATGCACAAAGGGTAAGTGTGTTTATGTGATTGACATTTTACAGTTATTTTAAAAGTTTTTATGGTATATTTGACAAAAGAACTTTAATGGTATCTTAGACTTAAAAAACTTGTAATGGTGTTCAGGATTTAGTAGGCCTTAAAACACTACTAAGAAGAACTTAAGGGTAAAAATAACATCACATGTGTTCTATCTCCAAATACAATTAAAAGGTTTTTTAGCCAAAAATAACACAAACACAATAAACAAGTTTTAACATTTTAGAATTAACTTTTTCATTTGGCTTTAGTATTTGGTGTTTAGTTTTAAGGTTTACGGTTTACATGAAGATTTTAAACTATTCCAAATTTTGTGGTATTTTTGCCAAAAGGCTTAAAAACTTATAATAGTATGTTTGGCCAAAAAATGGTATTTTTGATCGGTTTTTTCTTTCCGTGCTGCCAGGGTTTGTCGGAGAGCGCGGTGAATGCATTTAGAGTAATGACATCGGACGGATTAAAACCGAGTTTATTAGCTCTAAATTCTCTAATCAACGCCTTTGGTGAAGATAGAAGAGACGCCGAAGCTTTCGCCGTGTTACAATACATGAAAGAAAACGTAAATAACTTCTCTCTTTTTCGCCGTAAACAAACAAATTAAAACATGTCTTTGATTTAATAAATTTGTTTACTGTTCTTATAAATCGTATCGCAGGGTGTGAAACCGGACGTGGTTACATATACAACACTCATGAAAGCTTTGATTCGTGTCGATAAGTTCCAGAAGGTAATATATATATGTGAATCATTTTTTCTTTTGGTTTGATAGAGAAATACCAGCGAAAAAAAGTTTTTATGCCTAAAATACTACTAATATGATTTTTTGGCCAAAAACATGTTCTAACACTTTAGAACTTTTTACAGTATTTGGGTTCAATATTTAGTGTTAAGGGTAATTCTCATATATGTAGCAAGTTTGGGCTCACTAAACAGAATACTTACAAAAACTTCAATTTGTTTAAAATTTTCAAAATTAAACTTTCAAAATTAAACTCTGAATACGGAATAGTGAATCCAAATGAAATATTTTAAACTATAAAGTGTGCAAATTCGTTTTTTATATTTGTGATATTTTTGTAATAAAAAACTTTTTTGTGGTACTTTTGATATTAAAATACCTTTCAATGGTATTTTTATTTTAAAAAAACTTTGTTGTAGTATTTTTGGAATTTCTATAACTTTGTTGGGTTGTGTTTTAAGGAATTTCTCTAATTTTAAAGAAAGCAGAGTTTAGTTTTGAGGGGGTAAGGATATAGTTTTTAAATTTAAATTTTGTGGTATTTTTGACCAAAAACCTTTCTAGTGTTATTTTAGCTGAATATATGTGGGGGTTTTTTTTTTTTAAAAAAAAGGTACCAAGTGTTTACGAGGAGATGATAATGTCGGGATGCAAACCAGACAGGAAAGCTAGATCCATGTTACGCTCTGCTTTAAGATATATGAAACAGTCTTTAAGAGCTTCTTCTTAATTTTTATGAAACAAACAAATGCTTTTTTAAGTTTCACAAAGATTGTTAACAAACAACACACCACAAAAGAGGTTGATGATGTGTTTTTTTGAACTAATCCTTTGTATTTCTCTCTTGTATATGTAAAGATTTTAAACTGTACAAATGAGGTATAGAAAGAAAGGTTAAGCTTTCAAAATTACCACTTTTCTGTGTGATAAATTACCATTTTGAGTTTTTCTTGTTTGAAAAATATCTCAAAATGCTGTTGTTTCCAAAAAGTCATATAACTTGAATTAGATTAAGACATTCAATATTGGAGCAATTGTAGAAAAAGGCTTTTAGATTTGTACTTTGCAAAAATACACCATTTAAACAAGGATACTTTGTTGAACTAATCCTCTTGTGTTTCTTTGTTATATGTAAAGGTATAAATGAGGAATAAAAAACAGGGAAGTTATCAAAAATACCACTTTTATGTGTGCTAAAGTACCATCACGTTATTTTATCGAAAAATCCCTCAAAAGGGTGTTTCCAAAAAATCATATAACTTAAATCAGTTTAAGACATTCAAAATTGGGGCGATTGCAAAACTGAACTTTTAGGATTGTACTTAGCCAAAGTATACCAGTTATAATTATTTTTATATATACACAGTATTCTTATGTTTTTCTATGTTTTTACAAAATATACAGTTATGTATTTCTTTCAAAGTTGAATTCTAAATAATTTGTGAATTTAAAACTATAGACATAATGTATTTTGCTATGATGTTGATACAAAGAGTTTTATGGAAAAATGTAACTGTTAATTTTAAATTTGAAGAAATTAAAATACTCCTTTCAAAGTTTCTTGAATACATAGTCAAAACATTTTTTCAAACAATAGAAAACTTGGAAAACTGAAAAATTGATGGAAAATTAATTAGGCCATATCATTGTTTCTTGAAATATAATATTAGAAGAGAAAAGTCTGATTATGACCAAATTTTAGTAGTCATTTAAAAATGTAAATATTGTAAAAAAGGGTAAGAAAATTTTAATTTCTTTCATATAAAAGTTAAACTCTATATTCTATATAACGATAATATTGTTATATATAAGCATAGATTTAATTCTATATAATGAGGGTTCAACAATACCGTCACAAAACTAATACATTCAATTAATTTAATAAATTATTTATGCACGCTTATACTTATTACACTCTTAGAAACATATCTAACATTCCTAAAATTTAGTAGTCATGCAAAACTTTACAAAATCAATATAAAATCTCACAAATTACGAAAGTTCATTCATAAAAAGTACTAAACCTAATATTAGAGGAGAAAAGTCTTGCCTGGCTTAATTATGATCAAATATTAACAATAATAAGAAAATGTAAATGTTATAAAAAATTAAGAAATGTAAGTTTATTTCTTATAAAAGTATAAACTCTATATTCTATATAATCAAAATTGTAACTTTATGCATAGATTTTATACAATTTAAATGTATATAATGACAGCTCATAGATTTTATATAAATGTATATATATGCATATATTTTATTCAAACTAAATCATTCAATTAGTTAATAAATTATTTATTACTCTAGTCTTAGAATTATCTTAACTATTAAAAGAGAAGCATTTTTGTAAAAAGGAAAAAAAAAATTGTAATTACCATCAAATGCCACTAATATAACCTATGGTTAAAAGATTTAGAGAGAGAAATAATGTTTAAAAACAAAAAACAAAAAAAAGGAAAACATTTTTAATTTCAACACCAAAATAGGAAACAAAAAATTGATTTAATATATTCAAATAAAAAGAAAAAAATCAATTTTAATTTTAATTTTAAAGGAAAAAACAATCGAAATAAAAAGTTTTTTTTAATTTCGAAATAAAAAAAGAAACAAAAAAGGAAACTAATATTTTTATTTCTTTATAAAAATAAAAAAAAACAAAACAAAAAATTTACACTATTAAAAGAGAAACATTTTTAAACATATGCCATCCAATATAACATATGTAATTATAATACAATGTCATCCAATATAACATATGTTTAAACATTTAGAAAAAATAATGTTTAGAAACAAAAAAACAAAACAAAAAACATATTAATTTCAACATTAAAATAAGAAAAAAGATTTAAATAACGGGTCATTTTAATTTCAATTTGAATAAAATTATGATCCACATATTTTAGTTTTTATAACAGGTCATTAAAAACCAATTGAATATGAAATCACGAATGATAATTCTTATGATACTAAATCCATTTTAGTTTATGTATAATATATACGTGTAATTTTTGCGACGGTCGAAAAATATCAAACATAGTTTATAAAATATAACCAAATCATATTCAAAAAATCAAAATCTATAAACAAAAAATTGTATACTTTCACTTTAAGAAAATAATAAAAAGTACAATATATTCATGTACTCTATAAAACAAGAGATCACAAACAAAGTCGATGTAAAAAAAATTTAATCTATTTTTTACCAAATAAATAAATAATTTAAATACATATCATATTATATAAAAAATACAACAAATTAAAAACCGCACGTATGTGCGGGTTCGCATCTAGTATCTATATCATTCCTAAAATCACTTGTCATGCAAACCTTTACAAAAAGATAAATTTAATCTATTATATTACAAAACTAATTCATTCAATTATTTTAATAAACTAATTATGCAAAATTGTTGACAAAAGGTTATTTATGCACAATAATATTTATTACACTCTTAGAAACATAATACCATTTAACAAAAAAAAAACAAATCTATCATTCCTAAAATTCAACGGTCATACAAAACTCAATCAATAAAAAATCTCCCAAACAAGGTAAGTTAATTAATAAAAAAATACTAAAACCTCATAAAAACCACAAAACAAACAAAAACAATAAATATTAACAACGTTTAAAACAAATCTCCTATTTTAAATAACAATAATAAGAATAAAATCCTTCCTTTTGAATATAAATCAATCTTGACCGTTAGATTAAAGAAAAATACAACCGTTAGAGAAAACACACGCTCCTTCCAAAAAATAAATAAAAAAACAGAGAGAAACACAATCTCTCTCCTCACTTTCTCTCTCTAAATCTCTCTCTTCTCTCTCTCTCTTTATCAACAATGTCGAAGATGAGATCTTCTCTGAAACCACCGCTTCCAAAATCTCCGATACGTCTCCGATCAAGACAAGTCCTTCACAACACAAACACTTCTTGTCTTAAAACACCACAAGGTAATAACAAAAAACCATAATTATTTTAAAAAACTTTATCTTTTTATCAAAATAATAATAATAATTAAAACCCCTCCAAAATCTAAATTTCAAAATAATCAATTTTTTTTAGGTTATCGAAACCCGATCGAACCGAAAATCCCTTTCGATTACTCGACGATTTCTAGCGAGATCGACGCTTTAGCGAAGAAGGTGAAAGAAGAATTTGCCAAAGAGGAAGAAAAAAAGAAAAAAATGAATCTTGAAGATCTTGCTTCGGATTCGGCTCCTACGTTCGAGAGAGGAAGATTCTACGAGGTTTATTCGGCAAAAAGAAACGAGAAATTGCGAAAAAAGAAAGGAGAAGGTAAATATAATAATAATATTAATAGCATAAATTCTCAAAAGTTTTACAATTATTTCTCAAAAATACCACAAAACTTAATCTAGTTTAAAACTTTTGAAACTAAACTTTAAACCTTCAAAACTAAACCCTATTATCTTCACAACTAAACTTATACACTAATTGGCAAACCCAAATGAAAAAATGTAAATTCTAAATGTTAAATTGTTTTTTTTTTGTATTTGTTGTGTTTTTGTGAAAACATACTTTTTAATGGAAATTTTGATATATTTAGAGAAAAAAAAGTAATGGTGTTTTTGTTTTTTCAATGGTATTTTTGTTTAAATAAACTTTGTATTAATGGTATATTATTAGAAAATGAGAACATTTTGTTTGGTGGTGTTTCAAGGGAATTCTCATAGTAATAATAATCTTGGAGTAATTCATGAGCCGATGACGAATAAAAGAAGAGGAAGTGTTAAGACGACGAAGAAAGTGGTTTCAATGGTTGAGACGACACCGAGGTATTCACTTAGGAGTATGATGAAAGAAAACAAGAAACCGCCTTTGATTCCTATGAATATTGATTTAATGAGTGGTTTCAAAAGTGTTGTTTCTACAAGAAGAGGAAGAAGGATTTGATTTATGTTGTTTTTTTTTTTGATTTCTTGAATCTTTTGGGGTTTATTGTTGAGAAATTCGAAACTTTGGGTTTTGATTTCTTGGAACGTTATTTATAAAGATATTATTATGTTGGTGGATTTTGGATTTGCATTTTTTGCAATCCATGAAACTTTCTTGGATATTTGTTGAATACTTTTTTACTTCTTATTGGGATCTTTTTGGGTGTTTCTACGTAATGTAGCTTATGCTTAATTGGTAAATTATTGCACTACAAAGGATTCGTTAGTATTTTTTTATTATTGTTTAGCTATGCTTATTCAGTACCACAAAGAATGTATTGTATTTTATAGAACTATAATGTAACATCTCCATTCTGCCCCTACCGTGTACCACACATCGTCTCTCTCTAGGCCCGTGGGCCCACCCTGTCCGACGGGTCGAGAATGTTACTTCGAGAGACTTTAGAGACTTCAATACTGACCTTGCAATCACCACATGACCTTTCCACGTGTTTTATCCTCACTCACACGATTCTGGGAATCACTTCCCGGAAGGTCATCCATCCCTAAATTGCTTCAGCCCAAGCACGCTTAACTGTGAAGTTCTTTATGACAAGTGACCGGAAAAGTAAGTGCACTTTGATGACATAGGTAGCCAAATCACTTTTCACAAATCGGGGTATCACAATTCCCCCCCCCCTCTCTATCCTTCTTCTTGCAGGTGAGCCGAGGCAGTAGTGGTTGATGGGTAGTTCGTGATGTGGGCTTGCTTTCGTCGTTACTTTATGTTTTATTTGTTTTCACCTTATCTTCTATTCAGACAGTTGTGTTCGCATTGTTAGACTACGAGTTTTCTTGAGTTTTTATTCAATAAAGTAGACTTTTTATCTTATATTATAACTTGCGGGTTTGGATACGTAAGTGTCACTTCGTCCTCGGATTAGGCGGGACGGATGTTACATATAATTGTAGAAAATGGGTTTAGAAGTAATCACATATAAAAATATAATATTTGATTCGATCTTGTTACAAGAAGAGGAAGAAGGAGTTGAATGTTATTGGATATATGGTTTTTGTTTTTTATTAATATCATGAACCTTAATAATTTATGTAATCTTTCACTTGGGTTTCTTGATAAAGTCAACAAATGTAATAAAAAACATAAGTTGTCTTTGATGAGAAAATTTAAATTATTGATATTATTTTGCTCTCGAAAGAAAACAAACAAGAGATTTTTCCAAAAATACCATTTTAAAAAATTTAAGTTCAAAATATTACAAGTTTTTAGGGGGATATAATAACCATTAAAATATTTTTTACATAAACTACAGAAAACTAAAATAGCTAAAATCTTCAAACTTAAATCCTAAAACCTCAAAGTTAAAATTTACCCCTTTCAAAACTAAAATACTAATCTAAATAAAATAAATTCTAAATTGGCTTAGCTTGTATTTTGTGTTTGTGATATTTTGGAAACAAAACACTGCTCTTTTCAAAATTATACCCTAAATAGTTATAATAAACCAAAATAAAAAGTTCAATTTTTATAAAAAATGTGCTTTTATGGTTGTAGTATTTTGGACCCAAAATTTAAGGTATTACTTTGGAAAAAATTGTAATGTTAAGTTTAGCCTGAATTTTTTAGTGGTGTTTTAATGTATTTCTAAAAAAACACTTTTTGATGGAAATACTCCCGAAAATATCTCATATTATGCAAAACAAATTACCAAATTTTAGAATTTTAGCTAATAAAGAACAAAGTTAAGTAATAAAACTCTTTTTTAAAAACTCTTTTTAATTAATTATTCTCTAAAAATGAAACAAAGCGAAAATTAAGCTCACAACATCCTTAACAATCACCTTTCTCCTTAACTAAATTCTAAATCAAACAAAAACTTTCTTTAATGGTCGTCGTCGTAATGGATACAAATGAAGAAACCATAGAAAACATTGATGAAGTTATTACACAAGAAGATGAATTTCGCGACAAAGAAAACGAAGAAGAAAAAGAAGAAATAATCGAAAACGACTGTGTCGAAAAATTGGTGTTAGAGATCGTATCGACTATCGAGTATTTGGACAAATTAAACGATTATCGAAGAACGCAACAAAAAGAATGTTTTAATCTTGTGAGGAGATTAAAGATTCTTTTACCGTTTTTGGACAAGATAAAACGTTTTGAAACGCAGTCGGTGGAAAATCGCATTTGGCGGTTTGTAAATCGTTTGAAGAAAGTTCTATTGGCTGCCAAAGGATTGTTAGAAACTTGCAATGATGGTAGCAAAATATTTCTGGTAAAATAAAAGAAATCATAAATTTAGTTAATTTCTCTAGTTATGTATTAATGTGATTTTGCTTTTGATTTGAAGATTTCTTTTTATGGATTTATTCTTTCTAGTAAATTAAAATATTATAAAGGAACAAGATATTAATATATCTAATTATATATTGATGTGGTTTTGTCTTCGATTTTATGAATTTGTTTTAATGTTGTTGTTTATGTTTTAAAATCTTTCTGGTAAATCAAAACAAAAAAAATAAACAAGAAATTTATATTTTTTACATTTTTATGGATTTAAATCTTCCATGAAATTAATAACTAAAATTTTAAATAAACAATAAATTAATGTCTCTCTAATTAAATAGTAAATTGATTTTATGTTTAGTTTTATGAATGTGTTTTTAACATTTTTAATTCATTTTTTGTGTGTTATAAACAGGCTTTGGATAGTGAATCAATAATGAGTAGATTCCATTCAATTTATGAGAAATTGAATCGTGTTCTTGTCAAAACTCCTTTTGATGAATTGGATATTTCTGATGAAGTCAAAGATGATGTAAGTTTTCTTCTCTTCTATTAAATTTTGGATATTTGGAAAATTTGCTATTACATATTTCAATTCCAAAATTAATATTTGCGGATATTCTAGTTTTGATACATATTTTTCTAAAACATAATCAAAATAAATAAAATTTGAAATGTAGAAGGAATTCCACAACTACACCCTTTCAATCATCCCTTCACAAAACTACACCTAATTCAATATTTTCACATATTTACACCATTTTAAAAATTTTAAAACTTGATTTACCCTTTAAAAATTACCAAAATTAAAATCTTTTCATTTGTGTTCGCTAATTGGTGTTTAGGGTATAGTATTAAGGGGGTAGAATTTATTTGAATTTAATTTTGAGTGTTCAGGTGTAGTTTTGTGAAGTATTTTTGAAATGGTGTAATTTTGTGAAATATAATTCAAATGGTGTAGTTTTGTGATTCTCCCAAGATCGTTATGTAAATAATTTGTAATATTTATAAAAAATTAGATACAAGCAAGGAGTTTCAAATACTATAAATAATTGAATATTTAACATTTTATTGTATAAAAATTTTAAAAAAATGTAACATAAAATAAAACAAAGAAAAAATCATAAAACATCTAATAAAATGGAATAGAGGGAGAATATTTTGTTTTTTTATATATATTAAATTTTTTTTATGACTTCAACAAAAATTAATATTAAATAGTTCCTAAAATGAGTGATGTTTTGGTTTAGATTGATTCGTTATGCAAACAACTAAAGAAAGCAAAGAGAAGAACAGACACCCAAGACATTGAGCTAGCAGTAGACACAATGGTTGTCTTCTCCAAAACCGATCCTCGAAATGCCGATAATGCCATTATTGAAAGACTTGCGAAAAAACTCGAATTACAAACAATGGATGATTTAAAGAAAGAAACATTAGACATAAAGAAACTAGTCCAAGAAAAAGGAAGATTATTAAACATTGAGACAAAACAACATATTGTTGAGATTCTTAACAAGTTTAAGAAGCTTCAAGGTGTCGAAGCTACCACCGATATTCTATGTGAACTACCGATACATAAATCGTTTACGAAATCGACTTCTTTGATATTACCGGATGAGTTTTTGTGTCCGATCACGCTTGAAGTAATGCTAGATCCAGTTATCATCGCCACGGGACAGGTAAATTTTAAACAATGATTTTCAAAAGTACCATTGTTTGAGTTTTTAGGCCGAAGTTATTATTACACGTTTTATGGCAAAAATGCCGCTAATTTCGTTTTTAAAATATATTATTGCTACAAAATACCACAAAAATTAAAAAATTAGGATTTAGTTTTAAAATTTTAAATCTCAAGATATAAAAACTAAAGGGGCAATTGCAAATATAGACCTTTAGGATTGTACATTTCAAAAATATATCCACTTAAAGTCCATTTTTATAAATACACCTCCAATAAATAATATTAAACAAAACAAAATTTAGACACTAAATCATACCTTTCAAAACTAAATTCTAAACACTAAATATTAACCTCAAACTAGAAATTTAAATTCAAAAGTACTTTCAAGGGGTCATTATTTTTTAACCCCTTTTCTTGTAAAATAAATAAATAATTAAACCGAGTTTATTTATGTATAGAAATGTTTGAAAATGTGTAGTTTTGTCAATTTTTCTAAACTCAAACTTTAATCCTTTCAAACCTAAAAACATAAAAAAGTGTTTCCGAAATTGTGCTGTTTTTTTTTTTTTTTTTTGTTAATGAAATTGTGCTGTTTTTTGAAAAAAAACTTTTTTATTTGTATATTCGTCTATAACTTGAATGCTTATTTCAAATTTTACTTTTCATATCACATATTTGGTTTCAAAACTAACATAACACAATATGGTGTTTCTTATATAGACATATGAGAAGGAGAGTATAGAGAAATGGTTTGATGCAGGACACAAGACTTGTCCGAAAACTCGGCAAGAGCTAGATCATCTTTCTCTTGCACCAAATTTCGCGCTTAAGAACATAATCTTGCAATGGTGTGATAAAAACAACTTCAAGCTCCCAGCCACGAAAGAAAAAAAAGCATCGAAAAAAGAAAAAAACGATATCCACCAAAAAGACGAAGTCTCTCTCCTCGTGGAAGCCTTATCGTCAACACAATTAGAAAAACAACGAAAATCCGTAAAGCAAATGCGTTTGCTCGCAAGAGAAAACCCCGAAAACCGAGTTTTGATAGCCAACGCAGGCGGTATACCTTTACTAGTACAACTTCTCTCTTACCCCGACTCGGGTATCCAAGAAAACGCGGTGACGACTCTGCTAAATCTATCGATAGACGAGGTGAACAAAAAACTAATCTCCGACGAAGGAGCTATACCGAACATCATAGAGATTCTCCAGAACGGGAACAGAGAGGCCAAAGAGAACTCTGCGGCCGCTCTGTTTAGTTTATCGATGGTCGATGAAAACAAAGTCACAATTGGTTTAGCCAACGGTATACCCCCGCTAGTAGAATTACTACAAAATGGTACATTGAGAGGCAAAAAAGACGCCCTCACCGCGCTTTTTAACTTATCGTTAAATTCCGCTAATAAAGGTAGAGCTATAGATGCCGGTATAGTTCAACCTTTGATTCAAATTTTAAAAGATATAAATTTAGGTATGATTGACGAAGCTTTATCGATACTTTTGTTACTTGCTTCGCACCCCGAGGGTCGTCAAGCTATCGGACAATTGTCGTTTATTGAAACTCTTGTGGAGTTTATAAGACAAGGAACACCGAAAAACAAAGAGTGTGCGGCTTCGGTTTTGCTTGAGCTTGGATGTAATAATTCGTCTTTTATACTCGCCGCGCTTCAATTCGGTGTTTATGAATATCTTGTAGAGATAGCTAGCTTTGGAACTAATAGAGCTCAAAGGAAAGCTAATGCACTTATACAACTTATAAGCAAATCTGAACAAATATAAAGAGACAACATTTTATATTTTTTTTTATTGTAACTTTTGGAGTTTGTTTTATTTCTTTTGTGTGTATAGGTTTTTTGTGTTCTTAAATTCATTTGATGTTTATATTGATCAAATGGTTTGTTGTATATTTTGTAAATGTTTTTAAGTTTTAGACATATGTATTATTTGATTATTTTGTATAAATTAACTTTATTCATTGTATTTTTTAACTCTTTTGGAAAGGAAATAGAACCAACTTTGTCCAAATATTAATAGGATAATTCTAAAAATACCACTTTTTCGTTGCAAAATTGCATGGCAAGTATTTTTTGGTATTTTTGATAGTTTCGTGATAGGAACTATCATATTGCTTTGGGACAATCACAAAACTACACCTTTTGAAAGTGAATTCACAAAACTACACCTTCTGAAAGTGACTTTTTAATTTTACACCTCTTTCATAACCAAAAGACAATATTACCCTATGTATTATTCTTCTGCTTCTTCCTCTTTTTCTTTCTCTGTATTTTTCTTTTTCTTCCTCTGTATTCTTCTTCTTCTTCTTCTTCTTCTTCTTCTTCTTTTTCTTCTTCTTCTTCTTCTCGATTTCTATCTCGATCTCGATTTCTCCATCGTTTCATCGTCGCCGTATCGATCTCGCCGTCTAGATCTGGATCTCACATTAATAATCTAGATCTCGCCGTCTCTTCACCGTCGTCTAGATCTGGATCTCGCCTTCATAATCTAGATTTCGCCGTCTTCTTCATCGTCGTTTAGATCTGGATCTCGCCGTAGCTACATCGTCTAGATCTCACCTTAGCTTCATCTTCTCGATCTCGCTTCAAAGATGATTGATGTGTTTAATGGATTTTTTATTCGGTTATAAGAGTTATTAGTGATACATAAGTGATTTCCCATTTAGTAATTGATGTGTTTTAATGGATTTTACTTTTTGCGTATGAATGCGCATTTAGTTAATGAAAAACTAGATATCTTTATCAATATTGTTACCAGCCTAACCATTAGGATTGATAACATCCATAATCTTTTGGAAGAGAGAAACAAAAAAGAGGTAAAAATGTTATAAATGTTATAAAGAGAATAATACCTTAAATTGATGGTTTGTGTGTGTTAATGACTCAACTGTTTCACCAGCTAATATGTTACAACGTTTTAATGACAAGTGTTATGAGTGTTATAAGTTGTATAAAATTAAATGTAACAGTATCATAAAGTATTAGTTATAAAGTGTAATTCTGAACCTAACTTGACTTAATGATTAAACTATATATGATAGTTATGATACATCACCGTATATAATAGTCATTGGTGACTTAATGATTCAATTGTTTTCACATATTTTTGCGTATTGACTTAATGTATTTTTTTTTTGTTTTTTGAATATGATAGGTTTGTCAGACAGATTCAGGAATTGTGTCCCTGGAGCTCTTGGAATGCATTGCTATGAGGATCTCTTACTTATTGAAGTTCAAAGATGCGAAGATATCGGAGTTGAGGAAGAAACTAGCATCAGATATCTTTGCTGAAATCTTAACATTTATCTGATGTCTGAGCTTTCTCTTCTTGATTAGGTCTGAACTTTTTTGAAATCTCAACAACTGTTGGTTTATAACACTTATAACACTTATAACACTTATAACATTTATCTGATATTTTTGAGAAGTTTGTTCTATAACACTTATTACAAAAACAACAAACGTTATAATATTTATAACACTTATAACACTTATAATAAACGGAGCCCATTTTAAAACGATAGAATGAATTATAACACTTATAATATTTATAATAAACAGAGCCCATATCGTAAAATATCAAAAGATCTAGAGTTTCTCTTCGACGGCGGTTTCCTCTACAGATTCATCTCTTCTTACGAGTATCTTATGACAAGTCTTGCATTAAATAGGGCAACAACATGTACACCTGGAAAGTAAAAGACAGTAAGCTAATAGAATTTATAACATTTATTATAAGTGTTATAAGTGTTATAAAATATGAATCATTTGGAAGTCTTACTAGTATCTTATGACAAGTCTTGCATTAAATAGGGTAACAAACATGTACACGTGGAAAGTAAAAAACAGTAAGCTAATAGAATTTATAACATTTATTATAAGTGTTATAAGTGTTATAAGTGTTATAAGTGTTATAACATCTGAATCATTTGGAAGTCTTACTAGTATATTATGACAAATCTTGCATTAAAAATTGAATGAAACCACATAAATGGTGAAAATAAATCAAATTGCAGCTACACAACTAGTCTCCATAAGACATATCTTGGCTGATGGAGGTAAGAGAATCACATCTATCAACATCAATAACAAATTTCCAAGAAGAATTTGTTGACTTCCACTGCCCACAAACACAGTAGAGATCAAACATCTGCCATGTAAAGAATAATGGTTCAGCATCAACAATAGTACTTATAATACTACTTATCAACATCAAACAATAGTTCAGCTTATAATACTTATAATAGTAGGATTGTGAAATTTATAATATATCAAAAAGGTATGACAGCAAAATGCTATTGAACCTAATCTAAGCTTCTACTCATACTCCTAATCTCTTAATTATTCAATCTATTTCATTCACATGGAGAAACCGTGAAAAGGAGGAGTAATTACATTTAATTATAAATTTGAGAAGCTACTTTCAGATCTTAGAGATTGTCGTATTTGAAACTTCGTCTTCTCTATCTTCGTTTTAAAGCATGTGCCCTATAGAGAATAATGGTTCAGCATCAACAATAATACTTATAATACTACTTATCAACATCAAACAATGGTTCAGCTTATAATACTTATAATAGTAGATTGTGAAATTTATAATATATCAAAAATGTATGACAGCAAATGCTCTTGAACCTAATCCAAGCTTCTGCTCATACACCTAATCTCTTAATTATCAATTTCTTAATTATTCAATCTATTTCATTAACATGGAGAATCCATGAAAAGGAGGAGTAATTACCTTTAATTATAAATCTGAGAAAATAGTTTCAGATCTTAGATCGTCGTATGTGAAGCTATTCTTCTTCTTAGGCTTATTTGTCTTCTCTATCTATAAGATCTACAAGATCTACAAGATCTACAAGATCTACAAGATCTACAAGATCTACAAGATCTACAAGATCTACAAGATCTACAAGATCTACAAGATCTATAAGATCTTTGTATGTGAAAATAGTTTCAGATCTATAAGAAGAAGACGAATTCGTGATCGGAGAAGCTGATACCTACGACTGCGACGGAGAAGATGCTTCCAGAGATCGTCGTCTGAATATCGGCGATTATCGGCTGTCTCCTTCTCCTTCTCCAGCTTCTTCGTGTTCTCTATTGGCAAAAGAAGAAAATAAGAACCTAATTAAATAAGGGTAATGAGGTCTTTTTACAGAGGAAGGAGGTGTAGTTTTGTGAAAATTTTAAATTGGGTATAAAGTTGTAAAGGAAGGAAGCTTTTGGTGTAGTTATGTGAATTTCTCTATTGCTTTTTCTATTAATTAACTTTCTTCATTATAATTTATTACTCTCTTGTAATGGAAATGGAAGCAAATCTACAAATTATCCAAGTAGAAATAGGGTAATTCATAAAATACCACCTTTTGAGGTATTTTATGAATTACCTATTATGAATTACCCTAATTCTAAAAAGTGGTATTAATAATTGATTTTATTACAATTTAATTGTGTAACCACCAAATTTTACATAAAAATATATATTAAATAATATATATTAAATGAGTAATGATGATGTTATGGATTTACACGGTGAAACCAAACACTCTTCATCCTTCTCTACTATATATTTTTTCTTTTGTCAACTTTGTTTCCTTCTCTACTATATAAAGAGAAAATATTCAACATCACTTTATGAATAAATAACACCATCTTCTTTACATTTATTTTATTTTGATCAAAGTGATATAATTCTCATGGATGAAAAATTAAATTTGATCTAAGAAAATAATAAATTTAAGAATAAAAAGATTTAAAATTTGGTCAAATAAAAGTTTTCTTCTTAAGTGAATAATTGATTGTATTAATCAATTGTGTAACCACCAAATTTGACTTAAATATATACGTTAAATGTGAGTAATGATGGTATTATGGACTACACGATGAAACTAAAGACTATTGCATTATCTCCTCCTATATAAGGAGAAAATATCCAACATCTTGTATATTCAACATTTTCATATATTGTTCGTCATAATTCTATTCTTCCTTGTATGAAAATACAATATAAGGATAGGATTCAAAAGTGTATGCTTTTGAGTGTTGAGAATCATAATAATTATGCGGTTTTATCTTGGGATTCGATTGTCACACTACGGGGAGTTTTGGAATTAATGTGTTATTGGCTCTGCAAATTCACTTTATTTCGAAATTATTTTCCTATTAAACTAATATTTTAGGTGGAGAAAAAAGAAAATCGATTGTTGGTTGAAAACGTGGGAAGTTTTCTCTACATTTAAAAAAATAAATACGAGTTCAACAATAGTCCGGATAAAAATATGTAAATTACTTATTAAACAAATTAATAATCTCGATAGACATATAGTAAATATAATACTTTTAGTTAGCTTTGTGGATAGATATAACATTAAATGGCTAAATAATGTTTTTATCCATAATTTTAACTAATTTTTACAACAACAAAATTTATAAGCATTTTACATTAAATTTTCCCGTGGAACGCACGGGCCACAAAACTAGTTAGTACATATTTTCGAAAGTTTTACAAATACCATCAAAAAGTTTTTCTCATAAATAACACAAATCTTAAATTTTCAAAATTACATCCAAAACCTTCAAAACTATATCCTAAACACTATATAGCGAACCCAAATGAAAAACATTAAAATCTGAAAGTTTTTAAACTCGTTTTTATATTTGTGGTATTTTTGTAAACTATTACTTTTGATGGTATTTTTGATATAAAAAACTTTGTAATGATATTTCAAAACAAAAACTTATTTTGGTGGTATTCTAAGAAATTTCTCTTTTCAAAAATACCACTTTAAGAGTTTGATTATAAATTTTAAACCTAACCGATATCCATGGATCTAAAACCCAAAATTTCAGTTCAGTTCGGTCCTTTTTGGTTCTGATTTTAGCTTCTATGTAATACAACAAAATATGAAGAAACATTTAAAGAATAACAAAATCTCAAGGGACTTGGAACATTTCATTTTTTCATTTTTCAGTACATGAATCATTTCAATTAAAAAATCTCCTCAAAAGTTTTTTAAGAAAAAACAAACATAAGAAAAAAAAAATCATAAATGAAGCAAAACAACAGTCTTATTCATACAAGACAAGTTGCTAAGCTTGTGTGTCCTATGATTCCTCGAAACATGTCTCCACGACAAATCTTCTTTAGTAACATCACACAAAGTGAAAAAACCTAAACCTTGTCCGAATATCTTAAACATCTCAACACCCATCACCGTGTCCTGGTCCGAAACGTAAGTCGCGGACCAGTCCATAGGCGCGTCCGGGTGCACGGAAACTTCCGTCCACGTCAAGTACACGAGATCTAACTCCCATAGCTTCCGAACCGCTTTGTTTCTCCTACCGATCTCACCGTCTCCTTCGTCGCACCACGAAACCGTAACCACGAATAGCCGGTTATTACACGAAACGAGCTTCGGACAAAACTCGTGAACTCGAGGTGGGATCGGAGATGTTTGGATCGTAACCCAAAAGCCTCGCTCTATGTCGTAACCAGAAAGCTTGTCGTTTTCCGAATATGCGTAGAAGATTCCGTCGCACACGGTTCCGCAACGGACGACGCCGAAACCGCTAGGTAGAGTCTGGATTTCTGACCACGTGTTGGTCGCAGAGTCGTAGATTTCGCCCGAATCTAACGGTTCGTCGTACAATCCGACGCCCCCGACGGCGACTAGCACGAACTGCTTCTCCTTGTTGTTATGGTTAAACCGGTCCGGCTTCTTCGTCGTAGATCTTGTAACGGTGGTGGCGTTATGATTTGACGATCTTCTAATCGATAGTCTGTGCGGGTCTTCGTAAACGTCTGATTCGCCGACGGTTTTTGACTGACGGTGACGTTTCTCGCAATGTAAAGTTGAGAATCTCGAGCTAACTTCACACGCGCTGACTATAGGAAGCGATCTACCGTGTCTTAACGATGCGATTTTACGCCACAACCTCGTTAACGGCGAGAAAACCACAACACCGCGGTTAGACTTAAATGACGCAGCGACGCCGTTGCTTCGCTCCAACAAACGTCCTCCGACGACGTAAATCTCTTCGTGTATGCTCGTCACAGAGTACATGTATCGCCCTTTAAGCATGTTCGCCGCACCATCGCCGTTGGATCCGATGATCTTGTGCCATTGATCTTGCGACACGTCGTAGCCGTGGATTTCGCCGGAAACGCAACAATCTTTCAGAGAAGGGAACAAGAACAACCACGGCGTTTGAAAACAGTGTTCGCGTCTAAGCCGCAAGAACCGTTTAGTAGCTGTCATGTGCCGCCATTTCTTGCAAACGGCACGAGCGGTCAAGAGCGTAGTCAAAGGAAGTCTCATCAAACACATCTCCAAGATATCGTCCGGTAAGTAAATCGCCGAAATCGAATCATTTCTTCTTCGGCTAATAATACTCTTCTTTTTCAAGAATCTTTCATAAGAGAAACAATCTAACTTTGCTGTTTCTTCGCCCCCACAAATTGTTAAAGCTACTTTAGCTTCTTCGAGATCGTTTATGCGATCAAAGCGGTTCGTGGCTGTTTCTTCTTCGACATGGATCTTCTTCTTTAGCTTGGGACGCTTAGAGACGGTTAAAACCTCGAGATCTTGACGGATAGACTCAACTTTCGACGATTTTGACGATATCATAACGCTATTTTTTTGCGGCTAAATCGTGTCGTGATTTCAAAGGAAAAACAACCTGCAAAAACATTACAATTCGACAGAAGATTGTAAGAAACTCATTGAATCAAATCAAAATAACGTTTACATAATCGTATCAAAATAGCGTTTGCATAATCAATCAAAAATTAACCTGAGAACATTATAATCCAGCAGAAAATTATAAGAAACTCACTGAATCAAACTAAAAAATAGCGTTTGCATCATTGGATAAAAATTAGCGTTTGCATTATTGGATAAAAAATAGCGTTTGCATAATCGAATCAAAAATAGCGTTTGCAAAATCGAATAAAAAAGTGCGGTTTGCATCAACAAAAAATATTTATAACTAATTCGTCGAATAAAAAATAGCGTTTGCATCAATCAAATAAAAAAATTGCATTTTGCATAATCGAAATCAGAAAAATTGCGTTTGGCATTATCGAAATCAAAATTAGCGTTTGCCTAAATCGAATCAGAGAGATCAGAACCCTAATATACGAAAGGGAGAGAGATTCAATAAGCAAAAAAAAAACTAATAGATTTCTCCGAATCGCGAAACGCTTTCTGAGATTATAAAACGAAATAGAGAGAGAGAGAGACGAAATCGAACTTTACATTGATTATTATCAGAAATCGAGAGATTTATTCATCAGTGTGTAGAGCCATTTCTTCAGATCCAGAAGCTTCTTCTTACTCAGAAACTAACGAAGAAGGAGAGGAAGAAGAGAGTATCATTTGTAGATTTCGAAAGATCTATAAAGAGGCTAATTTTTGCCTTTCCTTTTGTTTTTTTTTTGTTTTTCAATTCAAAAATAAAAATTGGCAAAAAGGTAGTGTAGAGTGAATTATTTGCCTGATAAAATATATTTTTTTTAAGTGAGAATCACAAAACTACACCATTTGAATTACATTTCACAAAACTACACCATTTCCAAAATACTTCACAAAACTACACCTAAACACTCAAAATTAAATTCAAATAAACTCTACCCAAACAATCCTACCCCCTTAATATTATACCCTAAACACTAATTAACGAACCCAAATGAAAAAAAATTAATTTTGGTAATTTTTTAAAGGCTAAATCAAGCTTTTAAAATTTTGAAAGGGTGTAAATATGTTGAAAATATTAAATTAGGAGTAGTTTTGTGAAGAAGGGGTTGAAAGGGTGTAGATTTGTGAATTCCTCTTTTTTTAATTGTTAGACTTGGATGTAATAATAATTGTCAATTAAAATAAGGGAAAATTCTTATAAACAAGAAGAAAAAAGGTTTTAATTCTAAAATAATATGCACAAATTTTTAGTCAACAATATAAAAAATACAAAAATAAATTTTAACCTATTTTAATGCGATTTTTCTTTCATTTGAATTTAGAATTTATTGTTTAAAGTTTTATGTTTTGAAGGGATAGAGTTTAATTTTGAAGGTTAATCTATCTTAAATTTTATTTAGCTCCAAAAAGTTTTAAGAGGTATTTTAGACCTGATTTTTTTGTTATTTGTATTTTGGCCTAAAAAATATTAAATATGGTATTTTGGAAATTTGCCCTTAAATAAAAGACTAGTATTTATTAATTTTTATTGACAACAACGAAAAGCTTGAGAAGAAACTTAAAATGTATTTAAGAAAGTTGACACATTTCGTTGTTTTACAAAAAAAAAAAATATTAGAGTACGCTTCAAAGGATAAAGAAGAGATGATATCAAAGGAGTTTGTATCTTATTCATATAGATAAAGTTTTCATGTGGATTTTATTTGATTACATATGATAGAGCAAATATTTAGAACCATTATAGTTAAGTCGAAATCCTATCAAATTAACCATAAGAAAAAGAGGAATTCACAAAACTACACCCTTTCAACCCTCCCTTCACAAAACTACGCCTAATTCAATATTTTCACATATTTACACCCTTTCAAAATTTTAAAAGTTTGATTTACCCTTTAAAAAATTACCAAAATTAAAATATTTTCATTTGGGTTCGCTAATTAGTGTTTAAGGTATAGTATTAAGGGGTATGATTGTGTGGGTAGGGTTTATTTGAATTTAATTTTTAGTATTTAGGTGTAGTTTTGTGAAATATTTTGGAAATGGTGTAGTTTTGTGAAATGTAATTCAAATGGTGTAGTTTTGTGATTCTCCCTAAGAAAAACTTCTACATTCAACGTATCAAAGGTGATTACTAATATGGTTTATGAAGTCTTTAAATAATAGAGAAAATTTCCAAGACTATGGTTTATGCTCAAAGGTTCAAGAGAAAAAAAGAAATGTGGTTTAAATAGAAGTTATATGTTCGGAGTTTGTTGACAAAAAAAAAAAAATATGTTCGGAGTTATCCAATCGTTGGATCCAGCTAGCTAAAACAACATATTAAGAGAATAAAGTATCAATTAGTAAAATTTCTGTACATAAATAACATTGGAGTTGCATTGTTTTACTGAAAACCTGTAATTTGTTGGAATTATTAATCTTATAAAGAAAAATTACACAAAAAAAACAATTTTCAGACCAGAAATATCATTTTTCACTAATTTATAGAGGTTTTGTTTTATACTTCACTGCAAATACAAATAACATCTATTATTATTTATTACTAATTTTCATATAAAAACGGAGTATTAATTTTCATTAAGACAAATTACACAAAACATAACTTCTAGTAAAAAGTATCATTTTCCAAAATACTACTCATATATATAGAATACTAATTTATAGAGGTTATATGCAATATAACAAATTAACGTAAATAACATCTATTATAAAGTGGATTAAATACATATAAATCATACCAAAAAAAAAAAATATACAAAAGAATAATATAAAAAAAAACCTATAAACACATCTCATCCCATCATCAAAACAAACTCATCAAAACTAATAACACCATCACCATTTTGATCAAACCCACTAATCATAACCTTACAAGTATCCACCGTACACGACGCCTCGCCTAGCCTACTCAACGTCCTTCTTAAACTCGCCGCCGTTATAAACTCTTCACCTTCATTCACATAAACCCTAAATGCCTCTCTAAGCTCTCTCTTCCTCTCTTCACCACCACTTTCTGCTTCCATAAGCTTTAAGAACTCTTCAAAATCGATAAACCCGTCTCCATTTACATCACATATCTTCACCATCTCCTTGGCCTCCTCCACGCGTGACGAGAACGTGTCACCGAAGAGATTAGTGAAGCTAGCTTGTAACTCATTGAATGAGATTTTACCGTCTTTGTTGGCGTCTATGTAGTCGAAAACAGTTTCTAGCTCTTCTATGTTTAAAGAGCTTCTTGTTTGGTCTTCTTGATTGTATCTTGATGGTTTTTTCTCCCTTTGAGAAAAATTCTTGTTTAATCTTGATAAAGGAGATTTATGGGGTTTTATTAGACTCATTTTCTTAAAATTAGGGTTTTCCAAAAAAAAAACTATGTAGTATGAGGTTTTCGTAAACAAATAAAAATATATATATATGGGTTTCGTGGAAATATAGATTTTGAGAATCTTGAAGTTTTGAAAAATTATATGGGTTTCTTGGGTTATATAGTTTCTCTTTTAAGGTGTTTTTCGTGAAGGTATGAGAAATTTGTAATGGTTGAATTAAAACTATGTAAATATGTTATGTTTTTATATATAGAGAGAGAGTGATTCTTGATTGTTCGTTGGTTCTACAACACGGCTTTGAATTATTTTTGTTTGCGTGGAGGAATTAATTTTAAAGACAAAGGCGGTTGCGCGGTGTTGGCCGGGAAGTTTCCTCCGTGATGGGTGTTGGTGAAAAAGTCAAGTTTAATATGACTAGGGGTATTTTGGTCATTAGAAGTGATTGTGTCTTTGCTCACGTATTTGTGATATCAATATGATTGACTATATTAATAACTTATTAAGCAATTTTTGTGTTGACTTTGAATATTGAGTTTAAGATTTTTTTTTTTTTTTTTTTTTGGTAACTAAGTTTAAGATTTGTTGACACATGATTTTTGTTTTAATTTTTAAAAAACTATTTAGAATACTACTAAAATGGTTTTCTTGTGGTAAAATAACGTTAATACATTTTAGTTAAAAATATTATTAAAATGTTATTTGGATAACAATACCACAAATACAAATATTTTTTAAAACTTTTTATAACTTAAATTTCCTTTTTTTTGAGTTTAATATTCAACTTAAATGATAAATATCTAAAAGAATGCTTAGTTCACATAAATTATTCATCTAAACATACAATCATTTGCAAGTTTTGAGATTTTATGATATACTTTTAAAAGTTTTAAGCTATATTAAACTTAATTTTATTTTTGACCAAAAAAACTTATTAATAACATCCTAAAAATTGTGTGTTGATATTTAAATATAAAATCAAAAATGTGATATTCCTAAGAAATTCTGATAAGTTGTTCATGTGACTGTCCAAAACTTATTACATAAGCCTAGCTAGACGTGTTCGTTACGATTTGTCGACACGTGAATGTTTAAATATTTTTGGTTTAGTTTTTTTTTTAACATAATCGTCCAAACGGTATTAACCTTAGGATAAACGTGTTTGTTAAGCGTAAAGAGCCGTACAATATTGGGTACGGTATAGATATTTTTTTGTTATAAATGATTAACTATATCAAATACAAACTATTTATATGATCGTGACAGACAAAAATCCAATAATATTGACTATTTGGTTTTATTTATAATAAACAGTTTTTTTGAAATACCACTACAAGAATCTGCGCAAATTACCACGAAAAATTTACAACGATTTGATTCGTCGTAAACTTACGACGATATTACGACGATTTTACGACGATTTTGGCAATCGTCGTAAAAGTTACAACGATTAAAATCGTCGTAAATTTACGACGATTTTACAACGATTTTCCGATTAAGCACCAAATCGTTGTAAATTCGTGGTAAATTTACAACGATTTACCGACGTTTTGATTTATAAGAATATTTCGTCGCTATATCGTTGTTAATTTACCACGAATTTACAACTTCTGATTTTGGGACTTTTTAACAACGATTTAAAGACATTTAATCTGGTAGTTGAAAACGTGTATTTACTGTTGCACCTAATTATTTACAACTTTCACTTTAGTCGTTAAATCGTTGTAAAATCGTTGTTAATTCCTTGTAGAATTATGAATCGTTGTAAATTAGTAGTTAATTTCCTTGGAGTATACTCGAAGCCCCCTCCAAGCGGCTTCATGTGTAAAATTCTAGAATCTCCATAAAAAAAAAGAAATTGCATTCACACACTTTGGTTACTAAAGTCAAAGTTGGTGTAATAGTTTTTAAATTATGGAAGATTAGTTTTCATTTTTTATTTAGGTTTTATCTATAATTTTGGTCCAATATTAACCGCTCTAGTAGCTAAAACAACATTTTCTTCCCAAAATTACACATAATTTAATATTTTTACATATTTACATTTTTTCAAAATTTTAAATGGTTGATTTACCTTTTAAATAATTACCAAAATTAAAAAAAAAATATTTGTGTTCGCTAATTAATGATTGAAGTATAGTATTAAAGAGATATGATTGTGTGAATAATGTTTATTTGAATTTAATTTTGAGTGTTTTAGTATAATTTTAAAAAGTGATTTTGGAATGGTGTAGTTTTATGATATACAATTCAAAAGATGTAGTTTTGTAATTGTCGCTTGAACTTTTTTATATTTTTGAGTTTTTGACACAAATGTATTGGTGACAATGGATAGGATAAGAAGTATATTGTGGATTGAATATAAGTATTACACTTGGATAGTTGGATGACTTGATATGTGCACATACCCAATAATTATTTGGGTATTTAGTAAGATTTTATTCTCAAATTTGTTCGTCCCCTATAAATATTTCCCAACTAGAAGTTTTAGTCTCAAATGTATTCGTTGGCATAAGCTAGTCTAATCTCAATGAAGCGATTAGAGTTTTTTTCAATTTCTCAAAGATAGTCGTCTATAAGAAATTCGATGCTTAAAATTAATAAAAAAGAACCAAGACATAGAATCTCATTGAGGTATAAAACAACTATAACAATTGTTGTTCCACATGGATGTTATATTTATAAGAAAATTAAAAATATAACATAATCCATTATTTTTTATTATCTTATATATTAATTGGAAAGCATTTTTGCAAAGAGGACAAAAATAAATTTTTAATTACCATACAATGTCACTGCATAACCTATGCTTCACTTTTTTCTATGAGGATTTATGAAAAAACCAAAAAAACATAACAAAAATCGAATTGAACGTTTGACTCTAAAAACAAACGTTTGACTCTATAATAATTTAATTAATTCCCACCCTTTTTTCGCCCCAAAATATTCCTACATGCAAAAAATTAGGAAACATGATTTTAATACAATATAAAAAAAAAAATTAGAAAACATGATTTTAAGATCCGTGAATATACATGATTTTAATACAATATAAAAAAAAACCGGAAATAATAAAAACAATTTAAATTGCAACATTAAAAACGGAAACAAATATGGAAATAATAATATTCGATAAATATATTTCCTAACAATCTTATCTTCACTAATTTTAAACTTTAAATTGGAAAAATATTCTACAAAAACGAATAAAGAAAGTAAACAAAAATTGATTTAAATTTCAAAATTTATATAGGACAAAATATGAAAATAATAATATTCGCAAAATATCTTTAATAACAATCAATTTAAATTTCAACACTAAAATTGATTAAATTTAGCAAGTAAAATAAAATTTTATAATAGTTTTCATATCGAAAATTTAAAAAACAAGATATTCGAAGAATTATATCTACAACAATCTAAACTTGCTTTATTTTTAAATTCATAGATAGTTAATTAAGACATGACACAAAGAAATGATTAGTAAATACATATTTTCATTTTTGTTACGGGTCGTTAAAAGATCACAAAGCGAATTTATACGAATTATAATTATTATGAGTTAAATCGAATTCAATTTATGCATAAATATATGTGTAATTTTGCGACGGGTCGAATAATAACATAAATAATTTATAATATATAACTAAATTATATTCCTAATATAAAAATATACATAAGTATAATTTTGAACTTTATATTAAATATATTTCAGTAAACAATTTTTAAATTTGTATCAAGACATCTTGGAAGGTACATCGCGGCGTAAAATTTTTAAATAATTATAATACTCGGATCATCCCGCGTTAAACCATACTTTATTTGTTATCCCGCACAATGTACATCTTTTGTTTAATGTATACTATGAAATAAGAGACTATATAAATAATAAATATTTTTTACTAAATAATTTTAATGTATAAATTTAAAAATATATTGAATTCCGCACGTACGTGCGGGTCCTTATCTATTTTTTATTAAAAGGTTTTTCTATTGAAATTGCTAGATATTGAAAATACAAATGATGGTGAGATCATATAGTTTTTGGAAGAGATTGAAAGGTAAGTATAGTTAGGCCTAAACCTTAAACTAAAGAGAACCTTATAGCAAAATTAAGCTAAATATTTGTAATGAAATAAGAACTATTTGTGACTTGAATCTCCACGACGACCTCGACGGCCACTCGGGTTTCCTCGAGTCATTGTTGTCCACTCCATCTCTTGCATTTTTCCGAGTCGGGTTTATCTCTCGCCCACCTCGGGTCCGTGGATAACTAGCTAGTATTCAAGTCTCAACTAGCCATCATCTTCATACACCAAAGAGGTATTGTTTGTTATGAAATTTGTTTGTACGAAAATGAATCATTTCATAAACAATTAGAATATTGAAACAACATCAAAACACACCCAACCATGAAATCTAATTAAGTAAGACAACACCAATATCATGTTAACAATAACCTTTTTATACATTATTATCAAAAGAAGAAGACATCACCAACTTTTGACTCATAAACTAACGGTAGATAACAAGTATATGTCAATGATTTGCAGAAAACATCTCTGAAAGAAAAAGAAATATGGTAATACTTTTTACCACAATTTTTGAAATATACTTTTTTAACAAAAATTGTGTAAAGAATATGTAAACAAATTAAATAAAATATATAATTAGAAGAAAAAATCATGTTACTTTTTGAAAAATATGTGCCATTAAAAAACCACTATATTTTTGTCATCCGCCTATCATGCAAGGAAGAATAGCTACACTATGGTGTTATGTATAATGTGTTATTATTACTCAATAAACTCTTGTAGTCAAATGATTTGACACATGTTATTTTTTCTCTTGCTTAATTTAATTTATCTTATTGTAATAATCTCATAATTGATTTATAATTTGATGTCTCTTTCTCTTTCTCCCTGTCAAAATGTCAAAGTAAGTTGGAATATTAAGAAGAAAAAAAATAGAGAAACTAAATACATATAAACATTACCATACCAAAGGCAATAGTTGGTGATGAAATAAATTGAATTTTTGAGATTTTGCTAATCATTCTTACAATTCCTGCAAAACCAAAAACATAACTCAAAAGATAATAAATAGATTAAGAAAATGTTAAATAATAAATCTATTTGATTTCACTAAATCATAAACAATGGTACTTTTATCTTTTTCTTTGTTTCTCTCCAAACTAACAAATACCTTATTTGTATAAATTGTGTGGTTTTAAAATAGACAACAAAAAAAAACTATTAACTTTCTTATTTGTTGGACATACACAAATCAAGTTTCAGCTCCTGAAGTAATTTTGTTTATACTAAATAAACTAAATTTTTATTAAGTTAACCTTTGATTGTATCTTATCTTATGGACGACAATAATGAATATTAAAAAAAAAACTAAAAATATATATATCCATAAAAAAATGAAGCTACTTCTAAGTGTTGTTTGTTAGTATGTGTGGGAATAAATATATAGTTACAGTTTAAAATTCAAAGAGAGGAGACACTCATCTGCTTCAAAAGTAGGCATTGTCCAAACCCGGTCCGGGCTGGTCCGAATATTTCTTGCTAAACCCCAAAATCCTTTTAAAAAAACAATAATCTAAGTTTTGTTAATTATCAAAAATCAATTAACATATAGATAACCAAAGATTTGAAAAATTGTACACACCTGGATTTAAATCCTCACTTAATTCAGCGATCCACGACACCTGAAAGCAAAAGACATAACTTCATGTTTTAACTTAAGATATTATTACACATCAATAATAATAATTCGATTAAGAAACATAAAGAAAATCATTTAAAACTTTTGAAAATTACTCGAATTTTTTTTATCTTCCACAGTAACCTGTTCGGGTAATTTTTTTTATTTATTTAAAAGTTATCTATTGGTTTTGGAATTAATCAAAAATATTATCCAATATTTAACAAAAACTATCTTAAACTTCTATATACAATAAATATTATCCTAAATTTCAAAAAATTACCCCAAATATTGTAATTGCATATAAAACAATTCATAATTTTCACTTAGATAGTAATACTAAATACCTGAATTACCCTATCCGTTACCCGCATTTACCCTACCTGTTTTAATAAACGCAATTCTCAAAAATAACATAAAAAATGTCCATGCCTAGCTATGCAAAATCTCCCTCTAATTTGAGTGTATTTTCGGAAACTTTTGTATAAGCTTCAACAATTCAAAAACAAGAAAACAAAAGAAAAAGAGTAAACTAAAAATGAAAACTTACTTTTGAGCACCACAGTTACAAGGGATCTTGTTGTCTTCTATAGGGAACTTGTAGTTATAGCAAATCTCTTCGCCGGTGTCTATATGCCTTTTCGCGTAAATGAATATCTTCTTCTTACCATCTAAGCTTATAATCTTCGTGTAACAGTTTGGCTATACATAAACCACACAACACAATGGCTATTCAATATGTAGTGTTTACGATTTAGTTTTGAAAGTTTAGGACTTAGTTTTCAAGGCTTTAAGCTAACTTAAATTTTGGGTTATTTTTGACAAAAACTTTTAAAAGTGTAAGTTTTTATGTCGAAGAAACTTGATATAAGTGCTATATATATGAGATTTGTCCTAAAAGTTATTTAATCCTATATTCAATTTTCGCAAATCATCCCCAAAAGATAAAAAAAATCGGAAATTTGTTACAAAAGTGGTATTTATAAAAATTCCGAGAGTGTATGTTATTTTGTCGAAGAAACGTGATTTAGTGGTATATATATGTGAATTGCTCTATAATTACCTCACATGAATGGTTAATAAACCTCGCGATGCCGCCACGCTTTGTAGCATCAATCTAAAGACTCAAACAAACGATTTCAGAAACTGTCTTTAACGATTAAGATATAAACTTAGATTAAGAGTTTAATGTAAAATAACTAACCACGTAGCCGTCATCGAGCCTGAAAAGATAACTGCTTCCGATTCCCATCTTTTCATATTGGCGTTCGCGTATCTCAGATATCTTTAAAACCAGACAATATCAAATATAATTCACAATCAAAATTCAAAGAGAGGGAAAGATAAAGATAGAGAGAGAGAGAGACAGAGCATAACAATCTGTCTTAAAGTAGAGTAACGTCGTTTATACAAGAAGCTACTTAACCAAACCAAACCAAGATTTTTTCAGTTTAAAAGTTCCACGGGCTGAACCAATAGGCATAATAATGAGTTTGGTTTAGTTACCGGAGAATTATGGTTCGGGTTTAACAGATAGGTTTATTGTATTTCAGCGGGATTATACTCGAATTAGATTGGTTTATACCAAAATTAGATCGGTTTTCATTAATAACCGAACTAAATCACATGAATTTAACCGAAAATACCCAGCTCGGTAAAGTCGCAGGCCTACTTAACAGAACAAGATAAACTCACTAGAAAACACATATTATGATAAGAAAAAACAAGTCAATAAAATACTTACCGAAGAACGAATCAACTCTCCAACATATTCGATCACAAAATCCTCGGCTTCGATAGGTTCAAGCGCGACAAGTCCCCAATCATGTATATTACTCTGTTGAAACTTCAATCTCTTCTTTCTCGCCTACCACAACAAAAAACACAGCCCAAAAAGACATCAACAACTCAAAAACACAACCATAGGTATGTTCTGATAGTTTTGTCGTATTTTCGAGAAAAACATTTCAATTGTATATCGAAAACTTTTGAGAAGTGCCCTTTTTGAAATCACCATCAACTGTGAAACTTTCAAGAGATCGGCTCCATCAGCAGCGGCTAAAAGGTTACGCATTTTAGCCCGGTTCGTTCTCGCAGAGAGACTATGACCGTTGTTGTTGTTGTGATTCGGATTGATTTTGGAACCCGAATGTTGCGTGTGTTGTACGTAAGAGCTTCCTCTAACGCGTGATCTCTCTTCGGAGCTAGCTTTTAATGACCACGCGTGCCAAGCCCATCCGTTAATCGATGTTCGTGCACATCCATCAGACTCTGGTGGCGAAAATAACACTAATGACTTTTTGTTTATTGATTTTGAAATCAAATCTTTAATAGGAGAAGGCTCTTGTGTATGTTTCTTTCTAACAATCAATTTCTTCGAACCTGGTTAAATAATTTAACAAGTAAATGTAGTTAGAGGTAAAAACGAAAGGAAAATTCCAAAAATACCATCTTTTAAGTTTTGTTTTGTAAAAAATATCAGCTCTCAAGGTTTTTCCTGTCAAAATACTATTTTTAAGTATTTAGATAAAAAAGATACCATCACAAGTTTTTCTGGCATAAGATACCCACTAAAGAGGTGTTTGGTCAAAAATATTATAAAATCTAAAGTAGCTTACAATCTTCAAAAACTAAAGTTACTAAACCCTAAACTAAACCTTACCCCCTTTAAAAGTTAAAACTAAACCCTAAGCACTAATTAGTGAACTCAAAAGTGCGAGAACTTGTTTTTGTATATGTGGTAATATTTTTAGTGATATTTTTGGCCTAAAAAACTAATGACTATGGTATTTTAAGGAATTTCTGAAAAAGAAATAACAGTGTAGAAAACAGAAAAGGTTTATAAGAAATAATTTGCCTTTTTGCAGCTTATTTGATGTATTGCAAGGAAGCTTTTCTTCATCTCCAACATCTTTATAAGGCAATGATAATCTTCTGCGTGATGGTACACCGGAGATTTCATCATCCAAAGAATGTTTCCTTTTAAGCATCGACGACGGCGAAGATGCTTTAAAGAAAGAAAGTACACTCATTGTTAGAATCTTGAAGCCTATGGATTTTCAAGTAGCATTACCATAATTAAACAGCTTAAGTACGGCGGCCGATACTTATACACTTACACTTACATGGTGTCTTATGTGATACAATCTTTACTCCTTCAACATATCTTTCATGATTTGACATAACTTGGCTTTGCTTCCCAGAATGTTCTGGAGAATAGTGATATAGTTTTAAAAAAAAACAGTTGAAGGAGGAGGCATTTCTCAGAAACTCGGAAATTAAATAGAGAGAGATTCTTACTCTTCTGTCCCTTGCTTAGGCACTGAGGCGAAGATTCTTTATCGCATATCTCAGGTTCATCTCTGACTGACATATTCTTTCTCTTAAGCTTTGATGTATGAGCTGTTTTTTAAAAAATGATGATATCAGTACACTGATATCGAAATTAAAACCACACATATATATATACAAAATATAAAGTCATACTTACTTCTTAGTCTTGTTAGAAGGAGTTCTTCATCGCATCCATTTTGAGTTTTCTCATATATTACTTTACTTTGAGCATCTTTATTGACTTTTTCTTTACGAATCTTCGCCACATTCTTTATAACTGCTGCATAATCATAACGTTAACAGTTACATTTTCTCTAAAATATATTATAAAAGGTGAGAATTTAGAAAAAGTTCGTTAAAAATAACACGAGCAAAAGTTTTATTCCAAAAACACCACAAATACAAAAGATGGGTTTCAACACCTTAGAATTTGATGTCTTTTTTCGTTTAGGTTGAATATTTAGTGTTTAGGGTTTAGTTTCAAAGAGGATAGGGTTTACTTTTGAATGTTTTAAGCTAATTTAAGTTTGTAGTATTTTTTGACAAAAAATCTACATAGTTATCTATAAAACTTTTGAGAAGTGTGTTATTTTGGTCAAAATGACTGCATAACAATAAGGTTAAAACATTTTCTCTAAAATAGATTATAGAAAGCTGAAGTATTTAGAGACATTCGTTAAAAATACAATGAAACAAAAAAAAACTATTCCAAAAACACCACAGATACAACAAATGTGTTTTAACACCTTAGAATTTGATGAAAAACTTGTTTAGGGTTTAGTTTTGAAAGGGAATGGGGTATAGTTTTGTATGTTTTAAGCTAATTTAAGTTTTGTAGTATTTTAGACAAAAACTACATAGTGGTATCTATAAAACTTTTGAGAGTGTTATTTTTGTCAAAAAAAATATTATTTGGTGCTATATATATATATGAGAATTGCACATAAATTTGCATACCATGATCATGCCTCTCACCATTCCTCATCTTCTGTTGACTTGACAGATCTACACTGTTTGTATCCGCTTTTTTCAATGAATGAGAATCTCCATATGATTTCTTAGATGGCTTTTCTGAAGTCTGATTCGGTTTATTAGATCGTACAATCTTTTTCCGAGCCAATGTTGTTACTTTCCGTGATGTGATGAATCCGTTAAGAGAACACTTCATGAACTCTGATTTCCAGTCCCTCATTACATCGTTGTGCAGCTTCTGTCTAAATAAGGCTTTTGCGACGTATTCTCCAATCTCAAGAGTCGATTCCTTTGACCTTATGGGTGAAAACTTACGGTGCAAAGACGGCATTGTAATATTGGTTTCGTATCCAGGAGGTGGCGGCTCGTGTGTATCAAACTCATCGACGAAAGCGCTGTCTGAAATCTCTAATGTTGTAGTAAAAGTATTAGCGATAATATCCGAAGATGTGATTTGCTCTGAGGATTTTCTGTCTTCTAACAGTCTTTGAGAATCACCACGAAAAGGGTTTTCCTGCAACAATTTGGATTCAGCTCAAACAAAGATGATAAAAATGAAAAATTCTCAGAGAAAGAACTTTTTTTGGTAGACATAAAGGTGGTAGACATATTAAGCAGCAAGCAGCAATTCAGGTAGACACAGATGGTGAAAATGAAAACTTCCCACAGAAAAAAACAATTTGTGGTAGACATACTAAGCAGCAATTCAGGTACACACACAAGTGGTAAAAATGAAAATTTCCCACAAAAAGAAGACTGTGGTAGACATACTAAGAGGCAATTCAGGTAGACACAAAGGTGGTAAAAACGAAAAACTTCCAACAGAAAAGAACATTTTGTTTCTGCTAGTCCTTACCTTCTGCGTTTTGCCTTTTCTTAACGTACTAGCAGAGTTATTCGCTCCGTCTTTAATGAGAGTGCCAATATACTCAGTCAAGCTAGTTTCAAGAGACAGAAACAGCTCACTTTCAACATGTTTTGAAATGCTTGCTATAATGCTTTCTTCATGAGAACTCGATTCGTTGAAGTAAGCAGTTTTGCAAGAAGATGTATCCACCCTACAAGTAAACTGCAAAACATTAAAAAATGACACTCGCTTCACTAATGAGCAAAAGAATTACTAGAAAAAGACATTCATATTGAGAAAGTTAAACAAGCTCACACTCTCAACTGCTTCTGTTCTGTCTGAATAATTCGTCTGGGAAACCTTACAGTAGCTAGAGACAGTTGACGCGTTGAGAGAACGAAACCAAAGTTTGTTCTTCCTCCAAGACGACAAAAAAGTTGCAACGGTATCGTAAAACGTGGAGTTCCACATGATTTGCATGCAGTAGTGGTGAAGTATTCCTTGTACAGCTGAGCAAGATGTCTGAAAGTTCTCAGAACTTCCTACAGATTTAGTATATTTGACCGACTCGTCTAGTAAGTTCTTACAGCTACTTGCTTCAGTACTCAAGACAGCGGCTTTCTCCAAGTGAACATTTTGAGACTGTTCAAACAAAATTTAGCTTATGATTCAACAATAGCCCTCGAATGGTTACAGTAGATAAATGCTACGAAAAGAGTTACCGATAATGATTCAACAACATGGGCAACAGAACCGGGTGGATCAGGCTTGAGATGCTCCTCGCTTTTCTTGGCTATAAGAAAGTCCGAAATCACACTGCTTATAATTTCGTCGAGCATTGCTCTTCTAGCTGTTTTCATTATCCCGCTCTGAAGCTGAGAAGAGAGTTCATCAGAAACCTCGGATACAAAGCTCAGACCAGACACTGACTCGTCACGATCAGCACAACATTTCACCCTCCAAACACCAATTAATGAAGCTAATGTGATTGGTTTACACTTACTCTCACCATCATGCACCTACAAAACAAAAACTCTTCAAGCAGCGACGCGAGAGAATAATCATCATTTTAAAAGTCTAATGTTATGTACACATTGCTTCCAATTATAAAGCTTACAAGGGTTGTATCCGAGACATATCCACATTGCTTCCAATTATAAAGCTCCATTACAGAATGTGGTCCATGTTTAGTTCCTTCACCATCCACAATAAACCAGCAAGCATGTTCGTTTCCCTAGGAGACAATCACAATTCACAAACAAATCAAACACAACCCAAGATAATTTTTCTTACTCAAGCTATAGCGCCAAATCATGACAAACACAACCTACAAAAGTATCTTCTTATGCTGAGCTATATAGCGCCAAATCATGACAAAACACAACCTACAAAAGTATCTTCTTATGCGAGCTATATAGAGCCAAATCATGAAAAAACAAAACATACAAAGTACCTTCTTAAGCGAGCTACATAGCCAAATCACAACAATGTGAGAAATAGAGCCAACAAAGTATCTACTTTTGCGAGCTGTAGAGTCAAATCACGGCAAATACAACCTACAAAAGTATCTTCTTACACGAGCTACATAGCCAAACCATGACAAAAACACAACCTAAAGAGAAGCTTCTTATGCAAAGTTATAGAGCCAAATCATGACAAACACAGCCTACAAAAGTATCTCCTTACACAAACCTAATAAACCCAAATCATGAAAAGTAAGCATACCAATGAAAGCAATGAACCCAAAAACCTCTCTTCCTCTCCGCTTAACAAAGAATGATCCGACACAGAACCGTTCGAACCGGTCTGTATAAGCAACGCCTTGTCTATACTCACAACACCATTACTCTGTTGTAGATAAGCGAAGCCAGTGGAGACATGGTCAGGGTACTCTTTGAAATACTTCAAAGGAATCTGACGATTAGAGACGACATAGCCATTGATGATCGGATAAACGAGAAGATCTTCAGGTAAGAAACTGGTGGATAAGCCATCGTAGAGCTGATCTTGAGTGTAAGGTCCACACATATGGCCTTGGTGATTTCCGTACATCCATCCACTCGCGTAAACTGTGCATGAAGACGAAGATGAAGAAGAAGGCTCTTCGTCTTTCTCGCGATTCATCTCTTGTGGTTCATCAAAGAGAAGATTATGATGATGATGATGATGATGATGAGTAAAGAGTAGGCGATGTGAAGCGAGATTGGTCTCTGTGAGGATTATTGGGTTTTTCGAGATTTTGATTTCTTTTTAGGGAGAGAAATTAGGGTTTTTAGATGTAGGAGAGACGAGAGAGGTTTGTTGAAGAAAGGGGTAGAAATTTATTATTATTATTTTTTGGTGTAACACTTTTTATTTTATTTTTTTAATCTTTGATTATAGAGCAAAATTACATGCCCACCGTTTGAATTGCATTTTATAAAGGGAGAATAACAAAACTATATCATTTGAATTATATTTCACAAAACTACATCATTTTAAAAATACTTCACAAAACTACATCTAAATACTCAAAATTAAAGCTAAATAAACCTTACCCACACAATCCTACCCCTTAATATTATACCATAAACACTAATTAGCGAACCCAAATGAAAAGATTTTAATTTTGGTAATTTTTTAAAGAGTAAATCAAACTTTTAAAATTTTGAAAGGGTGTAAATATGTGAAAATATTGAATTAGGTGTAGTTTTGTGAAGGAGGGATTGAAAGAGTGTAGTTTTGTGAATTTCCCTTTTATAAAACTACTTCATTTTATAAAATATCACCATTTTAAAATTATTTTACAGAGCTACACCTAAAAGTAAAAACCCAAAATTAAATCCAAATAAAAAGATTTTAACTTTGGTATTTTTAAAAAGGTAGATCAACTTGTAATTTTTTTTAAAATGTGTAATTATTGAAAAATATTGAATTACATAAAATTTTGTGAACGAATGGATGAAATGATATAGTTTTGTGAATCCTCATTTAATATAATAAAACAAAACGAGAGAATTACAAACTTACATCATTTGAATTGTATTTTGCAAAACTACATTATTTCAAAGTCACTTTTCAAAAATATATCTAAACAATCAAAATAAAATACAGATAAATCATATTCACACAATCTTACTCCTATAATACTACAATAAACATTAATTAGCAAACCTAAATAAAAATATTTTAATATTTGTAATTTTTTAAAGGTATACTAATCATTTAAAATTTTGAAAGAGCGTAAATAAATAAAATATTGAATTTTGTAGAGTTTTGTAAATGAATGGATAAAATGATGTAATCTTGTGAATTGTTCTTTACAAAACTACATAAACTTTCAAAATTAAATTCAAATAAATCATACCCATACAATCATAACCATTTAAAATTAGTGGAATTCACAAATCTACAACCTTTCAACCCCTTCTTCACAAAACTACTCTTAAAAAAAATTTCATTTGGGTTCGCTAATTAGTGTTTAGGGTATAGTATTAAGGGGGTAGAATTGTTTGGGTAGAGTTTATTTGGATTTAATCTTGAGTGTTTAGGTGTAGTTTTGTGAAGTATTTTAAAAATGGTGTAGTTTTGTGAAATATAATTCAAATGATGTATTTTGTGATTCTCCCTTAAAATTATACCCTAAACATTGATTAGCAAACCCAAAATGAAAATATTATAACATTTTCATAATTATTTTAAAGGTAAATCAACCATTTAAAATTTTGAAAATATGCAAATACATAAAAATATTAAATTAAATAGAGTATTATAAAAAATGACGAAATCGTGTGCTTTGTTAATTCCTCAAAACATTATGAAACTATCAAAATTTAGAAATTGTTAATAAAAATAATAAAAGTTATATCACCCACAAAAACTTATATTTTTTTTTACATAATATAGGAAAAACACCACATAATTCATTAACTTTCGAAAATGTCATTTAATTCTTCAATTTTCAATTTGCTATTATTTTATTCTCCAACTTTAAGCGCCAAATTATTAAATCTCTACAATCATTGATCAAGACATTTTATACCCTATTAAAGTCAACATTTAACTCTCAGTTAAATGACGTTAAAACTTAAAACGATGCGTTTTTTGCAGTGTTCAAGAAAGCGCTAGACGCTAAGCAGACGGTGACCTAGAGACTAGTGCCTAGAACGCTTAGTCGGAGCCTAGGCGATTTGGTAGGCGGTCTAAACGTTTTAAAAAACATACAATATATTATATATACATAATAGAATATACAAAATATCATAGTTTATACATAATAAAATATTTTAAAACATTTTTATTATTATTTAATAGAATTGATATCTTTATTCTATAATATAAAATATTAAATATAATAATTATAAATAATAAGATTATATTATGTTCTTTTTTATACCATCGTAATATTTTAGGCGGGTTAAAAAGAAATCGGGACGGTCTTCTAGCGCCTAAGCGCCGCCTAGGCGGACGCCTATAACACTTTCTTGAACACTGGTTTTTTGTTACTTAAAAGTCTTTGTAAAATCGAAAAAAAATCCCCAAATCAAACCCTAAAATTCGATCATCATCACTCCTTAAGACGGAAACGAAGTCGGTCCCTCCTGGGTTCACCTGTGTTTCAGAGGCAAAACCGACTCTGGTAAGATTTTTCGATAATCTCTTTTTTTAGATTTGTGTTCGTAGTTTGATTGTAGGATACGTCTTGCATATTCAGGAATGGTTGATTTGCCTTACTTCGATGAGATCGATCCTTCCGCCATTGTTGTCCTCTTGATTACTCAGTAATGTTTTTGCTTCTTTTAGGTTAATTACTTGTTTTATTGGTTTCGAAAGCTTATAGTGTATATATAGATTGAAGAAGATATATTATTTTGTGTTAAGAAGTACATAGAGAAAGTTCAGTAAAGAGAAACGATAGTTTTGATTTTGGTTTTAGTATCTATGTAGTTTTTGATTGGCATTTTTGTCAATTTTATGAAGAGTTTTAAGTTACAAGAAACGCAGTCATTTTCTTCTAAGTTAGTAGTTAGTACATACACTAAGCAATAACAAACATACACTAATTAATAGTAACCTCGTCACATTTAATGCTAGCGCCACGTGTAGGAAAATCACTTATCAAATAATGTTATAGAGATATTTAATCATTTAATTAAACGGAGAATTGCAAAACTACACCATTTGAATTACATTTCACAAAACTGCAATTTCAAAATAATTTCACAAAACTACACCTAAACACTAAAAATTAAATCCAAATAAACCATACACACACAATTATACCCTCTTAATATCATACCTTAAACACTAATTAGCGAACTCAAATGAAAAGATTTTAATTTTGATAATTTTTTAAAGGGTAATCAAGCTTTTAAAATTTTGAAATTGTGTAAATATGTGAAAAAATTAAATTATGTAGAGTTTTGTAAATGAAAGGAAAAAATGATGTAGTTTTGCGAATTCCTCTTCATTCAATGATTAAAATTGATGGACGAAATATTACAAAGTTTTGTATTCTTTTGACCAAAATTAAAGTAAACTACTCAAATTAATGGTAAACTTGCACATATTCTTGAAAACATCTTATAAAAAAAACAAAACAAAAAGTGTAAAACATCATATATTAAAAAAACAGTGGGAGTATCAAACAACAATTCTCAATGAGACTTTTTGTAGCCTTCCAATACAAACATGGATTCATGTTTTCTCCCCAAGTTAGTACACTCGAACCCTAACGTATCGGCCAAGATTCTTTGAACATGGTTCGCCACCTCATACGAGCTTTTTCCAGACAAACATGTTTCTTCTGTCGGAAGCTGGTTTAGAAATGTGACTTGGTAAACAATTATTGGGTTCATGAATAAGATTATCATGTCAAGACCATCCCAAGTTCTAATTGGATTTTGGAATAATCCTACTTTACAGTCAATAGCCACAGGCACAATCTTATCGGTTACTTCTGCAAACATCGCGCTAAACCTGCATTTTTTAACAAATAAAAGAGTAATTAAATACCATCAAAGATGTTTGGAGGCATAAATAACATCACAAGATTTTAGTACTAAATATTAGTACTAAATTGTTTTGAGCAAACATTATCCCATAAGAGGAATTCACAAAACTACACCCTTTCAACCTTTCCTTCACAAAACTACACCCAATTTAATATTTTCACATATTTACACATTTTCAAAATTTTAAAAGCTTGATTTACCCTTTGAAAAATTACAAAAATTAAAATCTTTTCATTTGAGTTCGCTAATTAGTGTTTAGGGTATAGTATTAAGGGCGTAGGATTGTGTGGGTAGGGTTTATTTGGATTTAATTTTGAGTGTTTAGGTATAGTTTTGTGAAGTAATTTTGAAATGGTGTAGTTTTGTGAAATGTAATTCAAATGGTGTAGTTTTGTGATTCTCCCTTATCATAAACACACAAATAGTAACAAAAGTATAAATATTTTATAATTTATATTTTTTTTTTCATTCCGGCTTAGTATTTAGTGTTTTTGATTTAATGTTAAGGTTTTAAGTTTATTTTTAAAGGTATTAAACTATTTTTGAATTTAGAGAGAATTACAAAACTACACCTTTTAAATTGCATTTCACAAAACTACACCTTTTTAAAATCACTTCACAAAACTACACCTAATTACTAAAAATTAAATCGAAATTAGTTTTCCCACAAAATCCTACACCTTCAATATTATACCCTAAACACTATTGTCAAATACTAATTAGCGAACTCAAATGAAAATATTTTAATTTTGGTAATTTTTAGAGCATAATTGAACCATTTAAAATTTGAAAAGGGTGTAAAAGTAGGAAAAAATTGAATTATGTGTAATTTTGTGAAAGAATGATTGAAATGATGTAGTTTTGTGAATTTATCTTAAATTTAAGTTTTTCTAGGGGGTATGTTAGTCACAAAGAACTTGAGATGATATTGTTAGCCTAAAATTTTAAGAATATGATATTTGGGGTTTTATAAAATTATACCCCTTGAAGTATACTTTGCAAAAACACAACTACTTAAAACCATTTTCACAAATAAACCTAAACATCCAACCATTGAATAGAAATAAACTCTAAACCTTAAATCTCACCCATTCAAAAATAAACCCTATATCTGAATTATTTTTTTTGTTTGTATCATTATAATTTGAAATGAGTATAATTTTGTAAAATAGTGTTTCAGAAGATGTAATTTTTTAAGTTCTCGTGATATATTTTCGAATTTCCCATAAATTAACATTAACTATAAAATTAAATCTTTTGTAAATAATATGAAAGACTAACCGAAACACAAACGGTTGAAAGCAAAAGGTGCCTTCAGGACAAAGCACTAGATCCCCTTTAGATAACTCTTGCTTCATCTTTACGGCATCGATATCTCGATTTTTAGTAAACCGGACAATAGGGACCGGAGTGAGAATATCGTAGAATCTCGATATACATTGGATGTAACGGCCGGTACGCTACGTCCTAGCACATAAGATATCAAAACTGGATCTATCATAGTTCTATGATTACATACAAATAATAAGTTATCATCGGATTTTTCGATAGGTGGTTCGCCCTTTACTATGACTCGCACTCCGGATAGTCCAATAATGTAAGGTATGATCCAGATTGGGAGAATCGACCCGATAATGATCCGCGTAGCCGCGAGAAGGATACCAAATGGGATCCATAAGAGGATAAGAAGAGACGTGGCCGGGGTAGGAAGGTTCACTAAGCGTGCGGCGTGGAAGATCACTGGCTTTGGAAGTTGTATTTCAAGTTGTTGATTAAATCGGTTCGGGTTGATCGGGTCAAGAATTTGCTCCTAGATAGATAAATACAATATAATCTCTATACATTAATATTCGATAGACTAATTTGTTTATAAAATAATAAATTTTGTGATCCTAAATTTGACTTTTGCTCCGTAAATTATCACTATAAACTAATATTTTGTTGTAGTCTTAATATTATTAATTTATAAAGATTTTAAGATACATGTTATAACTAACAATCAATCAATACTACATTACAACCTTTACAAATTATTTATACGTGATAAGTCAATAATTTTTCATAGTGACGAAATTGATTTTGGGTTTAACCCATATCAATTAAAAACACTATAAATCAATAAAATAACACAATCCCAAAATATTAATTTATAGAGTTTTTTTTTTTTTAATTTATAGAGTTTTTATTGTATTTTAATACTTAAGTGATTCTTTCTGCGCATTAGGTCAAATTCTTGATAAAATCAACTTCTTGATAAAATCAACTTCTTGGGATAATGTTATTGAATAGTTTAAAGAAGACAAAGTTATCTTGAACTACATTTTTCCCACTACTAAAAATTATTCGTATATATATCCACGAATGAGCCACGATTTTTTGTGATTAAATAATTAACCACGAAGAATTAACAAAAAAAATCATAGAGCTATAATCACGAAAAATCCATGACAATTCAATGTTATAGTTTGTAGGTAAATCTTTATAACTTTTTCTTGTTTTTTCATCAACTGTCGTGGCTAGTTTGTGGATATACGAATAATTTTTTTATGAATAACATGTTTACTGTATATAGAAAAAGTTACCTCACATAATGACATGAAGGTTGTGGAAGAAGTCGAAACCGGCCTTCCAAGTCCTAGATAAGGTTTATGGTCAACAAAAAAGCTAGCAACACGGTTTAAATTACATTGATCGATATCGGTTTCACGTAAAAAACCGGTAAGAAAACCAAATCGATTCACGTCAAGCTCTGGACCAATGACCTCATCAGCTCCTAGATGTTCTTTAGCAAACCATTCCACCATAACTCGAGGCATTCTCGTCACCACAACTTTTTTCGTGCACGATCCAAATACCGTCCACGTCGCCACGGTTAAGTCATCCATGTAAAACTTGGGTAGGATGATTTTAGCCATATGTTTGATGTTATTTTCGCGTAAACCAACAAAAGCTACAAAAGTCATTAGCCTAAGAGAGGCGTTTTCGTAGCCAAAAACGTCAATAAGTGCGATGACGGGCCAAAGAAATAGCAAGAAAGCGAAACGGAACAAACCAGAAGCATCAAAGGCAAGAAGCATGAAGTATGAGAATGTGTTTTTGTTGTTAAGTAATGTTCCTTCAAATTCGGACACAACCGAACAAAACTTTGTTCTCCATGTCTCCATGATAATTTTTTTTGGGAATAATTAATGTAATAGAATGAGTTTTATTTCTTCTCTTTTTTTTGAAGATTATATAGAAGGTTGGTGACCAAGCCAAAATATATAAATTTAACATAAAAGGTTTAGTTTTTTTTTTTTTTGTTAAACCGGGAGGTTCTGGGCCGAAGCCCATAATCCCCCTAGGCCCGCGACCAATCTTTGATAATACCAATTAATGGCGTAAATCATCGCTCCCAACGCGGTTCGAACTCAGGAGAACTCAGGACCTTGTTCAGCGGTACAACATCAACGATGTAGTCAAAAAGCCTACGGAGACGGTCCCTTATGAAGCTTTGGTGATTGAGTGGAGAAAGATGTTAGAAATGGTAAGACTAGTGATGATGCAAGGAGCAAACCCAAAGCTCCAAAAGTGGAACACCAATCCCCTCCTAGGAAGTTCAGAAAGGTGCATTGGAACATGTCTCAAAACCGCGTCATTAGAAAGTTAATCAACGAGGTTAAATCTTTGAAGAAAGCTTTCAAGAAAGAAGCAAGGAGTGCTCGCTACGACTCAAGGCAAAAGAAGCACAAAGATGGAGTCGAGTTTGGGGTGAAAGGAGTAAAACTCAAGCCGCCCCTGGTACACGAAGTTGTCACCGAAGGAGATTCAATATCTCTTTCAAGCCCCAATGTCGCCTAGAAAGAAGGGGGTAAAGTCAAGCTAAAAGACTATAAACAAGCTCACTTGGGAGGAAGTCCCATGTTTATCCTTGTATATAAAATTTTAGTTTGCATTTAGATGATAATTTACTTAGAATTTATGTCGTGTTTGATGGTTTCAGGTGAAAAACGAAGTAGGAAAACGAATTTTGAAAGGGGTATCGGCCTGTTATATCGGTTGTTGGACCGATATCGGGCAAGAGTATCGGTCTGCTGGGACCGATACAGAAGACAAGAAAAACGAAGTACTCCTATCGACGAGTTGTATCGGTTGCTGGACCGATATGGGGCAAGAGTATCGGTTTGCTGAGACCGATACAGACGACTTCGACTCGTCACGTTATTACTACTGAGGTAACACCTGAACCATGTGCATACGCATTAGTTTTTCATATTAGAGTCATTCATACATGCATTTAGGGACCTCTTTCGATACTTGTTTCACACGGAGACCGTGTGATTTTAGTTTGGGGGAGTAATCATATTAGCCTTCGCATATTAGCATTCATAAAAAAAATAAAAATAAATAAAATTCTGCATTTAGGATTAATTCATTGCATTTAGGTCATATGCATAGGAGATCTATGATGATGCTAACCTTGTAATGCGACACACTTAGTGTTTTGAACAGTATCTTAGGTGTAGTGTCTTCCGTAAACGAATTAGAACTCGCTGAAAAACTTGAAACCGCAACCCTAGACATTGATGTTTAAAAAGCCAATTCTGTGGTTATGAAATTTGGTAGTTCTAAGTCACCTTCGAAAAATTATCTGAACTTAAACTTGACTTTTAATTAGCATGATTGATAGTTTTCAAGAGAATTTTTATGGCTTTGTGATTTCTACGGATTGTGGCTTCCTAAACCGAAACACTTAAAGCGCAATCCGGTCATTCTCATTCTAAGGATGATTCCCCTCTCACCCCCTAAACCTTAACCCAAACACTTGCGAGAATTCTTTTCATTTAGTGATTGTTTGGTTTCGCAAAAACTTGAAAGTATAGGGAGCGACAAGAAAGGACATCCATTGGGCTAGTTTTTCGTAGACTATTGAATTAGAAAGGGATAACGGTTTGGTGAGACACGTCTTTGAGTTTTGAAAAATAAGAAAATAAACACGAGTAATTGTAAACACCTAGGGGGTAAAAGAATGGCTAAGTAAAAAAAAAAAAAAAAAAATCGATTAAGAAAAAAAAATAAAAAAAATGAAGAAAAGAAACTTAGCCAAAAAAAAATCCCCTAAGGTAGTTAATAAAAGAAAAAAAACTCGATGTTTAAGTGTTTAAATCTTTAAAAGAAAGACGATGGGTTAGTGGATAGTCTTGAGTAGGGATGGATGTCCGGACTTGTATGCATCAGTTGCTTCTTGTCTTTCCTGGTTTTGCTTAACCCTTTCACTCCCCGAGAGAAACCGCGCTACAACTAACCACATGCCTGAGTGTTAGCCTCCTCGTTTGATTCGAAATTCCGTTCTTACCTAGACAAATAGAAAAACTCTTGGAAATTTTTAATCATGTTTCATGCTCGATTGTGTTTAATTGAATGTGAAAGGTGTTTAGACTAAACAAGTGGATCACATACTTTTGGTAATAATGGCGGATTTAGACGGAGTTAAGGTAGATAGAAATAAGTAGAACTAGTTCGGTTGCGAGAGGGTACTATGTTTAGGATACTTGTTCATTATACTTCCCTGTTGCTTTTGGTTCTGAGGTCCCCGCCTCTACACTTTCTCGAACTTTGATGCAAATTCTCTTACTTGAGGACAAGCAAAAGATAAGTTTGGGGGAGTTGATAACTTGCATATTTTACACATTTTACCTTAGTTTATGCATTAGATTTAACTCATTTAGGCTGCATTTAGTATCATATAGGTTGCATTTTGGTTCGTTTCATGTATTTCAGGCTTCGGAGCGTTAAAACGGCAAAAGACGAAGAATTCAAGCAAAAAAGAAGTGGAAACACTTGCATCGGTTTGTTGTATTGGTTTCCCATGGCCGATATAGAAGAAATTCTTTTGCCGGGACTTGTATCGACCTGTCGTATCGGTCACACCTGGTCGATACAAGCTAAGGAGAACCTGAAGACATCGTATCGACATGATGTACCGGTTTGGAGTGGTCGGTACAGAGAAAAAGAGGAAAAGCACTTATATCGACTTGTGGTATCGGCTTGGCCTGACCGATACGAAGGAAACGAAGCCGAAGCAAGGTTATCGACCAGCACGTATCGACCAACCTGTATCGGTTTCACTTGACCGATACAGGCTGCGAAATTTATAGAAAATCGGTTTTGTTTTTGTAAAAAGGAAAATCAATTCCTAAACCAAATTGGTTTAATTGGTTTTCCTTTGGTTTAATAATATATTAGGGTTTTCTTATGTTTTGCAAACCTATCTTTTGTTTTTTTTGTTGGTGGTTCATCGTTTTTGTGTTTTGCTTTGACATTGGAGATTTCTTGGTGATTGCTACTTGGCCACCTTGTAATCTTCATCATCATCATCAATAAGAGTTTTTCTTGAACCCTTATTCTCTTGTCTTTGTTTATGTTTATGTTTTCTTCGAATTTAATTGTTTTGAATTTCAATATGCTTAGTGAGTAGTTTCAAATAGACAATTGGGTTATGGTAGAAAGGGGTTGATTGAATCTAAGATTGATAATTGTCTAGAACTTAAAAGATCATAAAACTTTAGTCTTTGGTAACAAACTTAAAGCCTTAATCGAGTTGGCCATTCGATTATTGAACCTAGGAAACTTTATGAATCGAGAGATTATAAAGGTTCCTGAACCATTACCTTAGAACCAAGCCTAGCTTAACCGAGAGATCTGTGTTAATAAGCTTGGTGGTTAGAATTGATTTGTTCTTAAAGTTTCTCGACGATTAAACTATCCAAGACATTGTTTTAGTTTAATTGTTGAGAAAATGATCATTGCCACGAGAGTGGATTGATCTAAAATCGTTTTCAAAACCTTAAAGATATTTTTGTAAAAGACAATTTGAAATCTGAAAGTTTAATCACCCTTTAAAACACCTTAACCTGATTGTTTAGCTTTTTATTAATCTTTTTTAAAACTCTTAATTCGCGTTTTTGTTTGTTTAAATTTCGGTTTCAAAATCGTTCACCAACAACCTTTTTAATCACGCTTAAACTGAGTTCGTTTCGCATAAATTCAAGTATATTGTTTGCTCCTGATTTGGTTTGACATCTTAAGTACTACAATTAAGATATTAGATTTAACGGGGTAAAATCTCGTTTATCAAATACATTTGTCCTACTCTATTACAAACACGTTTGACGTATCTGTGATCCAAGTAGGAAGAAATTGACTAATATTGTTTAGGGTTTAAAGTTAGAGGGTAGAGTTTTTTTGTTTAGAGTTTATTTAGATTTAATATTTAGTGTTTTTTTTGTCAAACTAATATTTAGTGTTTAAATGGTGTTTTGTGAAATGCAACTTTAAAAATGTAATTTTGTAATTCTTCCGTATAAAATCAGAAAATAATTTAATAAAAAAATCAGATAAATAAGTAGACTTTTTGTGATAGAAATATAGAATAAACTATAACTACTTAACTAATTTGAATAACTTAAAATTTGGAAACGAAAAAAAATAATTAATTTTTTATATGCAACCACGATTGAGTTATTGCGTTAAAAATAAGAACAAACTTGAAACAACGTTACGTTTTGACAAAATAGTTTTCTTACGATTGTACAGCTCTATTTAATAGCTTTATTTATTTATTTTTATTTCACAAAAAATATATGTCATTGTTTAACATTCGTTTGTTCTATTTCCATCATTTTTACTTTGTTTCGATCTGTACAAAGTTTGAAAATATCTTCACATCTCTATAATGTATAATATTTACATTTTATTATTATCTATTTCACGAAACTTCAAAAAGTAAAACACATAACAATTAAAATGGCTATACCATTTGGCATAACTCTCCCAACAAAACAACAACTATATCCATAGTAGGCCTTTCTTTAATAGCTTCATTTATACAAAGACAAGCAATCCTAAAATACTCATCAACACTCTTCTTCTCACTCTCTTCATCACACCCAACAACCATTTCAAAATACCTATTTTGCCCTTTTAACATAACCGCCCATTGCGCTATCCCTACTTCTTTATCGTCTACAAGGACCAGCCAGTTCGGCCGTCTCTTCGTCGCCATCTCAAGCATCAAAACACCGAAACTATACACATCCGCTTTAACAGTCGCCGCAGTGTTCCCTTCCCAGTATTCCGGGGGCATGTACCCCATCGTACCGGCCACTTGTGTCGAAACATGAGACCTAGACGCGTCCTCCATCATACGGGCTAGCCCGAAATCCGCTATGTGAGCTACGAAATCCGAGTCTAACAAGACGTTGCTCGATTTAATATCTCTATGTATAATTGGTTTCGTGAGTCCGTGGAGGTAAGCCAAACCTCTAGCTACTCCGTGAGCAATCCGCACACGAATTGGCCAGGACAAAGCGCAACTACGAGTCGTGCTTTGTCCTGACAGAGCACAGTGATCTATGCTCTGTCCCGATTGTCCCGACAGAGCACAGTGATCTGTGCTCTGTCCTGATTGTCCCGAGAGAGCACGACGATCCGTCTCTATGGAGATATCGTCGTCGTGCTCTGCCTCGTGGAGCCAGTAATCTAAACTACCATTATCTAAAAACTCGTAGATCAAAACCCGATCACGGCCGTTGATGCAATAGCCAAGTATCCTAACGATATTGGGATGAAGAAGCTCTCCTAAAGTCTCAACCTCGGCGGAAAACTCTCTAAAACCTTGCAAAGCGTCTTTGTCGAGCTTTTTAACCGCAACGACGACGCCGTTGGAAAGTTTGGCTCTGTAAACGAAACCGAAGCTTCCGTCGCCGACAATAAGATCAGGCGAAAAGCCTTTAGTAGCTACGGAGAGATCCTCCATCGATATTTGCGTGTCGGAGATCGACGGATCGAAACTGGCCACATCAGTTAGATCTTGAGATCTGACGGCGAGGATTGGATTTGGAGATGGACGGTGAGGATTGTGTTTATTTGATCGACGGCGAGTGAGGATTATGAGGAGGAGGAGGAGGAGGAAGATGATGATGAAGACGGAGGTTGTTGTGGCGGCTAAGATCGCTGCGATTTTGAAATCCATAGAGAGAGAAGTAAGAGGAGAGAGAGAGAGGAGAGCGATAATCGGCCATTGATAGTGACGGAGGAGGAAGAAGAAGAATCGTTGCTTGACTCGGAGATTTAAGACTAGTCAACGATTTTAGCTTCAAAAAGATTATGAAACGAAATAAAATGTCATTCCAAAAGTACCATTATTAAAAAGTTTACAAAAAAAGAAAGGGAGAAGATTGAAGAAATTATTTGGTATCAAAAATACAATTAAAAAAAATTATTTTACAAAAACACCACCAAAACAAAAAAAATGAGTTTTAAATTTTATAATATTTTTTCATAGTTTTCGCTATTTAACGTTTAGACTTTAGTTTTGAAGATTACACGCTTATAATGATACTACACGCATTTTTTTAGGCTGAATGCACAAAACTACATCATTTCATCGATTTCTTTATAAAACTTCTATCTAATTTATTTTTTTCACATAATTACATCTTTTAAAAATTTGAAAAGGTACCCTTTGAAACTTCACCAAAAGTAATTTTTTTCATTTGGGTTCGTTAATTAGTGTTTAGGGTATAGTGATTAAGGATAGGATTGTATGGGTAGGCTTAATTTAAATTTAATTTTTGGTGTTTAGGTATAGTTTTGTGAATTTTTTTATAAAAAATGTAGTTTTGTGAAACGTAATTCAAAATGTGTAATTTTGTAATTCTCCCTTTTTTAGTACAACCAGTGGCGGATCCAGAATTTTTTTTAACCGGTGTCAAATTTACATAACCAAAAATAAAACAAAAAGTTTCATAAGAAAATAAATGTTTTACAAAAGCACTCTACGATCCTTCATATCATGAAACCTTTTCATCACAATTTCGTTTGTAATAGTCTCGAATACATCTTTCTCAATAAAACAAACCAAACAATCATTATTGATCTCCCATCCGATTACGTCGATCCGTAAAATATATTAAAAGTATATAGAAATTAATCTTATGAATAATCACAACTTTATAAAATAAGCCAAATAAAAATACGTAAATTCATGACTTACAAAGAATCAAATTTATCAAGTAAGTTCTCCTTAAACAATTAACGAAGAAGAGGACTTAGAAAACTAAAAGTGTAAAATTAGAGAGACGATTATTTTTCTCCAACGACGTTTCAATTTTTGTATTTAGAGATAATTAGGGTTTTACAAATTTTGAAAGGCCTTTTAATTATATTGGGCTAAGTCACTTATATTGGACATAATAAACTTATTTTTTTGTGATTTGTATCTTATCAAAAAGAAAAAAGAAAACAGAAATTAATGGGGTGTCAAAAACATAAAATACTAAATTATTTTACTAAGAAACTATATAATCATTAACAAACCAAGAGAAATACTTTATTAACTCGAAATATGTTAAACTCATATAGTGAATAAACAATCCACAAACACAACCATACTAGTCTCTATATTTTAATAGAGTTTTTAGTATAGATTACAAATAAAATAATATGACAAATAAAAGTCAATAAATATATATTAACAACTCTTTTAGCAACGAAATCTGCAATAGCAATCATTAAGCATATCGCATCGACCAATCGCAAGAGGATCGTTCCACCATTTCTTACAATCAGATTCGCATTGTTTGGGATCACAAGTTAAAAGGTTGTGCATCCACTACCACTCTTGTACCTTTGATATATTTATTTAAATAAAATATATATATATTAGAATTATTTTGATATTATTTTACATTAATATATGGGAAAATTATATATATAGCACTATATAATTTTTTTAGACAAAATATAACAGATTCTTTAAAGTTTTCCTAAGGTGTTTTTTCAAAAATACTATAAAAATTAAATTAGCATAAATTTTTTGAAACGGAACGCTGAACTTTGAAATGGAATCCAGAAAAATTCAAAACTAAACTCTAAACAATAAATATTGAACCCAAATAGAAAAAACTCTAAAGTGGTAAAACTCATTAATTTATTTGTGGTTTTCTGGAATAAAAACTTTAGTAGTGTTTTAGGTCTAGAAATTTTTGATGGTATTTTTGGAATATTTTTGGTGGTATTTAAGAAAATTCTTGTGATAAACTCTTCTCTAAGACATTGTGATGTAGCGGAAGGAACCTGATAAAAGATAAACACAGCTCAACCAAGGGATTCAAGAATCCACACTTGGGACCTGACAGCTCAACCAAGGGATTCCAAAGAATCCTCGCTTGGGACCTGCTTCGCTCAATCAAAGGATCCGTAAGGATCGTTTGAGACCGGTCTTCTTGTATTGATGAATCTAATCAAATCAATAACAAGGAACGAGAATACTTTTCTCTCAAAAGCCAAAGCTCTTTATTAATCAATCAAAGTCTCCATTACAACATAAGTATAGATGACCTATTTATAATAAATTGAAAGCCCTAGAATATTCCAAATAAGAAAAGGAAAACATCTTAATAATAAAATAACTAATAATGTAAATATAAAGATATTTGTAAATCTTCCAAATATCTCTCGCATCATTCTCTCCGACGAAGAAAAGATTCGTCCCGAATCTTAACCGTGGTCTTCGATATGAAACTCATAGTTTTCTTCTTCGCGGAAAGAGACGCCTATGATAGGATAGATGTTTCCGAACAACATGACATCCGGAATCGTTCTTCGATTGAGAAACCAAAGAAACACGGCTCCGATACCAACTGATGTAGCGGAAGGAACCTGATAAAAGATAAACACAGCTCAACCAAGGGATTCAAGAATCCACACTTGGGACCTGACAACTCAACCAAGGGATTCCAAAGAATCCTCGCTTGGGACCTGCTTCGCTCAATCAAAGGATCCGTAAGGATCGTTTGAGACCGGTCTTCTTGTATTGATGAATCTAATCAAATCAATAACAAGGAACGAGAATACTTTTCTCTCAAAAGCCAAAGCTCTTTATTAATCAATCAAAGTTTTCATTACAACATAAGTATAGATGACCTATTTATAATAAATTGAAAGCCCTAGAATATTCCAAATAAGAAAAGGAAAACATCTTAATAATAAAATAACTAATAATGTAAATATAAAGATATTTGTAAATCTTCCAAATATCTCTCTGCATCATTCTCTCCGACGAAGAAAAGATTCGTCCCGAATCTTAACCGTGGTCTTCGATATGAAACTCATAGTTTTCTTCTTCTGCGGAAAGAGACGCCTATGATAGGATAGATGTTTCCGAACAACATGACATCCAGAATCGTTCTTCGATTGAGAAACCAAAGAAACACGGCTCTGATACCAACTGATGTAGAGGAAGGAACATGATAATTAAATCAATCTAAAGATTCATTGAATCTTTGAGACCGACAACCTGACAAAGATGAATTTAATCGAATCTTTAGTCAAGGCTTCTTGTAAGGATGAATTTAATCAAATCCTTAAACAAGGCATCTTGTGAAGATGAATTTAATCAAATCTAGACAAGGCTTCTCGTGAGATGAATTGAATCAAATCAACACAAGGTTTAAGAGAAATCTCTTGTTTATTAATTATCAAAGTCTCCATTACAACATAAGTATAGATGACCTATTTATAATAAATTGAAAGCCCTAGAATATTCCAAATAAGAAAAGGAAAACATCTTAATAATAAAATAACTAATAATGTAAATATAAAGATATTTGTAAATCTTCCAAATATCTCTCTAACTGATGTAGAGGAAGGAACATGATAATTAAATCAATCTAAAGATTCATTGAATCTTTGAGACCGACAACCTGACAAAGATGAATTTAATCGAATCTTTAGTCAAGGCTTCTTGTAAGGATGAATTTAATCAAATCCTTAAACAAGGCATCTTGTGAAGATGAATTTAATCAAATCTAGACAAGGCTTCTCGTGAGATGAATTGAATCAAATCAACACAAGGTTTAAGAGAAATCTCTTGTTTATTAATTATCAAAGTCTCCATTACAACATAAGTATAGAAGACCTATTTATAATAAATTGAAAGCCCTAGAATATTCCAAATAAGAAAAGGAAAACATCTTAATAATAAAATAACTAATAATGTAAATATAAAGATATTTGTAAATCTTCCAAATATCTCTCTCGCATCATTCTCTCCGACGAAGAAAAGATTCGTCCCGAATCTTAACCGTGGTCTTCGATATGAAACTCATAGTTTTCTTCTTCTCGGAAAGAGACGCCTATGATAGGATAGATGTTTCCGAACAACATGACATCCGTAATCGTTCTTCGATTGAGAAACCAAAGAAACACGGCTCGATACCAACCGATGTAGCGGAAGGAACCTGATAAAAGATAAACACAGCTCAACCAAGGGATTCAAGAATCCACACTTGGGACCTGACAGCTCAACCAAGGGATTCACATTGTAACACCAAGATAATTATATCCAGTTAAATTAAAATATTAGCATAATTTATGTCAAAAATATATGTGAAATATAAATCCAAACTAAACATGAAGATGTAAAAAACACCGAAAATATGTCGATTCAATTTTTCATACTATTTCTTCATAGTTGATTATGAATATATAATTTTACAACCTAAGAGAGGGATAAAGGAAAATAACCTATAAATCATTTATAGAATTTAGTTTCTTGAATTTTAACACAAAAAAACAACTTGGTGTTTATAATATGATATGATTTTGACAAAAAATAAATCAAACTCAATATAGAAAAAATTTATCGTTATAATATAGTGTGTTCAGAGTGTGTAATTCGAATGATATTTTAAAGATATAGATGCTCATAATCAACTATATAGAACAAATATGTAATATGTAAAGACAATTTAAAAAATGTAAGTACAAACCTAGAACAAGGATGATGATGAAGATTGCTAAAATGGTGAATGAGAGTTGAAATGGTTTCTTCATTCTGAAAAAACCAGAAATAATATGTTATATAAGAGTATTTAGAAGAAATAATAAACTACTCCTATATATAATGTCGAAAAATAAATTTCACATTCAATTAAATCTAAAATAAGCTATCTCCCTCATTCTATTCTGATTCAAAGAAAGCTAATCTAAAATGGGATGAATTAGCTATAATTGACTTGTCCGTTTTGGCAAAAATATAAGTCAAACAAATTTACTTGCCCATTTCTGACGAAAATACCCTCTTCACGATATGCGCATGGAGAAAGAAGTGCCATTGTCTAGGATTGAACCCGCCTTTTGCTATAAGTCATGTGTATTTCACTATAATATTAAAAATTTGAAATCCTAGTTATTGATTGTGAGCGTTATATGAAATAAGTAAGTTCTAATGTTAATAGTTTTTTTTCTGACACCCTAATATTAATAGTTTTAGTATGTTGATTAAACACTTTTACAAACATATTTTGTGTTACTCGCTCTCATTGGTTATAGTATTAGAAAATTGTATGTGATCAACTTCGTTTATATGAGGTCTTTTCATAAATAGTTTCACATGGGTTGTTTGGGTTGTTGTGCGGAATTAATTGTTACTTTTAATGTGTTTGTTGTTAATCATTATCATTTATGTAAAAAAAAATTTACTACTCAATTAGATTTCATAGATATAATTGGTAAAATGCAATGGAAAAAACACAATCGATTTTTATGATCCATTTTTATTTGAGTTGTGTGACTAAATTCTGGAAGTTTTGTATAACTCAAATTCTCATTTTCTCTTATCAGTTCAAATTTAAAAAATTAAGTTCTTCGTGATTTTTTTATGCGGGACCATGGTTTTGAATCTCATTTTAATTATTAATTTAACATTACTAAGCTAACTTTCTCTTTTGAATATTGTATAACATATGAATTTGATTGTTTTAATCATTGGATCAATAAGTGGTATGAAGTTTGTTAGCACATTTTTTAATTTATTAAGAATGTAGTTATTAGATTTCATAAGCTTACCACACTAAGACAATTAAAAAAATAAAAAATATTGATAGTTTTTAAAATAATTTCACTTGTTATTTTATCTTTTTAACATGTTAGTTCAATTATTTATAATTTGTAATATTTTATGATTTATTTGTATATTTATTTTTATCTTGTTATTATTAATGAACATGATTTATATATTTTGAAGATGAATAAATATGTAATAAGCTACAAAACTATATTGAATGGTTATTTTAATTTTAGTTAATTATAATAATCAATTGTTAAGTATTAATTATTAAGTTGATGAGGTGTATGCATAAAGTGAGAGATTATCCTCTTATTATATAACTAGTTTTTTGGCCCGTGATTTTCACGGGATAATTTAATCTAAAATATTTATTAATTTTATGTTCGTAAAAATTAGTTAAATTTATAAATAAAAATACTATTTTACCATGTAATATTATATCTATTCACAAAGTTAACAAAAAATAGGGTATTATATTTACTATATGTCTTTTGAGATTATTAGTTTTTTAATATGTAATTTACATGTTTTTATTCGAACTACTGCTAAAAAATTAGTTTAATAAGAAAAAATTAAGAAAAAAAGTTTGTTTGCGGAGGCGAATAACACTTTATCTTAATTTTGAAAACCCTCGTAATGTGACGGTTTCATTGAATTCGAAAATAAAACCACATAATTTTTATAATTCTCATCACTCAAAATATAAACTCTCAAACTTTATATTTGTATTATATTCTCACAAAAAAATAAAAATAAAATAATAGATAGAAAATTGTGAATAATTATATCTAGAAGATGTTAGATGTTTTCTTCTTATATAGGAGAGGAGAATGTAAGACTCTTTGGTTTCATCATATAGTGCATAACATCACCATTACTCACATTTAACACATATCTTTATGTCAAATTTGGTGGTTACACAATTGAATCATAAAAACTCTTATTAATTCAACTTAAGAATAAAAGTGTTGTTTGACCAAAACTTATTTTTATCATTAGTATTATTATTTTCTTGAACCAAATTTAGCTTATTTTTTGTTAAATAAAAACTATAACATTTATGTATTTCTTTTTTTATCACAAATAAGTAATTGTTTTATTCAATTGATTAGAAAATAAGGACAAAAGTAATGAAACTTTCGTATATAGTTCATAGTTAAAAGTATTTTTGTCCAACATAATTTACTCTGAAAATATATAAAATTATGATATATGTGGTTTTAGTCCAAATTTTTTTAAGAAGTGATACATATCAAACTAAAAATGATTTACTATATGAATATTGGTTTAGAGTCATAAAAAATTGTTTGAAACAAAAATGATGCATTATAGCTAAAGTTTTATGACTTTTAACCAATATTTATTTAAAATATTAAATGTATGAAAATGATAAAATTATAAAATATATTCATCTTAAAAATAGAAGGATACTAATGAAGAATTAAAGTGGACACATGTCACAAGAATATGCAAACATTTGTAAGCAACACATCGAAAGTTTCAAAAACATTCTTATCTTATATAATAAGATAGATAGATTAGTAGAAAGGTAGTTAATATCGGAAGTAACTAATTATGAGTTAGGTCTTAGGTGGAAGAAGATGATTTGAGTAATATAAGTAACTATTTACTCATAAGGAGGAAACGAAGATAGGTACTACTCCCTTTGTTTGACAAAGATAAAAGTTTTGGAGATTTCACGTTTTTAAGAAACCTATAAATGTTTACTAATCTATCATGTTTTCTATAAATTACACAAGTTTCTATATCAATCAAACCAATAGTATTTTAAAAATTCAAACTTTACCCTTTAATTTTTCTTAAATTCAACAACAAATCAATAAATCTACCTAGAAATTTTATCTTTGTGAAACAAAATAAAAGACATAAAATACATCTTCAAGAAACGACGGTAGTATAATTCAAGACAAATTCACAAAACTACACAATTTTAACATTTCATTCACAATACTACACCTAATTCAATTTGTTTCTACATCGATCTACAACCTTTTTGAAATTTTAAAATGGTTCAATTACTATTACCCTCTAAAAATTTACCAATTTTTTCTCATTTAGGTTTACTAATAAATGTTTAGGATTTAATTTTAAGAGATTGAGTTTTATGGATAGGGTTTATTTTAATTAAATTTTTAGTAATTAAGTGTAATTTTGTGAAATAACTTTTGAATTGGTGTAATTGTGTGAAATGCAATTTAAAAGGTGTAATTTTGTAATTCTCTCATAATTTAATTGGGTGACAAAGTGTACTAGATTATGTTAAATAAATATAAATGAAATTTTAACTAAATGTTTCTCTTTGTGTTATAAAGAAGGTTTTCCATTATATATACAACCTTTTTAGTGTAAATATTTTTCAACTTTTTATTATCTTTTGAAACTTTTCAACCAATTTTTTTTTTGATAATTTTATTTAATGTCTTAAAATTTGCAATTCAATAATATCAATAGATAAAATGCATTTGTATTACAAAAGTTCAAACATTTTGAAACAAAAATATTCTAAAACATCAAACATAAAATACTGAGAGACTATTTGCAGAAGTGATTTGATTATTTGTCAACACCATATTCATTATCAGTCCTTAATTGCGACATGACATTGAAACCCAATAAAATTAAGACACATCACATTAAATAAGCTTAATATAGCAAATATTTCAACTCATTTATCAAAATACTATTCGCCAAAAGATATCGAAAATTGATTAGCACAAAATATATATATGTATCTATTATTAGTTCTTTATATATTTACTTAACTGTGTGAAAAACTTAGATAATCAAACAAATAAAAACGGAAGAAGTAAAATAAGATTGCTCATAAGTCATAATGTTGCAATTCTACCAAAACTCTTGCTATCTAGCAAGAGGAATATAAGATGATATTTACATGAAAAGTTAAGTTTTGTCGGGAAAACAATTATGTTGTCGTTTTATATATTTTACATTATGTACGGAAAATTAAGACACAATTGTGTGTCATCTGCCTACATGTCACCATTCACAAAAATTCAAAAAAATTGTATTGTATATTGTGATTTGTGTTTCATCGGCACGTGGATCAAAACTGTGAGTAAAATAAATGTCCAAAAGTGAATAGTAGGAACGCTTGTATTATAGAGTTTTTAGCGGTTCTCCCGTTTCTAAATCTAATCATTAAGAAAATAATTTATTAAGTGATAATCAAAACAAAATATGTTATTAAAAATAGTGATTAAACCAACAAAAACATCCATATCATTCTCTATATAGTAGAGTTTTTTTTATTAAAAGATTAAAAGTCAGGTTGTACGTAGTTTTAGAACTCATTTATTTGGACCTTATAGCATCAAATTAATCAACTCTATCAGCAAGGAAATCTGCAGAAGCAAGCAGTACTATTATCGCACCGACCAATCGCGGTAGGCTCTTTCCAATGTTTTCTACACTTTTTCTGACATTGATCGGGTTTACAATTTCCAAAATAGTGACGATTCCCACACCATGGTCGTTTAGGTTCTTTAGCATCCACCACCACTCTTGTAACTTGTATATATTTGTTAAAATTAAATTTATAATTTTTTTCATATTAAAAATACATTAATATATGAAAAATTCTTATATATATAGTACTAAAATCAAGTTTCTTTGAAAAAATAACATATTTTCAAAAAGTTTGAAAAAAAAAAATAATATGTTTTAAAAGATATTATAACATTTTTTTTGTAAATGTAAGAGATATTATAACATGTTCATAATCAATCACAATTATGTAGATCAAATATGTAATTTTTCAAGACTAATTAAAAATGTAAGTACTAACCTAGTACAAGGATTATCAAGATTGTTAAAACGGATAATGCGAGTTGAAATGGTTTCTTCATCCTGAAAAAGTAGAAATTAAACTTTTTTATGAGATTTAGAAGAATAAAGTACTTGTATATATAATGTTGAGAAATGACTTTTTTTTGTTAATAGAGAAATGACTTTTTGCATTCAATTTAATCTAAAATTAGTTATTTCCCTTATTTCCTTCCGATTCAAAAGTATCTAATTTTACACACAAAATTTTTTTATGCTCATCTTATATGTAAAGCTTTAGATACAATTTTTTAGAAATCTATTGAAAATACATGCGCCTTGCATAAATTATATATATGTAGAAAATAGTACTATTTAGTATGGTAATTTTAAGGAAACCACGAGTATTACAATTTTAGAAAATAGTGCTATTTAGTATGGTAATCTTAAACATTCAAAATCAAATCATACCCGTTCTAAACTATACCCTAAACACTATAGAACTATTCTTAATCATAACTATGTTATCCCAAATATTTTTAGGTCTCATATATATTGATGAAAATATATTTTTGACGTTATAATAATGGAAAATAAAAGTTAACCTCCCACATTAGTAAAAAAAATTCAAAAAGGGGTTCTTCTAGTTAACATTAGCTCCATCCCCTGGCCATGCCTGACAGTAACCATCTCGCAAAGAAAAGTATTCACTCTCGTAGGCTAGTGGCAAAAGTATTTGGAATTTTTTACATACCCATGTAAGATATTTTTGTGTTAAGCTAAGAACGGTTCAATGTCTAGACCCTTATGTAGGAGTGGATAAATCGAATTGAAAATTGTGTATAATTTTTTTTTAAATAACGAGGAAATCCGTTTATAAATACGATTTGAAAACGTTTTATAAAACCTTCTCACATAGTCGAAATAGTCTATTTCCGTAATTCTAAAGATCACATGTAGTGTAATGGTTAAACCAATCAAGAATATCGGGGTAAAACCGTAATGAACTGATTTGTAACACTTAAATCAGAACTGATGAACGCTAATTTACTACGATACTCTCGAAACTTACTTTTGAAAAGAGAGATGTGTTTGGTGGATTTTTTGTTTCTGAATTTTATGTGTTTTAGACCTAGAAGAATTCCACTTGGTTCCATTTAAAATGTTGACCATTTGTCTCACAATTACAATACCCCAAATATTATTTGAACCCACATTTTTTATTAACATTTCTCAAATGTACTTAATTATAGTAAAAATTGAGTTTCCCCCACACGAATAGAAATTACCCTAAACTTACGAAGACTCGATAGACTTGACTGACTCTTACGCCTAGACTAACCTAAAATACTAGGCAAATGAAATTCTCGAGAGTATAACGAAAAATAACTATGTCTGAGATGGTTGTATTTTTCAACTTGAACTACTCATTGTTAAAACTATCGGGTTTACTTGGCAAGAAGGTGAACATGTCTTGAACCAACCGGATTTCTAGGTAAATCGAGACAACAACTATAACCCAACTTCATTTTCTCTTAGAGATTAGTTCTCACGTGTGTTCATTTTTACCTTTAACATGCTTGATTATCGTGAGTGAACTTGAAAAGTATATCCTTTTCTTAATTCTCCTAGAAACGACCGCATTTCACACTCACTAGGTGATCAGCCATTAGCGTGTTTTCAAAAGCATCTTGCAATTTCCCACTATTGAGAAGCTATGGAATCATTAAAAGGCAAATGCTTATCCTCGTCTATGTACAAATCTTAACACCGTTTATCAACCTAGGAACTCGGTAGAGACATAAGTCTAATAATGTTTTTGGAGATTTAGTTTGAAATTGTTGTCCCTTTGAACATATTTCATGGGATATCCAGTCATTTATGTGGGATTTCCAACAAACATTATCTTTATTTTGATAATTTTTCTACTTTATCTCTTGTCAAACCTTTAATAAACGGATCAACTAGGTTATCTGCAGATTTAATATAATCTATTGAGAGTACTCATATTGCGATCAAGTTTCTAATGATCTTATGTCGTCTTCTTATATGACGAAATTTGTTATTATTCATTTTATTTAGTGTTTAAGAGATAGCCGATTGACTATCAAAATGTACACGTAAAGTTGAAACTGGTTTTTCTCACATAGGGATATCTTCCAAAAAGTTGCGTAGCCATTCTGCCTCTTACGTTGTTCTATCTAGAGCTACAAACTCAAATTACATGGTAGATGTAGCTATTACGGTTTTTTGATAGATTTCAAAGACACCACTGCACCTCATAGAGTGAAGACATCCACTTTTGGATTTAATTAGTGTTTTCTAGAATCTGTGATCCAACTTGCATCATTGTATTCTTCCAAAACTATTGGTTCTTTACCATAATCTTTTAGTATGACGTAGATAATTTAATACTCTCGTTATACCTTTCCAACTAGGATTTAACCCGTGGTACACCACGGGTTTATGTTTTTTACAAATAGTTTTATATATATACAATTAATTTGGAAGTTTGTAATATTTTTTCTGTTGTTGTAAAATAAATAAAAATATTCAGAATTTCTAAAGAGTATTTTGTTTTTTTATTGTTTATGCAAATAAATATATAATGAGAATTAGATTTTATATAGCAAAATTTTAATATAATTTGTAAGTTGGTTTATTCTAAACTATTATAAACTATAAATATTTATTTTATTATATTTAGGGATGGGCAAAACTTCCGGATCCGAAATATCGAACCCAAACCAAAACCGAAATCTCCAAATCAATACCGATCCTAAATACAATTAACTCGAATGTATAGGGAAATTTACTACCATAATACGCGAAATCGAATCCGAACCGAACTCAATTTTTTAAAACTAAACTAAACTACTCTAACTACAGAAAAATTATTTAAAATAATAATAATTATTATTATATTTTAAGTACATAATTGGAACCAAACCGAAATTAAAGAACCGAACTGTTCCAAAAATAAATAACCCGAACGAATAGAAAAATTTACTACCTGAAAACCCGGAGTCAATACAAATTTCTAGATTTGAACCCGAATTACCCGAAATTTGTTTATTAGTTCAGTTTAATCATTATTTTAAAACTTCTTGTGATTTATCTAGAACCGAACCAGAAACCGAACCGTTAATAAATAATTGTTATGCTAGTGTTAATTGATTTAAACAAACTTTAGTGTTAATTGATTTAAACAAACTTTATCTATGTTCATTATAGATGTTTATTAACATCTAAAATATTAATATAAATAGAAAATTGGAATATGGACAATTATTATATATAAAACTAAATTATATACTTTTTAAAAAATATTTATATTATAAAATTTTTTATAGACATCCGTAAGAAAAATAAAAAGATTATATCAAAAATATCATAAATATGAAATTAGTGGTTGGTTTTTTGTTGAAAATCGGTTTTATTGTTTTTGTTGATATTTAAATTAGTTTTAAAACGTATATATATAGAATGAGATGTGTTTGTGTGTAAAAGTTTAACATAACTCTCAATCCTATTGTTGTCCAAGATAAGAATAAGATTAATCTTAAGTATTTTGTTTGGATTTAACTAAATTATGGTTTTACCATTAATGAAATTTATTAAAATTTTATTTAAAACCAATGACATAGTATGTAGTTAAGTGAGATTTTTTGGAAAAGTTCAAAAAAGTATTTCAAAAATAATAATATAGGTATTTTTATTATATATTTCGTATAGCAAAATTTTAATATAATTTTTAAGTTGATTAGACCAATAATTTATTATTTATTATATTTAGGATTCGAAAAAAACCTGGATTCAAAATACAAACCGAAACCTAATCGAAATACACAAATCAAACTCTACGATTTACCCAAGTTTATTTAAAATTATAATTATTTTGATTATATATATAAATAATTGTTGTAAACATATTTTAAATATGTAATATAAGATTTAAATTTTAGTTGAATTGCAATTTCTTTTTTTTTGTTTATAATCAAACCGGAAACCGAACCCGTTAACAAACTATTTTGTTTTTATTGTTTGATATTTTTAACAAAAAATTGTTTCAACTCGTTTTAAAATTCTTAATAATATTAATTAAACATGTTTTTAATTTGTGTGTTTTTTTGTTAAAAATAATGTAACGATTTTAAAAAAACACTTTCTAATGGTATTTTGATTTAAATAAAATTTTAATGGTAGTTTTTATATAAAAAAACTATGTAATAGTGTATTTATGTAAATTACATATTTTTATTTTGTTTTTCAAATGATTTTTGCCTAATTTTCTTAATATTTTTGATTCATTTTTGGAGAAAATTGTAATATTTCCTTATTTGGTTTTTCGTAATTAAATGTTCAAAAATATTTCCTTTTATGCTCAATGACATAATGTGTAATGTGATTTTTTTGGACATGTTCAAATTAATACTTCAAAAATAATAATATAGATGTGTATGTCCTGAATTACTAGTATAGTGACTCGACACATTAATTGTGTGCGCTAAATCAGGTCTAGTATAGTTTATTAAGTACATTATTTCTGATAACTCGTGCTTACTCCACTTGCGACACTGGTTCGCATGTATTCTTAGTTAGGTGAAGTTGATGGCATCTTGGAGTTAGTTTTAAATCTATCAAATTTATTTGTGCATAATGTGATTGAGGCAAGATTATTCCACCAAAATGTCTATGAAATTTAATTCCTAGAATGACATCTGCATTTATGAAATACAATAATAATTGTCGATTTTTGGCTACATAAAGGATCGACTTTGTTTGTAATACTTATAGCGGAGAAAATTCATATTCGCATGGATCAACCACCTAGTAACTTATAAGTATGTTTTACTCACATTACTTAGTATAATCCATATAATTATTAAAGAAAAAAATTATTAATGATAATTCAAAACAAAATATCTTAATACAAATAGTGAATACACCCACAAAACATTCATATCAATAAAGTTTTATTATAGATTATTATAGATGAAAAAAAAAAAAAGTCCATTAATATTTGTGAAGTTATTTATTTGGACCTTATAGCATAAAATTAATCAACTCTATCAGCAAGGAAATCTGCAGAAGCAATCATTAAGATCATCGCATCGACCAATCGCTGTAGGCTCTTTATAATGTTTTCTACACTTATTCTGACATTGATCGGTTTTACAATTTCCAAAATGATGATTTTTCCCACACCATGGACGTTTAGGTGCTTGAGCATCCACCACCACTCCTGTGGTTGGTTTTTATATTTGTTATAAATATATTTAGAATTTTAGCATGTTAATATATATATATGGAAAAACTTTTGTATACTATATAGCACATAATTAAAAAAATATTACTCAAAGTTTGTTTGTGAAGTGTGTATTTAAAATGACATTTAAATGATATCCGATAAGATGTTCATAATGAATTATATGTAGAACAAATATGTAATTTTGTAAGATAATTTAAAAATGTAAGTACGAACCTAATACAAGGATGATGAAGATTGTTAAAACGGTGAATGAAAATCGAAATGATTTCTTCATCCTGAAAAAATAGAAATGTAATGTTGTTTTTTATGAGAATTTAGAAGAGTATAAGTACTTCTATATATAATGTTGAGAAATGACTTTTCACATTCAATTTAGTCTAAAATTAGCTATTTCCTTCCGATTCAAAAGCATCTAATTTTACATACAAAAACAGATTTATGCTCGTCTTATTTGTTAAAGCTTTAGATCCGATTTTTTATAAATCAATTCAAAATACATGCGCCACGTGCGAAACATTTTTGATACTATTTAGTATGGTAATTTAAGAAAATTAACCACAAGTGTACTTTAAGAAAACATCCACATATTTTATGGTGTTCTTACAAATCTCACAAAATATGGTATATTATTTATAAAATAATATTGCCTATTCCAAAGTAAATGTAAATAATACTTAAAGGAATTCACAAAATATTAAAGAGAGATGAATATAGTCCACTATTTAATTTTGGGAAAATTCCATATTAATACACCAATTAAATTATTATTAGATTTTTAATACACCAATTTTTTGATTGCCCATAATAATACACCAACTATTTTATTTGTTCATTTTAAATCGCGAACTATTTTAGTTTCTTATTTTAAAACACAAACTCAAATCATCTATCCATTTAACCAAATCACCGTTAGTTCGTCAGTTGACCGTTACATATTTTTTGAAACTTTTTTCTACTATAATAAAAAGATACTTTAAAATTATTTAAAAAATCCAACAAAAATTAAAAAAAATCGGAAATATACAAGAGGTTCACAATAAAAAAATTAAAAATAAAAAGGAAAATGTTTTCACAAATGAAATTTAAAAATTGTTATTTTCCTATCTTTTAATTGTTTATGATTTTAAATTGTGAAAATATTATTTTTTGAAACTTTTATTTTTGTTACAATCTTTTTATATATTCTTAAATTTTATAGTTTCTTACATAATTTTAAAGTATTTCTTTATTATAATAACAAAATTTGGATTTAAAAAAAAAAAAAATTAACGGTCAACAGACGATCAACTAACGGTGATTTGGTTAAATTGATAGATGATTTGAGTATGTGATTTAAAATAATTAAGTAAAATAGTTCGTGATTTAAAATGAACAAATAAAATAGTTGGTGTATTATTTTGGGCAATCGAAAAGTTAGTGTATTAAAAACTAATAATAATTTAGTTAATGTATTAATATAGAATTTTCCCAAAATTAAATAGTGGACTATAAAATTAAATAGTAAACTATAATCTTTTATATATAGAGTATATGTGACTATATAAAGAATATAGGTAACTATTTACTGGTTTATTTTACTCTAAAATAGTAAACCGTCATTTTTAAGATTAAATAGTAGACTATGATAGTAGACTCTTATTTTTTCCTTGTATATGACTATTAAATCTGAGTTGTATCTCTTCTATATAAATAAACTCACCATCTTTTATATCTTTGTCCTTCATAATAGTTACCAAATAGCAAGATATTTAAAATTCAGCAGAATCTTCAATTGATTATAGCTATTGAGTAATAAGTCTATGTTCTTGATAAAAAGCTTTCAAACAGCTGTATATTTGTCAGATGTCTATTTTTCGTCAGATCGGCGGTTTCTTCGATTGAGATAGGGTTAGTATCGACACCAATTTTATTTGTTGTTTCGTCCAAAACCCAAAACTAACAAAAAAAAACTTACAGGAACTTACTTGAAAATTCCGGTAAAAAATGGTTTAAACAACATAAAAGTATCCAAACGTATTCAAAGTGTTTAAATTACTTGAAAAATCCGGTATAAAAACTATCCGAACTACTTACAAAATTCGAAAAAATCTGAATCATTCAAAAACTCAGTAAAAACTAACTTAAACAATCTAAAAGTATCTAGAAAATACTCGAAATTATAACAATTATTCGAAAGTATAATAATTACTTGAAAGTATAAACAATTACTCTAAAAATCTTGTAGAAAAACTACTCATATCAATCAAATATGCGAAAGTTAAAAACAATATAGGTAAAATGGTGTTAATAGAGTTAGGCTTTTTTCCCAAACAATAAAGTTTTTTTCCAAACTATCTTAACACCAATTTTTTTGAAAAATACTTGGATTCACCTTCCATTCACCTCTTTTCATTTAACCAATCAAATTATATTGTTTACTATTATATTTATAAACTAATTAAAAATTAAATAAAATGAATATGTAAAATTAAATAGGGTTTAGGTTTTAGCATTTATGTTACACGATTTAGGATTTAGTGTTTAGCATTTAGGGTTTAGTGTTTAGGGTATAAAATATATGGTTTAGGGTTTATTGTTTAGGGTTTAGTATTTAGAGTTTATTTTAGTTTTTTCCATAATCTAGTTTGTTTTTAATATTTAATTTAAACTTATTTAATTCATTAAATTACTTGGATTTGGACACAAAAAATACATGACATGATTCGATTGGCTAATAATAAAGGAGGTGAATAATAGGTTCACTTGGGGTGAATCCAAGTATTGTTCCAATTTTTTTAGGTAATATCAATTTAGGGTTGGGCTCATATTTTTTTGTCTAACCCTAATAATATATAACCCTAATAATATCCATGGTCTATATTATATAACATAGTACTACAATTCACATTACTTTCCCAATCAAGTACAAGTTATGTCTTTATCTTTCACATCTTCTTTTGTTCATTTTTTTTTATCATAAATGTGCTTTGGTTATGACCCTTTTTGTTTTATAACCCTAAAGTTCCATATCTTCCGTCAGTGGATCACAGCGGGTTAATCTCCATTTTACAGTGTCTGGTATGGTTATGATCTGGTCAAGCGTAGGCCAGAGAAAGATTTAGTAAATCTCCAGCCAGATGGTTTAACATTTTCCATACTTCTCGGTAACAAGCTAAGCCCAAACATCTCCTTAGGCATCCGATTCAGTTCGACGAAACCAAGCAATTTAGCCACAAGCGAAGCACTCTCTTGTACATGTTCAATATCTTGAGTCTTGGTCCATATTTTGTGAGCCACTTGTAAGCTTCTTTGCTTTGAGTTCGCCTCAATGCCCCATTTTTTGTAAAGTTGTAACCTTTGGTTCCATGGAAACTTCTTTGGTATTTGTTTTGAAAGCATTTCTTTCTCTCTTGTTAGTGATTTTATTGTTTCTCTCCTAAAACATTAGATTATTAAAAAGGAACTAGTTAATAAGCATGTTTTAAGGAAATTCGCAAAAATACCATTAGTATAAATTTTTACATCAAAAATTACAAGAAATTTTAATTAGCTTTCTAAACTTCAAAATCAAACCCTATACTCTCAAGGCTAAACATTACCCTTATAAAATTAAGCTTTAAACAGTAAATATTGAACTCAAATGAAAAAAAATCTAAATTGTTAAAACTATTTTCGTATTTGTGACAAAAATACTGTCAGAACTAATTTTTAGTTAAAATTTTACTAAAAGAAAATTTGCCTAAAAATACTACAAAAATTAAATTAGTTTAAAAAATTCAATAATAAATTCCTTTTAAACTAAACACTAAACCCTAAACACAATAATGAAAAAGAACAAATTACATTGTTAATTTTTTCAATATTTCTAATATTTTTGATCAAAGCAATTATTGGTACTTTGTGGCAAAAACCATATGATTTTATTTTTAGCCTAGACACTTTTTAGATGGTATTTTAAAGAATTTCTCTGTTACCAATTATCAGTATATGATGATACCGATTAAAAAAACTAACCTTGATATTTCAGAGTCATTAGATAATGTTTGTTTTAGAAAAGACAGTCTTCTTAATTCAACTTCCATGTAAACATAATCTGAAGGATCTCCTTTGAAGAGCAAGAAGAAGTATGTTCTATGAGTCAACGGTACATTGCATACCGACCAAAGCTCGATTATTTGTCTTTGTTGTGTCTCAAAATCTTGAGAATTGTTTGAGTATTTTTGTTGTTCATTAGCTTCATGTAGTTTTTCTGTTGGATGTGTTTCTTTAGATACTAATTCTTGTACCTGCAAAAAGTGTGACAATCTAAACTATTAAAAAAGGAGATATTCCTTTTAATTACTACTAGAAAGAAAAAGTTTTAGATCAATTATACAATTGTTAATTTTTTAGGTCAAAATACCACTAAAATGTTTTTGATTAAAAATACTACAAATAAAAGATATTTTAACGCTGAAGAATTTAACTTTTATAATTGGGAGAATCACAAAACTACACCATTTGAATTACATTTCACAAAACTACACCATTTCCAAAATACTTCACAAAACTACACCTAAACACTCAAAATTAAATCAAAATAAACTCTACCCACACAATCCTACCCCTTAATACTATACCCTAAACACTAATTAGCGAACCCAAATGAAAAGATTTTAATTTTGGTAATTTTTAAAAGGGTAAATCAAGCTTTTAAAATTTTGAAAGAGTGTAAATATGTGAAAAAATTAAATTAGGTGTAGTTTTGTGAATGAGAGATTGAAAAGGTGTAGTTTTGTGAATTCCTCTTTATATAATTTGGGTTTAGTATTTAGTTTTGCAGGGGTAAGGTTTTGTTTTGGGATTTTAGGGTTTACTTTTTAAGGTTTTAAGCTAAAAACATTTTAGTGGTATTTTTGTCCTAACCCCCTTTTTATTTTTGGTCGAAAAAAATTCTGATATTTTTGCTCTAAACCTTAAAATGATCGTGTTTTAGAACAATTTCTCTTAATAAATAAAGTAAGTTTTGACTATCAAAGAAAGATGATTTTTGTCACTTACCGAATCATCGGCATGCTCTTTATGTGATTGATCATTACTTGTATACATGGTTTCTTCGTTTCTAGCATCTTTCAAAGCATCCAAGTTATCGCCAATGCCATTTTCCGGGCTTTCCCGCGTCGTGGTTTCCCCTCTTTCGGTTCTTGTAGGACCATACAATGTCTCATAATCAATCTCAACATTCGAATCAATCGAATGTTGCCTTACCATTTCTTCGATCCCCTCCACAAACTCACGGAAACTGTTCCCCGTATCAATATCCGGATCCGACTCTTTCAAGCCACGTATAGTCGAACCGTTATAATTTCCCGAATCAAACGACGTGCTTATTGGTCTCCCCGGCGATGGTTTTAGCGATGATGATGTGTTTTCGAACCAAAGTGGTGACCTAGAAGTTAGTAGATTCTCTCTACAACTTCGGCTTCGAGTGAAAAACTCGGGACTTTTATAATCCCTTATCAAGAATGGTGATTCTTGTTTTTCGGGTGTGTGCATATTCATTAGGTATTCGATTTTCTTTTGCATCTCCTTAACTTTTTCTTTTAGAGCTAAGTAAGTGTTCTTGTCAATATCATCATAATTTGTCCCGATAATATTGATCGGGACAGATGATTCAATATGATCAATACTATTACCATCTTCGATTTTTTTCTCTTTAGTTGTCGTATCCTCGTCATCGGATTGTTTCTTTGTAGGGAGTGAACTAATTTCATTGTCTTCTTTATTCGAGAAATGTTCGGTTTGCATAGTGGATTCTTGAGGTTTAACCGATGACGGGTCGGTCTCAAAATCCGAGCTCTTGTAATTTATCTCATTAGGGCACACCTCTTCAACATTTCTTGTTTTTAAGGGTAAATCGACATTTTCCTCGTCTTTTTCACTGCTAGTAAAAGAGTTATCGTACCTTTGTTCATATCCCGGAGAGGCCGAAATTGTTGTTTCTTCCTTTTTAGGTGAGAGAACCTCGGACACGGCTTTCTTATCAACAATGTCCCCCATCGAGTCACGACGCCTCCTTTCGACCATTGGTGGAGGGAGAGAAGGACCATAGAGGTCACTTGACCCCTATCAAATTATTAAAAGAAAAAATTAGTGTATATTTGAATAAATGTGGTAAAAATTTGTGTTTAAACTTTTAATTATAATTTTTTTATACCTGACCCTGGTAACAAAACTTTCTAACTCTGCGACTGCTTTCGACTATTGATTCTTGTTCATTACTATGTTCAATGCATCTAACCTCTTTGCACACATTTTCTTCGGGGTTTTTCTCGGTTATCTGGACCATTTCTTCCCAATTATCATATAGGTTAGGCCTCGAAAATCGAGGGGTATTATCATCAAGCAAGAACTCGTCTTCTTTTTCTTTTTCCGGGGTTTCTAAACTGTCGGGGGCTTTTTCGGTTAAATGGTTGTTGTTGATGATGATGATGCTATTTTGTTGTTCACCCATATCAAATGTATCATAGCTTCTTCTTCGGAGTTCGATGTCGTAATCCATTGAGCTTAAAACGGATTGTTCATCCATCATAGAAGATCGGTCTTCGGGTGTTGATTTGAGTAGATTCTCTACTTGTGATTGAGCTACGTCGCGTTGCCATTTTAGTTCTTTCATTTGTTCTTCCATCTGCAAATTTTTGGTAAGATCATATTTTAAGAGTTTAGTAGACTTCTTAGTATAAAAGAGAGTAATTTCCAAAAATATAACTTTTTTAGTTGATAGACTGAAAATATCATCATAAGTTTATGGGCTGAAAGTGTCATCAAAGGTTTTAAGGCCAAAAATACCATAGTTTTTTTCAAATACTACAACACTTAAATTAGCTTTAAGACTTTGGGACAATTACAAAACTACACATTTTGAATTGCATTTTACGATGTAATAAAAAAAAATTGCATTTCACAAAACTTTAAAGTCAATTTTAAAATTACACCTAAACACTCAAAATTAAATCAAAATAAACCCTATCTACACAACTTTACACATTTAATATTATACCCTAAACACTAATCAGTGAACCCAAATAAAAAGATTTTAATTTTGGTAACCTTACAAAGACTAAATCAACCATTTAAATTTTTGAAAAGATGTAAATATGTAAAAATATTGAATTAGATGTAATTTTGTGAAAGAATGTTTGAAAATGTGTCATTTTGTGAATTCCTCTAAAAAATGTTTTACATATATTTATGAGACTTTGGAAAGCAGAAATATTAGTACTTCGACATCAAAAATTTGTGATATTTTTTTAGCTTAAATAAACTTCTTAAAGTGGTACCTAAGTAATTTTTCTATAATAAAATGAACAATAATAATAAGTAAATAAAAACATTAAAGATAGAGTAGAAGATCATTACATGAGCAATCACTTCCTCTTTCTCTTTCAGCATCAAATAAAACTCTTCACCAGCAGAAGAAGAATTAGAATTAGATCCAAAGTTCTTTAACTCATTCTCCATTCTTGCAAGTTCTTGTTGCAATTGCTTAACCAAAGCCTTTTCGGAGACAACAAGATTCACCTGGTAGGAATTACAAAATTACATATTTATAATTGTAATTCACAAAACTACATTTTTTAAAGTTCAAGTTTATAAATATATGTACCTAAACATTAAACATTAAATTCAAATAAACCATAAAACAAAATTGCACCTTATTATCGCTAAATCCAAACTTAAATGAAAGATATATTAAGATGTAAAATTAAAAAGGTGTAAATTTGAAAATACTAATTGAACCATTTAAAAATTGAAAAGTTGTACATTTAAAAAGAATTTGAACTAGGTGTAGTGTTGCAAACTATTAGTTGTATTTTTGACCAAAACTTAAAAGATAAATTTGAAGAAAAATAGACCCTTTCAAACTCTATTTTAACAAAACTACACCTAGTTCAAATTCTTTTTTAAATTTACACATGATAAAAAAATATTAAATGATTAAATTACCCTTTACAAAAATTAACCACACTATTTTTTTTCATTTGGGTTCACTATTTAGGTGTGGTTTTGTAAAAAAAAAAAATTCATTTCACCTGAGCATTTGTTGTGACTTCTTTAGCACAAGTTGCGAATAAAAGTGTGTTTCTTGATTGTTCGACGTGGCTACGAGCAGGGCTCATTGTGCATATAATAGCTGTTCTTGCATTTCCTCCCAATGAGTTTTGTAATATTCGAGTTAGCTTTGAGTCTCGGTATGGTATGTGCCCATTTCTACCTTTACTGCATTCGTTTTCGAAAAAATAAAAAATTTATGTTTGAATGTTAAGAAAGACTTCTGTTTGGTGGGAAAATGGTTTTGGAGATATTGACAAAAATACCATTTCATCGTGATAAAAAGACCATTACAAGGTTTTTACTTATATACCACTAAAAATATATATTTTCATAAACATCACAATTTTCTAAGTAAAACCTTGTAATGGTCTTTTTGTCACAATTGGTTTTTAAAAATGGCTTATTTGCTAATATCCTTAAAACCATCTTTCTACAAAAGAGAAGTTGTCTTAAAATACCATTACAAGGATTACATTCGTTTTTTCAAATGAGATTTTGGAATTTTGTTAGATTTTAAAATAGACTATGAAATAACAAAATTTAAAATTCATATATGAAAATTTTGTACTTTTTACACATCTAAACACTTTCAATTCCATTATTTAAATCCAATAACAAACCATAAAATCAGTAATTTGATAACACATGACTTTGTTTGGATTTGTAATTCCACGTAAACATTAAAATAATAAACCTAAAACAAAAAATTTAAAATATGGAAATTAAAAAAATCCCATATTTTGTCGTATTTTTGGACAAAAACTTTAAAGTGGTATTTTCGGTAGAACAACTGTTATAAAAACACCTTTTAATAATATTTGAAGCCAAGAAACCGAACCTTAGTTTGCGAATAACAGTCCCAAGAGTAAGTAAGCTTCGATTTATATGACATCCTTCTTTTAGCCTTGTTCCAGCTGATAATGTTTGTGATGCTCTTTCACTTCCAGCCAAATCCACAAAGCACTTTTGATTGTTGATAGTCACATAATAATCAAAAATACCACACTAATTAATCAGAGATAGAATATATCTAAAGAAAGATTAGTTAATACTCATTAAATGATTAGTTTTTCTATTATACCACAGATGCTGCGAGAATGCTAGAATTTTCAAGAGAATATTCTCGACCCGAACTTTCGATTGTCTGCAGAAAACACACATTGTTTAGCATAATAAGGACGACTTTAATTTCAAGAACGAAAAGGTGTAATCGAAAGAAATAAAATAGAGAATTTTAAAATACGACTAAAATATTTTGCGAAAAATACCATGACAAGTTATCGTTACCAGAAGTATTACTAAAGATATTTAATATAAAAAATACTAATAATACAAAGAAAAATTTATAAATTGAAGGGATTTAGTTTAAGTTTGTTTTTTTATTGATTTTAGTTTGAGGGTTTCTACTAATAATTATGGTATTATTTTCCAAAAAAATACCTTAAATTAGCACAAAAATATTTGTGCAAAAATTATCATCATAAGTTTTTAGCTTAATTAAAGCTAAAACAAACACTTTGGAATTTAGTTTTATAGAAGATATGGTTTAGTTTTAAAGTAATGTAATTTATTTTTGATGGGTTTTCACTAATTTATGTATACATTGTGGTTTAGTGGTATTTTTAGCAAAAAATTGTCACAATAGATGTGGCACAAAAACTCGAAAAAGTAGTATTTTTGAAAATCACTAAAAAATACTTATGAAACAATTAATATTACCAGCCTTAGAATCTGATGTGACCTAGAGCTAGTTTCATTCAATGAAGTTTCTCCTATCTTCCTTTGAGCTGCAACAACACATATACATTAATTACTTAAATCTCATTTTTTCATGAATTGTATAAAATTTTATAATCCTAAGTTGTGTTACTTACTTTCACAAATTGAAAGAAGTCCTTCTAAATGTGCTTTGTCCCGGAGAGTTTCTTCGATGAGTTTTTCGACAACGGTTCCTCTCTGGTGAAGCCAAGTAGATGGAAGTTAGTGAAGAGCCGGTCCAAAGCATAGGCAAAAGAACTCATCGCTTAGGACATCACATTTTTTAAGTATTAAATTTTCAATCAATTATGTTAGTAAAATTAATTTACATTTATAAAAGGGGAAATTGCATAAATATACATTTTTAGGATTGGAATTTTCAAAAATACATCCACGTAAAAACAATTTATCATAGAAATACACACACAAAAAAATTGAACACAAATAAAATCCTTAGAATATCATATTTGTAACCACTAAATTTTGAGATATTTTTTTGAAGTAAGAAATACACCATAGGATTGTACTTTGCAAAAAAACAAGTATTGAAGAGGTATTTTAACCATTTTAGCTCTTAAAGAGTTGTATATCGAAAAAGAATTTGAACTTATTGCAGTTTTATAAAGTAGTGTTTTAAAAAGTGTATTTTTGTCAATTTCTCTTACAAAAATAACACAATTCTTTAATTGTACATGGATCATCTAATAAAACTAGAAATATGAAAGCGCGATATAATGTCCAAAAGAAAATTATATGTAATAACCTCTGGATCATCAAGAAGTCTCAATTGATTATTATCACCACTTAAGAGATCTCTCACAGCTTCATTGTAGATCTCTATCGCAGAGAATTTGAGAGTGTATTCGCGTTTTTTATCCTAAAAAAAAATCGCAAAAATAAAGAGTATTGGTTTGGTTTTCGATGTAGGAAAAAGCAAAGGAGAGATTCAATTTAGGGTTTTTAAACCTTTTGAATGTAACAAAAGATGTCATTCATTGCAAACTCAGTTATACCAGTCATTGTATATGTCTTTCCACTACTTGTTTGTCCATAGGCAAAAATGCTCGCTGCAAAAACATAATATAATGTGTCAAAACAAAATTTACGGACACAACACACAAATGAGAAATGCCTGAAATGCCACTATAAAAATTATTAGGCCAAGGGGTATCATCACATTTTTAGGTTAAAAATACCATTAATAAGCCTTCACTAAAAAGACAACAAATACAAAACAAAATTATCTTTAAAGTTTGAATTTTTTGGTTTGGCTAAAGTTCCAAAGGGGGTAGAGTTTATTTTTTTGGTTTTTTGGAGGATTTTTAGCTAATTTAAACTTTGTAGTATTTGAAAAACAAAACATTTTTACTAGTATATTGCGCCTAAACAACAATGATAATGTTTTTGGACTAAAAACTAAAAAAATAGAGTTGGGTGTAAAACTTAAAGGATTTAAAACTAATTAGTATTTTTGGCCTGAAATCTTATGTTTTAGAACCTAAAAAAGTGGTGGTAATTGTCCAACACGAAAATCAAATATCATCAAATAAATAAGGTTTATTCTTTATTAATTACAATTGATTCCTTCTAGTACACAAAGTGCAACCTCCTTAGCTCCATCTTCATATACTTGTTTTGTTGGACAATCAAATCCAAACACCTTATCTATAAAATTTACAAAAAAAAACATGTTCTTGTTAGCTATCATTAATTATTTTTTTACTAATTGGTTAATTTATCTTCAAACATATCTTACCAAATGTATAAGTTGAAGGAAAGAGCGATCTCTCAGGCAAATTATTATTGCAAATTATTGTGGTATTATTGACACAATCCCAATCGCATAAATCGTTCCGCGTCTTCTCTTTCTCATTTCGCGGCCTTACCCTAACTGAAACCAATATATTCTCTCCTTTTTCGCGGCTATTCGCCATTTTCTAGCCCTATTTCTTCAATACATTTACACCGGAAAATTGGACAATTAAAAAAATATTCTTGAGAGAGAGAGAAAATTTTAGATTGAGAAGAAAAAATGATTTTCAAAATTGGAAGAAGAATAAATTAAGGTAAAATGCTAAAAATAGATGAAATCCATTATTGAGGTTATTTCTTCATCAAACAAATTATCTATAAATATTTTAAAAACCTAAATTAAGAATGTTGACAGATTGTTATATTTACAATATGTGCTCTGTCTCATGAAGATGAAAAACCAGAAGAGACAAATTTATATTAATCACAATATTTTTTGTGTTTAAGAATATTTTATATCTTGACCTATTCTTAAAATTACAACTTAGACCAATGTATATAACCTCGTGTACTTCAATAATACTCTGTATTCATCTTTTTATATGATGTTCAAGGTTTTTACTAATCGATTAGAAAACATTTTATATCATTAAAAACTATAACTATCGTTTATTACCTATCCAAACACAATTCAAACTACTATAAAACAATAAAAAAATACAAGTAGTTGAAATAACTAAAAACATTGATTAATTTGTATAGGAAACTGAAAACATCATATAATCTGACACAAAAAAATTATTATCAAAGATTGGTTTTTTATATTAGGGATAAATGTCCCACATCGGAAACACAAAGGGTTAAACACTAATATATAAAGGATATGTGTCTCTCCACTTATAGCCAATTGGTTTTAAGTTGGAAGCCCATAATCCTAACATGGTATCAGAGCCCGATCCGATCTTAGGCCTGACCCGACTGGTCCGCCTCTCTTGCCCAAACTACCCGAGATTAATGGTTAACGAGACCCATTATCTCGAGGGGGCGTATTAGGGATAAATGTCCCACATCGGAAACACAAAGGGTTAAACACTAATATATAAAGGATATGTGTCTCTCCACTTATCGCCAATTGGTTTTAAGTTGGAAGCCCATAATCCTAACATTTTATCCTAAAACAATATCGTTTAAAGTCATATGAAGAGAGTAAATTCTTCTTAAAAACCATTAAATTTTTATTGAGAAATTCACACAACTCCACTCTATTAAACATTCATTCGCAAAACTATGCCTAATTTTTCTTCATCAAAAACAAAAACTATATTTAATTCGAATTCTATCTAAATAGACACCATTTTTAAATTTTAAATGGTTAAATTACGATTTAAAAATTAAAAATTTCATTTGGGTTCACAAATTAGTGTTAAGATTTATTGATAAATGGGGTAAGATTTTGCATTTACGTTTATTTGGATTTAATGTTTAGTTGTGGTTTTGTGAAGCATACATTAAAAAAGTTAGTTTTGTAATTCCCTTTTTATTTAATAGAAAAGTATATTCTGAAAGCTAAAATTCTATTTATGGAAGATTGGAAGTATTGTTTTGCTGAAAGTTTACTTTGGGCATACAATGGGCTTAAACTCTAGTGGGTCTAAAATGGCTAGTTGTGACCTAAAACCAATGACGAAAAATGGAAAAATGACATACCCCTTTGTTGCAAACACAAAACAACCCAAGGATTTTCTTACAAAAATCCGAGGGTAAAAAATAAAGTTTTAGGAAAATTAAAGAGTTCAAAACTCAACTTTCAAGATTTGATGCAAAACGAGTTTATGCTATCAACTATATATTAATTTCACTTTTTATTCATTTTGTATCATTATTATTACTCTTGTTACCAAAGAAAAATCATTATCACTATGGTAATTGATGAGCGCAATGTTCCACAAGGAACAAAGCCCAAAGTTCTTAAGTAAGTCAAGGTCGTTAGTATAACAAAGCTACCTTTCACTATCAAAGATTAATAGTATTAAATAAATGTTTTCCATGGGCATGATGTTATCATTTTATATACAACATATCTTGTAATATAATTTTGTGGACAATTGTGTAATATTACCAAATCAATTACAAAAACTATAGATTTTATCCAACTTTATCTATAACAAGAAAAAACAGTATACCGTGTTTCTGTAAAGGACAACAAGACCATTTTACAAAATAAATCTCCATATATTATAATACCAAAATGGCATAAGTGGAGTATTCCAAAAGAAGAAAGAAACAGTAGAAACTTTTTTAAGTTACAAGAGAATCTTTTCCAAATTAATTTTAAAGTGCATTACATAACATAAGATTGATATATATTGTAAGAAAATTATTGCAACAAGCATAAAATTGTTATCCATTACATCAATACCACATGCGCATAGCTACTACTAATTAATTTTATGATTATAGTGTTAATACTACATCCCAAAAAAAAAACTCATAGAAAAATCTTGGAAACAATTAAGTTCCTATATAATGATAATGAAACATCAAAAGTCCATATGATTAAACAAGTTAGATATTATGTTAAAACTGATAATTAATCTAATTACTAAAACAATTAGCACTTGAGAACGGTAAGATCCTTAGAGATTTCTGCATAGTCCATGCCCCAACTAGGTCTCCCTAATGTGAATTCCAAATTGATATGAACGTTTTTCGCCTCTTTAATTTCGCATTCCTATTTTCAAAAATATATTTCATATTTTAGTAATATAAATTAAATAAGTATACATATGTAATCACATTGTTACTACCTTGGTGTGATGAGTTGTTTCCAAGTGAGGATTTTCTTGTGTGGATTTGCTCATAGATACTTCCTTTGTAAGTGACCAAGAAGCTCTGTTCAAAATTTTGACAAAAATAAAAACTCATTAAAGCAATATATATATATAATTTTCTTAACTCATATTTTTTTACGAGATAAGTTATTGTTATTAAGTAGTTAAATTTTACCACTCATTACTCATTCAAAAAAGTTTTATTTAATTTGGACCAACTTCTTTAATTACTATATATAATCAATTCTTTTTTTTTTGTTCAAAACTATATATACAATCAATTCATATTCATACATTAACTAAAAAAAATCTAAGAACATTTTTCTATTTAGAAAAGAAACATGACTAAATCTTTAACAAAAAGAAAAGAGACATGACTAATTTTTAAAAATGACTAGATTAACATAATAATGACTAAATGATTTAAAGAAATGGACAAGTATATTTCACATAACAAAAGCAAATATATTAAATGCAAAATAACATAAAATAAAACAAAATAAAGAAAGTAACCTTTGGGTCTTTTGCACAGATGATGAGTTAGGCGAATTTGTGTCAGTTTCTTCATTATTATTATTATTATTATTGTCCTTTATCCTCTGGTCTGCCTCTTTCACTACCTTTACTTCTTCTGATTATTCACAAGATAAATCTTTTTTAAATAAAGAGGAGAGTATTTCATTTTTTATCCAACAAAAAAAAAATCAAAGAGAAACTTGATTTTTGAGTACATACCTGATGATTCTTTATCAGTGCATTTAACTGTTCTATACATCTACATCAACAAACACTCATACTTTAAAAATCAAAACAAATAAAAATGTAAGGCTAATTATTTATTTCAAATATACAATCATCTTTTAGCTAGTGGTCGAAATATAATGTGGTACATTTTCATAAATATTTACATTCTTATGTTATATGATTAATATTTGACCTGCAAGTGGCTCTTGACATGAGCTAGGGTTAGATCTTTAACATTCATCAACTCCAACACTGATTTAGGAGTTGCTCCTGAAGAAGAAGAAAAAAAATATTACACAACAAATCTTTATCTACTTTGGTTTTCAAAAAAAGTTGTAAGAATACACAAATCTTTAAAATTAAATCAAAAGAAGACAGACACAAATCTTGATTTGTGTTTCAGAAAAAAGTATCTCTATTAGTACATTACACAACAAATATCTATATTCTTGTTTTCAAAAATGTTGTATTAAGAAACAAATCTTTTTAACCAAAAAAGACAAATATTTTTACTTACTCTCTCTTACATTACACAACAAATATTTATACTTTTGGTTGCAAATGTGTTAGTAAACACAAGTCTTGATTTTTATTCAATCTCTAGTACATTACACACAAAATATTTATACTTCCGGTGTTCAAAACGGTTTAATAAGACACTAAACTTTTAAATAAATAAAAGACACAAATATTTGTAACTAAAAATTTACAAATCTCGAGTTGTATTTCAAACCAGTATATCTCTAGCACAATATTGCACAACAAGTATTTATACTTTTGTTTTCAAAATTTTTTTCAACAAGACATAAATATTGTTAACGGAAAAAAAGAAAAAAAAACTTATTTTCTAAAGACACAAAAAATTTGATTATTACTTAAAAAATAATTATAGCTCTTAATTTTTGGTTTCTTGAAAATAAAGAAGAAAAATAATACATACTTTCATGGCCACCAAGAAGTTGAACAGCATGAACAAAATGTGCATGAAGTGTTGAAGTCCATCTCATTCTTGGTGCTCTAATATTTCTTTTAATCCCAGCCATAGATCTTGTTAAGCTTCTCTTGAAATCTTGACCGTTGATTTGTGGTTGATACATGTTTATAGAATCATCTCTCTTCTTCTTATCATTATTGTCAAAGCCTAAACTCAAAAGAGGTTTGTTGGTTAGAAAGAAGTTATTATTCTCATGGCTTAAACCACTACAAGAGTCTTCACTGGTCGGAGAGCTTCCGCAGCCGCCGCGAAGTGATTTTCCGGCGTGAGGGTTAGGGAGGTTTATGTAAAGTGATAGGTCTAGGATTGTGTTCGTGTCTCTCATGATACTTGGCTTTGACTCTAACATTGTTATCTCACTTCTACTTTGTAGTTATATAGTGGAGAGAGAGAGAGAGAGAAGAGAGAGAGAGAGAGAGAGAGAGAGAGAGAGAGAGAGAGAGAGAGAGAGAGAGAGAGAGAGAGAGAGAGAGAGAGAGAGAGAGAGAAGGTATTAATCAAGAAGATGTGGAGAGAGTCGCAAGAACAAGAGAGAGGTAGAGAAAAAGAACATAAAAGTGGTATATATTTATCAAAATCATAGTCATTATCTCATTATTACAAATTCTATTTTCTTAAAAAAATATATTTATAAATATATATAGAATTTACAAATTCTATTTTCCTTTATTAAGTGTGGTTAAGTCTATAATCGTACTTCTCTTTGACTCTAACATTATCATTTCACTACTTTCTACTTAAAATATGAAGAGATGCAAAAACAGCCAATAGAGATGTAGAAAAGTAAAAAGGAAAAAGTTATATTTATTTATTAATCATAGTTACTATCTCATTATTAAATAATTTATTTTCTTTTCTTTGAATAAAATATATGATTTACTTGATATTTGGACATTGTGACAAGTATATACTTTGTTGTTTTTACAACTTTTTATGTTTGTGTAGAAGTATAAATTATAGAGTAGTAGTGTAGTACTTCGAAATTACTACATACATTCTGTTATATATTTTTGTATTTTTTATTTATTATTTGTGTTTATATAGGTGTTTTAAAATTTCAAAAAATATTGTTTTAGTTAATGATAACAGTATTTCAATTTATATTTGTTCAAAAATTGATGAATATTAAGACTTTTTTACTTAAAACTAGACAAATATGTTAATGTTCTCAACTTCTTAGATACCAAGAAGTTTTTTAAAATTTGTACATAACAAAATTATTCTCTTATATATATATATGAGAAATTCACAATTTCATATATTCATTTATAAAACTCTACCTAATTAAATATTTTCTATATTAACTTCCTTTCAAGATTTTAAAAAGTTGTTTTATCCTTTAAAAAATGATAAAAATTAATTTTTTCATTTGAGCTTGCTAATTAGTGTTTAAGAAATAATATAAAAGGGGTTGGATTGTCTCGGTAGGGTTTATCTAGATTTAATTTTAAGTGTTTAGATGTACTTCTGAAAAATGACTTTAAATGATGTAACTTTGTAAAATGCAATCCAAATGGTGTAATTTTGTGATTCTCCTATATATATATATACATAATCTTGTAAAGTCACTTTGGAATGGTATAGTTTTGTGAAATATAATTTAAAAGTTGTAGTTTTGTAATTCCACATACTTTTTTATCACTAAAAGAATATGTAGGTTTGAATTTCACTTAAAAGACCACGAAGAAAATTATGATAACTGATCAAAATACAATTGCAAATGATTTTTCGAATGGTTTCAACATTTCTTATAAAGCTGATAAATAATAGGGGGAGTTACAAAAATACATATTTCAAATAGCACTTAGTAAAACTACGCTTATTCAAAATCTATTTCTATAAATACACCTAAATACTAAATATTAAAGGGAGAATTACAAAACTACACCATTTGAATTACATTTCACAAAACTACACCATTTTAAAAATACTTCACAAAACTACACCTAAACACTCAAAATTACATATAAATAAACCCTACCCACACAATCCTACCCCCTTAATACTATATCCTAAACACTAATTAGCGAACCCAATGAAAAAATTTAATTTTGGTAATTTTTAAAAGGGTAAATCAAGCTTTTAAAATTTTGAAAGGGTGTAATATGTGAAAAAAATAAATTAGGTGTAGTTTTTGAAGGAGGGGTTGAAATGGTGTAGTTTTGTGAAAAAAGGGTTGAAAGGGTGTAGTTTTGTGAATTCCTAAATATTAAATTCAAAAAAAATTCCAAATATAAAATCATACCTCATTTAATATTAAATCTTAAACAATAAATAATATTTCGTAATAATAATAAAATTTTGGTAAATTTTCAAAGAGTAATTTAACCATTTAAAATTTTAAAAGGATATATTTTTGTAATTAAATGAATTATGTGTAATTTTGTTAAGTAGTGTTGAGAAGGTATAATTTTATGAATTTATCTTAATAATAAGACTTCAATACCAAAACATATGAGACAAAATAATTTAGGTTTATAAAATCAATAAATCGTAAAAATAATTGAATAAAAAGAAAACTGTAATTAAATCATGTGTTCACTTTCATGAGGTATTTTTCCAAAAATTTCAATATAAAAATTACTAATAACTATTTTAATTTACCTCCTATGAAACATCTGTTATTTTAATTAAGAAACAACAAAGAGTAAAAGTTGAATGATTTATGACAACCTGTATATTCTGATTAGTGGTTAAAAAGGTGAAAACTAGCAGAAAGAGAGAGAGTGTGATAATTAGATAATGAGTACTCTATGATTTGCATGTTTTACTATTTTTAATAAATAAATTTAAATTTCCAATGCTAGACTTTTAACAGGTCTGGTTCTTAGGGTTTGATGAAAAAATACAACAGAATTTTGTATTTAATATTTTACTATAAATTTCAGATTTAAAAAGTTGGTCTGAAAAAGTAACTGTGGTTTTGTCATTGGGATTCTTGTTTGAACCACAAAGTGGCTTTAAAAAGAAATTTTATTTAGCTTTAGAGAGGTCAAAATAGAGAGATACAATTAAATACTCCAAATCGAATTAATTGCATTCTAGTATTTATCTACATTTTTTATTTTTTATTTTTTATTTTTTTGTTAAATAACTTCTTTTCTTTTCTTACAAGTGATGTTTCTTGACAATTAAAGGTATAACTGAACAATCATAAATCTTCGTGTTGATATATATATACATACATGGAGTATATTAATAAGCTCCCTAAAATTTTAAAATAACAGATGTTTTAGAATTTAATGTTAAATTTTACTACCTATAAATGAGCTATTTTCTTGTATTAATCAATTCTCTATAAGTATAAGCCAAAAGTAACTTAATATTGTTCCAATAAAAACTTATTTAATTTGTGTATATATAACTACAAATTCATGCTGATACTTATTCTCTTGTTTCAATTATAAAAGTGTTAATGAAAACCAAAGAAATACTCAAAACTAAACCAACCAACATATATATATAACATAAACCAAAGATACTACAAAAGAACAATTGCTTTTGTACAATAGTAATACAAAACAAAGGAGGAAAAAATCACTAGCTAAATATCATTTTAAATAATAATTTTTTTGTTGTTATTAAAAATTATATTTAACAAAAGTTGCTCTACAAGAGACTTTGCAACTATTTTGAAGTTCCTTTGGAGTAAGTATTGGTGTTAACTAGTCTTGTGTTGTAGCAAACCACCTTCACTAGGTATTAAACTTTATTGTCCTATTCATCACGTATTTAAACAAATATATAGATAGACATAAAACAAAAATTTTGAAGTGTACTAATACTAGTATTAGTATATTATAATATTATACTATATACTATTTACATGTTTCAAGGCACGAGATTAATTGTTTAGCATTGAAAAAGCCAAAGTAGTAATATACGATGGAATATTTTAGAAAGATAATTTTGCTTTGTTGTTGATTGATGGAGACCCATTTAAATTTATATATTGCTATAATATTCAATTCATTTAATTTCTATCTATATCCTTTTGTTTGTTCTCTCTTCTTTTATTTTGACACTCTCAAGGCGCCTTTTTAGGTAAAATTTCTGCAATTCTCAAGGTTCTTGCTGCTCTTTGTTTTTATGTTATGGCATAAATATTTTATTTTTATTAATTTTTATTATTATTATTATTATTCAGAATAATTGAGTGCGATGTATTAGGTATATATTATTATATAAATAAATAAAATAAATTTAATATTCAAAAGGCTAGGATTGGTAGCCTTGTGTGTCACTGGCTAGTGTTGACTATTGGTACATATATAACATGTTCTAAGATGATTTTAATCAATAGCATATAATTATATCGTAACACATAAAATAGAGCCCTTTATTAAAAAAAAACATAAAATAGTATTATAACTCAAGTAAATTTTACATTGAAGATCTAAAGATGATAAAAATCACGAGCTAACAATTATTTTTTATTTTATGTTTGGTCGAGAATAATATTCATTAATGTGAATCATTATAAATCTTAAACATCCCAAACAAATATACGGAAATATTAACAAATTAAATCCGATTAACCATAATTCATACATATAGAGATTTTCCGTGGAGACAAACCATGCAAATGTAAGTTATATATATATATATATATATAACCATGTGGTGTGTAACCATTTGTATCATTCCCACGCACGTCATTGAGCGAATAAATAGTTTTTGCGAAACCCAACGGAACTTTTTATAATAATAAAAAACCCCACGGAATTTAATTTATAGAGAATTATTTGACATTCATAAAAATCCAAATTTTTCTTAGCATCTATCATCTAGTGACTTTTTAATTCAAAATTCTTGGTTTTCTTAAACTTAATTATATCTTTTCTTAAAGTCTTCTCTCCCCTTAATCAATCCTTAATCGAACTATTACAAACTATATATATAATTAGAAATTATAGTTTAGTAATTATTCATTTTAACAAATCTTTCTTTATTTAGTATATGGTATATATGTATCGAGAAACTATAAACACTATTTTATAAAAGGGAGATCACTAAATAATGTTTTTTAACATAATTACCACACATTTTCGAAAGTTTTACAAATATCATTAAAAAAAATTTCTCAAAATACCACAAATCTTAAAATTTTAAAATTACACACAATACCTTCAAAACTATACCCTAGCCTTTTAAAACTATACCCTAAACACTATATAATCAACTCAAATGAAAAAAATAAAATCTAAAAGTGTTAAAACTCGTTCATTTACAAACAAAAATGTTAAAACTCATTTTTTGTATTTGTTATACTTTTGTAAACTATTACTTTTTGATGATATTTTTGATATAAAAACATTTTAATGATATTTTTGTTATTAAAAACTTTGTAATAGTATTTTCAAAACATAAACTTATTTTGGTGGTATTTTAAAGAATTTCTCTTTACAAAAATACAACCGTCTAAACAACAAAATGTATACAAGTTTTAAGGTGTTAAATAATTAAAATATTCTTTAAATTATATTGGGAGAATCACAAAACTACACCATTTGAATTACATTTCACAAAACTACACTATTTCAAATATATTTCACAAAAATACACCTAAACACTCAAAATTAAATCTAAATAAACCTTACCCACACAATCCTACCCCTTAATAAATACTATACCCTAAATACTAATTAGCGAACCCAAATGAAAAAAAATTAATTTTGGTAATTTTTCAAAGGGTAAATCAAGCTTTTAAAATTTTGAAAAGGTGTAAATATGTGAAAAAAATAAATTAGGTGTAGTTTTGTGAATTCCTCAATTATATTTTGAATTTAACATATTTATTTGGATGTAATAGTTAGTGTTTATGTATTGTTTATTTTTGGTAAAAAAAGATTCAATGTAAATTTATTTAAGAAAATAGACTTTAAATGAGGTTAATTTTTTGCAAAATATAATCCTAAAAGTGTATTTTGTAACTGAGGTTAATTTTTGCAAAATATAATCCTAAAAGTGTATTTTGTAACTGCCTCGTATATATATAGGTCTCACGAATATTTTAGTAGTCGTTGATTTTTGGCTCCACTCAAATATGAGATTTACACACGCACGATAAAATATTATTAACAATTTAAAACTATGGAATCCTAAGTTCCATTGTAAAAAGGTTCCATTGTAGTAATATTTTGATGACCAATACAAAAAGTAGTTTATATAATAAGAAGAAAGTTGACAAAAAGAACTTTTCTTGCTTAAAGAAAAATCTCTCTAGAAATTAAAAATATTTAGTATTATATCTCCTTAGTAATTATTCGTCGTTCAATTTTTAGTCATATACATTAATTCACATTATATTTATAAATTGAGATTCATGTTTTTCAAGCATATTAATACTTGGTTTGTACCAAAATTCACCGTTTAATATGGTCAATAGCCAACATCATGATTGTGCACGTCGAATAAAAGAGTTAACACCATGCATTTCTATATAACTTTCAACATATTCTTGTCTTTTATTGATAAAATTCATCATATTCGTATCTTTTATTAAAAAAATCAGCATTTTCTTGTCTTTCATAAAATAAAAACTAATCATATTCCTGTCTTGTATAACAAAATTATTCATATTTTTCATGAAGATTGAGATAATTTCCTAATATATATTAACGTTGATTTTTAAACGATGCACGGAACTACGGAAGATTCATGGAAACAATAATTATTTTCTAAATATAGAAATACATAGAAAATTAGTACACTTTTGTATAACGTCTATAAATTAATTAATACTCAATAGATTAATATATCTACAAAATATTAACTTTTTAGTTTAAAATTTATTTTGTTTGTGTAATTTATCTTTCAATAAAATAACCACGATAAATTAATAATATTTTAACGAAATAGTGTAGTTTCGTTTTTATTTTATAGAAATTTAAATGTATACTCCATTATCTTAGAATGTAAATCAAATTAAATAAATATTCATCTGCTGTAATATAGCTGTGCGCACGTACGAAGAAAATAAAGTAGCAACCCTGTACATATACTTAGGCCCATTGATTATGAATATTCCATTGATTAAGATATTAATAATAATTATGGACTAATTTTTTGTTGCAGACTATAATTACACAAAAAAAACTAAAAAATAAGAAGAAGAGTTTTTATTACTAGTGAGAAATGGAAGAAATGTCAGAGTGGGTACAGACCCACATGCATTTTAGTTCCTTCTTAATTACATCCTATCAAAAAATTGCATAAAAGTTTATAACAAAAAAAATTGCATAAAAGTACATTTTTTTACTTCAAAATACATTTAAATCCAAATATTCTCTTATTTATTCTTAGGCTTAAGACTCTATATTTTTCAAAGAGCTTATTGGTCTTCTCTCATAGTATCATTTAAAAATTATTTGTTTGTTTCAAATTCTAAATTTCGTTATATTTTAGTATTAAACACCTACGTTAACCTTAGTTTAATGAAAAATACTACTCCCTATATCCTATTAGATGTTTTAGAGATTTTTTTTGTTATAGAATCTAAAATTTTTCAAGTTTCCATGCAAATTTATCAAACAACTTAATATTTTACCATCATTTATAATATGTAATATTTTTATGATTGGTAGAATTGTATAAAATTATATATTTTTAAACTTTGTATTTTTAATTTGAAAATCTTATATTTTGGGAATAGATAAAACACATTTTTATAGGGGAAATTACAAAACTACACATTTTGAATTACATTTCACAAAACTAAACCTAAACACTAAAAAATAAACCCTAATTAAGCCTACCCACACAATCTTATCCCCATTTTCACTAAACCCTAAACATTAATTATCGAACCCAAATAAAAAATTTAAATTTTGGTAAATTTTGAAAGGGTAAATCATCCATTTAAAATTTTAAAAGGGTGTAAATATGAAAAATTGAATTAGGTAGAGTTTTGTAAAGGAATGGATAAAATAATGTAGTTTTGTGAATTCCTCTTTTTATATATATTAATCCTATTGTTTCTAACAATAGAAATTCTAGCCATTTCACACATACTAAAAATCACATTAATTGTTACTTAATCATAATTGCATTGTTTTTTAATTAATTCTTTATAATTTGCAATTTCTTTATAATTTGCATTTCTCAGCAAATGTTTATTGAATCTATAATTTGCAATTAAAACACATGGAATACCTGAAACATATACTACATTTAAAAAAATAATAATCTAGAAATGTATATTGAAAACCTAAAACAAATATTTAACTTGAGTCTAAAAATAGTCATTAAAATACATATAATTTATAACGGAAATATATATAATTTGTTTGTATTAATGTTCTCTACCAAGTCAAAAGACACTCCATCTATTTCAACAAAATAATAGATGTTTTCGAATTTTTACAATTATTCAGAAAAAGTTAATGTATATATGTATAAATTTTTGTACTAAATTTTTTTCTTATAATTCAAGAAATTAAATTATTTTTTAATAAATATATTATATACTTACATCTAACAATCTGAAATAGAGAATATCCATCATTTTGAAACAATTTCCCCCCTAAAAATCTAACATTTGAACTAGAGGAAGTATAAATTTTCATTGAGAAATTCACAAAACTACACCCTTTCAACCCTCCCTTCACAAAACTACACCTAATTCAATATTTTCACAAGTTTACACCTTTTCAAATTTTTAAAAGCTTGATTTACCCTTTTAAAAATTACCAAAAGTAAAATATTTTCATTTGGGTTCGCTAATTAATGTTTAGGGTATAATATTAATAGGGTATGATTGTTTGGATAGAGTTTATTTGAATTTAATTTTGAGGGTTGAGGTGTAGTTTTGTGAAGTATTTTGGAAATTGTGTAGTTTTGTGAAATGTAATTCAAATGGTGTAGTTTTATAATTCTCCCATTTTCATTTTCTACTAAAAGAACACATCTAGTAAAACCTATAACCTGTGATAAAACAACAATAATAGTAATTTTCTAACCAGTAAAAATCATTAGTTACAAAATATTTATAGAGGAAGAGAAGTAAAAAGGAGTTTAATTCAACGGGTAGTATCTTGTCGTGGCACGTAGAAGCTGTATGGGAGGAGCCCTGTTATTCTATCTACATTTTGTTTTTATTCATTTAATTTTTCTAAATTTATGTTTATTTTCTATAGCCTATATATTAGATATCTTTACCATATTAAGATTTGTTATTATATTAGTATTACTAATATGTTTATATTCGAGCCCCACATTCCTCGGCGCCAACATGGGCTCCTCTCTCACGTGACACTTAATTTATAATCTTTTATAATATTCTTTCTTGATAATTCTTTTATAATTAATATACTTTATACCTTTTATAGTTTCTTAATTTTACTTCCATTCTCCGACAACTACATATGCCTCTTATATGCCTCTTGTTTATTCCATACGCACACTCTTATCAAACAACACAATGGAAATTTATAATATATATATATATAGATGAAAAAGTCAATTATTTCAAGATTATTTGGCCTTTCAAAATTTTAATTTGCAATATTTTTACTATTTATATTCTTTCAAAATTCAAACCCTAACTTTTATATTTTCTTCAGGATGATGAGGATAAGTAGTTAGAAGAAAAGGGTGTGCGCAAAGCCTCTTTCCTATATATTTAGTAGACCAAACAATCTTGAAAAATGCAAAATTAGAAGAAAAAAGATTATTGAGTTGAAGAAAAATTCCTCCTAAAAATTTCGTTAACAGAAAAAATAAATACATTCACAATTAGACGGAAACTTAGTATTTTAAGAAAACAAATGCTATATGAAAAGTGTCAATTTAAAGAAAAGCTTTTTCTTTTGTTAAGAAAACTATTAGTATTGATGTAATAAAAAAAAAAACTATTAGTATTAAATTATATGATGAAGCAAGGGTCAGCGCCTAATCCGCTCTAGATTCTTTGGGAAATGTGATCATTTTAAACAAGCACAATCAAGTGATAATATTAATAATATGAAAATGTTAATTAAATCGGTATTAATCGAATAATTACCTTTTTGATATGCTTGGATTTATCGAAAAGGTCGTGTGTTAATATCCGGTCAACATATATATATATATATATATATATATCTCACTAGCATTTGTTCTTTATTCCATATTCCATGTGTTTGTCTTGTCACAAACTCAAATCTCTTTGCATTTTAATTTTGGTTGTTTTTGTAATATAAACATATACAATATTGCATTGGAGAAATGTACGGCCATTTTGTCTACTATACGCCACATGAATTTTACTATTAACTAGGTTAAACATTTCTAATGTTTTTTGATATTTTGATTAAAAAAATGTTTTCTTTTTTTTATGATTTATCTAGTATAGTGCAAACAATTAATAGACTACAAGTTGATGACAAAAACCCTCCAACTTTGTCATTAAAAAGTGAGATGGTTTATTTGAACTAGACTTAATTATGTGTGAGTTTACATTTGTGATTTGTGACATTAATAAAATTAATTCTAACTATTCGCCTGATTTAATCACACACATGCATCACTAACACCACCCCCTAAGCTATATTTAACCCAAGAAAATATATTCATAGAGTGGATAACTTGAATAATTTGCCAAAATTCTAATAGTTTGTAAATATTCATCTCAGATGTAATAATAAAAAAAAATATTCATCTCATGAAACTCCGATCTTTCAAAGAAAATAAAATAAATTATGGATATGTAAAAATATAGGGAACAACTATTTTGTGTTCTCTTATTAGCATGATAAAATGTTCGTGTGTCCTATAATTTGTATGAACGTAAAATACCTCTTTAATTTAATCAATTAGTTTTACAATAATAAAATATGTCATGGTTATAAGTTGGCTAATTATTTTTGTGTTTTTATATTCTTAGTATCAAAGTGGATTTTGATTATATCACTAGTTCACTCAAAAATATATATATTTATGAGTTAAGAAAATAAAACAATATGTTCACAAAGTAGAATATTTACAATCTTGTACTTTTTTGAGTGAATGAAAATGATAATAATCTACCATTTCTTTTTTTTTGGGGTAAATATAATGTTGTATTTTAGAATAATATATACTCAAAATACCTCTTTAACCATGTCAATTTTTTTTCTAAAAATAATATTCATCATCAACGATTAGTTTTCTCATAAATGCATTAGAAATCTAACAGTTTAATACCCAGTTTTATTGGTTAAAGTGTTCAACATTATTTGTTATTTAAATAAATAATTAAAAAAACAAGAGCGGACCAGACAGTGCAAGGTACAGTTTCATGAAAATGGTAATAATAAACTAAAACATTTCGAAGTTAACCTTCCTTGTTTTTTGACTCTTTCATTCAAAAACTTCCTTTTTCTGATAATTTTCTTGTCAGTTTCTACACAAGAATAAATAATATTCCATATACTCATTTTATTGTACAAATACTCAGTAAATGATGTCTTTATCTCAAAGACGTAACTACTTATTTCAATTTTATTTATTCTACGCAAGAATAAATAATATGCCATGTACTTAATTTCTTGTACAATAATCATTAAATGATATATTTATTTTTAATCTTTTATTTTTAAAGATGTCTGAATCCCAAAGTCGTAATTACTAATTTTCGTTTTTATTTATTCTAGACAAGAATACATAATAGGGAAAATTGGCTAAATAGACCATATTGAGAATTGATTTGTCTCTTTATATCTTTGGACATATTATTTTGTCTCAATATACCTATTTTTCCATAAATACAAAATTGCCCTTAATATAAAACTATAAAGATTTGCCTTAAAAATATTTAAAAGCATTAAGAAAATCTAAAAGCAAAATTAATACTCCCTCCGTCCCATTTTATTTGATGTTTAAGGATGTTGCACACATATTAATAAAACTCTCTTTTTCATAAAAACATCATTAACTATAACAAAATATACCAATAGAAAAACTACTCTCAAACAAACATATCTCATTCTAAATATATATACTTTTTAAAATTGACTTAAATATCAACAAAAACAATAAAACCGATTTTAACATAAAATCAACCACTAATTTCATATTTATGATATTTTTGATATAATCTTTTTATTTTTCTTACGGAGGTCTATAAAAAATTTCAGAATATAAATATTTTTTAAAAAGTATATAGTTTAGTTTTTATATATAATCATTGTCCATATTATAATTTTCTATTTATATTAATATTTTAGATGTTAATAAACATCTATATTGAACATAGATAAAGTTTGTTTAAATCAATTAACACTAGCATAACAATTATTTATTAACGGGTTCAGTTTCTAGAAAAATTCTAGATAAATGACAAGAAGTTTGAAAATAATGATTAAACTTTATCATAAACAAATTTCGGGTAATTCGGGTTCAAATCTAGAAATTTGTTTTGGCTTCGGGTTTTCAGGTAGTAAATTTCTCAATTCGTTCGGGTTATTTATTTTTGGAACGGTTTCGGTTCTTTAATTTCGGTTTGGTTCCAATTATGTACTTCAAATATTATTATAACTATTATTATTTTAAATAATTTTTGGGTAGTTAGAGTAGTTTAGTTTAGTTCTACAAAATTGAGTTCGGTTCAGATTCGATTTCGGGTATTATGGTAGTAAATTTCCCTATACATTCGAGTTATTTGTTTTTAGAATCGGTATTGATTTGGGGATTTCGGTTTGGTTTGGGTTCGGTATTTCGGATCCGGAAGTTTTGTCCATCCCTAATTTTTATAGTTTATAATAGTTTGGAATAAACACACTTACAAATTATATTAAGATTTTGCTATATAAAATATAATTCTCATTATATATTTATGGGAGAATCACAAAACTACACCATTTGAATTACATTTCACAAAACTACACAATTTCAAAAATATTTCACAAAACTACACCTAAACACTCAAAATTAAATTCAAATAAACCCTATCCACACAATCATACCCCTTAATACTATTTTTAAACACTAATTAGCGAACACAAATGAAAATATTTTAATTTTGGTAATTTTTAAAAGGGTAAATCAAGCTTTTAAAATTTTGAAAGGGTGTAAATTTGTGAAAATATTGAATTAGGTGTAGTTTTGTGAAGGAATGATTGAAAGGGTGTAGTTTTGTGAATTTCTCTATATTTATTTGCATAAACGATAAAAGAACAAAATACTTTCTTTAGAAATTACGAATATTTTTATTTATTTTACAAAATCAGAAAAAATATTACAAACTTCTAAATTAACTGTATATATATAAAATTATTTATAAAAAACATAAACCCGTGGTACACCACGGGTTAAATCCTAGATGTCTTTATCTTTTTTTCTTGTAAAACTACTCTCATTAAAAGATGTCTTTATCTTTTTTTTTTTGTTGTTATTATTATTATTAAAAGATGTCTTTATCCCAAAAGTCGTAATTACTAATTTCATTTTCATCAACCAATCAAAAAATAATATTTATCAATTTGATTCATTGCTTTTGTGACGTTGTATATTGCTTCAAAGGAATCTTTGTTATGTTGAGTGACGATAATGATATATTGAAAGACTTTGAAACATTGAATCCATTATTTTTTTTATTTATTACTATTTGAAATTTGTTGGTATTTGTGTACGTTTACTACGTAAGCAATTGAAATGTGTCGGGCAATTTTTGGTGGACCACAAGAAGTATAAAAGATATGTAGGAAATTAAAATTTTAATGTAAGCTCTAGGAAGAACTATATTACAAAATTACACTTACACATTTATAATTATATTTTATAAAACTAAATTTATTTAAATTCTATATCTATAAATAAACCTAAATATTAAACCCAAATAAATCCTAAACACAAGTTTTATATTTTTTAAATCTATACTCTAAATATTAAATAACAACCAAAATCAAATTTTTAGTTGTAAAAGTAGAAAAAATTGAATTAGGTGTAATTTTGTGAAGGAAGGATTGAAATAGTGTAGTTTTGTGAATTTCTCTTTTTTTCAACGTTTGAACCACAAATGGCCGACCCATTAATCAATCATATACAAACGTAAGCGTGAGGAATCGATCCCGGATGGGATGATGCTACCTGCCTCATGTGAACTTATGACTGCCACTAGACGAATGCAATTTTCTCTTTTCTCACTCATCTAGTAAACTATAAATTTATCAAAATAATGACGTTGTAAAAACAAATTGGACTTTTAATTTAACTAAATGAGCCTAACATATAAAGATAATCTTATATAAAGTCGGGATAGTACTATTATGTTATTGAATGAGGATTTCACAAAGGGCAAACTCTAATGAATAACAAGAAATAAAGTTTTTTTTTTACGCTATTACCACATATTTTCGAAAATTTTACAAATACCATTAAAAAGTTTTTTCTCATAAATACCACAACTCTTTAATTTTCAAAATTATACCCAAAACCTTCCAAAAATTATACCATACCCCTTCAAAACTATACCATAGACACGATATACCGAATCCAAATGAAAAAAATTAAAATATAAAAATGTTAAAACTCGTTTTTTGTATTTGTGGTATTTTTGTAAACTACTACTTTTAGAAAATATATTTAATATAAAAACATTTTAATGGTATTTTTGTTAGAAAAAACTTTGTAATGATATTTTCAAAACAAAAACTTATTTTGTGGTATTCTAAGCAATTCTTCTTTCACAAAACTACATTATTTTTACACCAAATTTAAAACCTTTACAAACCTACACCTCCTTAATAGGCAAAAGGACGATTTTGTCCTCGTAGATACAAAAATTAGTTGCTTGTATGATCTTGCCGTTGCTCCAATCTTTGTGCCACTTTGATTTCATCATTGATATGATCTCTTCGCGTTGATCTCTCCGTCGATGTGATTCTCGTCACCGTAGATTATGATCTCGCCGTCAATATCGCCATGTTATGATCTTACTATAGATAAGATCTTGTGCTTTCATTGGATCTTGTCGCGTTACGATCTCCTCACCGTAGCGTTATGAAAGTATAATATTGCTTGTAATGTTTAATATGAGTGTTTAAAAGTATACAAGTTTTAACAAAATCACACTAATAAAATCTTCAACAGAAAACAAAACTCAAAATTCACCAATCAAATTAAGTTCCATAGTATTAAAACCATAATCAAAAATAAAACCAAAAATCCAATAAAAAAAGACCCTAAAATAAATTAAAAATAACACCTATGGTACCATCAAAAATCCACTGTTACTACATAAACTAAAACCAAACAGACAAGACAAGAAGTTATGTTTCTCATTACCTACTTTAACTTCTTTTGCTTCTTCTTCTTCTTCTTCTTCGCAGCTTTCTTATTTTTCTTCTTCTTCTTGTTGTTTTTGTTGTTGACCAGTATAAACCGGTCTGGTATAAGGCGCCGCACCATACATTCTCGGATCGACAGGTGGCGGCGGCAACATGTAACCGTAGCCATTGTAGTATTGTCCTGCGTAGTACGGATCCATCCATTGGTCTGAAAAGTCTTCTCTTGCCTGTGCAAAGGAACCATTACACTTGCACCTTTTAGGTCAAACTAAACTAAAACTTTTTTTTAGTGTAAAACCGAAACAAATAAAAACCAAAAAAAATTGTCATATTTTTTGTATACTAAAAACAGATGTAATTATTTTTTACATATATATATTTGACTATTCTTCAAAACAAATCTTTTTAAGTTTTTACATCAAAAATACCCTTGAATAGTTTATTTGCCACATAATCAAAAACCTTCAAATTTAGACTCCATAACCTCAACTATTTTTTATTAGTTGCTAAATATTTATTTCATATCTATGTTTGTTAGCAAAAAAACACTACAACTTAAAAATAGCTTAAGACTTCAAAATTAAACAACTACTACTAAAAATGTTTGTTAGCAAAAAATACCACAATTTAAAAATAGCTTAAAACTTCAAAATTAAACTCTAAAACTCAACCTATAACCTTATTACTAAATACTAGACACAAAAATTTTTAATGTGTTTGTGGTATTTTGGTCCTAAACAACTTTTTAAAGTGGTATTTTAAGCAATTTCTCAATTCTTATCCATTTCAATGTTCTAAACCACATTTAATCTGAACCAAAAAACAAGTATAATCTAAACTGAAATCATAACAAAACAATATCAAAATGAATTTACAGTTTGTTAAAATCAAGAAAGCCAAAAATCATAATAAAAGATAACTAGTCCTAGAGAAAACTTTGAAACATACAATTTTGTGGCAGAAAGTAAAGATAAGAGAAAGGGGTTTTACCTTTCGGATATTCCCAGGATTGCGACCCCAAGAAAGACGAACGGTTTGTTTTCCAAAAACAGTCCCATTCAATTTATCCAATGCCTCCTCTGCATTTTCTCTGCCAACCAAAATATTGAAGATAAAGTAATGATCAACTCCCAAAAATACCATTCTTAAATTTTTTATGCCAAAATACTACAACAAAAAGATTTTGTGTTCATTTGATTGAATATTTAGTGTTGAGTTTTGAAAAGGGTAAAATTTATTTTTGAGGGTTCAGGGTTTAAATATAGAAGATTTAAGCTAATTTAAATTTTATGGTATTTTTGGACAAAAAAACTTTTTCGTAGTATACTAGTATTGCAGAAAAAACACTATCACAAGTTATCGTGGCATGAAATTCCACTAACAAATTTCTTAGGCAAAAATACCACAAGCAGAAAAACAAGTTTTACTGTATACAATTTATTTATCATCAGTTTTCCAATATTTAGTGAATTGAATTTAGTTTTAAAAGGCATAGAGTTAAGTTTTAAGGGTTTAATTTTAATAGTCTTAAGCAAATTTGAATTTTTTGGTAATTTCATCAAAAAATGTTGAAATAGTGTTTTTGGAAATTGCCTAAACTAATTGACAGTAACTATTCATACCTGTTCACAAACTGAATAAATCCACATCCTTTACCAATAGGTATCTTAACAGAGACTATTTCTCCGTAAGAAGCAAAAGGTTGTCTAAGATCATCCTCCGTGACACTCGAATCAAGCCCTCCAACAAATATCTAACAATCATAAAATAGTAAATGATCAAAAATACACCTTTCTTATAGTTCACATCAACAATCGTAAGAATAGAGAAGATGAACAAAGGAAAAATGAAATATTTTACGGTTGTGTTAGAGGAGTCCATGTCGTGTCGAGCACCGTTGGACCTATATCCACCTGCCAAGTAACAAAAGAATATTTAGAGGAATATAAGTAATCATAAGGGAAATTACCAAAACTACCATCTTTCCATCCCAAGTTTTTAGACCGAAAATAGCACTAGAAAGGTTTTTTTGCCAAGACTACCATCTTTCTAACTTTTTTGGACAAAAAACCATCACATGTTAGACCACATTTTATCACTAGAAAGTCTGTTTGCCTAAAATATCATCTTCCTAAGTATTTAAGACAAACATACCATCACAAGTTTTAGGCCAAAAATATATTTAAAAGTTTTTCTGTCGAAAATACAATAAAAATAAAATTAATTGCAAAACACTCAAAATTTAACATAAAACCTCAAAACTAAACACTATCCCCTTCAAAACTAAATATTAAATACTAAAAACAAACAAGAAAAACTTAATTCTTAGGCTTTAAAACTTTTTGTAATTGTGAACATATAGTCGTATTTTTGGAAATCATAGTGGTATTTTGTCAAAAATATAGTAGTATTTTAGTCAAAAACACTTTTGATAGTATATTTTCTTTTAATTGTAGTGGTATTTTTCAAGAATTTACTAATCATAACCGCCAAATAACAGCTAAAACATACATTTTTCCCAATAAAAAAAAAGTAAAAGAAAAAAACACACAGACCTTGTTGGTAATGATGATGATAATAACCACTTTGTTTCCTAGGAGTAGCATGACAAATCCTCATAGCCTTGTCACAACACATCACACCATTCATCTCCGACATAGCTTTGCTTCTCTCTCCTTCATCACCAAACCTCACAAATCCGTAACCTTTCGACCTACCCGAATTAACGTCAACCACGACCCTAGCGTTTGTCACGGACTTGTACTTGTCTGAAAACGTCTTTTCAAGCAACGTATCGGTTACTTCGGAAGATAAGTCTCCTACAAAAATGGATATGTCTGAATTGTTGTTGCTGTTGTTGTTGTCTATGCGTTTTTCTCCAAGGCTGGCCCAGTTTATACGGAAAGGTTGGTCCGAGTTTAGCATTGTTGTGCCGTCGAGTTCTTGCAAGACTTTCTCGGCGACGTCATGGGAGATGAACTCGACGAAACCGTAGCCTTCAGATAAACCGGTGTGTTTGTTTCGGATAACTTTAACCGAAGATATCTGTGTAATATAGCAAGAAAGTAACATTATTAGAGTCAATGTATATATAACCATGATGATATATACTTCAAGTTTAATCACACAAAGACAATAACCTCAAAAAGTTAACAAAAAACAGAAAAAAGTAAACAGCCAAAACACATGCTTTCAAATGATACGTTCAAAAAAAATGACACCATAACATACGTCATCTACTCTAAAATTCTTCTCATATGTTATTATAAACATATATATAAGCATAGACAATCAATAACATAAGCTATCAATAACATTATTAAGCTTACACTAACATCATCATTTTAACAATCAACACAGAGAAACACTAAGCCACACATATACACACATACAATCTATAACATAAAGCTATAAACACCATTATCAAGCTTATACTAACATCAATATTGTATATTCATAAACTGTGACACCATAAGCTATTCACTCAATCACTCTAACAAAAGATATAAACACCATTTTCAAGGTTATATTAACATCAACTTTGTTAAAAGTTAACACATAAACACACCAAGCACACATATACAATCTATAACAGAAGCTATAAACACCATTATCAAGCTTATACTAACATCATCATTGTTAAAACATAACACATAAAAGACACTAAGCACATACATATACAATCTGTAACACAGGCTATCAACACTATTCTCAAGCTTATACTAACATCAACAATGTAACACATATCAAGACTAATCACACATATACAATCTATAACATAAGCTATCAACAATGTAAGACACATATAAAATGAAATTCAAATACAGAGAGTTGTCGAAAAATCGAACCTGTCCTGAAGAAGAAAAGGAAGAATTGAGATAACTCTCATCCATCCAATGAAGCAAATCGCCAACCCAAATCGTTTTGTTATCAGCGTTTGAAGCGTTTTGATGCTTATTACCTCTAAACTGATTCCGATGATTCTGATGATAATAATACGGAGGAGGAGCGTACATCATGTGATGATGTGGCGGCATCATCATCGCCGGCGGATATCTCATCGGAATCCAATGCGGTTGCTGCGGAGACGGCGGATATGTTGTTTTGTGGTGATTCTCTTCGACTGCGACGGTGTTAGACGGCGGAGATGTTGTTGTTGTTGCTGATCGGTGATTCTCTTCGACGACGGCGATTGTGGTTGATTCTGGTGATTGAAGGTTTGAATCGGCCTTTGACGGCGGAGATGTTGTTGTTCGGTGATTCTCTTCAACGACGGTGGGAGACGACGGAGATGTTGTTGATCGGTGATTCTCTTCGACGGAGACGGTGCGAGACGGCGGAGATATAGTTTTTTGGTGATTCTCAACGACGGAGACGGTGGGAGAAGACGGAGATGACGTGGTGGTGGAATCAGCCATTGTTGTGTGTGGAGAATTCGACGAGTTTTTGGAGATAATGGAGAGAAAATAGGGTTAAAGGGTTTTTGATTGAGAGTGATGACGGCGTTTGCTTTGTGGGTAAGAGACTTTAGGGTTTTTATTTTAGAGTTTATGATTTAATCTTAACCGTTGGATTAGATTCTTACATTACGTTTTTGTTTATTAGGAAAATTTATAAGTATTGTAAATAAATATGATATTTACAACAATACATTTTCAAATTTATATTTTGTAAAAATTGTAGAAATTTAAATGGGCAATTCTCCAAAATACCAATCAAAAAGTTTTCACGAATATAATAACATCATAAGTTTGTAAATAAATATGATATTTACAACAATACATTTTCAAAATTATATACTGAAAAAACTGTATAATTTAAATTGTTTTTCGTAAATATATTGAAAACACTAAATGTTAACGCAAAAAAAATTAAACATTCATTTTTTCTTTCGAATTAAATCGTATACACTAAATAATGAAACAAAAAATTAAATATGAAAATATTTTAATTATTTAAGAAGAATTCACAAAACTACACCTAATTTAAATATTTTTAATATGCGGACGAATCCCGTGTTAAAACATACTTTATTTGTTATCCCGAACAATCCACATATTTTATTCAATGTATTGTATGAAATAAGAGATTATATACATATAATCCAAGTCGATAAAAAAAATTAATATATATTTTTTACTAAATAATTTAAAATATATAAATTTAAAAACATATTAAATTCCGCACGTATGTGCGGATCCTCATCTAGTTAAGTATTAAGTTTAGTGGAATAATTTAAAAAATGTATACATAAACTGGAGGAATAATAAGTGTATGGATAATAAAGTTCATTTAAATTTTTAGATTTACAACTAAATTTGGTGGTATTTTAAGAAATTCCCTTTAAATTTAATTAAATCAAATGATATTAATAAGTATAATTCATCCTTTTAAAAATATATGTTTTGACATGGTTGGTGGGCTTATAAGGAAAATATATTCTACAAAAAACAATTCCAATTCATTTTTCTCAAAGATTATACCCATTCATGAATACTCTGTATACTAGATTTTGACCCGCGCCAAACGCGGGAATTAAACATTTTTCAATGTTGTAAAAGGCTATTTTGTGTAGCGGTTTGTTAAATAGAAGCGCATAATTGATTTCATTAATATTGTAAAAATTAAGAAAAAATATATTATTTTAAAATTAAAAAAAAACATATTGTAATAAAGACACATGAAACAGTTAAGATCGGAGAAAGATAACTTCATAAGAGGTCTTCATGTGTCTTAAGAAAACTTAATTCACAACATGACGACCGCCTCAAAAGTTCGGTGAACAACACTGTCAACGGTCATTGTGTCGTGCAAATTCTTCGATCCACAGTACATGACATAATAAATGGAAGATCTTGAATCAGGAGATTAACATTGCGAAGTTTCCAAACGTATATCTTGCATCCCAATAAAACTTTTAACAAAAATCCGAAAAAAACAAATTTTTCTCTTTTTTTCAACCTTGTTATACTTCATCCATTTCAAAAGTTAACTAACAATGTGAATTATAAATTCTCATAAACACTCATAATTTAAAAAAACTTTATAATGAATATTTGTAACCTCTAGAAAACGCAGATGAGAAGAAGATTGTAGTTCGTTCAAACGATGAATCTCTATACACTAAATAGAATTATATATTATAAAGAATTTTATAGTTTAAAAACAAATAGATTTCAAATCCAACTACAATCCATTGTTATTCAATAGTTGATTTTAATCATTCTTTTAAAATCTAGTGTTATTGGTTCTAATATTTCAAATATCTTTATTAAATGAGTTTAAAATCTTGTGTTATTGGTTTATGTATTTGTAATATCTATACCAAAAGAGTTTGAAATCAAGTGTTATTCAATTAAATATTTTAAAAGACTAATTAAACTCTTGTGTTATTCATAATCCATAGATTCTCAATGGAAATGACTCATAAAAGAGTTTTAAGTGATTTTGGTATTGATTTCACGTGTAAATCATTGAAGTTGAAATCCAACCTTATATCCTTTGATTTCAAAATTTACAGAATCATTTCTTTCTTTTTCACGTTCAAATTCTTCTCTTTTAATTTTCATTTTTCTGGTTTATTTTTGTTTTCTTTGAAATACAAGGTTTTTAAGTTATTGATGATCTTTAACAAAAAAAGGTTCATTAATATGGTCTTTTATAGTGACTTTGTCTCTAATAGTTTCTATCTATTTCTTTTGCTTTCATAAATATTCATTTCAAAATTTGTTATTTAAGATTTTCAAACTATACATATATCGTGTGTTGAATTTTACGAATACATTAATTATTAGTGTATTGAATAAAATCATTTGACATAGAATTCAATTCCACTATAAAAGTTATAAGTGATTGCATATTGATTTTGTAAATATATGTTTATGTATTTTAAAATATAAGATAACTCTACCCTTTTAGATTTAAAATCATTACAAAATCATTCTAAAATGATTTATATTAGAAGAATCCTACAGAAGTTATAATCTAATGGAGTTGATTTAAAACACCAATCCAGTAACACCCCCTAATAAATCATTTCAAAATGAAGTAGATTTTATAAATCTGATATATTATAAATCCAATGGAGTTCATTTAAAAATCTACATCCAATAACACCCCCTAAAAGATTATTACCTATCGAAGTATCCATGATAAGAAGGCCTTTTGACCTACTCGAATTGAGCGGTTATACGGTCAATATCCTCTACTTTAATATATTTATGGATTTTTATATTTAATAATATCTTTATCGATTGAAAAATAGCGTATATAATTGAATATTGTATAAATAAAACAAATATAAATAAAGTTTTTATAAAGTATAATGCGTGTGAAAAACTAAAATATCAAAAGCACAAAATTTAGCTATACAACAACTTAATATCTAATGTAAAGTCGACCAAAAATATTTCTGAATGCTTCATTAGTCACCACCCAAAAATTAAAATAAAATAGTTTAATCTAATTTTTTTATGAGCTCCGAGTTGACTTATGTTACACCAAAACATATGTAGCCTTTTTTGAAATAAAAAATATAATGTAATTAAATGGGCTTTTGATATGTGGGCTAATTGTTGTTAATTTTTTTGAATCATTCTAGTGATGACACGTGTTATATTTCCTTGTTTAACTCAAGTAATGTTTCTCAATTAATATATATAGGATTGTGATTTAATTAATTGTTTAATTCGTATATCATTTGAGGAAATATTAATAATGACAGCTAGTAATATGTTGTTAATTTGTAATACGACAGTTGTAGGTAAGTGTATTTTCATTTATATATTTTATCTTTCTAAAAATAGGTAATGTTTATTTGTGATATTTTTCTAAAATTGTTGCACTACTAATCAATTATATAATTATGTATTTATAATATAAAGAGAAATTCACAAAACTACACACTTTCTTCTTTTCTTTTATAAAACTCTACCTAATTCAATTTTCACATATTTACACCCTTTCAAAATTTTAAAAGTTTGATTTACCCTTTTAAAAATTACCAAAATTAAAATATTTTCATTTGTGTTCGCTAATTAGTGTTTAGGATATAATATTAAGGGAGTAAGATTGTGTGAGTAAGGTTTATTTGGATTTAATTTTGAGTGTTTAGGTGTAGTTTTGTGACGTATTTTTGAAATGGTGTAGTTTTGTGAAATGTAATTCAAATGGTGTAGTTTTGTAATTCTCCCATTATTTAATCCGTTAAAATTAAAAATTTAAATAAAATGAGTAAATTTTTGTAAGGTAGTGTTTACAAATGTGAAGTTTTGTCATGGAGAAAATAATTATGAAATGCGAAAATTTATATTAAAATATGAGGTTTTTTATGTATAAAATTACAAGGTGATGACCCCACGCAATTTAAATGTGTAGTTTTGTAATTCTCCCATTATTTAATCCGTTAAAATAAAAAATTTAAATAAAATGAGTAAATTTTTGTAAGGTAGTGTTTACAAATGTGAAGTTTTGTCATGGAGAAAATAATTATGAAATGCGAAAATTTATATTAAAATATGAGGTTTTTTATGTATAAAATTACTAGGTGATGACCGTGTATTCAAGTGAGGAGGTTATTCAAAAATAATTATTTACATTAAATTTTTTATTTCTGGTATTAAATAATCATAGAAACGAAAATGAATATTGTATAACGAACATAATTTATTTTAGATATACAAATATATATATTTATCTTGCTAAAAGTATAACTCTTTGTTTACGACAAATTATCCAAAATTTATACATATCAATATATTCATACATATATATGTACCAATAGAACAATGAAATGATTAAAAAGTATTAAAGATTGTGATATTAGTTGAAATTTTCTGAAAATAATTAGAAAAACTTGAACGTTATAACATGTCTTATTTTATAAAACTAGGATTTTCTCCGCGTTATGCGCATAATTAATATTTATTTAATTGTTAAATTAAATTAATTTTATAAAAATTAGTCTTCTAGTAACATAAAATAATTTATAACATACTGTATATTGAAATATTTATTATTTAGTTATAATTAACTAAAAATAAGTGTTAGTAAATAATTAGTATTTTAAATGTTCTCTAAAATTTGAGTTAATTAGTGTTTTGGGTACATTTAAAAAAATAATTTGTCAATTGGGTGATTTTGATGTAATAATTAAATTTTAGGTGATTTTGTTTGATTTTCGTATTTAAAATGACAAATTTACCCTTATTCACAAAAATCATTCACATAAATCATTCACGTAAAATCATTCACATAGATCATTCACGGGAGGTCATTCACGATTCACCATTCACATGATTTATTCACGAATATTATTCGTCATTCACATGTATTGTTTATCATTCACATAAACCATTGATCATTCACAGAGACAATTCATCATTCACAACGATCATTCACAGAATACCATTCACAAACAATCATTCACGAGATTTGACAATTTCGAAGTTAAGGGTAAAATTGTAATTTAACACGCGAAAATCACCTTTTAGCAAATTAAAATAAAAATCACCCAATTAACAAATTTATGTTTCAAAATGTACCTCTTTTACCAATTTTCTTTATTATTTATTCATTGTCAACGACAATACTTATTTTTTCTATTCATAAGAAAATAAAAAATAGAGTGAAGAGAGGCTTGAAAGTTAAGTTCCATAGGAAAGCCATCGTAATTGCTTAACTTATAATCAAAGTAAGCAAACACACATTCTCACAATCTTTTTTTTGTTATCAGTTAGATTTTTTTTTCCTATAACACTAATTTCGTTTCCCCACCAAAAATTGAAAGAAACATTTAACCATACATTAGATTCAATAAAACAATTAAAAACCAACTAACAAAAAATACAAATATAGAAGCTAGAAAGTAGTGACTCTTTAGAAATAACCAACAAACACACAAATCTTGAGAGTACTTCTTGTGTTCTTGTTTCTTATCTTAAGATTTTTAAAAAGAAATATTTATATATATCAATCAAGATTCAAGAATGAGTTTGAACGGAGAAAAGAGAATGATGAAAAAATCCGATTTCGCGCAGAAGTTGTTGGACGATCTTAGGATGAGGAAAGAACAACTTTCAATTGGTAAAGGTAAACATTAATAAAATATAGTGAATTTTTTCGAATCTTTTAGGAATATATAGCAAAAAGTTTAATTCACTTAGCATACATTTACATACGTTAGATCTAAATGTACAAAGAAACCATACACGAGAGTTAAGAAAAAAAGGTTATAAAGTTTTATGTAGAGAAGTTCTTTAAGATATTACTAAAAATAATTTGTATCAAAAATATCATCACAAACTTTTTTTATTTAAAAATACCAATAGACATTTTTTAAAGGACAACACATGCAAAAAGATTTTTAGCGTTTTTAGTATTGAACTTTTCATTTGAGCAGATTTTTTTTGTAATTGAAGACTAGGTTTAAAAGGATAAAGTTTTGTTTTTATAGTTTAGAGTTTAATTATGAGGTTTATATTAGTCAAAACTTTGTGGTATTTTTAAAAACATATTAGTAATATTATTTGACACAAAAACTCAAAAGTGGCATTTTGAATATTTCTGATATATTAATACATATATATAAACACACAATATCCGACAACCACATATTATTTAGACTAAATTTCAATAAAGTTATACTATAAAATATGTGTCAATTATTCTAGAAAATCCTACATTTCAAAAAAAAAAATTTCTTAGAAAATCATACATTAAAAAACGGAAAGAGTATATTTTTTGGTTTTGATGGTTGCAGGTAACTATGCATATTCCAATAAAGGATTTAAAAGATCCAAAGAAACATCATCAAATTCAGTAAGTTTTCAAACAATCTTATTAGCTAACTTTTCAAAAAATCCAAAAATCTTCATCAATATAAAAATGGTTAGTTTACTTTCTCTTTATGTCCAAACAAAAATGGTTTGTTCACCTTGTAGACAACATTTCAAGATTTCAACTACAAGGGAACACAACACATACTTCCTTATGGAAGAAAAAACCAAAACATGGAGAAATTCGATTTTTCGAAAGCATTAGCATTTGCACTTGAAAATGCTCGAAAATCTAATTCTCCTGGAAGCTCATCAATCATTGGTTTCCTACATGAAATCGGAAAAAGATCATTAGGTTACGAAAAATCCGAAAAAATAATAAAAAATAGTCAACAGCCTTCTTCAAGTAGTAGTCAACAAAAACTTCCCATGATTCATGTTCACATCAAAGAGATTTCAAAAGGTACTCAAAAGCTAAACCAACTCATTAAAGCATGTAGCAATGGTATAAGTTTCGGTAAAGGGAAATACTCGATAAAATACGATGAGCAACTCATGGAAGGTGCTATTGAACTCGAACAATCTCTTCGGGTACTTGTAGACATACAACAAACTTCTGAATTCACAACAAAGAAAAATAGAATCAAGCTTCTTGATCAAGAAACCGACGAGGAGGAACAAGAGGAAGAAGATGTTCAATATGTGAATAATCGAAGAATCAAAGAAGTCGCAAAGGCGGATATTGAAATGAGACTAATGGAGCTTAACTATCAAGAAGATAAGAACAAGAAACATATAAAGCAAATAAATAGTTTTCAAGAAACCGAAGAATCATCGTTGAACCATAAAGGAAGGATACCAAATGTTGTCGCGAAGTTGATGGGTTTAGGAGAGTTTCCACAAGAAGATCATAAAGAGACAAATCAAGAATCAATTAAATATGAAGAGAATCTCATAAAGAGTAGAGTAATGAAAGTTGTTGAAACAAAGAGACAAAGAAGCTCAACAACATTGGATATAGCTCGAACCGAGAATGAGATAAAATACAAAGCTAAGTCTCATCATAAAGATAGAGAAAATGAAGATTCAAGAAACATAAAAAGAAACAAGATACTACACAAGAAGGATCAAGAATCAACCGCGAAAAATGTTCTTAAAAGAAACTTATTATCTACAAATCAAAAGAAACATAAGTTTTTCTCAAGGAGCCAAGAAAATAGCATCAAGAAAGAGAAGTTGCATCCCAAGAAACCACAAGAAAATGGCGTAAGGAACGATTATTCAACAAAGCCATTGGAAATACAAAGAAAGCTACCTCTCGTAGACAAACCTAAAGCTCTAAAGAAAAGCTTTAATTCTCATGTCGAAGTTGCACAAAATGTAAAAGAGAGAGTTATGCATTGTAAGTCCAGGATCCGCGAGAAGAAATCTCAAGAAGGAGAAGCAAAGACATGCATCAAGAGTTCTCAAATTGTATGTGAGGAATCATCGGATAAAAAAGGCGTCGCAGAGCAAAAGAAAGGGATCAAAGATGACTCTATTCTACTTATTGCCGCAGAGAGAGTCCCATGTCAAGCTTCTTCAGAAAATGTAAGCTTAATATATATTAGTATAACTTCACATAATATTTATCTAAATAGAATAAAGCTTATATAAATTAATAACATCAAGACTAACTGATTTTTTTATTGGTTTACCATATTATTATTCTCAAAAATACCATTGAAAGTTTTCAAGGCCAAAATAACATCATAAGTGTTTTTATTTGAATACCATTAAAAAGATATTAGGACCAAATACCATCAAATTTAAATTAGTTTAAAATTTTCAAAACTAAACCTTAGCCCCTTTAAAACTAAACCATAAACACTAAAAAGTGTGCTCAAATGAAAAAAAAAACTTTAAGTGTTAATTTTTTGTTTATGGTATTTGGTACAAAAAGCTTTTTAATTGTATTATAGGAGAAAAAACTTGTAATGTTATTTTTGGCTTAAAAAAGTTTTTGATGGTGTTTTAAAGAAGTTCTCTATTTTTAATTTATGGAGTGATAAATTACACTATAAATCAAATTTGAAACCGAAAAAGTTATTATTTTATAGAAACATTAATCTATCAATATTTATTTATAGAGATTATATCGTATTGCTTATTATTGGTTTCTTGATGTGCAGAAACAACATCATGGGTTTATATTCAAGGATGTGATGGATCAACAAGCTCCATTATCAAAATCTGATGAAAAGATAGAAAGATTATCTGAGACAATAAATAAAGGTAAGAGTGAAGAATTTTTTTTCAGTTTTTTTTGTCATTTACCACAATTCTTTTGGGCTTGTGTGCCATAAATACCATCACAAAGACTTTTTATGTACCAAAAAATTAAATTAACTTAAAAGTCAAAGATAAACTCCACCCCTTTTAAAACTACATAACTTTAAATTGGAATGAAAAAATATAAATATTAAAGTGTTGGAATTTTTTTTTTTTATTTGTGGTATTTAGTTTTCTTTATGGGAAACATGAAAATGTTGTTTTTATCTAAAACACTTGTCATGTTACTCTTGTCAAAGATATCAAATATGTATAACCAAGTTTTCTAGAATATGTATTAACATATCCAAAGCTAAAGCTTTGCTCAAGACATAACCATAAACATTTTGCACATCAAATCTCCAAATGTTTTCAATTACAAAAAAAAAAAAAATCTCCAAATGTTTTTTTTAATATAAATGCGAACTAACCATAAGAGATTTCAATTTTTTTTCAGGAACCGAAAGAGAGATAGAACCTTCTTTACCATTGCTAGAGAAGAAACAAGAACACCAAAAAGAAGAAACAACGAAAAAATTATCCAAAAATGAATTAAGCCTCAAGAAAATATTTGTCAAAAGTCAACTATTTCTAGACACAACAAAGAAACTATTCAAGCTCAAAATTCCTCTAAATCTTCTCCACGAAATCGACGGTAACAACAATGAATATCAAGAAGAAAACAAGAATCTAATCCTAGATTGCGGTTACGAAATAATGAAAAGAAAAGGAAAATTTCAAGAACTAAGTGTACATCCTTTTGTGAAGGTACCTCTAAATTCATATAAAATAAACTCTTTAGACAATCTTGTTATAGAACTACGCAAAGAGTTTGAAAAATTGAGAGGTTACATTGGATCATTTGTTGAAGATTACTTACCAAAAGTGTTGGAGAGAGATGTGAATTATAAAGACTTGACATTGAACTCAATATGGGATATGGGTTGGTGTGATTTCATGGTTACTTTTATTGAGAAAGATGATGTTGTAAGAGATATTGAGAGAGAGATTTTTAGTGAAGTCTTAGAAGAGATAGTTAGAGATCTTATATGTATATAGATGTTTACTCTTTATATTTTTTATAAGGTTAAAAATGAGTTTTATTTTATGTGGTTATGTTGATACATTAATACATTTATTAAGTGTTTTGTATGTAATTATTTTTTCTTTTGCAATGTTTGAGCAAATATATTTGGTGAGGAAATAGTATCGTTGGCCATTATTAAAATTTTTAAGCAACGCAAATATGAGCTTCTTCATGTATAAGTGAAACATATACTGCCTCCGTTTTTTATTTGTTTTTTTTAACATTTTCCACCGCAGATTAAAAAAACACATAAATGACAAATAATAATTATAAATTGTTTTTTGTTAACAACTTTCAATATTTTCAAACCAAATGTGTTTCAAAATTTTCAATTAATATACATTGAAAGTAACATTTCACTAATATCAAATGTGTCGACCTGCGTCTATCTAACTTGTCACATGTTTGAGTTTTGTTTAGACCGTCGCGTGTTAGCCCCCTCGAACCGCGGACACCAAAATACATATACATGTCTAGACTCACCCCGCTTTACTCGACGGTTAGACGGGTTGACCCACATATTTTTTTAGTTTAGTGTAGTTGAACGTCAAGTAACACCGTTTATCATAGTGTAATCAAATATCCTATATATACTAATTGAGAAACATTCAATGAGTTAAACATGGAAATAAAACACATATCATCATTATAATGATTTTAAAAAACTAACAACAATTGATTACTTACCCAATATTAAAGCACATTAAATTTGAATCTAAAAAGTTCATAAAATTTGAATATAAAAAGCCTAATGCTAATTGAAATTTTATGGCCCATTGAATCTTATTCAACAAGTAATATAACTAAAAAGTCTCATATATAGTAATGGAAGCTACATATTAGTTAAAAACTACATATAAATAAGTATTTTATGCTTAGAGAATTAAATGAGTTTAGTAAAGTTATTACATTACTCGATCAAAATTGGCGATAACTCACAACAATCTACATTTATTAAAAATAAATCGGTATTGGACCGATTTGAGTTGATTAATCGATTGGAAATCGGTTGAAAACCAATCAACGATTTGGAATCATGAGTTTGAAGCAAAAGTAAATTAAAATTTATGATGTAATTATTGTTTTAAGAAAAAAACTTTTGATGTAATTATTGTTTTAAGAAAAAAAATTAATGATATTTTTCACAATTGCCCTAATAAATAATAAAAAGGGTTCAAACACATTTCCAAATTTATTTTAAATAATTTAATATGCCAAAAATTAAAAATACATAAATTTTCTATATTATAAATATTTATAAATTATAACTTTGCGCTGACGCGAGTAAAAAAATTACGACATTGTAGTTTTCAGACCATGCTACAAAAGAAATATTTAATATTAGATATTTTGTGAGCAATCCAAATATTCAAGAGTTCTTTTTTTTTTTTAAACATTTTCAAAATATTTGTGACATACAATCTCTAATTTACGTTAAATTGATAACTTGCATATTTTACACATTTTACCTTATGTTATGCATTAGAATTAACTCATTTAGGTTGCATTTAGTGTCATATAGGTTGCATCTTGGTTTGTTTCGTGTATTTCAGGTTTTGGAGCATAAAGACGGCAAAAGTGATGAATTTAAGCCAAAAAGAAGCAAATACACTTGCATCGGCATGTTGTATCGGTTTCTATTGGCCGATATAGAAAACAGAAAGTTTGCCGAAGCTCGTATCGGCCAACCATATCGGTTTGGAGTGGCCGATACGAGAGAAAAAGACCCGAAGACGCGTATCGACATGTCGTATCGGCTTAGCCTGGCCGATACGAAGAAAACTGAGCCGAAGGAAGGCTACCGAAAGCGCATATCGGCCAGACTGTATCGGTTTGCTATGACCGATACAGACTGCGAAATTAATAAGGAAAATCGGTTTTATGTTGTAAAAAGGAAAACCAATTCCTAAACCAAATTGGTTTCCTTTATTTTCTTTGGTTTTTAATATATTAGGGTTTTTCTATGTTTAGACAAATATTCTATCTTTTATCTTTTCCATCGCTTTGTTTTTGCTTTAGACTTTGGAGATTTCTTGGTGATTGCTTCTTTGGCCACCTTTGTGATCTTCATCATCATCAATAAGAGTTTTCTTGAACCTTTTATCTCTTTGATTTGTTTATGTTTATGCTTTCTTCAATATCCATTGTTTTAAGATTCAACATGCTTAGTGAGTAGTTCCAAATAGACAATTGGGTTAGGGTAAAAGGGGATTGATTGAATCTAGGATAGATGATTGTCTAAAACTTAATAGATCATAAACTTTAGTCTTTGGTAACAATCTTAAAGCCTTAATCGAGTTGGCCATTCGATTATTGAACCCAGGAAACTTTATGAATCGAGAGATTATAAAGGTTCCTGAGCAATTACCTTGGAACCAAGCCTAGCTTAACCGAGAGATCTGTGTTAATAAGCTTGGTGGTTAAAATTGATTTGTTCTTAAAGTTTCTCGACGATTAAACTATCCAAGATATTGTTTTAGTTTAATTGTTGAGAAAATGATCATTGCCACGAGAGTGGATTGATCTAAAATCGTTTTCAAAACCTTAAAGTTATCTTTGTAAAAGACAATTTGAAATCTGAAAATTTAATCATCCTTAAAACACCTTAACCTGATTGTTTAGCTTTTTAATAAATCTTTCAAAACTCTTAATTCGCGTTTTTATTTGTTTGATTTTCGGTTACAAAAACATTCACCAACAACCATTTTAATCACGCTTAAACTAAGTTCGTTTCTTATAAATTCAAGTATATTGTTTGCTCGATTTGGTTTGACATCTTAAGTACTACAATTAAGATATTAGATTTAACGGGGTAAAATCTCGTCTATCAAATTGGCGCCGTTGCCGATTCAGGAACTCGAACAATTATTAGAATTTTGAAACTACTTGGGATTAAGTATCAGTTCTTGTTACTAATTTGTTTTCTTTTCTTGTGATTTTCGTTTTGCTAGGTGTATGCAAAGAAGAAGTCACCGACAAAGTGACAACTTGCTCTTCTTCGCAGACATCAAAGCACACGAAAGAGCTATCTCAAGAGAAAGGAGATCCAAGCAATCACTCCGACTCATCTACATCGAAACTTCGGGTTCGATTCGAATTAGAGATGGGTGATGCAAACAACGCGCCTAACGTTGCACGCACAATTGGATCAGCCGATGTGCCATCTAACATAACCAACCGTAGTGGCATCACGCCACCAGCCATCGCCAACAACAACTTCGAGATCAAGTCTAGTCTCATCAATATGGTGTCCAGCAACAAGTTCTATGGGCTGCCTAGTGAAGACCCCATTGACCATCTTCACCAATTTGACATGCTATGCGACACGGTGAAGATCAATGGTGTCAACGAGGACATGTTTAAGCTGCGTTTGTTCCCCTTCTCACTCGGGGACAAAGCACACATATGGCAGAAAAACCTTGTGAAGGACACCATACAGACTTGGGAGGCGTGTAAGACGGCTTTTCTCACAAAGTTCTTCTCGGTGGTGAGGACAGCAAAGCTAAGAATCGAGATCTCAGCTTTCGCACAAAAAGACCAAGAAACGTTCAGCGAGTCTTGGGAAAGATTCAAGAGTTACACGGTGAGATGTCCACACCACGGTTTCACGGGAGAGAGCTTACTCAAGCACGTTCTACCGCGGTCTAAAACCGAAGTTCGAATGCTTCTTGATTCGGCTAGCCAAGGAAACTTCCTTGGGAAGACGGAAGCCGATGGACAACTTTTGGTGGAAAACTACGCCCTAAGCGATAGCAACTACGGGGAAGATTATGATCGCACCATCCGCAGCTCGGGGAATGATGAGCAATTTAAGATAGAGATAAAGGCGGTGAATGAGAAGCTGGATAAGCTACTCATGTCTCAAAAAGCGGGAATCAACTTCGTAGGAGGTAGAGAAGAAGAGGCGACCCCACTTCACAAAGCACTCATGAGGAGATAAACTATGTGGGTAATCAAGGTGATTGGCGTTTCAACAACTACAAACACAACCCGAACCTTTCCTACCGAAGCACCAACGTAGCTAATCCTCAAGATCAAATCTATCCCCAAGCACAACAAGGAGGATATGCACCGAGACCACCACTTAATCCACCACCAGGTTACAACCATCCTTCCGCTGCTCAAGGCCAAGTTTCTTCACCAGCTCCCCAAGGTGACCAAACTAACCAACTGTTGAAGCAAATTCTAGAAGGTCAAAGCCGAAGCTTCATGGAAATCGATGCCATCAAGACAAAGGTGGACTCTACATACAATGATCTCAACGCCAAGATCGAATCCATGAACTCACACTTGCGGGCTTTAGACAACCAAGTGGCTCAAATTACCTCGGCTTCTAAGCGACCAATTGGTCAACTCCGGGTAAACCTCGAAGCCAATCATAGAAAGTATGTCAACTCCATAGAACTTCGTAGTGGTACACAAACGCTTTCAAGCGATCTCATTGAGGACAATGCGAAACAAGGTGAGGGGGTGGACCACTCGTTTGAGCCGGAAGACACAGTTGTTAACGACGAGAACCCTGAGATAGTGGCAAAGGAGGAAATCGGTGATGAGAAAGAAACAGGGGACCAATATCGGCCAGGCGTATCGGCCACATCTGGTCGATATCGACCACCTGTATCGGCCAGGAACAAGGCCGATACGAGTGATAAGGAGACAGGGGACTCGTATCGACCTGGCATATCGGTTTCAGATGACCGATATCGACCACCTACATCGGCCAAGAACATGGCCGATACAGAGGAAAAATCCGAGAAAAACAAGAAGCCGGTCTATGTGACGTCCGATTACGTGCCCAAACTTCCTTTTCCGGGTCGAGCTAAGATGCAACGCTTGAAGGAGTACTTTAAAGCTAAGCTCGAGAAGCAAGTAAACGAGGTACAAGTTCCCATGCCACTTATTGACGCTTTCAAGCTAGTCCCTGACGAAACTAAATCCTTGAAAGACACCATCAAAAACAAGTTTAAAAACTCGGAAGACACGGTGAATCTTTCACAAGAGTGCAGCGCGATCATTCAAAAGAACCATTCTCCTAAGAAACTTGGTGATCCAGGGAGTTTTACCTTGCCTTGCACTCTTGGTCCTTTGGTCTTTGAAAAGTGCCTATGCGATTTAGGGGCTAGTGTCAACGTTATGCCTTCGTCTGTGGCTAAACGACTTGGCCTTTCTTCTCTCCAACCTACTCAGATCTCTTTGGTGCTGGCCGATAGATCCGTGAAGGTACCCGTTGGAATCTTAGAAGATATTCCGGTAAAGTTGGGAGACGTTTTCATTCCAACAGATTTTGTCGTCTTGGAGATGGACAAAGAACCCGATAATCCACTCATCTTTGGAAGACCTTTCTTGGCAACCGCCGGAGCCGTCATAGATGTGAAGGTTGGAAAGATAGACTTACACCTTGGGAAGGACCTTGTTCAACGGTACAACATCAACGATGTGGTCAAAAAGCCTACGGAGACGGTTCCTTGTGAAGCTTTGGTGATTGGAGTAGAGAAAGATGCTAGCAATGGTAAGACTAGTGATAATGCAAGGAGCAAACCCAAAGCTCCAAAAGTGGAACACCAACATCCTCCTAGAAAGTTTAGAATGGCGCATTCGAACTTGTCTAAAAACCGCGTCATTAGAAAGTTAGTCAACGAGGTTAAACTTTTGAAGAAAGCTTTCAAGGAAGGAGCAAGGAGTGCTCGCTGCGAGTCAAAACAAAGCAAGCACAACGATAGAGTCGAGTTTGTGGTGAACGAGTAAAACTCAAGCCGCCCCCGGTACACGAAGTTGTCACCGAAAGAGATTCGACATCTCTTTCAATCCCCAATGTCACCTAAAAAGAAGGGGGTAAAGTCAAGCTAAGAGACTATAAACAAGCTCACTTGGGAGGAAGTCCCATGTCTATCCTTGTATATAAAATTTTAGTTTGCATTTAGATGATAATTTACTTAGAATATATGTCATGTTTGATGGTTTCAGGTGAAAACGAAGTAGGAAGACGAATTCGAAAGGGGTATATATCGGCTGTTATATCGGTTCTTGGACCGATATCGGGCAAGAGTATAGGTCTCTGGGACCGATACGTACGACTTCGACTCGTCGTGTTAGTACTACTGAGGTAACACCTGAACCATGTGCATACCCATTAGTTTTTCATATTAGAGTCATTCATACATACATTTAGGAACCTTCTCCAATGTTTGTTTCACACGGAGACCGTGTGATTTAAGTTTGGGGGAGTAGTCATATTAGTTTTCGCATATTAGCATTCATAAAAAAAAAAAAAAAAAACAAAAAAATCTGCATATAGGATTAGTTCATGACATTTAGAGCATATGCATAGGGGATCTATGATGATGTTAACCTTGTAAAGCGACGCACTTTGTGTTTTGAACAAGTATCTTAGGTGTAGTATCTTCCGTAAACAAATTAGAACTCGCTGAAAATCTTAAAACCGCAACTCTAGACATTGATGTTTAAAAAGCCAATTGTGTTGTTATGAAGCTTGGTAGTTCTAAGTCACCTTCGAAAAATTATCTGAACTTAAACTTGACTTTTAATTAGCATGATTGATAGTTTTCAAGAGAATTTCTATGGCTTTTTGATTTCTACGGATTGCGGCTTCCTAAACCGAAACACTTTAAGCGCAATCCGGTCATTCTCATTATAAGGATGATTCCCCTCTCACCCCCTACGCCTAAACCCAAACACTTGTGAGAATTCTTTTCATTTAGTGATTGTTTGGTTTCGCAAAAACTTGAAAGTATAGGGAGCGACAAGAAAGGACATCCATTGGGCTAGTGATTTAGAAGGGAATAATGGCTAGGTAAAACACGTCTTTGAGTTTTGAAAATTAAGAAAATAAACACGAGTGATTGTAAAACACCTAAGGGGTAAAAGAATGGCTAAGTATAAAAAAAAAAAAAATAGAAAAATCGAAAAAAAAAAGAAAAGAAAAGAAAGAAAAAGAATTCGATTAAGAAATTAAAAAAAAAAAAAAAAAAAAAAAAAAAGAGACTTAGCCAAAATAAAATCCTCTAAGGTTGTTAAGAAACTCGATGTTTAGGTGTTTAAATGTTTAAAAGAAAGACGATGGGTTAGTGGATAGAGTTGTATAGGGATGGATGTCCGGACTTGTATTGCTCCTTGTCTTTCCCGATTTTGCTTAACCCTTTCACTCCCCGAGAGAAACCGCGCTACAACTAACCACATGCATGAGTGTTAGCCTCCTTATTTGATTCGAAATCCCGCTCTTACCTAGACAAATAGAAAAACTCTTGGAAATTTTTGATCATGTTTCATGCTTGATTGTGTTTAATTGAATGTGAAAGGTGTTTAGACTAGACAAGTGGATCACATATTTTTGGTAATAATAGCGGACTTAGACGGAGTTAAAGGTAGATAGAAATAAGTAGAACTAGTTCGGTTGCGAGAGGGTACTATGTTTAGGATACTTGTTCATTACACATCCACGTTGCTTTTGGTTCTGAGGTCCCCGCCTCTACACTTTCTCGAACTTTGATGCAAATTCTCTTACTTGAGGACAAGCAAAGGATAAGTTTGGGGGAGTTGATAACTTGCATATTTTACACATTTTACCTTATGTTATGCATTAGAATTAACTCATTTAGGTTGCATTTAGTGTCATATAGGTTGCATCTTGGTTTGTTTCGTGTATTTCAGGTTTTGGAGCATAAAGACGGCAAAAGTGATGAATTTAAGCCAAAAAGAAGCAAATACACTTGCATCGGCATGTTGTATCGGTTTCTATTGGCCGATATAGAAAACAGAAAGTTTGCCGAAGCTCGTATCGGCCAACCATATCGGTTTGGAGTGGCCGATACGAGAGAAAAAGACCCAAAGACGCGTATCGACATGTCGTATCGGCTTAGCCTGGCCGATACGAAGAAAACTGAGCCGAAGGAAGGCTACCGAAAGCGCATATCGGCCAGACTGTATCGGTTTGCTATGAATCATCGGATAAAAAAGGCGTCGCAGAGCAAAAGAAAGGGATCAAAGATGACTCTATTCTACTTATTGCCGCAGAGAGAGTCCCATGTCAAGCTTCTTCAGAAAATGTAAGCTTAATATATATTAGTATAACTTCACATAATATTTATCTAAATAGAATAAAGCTTATATAAATTAATAACATCAAGACTAACTGATTTTTTTATTGGTTTACCATATTATTATTCTCAAAAATACCATTGAAAGTTTTCAAGGCCAAAATAACATCATAAGTGTTTTTATTTGAATACCATTAAAAAGATATTAGGACCAAATACCATCAAATTTAAATTAGTTTAAAATTTTCAAAACTAAACCTTAGCCCCTTTAAAACTAAACCATAAACACTAAAAAGTGTGCTCAAATGAAAAAAAAAACTTTAAGTGTTAATTTTTTGTTTATGGTATTTGGTACAAAAAGCTTTTTAATTGTATTATAGGAGAAAAAACTTGTAATGTTATTTTTGGCTTAAAAAAGTTTTTGATGGTGTTTTAAAGAAGTTCTCTATTTTTAATTTATGGAGTGATAAATTACACTATAAATCAAATTTGAAACCGAAAAAGTTATTATTTTATAGAAACATTAATCTATCAATATTTATTTATAGAGATTATATCGTATTGCTTATTATTGGTTTCTTGATGTGCAGAAACAACATCATGGGTTTATATTCAAGGATGTGATGGATCAACAAGCTCCATTATCAAAATCTGATGAAAAGATAGAAAGATTATCTGAGACAATAAATAAAGGTAAGAGTGAAGAATTTTTTTTCAGTTTTTTTTGTCATTTACCACAATTCTTTTGGGCTTGTGTGCCATAAATACCATCACAAAGACTTTTTATGTACCAAAAAAATTAAATTAACTTAAAAGTCAAAGATAAACTCCACCCCTTTTAAAACTACATAACTTTAAATTGGAATGAAAAAATATAAATATTAAAGTGTTGGAATTTTTTTTTTTTATTTGTGGTATTTAGTTTTCTTTATGGGAAACATGAAAATGTTGTTTTTATCTAAAACACTTGTCATGTTACTCTTGTCAAAGATATCAAATATGTATAACCAAGTTTTCTAGAATATGTATTAACATATCCAAAGCTAAAGCTTTGCTCAAGACATAACCATAAACATTTTGCACATCAAATCTCCAAATGTTTTCAATTACAAAAAAAAAAAAAAATCTCCAAATGTTTTTTTTAATATAAATGCGAACTAACCATAAGAGATTTCAATTTTTTTTCAGGAACCGAAAGAGAGATAGAACCTTCTTTACCATTGCTAGAGAAGAAACAAGAACACCAAAAAGAAGAAACAACGAAAAAATTATCCAAAAATGAATTAAGCCTCAAGAAAATATTTGTCAAAAGTCAACTATTTCTAGACACAACAAAGAAACTATTCAAGCTCAAAATTCCTCTAAATCTTCTCCACGAAATCGACGGTAACAACAATGAATATCAAGAAGAAAACAAGAATCTAATCCTAGATTGCGGTTACGAAATAATGAAAAGAAAAGGAAAATTTCAAGAACTAAGTGTACATCCTTTTGTGAAGGTACCTCTAAATTCATATAAAATAAACTCTTTAGACAATCTTGTTATAGAACTACGCAAAGAGTTTGAAAAATTGAGAGGTTACATTGGATCATTTGTTGAAGATTACTTACCAAAAGTGTTGGAGAGAGATGTGAATTATAAAGACTTGACATTGAACTCAATATGGGATATGGGTTGGTGTGATTTCATGGTTACTTTTATTGAGAAAGATGATGTTGTAAGAGATATTGAGAGAGAGATTTTTAGTGAAGTCTTAGAAGAGATAGTTAGAGATCTTATATGTATATAGATGTTTACTCTTTATATTTTTTATAAGGTTAAAAATGAGTTTTATTTTATGTGGTTATGTTGATACATTAATACATTTATTAAGTGTTTTGTATGTAATTATTTTTTCTTTTGCAATGTTTGAGCAAATATATTTGGTGAGGAAATAGTATCGTTGGCCATTATTAAAATTTTTAAGCAACGCAAATATGAGCTTCTTCATGTATAAGTGAAACATATACTGCCTCCGTTTTTTATTTGTTTTTTTTAACATTTTCCACCGCAGATTAAAAAAACACATAAATGACAAATAATAATTATAAATTGTTTTTTGTTAACAACTTTCAATATTTTCAAACCAAATGTGTTTCAAAATTTTCAATTAATATACATTGAAAGTAACATTTCACTAATATCAAATGTGTCGACCTGCGTCTATCTAACTTGTCACATGTTTGAGTTTTGTTTAGACCGTCGCGTGTTAGCCCCCTCGAACCGCGGACACCAAAATACATATACATGTCTAGACTCACCCCGCTTTACTCGACGGTTAGACGGGTTGACCCACATATTTTTTTAGTTTAGTGTAGTTGAACGTCAAGTAACACTGTTTATCATAGTGTAATCAAATATCCTATATATACTAATTGAGAAACATTCAATGAGTTAAACATGGAAATAAAACACATATCATCATTATAATGATTTTAAAAAACTAACAACAATTGATTACTTACCCAATATTAAAGCACATTAAATTTGAATCTAAAAAGTTCATAAAATTTGAATATAAAAAGCCTAATGCTAATTGAAATTTTATGGCCCATTGAATCTTATTCAACAAGTAATATAACTAAAAAGTCTCATATATAGTAATGGAAGCTACATATTAGTTAAAAACTACATATAAATAAGTATTTTATGCTTAGAGAATTAAATGAGTTTAGTAAAGTTATTACATTACTCGATCAAAATTGGCGATAACTCACAACAATCTACATTTATTAAAAATAAATCGGTATTGGACCGATTTGAGTTGATTAATCGATTGGAAATCGGTTGAAAACCAATCAACGATTTGGAATCATGAGTTTGAAGCAAAAGTAAATTAAAATTTATGATGTAATTATTGTTTTAAGAAAAAAACTTTTGATGTAATTATTGTTTTAAGAAAAAAAATTAATGATATTTTTCACAATTGCCCTAATAAATAATAAAAAGGGTTCAAACACATTTCCAAATTTATTTTAAATAATTTAATATGCCAAAAATTAAAAATACATAAATTTTCTATATTATAAATATTTATAAATTATAACTTTGCGCTTGACGCGAGTAAAAAAATTACGACATTGTAGTTTTCAGACCATGCTACAAAAGAAATATTTAATATTAGATATTTTGTGAGCAATCCAAATATTCAAGAGTTCTTTTTTTTTTTTAAACATTTTCAAAATATTTGTGACATACAATCTCTAATTTACGTTAAATTGATAACTTGCATATTTTACACATTTTACCTTATGTTATGCATTAGAATTAACTCATTTAGGTTGCATTTAGTGTCATATAGGTTGCATCTTGGTTTGTTTCGTGTATTTCAGGTTTTGGAGCATAAAGACGGCAAAAGTGATGAATTTAAGCCAAAAAGAAGCAAATACACTTGCATCGGCATGTTGTATCGGTTTCTATTGGCCGATATAGAAAACAGAAAGTTTGCCGAAGCTCGTATCGGCCAACCATATCGGTTTGGAGTGGCCGATACGAGAGAAAAAGACCCGAAGACGCGTATCGACATGTCGTATCGGCTTAGCCTGGCCGATACGAAGAAAACTGAGCCGAAGGAAGGCTACCGAAAGCGCATATCGGCCAGACTGTATCGGTTTGCTATGACCGATACGGACTCGCGAAATTAATAAGGAAAATCGGTTTTATGTTGTAAAAAGGAAAACCAATTCCTAAACCAAATTGGTTTCCTTTATTTTCTTTGGTTTTTAATATATTAGGGTTTTTCTATGTTTAGACAAATATTCTATCTTTTATCTTTTCCATCGCTTTGTTTTTGCTTTAGACTTTGGAGATTTCTTGGTGATTGCTTCTTTGGCCACCTTTGTGATCTTCATCATCATCAATAAGAGTTTTCTTGAACCTTTTATCTCTTTGATTTGTTTATGTTTATGCTTTCTTCAATATCCATTGTTTTAAGATTCAACATGCTTAGTGAGTAGTTCCAAATAGACAATTGGGTTAGGGTAAAAGGGGATTGATTGAATCTAGGATAGATGATTGTCTAAAACTTAATAGATCATAAACTTTAGTCTTTGGTAACAATCTTAAAGCCTTAATCGAGTTGGCCATTCGATTATTGAACCCAGAAACTTTATGAATCGAGAGATTATAAAGGTTCCTGAGCAATTACCTTGGAACCAAGCCTAGCTTAACCGAGAGATCCGTGTTAATAAGCTTGGTGGTTAAAATTGATTTGTTCTTAAAGTTTCTCGACGATTAAACTATCCAAGATATTGTTTTAGTTTAATTGTTGAGAAAAGGATCATTGCCACGAGAGTGGATTGATCTAAAATCGTTTTCAAAACCTTAAAGTTATCTTTGTAAAAGACAATTTGAAATCTGAAAATTTAATCATCCTTAAAACACCTTAACCTGATTGTTTAGCTTTTTAATAAATCTTTCAAAACTCTTAATTCGCGTTTTTATTTGTTTGATTTTCGGTTACAAAAACATTCACCAACAACCATTTTAATCACGCTTAAACTAAGTTCGTTTCTTATAAATTCAAGTATATTGTTTGCTCCTGATTTGGTTTGACATCTTAAGTACTACAATTAAGATATTAGATTTAACGGGGTAAAATCTCGTCTATCATAAATCAAGATAAATCCTATTTTCTATACTTTATATAAATGGTAAATTTAAACGTAGATACACGTCAATTAAACATTATTCCCTTACACATTTATTTCATTTTCGAAATAATAACTCTACGCTTGACGCAGACCAGTTATTATGCCAAAAAAAATAAAATGATGTGAGACAGCAAATTAGCATTATAGCATAATAAACACCATGATTCTATCTTAGGTCTAACTAGAAAGTTATCCGCGCCAAGCGCGTGATAAAAATTTATGTAATAAAAGAGGAAATATTTATTGGTAAAAACAATGTGTCGTATAAAATAAGATAAAAAGAATTTGGATGTCATGTAATTCGCGTTAAACACGGAGTTTAATTTGAATTATATATATAACATATATTGTATTTTGTTTTTATAATGTTTTATTAACAAAAATTTATTATTACTATTTTAATATTTATCATCGAAAAAGATTATCATTGTTATTTCCGGTGTTGAATATTTACCTTTACGTATAATTTATTATTTATCCTTGAAATACAATAACTACATAGAGTTTTGAACCATGATATGACTAGTTTAACAATGAAAAATATGTCAATCCGGTCTCTATTTGTCATAAAACTCAGATTATTAAAAAGTTAGATAAAACCACTGAACTTTCGGGTACCGGTGGGTCAACTGATGGTTCAAGTCAATTTTGTGTTCAAATTTTGCCATTTGACATGGACTTTGATGCTTAATACAATTTTACAAAATAATATTGATATTTATAAATGAACAATATGTTTTATCATTGTTTTGTGCGAGAGTATAACATACAAACATTAGAAAAATTATAAAATTGTGTTTTTCATGGGCTTTTTAAAATCATATTTTGTAGGCTTTTTAAATAATTTAAACATATTTACTATGAATGTTTAATCACTCTTTCATTTATAAACTTATCCGAAAATTATTTGCTCAAATTTTGGGAACCGGTGGTTTAACCGATGAGTCGTAAATTATGTGTTCAAGTTTTGTCATTTGATATGAATTTTGGTGTTAAATACAATTTTACAAAATAATATTGTTATTTGTAAATGAACAATATGTTTTATCATTATTTTAAACATAATGGATAAAATATAACATATTAAATATTAGGAAAATCTATTTTTAATTATAAATTGTATTTCTTATGGATTTTTTAATATTATATTTTTTATATTTTAAGGGTTTTTCAACATTTTCTAAATATATTATCCAATTATTATGTTAGTTTAAGAGACTTTTGTGATAAATTTGGAGTTTTGTTTTGGGATTTTTGTTTTGGGTTTTTATGAATTTCCAATAAATATTTTAATGATGTGTGGCAAAAATTACTCGCGTGATGACACGTAGGATTTTCACTCTTATTTTATCTCTCCGTGTTAGTATTGATAATACAAGTCAACATATGGTTCATTTTCAACATCTCTATTTGATATTAGTAAAAATTAATTAATTTAAAACATTTGTTTTCTAAAATAATCAAACACAAATAGTATTAGAGAGTGGCTATAATCATTGTCCTAAATGATTTATATTCATAGAAATATAAGACCATCCATCATCATTAATTACTCGATGTTTTCACATGAAAGATAAAAAATTTTATCTTGAATAATGCCATGAGGTTTTGTTAGTTAATGATTTTTCTTTTGCATGCAAGTTCTTGATGGCTTTGTAATCGATATGACACGCTTCCTCAATTCAAGTTTGGAGCTAACAAGTGGACTAAATAATTATTGACTACGTGTTTAATTCTTTTATACTATGCATTTGAGACCCTAATTAATAACTAGTCCTAAAATTGAGAAATCATAAAATATCAATTCCACAAAATATCGTTTTAAGAATAATTTATAAATGTTTTTTTGTATACAATCTATACTTTTAACCCTCTTATAAATTTGTTTTTATGATTTTATGAATACATAACATAAATTCCGAGTTTTTGATTTTTTACAATGATTCACAAATCTTTTAAACAAAATTTAGTTTTAACAGTTGTTTAGAAAAATTTAACTTTTAATCAATTTATTTTATTTTCCATATTTTATTTAAAGGATTCACAAAACTATATCCTTTCAACCATTCATTCACAAAACTACACATAATTCAATAATTTTATATATTTACACATTTTCAATAATTTAAATGGTTAATTTACCATTTAAAAAGTTACCAAAATTAAAATCTTTTTACGTGGGTTTGCTAATTATTGTTTATGATATAATATTAAAAGGGTGGAATTGAGTGGGTAGGATTTATTTGGATTTAATTTTGAATGTTTAGTTGTAGTTTTGAAAAATGATTTTGAAATGATGTAGTTTCGTAAAATGCAATTTAAAAGGTGTAGTTTTGTAATCGCCCCTTTTTATAAGTTTTAGTGATGTTTCTTAGATTTTCTAATTTTCCAAAATTTATTGAGGAGTTCATAAAACTACACCCTTTCATCTATTTCTTTACCAAACTCTATCTAATTCAATTTTGTATATATTTACACATTTTCAAAATTTTAAAAGCTTGATTTACCATTTAAAAAATTACCAAAATTAAAATCTTTTCATTTGGGTTCGCTAATTATAATGTTTAGGGTATAATATTAAGAGGAAAGATTGTGTGGATAGAGTTTATTTGGATTTAATTTTTAGTATTTAAGGTTAATTTGTGTTCGTTAATTAGTGTTTAGGGTATAATATTAAGGAGAAAGATTGTGTGGATAAGATTTATTTAGATTTAATTTTTAGTGTTTAGGTGTAGTTTTGTGAAGTTATTTTGAAATTGTGTAATTTTATAAAATATAATTCAAATTGTGTAGTTTTGTAATTCTCCCAAATTTATTATGGTTTACAAAACAAAATAAGCGATAAATTAATTACCAAAAAGGAACACCTAAACTTTTTTGACATATCAACATATTTAACTAAATATGTAAAGAGAAATTCATAAAACCACGCAATTTCAATCTTTTTTAAAACTACGTCTAATTCAATATTTTTTATATATTTACATTATTTCAAAATTTTAAATGATTGATTTATCATTTAAAAAAAGTTACCAAATTAAAATCTTTTTATTTGGATTCGCTAATTAGTGTGGGTAGAGTTTAAGGATTCGCTCTAAGCCAAGGGTAGAGTTTTGGATTCGCTAATTAGACAGGGTAGACCAATAAGCCAAGGGCTTCGTTAAGGATCATTATTTGGGTTGGCAGCTTAGGAGACGCTGCCGCGGGGACGCTTTCGGCTGCCTTTCCCGTGTCCACCGCCAGAGGAGTCTGGATCAACGGCGTCAGGTTTGGTGCAGGGGCCTGAAGATGAGCCCACTTCCGTGTCAGCTTCAACTGCACCACCCGCCGATCTGGTAGCCTACAATAAACACAGGAGCGGGTTTTAGTCTATGCGCAGGTGCGGGAATACAGGGTAAAACTACCTGAATGCTTGCAGCCTCAGTGTTTGTGTCCTCCGTAATCGCAGACACAGTAAACGTACGGTGGTTTGGGGTAAAATTGAACGGGGTGACACGTATCTGAAACGTAAATGCCTTACCGACCAAGCTGCGGAGGCTTTCAGGGATTCCCCCGCCCGCACCAGTGTTCATCTGGGTATTTGGCTTCGGAGAGTTAGTTAGGTACACAACAAATGCGGCATTTGGGGGAAGTTTGAAGAGAGGATTGCTTGCAATTACCTCGGCCAGTGTCAAGTCGGCTGCATCCTGTTTGGTGAGCTTCACCATTTCGCGATCAAAGACAACGAATGTTGCACTGTCGGCCCCATCATCGACAGAAAGTTCGACACGGTACCTGAAGACGAGAAGGTTTAGGAACGCGTTTTTACGATGATTAAATGGTAATAGAGGCAGGGCATTTCAAAGTTACAACCCACTTTATGACTCCAGCGATGTCTGGATTAACACATCTGCTGCAACGGAGTGCGTTGCCTATCTGTTCGAGCTTTTTGCTGCAGCCTGTGCAATACACGAAAGACCAACCACTGTCCTCAAGAACGTCAACAACTTCAGCCTTGCAAATGAAGTCAGCCTCTTGTGTCTGCAGAGGCCAAAATCATTAAGGTCGTACCTCTACCAATAAAGGAAATTAAATCGAGAGCTGGGCAAGCTGACCTGTTCGTTAGAGTTCCCAATGAAATTGTTGAGCTCACCGATGGAGACAACTTCCTTCTTCTTCACGCCATCTTTTGTATCGGTGCAAGTATAGGCTTCCCCGACCAGGCTGCCAATGCTGTCAGAAGTTGTGAGAGTCAGAGGTGTTAGCAGGGGTACTAACTAAATGTGTAATGTGCAATGTCCTGTGGCATACCTTTTGGTGAAGTGACCTATTGCATCATTTCCTTTGTCAAAGCAAAACTTTGTCCCTGGGGTTGAGTTCAGGTACAGATTACCTATTATAGTACAATCTAAGAGGTCAGACAAAGGTAGCCCGTAAAACCATGTTAAACAATAGATTTGTGTCTTATGTTCAACAAACCTCCAAACATTTTAGGATTAACAGTCGTCACTACCATCAATGACTGTGTCCTGTCTCCTGTCCGAAGGAGGCCCCTGAAAACAGAGGCAGCATCGTCCCAGAGCGACAAGTACACGACCACCTGACTGGCTTGTCAAGGAACCTAGTTAGTCGAAAGCATATTTCTCGGGAAACAGTTTGTTCGAAACACAATTATAAAACCAGACTTACGGCTCGATGAGGAAGCGAACAACCACACGTGTATTCACGGCAGGATCTGTTAAGCTCGATCCCTGCACAGATTGGATCTGGCCTACAACATCTGAATTGCATGCGGCAATTTTTTTTTGTAAGGCTTACATTTTATGCAGGGGTAACTAATAAGGAGCAATTAGTACTATTAAGTAAAGGGAGGGGAGTACCAGGCAACTCAAGGTTTGTGTTGGCCAGAGATCTTAGCGCTTCGAATTCACGACACATAAATTTCTCTGACTTTATGATTGGAACATCATCAACAACCTCCTCGATCGTTGTATGCGGGGTAAAACGGATGAGGAACGGGTGCTCTGAGATCTTATACGTAGTTGCACACCTAGCCACTTCAAACTGGGCAAGCATAACAACCGAACCTACTTTCAGGCGAGGACGGTACTCAGGGCAACGGGCGGCAGCTATGAAGCCGTGTATGATTGTGTCCTGCGGGAAGAAGAAGCTTCTAAATTAAGTATTAAGTTGCTCGAGGGGGTAAGAGGAGGGGAAGGTAAGAACATGAAATGTATACCTTTTCGTCGAGGAGCAGTAGAGTTATACCCATGAACTCACCATTTTTCTTTATGTTCTTAGAGTCCCAAAAACGCAGCAACCGACCCACGACTGTCTGGGTGGCACGGCCAAGGCGAAGGGCTGCGAATCCGGTCTGCGTGGGGGCGATAGTCGAAGAAACCATTTTGTCGGAAAGTGAAATTTGTCTGCGATGATTTGTTTGTGCATCTCAAAACCACAAACGCACATATTTGTACCCACGATGGCAGGTGTACGAACCGGCGTAACGTCAGGCTTGTTATTAACTGCGGAGGCATTGAATAATCCAAATTAACCTCGCTTTGAAACAATTGTAGGTGACTGCGAACGACGAAAGGGATCGTAACGGGAAGGGAGAGGTGGAGAGGCTATGAGGCGGCGGCTAAAAAACTAATAGGGTTTTGCAATCTAACATATAATGGGCCCAAAACAATATGAGAATAGCCCAAACCATAATTTCAGGAACATTCACTCCATGCACCTTTACAAAAACAAAAGGCCGAGGCCCAAATAAAAAAGCAAATGACATGAGTAAATAAATTGCCACGTGGACAACCTCTGGAGAGGGTAAAACTCTCCCATTATATGTTAGATTATTAAATGAGTAGGATTATATGGATATGTTTAAGTATAGTTTTAAAAATGACTTTTAAATGATTTAGTTTTCTAAAATACAATTGAAAATGTATAGTTTTGTAATTATCCCATATTTAAATGACAAAAAATTACACTTAACAAAAAAATATTTAAGAAATTTGAGGGTAAAAAATGAATATCACTTTATTAGTTTTTAACTTTTTATGTAAAAATCCTTGTGTACATCTTAAGACCAACATTATCGGGGCCCTTAAGTGGAGTCCTTACCCTGTGGGCCCCACATATTTATTAAGGACTGGTTTCAAAACTCTTTCTTTAAGCACCGATACTTCAATTTTTCGCCCGCCACGTGTCAGTGGCCCGATCTTTTGGGCCCTTACCGATAATTATGCTCTAAGAGCATGTGCATTGGTGTTTCTTAAAAAGATCTTAGCAGGTGAGACCCGTTAAATAATTAAGATCTGAATCTTATATTTCCTATTTAAGATCTGAATCTTAACCATTTAGTGGGTCCTTTGGATACGTGGCGAACTATGATTGATGCGTTTTTAATTATTTTATTTTTGTTTTATTTTAAACTAACTGTTCATGGGTCCCAATGAATAGTTAAGAAATTTTGAGGGTTTCTCTGTTGGACATGGTCTAAGTATCTTCTTAAAATTTTACAGACACTCTCTCTCTCCAAACAATCCTCTCTCTCTCCAAACAATCTTCTCTCTCCAAACAATCTTCTCTCTCCTTCAATATCTCTCTCCTTCTTCACCGTGAAATGGACAAAACAAAACCAAAACGTGGTAACATAGCCAAACACATTTGCCGCCAAACCGGTGACCACGTCCACTATCCACTCACGCGCCGAACCAAACCGACGCGTCCTTCTCACGCGGCGTCGCAAAATTTATTCACATTACTCAAATCAACCTTCAAAACCACACCAAAATACGGAGAATGCAGGAAGAATCAAGCCGTTGATAACACGACGGCGGAGACGTATGACGGATGCGGCGAGTTCGTCTCGGGGGAAGAAGATGATCCTATGATGTGCGCCGCGTGTGGATGTCACCGGCGATTTCACTGTGAAGAATCTCATAGATCTGGTGAGATCTCGAACGCGATGATACTTGACGCTTTGAAGATTTCATCGGATCGGTTTCGTCAGATCTTCTTATCTCCTTACGACGACGGAGATGACGATGTGGAGGAGAAGGAAGAGATCTACGGAAAGGAGAAGAAGATTCCTGTGGATAAATCTAACGGTGGAGATTCAACCATGGAGGATAAGGTTGTTGTAGATAGATCTAACGGTGGAAACGAGAGATTCAACGGCGGATCTGATGGTGGAGATATAACGGCGGAGAAGAAGGTTGTTGTCGATGGATCTGACGGCGGAGATTCAAGGAAGGGGGATAAGGTTGTTCTAGATAGATCTGACGGTAGAGATTCAACCATGGAGGATAAGGTTGTTGTCGATAGATCTAACGGTGGAGATTCACCGAACGAGAGATTCAACGGCGGATCGGATGGTGGAGATCCAACGGCGAAGAAGAAGGTTGTCGTCGATGGATCTAACGGTGGAGATTCAAGGAAGGGAGATAAGGTTGTTCTAGATCTAGATAGATCTGACGGTGGAGATTCAACGGCGGAGGAGAAGATTGTTATCGATGGATCTGACGGCGGAGATTTAACGGCGGCGGAAGAGATCTATGGAGGAGAGAAGATTGTTGCTGATGGATCTAACGGCGGAGATTTAACGAAGGAGAAGATTGTTATAGATATATCTGACGGTGGAGATTCAACGGCAGATGAGGATGAAAGTGAGAGAGTGAAGACGAAGTTCATGACGGAGCAAACGGAGAAGATTGTTGTAGACAAATCTGACGGTGGAGATTCATTGGCGTCGAAGATCTACGAATCTAACGGTGGAGATTCAACGAAGGAGATCTATGGACGAGATAAGAGGAAGATTGTTGTAGATGGATCTAACGGCGGGGATTTAACGGCGGCGAAGAAGTCGAAGACGAAGTTCACGGCGGAGCAAACGGAGAAAATGAGGAGTAAAGCAGAAAAGCTGACGTGGAAATTAGGATCTGAGAATAAAAAGGAAATTGAGAAGTTTTGTGAAGAAATTGGTGTTAATATTAAGAATTTTAGGATTTGGGTTAATAATCACAAGGATAATAATCAATAATGGAGGATGATAAGGTTTTTTTTGTGAATTATCTTTTTAGCTTGTCTTATGTAGTTATTTAAGTATTAAGTGTAGTAGAATAATTTAAAAAATGTAATGGTAAAAAATGTATACATAAGCTGGAAGAATAATAAGTGTATGGATAAAAAAGTTTTCATTTAAATTTTAGATTTACAACTAAATTTGGTGGTATTTCAAGAAATTCCTTTTAAATTTAATTAAATCAAATGATATAAATAAGTATAATTCATCCTTTTAAAAATATATGTTTTGACATGGTTGGTGGGCTTATAAGAAAAATATATTCTATAAAAAACATTAATTCCAATTCATTTTTCTCAAAGATTATATACATTCATGAATACTTCATATATTGTGATTTAATTAATTGTTTAATCCGTATATCATTTGAGGAAATATTAATAATGACAGCTAGTAATATGTTGTAAATTTGAAATACGACAGTTGTAGGTAAGTGTATTTTCATTTATATATTTTATTTTTCTAAAAACAGATAATAATTATAAGTTTATTTGTAATATTTTTCTAAAATTGTTGCACTGCTAATCAATTATATAATTATGTATTTATAATATAAATAATAAAAGGGGAAAATTGATTAGTTTTACATGTACATTTTAAATTTAGAAAAAAATTTCCTAGAGAAAAAGGATATAGAAACTTCTATATAAAACAATTCATTTTAGTTAATATTATTCCTTTATTTTATTCAGGACTTTCTTGTATTTTCGGTCTTTATACACGTAGCTTTTAATTACAATTAAGTAAACCGATTTATTTCTTTTAAAATGTACATGTCATATATATAATACAAAGTGCATTGAGAAAAGTTTTATAAAGACAAAAATACTCAAGCAAGACGATTCTCAGCTTAGTGTTGAAAAACAAGAAGATAATATCCTTAAAATATGTAATGTTCATGCAGTGTAATTTATTTTACCAAAGTTTTCTCCATAATCGATAACTCCTTTTGAATTTTCTGCTTTGTTTTTCTTGTTTTGATTGTTTTTCAGTGATTTCAAAAGATATGAACAATGAAACTGAGCAAGAAACTTCATCAAGTGAATCTATGGATATAACAACAACAGAACCAAATGGTAATTAATTTTTCATATTTATTTGTGACAATTATTATGTGAGAACAATAATGAGAGAATCTATTTGCCTTTACAAGATTTGACTCTCAGTATATGATATTTGAATGATACATTAAACATCTAATAACTCTAGGGAGAAGCTCAAACAGAATATTATGTGAAAAATATAGTGAGAAAATCTATATAAGATTTTACCTAATATATGTTTTATAATTTTCTTAAATATATTTTATTGTATGTAAATTATAAAAAACAATTGATAATTTCTTAAAAATATGGGCCTGTTAATTTTTTTTGGGCCTAATATTTTTCTTGCAAAAACATTATGTAAAATCCACATGTTCTTTTGGTAAAAAAATTAACATTTTATCAAAAAAAGGAAGAATCACAAAATTACACCATTTGAATAACATTTCACAAAACTACGCCATTTTCAAAATATTTCACAAAACTACGCCATTTTCAAAATACTTCACAAAACTACACCTAAACACTCAAAATTAAATCCAAATAAACCTTACCCAAACAATCATACCCCTTAATACTATACCCTAAACACTAATTAGCGAACCCAAATGAAAAAAATTTAATTTTGGTAATTTTTTAAAGGTTAAATCAAGCTTTTAAAATTTTGAAAGGGTGTAAATTTGTGAAAATATTAAATTAGGAGTAGTTTTGTGAAGAAAGGATTGAAATGTCGTAGATTTGTGAATTACTCAAAAAATGATAATTATGGGCAAAAGGGTCACACATAATATTATGTGAACAATATAATGAGAAGATCCCTTTCCTTTTTTAATATTTGACTTTATCTATGTTTTATAATTTTTTAAAATATGTTTTTATGATATTGTGAATGATAGAAAACATTTGATAACTCTGGAAAAAAGCTCTCACATTTATGTGAAAATATAATAAGATATGTATTGCCTTTATAAGATTTGACTTTATATATGTTTTATAGAATTTTTAAATATGTATTATAAAAAAATATAATATTATGTGAACACTATTATGAGAAAAAATAATTTCCTTTGCAAGATTTGACTATAAATATTTTCTTATAAATTTTGTTAATATATATTAAATATGCGAATAATACAGAAACAGATGATAATTTGGATACTGAGCAAAGGGTCACACAGAAGTCTAAGATCTATTGGAAAGGTTGTCTCGAGAAAAGCTTTTTGGAAGCTATCGACTTCATCGGTCTTAGTAGTAAGTTCATTTTTAAAAAATATTTTTAATTTATCATCCTAATTAAAAATAAGTGATGCAAAAATAGTTTGTAAATTACAACAATCAAATTTATCCAACAAAACTATAAGAATCATTTTTCTACAAAAAAAGATTTATACTTATGTTGTATTTTCATGAATTATAAATTTATCAAAACATTTTAAATAGAGTGCTTATATGTATATATTTTAAAATAAAATAAAAAATGTATTGAAATATTATAAAACACCACAAACACAAATAACGAGTTTTTCGCACTTTTAAATTTTTTCATTTGGATTCGCAATATATTGTTTAAGGTATAGTTTTGAAGGGAGTAGAGTATAGTTTTGAAGGTTTATGTTGTAATTTTGAAAATTAAAGATTTGTGATATTTTTGAGAAATTTTTTTTTAATGGTATTTGTAAAACTTTTGAAAATATGTGGTATTTTGTAAAAAACTTTATTTATTGCTATTCATGAGAATTGCCCTATACATAATCCCATATATAATCAAAACTAAAACTATATAAAATATATATTCGATGAAATCTAAGATTAAATAACCGAGATTTATTATCTCCATAATATTCATGCTATTGAAATCATAAATCTTTAGTAGTAATTTCATATAAGGCTAACTAACCACCACTAAAACTAAGTGATACAAACTCGTTTACATCGATTATAATAATCATTTTTTTACATAAAAATTATTATGCATATGTTATATTTTTATGATTTAGAAATTGACCACATATCAAAATTAGCTGTGTACATATTAATTCAAACAACAATTTAAAATAAAAAGAAATGAATATAATATCACAAGAAGTCTAATATTAGACGGGTGAAATTTTTCCTATATAACTAATGTTTTTTGATATATATATATATATAACTTACTTTGATATTATTTATATACACTGATCTTCTATTGCTTTGTGTTTTGTATGAAATCGAAGAGGTTACACCCAACAAGATTTTGAAATTCATGAACGTGGATTTTCTAAAAAGAGAGCACATAGCCAGCAAATTACAGGTTCGTTCTTCTATAAAACATTTCTTAAAACTCATAAAACATTTCTCATTATAATCACATTTCAAAGTACGTGATTAGTACTATATATTGTTAAATTGTATAGTATCTTAGTTATCATGTATTTATATAACTCATACAACATTTCTCATTTTAGTCATATTTCTAAGTGCATGACCAATACTATACTGTTCCATTATATAATATCTTCGTTTACTCATAAACATTTTTGATTATAATCATATTTCAAAGTAGTTAATACTATATTGTTACATTATATAACATCTTAGTTATCATGTATTTATATTAACAAATAATGTTTGATATTATTTTTCAGAAGTATAGAGATTACTTGAAAAAGCTTGAAGGGGACCCAAACTCTAGTTGTCCAATGCCACCACACTCATGCAAGTGCAACAAAAGGAAAATGGAGAACAATCACCTTAGGACTAATCTTGGTTTTGGTCTTGGTCAATCTAGTCTCATGGTGAACAACAATGACTCTAGCCGCTACATGAGTGGTGTAGCCACCTATGGACCAAGCCAAATTGGATCAAGCTTGGGTCCTATGAGAGGTAACTTCGGGTTTTCCAATGTGATATTGCCTTTAAATAAGGAAAGGAGTGGTGTTTTCGCGGCATCTCAAGCTCCTAGTTTCGGAAATTATGGTGCAAGAAACAATGGTTTGGGCGTTATTGGGACATCTCAAGGGTCTCAAGCTCCTTGTTTTGGTACAACAAACAATGATTTTGAGGGGTTTTCGACATCTCAAGGGTCTCAAGCTCCAAGTTTGTGTACAACAAACAATGATTTGAGGGTTTTTGGGACATCTCAAGCGCCTCATGTTCCTAAATTTGGAAACCATGGGGAAACAAACAATGATTTGGGTATGTACACTAATCTTATTACTAAAGATATGCCTAGTAATTACAATGAAGATGGTGTATTGATTGGACTGAGAGAATCAAATGGTAATGGTAATGATTTAAGCATTATGACGACATCTCAAGCGCCTCAAGTTCCTAGTCCGGGTACAACAAACAATGATTTGCGGGTTTTGGCGACATCTCAAGCGCCTCAAGCTCCTAGTTTTGAAAACTATGACGCAACAAACAATGATGTGGGTGTTTTCACGACATCTAAAGCGCCTCAAGCTCCTAGTTTTGAAAACTATGGCGCAACAAACAATGATGTGGGAATTTTCACGACATTTCAAGCGGCTCAAGCTCCTAGTTTTGAAAACTATAGTGCATCAAACAATGATGTGAGAACTTTCACGACATCTCAAGCGTCTCAAGTTCCTAGTTTTGAGAACTATGGTGCAACAAACAATGATTTGGACGATTTCACTACATCTCAAGCGTCCCAAGCTCCTTGTTTCGGAAACTATGGTGCAACAAACAATGGTTTGGGTTTATTCACGACATCTCAAGCGCCTCAAGGTCCTGGTTTTATAAACTATGGTGCAACAAACAATGACTTGGGCATTTTTGCGACATCTCAAGCTTCCCAAGCTCCTACTTTTGAAAACAATGGTGCAACGGGAAATGATTTGGATATTTTTGCGATATCTCAAGGGTCTCAAGGTCCTGGTTTTGAAAAGTATGGTGCAACAAACAATGATTTAGGAAATTTGGCAACATATCAAGCGGCTAAGGCTCCTGGCTTGGGAAACTATGGTGCAACAAAAGATGATATGGGTATGGACACCAACCTTACTACTCAAGATTTTCCTAGTAACTATTGTGGGATCAAGAGAAAGGAAGATGGTGTATTGATTGGACCGGGAGGATCAAGACTTAATGGTAATAGTTCAACCTTATTTACCCAAACAGATAATGTTGTCGATATGCTAGAGAATCCAAGCTTATTAAATGATCACCGCAACATCAATGAGAATCCACATTTTGATGATAATGAGGTAGATTATAGATATTATTATTTCAATTTTTTTTATTATATATATGAAATAAATGTTTTGATTTATATGTGCATGATTTTGAGTAGCATCAAGTTATTGGTGAAAATCTTGGGGTATCTATTGATAATGGTCTTGAAATGGATGCAACTTTTGGTCAATTTCCTCTTGAAGAAACTAGTCATAATGTAAGTCATGATTATTCACTTTCCTCTAGTAGAGTTAAATACCTTGGAAATTTTTTTAACAAAAAACCTTAAAAATCATTGATATTTGGATATGGGTTTTTATTTTGTTTCATGTATAAAACTAATGGTGTGACATATATGTGCATGATTTTGAGTAGCATCAAGATCAAGCTATTGATCATAATGGCCTTGAAATGGATGCAACTTTTGATCCATATCTTCTGGAAGATAATACTCATTGGAGCTTTGATAATGTAAATCATGTTTATTTAATTTCCTCTAGTAACTATATAACATAAAAAAAATCATTAGTATTTGATGTTGGTTTTTATTTTGTTACATATGTGAGATGAATTTTGTGATTTATATGTTCTTGATTGTTGAGCAGAATCAAGACCAAGTGATTGGTGAAAATCTTGGGGTCTTTATTGATCATAATGTTCTTGAAAGGGATTCAACTTTTGAGGCATATCCTCTCCAGGACACTACTCATAATGTAAGTTAGTTTTACTTTGAATTTTTTTTAAAAACTTGAAAAACAATCGATATTCGATATGAATTATTATTGTGTTACATGTATAAAACTAATGTTGTGATTTATATGTGGATGATTTTGAGTAGAATCAAGTTCAAGTTATTGGTGAAAATCTTGGGGTCTCTATTGATCATAATGTACTTGAAGATACTAATCATTGGATCTTTGATAATGTAAGTTATATTTATTTAACTAATATTCTCTATTAGCTAGTTTAAAATACCATGGAAAATTATTGATAAAACCTTTTAAATTTCTTAATCATACACATATCTATATGTTTTAATTGAAGGGAAACTCTAATGAAGAAACATTGAACACTATTGCTGCTAATTCAGAAATATTTGTTCCCATGGATGATATGATGAACAATATAAACCAAGTAAGTTTTATTTATATAATTAAAAATTTTGTTTGTACATGAAAATAATTGATAGTTTGATTCCACTATAAATCAAGAGACTTTAATTTATATTTCTAAACGAAAACTTTTAAATGTCTTAGATTAACCTTAATATAAAAAACATCGTAAGAATTTATTGATATTTAATTAGGTTTTTTTTTATACTTAGTATCCTATTAGGGTTTTAAATGTATAATCATACATATAAACTATATGTTTTTATCTAAAGGAGAAATTTGATGAGGAGATATTCAATTATGCTGTTGCTGATTCGGAAATTTGTTTACCAACAAGCGACGTGAACAATATAAATCAAGTAAGTTTTATATAAAATTTTATAATATCGAAAAGTTTTTTTCTTGAACATTAGATTGCGTGAAAGATAATTAATATTTTGATTCCATTAATAACTAAGAGGGTTTAACTTATATCATTAAAAGCCTTGTATTACCTTAGATAAACTTTCACGTAAAAATAACGTGAAAATTTTAATTTATTCATATTCGATAAGGTTTTTTTTAAAATCTTAATCATACATAAATATGTGTATGTTTTTATCTACAGGAAAATGCTAGTGAGGAAATATTGAACGCTGTTATCACTAATCCGGAAATGTATTTCCCCACTAACGATATGTACAATGTAAGTAAGCTTTATTATTTATTTTTTAAAAGTTTTTGTACATGAGAAACCATTTAGATAATGATTTCCATTTAAATTATTTGCGATGAAAGTTTAAATTTTATTTGAAAAGTTATTTTTTTACCTCTTTCGTGTAAAAGTACTATGAAAATACTTCTCATATCAATTTCTTTTGAATTTGTTTTTATATTTTATATAGGAATGGGATGCTGAAGACTGGTAGAACGTTTTGCTCAATGATGATATGAATTATTCCGATTTATTTTGATGTGAACTATTTTGGAAGTTTGGTATGTTGTTGCTTGAAGAATATTTAAAAATTTGGATGTTTTTTTTTGGGTCAATTTTTGGACATTGTTTTAGTCTTTATTTTCAAGTTTGGATGCTATTTTTGGATTGAATTTTAATGTTTAATTGATTGCAGTTTTAGATTTTTGGGAATAAATTTTATTCATTATAAAAAATTACTAGTTTTGTTTTGGTGAATGAGAGTTATTACAAAATAAAAAAAATACAAACTAAACATGAACTTGTCGAGGATATGCAGATCCTCTAATATTATCTTGAAAAATCAAATTAACTATTTCCGAAACGGAGTCATACGGATGAAAACCTAAAGGTAAAAAAAAACATAGTTAGCCTAACCCATATGTGATACGGTTCACCTCTTTATACACATGAGTAACCCGGACTAACCATTCTTTTTTGATAAAGCCATAACACATTCGCACCAGGAAAGACAATGAATGCGTATCACTAATCCCTGTATGTAGAAACCCAACTACGATCTCTGAGTCCACTTCCATCACTACTCTTCTATATCCTTGGTGCCATGCTAAGTACAAAACAATAGTACACTCCCTATAATTGTGCCAAAGGAGTAGTTATACACACACCAATGTGCAACGGTAAACATGACAAGTTAGTACTCTAGAAACGGCTGTTTAATTTTAATTTTGAAGAAAAATATTGGTAATGAAAATGATATATCTCACCAACATAACTTCTCACACCTTTGAGAAGTAAAGAGATGCATAATATTTCTAGTCTATATCAACTTAGATACGAACTAAGCAAATCACAAACTACATTTATCCAAATAGTAAATGGGCAATTGCAAAAATACACTTTTATGATTGCATTTTAAGAAATTCATGAAACTATATAGCTTTAAACAATATTTCACAAAACTACACCTAATTCCCTTTTTTTTAATTACACCATTTTCAAAGTTTAAATGGTTAAAAAAACTCATTTAGCTTCACGATTTAGTGTTTAGGTACACTTATAAAAAGAGTTATGAATGGGTGTAGTTTTGTTAAGTTCACACTAAAAGATGTAGTTTTGTAATTCCCCCTGTATTTTTTTGGAATACACTCTTAAATTTTAATTTATAATACACCTAAACACTAAATATACAAATTCAAATAAATCCAAAACACAAACCCATATCCGCTTCAAAACTAAACTTTATATCTCAAACTTAGTGCTTATACATAATCGATAATGATCCCAAGTAGACCAAGCATGAGCTAGAGATTCATATTTTGTTGAAAAAACTATACTACAAGCATCCTGTTTTTCGAGGTCATGGAAGAGGAAAATGAAGAAAGGGACTTGATAGTTGCTAGTCAAGAAGCTTTGGACGGCTTGGACGGTGTGGAGGCCCCGGTCGCTGGGGAGGAGGCGGTGATGGGTACTTGGTGTTATACGGACGGATCATGGGCGGCTAATGATAAGTGGAGTGGACTTGGGTGGATTGTACGTCGAGAAGGAAAGGAAATTCTTTTTGGTGTTAGTTCTGTGCCCAAGGTTTAATTTTGTCTCCACTTCATGCGGAGGTTTATGCGCTCTTGTGGGCAATGAAAGTATTAGAGGCAAAGTCGATGTTGCATATACTTTGCATCCGATAGTAAGGAGCTCGTGAAGATGTTGGACGATCCTTTGTCTTGGCCGGCCCTTTGAATCGGAGCTTGGAGATGTGTTAGCTTTGAAATTATTGTTTAGGGAGTTTACAATTAACTTTGTTCCTAGACGTCAAAATGTTCAAGCGGAATTTTTAGCTAAACGAGGTAGAAATCCCGTTTTTCGAAAAATATGTAAAACTAACCCATTTTCGATGTATATTACCATCTTTCTAAAATTTCAAGAACTCAAAATCGGTCATGCTCTTACAATTAGAAATCATATTTGGGATTGATCCCACAAAGATAATATAAAACACTACAATTCTATGAGATTCAAATAGATCACAAATGCCAAAAAGAGAAATCAAGAAACATGAAGATTAAATAGAATACTTAAAAAATGAAATGAATAAAACAACATTCTTGAACTCAAATCATTGAATACAAAAAATCTAGTCGTCAAGTATATAATATATGTGCAATAGATATACGAAACCTAATTTCGGTTAAATTTGTATTATCTAAACATGCATGGTTAATGAGTATTATATGTTGAAAAATACTCTAGTTTAACTAATTTCTTTAATTAAAGATATTTTTCTCTGTTAGGTATTTACAAATGTCCAAATCAAATATAAATGACCTACTATCACGAGCTTTTAAATCGACTATAGGGAAAGATTCATACATGAATCCCGAATTTAATAATCTCGACCAATTATGAATTTTGTTGAAACCCTTAAAAACCTAGCTATGAATATACTTTCAAAATAAATAAAAATGCTTGGATTAAAAAGTTGCACAATAAAAAAGTACATGCTACCTTTCTTTGATCGTGTTATGGAGAAGATTAATGCATGTTTATCACAAGAATATACACTTCACGAAGGATATATTTTTCGAGAAACCCGTCTTTGTATATGTGGAAGCAGTTTACGTTTACAATTAATATATGGACTACATAACGAAGGACACGTTGGCAGAGATCGAACATTACATCTTGTTTCTACGTCGTACTTTTGTCCTTTTTTTACGACGAGATGTAGAGCGTTGAAAGATGTGTAACTTGTCAAATATGGCCTTTATTTTTGCCTATCACTATGGAAATTGTTAGATACCAGCCTTGATATGAGTTCGGCCATGGGCAAACCGAAGTTACTAATCGATCATTGGGTCATTTATTACGCTGTTTAGTAGGTGAAGCTATAAAGACTTGAGATGCTCGACTACCTCAATTCGAATTCGCTCATAATCATGCCATGAATTGTAGTTCCAGATTCATCCCCTTTAAAGTGATATATGGAATGATATCACAAGCTCATGTTGACCTTTCTACCTAACCTGATCGCACACGTACGCATACATGGCGAAGCAAAAACATTTGTTGAGGTGTTAACATAAGCGCATGAACAAACTACGACTAATCTCCAAGTTTCACCTACAAAGTATAAAGCTTCAATGTATATGTATAGGAGACGTTTGGTATTTGATGAGGGTTACTTAGTGTGGGCAGTCTTGACCAAAGATCGTATAAACGATAGTGCATATCGTTTGAAGTTACCACCGGACATTAACACATTCGACGTCTTTAATGTTCGTTACTTATCACGTTTGATTCGTGGTTGAATCCTATTCAATATGGGGGACCCGATGCAAAAACATCAACATTATCAGCGACAACACCGGTTTGAATACGACAAAGATATTTATTCAAGTTTTCATTTTTTTAGTTTCGTTTTACTATTTAGTTTTTACGTTTTAACATTACCATTTTCCTAATTATATTAAACCTAGGTGTTTATGAGTCTTATATAAGGGACTCTACGTCATTCATGTAATTCAGATTGGAAGTTAATAAGAATAAGCGTTTGCTTAAGATATCTTGTTGTTGATCCAAATATATTCTTTAAAACAAGAAAGTTGTTTCAATTGATTCTTTGAATCCATTGAGCGGCCGCGTATGTCTCAAGCAAACTTATCGTTTACTTGATTTGAGCTACTTATCTGTTTCGTATGTTGCGTCAGGTGTACACCACAATTGATTTGAGACATTGAAGAAGATGATGTCAAAGGACTACAATTAGAACGTGAAGAGCTCAATCTTGAAAAGTTTCCTTTAGTTTGACTCTTAATAGTAATAGTTTGTCAGTGAGTCAATGCAAGAGAAAGAGGGTTAAACAAATTCAACGTAGATATTTAGAATTTTTAAATTTGTATTTATATATGTGAATGATTCATATCGGTGAAATATCATTTTAGTGGTTGAAACTCAAAATGGTAGGAAATTCGTAGGAAATTTTTCGACGGATTTCCGACCCATATCTAAATTTTGAAACGGATAAAAAATGGATAGATTGTGTCCGAAATTTCGTCGAAAATACTCCTGGTCGAAAATCGATCGGATATTTGTCGTAGGTAATTTCCAACATAATTCTGACGAAATATGTGCTCGTCGGATTTTCGTCCGACAATTTTCGGCCGAAAATTCCGTCGAAAAAATGGCAGTTTTCTTGTAGCGTTACATAAAATCTCTCTATCAAAACATATGTTCTCATTCCCTATATTATATACACTATATACTTTAATCTTTATATGTACACTATAACATATCGTTCTTTTCATATCAAATATAAATATAACATTGTTTCATATAGAGAAAATTACAAAAATGCCATTATTAAGTAAAAACATGCCATTATTAAGTTAAAAATGCCATTATTAAGTTAAAAATGCCATTATTAAGTTAAAAATGCCATTATTAAGTTAAAAATGCCATTATTAAGTTAAAAATGCCATTATTAAGTTAAAAATGCCATTATTAAGTTAAAAATGCCATTATTAAGTTAAAAATGCCATTATTAAGTTAAAAATGCCATTATTAAGTTAAAAATGCCATTATTAAGTTAAAAATGCCATTATTAAGTTAAAAATGCCATTATTAAGTTAAAATGCCATTATTAAGTTAAAAAAAATCAAAATAATGCCATTAAAATTACTGTTTTCTGATGTTAAAAAAAAAAAAAAAAAAAAAAAAATTACTGTTTTCTAAAAATGTCATCATGACGGGAAGTGATCTTGGTGTAGTGGCAGTCATAAGTCCACATGAGGTCGATTCCCCGCGGTTACGTTTACGTAGGATTGACTAATGGGTCGGTCATTTGTGGCCGAAACATTGAAAAAAAATGTCAATCGTCACTTTGGTTTGTTAGGGTCTCTACAATTTTAATCTTTCTTCCATAAATTATTTTTTTTATCTCTCCTTTAACAAAACAAAATTTTTATTTTTATTTTTCTTCTCTTTTTCATTTTTATTCTTCTTCTCTTTCTTCTGTAACTTTTTCTTCTTTTATTTAACGTAACACCATTGTTTTCTTCTTCCTTTTCCTTCGTTTTTATTTTTCTTATGTTTCTTTCATAACTTTTTCTTTTTTAAATTAATGAATATATTTGTAAATAGGCGGTGGACAATTATATATTGTGGATATGTTTGTATGTAGGCGGTGGACAACTAAATATTGTGAACATATTTCATATTAAATCTGGTGAACGCCTAAGTATTATGAACATATTTCATATGAAATCCGGTGGACAACTCTGTATTGTGGACATATCTCGTATCTATTGTAGACAATTTTTATATATATGATTATATTCATATTACAAAACATCATATCTTATATTATTAATACAGAAAACGGAGAGAGAAAATCATTTTAAAATTACACGCGTCATCATCTGAGCATTTCTGGTCCCACATTATTAAAAATTCATAAAAGCCCAAAACAAAAAGTCTAAAACAAAATCCCAAATTTAACACAAAATAACTTAAATTGACATAATAAATGGATAATATTAAAAAATGTTGAAAAACCCAAAAAATATAATATTAAAAAATCATAAGAAATACAAATTTATAATTTCTAATAGATCTCTTAATATTTATATATTGGAATTTAGTTTTAGGATTTGGAATTAGTTTTAGGCTCGGATTTTAGTTTTAGGATTCAGATTTTAGAATTATATGTTTAGAACATATAATTAATTATTAAAATAGTTAATGTTTAGTTTTTAAAATATTTAAAACTTATTACTTAACATAATTAATTTTTAATCTTAGTTTATAAAATACATAATTAATATTAAAATACTTAATATTTAGTTTTTAAAATACTAATGTCATTAAAATACTTATATAATGTTTAGTTTTTAAAATACTTAATAATTTTTAAATACTTAATGTTTATTATTTAAATATTTAATGTTTTTTTGGCGGTACTTTATATATGGCTCCTAGGAGAGGGAAGACCTTACCGCGGACTACATGCGGATGTTGGCGGAGAAGAGGGCTTCCGGGAAGGCTCGGCTTCCGGTTCAGCTTCAGCTTCCAGGACAATTTTGTATTTTGAAATTGTAATAAAAATATTTTAAAAAAATAATATTTTATTTTATAAAATATTATTTTTTTTATTTATAATAATAAAAATCGTCGTAAAATCGTCCCTAATTAGGGACGATTTTACGACGATTTGTAATATTTATATTTCTTCAAATCGTGGTAAAATCGTCCCTAATTATGGACGATTTTACGACGATTTGTAAAATTTATATTTCTTACAATCGTCGTAAAATCGTCCCTAATTAGGGACGATTTTACCACGATTTTAAGAATTTTCGATTTATTATAAATACAAATTTACAACCAAATATTCGTTGTGAAATCGTTGTAACAATTACAACGATTTTACAACGAATATGTTACCACGAATTTACAACGAATTTGATTCGTCGTAAAATTTACCACGATTTTACGACGATTTGGCTTTTACTTCGATCGATTAACGACGAAATGGAAATCGTCGTTAAATCGTGGTAAACTGCATTTTACCACGATTTTACAACGATTATGGTCGTGGTAAAAGTCCTGATTTCTTGTAGTGATTGATCTAAAATCGTTTTCAAAACCTTAAAGTTATTTTTGTAAAAGACAATTTGAAATCCGAAAGTTTAATCACCCTTTAAAACACCTTAACCTGATTGTTTAGCTTTTTATAAATCTTTCAAAACTTTTAATTCTCGTTTTCGTTTTATTTAATTTTCGGTTACAAACAACACAAACAACAATTTTTGATCACGCTTAAACTAAGTTCGTTTCTTATAAATTCAAATAAATTGTTTGCTCCTGATTTGGTTTGACATCTTAAGTACTACATTAAGATATTAGATTTAACGGGGTAAAATCTCGTTTATCATGAATCTAATACGTGAATGGTGAATAACACTGATAAATAATGAATACATATGATGAACGATGAATAATGATAGGTGAAAGGTAAATGTCAAATGATGAATGATGAATATCGATTGGTGAATAGTAAATAGCGTTGGTGAAAGGAGAATACCGGTTGGTGAATAATAAATAACGTTGGTGAATGGTGAATATCGATTGGTGAATGGTGAATAACGGTTGGTGAAAGGTGAATGGCGGCTGGTGAATGGTGAATAACGGTTGGTGAGTAGTGAATATATTTTGTTAAATACTAAAGGATAAAACATTCTTTTCGCATACTCTAAAAATTAAAATTACCTATTTTCCTAATTAGAAAACTTAAACTACCCTATTCACAATTACAAAACAAAAAATACCTAATCTACTAAATTTCCCATTAAAAAATCCATAAAAAACACAATTTATAATTAAAAATAGATTCCCTAATATTTATATGTTATATTTTATCACATTAGGTTTAAAATAATGATAAAACATATTGTTCATTTACAAATAACAATATTATTTTGTAAAATTGTATTTAACACCAAAATTCATGTTAAATGACAAAACTTGAACACATAATTTACGACTCATCGGTTGAACCACCGGTTCCCAAAATTTGAGCAAAGAATTTTCGGATATGTTTATACATGAAAGAGTGATTAAACATTCATAGAAAATATGTATAAAATATTTTAAAAGCCTACAAAATATGATTTTAAAAAGACCATGAAAAACACAATTTTATAATTTTCCTACTGTTTGTATGTTATATTCTCGCACAAAACAATGATAAAATATATTGTTCATTTATAAATACCAATATTATTTTTTAAAATTGTATTAAGCATCAAAATCCATATCAAATGGCAAAACATGAACACAAAATTTACTTGAACCATCAGTTGACCCACCGGTTCCCGAAAGTTAAGTGGTTTTATCTAAGTTTTTAATAATCGGGTCATATCATGGTTTCAAAACACTATGTAATTATTGTTTTTCAACGATAAATGGTAAATATTCAACATCGAAATAACAATGATAATCTTTTTCGATGATAAATATTAAAATAGTAATAATAATTTTTTGTTAATAAAATATTATAAAAACCAAAATATAATATATTTTATATATAAACTTCAAATTAAAATCCGCGTTTAACGCGAATCACATGACATCCAAATTTTTTTTATCCCATTTTATATTACACATTGTTTTTACCAATAAATATTTCTTCTTTTATTCTGTAATTTTTTATCCCGCGCTTGACGCGGGTAACTTTCTAGTTAATACAGAAGACGGAGAGAGAAAATCATTCTAAAATTACACGTGTCATCACCTGAGCATTTCTGGTCTCATATTATTAAAAATTCATAAAAGCCCAAAACAAAAAACCCAAAACAAAAGCCCAAATTTAACACAAAATGGCTTAAATTTACATAATAAATGGATAATATTAAAAAATGTTGAAAAACCCTTAAAATATAATATAAAAAAATTAATAAAAATACAATTTTATAATTTCTAATAGATATCTTAATATTTATATATTATATTCTATTATATTGAGTTCAAAATAATGATAAAACATATTGTTCATTTACAAATAACAATATTATTTTGTAAAATCGTATTTAACACCAAAATTCATGTCAAATGAAAAACTTGAACACACAATTTATACCCGACTCATCGGTTGAACCATCAGTTCCCAAACTTTGAACAAAGAATTTTCGGATAAGTTTAGATATGAAAGAGTGATTAAACTTTCCTAGAAAATATGTTTTAAATATTTAAAAAACCAATGAAAAACCAATTTTATAATTTTTATAATGTTTGTATGTTATATTCTCGCACAAAAGAATGATAAAACATATTGTTCATTAATAAATAACAATATTATTTTGTAAAATTGTATTAAACATCAAAGTTCATGTCAAATGACAAAACTTGAGCAGAAAATTGACTTCAGCCCCCGAAAATTCAGTGGTTTTATATATCTGAGGTTTTAATAGTCCGATTTTATGACAAATAGAGATTGGATTGACATACTTTTCATTGTTAAACGAGTCATATCAAAGTTTCAAAACACTATGTAGTTATTGTTTTTAATGATAAATAGTAAATTATACGTAAAGGTAAATATTCAACATCGAAATGGCAATGATAATCTTTTTCGATGATAAATATTAAAATAGTAATAATAATAATTTTTTGTAAATAAAACATTATAAAAACCAAAATACAATATATTTTCTATATATGCTTTAAATTTAAACTCCGCGTTTAACGCGGATCACATGAGATACAAATTATTTTTATTTCATTTTATATTACACATTGTTTTTACCAATAAACATTTTTTCTATTACGTAAATTTTTATCCCGCGCTTGGTGCGGGTAAATTCCTAGTATATACTAATTGAGAAACATTCATTGAGTTAAACATGGAAATAAAACACTTGTCATCATTAGAATGATTTTAAAAAAACTAACAACAATTGATTACATACCCAATATTAAAAGCCCATTAAATTTAAATCTAAAATGTTCATATAATTTGAATATAAAAAAGCCTAATGTTAATCAAAATTTTATGGCCCATTAAATCTTATTCAACAAGTAATCTATTATATAATAGCACACTGCTTTCTCAATCTAAGACATCCACATCATCAACATAAATAATTAAAATAATTCAATTAAAAAATCATTTAATAAAACTCATTCTATATTTATAAAATTCATTCAATATTAATAAACTAAAATAAAAAACATTCAATATAATATTTAACACTAATAAAAAACATGTATATCAATTTATAATTTTTTTTATCTCTTATACTAATTTTTTGGAATATATTTCATATGTCCCATTATCTAAAATTTTCTATCTAAAAGCACAAAATTAAAAAGTTATAAATGATGTTTAACATTTATTCAAAACAATTAAAAATTAATACTACATAATATTAGTGGTCATGTTATAGTTAATAAATAAAAAATACCTGTAGAAACTTGTGAAAATAAAATAAAATGGAACAAATCAAAAGACCTAAAACATTTAAAAAATGGATGAGAGAGAGAATATTTTAAAAACAAAATAAATATAAATTTATAAAAGTTTAAATAACTATAATTTGGGATGAAAATACTCCATCTATTATATAATAACACAATACTCTCTCAATCTAAGGCATCTACATCATCAACATAAATAATTAAAATAATTAAATTAAAAAATCATTTAATAAAACTCATTCAATATTAATAAACTAAAATAAAAAACATTCAATATAATATTTAACACTAATAAAAAACATGTATATCAACTTTCTAAATTGAAAAAATATAATTTTTTTTTTATCTCTTATACTAATTTTTTGGAATTTATTACATATGTCCCATTATCTAAAATTTTCTATCTAAAAGCACAAAATTTAAAAGTTATAAATGATGTTTAAATTTTATTCAAAACAATTAAAAATTAAGACTACATAATATTAGTGGTCATACTATAGTTAATAAATAAAAAATACCCATAGAAACTTGTGAAAATCAAATAAAATGGAACAAATCAAAAGACCTAAAACATTTAAAAAATGGGTGAGAGAGAGAATATTTTAAAAATAAAATAAATATAAATTTATAAAAGTTTAAATAAGTATAATTTGGGATGAAAAACTCCATATATCTAAATATTTGTACCAAATAAAAATATGAAATAAACTTAAAAAACTACTAAGAAAACAAAACCTCATGCAAAACAAACAATTACATATACAAATAATTCAATAACGTTATAGAGAATACAAAATGATCCAAATTAATTTTTTTTTTGACAATAATCCAAAATGATCCAAATTAATTGACGAGTTAAAAAGGGAGAATTACAAAACCACACCATTTGAATTACATTTCACAAAACTACACCATTTCAAAAATACTTCACAAAACTACACTGGAACACTCAAAATTAAATCCAAATAAACCATATCCACACAATCTTACCCCTTTAATACTATACCCTAAACACTAATTAGCGAACCTAAATGAAAAAAAATTAATTTTGGTAATTTTTAAAAGGGTAAATCAAGCTTTTAAAATTTTGAAAGAGTTTAAATATGTGAAAAATTAAATTAGGTGTAGTTTTGTGAAGGAGAGGTTGAAAGAGTGTAGTTTTGTGAATTCCTCTTAAAACAACATACGTTTGAGAATAAACTAAAACATGCAAACAGAAGTTGTTCGTAAACAAAATAATTTTTATTAGTTTAATATATAAAATAAATGGAAAATATCTAAAGTTAAACCATATATCAATTACAAAAATAATAAACTTCATAAAACAAACCAAAACACCCGTAAATTCAATGTAAAATTATTTAAAATTACTATAATAAATAGCGAATATTTCGCGCAACGCGCGGGTTCTTTCCTAGTATAACTAAAAAGTCCCATATTGGTAATGAAAGTTACATATTAGTTAAAAACTACATATAAATAAGTTTTTTGTGTTTAGGGAATTAAATGGGTTTAGTAAAGTTATTACATTACTCCATCAAAATTGACGTTAACCCACAACAGTCTAAATTTATTAAAAATAAATCGGTATTGGACCGATTTGAGTTGATTAATCGATTGGAAGTCGGCTGAAAACCTGTCAACGATTTTTTCCCAACGATTTGACCAAGATCGCACGGTTCGTCACTAAATAGAGAATAAGCGGCCGTTTAATCGCCTATGCGGCCACATTTTAAAACATAACAAAACCTATACAAAATAAAAATAATTATATAAATAAAATGAATAATAATGGTAATAGAAATATCAAAAAAAATTAATAAAGAAAAAAACTTATGATATAATTATGGTTTTAAGAAAAACAATTATTGATATTTTTGACAATTGCCCTAATATATAATAAAAAGAGTTCAAACACAATTCCAAATTCATTTTAAATAATTTGATATGCCAAAAATTAAAAATACAAAAATTTTCTATATAATAAATATTTATAAATTATAACTCTATACTTGATGCGAGTAATAAAATTACGACATTTTAGTTTTCAGACCTTGCTGCAAAAGAAATATTTAATATTAGAGATTTTGTGAGCAATCTAAATATTCAACAGTTTTTTTTTGTTTTCTTAAAAAATTTTCAAAATATTTGTGATATACCTTCTCTAATTTACGCTAAATCAAGGTAAACTCTACTTTCTATACTCTATATAAATGATAAATTTAAACGTAGGTACACATCAATTAAACACTCATTCCCTTACACATTTTATTTCATTTTCGAAATAATAACTCCGCGTCATAATCTAGTCAAATAGGTAAAGCATATCATCATTTCTTGTCTTTCCAAACTGAAAACGGTTAGAGCATATTTATCAAAGGTGCTAATGTAGAGTGTTTGTGTATTTTTTTGTGTATTTGAGTATTAAATTAAATCAAAACATGTATTATTAATAAGCACTCTACAAAAGGAGAGCTTAAAATGTTTCATTTAGAACTTTTATTTCTGTAGAAAAATGAAATGAATCAAATGATTGTGATAGATGAAAACAATTACAATAAAAAAAGGAATCAAATGTTATAATACCCTTTGACTAAAAGTCAAGAGCTATTATACCCTTTGATAATTTTGATTTTTTTTTTGATTTTTATAAATTTCAAAATAAATCAATTTTATAAACCGAAAACATGATTATTTTTTATTTAATTTTAAGAATTTGATAAAAATATTTTAAATCAAAAAAATAAAAATAAATTGTTTTTAATAAAATCGTCAAAATATGATATAAAAACGTTTTTTAATTTTTTTTTTGTTATATTTAAAGGTTTAGTAGTTTAGGGTTTCCATTTGGGTTCGCAATTCCAAATCCAAGACACTTGTGATTAGTTTAGGGTTTAGATTTGAAAATATTTAGTGTTTTGTGTTTTTGGTCAACGAAAGTCAAATGGTATAAAGACTCAATAAGGGTATGCAAGACTATAATTTTTGGTTAAAGGGCATAATAGCTTTTGACCCATAAAAAAGTTGATGAAAAATAAACTATAATAAAGACTACTCTTACACATATTTAATTTGCCATTAATGCCTTTCAATCAACCTTATCCCTCTTTAGCCTCACTTTCTTTTTCAGTCTTTTCTCCCAATAAAGGCGGAGGGCATTTTCCGGAGGGCATCGTCTCCACTCAATGACAGTTTTAGAGACAACTTTTAATAATGACATTTTTTATGTTTTTAAGATTTTAAATGACATTGTTGGCAAAATCCCTTTCATGTATATCAAATATACATTATTATAACAGTTTTAATAATTTTGAATTATATGCATTGGAATTTTTGTGTTTGATTTTAGTTTTCAAGGAGGATTAGTCTAGTTTTGGTGTTTTAGATTTAACTTTTAGGTGTTTCAGATAATTAAATTTTAACGTAGTTTTTGATCAAAAACATTTTGTAATATTTTAGAAAAATGTGTTTTGTAAAATCGATTTTAAATTGATTTTCGTCCATAAAAAGACGCATGTACCTTTTTGTTATTATCGGTAAATTTTCTGCGATAGTACTTTGTGTCATTGACTTTTCTAAAAAAATAAATGATATTATTTTTTAGAGCGACTTTTCATTATCTCCCTTATTTTAACCCTAATTTCTTCTATCTCTCCAATCTATTTTCCTTCCAAACTCTCTCATCTTTTCTTTCCAAGCTCTCTCATCCAAGCTCTCGATTCAGACTTGTATATTGTCTTTTTTCTTCGGCTTGTCCATCGACTTGTAAGTTTCGTAATCGATTTGAGGGTTGAAAATTTAGTTATTATTTTAAATCGATGGATTCGTTTTATCGTATTCTCGTTTTGTTTTGCGGGTTTGTTTTCTATTGAGACTCTTGATATTTTTTTGATAAAATTTTATCGATCTTCGAAACCAGACAAGAAACATGTCCACTACTCGTCCAATCAACAACCGTTCAAAAGGTCCACGTCCACCGTTATTGAAGGTTGTTTCTTCAGATGAAGATACCGATGATAACTTTATTATACTAATTGTTTGTCTTTCTACCATTGTTTTGGTTGGAATAATTATCCCTGATGTAATGTCTACGTCCACATCATTAGTTATTCCAATTGGAACTTCCACAGATTTGTAAGGATCCGAGTCTATTGGATATTCTTTGTTGATTAGATCTGTCATTTGATCACAATCGTAATCGCTTGATGTCTCTCTCCCATTTATTGCTTCCCTAACTAATCCTCCCTGGTTTTTGGCATTGTTGTCCACCAGCTTTCCTTCACTGACCAAAACAAGTTATTCTACTTCTTCCATAAAACTTTCATCCTCGTAAGTTAACATAATGTCAACAAAACCATATGCAACTCTGGCTTCGCCGACACATTCATTTGACTGTTGCTCGCCAATGCTTTCTTTATAAAACCTCTCCTCGTTCGCGACCGCTTCAAGCAATTCTTCGAATCTTAAGTCTCAGTCGGGGATTTTATGCTCGTTTAACTCTTCATTAAAGTTGTCCACCGTCAAGTACATAGCTAGATCTTTAGTAACCCTCAATTTTTCTTTGAACTTTGCAAGGCCGCTCGAAAATTCTATGGCTATCGGAGGCATTTTAACTTGAGTCAAAATCGTGTCATCATCTTCACACCAGTAAGACATCACCAATAATGATACATTTGCTCCCAAATCAAAAAGTGTTACAATCTTGTCCTTGAAGACAACAAAATCCTCTTCATCCTTCATGTCCATACATTTCGCGAAGATATCTTTCGAGACCTTGAAACGCCACACACCAGAATCTTGACAAACCCATTCACCTGCAATGACTAATACAACTTGCGACATGGCTAACACCTGAATAAATACAATTTACATTTAATGTCAGAACCTTAAAAACATATTAACTCCACTCTTCAGAGTTCAATAAATACAAGCATAAAACAAAAATACTCCATACTTACGCATTAAATCTCTTTCAGAAATTACAAAACCCTTCTGTGCTTTTTTAAAAAACATATTTAACACCATATAATTACATAAATTATCGTCCGACGGGAGTTTTTAAAATTTGGCGAAAACTATTGAAACTTTAACTAATTGCTGCTTTATTTTCTTAGCGGTAAAACAAATATTATTTTTTGGTGAGAAGCGGTAAAACAAATATAAGTTTTAAGTATTGCCTCTAAAAGTTCAACGTAACCCTAAAAAATAGATAAAATTATTCATCCACCTCCTACACTTGATCAAACAGTTCTTTCCCCCACCCTTTAAATATAAAATATTAGAATTCAACATAACTCCGTGTTTTTTAGAAGTTAATTTATAGCTATTCATTGTCGAATTTGCTCTCTTCATTTCAAGGTATGTATGTATTTGTATTAACTGGTTGACTTGATGATTATTAAATCTTCTCCTTTCTTTTATGGATTACATGAACTGGTTCTCTGATCGATTTTCTTTTTAGGCATTTAACAATTTTTGTTACTTGATTTGTTGATGAACTGATATGAAATTGTGGAGTTGTGTGATAACAAGATTTGTTATTTGATTTTTTAATAATTATGTCAATGATATTTTATAAGTTGTGTGATAACAAGTTTGGTTCATGTGTTCATTATGTAGATATGGAAGAGCTTTTGGATAGTTCAGCTCTACTCATGTTGCTATTAGGGACAAATGTCCCACATCGGAAACTCAAAGGAACTTAAGCTAATATATAATGGATATGAGCCTCTCCACTTATTGCCAATTGGTTTTAAGTTGGAAGCCCATAATCCTAACATGGTATCAGAGCCCGATCCGATCACAGGCTGACCCGAATGGTCCGCCTCTCTTGCCCAAACTATCCGAGATTAATGGTTAACGAGACCCATTATCTCGAGGGGGCGTATTAGGGACAAATGTCCCACATCGGAAACTCATAGGGATAAACACTAATATATAAAGGGTATGGGCCAATCCACTTATAGCCAATTGGTTTTAAGTTGGAAGCACATAATCCTAACAGTTGCATCCTTCTAGTCAAAATGGAGCCAAGTGGCATGGATTCTTTGCTATATATATAAAACATTGTTTACGTTTGAGTATTTTCATGAAAAAATCTATGTCAATGTAACAGGTTTAGACACCACACTCAAGTTTCAATTGCTGTTAGGAAAGTCATCCGAAGCTTCCGAGGTCCATGGTATTCTTAGAAAAAGTCCCTAGTTTCTATAGGCGAACCTGGTTTTCTCTCTTTAAGGTATTTTTCTTTTTTTATTTCATATAACAGTTTCCTATATGGTTTCCTATGTTATTCATGATGTTTGGTTTCTTTGTTTTTCAGAACAAGTTTAATTGGGTTCCAGCCATCAACAATGAAGTTGAACATGAGTTCAAAAAACTTGATGCATATCGTCTCAAAAGAATGATAAGCTTTGCAAAGAGAGGAGGGGAAAAGCCGGATTGGATCTTGACTGAATATTGGGATGTTATGAAAGTTGAATGGGCAACACCAAAAGCAAGAGCAAACAGTGAGAAAGCTAGAGCTTCAAGGTTGTCTGATCGTAATGGTTTAGGACCACATTCTCACCTTTCTGGTTCTCGCTCCTATGCTAATGTGCAAGATCTTCTGGTAATGTGTTTTAGTTTCATTTTGTATTTTTAATTATGACATATTTTAGTTGTTTCACTTTCTTTAAATGATTTGCAGGAAGCCAACAATGAGGATTTCTCTTTCATTGATGTTATGAAAAAAACACAGCAAAAGGCTGATGGAACATATGTGGATCAAAGAGCACAATTGGTCGCAGAAAGGTATGACAAACAGCTATAAGAACATTTGGAACAACTCGCTGGTGAAGAGAATGTGACAGCTGAAAATCTGAACCAACATGAAAAAAATGGAATTTATGTCAAGATAATTTTTTTAAAAAAGTTTTGCTTATGTCAAGGTAAATGTGAACCTTTGTTTTCTTTACAAGTTTTGCCTATCTATGTTCTAGACTTGGAGCACTTCAATGTGAGGTTTCACAAAACGATGGTGCTTCTTCAAGTGTAGCACCACTTGTTGAAGAAGTGGAAACATTAACACAAAAATTGCAAGACGTGGAAGCAGAATTGAAACAGAGTCGTGAAAATAATCTGAACTTTCTGAGAAGACTTGAAGCTATGGAAAAAATGGTTCAGACTTTGGGAAGTCAAGTTTAGTTAAATTTAATTTTAGTATTATATAAGTTTGCATTTTAAGACTTCTTTTAAAATTGTGATTTTAGGTTTTCTTTGGTTTGAAGGATTTTATTTCTTATGGATATTTGGTTTTAAGTTATGGTTAAGTATTATGCATTTATATTTCGTATTTTGCTGTCTAATTATATATGACGTTTTGAGGGAAATAAGAAATTTCGTAACTTATTGTCACTAAAATTCTAAGGTTTGTTATGGTACTAGTTTTGTAACAAAATGTTACAAATTAAGTAATTAAAAAGTGTCACAGATAAATATATAGTTACCATCCAGTAACTATAATTTAGTAATAAATTATGACATGTTTGTGTTAGTTTTGGTAGTAATTTTGTAACACATTTGTGATCAAAATCTAGTATTAATACTTGACAAAACTATGACATTTTTTGTCACAAATAGTGTCATATTTTTGACTGTAGTTAGTCACGAATTGTATCATATTTGTGACTATTTTTCGTCACGAATTGTGTCATACTTATGACGTTTAAGTGGTGTCACAAATTGCGGCAAATTATTACTGTAGTTAATCGTCACATTGTGTTGTCACGTTTTTGAGACAAAACAGGTTTGTGACCATTTTATTGTGACGTTTTATAATCCGTATCACTTTCGTCACAAAACTTTTATTGTGACGAAATAATTGTATATTGCTACAAAAAACGGTAACAATAATCATTTTTTTTGTAGTGTTTGTCTTTCATAAATAAATTGTTTTTGAATTAGGCATTTAATGAGGGAAAATTTTTAACAAACAAACGTCATCATCCATCGTCTTTGTCTTCTGACACATTTTCTCTTCCTCGTTTGTAGCAAAATGTATAATATGTAATACACATGCCACAAATGCCACCGAAAATTGAAATTGAGGTCCAATAAGAAAAAATTGCAGATTTAAAAAGGTGAATGTAGAAAGTGGGACATTTAACAAAATTCCACTTTGTGTCGTTATACCTCTCTCTTTGTTTCAATTGATTTTAGGGTCACGTTTGGATATAACTGTTATTGTAGACTATGAGTGTGGACTTTTGGCATGAACTATTATGACTTTAAAAGTAGTTGTTTCTTTAATTATTTTGTAAAAGTCCTATTGGTAAAGTAGTTGTAGAAACTGTAACTTGAAATATTTATGCAACTATATTATTTGTTAAAAGTGTGGATATAATCATAAAATAATTATTAATGAATATTTTTTTGTCAACGTTTGTGGCACAAATGACAAATCCATTAGTCAATCCTATACAAACGTAGGCGGTGGGAAAAATAAGAAACGAAATTCAAATAGAATTTAAAAATCGAAATTTTAAAATATAATTTTTTTTTTATTTGTGAAAATTTCAAAGAAAATAAAATATTAATTAACCTATGATAAATATTTTCAGAATTGTATATTTATTTAAAATTGAATAATATCAATAAAGAACTTGTTATCTCAATGGTTAATTGAAGCAATTAAAGTTCCTATCTCTCCTCACTAACCCAAGTTCGAATCCCAATGTTTTGTTTTGAAAATACAATACGAAAACCGAAGTTTCGTTGATCGAACATAGGTGAGAGTACACGTCGTAAAGCATGTCTATTTACTACACCAACATATTTAATATGGTTCATGGTATACAAATATATATATATAGGGAAAATTCCAGAAAAATACACCAAGTATTTAACTATTTCCAGTTTAATACACAAGGTTTTTACGTGCCAAAAAAATACTCCAACTAATTTACGTTTCCTTTTAAATACACGACCTTATTATCGCGTACTCGCATGGACTTTGGCTAACGTCATTGTTGACGGGAATTAACTTATGTTAAATTCTTTAACTCTGGTTAATTATTATTAACCCTACCCAAACCCGACGTTAGAGAGCAAAAATCTCCGAATCGCTTCTCAAACCCTAATATCCAAAAACCCCTAATTTCCAAAAACGTTAGAGAGTAATTCGCACGATACTCTTAGTTTATGCAGCAATCAGCCGTTTTTCCTACAAATCAAGGGTTTTAGCACTTTCTAGACATAAACCTATGGGCCTTGTGAACTTGGACATATATGGACCGATTATGGAGATCCATCTTTAATGGTTTATAACACACACACTAGTTGTCATAAAAAAAAATTACTACACGCTTTAATTTTTTTATAAGATCAGTAATGCAATATCATGTGGGAAAAATGCCATAAAAATTCTCAATTTTTAATTTTTTATGCCATAATGCAACCCTTCCTTCACAAAACTACACCTAATATAATTTTTTCACATATTTACGCTCTTTCAAAATTTTAAAAGCTTGATTTACCCTTTTAAAAATTATCAAAATTAAAATTTTTTCATTTGGGTTCGTTAATTAGTGTTTAGGGTATAATATTAACGAGGTAAGATTGTGTGAGTAGGGTTTATTTGGATTTAATTTTGAGTGATTAGGTGTAGTTTTGTGAAGTATTTTTGAAATGGTGTAGTTTTGTGAAATGTAATTCAAATGGTGTAGTTTTGTAATTCTCCCCTACTTTATTAAAACTATAACATTTGTATATTCGGGTGTATTCGAGTACAATTTGGGACTCGGGTATGTTCGGGTTAGAACAGAAACCCGAGTTAAAAAATATTAAAATCTGATAGGATAATATGAGAATCGAAACAGGACCAAATCGAATTTTTCGGGTCGGTTCAGGTTAGAACGGAAACATGAGTTAGAATATATTTAAACTCGATAGGATAATATGAGAACCGAAACCGGAGCAAACCTGATTTTTTGGATCGGTTCGGTTTTGGGTTTCAGATTTCGGGTTAAATGTTTAACCTTAACTTGATCAATTCATGTTATTTCATAATATTACTTAATATTATTTATGAATATGGGGTACTTACCTAATTTTGGGGTACTTACCTAGTTTTATAATAAATAGATTTAAAATAAGTAAATTAAATTAAAATCCAAACAAATTAAGAAATCAAAAAGAGTTTCATCCTCCCAACATTTTCTTATAACCTTCACATACTCAAAGATCATAAATATCACCAAAATAAGGAAAACCCAATTTCCCTGTGGTGGGCACTCTCATAAAACTCTTAAAATGTTAGGAGGATCATCTCTATGTTTTCTTTCAACTTTTTTCTCTCTATATAAAAATGTTAACAAAGTTTTCTCTTTTTTTAAAAATAACAATTGCAAAATCACCATCATTTAATCTTCCTCTTTTTCGCGGTGTTTAAGCCTTTTGTCTTACAAATAGGACAAAGATTCTTCTGTTTCAACCATTCTTTAATGCATTGGCTATGAAACTCATGACCACATTCTAATCTCCCCATGTCTTCTCCTTCACTATATTCCTCCTACACCAATGTTTCACCATTTAAATACTTATTTAAAAAAAACTATAAGAGTGACAAAAAAAAAAAAAAAAAAAACTATAAATGTTTTCTCTAAAAAAACTATAAACTATAATTACCCAAAATACCAACATTTTAAAAATTTTAGACCTAAATACTATCACAAGTATTTCTCCCGAATACCACAAAATTTAAATTACCTTAAAACTTTCAAAACTAAAATACCATTGTGTCTTTCCCCTAAAATACCACTAAATATTGTTTACCTAAAATACGACAAAATTTGAATTAACTCCAAAACTAAAATACCATTATAAGTTTTTCCCCTAAATACAGTTTTTTTTGCCTAAAATACAACACAATTTTAATTAACTTCAAACTTTCAAAAAAATACCATGATAATCTTTTCAATAAATACCACTAAAAAATTTTTTTTTGCCTAAAATACAACAAAATTTAAATTAACTTCAAACTTTCAAAACTAAAATACCATTATAGGTTTTTTCCCTAACTACCACTAAAAAGTTTTTTTGCCATTAATTTCAACCTTTCGAAATTAAATCATACCCTCTTAAAATTAAACCATAAACACTAAATATTGAACCAAAATTCAAATATTTTAAGTTTTAAGTTTTTTTTAAATATATGGTATTTTAGGAAAATAAAACTATTTAATATTATTTTGCACCTGAAACAATTCTAGTAGTATTTTAAGATTATTACCTGACAAATACAACATGGCTCTGCATCTTTTGTAGACTTTGTGCTATTCTTGTACTTTCTCTGCGTTAACCGGCTTGATATGGTTTCATCGTTTAAACCGGTACAAACATCTCCCATACGTTCTTCTAATGCCAACAATTCCTAAAACCAAAAGAGTGTATGTTTCAGATTTAGCATTGAACTAACAAAAAGACTTATGAGTATGGTTTTATTACCTCATAAGACATGTTGTCTACATCGAGTCGCATGTCTCTATACCGATCATTAGTATTACTATGAGCACCACTACCGTTAAACATCGCTGACTGATTCAGAAGCATAAGATCCTAAAACAAACAAAACATTCAAATTTTTCGATTAGACAAAAACAGCTACAAGACAAGTTTAATTTAGATAACTTTGTAATAGTTCTTTAACTGTGCCTAAAATACCATTAAAACGTTTTTCGTAAAATATCATTACGGCCTACAAACTAAGAGAAAGTCCTTAGAATAACATCAAACAAGTTTTTAAGGCCTAAAGTACCATTAAAATGTTTTTCACCCTAAAATACCATTATAGGTTTTTTCCCCTAAAAATTACATTTAGAAATTTGCCCAAAAACACCACAAATACAGAAAAACAAAGTTTACACGTTTTTGAATTTAAATTTCCTGTTTATTATTTCTTGTTTAGTAATGAGGGTTTAGAGTTTAATTTTAAAGGCTTTTAAAGCTAATTTAAGACTTATGGCATTTTTAACCAAAAAACTCAATAATAATATTTTGAGGGAAAATAATTTGATGGTATTTCTGGAAATTTCCGAAATAACTAACCTCAAACCGCAAGTTATTGTTAGGATCCCGACGCATAACATGCAATGCATTCTGCATCTATCAATAAAATACAAAGAGAAACATATAATCTCTTGTCTTAATGAAACCAAATCTAAACAAAGACAAATCCAAAGTTCTAACAATAAAATTTTGTCTGAAAACTCACCTGAGACACCATAAGCCTGTTTCTTCTTCTACTGGCATTCGCAGCCAAGCCACGCGATGAAGAAGAAGGATGAGGAACCCCGACCATGTTATTGTTAGGATCACCTTGCCTATTGAACCACGGACCAGTCCGGTTCTGCATCTGACTAGGAGGAGGAGGAGGAAGCACAAGCCTTTCCGAAGAAGCAGGAGGAGCCAACGAACCATTGTATCTCAGGTTACGGACAAGCTCTGATCTTCGTCTTTGTAAATGAGGTAAGTTATGGTAAGGACTCGACCACGAAGACGACGACGGTTGTTGTTGTTGGACACCTACTACTCCCGAGCTTGTCCTAGGCAACGAGGACGACCCGTGTGCTAGATCCCCGTGAGGAGGTGAAACAAAGACCGGAGTCTCTAGACGAGCAGGTGCTATTGATGCTCCTCCATTGGTCCATTGATATTGTGGTACCATGGTTCTTGAAACAGACGACGGTATGCCAATAGCCGGATTAGTAGTAGATGATGATGTGTTAAGTGCACAGAAATCGCGTAAGGACAGAGGTGTGACAGGTCGTCTTAGGACAGTCCCCGCTGAAAACACCGATAATGGGTTTACTGTTTCTTGCTGTCTACTCGAGCTCTCTGTAATGGCAGAGACAACAGGAACAGAGACAGTCCTTGTAACAGAACCGGGTATGATTAAACCGTTTCCTGGTCTATAAACAGAAGAAGAAGCTTGCGGTGTCCACGAACTGCTTTCTCCACCATAACTTCCTGAAGATGATTGCCCGATACTACATTCGAGGTCTTTCCTCTTGAAAGATCCACGGCGTCCTTCTACACAAGAACCGAAACTGCCATGTTGTGAAACCATGTTGACTGGTCCATTGGCTTCAAAGAAACCAGACCGAGTATTTTCTTCGTGAAGTTGGTTTGTGCCGTCTGGCTGCACGTTGACAGGGTCTAAGTCGATTACATTGTTTCTTTGTTGTTCAAAGTACCCATTACTTTCTCTTTGTTGCTCGTTCTGAACACTCGAGCTAACCTCGCCGTGGTGGCTAAACCGGTGTTGCTCGAGGTAAACCGTGTTGTTGTTGTTGGCATTTGAAGTGTTTGGTTCAAAGTTTGCAATCAAATAATCCCGCAAGTCATTATCGCCATGACTATTGTTGTTGTTGTTATGACTCTCCCAATGATCTATCATGCCATTACTTGAACTAGAACCGTGCGGCTCAAAGTTCAATGTCTCTGATAAATAGCCGAGGCTTGTTCTCTCTCCTTGCATCTCAACAATGTGCCTAATGTTCAAAGACAAGGAAAACACGTAAACACACACACACAATCAGAAACATAAATGGTAGAATTGCAATCAAAATTAGCACCATATAAAGATCGAATATACACTCATATAGTCGACCTTCACATAGAAGAGCACAACGGGCAAGCAAGATGATTAAAATGGTTCTACATGACGGCTTAAAAAGTTATAATCGTTAAAAGAAACACAGACACACACACACATACTCAATCAGAAAACATTAGGTCCCTGTAATTTCCACCTTATAATCAAATATACGATCATATAACACTCGAAGCAAGTATGTAGCAACTAGTACTATACATATTAACACACACACACACACACTCAATCAAAACATTAGCTCCTAGAATCGTAATAACATTTTGCGCCTTAAGATCAAATATACACTCATATAATAATCTTCACATAGAAGAGCACAACGGGCAAGCAAGTACGTAGCAACTAGTACTAATATATTTTGAGACTCAACTTCATTTGTTAGCGAAAGACGATTCAATATGATACCACACAAATCAATATTTATAACAAACCAAAGGCAAAGCATCAACATAACAAACCATGCCTACTTTGTAATTAACATTTTTTTTTGAACTCTTAACTACACATAAACAATCTAACAACTCAAAAACATAACTCATTAACAAATATTGATGGTCTCTAATATAACTCATTTTTAGATGACATAAAGAAGAGAGCTTTCTCTTACAACAAACAAAAAACAAAGACAAGTTCACATAAGTGTGAGACATCTTTTCAAGTTCCTTATTATCTAAAGGCAAGCTTTTTCTTATTTCAAGATTATTTCACAAAAGCAGCAATTCTACTAAAATTTTGAAATACTAACTTTAAAACAAAATATAAAAAATCGTAATTTTACAACAAATAAAACTACAATGAACAAAACCCACCAATCCGATTATTCGATCAAAGCTTAAAAATCTATAAGAAAGCCCAAAAAATATAAAAATCAAAACTTTGAGATAAAATCGATCTAAGAATCAAAAACCCAAGTTTTAAAAACACAAAATTTAGAATAATCCATTGAAAAAATTGAATAATCGGAATTAAAAATCATACCTTTATTGTGGAGAAAGGAGACAAAGAGAAAACAAAGGAAGCTCCTTTAAGCACAAAAAGAAGAAGAAGCAGAAGAAGAAGAAAATAGATTATTAGGAGGAGACGGCAACGGGTAATTTACTATATAACAATAAAAATACTAATATTTAAATATATAAAAAAAGATGAAAAAGGAAAAATTTTAAATTTATTTTGAAACAAAAGTTGGTCATGGGGGTTTAATAAGGTTAGTTATGTATAAAGACAAATTTCAAAGGTGTAGAGTTGAATAGATATCCCAATTAACGAGTAATTACAAAAGTTTACATTGAATTAAAAATTTGTAAAATTAATTGAGTTTGTTGATAAAACTTATCTTTAATTATACTTATAAAATATAGGAAATTTTAATTGATAATGACACGTCGATAATTTTAGCTTACGTTATTGGTCGAAAATCTTTCGTTTCTGATAGATAAAGTTTGGTAAAGATAAAACGAGTAAAAAATCATAAAATTATAATCAGACTGTCGCTAATACATATATGAACAGTTTTAATGGTATAATCGAATAGTTATCCTAACTTACGAGTAAAACCAAAAATTTTATTTTAAATTATATATGTATGAATTATTTGACTTTGTAAATGAAGTTTTTTCTAAAGATGCATCAAATATAGGAATTATGAATTTGATGGTGACACATAGTTAACTTTTGAAAAAAAATATTGGTTGAAAAATTTTCATTTTTTTGTCATTAATATATTCAAAGATAGAATTAGATAACCAACCTAATTAGCGAGTAAAAATAAAAGTTGTACTTTGAATTATATAATTACTAGATTCTTACCCGTGCTGGACGCACGGGAGTAATATTTACAAAATATTAATTTGATATAATTTTAAATTATTTTTTTGTTGGGGCATGTTGAATAATTTTTTTAATCATATATATATGATGTTATAGTATTAAAATATTTTTTTATATATCATAAATTATGTATGATATATTTTGACCGTCGCAAAATTGCAGACTTGACGCAAATGTATCTAAATATATTAAAATTTTAATTTTTTAAAAGATTTTCGGATGCTTCTGGTTTTTTTTTTACATTATCGATTTTAATATTCTTAATTAATGAAATTTTTAAATAATGAAAATACTTTTAAATAATGAAAATATATTTATTAATATTGTACGATGGATTATCAAATAATTGAAATATTTATAATATTTTATATTTTTATTATATTACCTATTTATTTTTATTTTCGTTTTTAATTGTAATCCTATTAATTATGAATATTTTTATATATTTATATTTATTTTTTATTAATGTCGTTTTTCTTTGAATCCTATTAAATAGGAAATTTTTTTTTTTATTTTTTTAAATCAAAAATTACCTTATACTAAAATTTATACAATGACATTATATGTAATTAAAAGAAAATTTTAAGTTTCTCAAAATTTGTCCTTCCCATTTAATAGTATAGATAAATTAATAAAATTTGAAGATGAAATTTATTTACAAAGATATAGAGAACTTTAGTTTAGCTTATCGGTTGAAAATCTTTTTTTTTTTTTTTTTGTTTAAAGGGTATTCATATTAAAACAAGAAATAAAATGTTACAACCCATAAGAGTTAGTAGTTTAGGCAAATGCCCATTAATAAAAACCCACAAAAAATAGAAAAGTCTAATATCAAAGAACCTTTAAGTGATAAATGTGTTGCCGAGAGAAAATCAGTAGTTGGAGGAGTTTAATGGCTGAGTTATTGCATGCAGACAAAGTGAGTAGAGAAATAGAGTAGCTTTCAATCCAGCCATATCTGCATCATCGCCGATGCAAGAGCTGGGTTTGAGTCTCTGATGCTAGAGATCTTGTTTCTGATCGTGTTGTAGACCAACCGATTGATGACATCCTCTGGCTTGAAGGTTTGTGTATGTCTCCTAGAATTCCTTTCTCCCCAAAGACAGTAGATCACACACTGCCACGCTAACAACACCAACACTTTCTTTGGTTTAGTCGCGACGATGTTCTGAAGTAAAAGAAGATTCGAATCCCAATCTCTTGCCGATGAGAATCCACATCGAGCTGAGATAGACTGCCAAATTGCCCAGCTATAATGACATAGGAAGAATATGTGGTTTCTGCTTTCATTCTCCTGATTGCACAGGGAGCATTTTGGCTCCGTTGACAGACCCCAACCAATGATCCTATCAGCCGTCGGACTTCGATTCAATAAAAACAACCAAGTTAGAAAACTATGCTTACGGATACCTCTTGAGCACCAGACAATCTTACTCCAAGGGCAAATAGGCAAGTGTGGCTTTAAGAGATTATATATTTGCCCTGTCAAGTATTTGTTTTGGGGTTTATCCTCAGGGGTCCATTCATAGTAATCCTCATTCTGAGATAGAGAAATAGTTGAGATGAAAGCCCACAGGTCCACTTGAGTGTCTGATCTGGCCGAAGGAAGTGCCCATTGATCAAGATGCCATAAGTCTCTGAGATTGATGTCATGTCTTAATCTTAGTCTGTTTGTGTTTGATCCCATTAAAAAATCTTGTACCTTACCAAAAGGGCTCCAGCTTGTCATCCGTAACTTAGTCGCTCTTCCATTCTCAACTCTTCTTTTTATCCAAGGGTAAACAACTTCTCTCACCTTAATTAGCTTGTTAGTCATCCAAGAGTTGCTTTGTTTTATCTTAACCGACCGGTAGTTGTTGGCGTGTCCTTTGAGGATACGAGCAGTGAACCAAGCCACCCATATAGACCGGATCTAAAGAACGAGGCGAACAAGCTTAAGCGGCGTTGCTTGATTCCAAAAAATTAGATTCCTTATGCCCGGACCTCCTTCTTCCTTGCTACAGGTAATGGTCTCCCAACCCACTCTTGCCGAATAGCCGCCTTCATAACTTCCTTTCCGCAGGTAAGCATTGCACAGAGAATGTATTCTTTTAATAATTGCTTTAGGTAAAACAAATGTTGCACACCAAAAGTTAGAGATACCAGCTATGACCGTGTTTATTAGCAACAACCTGCCTGCAAACGAGAGAGTCTTAGCAGACCAGGAATTAATTCTGCCTTGAACATGAAGTATAAGTGGGGCACAATTTGTTGCACTCAGTTTCCTAGTAGTAAGAGGCACACCCAAATATCTTATAGGAAGAAGACCATGGTCAAGACCCGTAGAGGCTTTTACGTTTTCCACTTCCTGATCAGATAATCCACACGTGAAGAAGCTTGTTTTTGAAAGACTGACTGCCAAGCCTGACTTCTCCTGAAACTCTTTAAGAACCTGAAGGACATTTGTAACTGACATTGTCGAACCATCCACAAAGATAAGTAAATCATCCGCAAAGCAAAGGTGTGTAAGTCTTGATTCTTTACATCCATGATGGTAGCTAAACCTTCCATCAGCTGCCGCCTTGTCTAGCATTAGGGATAAACAGTTCATGGCTATTACAAACAAGTAAGGAGATAGGGGATCCCCCTGTCTTAAACCCCTCGTCCCTTTGAAATAGCCTTGAACTGTTCCGTTGTATCCCACCGAGTAAGAAGGTGTACAAATGCAAGCCCTGAGCCAGTCAATAAAAGTATAAGGAATGTTCAAAGAAGCAAGGCAAGTGAATAGAAAATCCCAGTTCAGAGAATCAAAGGCTTTAGCTATATCAACTTTGATTGCAATCCTTTTAGGCCCCTTATTCCTATGGTACCCATCCACGACCTCAGTAGCCAGAAGAGTATTCTCCACCAGTAGCCTATGTTGGACAAATGCTGTCTGATTAGGTAGGATAAGATCAGGCAAAATGGGCTTTAGTCTTGCCACTAGCAACTTTGATATGACTTTGTAGATAGTATTGCAGCAAGCTATAGGTCTGAAGTCATTAATGGCAGAAGCACCTGGTCTCTTTGGTACAAGACATAGAATGGTAGCATTGGTGGAGGTTGGCATGAAGCTTGAAGAGAAGAAGTGGGTGATTGAACCAAGAACTTCCACTACAAGAAATCACGACTTTTACCACGACCATAATCGTTGTAAAATCGTGGTAAAACGCAGTTTACCACGATTTAACGACGATTTTCATTTCGTCGTTAATCGATCGAAGTAAAAACCAAATCGTCGTAAAATCGTGGTAAATTTTACGACGACAAAAATTCGTTGTAAATTCGTGGTAAAATATTCGTTGTAAAATCGTTGTAATTGTTACAACGAGTTTACAACGAATATTTGGTTGTAAATTTGTAATTATAATAAATCGAAAATTCTTACAATCGTGGTAAAATCGTCCCTAATTAGGGACGATTTTACGACGATTGTAAGAAATATAAATTTTTCAAATCGTGGTAAAATCGTCCCTAATTAGGACGATTTTACCACGATTTGAAGAAATATATATAATACAAATCGTCGTAAAATCGTCCCTAATTAGGGACGATTTTACCACGATTTGTATTATTATAAATAAAAAAAAATAAAATTAAAAATTAGAAGGATGCTCGCCATGGACGGACGTCCGGTGTGGACAGGAGATGTCCCGGAAGCCGAAGCCGAACCGGAAGCCGAGCCTTCCCGGGAAGCCCTCTTCTCCGCCAACATCCGCATGTAGTCCGCGGTAAGGTCTTCCCTCTCCTAGGAGCCATATATAAAGTACCGCCAAAAAAACATTAAATATTTAAATAATAAACATTAAGTATTTAAAAATTATTTAGTATTTTAAAAACTAAACATTATATAAGTATTTTAATGACATTAGTATTTTAAAAACTAAATATTAAGTATTTTAATATTAATTATGTATTTTAAAAACTAAGATTAAAAATTAATTATGTTAAGTAATAAGTTTTAAATATTTTAAAAACTAAACATTAAGTATTTTAATAATTAATTATATGTTCTAAACATATAATTCTAAAATCTGAATCCTAAAACTAAAATCCGAGCCTAAAACTAATTCCAAATCCTAAAACTAATTTTAAATCCTAAAACTAAATTTCAATTCCTAAAACTAATTCTAAAATCCGGTTTTAAAACACATATATTAAAAATATTTACCTTTGGGGATGTTGAAAAAGAGTGAAAGTTGTAGAGTTTTAGAGAGAGAAAACTTTAGTGAGAGATAGAGATTTAGAGAGAATGAGTGAAAATGAAAAATTTTGGTCGACTATATATAGATTCGAAATCGTCGTAAAATCGTCGTAAATTTACCACGATTTTACGACGATTACTTTATAAATCGTTGTAAAATCGTGGTAAATTTACCACGATTTTACGACGATTACTTTATAAATCGTCGTAAAATCGTGGTAATAATTGACGTTGACAACCTTGTACAAACAAAACTCCCGAGGATTTGACGTTTAGAGTTTCATTTTTGGTCGTAAATACGTTGTTAAATTACCACGAATTTCCATCGATTTTGTGTGAATCGTCGTAAATTCGTGGTAAATTTACCACGAATTTACGACGATTTATTACACTAAATGGATTTTGCTAAAATTCATCCGCCATTTGACTTCATGTTGAATATAATTATGATATTGTATGCATATGAAATCATACTAAGTCATATGATTGTAGAAAAACAAGTTTTGGTAAAATTAGAACATATAGACATATTAACCACAATATATATAGTACACTTTATCTTAAACTTTATAAATTCTAGGAATATGTAACAAAACTTATTGATAAGCAATTTTAACATTGTTGTTATAGTTATTCATTAACTTTAGAGGTCTTAAAGAGTGTTTGTACGTAATATAAGACATACTTTTGAAAATGTTTGGGGTTTAGGGGTTTATACAAAAAGACGTTGTAAAATAGTGGTAAATTTACCACGATTTTACAACGATTACCTTTAAAATCGTTGTTAAATCGTGGTAAATTTACCACGATTTAACAACGATTACTTTATAAATCTTTGTAAAATCGTGATAATAGTTGACGTTGACAACCTCGTACAAACAAAACTCCTGAGGATTTGACGTTTAGAGTTTCATTTTTGGTCGTAAATACGTTGTTAAATTACCACGAATTTCCATCGATTTTGTGTGAATCGTCGTAAATTCGTGGTAAATTTACCACGAATTTACGACGATTTATTACACTAAATGGATTTCGCCGAAATTCATCTACCATTTGACTTCATGTTGAATATAATTATGATATTGTATGCATATGAAATCATTCTAAGTCGTATGATTGCACAAAAACAAGTTTTGATAAAATTAGAACATATATACATATTAACAACAATATATTATAGTACACTTTATCTTAAACTTTATAAATTCTAAGAATATGTAAACAAAACTTATTGATAAGCAATTTTAACATTGTTTTTATAGTTATTCATTAACTTTAGAGGTCTTAACGAGTGTTTGTACGTAATATAAGACATACTTTTAAAAATGTTTGGGGTTTAGGGGTTTATACAAAAAGACGTTGTAAAATCGTGGTAATCGTTGACGTTGACAACCTCGTACAAACAAAACTCTTGAGGATTAGAGGTCTTTAAAAGACAACGAATTATAAGATTATTCGTGGTAAAATCGTGGTAAATTTACGACGATTTTACCACGATTTGTGAAATTTACACATATCGTGGTAAAATCGTCGTAAATTTACAACGATTTTACCACGATGTGTGTAAATTTCACAAATCGTGGTAAAATCGTTGTAAATTTACCACGAATTTACGACGATTGTTAATTTATTTTATAAAAAAAATTAAAATACATTATTTTCTTATTTATTACTCGAGTCATCGCGGACTCATGTTCGTCCTCGCAGTCGATTCATCAAATTCGTCGGCCTCTTCGACTTCTTCTTCGTCTTCATTCACCTCTTCAGCCTTCCCTATTATGTGGATCAACGAGTAAGACCATGTCCGTGTTTAGTTCGGCGAAGGAAAATCGACTGACGTGTCATTCTGTAGTGGTGATTCTTCTTCCCTGATTATGTACCCTCTCGGGGCAATTTTGATGACGGATAGCCAATGTATTTCGTGGACTTAAGACGCGGATAAGGAATGAAGCTTACTTGCTCACTTGCGATGCAAGTATGAAAGGCTCGAACTTGTTGTATCTTCTATTCTTATTGACATCAACGATCCCATACTTGTTGATTCGTACACCTCTTCCGATCGTAGGATCAAACCACTCGCACTTGAAGAATACGCACTTCAACATGAGCAACCCGGAAACGTTATTTCTATGATTTCTTGGATGATTCCGTAGAAATCAATGTCTCCTCTAACACAAACACCGTAGTTAACACTTGTTCGATGTCGCACGTTTTCAACTACCGATTAAATGTCTTTAAATCGTTGTTAAAAAGTCCCAAAATCGAAGTTGTAAATTCGTGGTAAATTAGCAACGATATAGCGACGAAATATTCTTATAAATCAAAACGTCGGTAAATCGTTGTAAATTTACCACGAATTTACAACGATTTGGTGCTTAATCGGAAAATCGTTGTAAAATCGTCGTAAATTTACGACGATTTTAATCGTTGTAAAGTTTACGACGATTTTACGACGAAAACCAAAATCGTGGTAAAATCGTCGTAATGTCGTCGTAAGTTTACGACGATTATAATCGTTGTAAATTTTTCGTGGTAATTTGCGCAGATTCTTGTAGTGTTCGTTACCCAACATTGACCATGAAGCTTTGAAAAAACCTGAAGTCAAACCATCAGGTCCAGGGGATTTGTTGGAGTTAATCTTCATCATGGCTTTTGTAATCTCTTCTTGATCAGGAGTTGTTACCATCCTCTGTTGTACCGTCGTTGAGCACCTGAAAGAATTATAAAGCTGAAACCAAGTAACTGATGATTGTTGCTCAAGCTGATTCGAAGGGGCCAAGATTGACTAAAAGTGAGCCACTGCATGGGATCCCATAGTTATAGGGTCATCAATGAGTTGTCCTGAGGTTAAGGAGAAGGATCTGATAGCATTGTTTGAATTTCTGACTTTGCAAGCTCTGTGAAAGAAAGTAGTGTTCTGGTCCCCCTCTTTGAGCCAATTTATCCGAGACTTTTGCTTGAAATACGATTCCTCTATAGACGAGAGAAAAGCCAGTTTGGCAGTAAGGTCTCTTTCTTCCTGGAAAATAGTCTGAGATGGTTGTTGTAAAGCTTGTACCTGCACCACTTTCAACAAACTGTTAGTATCTCTCACTCTCTCTTGTATTTGTGAAAAATTCTCTCTGTTAAGTGTTTTCAAATCTCTTTTTATTTTCTTTAGTTTCACACAAAGAAGAGTGAGAGTTGTCGCATAGCTGCCAGCCTGATTCCATGCCTCCTCAACCGTTGTCAAAAATCTATGGTGTTTGGTGAGGTAGTTGAAAAAACGGAAAGGTTTGGTACCAGCTTTGGGAAGAATCACAGCAAGATCAAGGATACAAGGGCAATGGTCCGAACGTTCTGGAGGTAGGAAAGAGGCAAGGCTATTTGGGAAGGTATTGACCCAAGGGAAGTTCACCAGCAATCTATCCGGAAAATCTTTTTTTTTAATAGATATAATTTGTAAAGATAATATTAATAAAAAGCAAGATACTATCATCACGTTGATAATGCAGTTTGTCCCTAGTCATGTATAAGAACAATTTATAAAGGTAAAGTTGAATAGTTAGCGTAATTAACGAGTAAAAACAATTTTGTAGTTGAATTATATATGTTTAAATTAATTGACTTTGTAGAATAAATTAGCATTTTAAAGATAAATATAATATAGGAATTCTTTTATGGTGAATCGTGGATAATTTTTTTATGGTAACTCGACCAAATATCAGAACGGATTTTACATTTGAAGATCCGAAAACCCAAACCGAATTTGAAACCAACGGTATCCGAACTATCTGAATTTTAGTCAAACATATAAAAATATTATAAATTTTATATTTGTAGTAACTTATATAAATAATTTTGTAATATTTAGATTAGTTTTGTATAATTTGAGTACTTCTAGATATTTTTAATTTTCTTTTATTTGTTTTATAATTTTGGGTACCCAAACCCGAGCCGAACCCGCAAGAACCGAACGCAGCCCGAAAAATATAGAAATATATGAATGGTTTTATAATTTTCTATCCGAAATCCCGAAATCCGAATAGACCTGACCTGAACTCGAAGGAGTACTTGGAAGCTTACCCATAAGTTTAACCAAACATAATCGTTTCTAAACCGAACCAATATGACAATAAAAAGAGTGAAAAACTAAATCGAACCAAACCAAATCATGCTATGATAAAACTTTTATAAATTAATATTTGATCAATTAATAAATTTTTTGATTCTAAATTGATATTTTGGCTCATAGAACTTTGACAAAAGTAATATTTAAAGAGGAATTCACAAAACTACATCATTTTTCCCTTCCTTTGCAAAAGTATACCTAATTCAATTTTTTCACATATTTACACACTTTCAAAATTTTAAAAGCTTGATTTATCCGTTGAAAAATTACCAAAATTAATTTTTTTCCATTGGGTTCGCTAATTAGTGTTTAGGGTATAGTATTAATGGGTGAGATTGTATGGGTAAGGTTTATTTGGATTTAATTTTGAGTGTTTATGTGTAGTTTTGTGAAATAATTTTGAAATGGTGTAGTTTTGTGAAATGTAATTCAAATGGTGTAGTTTTGTGAAATGTAATTCAAATGATGTAGTTTTGTAATTCTCCCATATTTAAATTAAGAGAATATCATAATCTCAATATTACTAATTTATAGAGATTTTAGTGTAGAACAACGTATCAAGTTTCATGTGTCTCCTTCTTATCATTTAACATATCAAGTATAATAAATCTATATATAAAGAAGAATGTTCTCTCTTGTTATGATGTCATATCATTTTCCGAACTTCTAAAATTTTGACACATCATCAACTTATTATTAGTTATGAAATAATACTTAGTTTAAAAATATTTTACATCTTTATTACTATGTTTAAAATATTTTTAATGTTATTAATAGTTTTTTTTAATGTTATTAATAACATTAAAAATTAAAAAAACTATTAAAATAATATTTTTTTTATCATAATCAATTCGAAATATTTTAGTATATATATCAAATACATAACTAAAAGAAAAATATAATATCTTTGCTTATTTTAAGATTTTTCGTCTCCCGAAATATAAAATATAAAAAATTAGTATCAAATATAAAAAAATTACAAGATAAAAAATATTATAAAAAGGGAAAATTAAAAAACTGCACATTGTTAATTGCATTTTACATAAGTACATCATTTCAAAGTCAATTTTTAAAAGTACACATAAACACTCAAAATTAAAGACAAATAAACTCTATGCATACAATTGAACCCTTTTAATACTACATCATAAAACATTAACTAGCGAATCCAAACGAAAATATTTTAATTTTGATAGTTTTTTAAAAGTAAATCAATCATTTTTAAAATTTTAAAAGGGTGTACATATAGATAATATCAAATTAGATATAGTTTTATGAAGAAATAGTTAAAATGATGTATTTACTGAAATCCTCTATAAAAAATTAAGATCCAACTTTTGATTAAGAAGAGTATCAATAGTTTATAGATAAAAGAAAAATTGCAAAGAAGATACTAATTGCTTCGGTTGGGGTAAATCTAATTATACCTTTCAAACGTTTAAATTTTATCAACATTAAATTCAAATAACCAACCTTAATAGTCTAAGTGAATATGTTTAACTTAATCGGTTTATAAAGAGAAAATGGAAATATTTGTAACTGATGTGTTTATATGATGATGTATATTGTAAACTTTTTCAAAATCAAATGAAATTAAATCTCTTAACTTAATATTAATTTAATATTCAAATGATAATGTGTCTTGTTTATCGATATCAAAATTTTACAGCAACAAAAAATAAATATGAACACAATTAAATGATCATATTATTATGGTGATGGTTCTCATCAAAGAAAAATGAGGTTAATAGAAAGAAACTTTGACAAGAAATGAATCCAAAGCTTTACTAATGATGTATGTGGTTGTAAACAATTTTTAGAATTGATCCAGCGACGTTTAGTGTAAATTTATATTTTAATATAAAAATAAAAAACAAACACTATATATGACAATAAAATATTTATATATCTGATCGAACAAAAACAACTCTAAAATTAATATTTATACAACTTAAGTATGATACAAATTCATTTAAAACACACAAAATTATTTATCAATTGCCCTGCGCGAATGCGCAGGTTGGCATCTAGTCTTTAAAGTAATTGAAGTCGTTTACATTGTTGAATCACATATGTTCAAAGATCAAAAACAATTGAAACTTTTTACACTTAGCATCCACTTCATTGATTTCATAAGAAAATATTTTCGTGCAATCTTAGTACAAAATTGCTCAGAAAACATACATATTTTCCATCGTAGACATGTCAACATTTAATTTATGAATTACAACATACATATTTTTGCATATTAATCAAGATAAAACATACATTTGATCGATCTTTCTCAATTTTCTCAATTGTAGTATTGAATATTATCAAAACAAACCTTTAAATTACTTCATCTTTCTAGCTAAATTAAACTTAACTTAACTAAAATGATACAAACAATTACGAATTATGTTGAATAAATGATGGATACTCTCGACCTGATTACATATACATATATCAGACATCAAGAAGGTTTTAATGAACAACTACAACATACCTCATATTCTCATCGGGACCGTCTATATCATGACTTGATATCTCTTTGTTCTTTTTTTTGTTGTTTCTTATTTCACGTTTTTTTTTCGCGTATTGACTGTCATATCATTGTAATGCAGATTTGGACTCGTCCTTTGACAACCTTGAGAGAAGAAATGTCTACATTAATATCTTGTGTTGATGATGCTCATGCCAATATCATGAGATCGATCAATGGCATGAACATGACTAGTTCTTCGCTATTTGATATTTTGTAAGTACCTAAATTCTTATATAGTTTAGTTAAATCCAAAAGTTCTAATTAATTTGTATTGTTGTTAGGATGAACTCATTGACGAAAACAATCAAGAAAGACTTAAGGAAACTCGTGATTATTTCCTCAAGTCTCGTTCAACCTTAAAGTATTGTAAACAACGGGAGAGTGAATTGGCAAAATTATTTGGTAATGTAAAACTGCAGGCAGAGCCTCTAGATAAGATTCACACTAGTCTTGTAAGTTTTCTTTATTATCTTTACTAGGATTTCGACCCGTGCTACGCACTGGAATAGTTTTATATTAATAGACTTGTGCTTTATAATATAAAGAGTATAAATCTCTTATTGAACAAAAGTTTTATCTAATAGTCTTTTTATAGGAAATTTTGAAGCTGGAACATAGTCATATTCAGATGTTGCGTGATGTTTTCAACACCCAGCCACAACAGATCCAAAGCAAGATCACAAAGGTCATATCAAAGTCTTTAGAACCGATACACAGAGTATTGGGTGTATATCGTCTCAGACATATATATATTAAGCAACACTCTCTCCGATGTCACCATCATTTCATGTTTGAACCCCAGGCAACACGTTTTATGGAAAATAGATACGATATAGGTTTCTATTATCTTAATAAATTGAATATGCAACAAATAACTTTTCTAGTTAACATTTGCTTTATTTTTGTTCGTAGGGTAATCTACCGATGCAGTTAGTGAAAAACAAAAACCATTCTCAAACTATGGGCCCGACCATGAATCAACTAGACCACGATATATTATCTTTTGTTTATTTATTTTAACTTTTTTGAATTTAATAATAATAGTTTATGTTTTATATCATATAGTGACGTGTGGGCATATTGTTGCCGCTGAGATCGTTAGTGTTGTGCGGCACATTATGGTCGCGACAATCCGATAGTTCCGTATTCTCCCCAAAACATCGTCGACTTCGCCGTGCCGTCATTACGAGTTGTCTTAAGAGGGGACCACTATAGGCGGACTTGTGTATCTTGAAAATATACACGGTAATATATTTGCATGGTATAATTCATCCTTTATCTCTATATTTTGGGGTGAAACAAGTTAGTTTCAAAGGCAAACAATACAAGAAAGCACATTCATCCAAAGACCTATTTGAAAAAAATGCTTATTTCGGAAGATGAAACTCCCAGGGGGAGCAACAGAAGAAAACACATTCATTGAAATATATGTTTGAGAAGATGATTATTTGTGAAGATAAGACTTCCAGATGAAGTCATGATTATGTGCGCGGTTGCACTCTTTTTTCCCTCATCATGGTTTTTGTCCCAACGGGTTTTCCATGGTAAGGTTTTTAACGAGCCAACAAGAACGCGCCAAAAAGTAGACATTTGTGGAAGAAGGAAACATATTCTCCCGAAAATCTCTTTACAAAAGACGTCTATTCCAGAAGATGATTATTTTAGGGGGAAAAATGATGAAATACGTGGTTGCACTTTTTTTCCCTTATCGTGATTTTTATCTCACTGAGTTTTTCCACGAAAAGGTTTTTAATGAGGCAACAACAACAAACACGTAAAAGAAGAAACTGGAATACAGCCGGCTATTCCATAAACTACGTAATGATGGATAATTAAGGGAAAATGTTAGATACTTACAATCGTAATTATCTTTATAATTATCCATTTGAAATATTGTTGTAATTATCTCTTTACTAACCGACATACCTCACTATAAAAGGAGGTGTTGTGTTAATTTTATAACATAACAACATCAAGTTAATAAAGATGAACAAAGTTCATTCTCTCTCAATTCTTCGCTCTCGCCACACAAATATATATATATATATATATATATATTATATTAATATTAGTTTTACAACACTTTTGTATATTTATTTTGAGAAAAAGTAAAAAAACAAAGTTGGTCATGGCATGTGGTTTAATAAGATTAGTTGTTATGTATAAAACTTAGCGAGTAATTACAAAAGTTTAAAATTGAACTATTAATTTTTAAATGAATGGAGTTTGATGATAAAACTTATTTTTGAAAATATACAATATAGGAATTTTGAATTGATAATGACATGTCGATAATTTAAGCCTAGATTATTGGTTAAAAATCTTTCGTTTTTGATAGATAAATATTCGTAAAGATAGAACAAGTAAAAAATCATAATATAATAATCAGATTGTCCTCAAGACATATATTAACAGTTTTAAAGGTAGAATTGAATAATTATCCTAAATAACGAGTAAAAACAAAAATTTTACTTTAAATTATATATGTATAAACAAGGATTGAATAGTTATTCTAAGGGAAAATTTCATATTAATACACCAACTAAATTATTATTAGTTTTTAATATACCAACTTTTTGATTGCCCAGAATAATACACCAGTTATTTTATTTGTTCATTTTAAATCGCGAACTATTTTAGTTTCTTATTTTAAATCACAAACTCAAATCATCTATCCATTTAACCAAATCATAGTTAGTTGATCGTTACATATTTTTTATAATTATATTTTATATATATTTAAAACATATCTTATTATATAATTACTACAACAAAATAAATATCGAACGTACGCCCTCATTTAGTACTTCTTTAAAAGGGGTAAGATTAAATTTTCCGATCCAAATTAATTTATGATCGTACCATTTTAAATAAATTCTTCTTTTGTGATACACATTTATTTATTTTTAATCTTTATCATGAATTTCTTTAGCAATGATTTAATTAGTTTTTTATTTATATTGTGATCTTTGACTACTATTTACGACAATATTTTTGTAATTTTGTAATAATAACCGTGGTTTTTGAAATTTAGACCAATTCAGTGGATCAAACCGGTTGAACCACAAACCAATATATTTTAAACTGGATTCTTTTTCAAATCCAAACTCATACAAAGTTGATGCAGTGTTTCTATATCTGACCCGAACCCGTGGTCGAACCCTTAAATCCGGTGATCCGAAATTGGTTCGATTCAGGTTTAGTGCTAAAATCCATTATTTTTAAACCTGCAAAATTCCATAAAAACCAGTAAAATCCAGTAAAACCCGCAATCGGACTCGTTGGACCATTTTTTGTCGAAAAGTATGGATAAAATATTCATTTTTTTTTAATTTGTAAATAATATTTACATAATAGGTTATTTATAATAAAAGATATATATTGATGAAATTTTATTATGTTATTTGTAAAGAACAAACATAATATTGATATAAATATGAATTATTTTATAACTATAATTTTTATATAAAATTATATATTAAAAATTATTATATTTATTGACTTACGGATCCCAGTTGTTCCAATAACCAGTGACTCAAAAAATACTCAGGTTCGGTGTGTGGGTCAAGTTTTAAAACATTGCCTCTAATGTTTTACTAGATTATGACATGCGCTTAAGTATTTTTTAATGTTGTAAAAAGCTATATTGTTTAGCGGTTTGTTAAATAGAATCACATAATTGATTTCATTAATATTGTAAAAATTAAGAAAAAATATATTATGTTAAAAGTAAAAAAAACATATTGTAATAAAAACACATGAAACAGTTAAGATCGGAGAAAGATAACATTTAAAGAGGTCTTCATGTGTCTTAAGAAAACATAATTCACAACATGGCGACCGCCTCAAAAGTACGGTGAACAACACCGTCAACGGTCTTTGTGTCGTGCAAATTCTTCGATCCGCGAACTTTGTAAAGCAAAATTCTCAAGTAATATAGTTTAACAGTACATGACGGAATAAATGGAAAATGTTGAATCAGGAGATTGACATTGCGAAGTTTTCAAACATATATCTTGCATCCTAGTAAAACTTTTCACAAAAATCCGAAAAAGTCAAATTTATCTCTTTTGTCAACCTTGTTATACTCCATCCATTCAAAAAGTTATCTAACAATGTTAATTATAAATTCTCGTAAACACTCATAATTTAAAAAACTTTATAAGGAATATTTGTAACCTCTAGAAAACGCAGATGAGAAGAAAATTGTAGTACATCCAAACGATGAATCTCTTTACACTAAATAAAATTATATATTATAAAGAATTTTATAGTTTAAAAACAAATAAAAGATCATTACCTATCGAAGTATCTATGATAAAAAGGCCTTTTGACCTACTCAAACTCAACATATATTATACGGTCAATATCCTCTACTTTAATATATTTAGGGAATTCTATATTTAATAATATCTTTATCGATTGGAAAATAGCGTATATAATTGAATAGTGTATAAAATAAAACAAATATAAATAAAGTTTTTATAAAGTATAATGAATGTGAAAACTAAAATATCGAAAGCACAAAATTTAGCTATACAACAACTCAATATTTAATATAAAGTCGAGCAAAAATATATATGAATGCTTCATCAATCACCATCCAAACTCATACCACATATATTATATTTTATCAAAATTATACTGATATTGGGTGGTTTTCACATGTTTTATATTTTTATCAAAAATTAACATAAAATAATTTAATCTAATTTTTTATGGGCTGCGAATTGGCTTATGTTACACCAACATATATGACATTTTTGAAATGAAAAATGTAATCTAATTAAATGAGTTTTTGATATGTGGACTAATTGTTATTAAATTTTTAGAATCATTCTAGTGATGACACATATTATATTTCCTTGTTTAACTCAAGTAATGTTTCTCAATTAGTATATATAGGATGATTTAGTTTCGGGGTCGGATGTAAAAACATTGCCTCCAATGTTCTATGATTTAGTTTCCTGGTCGAGTTCAAAAACATAGAAATATGACATTTTACAAACTACACATATAGATACTCCCAAAGACACAAACCAGTTTTTAACCTAAAAAATAGACAAACCGGTTTTGACCCAAAAAAGACACAAAAACCGGTTTAGTAATGTTTCTTATCACTGCACTCTTCGTAAACCAAAGACCAAGATAAAAAACATATAAATAAACAAACTAGTAGAGTGACAAAAAAAAAAAAAAACAAACTAGTCATTACTGTCTAGTACACGCGCCCTCGTGACAAAGGCAAGTGTAACCACGCTCCTAAAATACGCGTGAGTTCAGACAAGATGTGGATAACCATGAGAAAATTTCTTACCTAAATAAAAAAGAAAAAATCAATTTTTCGTACACTATCGTGCGCATGATATGAATACGTTAGCTTAACGTACGCTGTCGTTTTAAGTCCTTCTTCTTCTTATTTAGGGCTTTTAAACCTAAATATCTTCTTCACCGTAATCTCTCTCTCTCTCTCTCTCTCTCTCTCTCTCTAAAAGCTTTGTAACTTCGCACGATCAATCCATGGCTAACTCCGCCGCTGATTCTGCCGCCGCCGACCACCGTAACAAGCATCTTCTCTCTATCAATCCTCCTCACCAGATCTTCAAAGGTTTCCTCTCCATTTTCTCTGATTTCAGATTGTGTGTTGAAAACCCTAATTTGCGAAAGATGAGATTTGAATCTCTTCTCTCTCTCTCTCTCTCTCTGCGATTTCTCAATCATCGATTTCAATCTGTTATAGCCTCAGATTTAATTAGGGTTTTTGCTGTATCTGAATCGCTCTCTACTGTTTCGATCTTCTTCTTTTTTGTTGCTAATTTGTGCTCTCTCTCTCTCTACTTTGCTCAATCGCTGATTTTGAATCGGCGTTATAAGTTATGTATACACTTTCAGATTCTGATAAGCTTGAAAGCAAAAGTTATGAAGCTTTGATTGACTAAATTGTTATATGAGCTTAGTGATTGTTATCATTTTCCTTGATGAGATCTATAAGTTGTTTCATTGCTTGATGTAGAGTGTTAGACCATGTTTTTGTGCATGGTGTTTCTACTTTTTCTATGACAGGATTAAAGTGACATGTTAGCCTTGTCTGTGCAGATATCCAGGGTTCTGAAAGTGCTATTCCTCTCTCGCCTCAGTGGCTTCTCTCCAAACCAGGGGAGAACAAGACTGGGATGGGAACTGTGGTATGTTCTTATTTCTTGTTGCCGTGGAACAAGACTCATCTTTTTCAGATTTGTGTTTGCTTAACATGCAACCCTTGTTTTACTTTTACAGGAAGCTCAGGCGCTGCAAAACCCGCATGGAAACCAGCCAGGTGCTGTGAAGTCTGCTGGGAATGGGGATGAGACACCGGATAATCTCAAGAAAAAAGATGTTTTCCGGCCATCCTCATTGCTTGATTCAGACAGTGCCCGCCGTGATCGTTGGCACGATGAGGAAAGGGATACCTTATCCACAGTCAGAAAAGATAGCTGGCGGAATGGGGACAAAGACTTTGGTGATAATAAGAAGATTGACCGGTGGGATAATGTGGGGCCCAAGCACTCTGGGGATACACGGCGTGGTCCGAATGACCGGTGGACTGACTCGGGAAACAAGGATGCTGTGCCAGAGCAGCGGCGCGAGGGTAAGTGGAACTCTCGCTGGGGACCTGGTGACAAAGACGCTGAGATTACGCGTAATAAGGGAGATGAATCTGGGAAAGATGGTGAAATCATTCGTGAGAAGGTTCCGTCTCTTCCTTCCCGTGATGGAGACCATTACAAGCCCTGGAGACCCTCTCAAGGCCGAGGGAGAGGAGAATCTCTTCAGTCAACGCCGAACAAGCAGGTTCCTGGCTTCTCTTATAGCAGGGGACGTGGGGACAACACTGCTATATTTTCAGCTGGACGTGGACGAGTGAATCCGGGCGGAAGCCTTTTTACTAGTGCATCGAGCCAGTCTCACCCCCCTGGATCTTTCTTTGAAAAGGGGGAAAGCGGTAATGGAGAGCCTTCCCTTCTGAGATATAGCAGAATGAAACTGTTGGATGTCTACAGGATGGCAGGTATCGAATGTATTGAAAAGTTTCCAGATGGGTTTATCGAGGTGCCTTCCCTTACGTGTGAGCAGCCATCTGATCCTTTAGCTCTCAGCGCTCCAAGTTCGGAGGAAGTGGTGAGTATTTCTTTATTCAGTTATTGTGTTTCTATTGCTTATAGTAACTTAATTTTCTAATCATTATACCCTTGTTGTTTTTCGTAGAGTATTTTGGATGCGATTGAGAAAGGAAAAGTAGTGAGCAGTGGTGCCCCACAGATAACCAAGGATAGCCATAGTGGACGAAATCCAGGAGAGTATTCACAATCTAGACGTATCAGGCCTGGTATAACTTATGTCAATAACATAAAGACTTCTAGTGTTTGTGTACAAGTGACAGAAATGGTAAAAAATTGAATGCCTTCTTCCAGGTGGGAGCAGAGAAGATATGACATATGCTGCTGAGGAAGCTAAAGATGAAAGTGCTGAAACAAGGAACTATCCCGAGGATAAGTATAGGCCTGAAGGTATGTGTTGACATATAGTGGCCTTTGCCAGTTTTTTTGACCCATGTTTCTTAGAATTCTCTGAGCTCTGTGAGCTCTCTCTGTCTCCAATAGCCTCTTACATTATTTTCATCATCTTATGTTTGCAGCTTCTCATGAAGGTTATAGTCCTTTTAGGAAAAGCAATGATATGCCTGTCAGAGAACTAAAAGATCTCAGTATGGAGGGAAATAATCATGCTCCATCTGTCTCTCCATGGCGTCAGTCTTCTGTGGGAGAAAGACCGAGTAGGATCTCACATGATTGGAATGACCCTTCAGCTGATAACAGACTGAAATCTTCGGACAGTGTTTGGTCGCATTCTAAAGATTCAATAAACCACTTAGGTGGCAATCCGATGATGTTGCCACAGTCCAAAGGTGAACCAAGATGGCCAATTAGTGAAGACCCTGCACTTAGAAGGCAGCCATCTCTTGTGTTTGACAGAGAGCAGGAAGCTAGAAAGCTTCTGCCATCTTCCCCTGAAGAACTTTCACTGTATTATAAAGATCCTCAGGGTCTAATCCAAGGCCCTTTCTCTGGATCTGATATCATTGGATGGTTCGAGGCTGGATATTTCGGCATAGACTTGCTAGTTCGTCTTGCAAGTGCACCAAAGGATTCTCCTTTTTCATTACTTGGTGATGTAATGCCACATCTGCGGGCTAAGTCGGGTCCACCGCCTGGTTTTACTGGTGGCAAGCCAAACGATTTTGTAGATGCAGCTGGTACACCATCCTTCCTTGGCGTGGGGAATGTTCGTTCTGAAGCTGATATGCTGCAAAATGATATGAGGTATAAGCAGGTCGCAGGGACTGTAGCAGAGAATCGGTTTATTGAGTCGTTGATGTCTGGTGGTTTAAGCACTTCAGCTCAAGGTAGTTTTCCATAGGGCCATTCTAATGTGTTTCCATAATATACTTTGTTTTCCTGTTTAGCCACTCACAACCAGTAACTATGCTTACTTTTTTGCTGTTTTTTTGTCGTGTGCGTATAGGTGTTCAAGGATATACTGTCAACAGTTCTGGTGGATTGTCTTTACCAGGGTCTGATAGTGGGGCAGACATGTATCTCTTGGCCAACAAATTGGAACTTGAACGGCAGAGAGCAGCACCTAGTCTGTATCCATATTGGCCTAGTCGAGAATCTACAAATCTGATGCCCGGATCAGAGAATGTGTCAGAAAATAGTCAACAACCTCCCCGGTCTCCAAGTTCTGATTTGCTTTCCCTTCTTCAAGGTATGACGGATAGATCATCTCCTGCTGTTAGTGGTCCTGCCTCTGCTTGGCCTCATCCCAATCAAAAGGAGAGCAATTTGCCTCATGCTAAAAGTTTCCAAAATCAAGCTCCATTTGGTGTTCAACAGCAGAATCCATCTATGGCAGGTTTACTTGGACAACCTATCGAAAATAATCCGGTGCCTATGTTATCCCCTGATATGATTCTCGCATCTGGACTCCCTCAAGATCAACAATCGCTGAATCTGTTGCAGCAACAACAGCTCTTGTTACAGTTGAGTGCTCAAGCATCTCTTTCTCCACAACAGCAGCGTCTAGTGCTCGAAAAGATGATTTATCTCAAACAGCAACAACAGAAACAAGAAGAGCAGCAGCAGTTGTTACGGCAACAACAACAGCTGTTCTCCCAGGTTCTTGCTGATCAGCAGCGTTCTCAACAACGGTTTGGTGAGTCATCTTATGGACAGGTGCAGCCATCTTTGGATGCGCTTAGGATGCAACTTTCTAAAGGCGTTGCTCCGACCAATCAGCAGATGCAGGTTTCTGTGTCCCATGAAGAGCGAGGTCCCAACTCAACTGATTTCCCCCCAATAAATCAGAATGTTGCTACTTTTGGAGCCCCCTCTCTGCAGCACCAGCTGTTTGGTAATGTTGACACTATGATGAGCCAAGGAACAGTTCTTTCAGGTCAAGTCGATGATAAAAGGACAGTTTCTGCAGATATCTTGAACAGCTTTTATTTAGAAAAGCCTGTCCTTCCTCCTGCAACGCTTAATATGCAAGAAGAATCTGCGAACTACCCTAACAGTGAAAGTCTTGCTCCTATGAACTCTGCGATTACCGTGCAGGGTGTGCCTGCTACTATAATAGCTCCTGAAATAAGTGAAAAGAAGTTGTTGGAGGAGCATTCCAAGGCTGTAGAGACTAGTAATGAGTCATCTGCGGTGATTCCTGCAGCCGAAGTTTCTGGAGGTCGGAAGACTCTTAAGTCCAAGAAACGAGCTAATAAGCAGTCTGCTGATTTGCTAAAGGCCACTACCAAAGCTTCTCTGCAAGAGGCAAAGCAGTCTGAAACAGCAAGTGTTGATGATTCTGATACAAAGGACAAGTCTTCTGACACTTTGATAGGAACCGATGCTCCTCCCGTTGCTAAGAGCTCCTTTGCTGCGGCTACAAACGCTTCCCTACTGAGTTCAGAAGCTGGTTCTGTAAATGACTCTTCACGAACCCAACCTGTACGAGCTTGGAAGCCTGCACCTGGCTTTAAACCAAAGTCATTACTAGAAATCCAAATGGAGGAGCAAAAGGTAGCACAAGCAGAAGCTCTAGCTCCTAAGATATCTCCTCCTGTTAGTTCTGCGGGACCAGCATCTCCCTGGGGCGGGGTTGTTCACAATACAGATCACAACATTCCTAGAGAGACAGTTAATATTCAGACTGGTTTTGGTAATAAAAACCACTTGCATGACTCACATGTTGATAATGCTTTGACGAAATCAAGTGACAGAGAGAAGGAGGTTATGGATATCATAACCACTACTGCATCAGAGTCTTTGGACAACGATAACTTTATCCAAGCTAAGGAATCAAAAAAGAGCCGTAAGAAATCTGCGAGAACAAAGAACGGAGCAAAAACCTCTGCGCCTATTCCGACCGTAGACACAACATCATCGTCCCTCGTCACAAACTCTGTTGAGAAGGGTAAAAATTCTCGCGCCGTGCAGCAAGAGAAGGAAGCTTTGCCTGTTATTCCTTCTGGTCCTTCTTTAGGAGATTTTGTTGTATGGAAAGGAGAAGCTGCGAACAGTTCTCCACCGGCTGCTGCTTGGTCCACCGCTCCTAAGAAATCTGCAAAGCCTTTCTCTCTTCGGGATATTGTGAGAGAGCAGGAGAAGATGACCTCGTCTCATCCTCCACCTAATCCGATGCTTAACACTCAGAAATCTACTCCATCACAGGCTCCTCAGGGTGGTGGTGCTTCTTCGTGGTCACGTTCCGCTGCTTCTCCTGTTTCTCAATCTTCTTCGCAGTCGAAAGCTAGAGGCGATGATGATCTTTTCTGGGGACCGATAGAGCAGTCAACGCAAGAATCGAAACAGTATGTCTCTCTCTCTCTCTCTCTCTCTCTTGCTCCTTATTGTTTTAGTCTCTATTATATGATCCCGTGTTTGCAAAAATGATGTATAACTAAAAGGAATTTGAAATGGGTGTAGATGTGCAAAAATATACCTTTGTACTTTGCAAAAAATAGACCCACTTAATAGTGTAATTTAATCATTTAACCCCTTCAAAATGATGTATAACTAAAAGGAATTTGAAATGGGTGTAGATATTCAAATTTGTGTTTAAAAAAGTCCAGTTTTTGTCAGTGTCTTTTATATATTTGGCCTATGATTTGCAGATGCTGCATGACTAGTTTGTGCTTTTTCATGTTTGACTAAGTGAGATTTATGTCTGAACAGGAGTGGAGACTTCCCTCATCTTACAAGCCAAAGCAGTTGGGGAAACAAAACCATTCCCGCGAAAATAAACCGACAGAAATCTACAGATCAGGTTTTGTCTTCACCTGTTGTCACTAAAGGGAAGAAGGAAACAACGACAAAACTCACAGGTTTGTTTTGTTTTTCTCTTACAATGATGACTCTTCGTCTGTACAAAATTATTTACTTTTGAATTTAAACTTTTTTCATTTGTTTTTCCCTTGCAATGATGACTCTTGTCTATACAAAACTATTGCTTTGTTTATTCTTGATGTGTTTGTTTGTTTGTTTCTACAGAGGCTAATGGCTTTAGAGATTGGTGCAGAGGCGAATGTCTCAGACTTCTCGGTTCAGAAGGTAAGAAAAACAGTTTTCTTTGGTTTTCTCTCTCGTCTTTTCGTAAATTATTGAGGTGGAAAACATAAATAAATTCCTTAAAATACCATTTTTAAAAGTTTTTAGGGTTTAAGGTTTTTTTTTGAAGATTTTAAGCCAAGTTAAGTTTTGTGGTATTTTTAGGAAAAAGACCTAAGATGGTATTTTTGGGAATTGCCCCAAAACATATAGGAATGAGAAAACATTGTCTCTTCTAGCATTTCGTTCTTGTTTTGATGTGTAGTGTTTAGGGTTTAGTTTTGAGGGTTCAAGGTTTAGATTTAAAGATTTGAGGCTTCAAAAAAAAATATTGGAAGGAGAAGAGAGCATCTTTCTTTTATAATATTATTATCTTCTTAAATTAATGTGTATCCTTTTGTTGTATCAGACACAAGTGTCTTGGAGTTTTGTCTGAAACTGTCAAGATCAGAAGCCGAAACACTTCTCATTGAAAACTTGGGGACCGTTGACCGCGACCACAAATTCATCGACAAGTTTCTCAACTACAAAGACCTTTTACCATCAGAAGTAGTCGAAATCGCGTTTCAATCAAAAGGCAGTTCGCGAAGCAACGAAGAAAACTATTACAACGTTAACAGTGGTAACAATGAAGGGTTTTCGAAAGTTGGTAAGAAGAAATCGAATAAGAAAGGTAAGAAAGTGAATTTAAGTGCGTCGGTTCTTGGGTTTAATGTGGTTAGTAACAGGATTATGATGGGTGAGATTCAATCTATTGAGGATTAATGAAGAATATGTTTATAAATACACTTTTTTGAGAAGGGGCTTTTCTGCACATTTTTTCGGGTTTTTTTATATTTTATTTAGGACATGTCTTTTGTGTCTGTTTTTTTTTAAAGTTATTTTGGTTATGGAACTTGTTTTTTTATCTCTATGAAGTTTTGTTTGGTTACTATCAGTGGAGATTTAGATGTTTTTTTTTTTGTTTTTATTACAGAAGTGTTTGGATTCTGTTGTTTTAATTTAATGTATTACTATTAGACAGAGATTATTACCTTCTGTTTTATACTTTATTTAAACCAAAAAAATTGAATTTTGTTTTGTTGATAAAGTCCTTACTTGGTAAATACTGGTAATGTTTGGCTTGTTTTAGTAAAAAAATAAAAAATAGTTGCCAAGGCTTTTTTGTTGGTAATATTATGCGTCCAGTGTTAATATTTAAAAAAAGTGGAGCAATTTCTCAGAAGATATGGGGAATTTTATAAATATTTTAAGATATGGAGACTTCTGTAAAATGCATAAAGATATGGGGATTTTTGTAAATATTTAAAGGTACAGGGACTTGCGGAGATTTAGTTGTTTAATATTACTAGACCAATCTTATTTTATTAATTGGAAATACTAAGATAGAAAATCAGTGTGAAAATTTGTAAATTGAATAATTATTGTCCCATTTTAATTTTCATTAAAAATTTATAAAAATTCAAAACAAAAAGTCCAAATTTATTATAAAAGTCTCTTAATTGACATAATAAACGAATAAATTATTTAGAAAATGTTGAAAACCTCATAAAATATAGAAAATATAAAATGAAAAAATTCATACGAAACACAATTTTGTAATTTTTAATAGATCTTCCTAATATTTTATATGATATTTTAGAGGAATTCACAAAACTACACCCTTTCAATCTCCCATTCACAAAACTACACCTAATTTAAACTTTTCACATATTTACACCATTTCAAAATTTCAAAAGCTTGATTTACCCTTTTAAAAATTACCAAAATTAAAATATTTTCATTTGGGTTTGCTAATTAGTGCTTAAGATATAGTATTAAGGGGGTAGGATTGTGTGGGTAGGATTTATTTGAATTTAATTTTGAGTGTTTAGGTGTAGTTTTGTGAAGTATTTTTGAAATTGTGTAGTTTTGTGAAATGTAATCCAAATGGTGTAGATTTGTAATTCTCCCTATATTCTATTTTATAGAGTTCAAAATAATGATAAACATATTGTTCATTTACAAATAACAATATTATTTTGTAAAAATGTATTTAACACCAAAATTCATGTCAAACAAAACTTGAACACATAATTTACCTTACTCATCGGTTGAACCACCGGTTCCCAAAATTTGAGCAAAGAATTTTCGGATAAGTTTAGAAATGAAAGAGTGATTAAATCTTCCTATACAGTATGTTTAAAATATTTAAAAAGCCTATAAAATATGATTTTAAAAAATCCATGAAAAACACAATTTTATAATTTTTTGTTATATTCTCTCACAAAAAATGATAAAACATATTGTTTATTTATAAATAGCAATATTATTTTGTAAAATTGTATTAAACATCAACGTTCATGTCAATTGACAAAATTTAAACACAAAATTGACTCGAGCCATCGATTCCCGAAAATTCAGTGGTTTTATTCGAGTTTTTAAATATTCTGAGTTTTATGATAAATAGAGACCGGATTGACATACTTTTCATTGTTAAACGGGTCATATCATGGTTTCAAAACACTATGTAAATATTGTTTTTCAATGATAAATAGTAAATTATATGTAATGGTAAATATTCAACATCGAAATGACAATGATAATCTTTTTCGATAATAAATATCAAAATAGTAATAGTTATAATTTTTTGTAAATAAAACATTATAAAAACTAAAATACAATATGTTTTGTATCTACAGTCAAATTTAAAATCCGCGTTAAACGCGGATCACATGAGATCCAAATTCTTTTTTATCTCATTTTATATTACACATTATTTTTACCAATAAATATTTTTTTTTATTCGGTAAATTTCTATCGCGGTAACTTCCTAGTGTACAATTAATGAACAACACACATTATCTCTCTCTAGGGTTTTTGGATAATGGGTTCTGATTTTCCGATGACTTACGTTTTAGGGCTTTAAAATGTATAGTCATTTGTTCGATGCTTTTGTTTTTTTTGTCCAATATTTATTTCGTAATTGTTTTTATGGCCCAATATTAATAACAACTATTTTCTTATTTCAGTACGGTTATTATAATACAATGGGTCTCTAGACCAAATACCATCTAATGAGCCATTAGACCATGATTATTGGGCCCAAAAGGGTCCTTAACCCGTGGGCCCCACAATAATATTAAGGACCAAAGTTTATATTGATTCTCTAAGTGCTGGTTCTAAGTGCCCCACTGATACGTGGCGGTCCGCGATTGGTCCGGCTATTATTTTTTATTTTTTTTAAATATAATAATAAAAAAGTTTTTAATGACTTTTTTTTAAGGAGCATGGATAATTATGCTCTTACTATCTAATACTGGGCTTAATTATTGAATGTTCGAATCTTAGATTCACACATGTTATTCACATGTTGGCTACTTTACATATAGTTGGGTACTATTCGATTAGTAATTTTAAATGAGCTTTAAAAGTTTTATAATCCAATGTTATTCATAACATGATCCTAAATTCTTTTTGAAAATCTAGTGCTATTAGATATAAGATTTACAAAATCATTTCCCATTGATTTTAAAGTTTGATGTTATTAATTTTAGAATTCTAGTGTTATTCAACTTTAATAGATTTTGAATTCTTATTCATTTGAAATGATTAGATATAGAGTTCTATTAGTAATTTGTTAATAAATAGTTGGATTTCAAATCCAATGGATATTGCAGATTATTAAGCAATTACTAATATAAAGGGGTGTTATTGAACAGTTGAATTTAAATCAACTCTAATTGTTTTGATTAGATTTAAATCAACAGTTGAATTTGAAATGTACTAAAGTTGATTTGATTAGATTTTAAAATTCTCGCAATAGATTCTTAAAATCTCTCCGATATGTTTCTAAAATCTCTGCAATATTTCATTGAATTTGAAATCCAACCATTTACTAACAAATTACTAATGGAACTCCACATATAATCATTTCAAATGAATAAGAATTCAAAATCTATTAAAGTTGAATAACATTGGAATTATAAAATTCATCTAAACATCTACGTTGAATAACACCAAACTTGAAAATCCATGGGAAATGATTTTGTAAATCTTATATCCAATAACACTAAATTTTAAAAAGGAATTTAGAATCTCTAGAATATTTTAAAATCACCAATCCAATAACACCCACTAAATCATTTGAAAATGAATGATTTACGTTTTAAACATGGTTATTATCAATACTTGGTTTCCGTTGTCACAGAAGATTATAATCCGAAACATGTGAAATCTTACGTTGTAGCAATAAAGTAACTTGAATTATACAAACAAAAAGATATCATTCTATATATATATATTAATTGAAGAGATATTTTGAAAATTTGAGTGAATCTAGTTATTGAAAATTTTAATCCCAAGTTTAAATCAGCATGTTAATTGAAAGTTTAAATCTTATTATTTATTGTTCAACAAGGAAATATACATATATCCGTCGAGTTGTTATTGAACACTTGTTCAAAACAAAAATGTTAATTATATAAATATAATAAACAATAATGATGATAAAATATCAAACTTCTTTTAATAAGCAAAAAATATTTATGATACCATTATCGTTCTAAGAAAACTTTTTGAGATCTTTGATAAATAAAAAATGCCAAAAATTAAAAATATTTTGTATTTTTATATAATATGTATATATTTATAAATTTAAACTCAAAATATTTTTTTATTTTATATAATATATATATATATATATTTATAAAATTACACTTCATGCTTGTCACGGATAAAAAAATCTAGTTAAGATAATATATTTGGAATACTACTTGAAACGTTTTCCAAACAAAATACTATCACTACTTTTTCAGAGAAATACAAGAGTACACCTTTTAAAATTATATTTCACATAACTATACCATTTTAAAGTATATTTCATATAATGATACTGTTAAAAAATTCATATAAACTTTAAACACAAAACTTACTTCTTTTAATATTAAACCCTAAACACTAAATAATGTATCAAATAAAAGTTTTTAATTTAGATAAATATTAAAGAAAAATTTAACAATTTAAATTTTGAAAATAGTGTAAATTTAGGGAAAATGAATTGGGTGTAGATTTGTGAAGAAATGTTAGATATGGTGTGGTTTTATGAATTTATCATTTTTTCTTAGTAATAATAAAAATTAGAGGAATTCACAAAATTGCACCATTTCTATTATTTCTTCATAAAACTACACATAATTCAATATTTTATGTATATACACTTTTTAAAATTTAAAATTGATTTACCATTTAAAAAATTATAAAAATTATTTTTTCATTAAGGTTCACTAATTAGTGTTTAAGGTATACAATAGAACCTCTATAAATTAATAATCACTATAAAATAATAAAATATGTTAGTCCCATGTCGGGCCCATGTAAAAATGATCAATTTCGATAAATTGATAAGATAATATTTTTTTGAAATTCTTATGTAAAAACTAAATATATGGTCACAATAATATCATAAATTAATAATTGTAGTTTTATGCATATAATATATAGCTATGAAAACTTAGTAAAATATTATTACCACAACTGTTTGTTTTCTTAAGATTACAAACACATTAAATTTTATCAATACGTAAAGGACAACAAATTTCATAACGTTTTTATTATAAGTAATATCTTAAAACTTTGTTTTACATTAAATAAATGTTTATAATTGTTAAATGAACTTTATACAAATTTTATGGACTTATGAAACCCCAAAAAATAATTTTTCGTAGAATTTAAGTTGTGTTTTGAAAACTTTTTAAAATATACTTACGGAACTCGTAAAACCCGTATTTTTATAACATCTAAAATTTGGTAAAAATATTACTTTTTGTAAAAAATATCTCTATAAATTAATATCACTATAAATTAATGTAGTCTCAACATTATTAATTTATAGAAGTTTTATTGTAGTATATTAGGGGTATGATTGTGTAAATATAATTTATTTGGATTTAGTTTTGAATGTTTAGATCTAGTTTTGTGAAATGTTATAATTATGGCCTAAATTACAAAATAAGTAAAACAAATAGTAAAAGTTGAAACCAAGTCAAAGAATAATATGAATTATGAGTGGTAGATAATTACGTCATCACTCGTCAGCAATAAAAATTCAACAATTTTGTGTCAAAAGTTGACAACTAAACGCATTGGTCTCCTTGTTAATAACTTATAAAAATCCTATTTGTTACAAACTTTTTTAGTTTTTATTTTTTATTACTTTTTTTTCAAAACTATTTTTATTAGTTCTAAAGTTTTTATTTTCAAACCTTTTAGTTTTAGAGTTCAACAACAACATCTCCAGTAGCGAATTACGTCCTTTGAAAAGTCATGCAATATGCAATTCTATATATAAGACATTTTAAAACATTTTGCATTTTTCCTTCTTCTTCTAAACCAATTATTTTCGTTTATTTGTTAAGCTATGAGAAGCTTGTAAAGATTTTATTATAAAATGAATATGAATGATATCGTCGAATAACACAATTATTGGATTTTTAATTAGAATAAAACGCTCGTGACACCAAATTTTATAAGTATAAGAAATTAGCCCTAAAAAGGAATCTTCCATCAAATGAAAAATAAATTAGCGTATAAGTTGTTTCGTGTGCATTTCTTATTTAGTACAAAGATACTAAGCTTGAAGTATTTAACTTAAAATATTTTAAAACTCAAATAGATTTACATAATTGGGACAAGAAAAGTTAAATTAAATATATGATACAGTAATTTTACTATTTACATGATTGAAAATAGAAATGAGCATATTGTTAAATAAATTAAATAAATCATAATCTCTTTCAACTTTTTACGTTTTTTAGTTCACATTATATTAAAACCAAACCTAAACTGAAATTTCACATTATATTACAAATGACTTTATATGGTTTCACTTCTTATCAAAACAAAATAAAAATCAAATAATAAAGCAAATAGTCAACGCTTAATTTTGTATATCACATAAAATATAGGGATTTTCAAACTTTTTGGAAAGTCATATAATTTTATTTTTGTGTTAAGGTGAAAGTCAAATATAGAGTTCAACAACAACTATATATTGTGGAGAAGCAGGTAGTTTTTAGTTGAATAAACTCATTCAATATTCACTTTGTAATATGAAAACATACCAATTGTTTTCTTTTTCTTTAAATAAATTATATAATATGTTGAACCTAAAGAATTCAATCAAATATATTATAATTCGACAAAAATAAAATAAAATAGTCCAACATTCTTGGTCAAGAATTAATGCTCTTTGCTTACACACGGGCACAACACAAACACACACACACACATATATATATATATATATATATATATATATATATATATATATATATATATATATAAACAAAATCATATGGCTTAATAATTTCAAGAGAAAGAGAGAGAGAGAAAGGAGAAGTTAGTGAGAGAAGTGATTATATAAAACAAGGGTTATAAAAATGGAGAAAAAGATTGTGTTTATTATGTTCTTGTTATTGATAAGCTCTTCGTTTATGTTTGTGAGTGTTGATTGTAGAGACATTATACGATCTAAGCCGTTCATTGATATCAACGGTCAAGATCATCAATCAAAAAGTCAACGTTTTTTGATGATGAGAAGCTATGGTTTCATGTTAAAGTCAGGACCAAGTAGAAGAGGACGTGGTCATTGATCATTTTCTTCTATTTTTGTTTTTTTTTGTTGTTGTTAGATTATTTTGAAATATGTATATTGAAACTTGAAAGTAACGATTTAATCAAAAGTATAAAAAAATATTAAAGGATTCAAATGAGATGTAATGGGTAGGTGGGTTAATAATATAGGGTTTGCTTTTTATGTATCTTGATAGAAACTCAACATTTATATTTTTGTCTTTAATTAATTTGAATAATTTTTTTGCTTTCTTTGTGAGTTTGTTCAAATTCTTATTTTTGTTACATTATTTTTCCTTTTTTGTTAATTTTATTAGATTATTTTAAATTTAGTATATTGAAGAAATGATTTAACAAAAAAAAGTATTAACCTATAATATGTATATTGAAGAAATGATTTAACTAATAATTGGTTAAATTCGTCAAAAATGCATGTCTTTTTGTAGTATTAGAGCCATTTTCAGATGCTATCTTTTGAAATATTGTCTATAACATAGGGAAAACTTTATACTTTTAACTATTTTATCGATAGTTTCTCATTATATGATTCTCTTTCGTTTTTTTATCTAAATCATTTCTTTGCAATTTCTCATTAGACTCAAAAAAGACTTTCATGTGTTTTTTGGGTCATTGTGAATTTTGATAAAATAATATTGTATACTATCTCAAACATATTTTTTTATTGGGATAAACCGTGAGAGTTCGACGACTCTCTCTCTTCTCTCTAAAAAAATCTTTCAGAGAGAGAGAGTCGATCTCCACCATTTCCGGGTGATGTTTCTTCTCCGGTAAGTGACGGGTGGTTTCATCTTGGCATCCGCCAGCTATTCTAGCGGTTGGGATGGTTATTTCTGACTCGGAATCTCTGGAACTCTCTACCAGGGTTGTCCGCTTTCGTCTCCGACATCGTTGGCTTCTCTAGCAACGGTGATTGGCTTTGTCTCTGGTATTTTCGGTTTTATTAAAGAAGATAGCCGGCTATCGCTCGCGTTTCACCACTTGTCTTTTAGTTAAATCGTTTAGATTTGTATTTCTTCTTATCGGCATATCTCAAACCCGATGAAACCGAGTGAAAGAGTCTTTGAAGCAGCAGATCTGAAAATTGACGAGGAGTTTTGAAGGCTTCGTTTGAAGTTTGTTCGGTTTGTTCTTGAACTGTAAAGATGTGGCATCTTCTACAGTGGTATCAGCAAACTTGAAGCTCTCACAAGATGATAAACAAAGTGGCTAAAGTTGTACATCTCCCGTCCTCCGATCATCGACGTGTCTGCCCCAAATTCTTCTTTGTGGCGCGTTTTCGTAACTTTGGCGGCTTCAACTTTTCTTTAGGGTTTCTTTCGAAATGAGTTTTTTTGCTTAAGTGAATTTGTTAGTTTTGAATGTGTTTTTGTTTGATATTTGATTTGTAATGTTTAGTTAAAGGTCTTGTTGTTGAGCTTTAGCTTCTTTGTGTAACATCCTTGATGAAATACAATAGATGACAAAAATAAAAAAAACCGTGAGAGTTTTGGAGCTTTGGTACATAATTTCTACATGTGTTGAAGCCAACCGTTAATAGTACTATCTTTAAGGCGTAAAATCATTCCTCTCAAGGTTTTAATGCATTGAATTTTTTTTTGCCACTCAATGTATTGATTAGGTGATAACTTGCATATTTTACACATTTTACTTTAGGTTATGCATTAGAACTCATTCATTTAGGTTGCATTTAGTTGCATATAGGTTGCATTTTGGTTTGTTTCGTGTATTTCAGGTTTTGGAGCATAAAGACGGCGAAAGCGATGAATTTAAGCCAAAAAGAAACCGATACACTTGCATCGGCATGTTGTATCGGTTTCGCTTGGCCGATACGAAGACGAGAGAGTGTGCCGAAGTCCGTATCGGCCAAGCATATCGGTTTCCGTGGCCGATATTGAAAACAGAAGTTTCGCCGAAGCTTGTATCGGCCAACCATATCGGTTTGGAGTGACCGATACAAGAGAAGAAGACCCGAAGACACATATCGACCTATCGTATCGGCTTAGCCCGGCCGATACGAAGAAAACGAGCCGAAGGAAGATTTGCCGAAGCGCGTATCGGCAAATTTCGGTATCGGTTTGCCTTGACCGATACAGTGCGAAATTTTATAAGATTTGGTTTTTTGCTATGTAAAAAGGAAAACCGGTTTGATTTTTGGTTTCCTTTATTTTATTTTTCGGTTTAGACTTTTTTATTAGGGTAAAACAACACACGCCCACCCTATCATCGACGATCTTAGTTTTTTTTGTTTTTGAGATTGAGACTTTGAGGAGATTTTCTTGGTGATTGCTTCTTGGCCACCTTGTAATCTTCATCATCATCATTGAATAAGAGTTTTCTTTACCCCTTGTTCTCTTTGTTTATTTGTTTATGCTTATGGTTTATTTGAATCAAATTGTTATGAATCTCATCATGATTTGTGAGTAGTTCTAAATAGACAATTGGGTTAGGGTAAAAGGGGTTTGATTGAATCTAGGATAGATAATTGTCTAAAACTTAATTGATTGAAAACTTTAGTCTTTGGTAACAGCCTTAAAGCTTTAATCGAGTTGGCCATTCGATTATCGAACCCAGGAAGCTTTATGAATCGAGAGATTATAAAGCCTCCTGAACAATTACCTTAGAACCAAGCCTAGCTTAACCGAGAGATCTGTGTTAATAAGCTTGGTGGTTAGAATTGATTTGTGCTTAAGGTTTCTCGACGATTAAACTATCCAAGACATTGTGTTAGTTTAATCGTTGAGAAAAGGATCATTGCCACGAGAGTGGATTGATCTAAAATCGTTTTCAAAACCTTAAAGTAAATTTTATAAAAGACAATTTGAAATCCGAAAGTTTAATCATCCTTTTAAAACACCTTAACTCGATTGTTTAGCCTTTTAATAATCTTTCAAAACCTTTAATTCTAGTTTTTCGTTTTGTTAAATCTTCGGTTACAAAAACATCACACAAACAACCCTTTTGATCACACTTAAACCGAGTTTGTTTCGCATAAATTCAAATACATTGTTTGCTCTCGATTTGGTTTGACATCTTAAATACTACAATAAGATATTAGATTAAGCGGGGTGAAATCTCGTTTATCAAATTGGCGCCGTTGCCGATTCAGAACTCGAACAATTATTAGAATTTTGAAACCACTTGGGATTAAGTTTCGCTTCGTTACTAACTTGTTCTCTTTCCTTGTGATTTTCGTTTTGTAGGTGTATGCAAAGAAGAAGTCACCGACAAAGTGACGCTTGCTCTTCTTCGCGTACATCAAAGCACACGAAAGAGCTATATCACGTGAAAGAAGAACCAGCCTCCACTCCGACTCATCCACATCAGACACTTCGGGTTCAGAATCAGAATTCGAGATGGGTGACGCACCTAACGCAAACAACGTACCTAACGTTGCACGCACAATTGGTACAACGGATGTGCCATCAAACATCACAAACCGTAGTGGCATCACACCACCAGCCATCGCCAACAATAACTTTGAGATAAAGTCTAGTCTCATTAACATGGTGTCCAAGAACAAGTTCTACGGGGGCCTAGTGAAGACCCCATTGATCACCTTCACCGCTTGACATGCTTTGCGACACGGTGAAGATCAATGGTGTCAATGAGGACATGTTTAAGCTGCGCTTGTTCCCCTTCTCACTCGGGGACAAAGCACACATATGGCGAAAAACCTTGTGAAGGACACCATACGGACTTGGGAAGCATGTAAGACGGCTTTTCTCACAAAGTTTTTCTCGGTGGTGAGGACATCAAAGCCGCGAAACGAGATCTCCGCTTTCGCACAAAAAGACCAAGAAACGTTCGGCGAATCTTGGGAACGTTTCAAGGGTTACACGGTGAGATGCCCACACCACGGTTTCACGGGAGAAAGCCTACTCAAGACGTTCTATCGGGGCCTAAAACCGAAGTTCGGGATGCTTCTCGATTCGGCTAGCCAAGGAAATTTCCTTGGGAAGACGGAAGCCGATGGACGCTTCGGTGGAGAACTACGCCCTTAGCGATAGTAACTACGGAGAGGACTATGATCGCACCATCCGCAACTCAGGGAACGATGAGCAGTTCAAGAGAGAGATAAAGGCGGTGAATGAGAAGCTGGATAAGCTACTCATGTCCAACCAAGTGAGCATAAACTACGTTGGTAGTGGCGATGAACAAATACCCCCAACAGAGGGGAATCAAGAGGAGATTAACTACATGGGTAATCAGAACGGCGGGCGTTTCAACAACTATTCTCAACACCCAAATCTCTCCTACCGAAACAACAACGTAGCCAACCCCCAAGACCAGGTCTATCCCCATGCGCAACAAGGAGGTTACCAAGGTAAACCTCAATACAACCAAGGCGGATACGTACCGAGACCACCACCTAATCGTCCTCCAGGTACAACAACCCTCCCGTCGCTCAAGGAGTGGTTGCATCACCAGCTCCCCGGTGATCAAACCATTCAGATGTTAAAACAGATTCTAGACGGCCAAACCCGAGTCAAATGGAGTTCAACACGTTCAAGAAAGAGATAAACGCAAAGGTTGATAACTCCTACAATGATCTCAACGCCAAGTTTGAATCAATGACATCTCACTTGAAAGCTCGGACAATCAAGTGGCTCAAATTACCTCGGCTTCTAAGCGACCAATGGGCCAACTCCCGGTAAACCTCGAAGCCAATCCTAGAGAGTATGTCAACTCAATAGAACTTCGTAGTGGTACACAAATTCTTTCAAGCGATCTCATTGAGGACAATGCGGATCAGGTCGGGGAGGTGGAACGGTCCCACGAGGCGATACCACGCTCTTGGACGAAGAAAGTGGAGGAGACGGTAAAGAGGAAGATACAGACACCCGTATCGGCCAGCGTATCGGCCACAACCGGCCGATATCGACCACCCGTGCCGGCCAAGGACAAGGCCGATACGAGCGAACAGAGACAGACACTCGCATCGGCCAGAGTATCGGTTTCAGATGACCGATATCGACCACCCACATCGGCCAAGAACATGGCCGATACGGAAGAAAATCCGAGAAAAAGAAGAAGCCCGTTTATGTGACATCTCCTTATAAAGATAAGCTACCTTTTCCGGTCGAGCCAAGATGCATCTCTTGAAGGAGTACTTTAGAGCTAAGCTCGAGAAGCAAATAAACGAGGTGCAAACTCCCATGCCTCTTGTTGACGCTTTCAACCAAGTCCCTCACTCCACCAAATCCTTGAAAGACACCATCAAAAACAAGTCCAAAAACTTGGAAGACACGGTGAAGCTTTCACAAGAGTGCAGCGCGATCATTCAAAAGAACCATTCTCCTAAGAAACTTGGTGATCCAGGGAGTTTTACTTTGCCTTGCACTCTTGGTCCTTTGGTCTTCGAAAAGTGCTTGTGCGATCTAGGGGCTAGTGTCAACGTTATGCCTCTATCTGTTGCTAAACGACTTGGTCTTTCTTCTTTCCAACCTACTAAGATCTCTTTGGTGCCGGCCGATAGATCCGTGAAGGTACCCGTTGGAATCTTGGAAGACATTCTCGTAAAATTGGGGGACGTTTTCATTCCAACAGATTTTGTCGTCTTGGAGATTGACAAAGAGCTTAATAATCCACTCATCTTTGGAAGACCTTTCTTGGCAACCGCTGGAGCCGTCATAGATGTGAAGGTTGGTAAGATAGATTTGCACCTTGGGAAGGACCTTGTTCGGCGGTACAACATCAACGATGTAGTCAAGAAGCCTACGGAGATGGTCCCTTGTGAAGCTTTGGTGATTGGAGTGGAAAAATATGCTAGCAATGGTAAGTCTAGTGATGATGCAAGGAGCAAACCCAAAGCTCCAAAAGTGGAACACCAATCCCCTCCTAGGAAGTTCGAAAGGCGCATTGGAACATGTCTCAAAACCGCGTCATTAGAAAGTTAATCAACGAGGTTAAATCTTTGAAGAAAGCTTTCAAGAAAGAAGCAAGGAGTGCTCGCTGCGACTCAAGGCAAGAGAAGCACAAAGATGGAGGCGAGTTTGGTGTGAAAGGAGTAAATCTCAAGCCGCCCCTGGTACACGAAGTTGTCACCGAAGGAGATTCGACATCTCTTTCAAACCCCAATGTCGCCTAAAAAGAAGGGGGTAAAGTCAAGCTAAGAGACTATAAACAAGCTCACTTGGGAGGAAGTCCCATGTCTATCCTTGTATATAAAATTTTAGTTTGCATTTAGATGATAGTTTACTTAGAATTTATGTCATGTTTGATGGTTTCAGTGAAATCGAAGTAGGAAAACGATTTCGAAGGGCGTATCGGCCCGTTATATCGGTTGCTGGACCGATATCGGGCAAGAGCATCGGTTGTTGGACCGATATCGGGCAAGAGTATCGGTCCGTCGAGACCGATACGTACGACTTCGACTCGACGCGTTAGTACTACCGAGGTAAATCTCGAACCATATGCATACGCATTAGTTTTTCATATTAGAGTCATTCATACATGCATTTAGGAACCTCTTTCGATACTTGTTTCACACGGAGACCGTGTGATTTAAGTTTGGGGGAGTAGTCATATAGTTTCATATTAGTGACATAAAAAAAAAACGAAAAAACCCAAAAACACAAAAAAAAAAAAATGCATTTAGGATTAGTTCATTTAGGTCATATGCATAGGGGATCTATGATGATTTTAGCCTTATAAAGCGACGCGTCTAGTGTTTTGAACGGTATCTTAGGTGTAGTGTCTTCCTCAAACGACTTAGAACTCGCCGAAAATCTTGAAATCTCGACCCTAGACATTGATGTTTAAAAAGCCAATAGTGTGGTTATGAAGCTTGATAGTTCTAGGTAGCCTTCAAAAACTATTTGAACCTAAACTTGACTTCTAATTAGCATGATTGAGAGTTTTTAAGAGTATTTCTATGGCTTTGTGATTTCTACGGATTGTGGCTTACTAAACCGAAACACCTTAAGCGCAATCCGGTCATTCTCATTATAAGGATGATTCCCCTCTCACCCCCTTCGCCTAAACCCAAACACTTGTGAGAATTCTTTTCATTTAGTGATTGTTTGGTTTCGCAAAAACTTGAAAGTATAGGGAGCGACAAGGAAGGACATCCATTTGGCTAGGTTATCATATGCTAGTTTGTAGACGGGATAACGGGAAACACATCTTTGAAATAAAACGTATTTTCAGAAAATAAACACGAGTTAAATTGTAAAACCCCTAAGGTAGTTAAAAAAAAAAAAAAAATGAAAGAAAACTCGGTGTTTGAATGCTTAAGTGTGTAGAGAGTGAAAAGATGGGTTAGAGATTAGAATTGTATAGGGATGGATGTCCGGATTTGCATTGCTTCTTGTCTTTCCCGATTTTGCTTAACCCTTTCACTCCCCGAGAGAAACCGCGCTACAACTAACCACATGCCTGAGTGTTAGCCTCCTCGTTTGATTCGAAATCCCGTTCTTACCTAGACAAATAGAAAAACTCTTGAAAATTCTTGATCATGTTTCATGTTTCGACTATGCTTAATTGAATGTGAAAGGTGCTTAGACTAGACAAGTGGATCACATGCTTTTGGTAATAATAACGGATTTAGACGGAGTTTGAGATGAATGGCAATAGGTAGAACTAGCTCGGTTGCGATAGGATACTATGTTTAGGATACTCGTTCACTACACTCTTCGCGTTACTTTTGGTTCGAGGTCCCCGCCTCCACACCTTCCTAAACTTTGATGCGAAATTCTCTTGCTTGAGGACAAGCAAAGGATAAGTTTGGGGGAGTTGATAACTTGCATATTTTACACATTTTACTTTAGGTTATGCATTAGAACTCATTCATTTAGGTTGCATTTAGTTGCATATAGGTTGCATTTTGGTTTGTTTCGTGTATTTCGGTTTTGGAGCATAAAGACGGCGAAAGCGATGAATTTAAGCCAAAAGAAACGATACACTTGCATCGGCATGTTGTATCGGTTTCGGTTGGCCGATACGAAGACGCAGAGTGTGCCGAAGTATGTATCGGCCAAGCATATCGGTTTCCGTGGCCGATATTGAAAACAGAAGTTTCGCCGAAGCTTGTATCGGCCAACCATATCGGTTTGGAGTGACCGATACAAGAGAAGAAGACCCGAAGACACATATCGACCTATCGTATCGGCTTAGCCTGGCCGATACGAAGAAAACAGAGCCGAAGGAAGATTTGCCGAAGCGCGTATCGGGCCTGTATCGGTTTGCCTCGACCGATACAGCTGCGAAATTTTATAAGATTTGGTTTTTTGCTATGTAAAAAGGAAAACCGGTTTGATTTTTGGTTTCCTTTATTTTATTTTTCGGTTTAGACTTTTTTATTAGGGTAAAACAACACACACCACCCTATCATCGACGATCTTAGTTTTTTTTGTTTTTGAGATTGAGACTTTGAGGAGATTTTCTTGGTGATTGCTTCTTGGCCACCTTGTAATCTTCATCATCATCATTGAATAAGAGTTTTCTTTACCCCTTGTTCTCTTTGTTTATTTGTTTATGCTTATGGTTTATTTGAATCAAATTGTTATGAATCTCATCATGATTTGTGAGTAGTTCTAAATAGACAATTGGGTTAGGGTAAAAGGGGTTTGATTGAATCTAGGATAGATAATTGTCTAAAACTTAATTGATTGAAAACTTTAGTCTTTGGTAACACCTTAAAGCTTTAATCGAGTTGGCCATTCGATTATCGAACCCGAAGCTTTATGAATCGAGAGATTATAAAGCCTCCTGAACAATTACCTTAGAACCAAGCCTAGCTTAACCGAGAGATCTGTGTTAATAAGCTTGGTGGTTAGAATTGATTTGTGCTTAAGGTTTCTCGACGATTAAACTATCCAAGACATTGTGTTAGTTTAATCGTTGAGAAAAGGATCATTGCCACGAGAGTGGATTGATCTAAAATCGTTTTCAAAACCTTAAAGTAAATTTTATAAAAGACAATTTGAAATCCGAAAGTTTAATCATCCTTTTAAAACACCTTAACCTGATTGTTTAGCCTTTTAATAATCTTTCAAAACCTTTAATTCTAGTTTTTCGTTTTGTTAAATCTTCGGTTACAAAAACATCACACAAACAACCCTTTTGATCACACTTAAACTGAGTTTGTTTCGCATAAATTCAAATACATTGTTTGCTCCTGATTTGGTTTGACATCTTAAATACTACAATAAGATATTAGATTAAGCGGGGTGAAATCTCGTTTATCATTAGGCACAAAATCATGGGCCTATAAGAACCCCAAAATTTCTGAACTTATCTACATTTTTTTACAAATAAACTTCAATTTTTTTTATTTTCACAACAATAAACCACCATTTTTAGTCATTTGTATAAAGATTTAAAATAAAATATCTTAGATTGGACCCCACATTTTTTAACCCTAAATATTTTGGGCATTTTTGTTAGTTAAAATGTTATGGGCCTAAATCCGTACATTTTTTTTCTTAGTTAAAATATTATGGGCCCTAAATGCGTACATTCTTTAAATTTGGGTCAACTTTTTATAATTTCTATTTATCAATATGACGGGCAATCCTATGACCTTTTAGTATGTTAAGAAAATGACTTTTTTTTTGTAAAGACATTAAAACCTTAAACCACATCACTATATGAACCAATGCATATAGATTGGATTAAATGCTAAAAATTACATAAAATTCACTTAATCGACGCATAAACATTAAATTCCTTAAGTTTTAGTAGTTAAAATTGAAATTATTCGCTCTGAAAAAAATATAATGGGGATAGCCAGATCATGCCGATCATAATCCACATATTGAGAAAGAGGTGTACGAGGAGAAATAACGAGATCCCTAGTCTTTACGAGTGGATGCCGGTAAGCTAAGTGTTTGGTGGATGAGAATTTACGTGAATCGCCTACAATCATAGCGAAATTCAAGTAAGTTATAAATAATTAAAGTGTAGATTTTATGCTCAAAAAGGTTTTCACAAAAATCTTTAAAATTTCTTGATAAGAAAAACAAAAGCGATGAAAATTTGTTTAATCCATTAGAAAACATGAAAAACGGCGACATGAAAAGCGGCGACCGTGTTTTAGGGTTTCAAAAAGCGTCTTTTTTAGAACATAAAATTGTAATTACAACTTTACCCTTCATTAAAAGACTAAAACACCCTCAAATTTACCTACTCAAAGTAAATGTTGATATTTTGTTTTGATGTATTGAACATTACTAACCATATGAATTAGAATAAGCTTATTGAAGTTTGTTGACTTGGGTATTATTTATATACGCGTATAACTAATTTTAAAATCAAAAAGATATGTTTCATCTAATAGTTTGCGATACGGGTTTAAATGATCTGATAGAGGAATGTGATCATTCAAAAATTAATTATTATTAGTGCAATGAAATGGAAGAAAATCATTGTTTTTCGTATTTGAGAATAATTTTTACATACTATATTATAGGATCAATCAATAATGGAGGTTTATCATCTGTCTCTAGAAAGATTGATCTCGTGGTTGTTGATTAAAATAAGTTTTTTTTTGTTAAAATTTCATATTATCGGATCTATCGATCTTTTATTAGGATCGATCAAACTATGCATGATTGGTCGATCTCAAATATTTGAAAAATCACATAATTTTGAATAGATTGATTTCGCAAGGGGAACGAACATTCGATCTCAAGAATGTTCGTTCTCCTAATGCATGTTAGATCCGATAATTGTTTTTAAAAATCAAATAGAAAGACTAGTTTTCATGTATGTTTTCATTGCCTAAACCTTCCTTAGACCGGAAAATACTCAAAAATACCCGAAAAGACTTCGAAACGATTTGATAGCGTGATAAAACAATTTATTAAAAACACTAAAAATACCACACATCAACGAATACATTAGATGCTTCGGCTAACCTTATAGGAATAACAATATTTATACAAAGAATACATTAGATTAATGTTTACGTGAACCATGAGCTTACATATTCATGCTAAACTTTTAGATGTCTTTATTATGGGTCAAATTAACATATTTTTCTAGGCATGATTTTCCTTGGGCCCAACAACATGAAAACTTGGGCTTAGGATCTCCAAGAAATTTAAGTTCAATTCTTATAATTTTTGAGAAAAAGGCTCATAACTTTTAAAATTTCATACTACCCCTCCAAAATTTTATTTTAAAAACTTTTTGGCCCCCAAAATTTATAGGCTACCCTTTTTATAGGCAAAAACTAGCATATCCTCTCGAAACCATTAAACAAATTTATATACCAACAAAAGTCTTTTTTAGTTTTTGTTAAAGGGTATCTACATATACCAAGAAAAGTTATGGACCTTTGTTATATAGTCCCTCTTGATCTTTGATCAAGAATAATAAAATGTTTAGGACTTAAATTAGTTTAAAATTTTCAAAACTATATATACTAAATCTTCATAACTATATTTAGGGAAGTCAAAATGGTCATCCAACCCATTTCAACCCATGACCATAATGTGTTTGATTTAAATGATAATAGGTCGGGTCAATCAATCACCCAACTAATTTAGTGGGTCAAATGGGTAAATGAATTACCCAATATTGACCCATATAATTATATATATGATTAAATTAATATATTTGATTCTAATATTTTTTGCGGTAAAAAGTGAATTTATACTTTTGGTTGAAATATTGATTTTACGATTTCGACGATAACGCGATTTCACGATTTGGACGTTAACGCAGTATCACAATTTCGACATTAACCCGATTTCGACGTTTATAAGATTTTGCGATTTCGACGTTAACACGATTTCACAATTTCGACGTTAACGCGATTTCATAATTTCGGTGTTAACACCATTTCACGATTTCAACGTTAACACGACTCGCGATTTCGATGTTAATGTGATTTCACAGTTTCGATGTTAACGCGATTTCACAATTTCGACGTTACCGCAATTTCAGAATTTCTACGTTAACACGATTTTGACGATAACGCGATTACTATTTCGACGTTAACACGAGTTCACGATTTCGACGTTAATGTGATTTCGCGATTTCGACCTTATCGCAATTTTACAATTTCGACGCGATTTAGCGATTTCGACGTTAACGCGATTTCACGATTTCTACGTTTGGACGATAACGCGATTTTAAGATTTTTGATTTTTGGTTATTTTTGTTGTTGTTGATTAATTAGATTTAGATTAATTAAATTTGATAGGTCAAATGGGTCAACCAAATGACCTATGAACCCATTTAAATATGACACGTGTTGACTCAACCCAATTGACCCATTTGGGTTGATGAGTTGTGTCGGATCGGGTCGACCCATTAATCTTGACCCATTTTGACACTTCTGACTATATCCTATTCCCTTCAAATTATATCATAAACAATATATAGCAAACTCAAACAAAAAATCAAATTCTAAAATTGTTAAAACTAGTTTTTGTATTTGTGAAAATTGTTACTTTTAATGGTATTTTTGATATACAATTATACTAGTGATATTTTTGTTATAAGAAACTTTATAATAGTATTTTCAAAATGAAAACTTATTTTTGTGGAATTTTAATGAATTTCTCATTTTTTCTAAAAAAATACCACTCAAAGTTTTTTTCAAAGATACCACAAAAAATAATTTTCAATAACTTTCAAAACTAAACTCTAACACCTTAAACTACTAAACTTTACATCAAAGCTTTAACTTTTGTGCATTTTAAAAATGTTTTTAACTTTTAATTAGACTTTGGAAAACGAATTTCTGTATTTGTGGTATTAAAGAAATATCTCTAGTAAAAATTACATGTTTTGAATTAAGGTTTTCAATTTCATAAATTAAAGCCCAAGTAAGCCCCCAAGTAATATGGTACCGTGACCCAATCATGCAAAACCCTAAAAGACTTTTATTTGAAAACTTATTATTTCGAATTTCAAAATATATTATTTTAAAATGCCGCATGCATATAATTCGGAAGTGATCAAATATTTCGTAATCACTTAACGAACAAATCTACAAAACAAATCAACTACATTTTTAAAATTTTTTGAACAAAACCCATCATCAAAAAATCTATTTTTCTGTCGATAAAAATCCATAAAAATAATATTTAATAAATCTTTTTTTAGATGATAAAATACTCAACTATTTACAACTAACAAAATATTTACTTAACACAAAAAGTAACAAAAACTTATATAGAAGAAAACCGAAAACATTTGATTTAATGGATTATTATCAAAAATATAAAAAATTATTAAAATTTAAAGCAAACAAGAATAAATCTATAAAAATAAACTATAGATTAACGAAAATCTAAACTAAATATATCATACAAAATGGCGTTGCGTTCGATATTTCTGTTGATAAAAATCCATCGTAAAAAAAAATCTAATTTATCATAACTAACAAAATCTATACAACGAAAACATCTGATTCTATGTACTTATAATTTATCAAGAAAATAATAAAAAAAATATACCAAAACTGGAAACAACCAATAAGAACTCAACGCGTGTTGTCCACGCTAGTCTCTTCGTGACCTTTGACTGTACGAGTCGTAATATTTGCAAATCATTTAATGTGCATGGGAATTAAAAATAATAATAATAAATCATAACAAAAACAAAAAGATATTGTTCAGTTACATATTTTTAAAAAATCAAATCTTGTTAAAAATCTTTCCTTATATCTTAATATGAAAATTAAAAAAAATCTAACTTATATCCCATAATCACTCCTTCAACATTAATTACTAAATCTCTAAATTTTCCTTTTATTTATCCCATTAATAAAATTAACAAAAAATTAAAAAGTTTTATATATATATATATATTAATCTCTCTCTTCTTCTTATTCTCTGTTTCTCTCTTCAGCTTCTTTTCTTTATAGTCATGGACGAGTCTCGCGTAAACACAAACGGCGAAATCAACGGCTGGGCTACGGCGGAGGAAAATCAATCCTCGCCGTCGTATCGTCGCGGCTCTTTTCCTTCTCCGATTCAATCTAATCGTGGATCCGATTTGCAATCCCTAGATTCTTCCTTCTCTAGGCTCTCTGTACGTAATCAACGTGTTTCTTTGCCGGATAATCGTCGTAGCAATCGATCTCCGCCGTTCTTTAACGGCGGAGGAGGAATCGGCGGCGGTGGTGATGGATACTCGTATCCTCAGCCGTCGCGTGATTTTCGGTCGCAACAGATTCAAAATCACTCGCAGACTCCTCCGTCACTGTACAACGGAGGAGGATTCAACGGTGGCGGAATCGGCGGAAATGGCGGCGACGGATACTATTATCCGCCTCCTCCGCCTTCGTCGCGTGAATCAGAATCGCAACAGACATTGTCGTCACTCTACAATGGCGGAATCAACGGAAACGGCGGCCGAATCGGCGGATACGGCGGTGAAATCGGCGGATACGGCGGTGCAATCGGTGGTGTTAACGGAAACATGTATACTCCTCCGTCTCCGTCGCAGAATCCTTTCCAGAGATCTCCGTCACTCCACAACCACCGATTTAACGGCGGCGCAATCAACGGCGATGGCGGAAACTTGCTCTCCGGTATTAACGGCGGCGGCGGATACATGTATCCTCCTCCTCCTTATCCTCTGCCTCCTCCGTCGCAACAGATTCAAAACCCCTTTTCTCCATCGCCGTTTCACAACGATTCAATCAACAACGGAGATATTGCGTTTGCGTCTGCGTTTGGATTCAATCCCAACAACACAAGAAACGTTCCTTACCTATCAAGAAACAACTCTATGAACAACAATGTCTATAACGACGTTTCTGCTTCTTCCCCGATTGTTTCTCAAGCTAAAGACAGAGTCTACTCTCTAATACTACAGAACCAGATCCTTGAAGGCTCTAAAGAGACTATCGACGAGCTTTTCGACGACTTGATCATCCATGCTTTCGAGCTTATCGTCGACCCTTTTGGTAACGGTGTGATTCAGAGCCTTATGGAAAAATGCAGCTCACAACAGATCAGTCAGATTCTCGATTTGGTTACTCAGAACAGCTTTCGATTCCTTGCTATTTGCAATGACTCTCTTGGGTATGAAAGATTCTCTCTTTCTTTGATTCTATGATGTGATATGTTGTGATCATTGATTATATCCTATGTGATGTTTGATTATTATGCATAAAAACACTCTTGTGATGTTATGTTCTGACCATCATTTTGTTAGAGTCTATGATGTTATGTTGTGACTATTTATCCTATGTGATGTTTATTCTATGATGGTATGTTGTAACCACTGTTTGTATTTGTTGTGTTTTGTAGGACACTCTTATGATGCTATGTTATGACTATTGATTCTATGTGATGTTGATTCTATGATGTTATGTTTTGACCATTGTTTTGTGTTTGAGTATATCCATATAGACACTCTAATAATTAGAGTCTATGATGTTATATTGTGACTATTGATTCTATGTGATGTTGATTCTATAATGTTATGTTGTAAACATTGTTTGTATTTGTTGTGTTTTGTGTTCTATCTGATGTTATGTTGTGACCATTGTTTTGTTTTGTGTTTGAGTTTATGCATATAGACACTGTATGGTGTTATGTTGTGACAAGTGATTCGATGTGATGTTGATTTTATGGTGTTATGTTGTGACTATCTTTTGTTTTGTGTTTTGGTCAGGACGCGTGTGATACAGTTGTTGTTGAGGTGTCTTAGCACTGAGGAACAGGTTTCGAGAGCCGTGGAGGCTATAAGCGGAGTCGCTCTTACGTTGACGAAAAGCAACCACGCGAAACACGCGATTCTTCAGTGTTTTAGCATGTTTTCTCCATTGCAGAACAGGGTAAGCATCTCAAATTCAACCTATATATACTATGTTGTGTCTATGTGTGATTGTAAGAAGGTTTGGTTCTGTGTTGATGTGTGGATATAATACCAATAGTTAAGGTTTTGGTTTGTAGAAAGAACGAAACCGATGTAAACCTAAATAAGTTGGTCTCTGCTTCTTAATGTAGATGGATAGGGTTTGCTTTCTTGTCTGTATAATTTTTTCAATGTATGTTTTCTTTAGTTAGATATTTGGTATAGATAACTTATAGTTTAAACATTATTGAATAACCCTAAGTAGTAGAATCTATATATATGGTATGCTTTGTTTCTTGCTTAAGAATCTGTATATATGGTATGTTTTTACTAGTTTTAACCTAATAATTAACTCACTTGCTTGTTTCATAAGCATATAATTGTATCTCCTTATATGCTAAATCTTATGATGTCTATTTCTATTAAGTTGAATATTTTAAATGCTATTATAAAGTAATATGGGTTTGTGTAGCATTTTTTAACCTAATTATAACTCTCCCTTTTGCTTGCCTCACAAGTAAGACATACTTATATATAACAATACGACATCTCTCTTATTTTTTTGTCTTTGAATTGGAAACACAGAGCCTGATGGAGATAATAGTGAAGAACTGTTATAGGATAGCGATAGACCAGCATGGATGTTGTATGCTTCAACAATGTCTCAATATTGGCTTCGATGAGCTTAAACAGCGTTTGATTGGAGAGATTATTACTCATGCTTTGAGACTCTGCGTCCACTGCTACGGGTAATTCATAATATATATTGCTAACATAATAACTTTAGATTATTATATTAAAATTATATGATATATAAATTCATTAGTGTTTTCTTTGTTTAAACAGAAACTATGTGGTACAATACGTGGTGGAGCTAAACCACGGGGAAGTAACAAGAGAGCTGATAAACACTCTGATAGGCAACTACGCCTACTTGTCACGGAACAAGTACGGGTCTCACGCAGTGCAGAAGCTGCTTAAGATCAAAGACATAGACACGAGGATCATCGTCAACGATCTGCTTCGCGAGATTGATTCTCTTTTGCTCGATCCTTTTGGCAACTATGTCATCCAGACCGCCTGGCTCGTCTCTCAGGTTAAATAATATCATATTGTTAATTTTTTTATTAGTTAAAGGTTTTATGTTAAGCATGTGATTAATGTTTTGGTGTGTTGTAGGATGATATAAAGCATAGACTGTGGTTGCATATAATGAGTAACTGTGGTTACATGCGTTGCAACAAGTTTGGTAAAAAGATCCTCGAGAAGCTTTATTACGACAGAAACATGTGAACAAGTGTTTGTGTAAGTGTGTGTTTCTCTGAATGATTTGTCTGGTTGTTTTCTCTGTTGTTGTTTTTAGTATTTGATTTGATATATTAGCCTATTATTGTTGTTGATTTTGGTTTTGTTTTTAGGTGAGGAGGTTTTATTTATAAAATCATTATCTTGGTTTTATAAAATAAATGTCCTCACCAATAAATAAATAAACAATATTGGTATGTGTTTTCATTTCTCTTTGTAAAATATTTGAGGTTTAAAGACTTATAATAATGTTTGTTCTGTTTTAATTTGTTTACATTGTTTTCTTTTCAAGTTATTCAGATTATGCTTATTATATTTGTTTCTATTTTTCTCTTTTTTACTTCAAAATAATATCCATACGTAATTATATATATATATATTGTTTTTTTCATATATATGATAATATAAATTACTCGCGTATTTATATAAAAAACAACATACAATACAATATATTAACTTGTATAACAAGCAGTGCATTGCGCGCGCGCGGAAACATGAAACATTGCATGCGCAAATATTACAAAAAGTTTATTTTTGGAATAAATAGTTTACACCCCTTAAGCCCAAACTTTACTATATGACCCATGTCTTGTTCTGATTTAAATATATTTTTTTGTGTGCTAAAGTTGCAAATATTATTATAACGAAGTTGAGGTAATACAATAGAAAGAGTAACCATGGAAAGTAGATTTACATGTGATTTCTAAATATGCTATAAGTAGAGTTGTTCATATGGTACCCTCAAAGATAAAATTAATTATAGTGAGTTTGGTGAATGTAAAATAGTATATATAGTGAATCATTCTTGTGTTAATACATGGGAAATTAGGGTAGATAATAGTTATTGAGGTGATAATTGGGAAAAAAAATAGTCACTATTTCGATGAGTAAAAAATACATTAATACCCCTAAACGTAAACTTTCCAAATTGATTTCAAACAATTTAAACCAACAAATAATTATAAAACACGACAACACGTCTCCTCTACTTTGCTTTTCTCATGTTCGTTTTTATTAATCCCATTTCCAAATGTTTTATTACAATGTATACTTATTTATAATGTGTCGTCAAATAATAACTATACAATTTCGTATTCTCTATGTTCGTCTTTTAATCCTACAAACATATTCTCCTATTTATCTTAATAAAATTATAGTTGCTTATTTATAAAAATAGTCAACTAGAAAATTAATTATTTTAAAATTATAATAACGACGGTATTCACCATGTTTCATAACTAGACTACGGTATATGGTAAGGAAAAGGATTTAAGTTTAATAGTTTATGTAATTGTTTTGTGTTTAGGATTGAGCTCCTCTAAAGGATGACAATTATAGGGTAAATGGGTGTTATGGTGTTATTGGGTTAGGGTTTAGAGTAAATGTTTATGGATCAGGGTTTAGAGGTTAGGGTTTATAAATGAGCTCCTATATTTTACCATGTTTCATATATTTTGACATTTAAATAGTTGAATATTTATCAAATTATAGTTGTGTGTATAATAAATAATTTTTGAATTATAATAGGAGTCTACTTTGTATGGTTGATAACATAATATCAGGGTTTACTCTCTAGGGTATATGGTTTAGGGTTTAGGGGTTTGGGTTTAGGGTTTATGGTATAGGGTTTAGGGTTTAGGGTATAGGGTTTATAAATGAAAATATTTTTTACTTATATTTTACCATGTTTCATATATTTTATCATTAGCTCCTGTAAAGGGTAACAATTATAGGGTAAATGGTTAATTGTTTATGGATCAGGGTTTAAGAGTTAGGGTTTAGGGTTTATAAATGAAAATATTTTTTACTTATATTTTACCATGTTTCATATATTTTGACATTTAAATAGTTGAATATTTATCAAATTATAGTTGTGTGTATAATAAATAATTTTTGAATTATAATAGGAGTCTACTTTGTATGGTTGATAACATAATATCAGGGTTTACTCTCTAGGGTATATGGTTTAGGGTTTAGGGGTTTGGGTTTAGGGTTTAGGGTATAGGGTTTATAAATGAAAATATTTTTTACTTATATTTTACCTTGTTTCATATATTTTGACATTTAAATAGTTGAATATTTATCAAATTATAGTTGCGTGTATAATAAATAATTTTTTGAATTATAATAGGAGTCTACTTTGTATGGTTGATAACATAATATCAGGTTTTACTCTCTAGGGTATATGGTTTATGGTTTAGGTTATAGGGATTAGGGTTTAGGGATTATAAATGAAAATTATTTAAACAATGATTTTCGCATGTTACAACCTATTTTGACATTTAACTAGCTCACTATTTATCAAATAATAGTTATGTGCTATTTGTGGATCTATATTTAATCAAACATAATCGATTTCACCAATAACAGAGGAAATATCAAACATAGACACTTCTCCAATACGGTTTAGCATTACTTAAATAACATTACTTAAATAACATTACATAACATGACTTAAACCCTGGATTCGTTGCAGTATTAGAAGCCTCGATTATAACATCATTTCCACATAAACATACCCCGTGGAAAGCCGAATCCAGAACATCGTCATAAGCGTCGCCGAGTTTATTTCGGATCGAACCCATGAGCTTGTCACTTCTTCTTCCCCGTAATCGAACCCAGGAGCTTCTGTAGGATCACTCAAACTAAAGCTAAAAGTTCTTCCCATTTCTCACCTAAAATCGCACACATAAACAAATAACGGATTCCTCCCTCAACAATGCGCTATAGCCACCTATTTACAGAACATTAACCATCAATGATCATAGCAGTTAAGGTATGTAGTCACTAATGTAAAACCTGCAATTAATTATAAGTTTTTGATTCTGAAAATACCTGATTTTTTGCCAAATAGCTTTAACTTCTATCTCTTATTATCCATTCGATATATTCGATATATAGGAGAAGATTAGATAAAATCTTTGTATTTGGTTATATGGCCAAATAGTGAAATATTTATATTTCCTACTATAGTACACTTGTGTATGCTACCCCGTAAATAGCCCATCACCTCCAAGCCGAAAAAATTGCGGTCAAATGTCGGTTCATACTATACTTGCAGGCCATAAGGCTAAAACCGGAATTAAGAGAAAAATTTTTCGCGCCTTTGATATCTCACCAAATTAATTAGCCCAAATATCATTATGCCCAATTATCCTCTCCAATAACACCTTAACACCAATTCATCCATAATACATCTATACTATAAAAAGATTAACATTGTTACAAAGAGGACAAAAATTGTATTGTACATTACATTATTTTAGCATAACCTATGTTTTCAATTTTGTTTTTAGATTACAATGAATGAAGTTAAACAATACACAAAGCCCACCACACAAACCCAATCAAATTCAAATCAAACAAATAAACAAAAAAATCTATTTAAATTCGAAAAATATTCTACAAAAACGAATGATAATTGTTATGAGATTATATCGAAATCAATTTATGTATACATATATATTTGTAATTTTGCGACGGGTCGAAAAGTAGCATAAATAATTTATAAGATATAAATAAATTATATTCCTAATATTATAATATACATAAGTATAGTTTTGAACTTTCTATTAATATAATTCAGTAAACAATTTTTAAATTTGTATGAAGACCTTGGAAGGTATGTCACGGGGTGAAATTTTTAAATATTTCTAATATGCAGGTCAATCTTGTATTAAACTATAATTTATTCGTTATATCGCACAATATACGAGTTTTATTTAAAGTACTCTATAAAATAAAAGACTATATTCATATAATCGAAGTCGATGAATGAATTTTTAATATATATCTTTTACTAAATAATTTTAAATATATAATTTTTTAAAATATTAAATTCCGCACGTACGTGCTGGTCCTCATCTAGTCTATACTATTAATTGAATTTTTTTTTACAAAAAGACACAAAATATTGTATTTACAAAAATGAAAAATGTCATGCCATTCAATATAATAGTAGATTCTTACCCGTGCGTCCCGCAGGGAGTAATATTTACGAAATTTGATATAATTTTAAATTATTTTTTTATTGATGCATGTTAAAAAATTTAATCATATACATATGTATATTCTAATATTAATTTTATTTGTATATATCATAAATTATGTATGATATAGTTTGACCCGTCACGCATGACATCTAGTAAATATATCTAAAGTTATTAAAAATTTAGATTTTTGAAGGATTTTCGTATACTTTTGGTTTTTTATATACATCATCGATTAAAATTTTCTAAAAAATACTTCTAAATAATTAAATTTTTTATATCTTAATTTTTTTTTTAAAACTTTAAATATTTTATTAATATTGTACGATGGTTTATTATAAAATTAAAATATTTATAATATTTTATTTTTCCATTATGTTACGTATTTATTTTTATTTTCGTTTTTTATTTTATTACTATTAACTATGAATAATTTTTTATATTTATCTTTACTTATATTTTTTAATTTCGTTTTTATTTTAACCTATTAAATAGGAATGTTTTTTATCTAAAATTACCTTATAATAAAATTTATACAATGACATTACATGTAATTAAAAGAAAACTTTAAGGGTTCTCAAAATTGGTCATTCCCAATTAATAATATAGATATGCTTAAAACATTTAGAAAAAATAATAATTTTTTTTAAAAAAGGAAAACAATTTTAATTTCAACATCAACATAGGAAACAAAATTATTCAATAGATTTTATGGATTAATTACTAATACATTTTTTATGGATTAATTTCACATTTAATATATGTATAATCGTAGATTTTAATTTTTAAGATCCAATTTTAATAAAAATTATGATTTCCACATATTTTAATTTTTGTAACGGGGTATTACAAATCTCAAATCGAATTTGAACTCACAAATGATAATATTTATGAGACTAAATCAAGTTTGATTTATGTATAATATATACGTATAATTTTTGTGACCGATCGGAAAATATCAAACATAGTTTATGAGATATAACTAAATCATATTCGTAAAATAAAAATATACATAATAATAAATTGTATATAGTCATCGTTATAAGATAATAATAAAAATTACAATATATTTATGTATTTTATGAAACAAGAGACCACAAACATATAATCCTAGTCGATGTAGAAATTTTTTTGATATATTTTTACCAAATAATTTTAAACGTATAAGTTTAAAAACATATTTTATATTTTTATTATATAAAAATTATAACAAATTAAAAACCGAACGTATAAGCGATTCCACGTAGTAGGCCTGGGAATTCGGTTCGGTTCCGGGTTCGAAATTTTGGTTTCGGGTCGGTTCGGTTCCTGAACTCTAATACCCAATCACTACTTTTCAATATTTCGGTTTGGTTCCGGTTCGGTTCCTATCGGTTCTGGGTCGGTTCGGTTCTTTGTTTGAGGAACCGGAAAATTCCCGAAATTTCCGGTTCCAGTTTGGTTCCGGGTATTTAAAACAAGAATTTAAAAAAATACCCGAAAACAGAAAAATATACCCAAAAAAGTTCATAAAAATACCCAAAATTATGAAAAAACTCGAAAATTGAAAAAAAAACCCAAAAATAGAAAAAACATCCGGAAAAGGATAAACACCCGAAGTTAGAAAATAACCAAAAATATAAAAAATACCCGAAAATATAAAAAATACTCAAAAGTATATAAAAATATTCCAGTTCTTCGGTTCTACCATCGGTTCTTGGTTCGGTTCCAGTTCCTACCCGATACCCACGATTCTTAAGTTTAGGAACCATCGGATATTTAGGGTGGAACCGAAACCGGAACCGTTTTTTTCGGTTCTTCGGTTCCGGTTTTTCGGTTCCGGGTATTTTGCCTAGGCCTGTAGTAAATAGTTAAAGACTGAAACAAACATACATAAAAAATTGATAACAAAATCAACACATAAATAAAAGGGTACAAGAAACCACATAACAAAGAAGTACACACCTCTTAGGTTTATTATAAAAAACAAATTTTACAATGAAGGAAACAATCAAACATCTTAATAACATAGCAATCTCTCTGTCCTTTGTCTTTGATCATCACCAATAGTATCTCCTCTTTGGTTCATCCCAAAGATCAAGCGCGAAGTTTCTAGCATCATTCTCAATACTTGCTTGTATCTTCAAAGCCGCCATTTCGTCTTTAGCCTTCATCAAAGACTTTAGCCTAGAAGCCGGCGAACTCGCCTCTCCTTCATCCTCATCCTCCTCTTCACTAGATTCTTGATCTTCATATGTCGCACAAGAATGTACATGTGTACCATAATCACATTCTTTGCAATAATACACCCATAGATCTTCCGAAATAGTATCTTCACAAGCACTACAAGTGAAGATTGTGCCTTCATGACCTTTGCTTGGTGTGCAATAAAGAAGAACGAGTGGATGTTCATGATCTTCGCACTCTATAGTTTCGTGGAAATTCGCACATCCTACATGGAGATTGTACTTACATTTTGAGCAATGGTACGTGAATCCGGATCCGTATTGGTCACACGCGTGACACGTGTAGATATAACTATCATCTGGTGGGAAATAAAGCAAGGTCAAAGGGTGGTCTTTATGAGATTTGTGATTGATTTCGCTAGGTAGGTCGAAACATGACTTGTGCAAGAAGAAATCGCATTCCGACTTTATACACTTGAATGCTTGTCCGATTAGGTCTAGTTCGCATCCGGAGCATACAATTTCGTCCTCTTCTTTGGATTTATAGACCCGTAATGGATGATTGTGGCTCGGATGCCTCACGGATTGGCGAGTAACCGGTTTGGTTTTCGGTTTTCTTGAAGCCATTATTGAATGTTTTTGATTTGTGTTTTAGTTTTTGGTTGTTTTGTAGGCAAAGGATTTGGAGTTATATATACCAAAGCTTATAGTAGACTTTTTGTTTTTATATTAGGTTCAATAATTATGTGTTTCGATTAATTATCAATCATTGAAGAATTTACAAAAATACACCTATTAAGCAATGCTTTACAAAACTATACCATATTTAAAATCTTTTTGGATATACACCTTTTTGAAGAGGTAAGTGATTCAATTACCCCTTAAAAAGACTTTAGAATTTTTTTCTTTCATTTGTGTTCAATAGTTATTGTTTAAGGTTTATTTTGGTTCAATATTGATAGTTTAGGCGTATTTATGAATATTAACTTTAAGTGGGTGGTTGAACAAAAAAAACTTTAAGTGGGTGTAGATTTGTAAAATGCCTACACGTGTATTTTTGTAATTTTTCCTTAATCAAGTTGTATCATGCCATATATTTCACTAATTAATAATTTTTATCATGTCACACACACTGACACACACATATATATATATAAATATAGACGACCTTTGACATTTGGTATGCAAAGTTAAGTGATTATAAATCAAGTTGTAAGATATTCTTCAACGCGTTTTGGTTTATATTTGTAAGACTAAGATAACTTGTAGAAATAAAGATTATAATTTAACATATAGTTTAGAAACTTGACCATATATCTTATTATATAAAAGTGAGCGCCTTTAACATCAACACGACACGTGGACAAATTCTAACTCGAGAGATCATGACGCGACGCGTGTCATATTTAATTCATTCAAATATCGACATTTTTCATTATTTAAATAAGGATTCAAATAAGGAATAAATAAAATTATAACAAAATCACCCAATTTTATTAGAATAATGTTTAAGTAAAAAAAAGTAAAAAAGATAAAAAATGAAATCATCCACTTAAAAGTTACAACTATTCGAGTAAATAAAATTAACAAAATGAAATCTATTAGAAAAGGAACGTTTATTTCTATTCGAACAAGGAAATAATGAAAAAGTTAAGCTATAGCATATCACAAAAAAAAAAATATTAAGGAAGACAAAAAAAACACCTTAGAAAAAGAAAAAAATACTATTAAGGAAAAATTTAACAAAAAGTAAACAAAATAAAAACTTCTTAAAAAATTGAACACTTGATATTATTCGAATAAAGAAAAAAGAAAAAAAAGAAATCTATTAGAAAAAGAACGTTGATTTCTATTTGAATAATAAAGAAAAATAAACAAAAAAGAAAGCTATAACAAATCAATATCTTACTAACAAAGTTTATATTATACAAATCATATATATGTATTATATTTAAAATCATGTAGAAAATATTTTAAATCATATATATATATGTATTATATTTAAAATCATGTATTTTAAATTATCATTATTTAAATCAACAATGATAAATTTATATTTTATATTATACAAAATATTTATTTATAATATATATAATATTTTTTATCATACATGTGTAATGAGATATATGAAAAATATGGATAACTTTGATGTACGTATAGTAAAACTATATCCATTTTTTTTTTTTTTTTTTGATAAACCGTAGGAGTTTCGGACCTTCGGCCTTTAATCTTCTCCGGTGCCCGGAGCCAGCCGTTGATAATACCACGTTAAAGGTTATTAAACTATATCCATTTTTAAAAGGTTATTCTAATCAATGGGAATTGTAACAATTTTCTCAATATTGTATAAAATATTATTTAAAATGGTTTTCTAATTTGTTATTTTTACTTTTACGGGTTTATAACTAGAGGAATTCACAAAACTACACCCTTTCAACCCTCCCTTCACAAAACTACACCTAATTCAATATTTTCACATATTTACACCCTTTCAAAATTTTTAAAGCTTGATTGACCCTTTAAAAAATCACCAAAATTAAAATATTTTCATTTGGGTTCGCTAATTAGTGTTTAGGGTATAGTATTAAGGGGATAGGATTGTGTGGGTAGGGTTTATTTGAATTTAATTTTGAGTGTTTAGGTGTAGTTTTGTGAAGTATTTTGGAAATGGTGTAGTTTTGTGAAATGTAATTCAAATGGTGTAGTTTTGTGATTCTCCCTTATAACTATTGTATTATAATCTCGTGTATACGTGGGTCTTTATATAGTATGAAATAAGGTTTAGGTAGGTTAATGGGCCTGATTGGTTGTAGTTGTAGCTTTTGATTTTTGCTGTAGAAATCTGGCTGTAGTTTTTTTTTGTTGTAGCTTTAAATTTTATTGCTGTAGGATTTTGACTCTGGAAATTGAGCTGTCATTTTTTAAAATAAAAGCATGATTGCGCAACTGTAGTTTTTTTTTATGTCTAGTAAATATAAATAAATTATCAATACAATAAAATAAAGGGATAATCACAAAACTACACCATTTGAATTACATTTCACAAAACTACACCATTTCCAAAATACTTCACAAAACTACACCTAAACACTCAAAATTAAATTCAAATAAACTCTACCCAAACAATCTTACCCCCTTAATATTATACCCTAAACACTAATTAGCGAACCCAAATGAAAAAAATTTAATTTTGAAAGGTTAAATCAAAATTATTAAATTAGGTTAAATCAAGCTTTTAAAATTTTGAAAGAGTGTAAATATGTGAAAATATTAAATTAGGAGTAGTTTTGTGAAAAATGGTTGAAAGGGTGTAGATTTGTGAATTCATCGAAAATAAATTAATCGTTACATGTAAATTAACTAAAACATGTAAACATATGTTTTAGAATATAAGAATATATTTCTGAAGTTATAACTGAAGTTATATATTATATATATTTTCATTTGGGTTCGCTAATTAGTGTTTATGGTATAATATTGAAAGTGTAGGGTTTTGTGGGTAAGGTTAATTTCGATTTACTTTTTAGTAATTAGGTGTAGTTTTGTGAAGTTATTTTAAAAGGTGTAGTTTTGTGAAGTTATTTTAAAAGGTGTAGTTTTGTAATTCTCCCTTAGTTTTATACTAGGTGGTTTTTCGGGCGGAGACAATAATTTTTTATTTATAAAATTTGTATACAATATAAATTATAGGATAATTTCCAAAAATACCATGGCAGTTTTTTGGACAAAAATAGCATCATAAGTTTTTTTTTCTTAAATGCCCTTAAAAAGTTTTTTTGGACAAAAATACCACAAACTTAAAATTAACTTAAACCTTCAAAATTAAATCAAAATCCTCAAAACTAAAATCTATCCCCTTCAATATTATACCATAAACAATATATATAGCGAACCCAAATGAAAAAATATAAGTTTTAAAATGTTAAAATTATATTTTTGTGTTTACGGTATTTTAGTCCAAAAAAATTTTTAATGGTATTTGAGGAAAAAAAACTTTTAAGTTTTTTTGTCTAAAAAACATTTTTTCATGTTATTTTGAGGAATTTCTCTAAATTATATTTATAACTATTAAAATTTATCTTTAGATTTGTGTTTATTTTTGAGGAATTCACAAAACTACACCCTTTCAACCCCTCCTTCACAAAACTACACCTAATTTAATATTTTCACATATTTACACCCTTTCAAAATTTTAAAAGCTTGATTTACCCTTTTAAAAATCACCAAAATAAAAAAATTTTCATTTGAATTCCCTAATTAGTGTTTAGGGTATAATATTAAGGGGGTAGGATTGTGTGAGTAGGGTTTATTTAGATTTAATTTTGAATGTTTAGATGTAATTTTGTGAAGTATTTTGGAAATGGTATAGTTTTGTGAAATGTAATTCAAATTGTGCAGGTTTGTGATTCTCCCTTTATTTTTTCAAGTTGAACTAATTTTCTGTTTTATATGTTATCCGAGTTCGACATAATTCCCGTACTACATCCAAAACTATATATAGTTATATACACACTTATATAGTGATACAAAATAAATTAAACTGTACCTTGCGCGGATATATATTTCCCTAATTATATAAAAAATTAAATTAGAATTTTTGTGAAGTAGTAGCAATGTTATGAACATAGTTTTTTGTGCAGAAGAATATAAAATACCAATTGATGAATTCTCAAAAAGTATAAAATCTGTTTATACAAAAAATAATTAGCAACCGAAGAATACAAAATACAAATATTAAAAATTCTAACAAAAAAGAATCCACCCCCTAACAACAATGTATAGTTGTGTGTTATCACATAATTCTTATGTAAGTATATATTGAGAATTATGAATAAACTTTATTAGGTTTATAAGAAATTGTTAATAATAATTTGATATAATAAATTAAAGGATTATTGCAAGTAGAAAGTACAAGGAATTATAAAACAAATTGGTCAACATCATAAAAAATGGAGAAATTCACAAAACTACACCCTTTCAACTCTCCCTTCACAAATCTACACCTAATTCAATATTTTCACATATTTACACCCTTTCAAAAATTTTAAAGCTTGATTTACCCTATAAAAATTTACCAAAATTAAAATATTTTCATTTGGGTTCGCTAATTAGTGTTTAGGGTATAGTATTAAGGGGGTAGGATTGTATAGGTAGGGTTTATTTGGATTTAATTTTGAATGTTTAAGTGTAGTTTTGTGAAGTAATTTTGAAATGGTGTAGTTTTGTGAAATGTAATTCAAATGGTGTAGTTTTATAATTCTCCCAAAAATGCTACGTGGATATTTAAATACTAGGTGACTTCTCGCGCCATGCGCGACGAATAAATTTTAAAAATAATATAGTTTGAGGTAGAGATGGATAATGATAATGAGGTTTAAGGTTTATTATAATAATATTTACAATTTGATTTATTTTTTGTTTCGGTTATAAAATTTATACTATTTTTTTATTTACTAAATTAAATTCAGTTTTAAAGTGTAATTTTTTGTCATGAATTAGTCTACTCGTAACCATGTTAGTTTTCAATATAGACTTGATCGAGGAACTACAACTATTATCTCGAGACTTTCGTATCATGGACAATATTATAATTTGTTATAATTTAAACAATATTTTTTCCAAAATCTCTAAAATCTTTGTTATAGTATTTTCCCAAAATCTCGAAAATCTTTGTTATTAATATATTTCCAAAATCTCAAAAATCTTTGTTAGAAGTACTCCATATAATATTTTTAACACTATATATAATAACTCCTAGATTATAGGAGAAATAAGAACAAATTTATATGAAAATTTTCGAAAATAAAAAAAGTTAAAAATTAAATTATCATAATCTTTATGAAAAATATAATCTAGGAATTATACGATCTCATCAAATAAATGTATATCTTCTTATCTATATTATTATTTTTGAAGTAGTAATTTGAACATGTCCAAAAAATCACTCAATATTACACATTATGCCATTGAGTATAAAAGAAAATAATTTTGATAAATTAGGTAATAAAAAGGATTCGGATGGTGTATTTTTGTAATTTCCCACAAATTTATATGGCGCGTGAATATTTCTTTACCTAATTCGGCTCTATAAACTAAATATTTGACAATAAATTTTGTTCGCAAAACTTCCTTTAATCAACGTATAATAATTTGGAAAATCATATCAAATATGATTTTTTCCTAACAAATTTATGGATATTATTTTTAGTAAAAGTTATTACGAAAATTGCTTTATTGTCTAATTAAAAGTTACATCTTACCTTAAAATATCTTTGTATGTTAAAATTCTTTTTGATAAATATTATATAGGGAGAATTACAAAACTACATTTTTTGAATTACGTTTCACAAAACTACACCTTTTATAAATTTCTTCACAAAACTACACCTAAACACATAAAATTATATCCAAATTAAGCTCACCTATACAACCCTACCCCTTTAATCACTATACCCTAAACACTAATTAGCGAACCCAAACGAAATTTTTTAATTTTTGTGAAGTTTTAAAGGGTAAATAAACCTTTTAAAATTTTGAAAGGGTGTAATTATGTAAAAAAATTGAATTAGGTAGAGTTTTGTAAAGGAAGGGATAATAGTTTTGTGAAATCCTCTATTATTTATAACATGGGAAGATATTATACGATCTTTTAGTTCTTTTTGGTAAACATTATTTGAATATAATTTAAAAAAATGGGGAGATATTTTTTACATCAAAGTTTAATCCTACTATTTTCTGGATCTTCATATATTCGAAAGAAATATGTTTGATTGCTTCGTTAAAGGAATATTATCAAACGAAAATGTTTGTGTTAAAGAGTTCTATTTTCTAACAATTTTCTTGTTAAAGGACTATTTTTTGGATTTTCATAAATCTACTTATATCATGCAAGAGTTCTATGTTCGTAATCAAAATGAAAAGAATATTAAAAACTTTATTTTATTGATTTATTAGAGAATCCTGATTTTTTTATTAAACTTTTATCATTGTGAAAATTAAATTTTCGAAAACAAAAGATTGTATGAATAAAAAATGGTCATATTTAACATGATATTTCACATAGCGTTTTCACTTAGATCTTATGTTTAGGCCTTGAAAGATGTTTAGTGATTTTAAATAAAATGATTAATGATTTTTCCATGTTGTATATTCTATTGGTTGTTAATGATTCCTTCTGCCATGTCACCATTTATTTGTCGAAACTCATTCTGGTGTCGACACGTAGGATTTTAAAGGAAAATCACTTCCCAAATAATGTCTTAGGGATTTAGTTATTTATAGGACAACTAGGTAATTTCTCGCGCCATGCGCGATGAATAAACTTTGAAAATAATAAAATTTTACGTAAAAGTGGATAATTATGTTTAAGGTGTAATATAAGAATATTTGTAATTTGATTTACTTTTAGTTTTGGATATAAAAATTTTCAATTTTTTTATTTCAACTCCACTCAGTTTTTGTAGAAATATATTAATAAAAGTATTCACATAAACGGATCCGGATATCCTTCAAAAGTCAACGGGTATTCTCTGACCGAATATTCGTCTAATGGATCTGAATTCGAGTCATTTTTACGGATTTAGTCATATGCGAATCCAGATATCTTAAAAAACGGATATCTGGATCCGGTTCACCATTAATATGCGGTGTATATTTGTAGGGTTGTGGTGACGTTAAACATTTTAATACTGAGATTTATTGTTATATCCATTTCATAATAAATATGGTTTTAAAAATTTCTTTTATTCCATCGATTTATTCTTTTTAATTTTTGATTGAAAATTTTAATGCGTTTTGACTTTTTTAACCAATAAAATTTTATTACATTTTTCTATATTTGTTGTACTCTATATATATTTTTTTAAAAAAATAGAATTTATATTTTAAAGTATTTTTTATTTCATTTGTTTTTCCATAAATGATGTTTGAAATTTATTATAATTATTACGCCTTAAAAGCTTTTTTTATTTTTTCTATTAATAAATGTTTTTTCCATGTCACGTTTTTGATTGATTATTAAAGATCCTCTTGCCATGTCACAATTAATTTGTTGAAACTCATTGCGGTATTGACATGTAGGATTTTTCACAAAAATCACTTCACAAATAATGTCCATTTGATTGATTATTTGTGTGTGTATATATATGACCTAACTCATAGATGCGACGGCTCGCCACTCACATGATTATTTATTGGCCCATTTGATTTTGAGTTATTGGATTTTAACCTATTTGAAAACATATCGTTACATTGAATTTAACATGTCATCTTTAACTTACCATTTTTAAACAAATAATAACGCAATCTCATCATTTTTTTGCTGAAATTGAATGTGGTGCTGACACCTAAGCATTTTTGTGAAAATCACTTCACAAATAATGTCTTAGGGATTTGATTGATTATTTGTGTGTATATATATGAGCTAACTCATAGATGCGACGGCTCGCCGCTCACATGATTATTTATTGGCCCATTTGATTTTGAGTTATTGGATTTTAACCTATTTGAAAACATATCGTTACATTGAATTTAACATGTCATCTTTAACTTACCATTTTTAAACAAATAATAACGCCATGTCATCATTTTTTTGCTGAAATTGAATGTGATGTTGACACCTAAGCATTTTTGTGAAAATCACTTCACAAATAATGTCTTAGGGATTTGATTGATTATTTGCGTGTGTTTATATATGAGCTAACTCATAGATGCGACGGCTCGCCGCTCACATGATTATTTATTGGCCCATTTGATTTTGAGTTATTGGATTTAAACCTATTTGAAAACATATTGTTACATTGAATTTAACATGTCATCTTTAACTTACCATTTTTAAACAAATAATAACGCAATGTCATCATTTTTTTGCTGAAATTGAATGTGGTGCTTACACCTAAGCATTTTTGTGAAAATCACTTCACAAATAATGTCTTAGGAATTTTTGTGAAAATCACTTCACAAATAATGTCTTAGGGATTTGATTGATTATTTGTGTGTGTATATATATGAGCTAACTCATAGATGCGACGGCTCGCCGCTCACATAGATGCGACGGCTCGCCGCTCACATGATTATTTATTGGTCCATTTGATTTTGAGTTATTGGATTTTAACCTATTTGAAAACATGTCGTTACATTGAATTTAACATGTCATCTTTAACTTACCATTTTTAAACAAATAATAATGTCATGTCATCATTTTTTTGCTGAAATTGAATGTGGTGCTGACACCTAAGCATTTTTGTGAAAATCACTTCACAAATAATGTCTTCGGGATTCTTATGAATACCACTAAAAAAATCTTATTTATATCCCTCTTGTGGTTTAATTTTTTTATTATAATAAAGTAAACGTAGAATAAAAAATAATCACTATCTTAAAGAAAATATAAGAATAGTCAAATATTTGTAAGGGGGAAGTGGTTTTGGCCTCATAATATTCACAAGTCCACGTGATGCATGCAAAACTATCCCATCCTGAATCGATTTCCAACATCTACGATAGTGTATGAATAATTAATGAACCGGTCTCTTGTGACCAAATGTGAAAAATGACTTTACAAAAAATAATGTTTAGGGGATGTGATTGAAATTGAATTCAATATTTTAACATACTATATACATATATATATTACATCGTATTAATATTTAGACATTTCATCTATATATCTTTGACGTATATGCGTATATATACCAATATGATTGAAACTATTTTGACAAAAATAACGCCGACTTGGGTCAAAAACGTATGAACCTCTCTTTCTTGAATACAAAGAATGTGAATAGCCACCATAATCTAATGTATAAAAATTGTAAATAAAGTGAATAGCCACCATCAAATACTCTATAAATAGTCGTTAGATTCTTTTATAATTTTCATAACCTCCCAACAAAGAAAACAAGAAAAACAATAGAAATGTCGAACGTATGCAAAGGTATATCAAATCATTTTATTTGTTATTTACAAAATTTACCATTAAGCTTAATGTATCATAATTATCTAAATCAAACTTAACCAATAATAAACCAATTCTTTTTTTTTGGGTAAAAAATAAATCAATTCTCTATATTTTGATAATTAGTATATTAGAACTGTTAGGGAAACAACTAATTTAATTTATAAAATTTCACTAGAACTCTCTTTTATATGTTAGTACATCTATTTTAAAAGACTAATCTTATATCATATCAAATACTAGGGAAAGGTCCCGCGCCACGCGCGGGAAATGTCTTATAAACTATTTTTTGTTATAACATTTGGGAAGTTATTTTTAAAATGAAATTACGTTATTTTAATAACAATAATACACTTGCATATGTTTAGTTTTTAGTTGTTATTGATGACATCCAAGTATATATGTTAAAGTAAAAAAGCAACTATTAACAAATACATACAATAGTGGATAAAAAAAAACAAACATTTGTAGATAACTACACAAAGGCCATAACTTTTTCTTCACCACATTGATGATGTAATAGATAAGAATTCTTTCAATTTACTATACATTGCAATTTAAGTAGTCTCTTGGTTTAGTCTCACAGAGGACGCCATTATTGGTTGAATGAGAAATTGTTATAAACAACTATAATTAAGCATTTTATTAAAAAGGAAAAAAAGTATAATTATGCATTGTCCTCTTTTTATATTTAACACTTGTTTTTTCTTTGACAATAAATCATAGAAATCACATGCATAACCTTATTGTGAAATTATTTATAAATAGCTTCAGACTTCTGGCTTCTTCCTTATATTCTCTACTTATACCATGACTTCATCATTGCATCACTGCTTGTTTATGAGTAATTTATCAATCAAATGGTGAGTTGTTAAAATAGTAGCTGTTGATATATGAGCATGTAAGCGAGAAGGAGTAATTTTTACTTCTTTAGTGAAGAGAAACATTATCCCCTTTCATTTTTATACCTTTCACATGCCTAAACACACACACACACACAAAAGCATGGCACTAATGGTCAAAATATTAATCGTTAATATCTAAGTTATAATTATTAAGCTTACTTGGTTATAACATGCATACGAAGATAATAGATAAACGTTTTGTGCTCCACCGGAAGTTCACGAGCTACGAAAAATGCAATTAACTTAGTTTTTAATCTTCTCTTCTGTCTAAAATCTTGTTTACATCATTTTAATTACAGCAATATAATAGTTCCATTAGAGTAGAAAATCATTATCGATTTATTCAAAATTAAATTGACATATAGATTCAGTTTTGATCTTTAAATCAAATAAATTTTGAATTAGCTACTTTACCTTGAGTTTAGGGCGTTCACTTACCTTGGTTTTGACCAATCTTGATACTAACCTAAACTAAATGTGGCTCATTGTTCATATTGTTGCTGCATTCTTGTATGATTAACCGGTCCAAATTCCACGTGCAAGTAAAATGCTTGTAAATACAATAATTCCAATCGTGGAGGCACCATGGAAACAAAGTAAAAAGCTTATTGAAGAGTATTCTTTCAATATTTTCATTAAGTAACACAACACTGTCTGTTTTTGAATGCATAAAATAGCCTAAACAGAGTCATGTAACACTCTGTACATCTCCATACTGAATTCAGATTGGCCCACATGTCTATTTGTTAATAAAGGTGAAAGATTTATATAAAAAATCAAAATGATGAGCCACGTAGTGAATTAAGTTCTATCACTTTTAGTTTTAGTTTCAATTAATTAATTAATATAATAAATAACAATTTGTATTTTGATTATTTATTATATTAATTAATATAATAAATAAATTAATATAATAATATGTGTGTTTGTATAATAATTAATTTGATATAATCAAAATACAATTTATTAAATTAATATAATATAATAATAATATAATAAATTTATTATATTAATAATAAATATAATAAATTAATATTATATTAATATATATAATATAATATTATATTAATATAATAAATTGTAAATATATTAATTGTTTACAATTTATTATATTAATTAATAAATAACAATTTATTAATTAATTAATTGTTATATATTATATTAATTAATAACAATTAATATATATTAATTGTAATATAATTATATATTAATTGTAATTAGTTTTAGTTGTAATTATGAACAAACCTAAAAAAAACATACGGCATAGTTGCAACTTTTGGAAAAGTCTACATAAAACTTGAAGTTCTTGATCTGAATCTAATCCTCATCAGTGGCTAAGACGACGAGTGGTAGATCTTTTAACTTGTCAAGATCATCACGGACCTTACATGCAAGTTTGTCCCATATAGATATGAAAGCCTTCTCCCCACTGCGATATGGAAGACATTTATTAGATCTGTATTATATTTTTCGCGTGGAAAGTGTAAAGATAGAAACTTTTTCACCTTGCAAAAACACATGTGAGGATGAGATTGGAACTTGTATTGGGAGGAGATACTTTGTTGTCCACTTTTCCTGAATTGCGTATACATGAAACCTGGGCGACGATATCTAATAAAGAAACCCAGTAAAATATTAGTAAACAAATATAGGACAATTTTCATATATTAATGAGAGAGCATACATGAAGCTTTTGGGGTATTCTTTTTTTATATTTTATTACCAGGAAGATTCGCTCCTTTGTCCGCTAGGAGCTCGATGCTTTCGTATGGCAGGATACGGAAATGATGCACCGAAATTTTGTATTGCTCACCGTCTACAACATCCATGGTCTTCTGGTCGTTGAAAAAGATCCTGTAAGCGTGGTCAGTTAGACAGTAGGTCTCACCTTGTTTCTTGACATCAAAAGAACTTAGTGAGAATAAAAGCCCTTCTTTTAGTTTAAGCCTGAATTTATGGAGACGACGTGGGTGGATAGAAGCTTGTATAACATTAGCCTACAATCGAAAAACATTAACGCAGAGGCATTATTGAAATGATAGAGAGGATTTAATTTAATGTAACAATGGGGCCATGGGGTGGTTAAACTTCTCGTCCAAAAGCAAGCATTCAACGCTGAGCAGGACATTGTTGCGTTTAAAATCACGTGCTTCCCATGTACGGTAAAGGCGGACAACAATCTTCTTTGCATCATCGTTGTCGTTAACTGCATCAAGGGTGCAATATTCCAATGTTGGCATCTTTACTTTTTAGAAATATTGTAATGTATTATAAGAGAGCAAATTTAGAGAAAATATGAAAGGAAGTGATTTGGAAAGAGAGATTTAAGTCATGTATATAAGGGAATGCATATTTGAAGGGTTTTATTAGTGCGTCAAATTGCAGTTTAGAAAGTAACGTATTATGGTAAGTAACGTATTAAACTATTGATTTTTGTAGGAATTTATTATTGAGACAAATTTCAAAGTAAAAAGTAACGTATTAAATTATTATATAGTTAGTTAGAAGATATTATGGAAAGAAGATATTTGTAGGGATTGATTATTGATTCAAAATACTTGTATATAAATTTATTATTAATTTTTTGGAAAGAAATTATTTGTAGGGAATTATTTATATATTTAGTTAGAGTTATATAAGGAACCGTAAATATTATGTAAAGAAGATATTTGTAGGGATTTATTATTGATTCAAAATGCAAATCAAATTCAAATTATTATTGATTCAAAATATTTGTATATAAATTTGTTATTAACTTTTTGGAAAAAAGATATTTGTATTAATTTTTTGGAAATAAAATATTTGTAGGGAATTATTTATATATTTAGTTAGAGTTATATAAGGAACCGTAAATATTATGTAAAGAAGATATTTGTAGGGATTTATTATTGATTCAAAATGCAAATCAAATTCAAATTATTATTGATTCAAAATATTTGTATATAAATTTGTTATTAACTTTTTGGAAAGAAGATATTTGTAGGGATTTATTATTGATTCAAAATTCAAATCAAATTCAAATTATTATTGATTGAAAATACTTGTATGTGAATTTATTATTAATTTTTTAATTAAATCACAAATCAAAAATACTTACATTTAGTATTTTATGAACGGTCCTTGGCCGTTTTTTCTGGCCGGCGCGGTGGTCGGGAGAATTTCCGCCATAAAATCCGGCTCGATTTCCTTCGTGGAGAGCTTCGCCGAGAATTTCTCCCGCGCGGTTTCTTCCACGACGGTGACTCCGCCTCGTCACGGCGACGGATTGGGTGGTCGGCGACATGAAACCGCCATAAATTCCGATTAGATCTGCGAGGAGGAATATGCGTGGAGGAATATGCCATTAGATCTGCGAGGAGGAAACTGCGAGATCTGCGAGGAGGAAGAAGGAAGAAGAAGGAAGAAGAAGAGGAAGAAGGAGGAATCGAGATCTGCGAGGAAGAAGAAGAAGAAGAAGGAGGAAGAAGAAGAAGAAGAAGAAGAAGAAAGAAGGAAGAAGAAGAAGGAAGAGGAAGGAGGAGGAAAAAAGAAGGAAGAGGAAGGAGGACGATTCCAGAGAAGAAACAAATGAAATTAGGTTACAATTTTTTTGGACACGTGTCATGAGCAGAAGAAGCCACTTGTCAGCAGCTGAGGCAATGTTTAAAAAACATTTAGTCGTATTATATAAGATACATTGAAAACAATGTTTTTAAGAGCTTACAAATAGTTTAAAGCATTCTCTTGACTGCATCTACTAATCTTACATGCATGATTATCATGAATCTACTCTATAATTTAATAATATGTTTGAAGGGAAAATTGCAAAAATACAGCTTTAGTATTATGCTTTGCAAAAGTTTGCCCATTTAAAGTCTATTTTTATATATACATCAAAACACTAAATTTTGAAAGTATTTTAAGGTTATTTGAATCATAACAACTCTTCTAAAGTTGTATATTTTTTAAAAAAACGAAGTACACATATTTTACAGAAATACTTTAAATTATATCTTCACAAATACACATATTAATACTGAATCCGGATCATTCCTAAATACTAAATTTTGAATCCATATAAAAATTTTGATTCGAAAGAATTTTTAAAAATTAATATAATAATTTAATGCTTTAAAAAGCTGTAGTATTTTTGAAATAAATATAGTTTTGTAAAGTTTGATAATGTGGAATTTGTCAATTTCTCTAGAAACTAGAGGTGAAGGAATGAAGAGTTTTTGGCCTGAATTAGTAGGCAAAAGTGGTATAGAGGCAAAAGAGATAATTGATAGAGAAAATACAAAAGTGAAGGCTAAGATTATACATGAAAAGCAATTGTATTGGCCGTTGTAAAATGTGATAGAGTTTATGTTCGTGTTAATGATGATGGTATTGTCACAAAAATCCCTTCCGTTGGCTAATTTAAATATATTTCATTATATGTAAATTTGTGTGTATCATAATAATAATATGTATGTATGTATGTATGTAATAAGATATGATTGTTGTAAAAGTTGTAATAAAGAAACGATGCATACTATATATGCCTTCATTTGTATGTTTATAATAATAAGAATAATTACATTTGTATCTTTTAAATATGATTTTTTTTTATTTGTCTAATTAGTTTTTGACATTTTGTAATTTTGTTTTATGTGCTGAAAAAGCTAAGAAACCGGTAACTAAATATACCATATGCTTAACATATGTTTTGTAAAACTATTGTTTGATTTTCGTTCAATTTTATTTGATGTTTTCTATTTCGAAATATATATATTTTATTTGATAAACGAGATTTTACTCTCGTTCAATCGAATGCCTTATCGTAGTATATAAGGTGTCAATCCGAATCAGGAGCAATCAATGTACTAAAGTTTGTGAGAAATAAACTTAGTCTAAGCAAATTAAAGAATGGTTTGTTTTGTGAATAATAAAAAGACTAACGAGAAAACGAAAAAGCAATTTAACAAGATTAAAAATTCAATTCAAGGCTAAACAACCAGGTTGAGGTACTTAAACGGGTGATTAAACTTTCGGATTTTAAATTGTCTTTTTACGAAGGTAACTTCAAGGCTTTGAAAACGATTTTAGATCAATCCACTCTCGTGGCAATGATCCTTTTCTCAACAATTAAACTAAAACAATATCTTGGATAGTTTAATCGTCGAGAAACTTTAAGAACAAATCAATTTTAACCACTAAGCTTATTAACATAGATCTCTCGGTTAAGCTAGGCTTAGTTCTAAGGTAATTGTTCATGAACCTTTATAATCTCTCGATTCATTATTTGAAAAAGTCGTGAATATTGGTTGAAAATATGTGATTTAGAAAGTAGAACGTAAACTCGTGTTCTTTCGAAATTCGTGGAAACTAAAACCATGAAGCGACCGCCCTTCTAAGAAAAAAACAAAGGGAAAAACCAAGGCCGAATTAAAAAAAATACAAATGACACCCTAGAGAAAGTTAGGGAGACATTCGACCTTGAGGAAACGAGAAAAGAGAGAGGAAAAGAACCAGAAGAGGATGTTCTTAGTGCTTAGGAAACCTGAAAGGTAAGACTTATGTCTAGTGATCGATTTTCCCTTAGTGAGACCGCACTTTATTTGTTTTAAGAGATTAAGAAGTCAATTGAGGTGAAACCGTAGATTTTCGAGGATTAGTGGATTTAGAGTACCGTGAGGGTGATTTCGTGGTGGTAGTATGGTCTTAAGATTCAGAGCTGGTGTTTGTCTTATGTGGTTTGTGGGTTACTTTGGAAAGGATAGGATTAAGTGATGATGCAAATATTTAGAGTTTTTCAAAACCTCTTCTTCTCACTTAGTGTATTGTTTTGTTCGAGGACAAACAAAAGGCTAAGTCTGGGGGAGTTGATGTGTGGCATTTTTAACGTTTTAAACATAGGATTTAGCCACACAATTGGGTGTTTTATGTGTTTTAGTTATTTTACAGGTGATAAAAGGCATAGTGGCGTCCCATGGCATTTAGGATGGACTTATGGAGTTTAGGAATGCAAGGACGGAAAAGAAGGAGAATTCAGACGAAAAGCTTCAAAAAGACACTCATTGAAAGAGTTCCCACCAATGGATCTTTATGATATTTTACCACTGGAAGGGGACGGATGTTAGCTTTGATTTGGAGGTGATTTGAGATGTTTTAAACGGCTAGATCTGAAGTTATGCCAGTTTTACTGACGACGGATCAATCTGCCAGCAAGAGAAGTTTTAATTTCCTTTTATTTTAGATTTGCCGAGATATTTTCCTATTTTGTAAGGGAAACGTCAAAACCTATAAATACCTGTTTTTAACCTCTTTTAGAGGTGTGCTTTTATAATATAAGTTTTGGAGACTTTTGCATCCCAGAGAATTCTTGGAATCTTCGGTTTCGATAATCAGAGTTTTTTCTTATCCCTTATCTCTTTAATTTGTTTATGCTTTCTTTAATCTCAATTGTTTTGATATTCATTATGCTTAGTGAGTAGTTTCCCTTAGGCAATTAGGTTGGGGGAAAAAGGGTGAATCAATATTATGATTGATAATTGTCTAGCACTTAATAGATTATAAAACTTTTGTCTTAGGTAACAAGTTTAAAGCCTTAATCGAGTTGGCCATTCGATTATCGAACCTAGGAAACTTTATGAATCGAGAGATTATAAAGGTTCCCGAACAATTACCTTAGAACTAAGCCTAGCTTAACCGAGAGATCGTGTTAATAAGCTTAGTGGTTAAAATTGATTTGTTCTTAAAGTTTCTCGACGATTAAACTATCCAAGATATTGTTTTAGTTTAATTGTTGAGAAAAGGATCATTGCCACGAGAGTGGATTGATCTAAAATCGTTTTCAAAGCCTTGAAGTTACCTTCGTAAAAAGACAATTTAAAATCCGAAAGTTTAATCACCCGATTAAGTACCTCAACCTGGTTGTTTAGCCTTGAATTGAATTTTTAATCTTGTTAAATTGCTTTTTCGTTTTCTCGTTAGTCTTTTTATTATTCACAAAACAAACCATTCTTTAATTTGCTTAGACTAAGTTTATTTCTCACAAGCTTTAGTACATTGATTGCTCCTGATTCGGATTGACACCTTATATACTACGATAAGGCATTCGATTGAACGAGGGTAAAATCTCGTTTATCAATCATCAAGAGTTATGTTTATGATAACAAAAAATAGAGGAATTCACAAACCCTTCTTTCATAAAACTACACCTAATTCAATATTTCTACATATTTACACCCTTTCAAAATTTTAAATGGTTGATTTACCATTTAAAAATTTACCAAAATTAAAATCTTTTTATTTAAGTTCACTAATTAGTGTTTGAGGTATAATACTAAAGGGGTAGAATTATGTGAGTATGATTTTATTGAATTTAATTTTGAGTGTTTAAATGTAGTTTTGAAAATTGACTTTGAAATTGTTTACTTTTGTGAAATGTAATTGAAAAGGTCTTGTTTTGTAATTGTCCCAAAAAATATCCGTTAACAATTGCATAGAAAAAAATCACCACCTAATTTATATACTAGATTTTTTTATCCGCGCAATAGGATAAATTAGGTGGTGATTTTTATTTAGAATAAGTTAGTAAGTTAGTAAATTGTTTTTATTTGGTAAAATCCAATTCTAACATATTATAAATTATGTTTTTTTATCATTTTCTTTGGGCTTATATTTGTAGAATTTTTTTACCATATCATATTTTTAGGCTTTATTCATAAATTATGGGCTTTTGAAATAATAATTTACGGGCTTTTTGAAATTTTTATTCAAATTTCAAAAAAGTTTGATCAATTAATATATAAGATTCACGCACATGAGTAATATTTAGAAAATATTAATTTGATATAATTTTAAATTATTTTTTTATCGATGCATGCTGAATAATAATTTTTTAATCATATCTATGTAAGTTTTAATATTTAAAATTATTTTTATATATACCATAATTTATGTATGATATATATTGATCCGTCGTAAAATTACGCAGGGTGTTTCGAAAAGGTATTACAAATTTAGATTTTTTAAAGATTTTCGGATACATTTGGTTTTTTATTTACATCATCAATTCGAAACATTACATCATTAAATAATCAAAATTTTCTATATTTTAAGCTTTTTTAAAAAAGCTTTAAATATATTATAAATATTGTACGTTGGATTATCATAAATTTGAAATCTTTATAATATTTATTTTCCAATATGTTACCTATTTATTTATTTTTTTAATTTTAATCCTATTAATTAGGAATAGTTTTTATATTTATCTTTTTAATTTCTCTTCTCTTTTAATCCTGTTAAATAGAAATGATTTTTTTTGTCTAAAATTACTTTATATTAAAACTTATACAATGATATTACATATAATAAAACGAAAATGGTAAAGGCTTTTCAAAAATTCTCAATTAATAGTATAGATATGATAGGATTTCTATTCTATTAAAAGAGAAGACAAAACACTTCCGTGTCGCAACGGGAGCGATTATAGAATTTTTTTTTTTTTTGTATTTGGGTCCTTATATTTTTGAATAATTATTGTTTGACGAATCCTATAAATTATATTTTAGGCTCATCAAATTCAAACCCACATATAAAAATTTTAAGAATTAAATTTCTCCTACATTGAAAACAATAAAAAAAAAATTAAGAAATTTTCTATTATAAATAAGACTTTATCACATACGAAAACATTAAAGCGAGCCTTAGTTTAATGGGTCTGCGAATTTCGGTAAATGGATTGCTCATTTATTTATCGGGGTATGCATAATGCTTATCTTTTTCTTTGAATAGACGTGCAAAGTTTATTCGAGATCGGATTTTTCGGTTTAGAAGATATAGGATCCGTTCGGGTTATTTAAAAATATGGTTTCGTTCGGTTCGAATCCATTCGGATTCAGGTCGAGTTTCATATTTTTAACAAAACCTGACATGGAACCAAATATTATTCGGTTCGGGTTTTTTGGTTCAAATTTTCAGGTTTTTCATATTTTTGGTAAGAGTTTCGGGTAATCCGGGTTTGTTTGACCAAATTTTAACTATTTTATTGTTCGATTTATTACTTTTTGGACCAAATTTAATTTTTGATCACATGAGAATTATACCACTTTGACTAAAATAAAATATATGTTATTTGTTCATAAAGTGATGTTGAATATTTTCTCCTTATATACAAGAGGAGGATGAAGAGTCTTTGGTTTCACTATGTAATCCATAACATCACCATTACTCACATTTAACATATATATTTATGTAAAATTTGGTGGTTACACAATTGAGTAATAAAATCAATTATTAATTTTATTTAATTAATTTTATTTAAGAAGAAAAGTTTTATTTGACCAAAATTTAACTTTTTGTTATTAGAATTATTATTTTGTTTGACCAAATTTAATTCTCCTTTACATGAGAATTATATAACCAAAATAAAATATATTTAGTGATGATGGTGTCATTTATTCATAATATAAAATTTATTTCTTGTTTTTTTAGTTGTTTATAAATAAATTATTGTTTTTTTTGTTTCAACAAAAACTAATTATGATTAGTAGGATATGTTACAATTATGATTTTCATGTTGTATTATTTAATTTATTTTTAACACATAATATAAATACAATTATGACAATTATAGTAAGTTACAAAAATATGAGGATAGTAGGATATGTTGATTGCAATATTTAAATCTAAAATCTAAAAACAATATTATATGAGAATCATGTGAAAATCTAAAAATCTAAATCATTTGCAGTAAAGTAAAACAAACATAAAAAATAAGTTAACATTTTTTTTGAAAGAGTTAAAATGAAACTTTTAGTGAAGATGAATTAAAAATTATATATAAATAAAAAATAATAATTATGAAACTCATGTGAATCATATGTATTAAATTAAAAGAAACATAAGAATTTTTTTGCATTTATCAAATAATAAAAGACACATGTCAACAAATGAATGTGACACTTGTTGCCTTGAGAGTGAAACTTACAAAAAACATTCACAATTTTTTTCCATCTAGTGTAGGCCTGGGCAAAATACCCGGAACCGAAAAACCGGAACCGAAGAACCGAAAAAAACGGTTCCGGTTTCGGTTCCACCCTAAATACCCGATGGTTCCTAAACTTAAGAACCATGAGTATCGGGTAGGAACCGGAACCGAACCGAATACCCATGGGTAGAACCGAAGAACCGAAATATTTTTATATACTTTGAGTATTTTTATATTTTCGGGTATTTTTGGCTGTTTTTCTAACTTCGGGTATTTTTTATTATCCTATTCCGGGTATTTTTTTGTTTTTGGGTATTTTTTCAATTTTCGGGTTTTTTTCATAATTTTGAGTAATTTTATGAACTTTTTTGGGTATATTTTATGTTTTCGGGTATTTTTTTCTATTTTTGATTTGAAATACCCGGAACCGAACTGGAACCGAATTGGAACCAAAAATTTCGGGTATTTTCCGGTTCCTCAAACAAAGAACCGAACCGAACCGAAACCGATAGGAACCGAACCGGAACCGAACCGAAATATTGAAAAGTAGTGATTGGGTAATAGATTCAATAACCGAACCGAACCGGAACCGAAATTTCGGACCCGGAACCGAACCGAATACCCGAATGCCGAGGCCTAATCTAGTGTGTTCACCTAAGCAAATGTTATTGCTTAATTACATCTATAAGTTACAACAATTATACAATAATGTACAACTTATTTATTCAAAATTTAAACAGAGTTACAATGTTAGTTGAATAAAAGTAAAAATTTAATAATACAATTTAAATATGATTATGAAATGTCTTGTTGGTATAACTAGTATAACTTGATAATTTTTTTGTTGAATTTTAAGATTTAGAAGTTACATATTTTCCTTTGGGTTTGTAAATTCAAATCTAAGACATTTAGATTTACTTTAGGGTTTAGATTTGAAAATATTTAGTGTTTTGAGTATGCATAATACAAAAAGGTATGACAGACTTGACTTTTGGTCAAAGGCATCTCAAATTAAGTTGCTATTATGCTTGGTCTAAAAGTTAGGCACATGATTTTTGTAGAAAATTTTTATATAGCTAACTATGAATATTTTTGTAAAGTTTCACAACATAAAATGTATATTTAATTAAAATGAATTTCAAAAAAGTAATTTATAAGGGTTTTCTTAACTTATCATGTTTTATAATGCATATCAGCAACTATATATATATATATATATATATTTTCTTTGAAAATAAAACTAAAGTCACAAATTTTTAGTTTTAGTTTTAGTTAGAAATAATTAAATTCAAAAAATATGTTTAAAGTAAAACTAAATCGGTATATAGTATTAAATTAATAAATTGGTGATTCATTTTTAAATTGTAGGATTAGTTAATGATTCGATCCGATAATGCCTTAATTATTTTCAATTTTGTAAAAGAAAAATTGGGTTATTTTTTGCTTGTAATAAGCTTTAATCAGCAAAAATATGTGTTAAGAAAATTATTCATCCCATGTCATCGGATTTTTCTTTTTTTATTACATTAGTTGACGAATATTATAAATTAAACAGCTTCGTCAAAAACCCAACTCGGTGTAATCGGATTTAACTTTAAGAAAAACAGATCATTATAAAACTGTAAATTAATGAAATACTTAATTAAATTAATATAATTCACTAATACACATTTTCTTGTTTCACTTGGTTCTTGATGATAAATTGCATGAAGGTTTGGCCAAAAAAAATAATTGGATGAAGATAGTGATCATATCCGTCGATTTAGTCGAATCTCGACCGTTAAAATGTCAAAAAATGAATCAGAAATACATCGACGCTGGAGATCATATAAGATCATGATCAAGATGATATTAGGGTTAGGTCCAAGCCTTATAGAAGACTTTGTGATTTGCCTACACATTGTTACCGGTTTACGAATTAGATATATCAAAACCTTTTATCCCTTCTTCTTAATATTTTCGATTTATTGTTAATCGTTTTTTAATTGTTTGGTATGTTGGATCGTACAATAATTTTGGATTATTGTCTTTGTAAAAACTTCTGTCTAACAACTTAGTTATTATGAGAAACTATAATTTTTGAAACAAGTCGCAAAGTATAAATTTATAAGTATATATTTTATATAAATATTTTTAAATTTTGGCATATAATTATTTAAAATAAATTTGAAATTGTTTCTAACCCGTTTTCAATCGATTAATCATTTCAACTGATTAATCGTTTGAATCGGTATAATGCTAATCGAAATTTAAATTATTGTAGGTTAAGATCAATTATGATAATAGAGCATATCATTGATTTTACTAAACCTATTTAATTGTTCAAAACTCAAATTATTTATTTATAGATAGTGTTTTAACTAACATGTAGTTTTCACTATAAATGTGAAACTTTTAAAAATATATATTTTTTTAAAAATGTTATGGGCTTTTCTGTCAACATTTGAGACACAAATGGTCGGTCCATTAGTCAAACCTACACTATCGTAGGCGCGGGGAATCGTCCCAGGTGGGGTGGTGCTACCTGCATCATGTGGACTTATAATTGTCACTAGATCAAGGTTACTTCCCATTCCCAATGTTATAGGCTTTTTAGTTTATATTTTATGAGTTTTTTTTAATTTTTATTCAAATTTTAAAGTGTTTTCTCAATTCATATATAGGATTGACAAAAATACATTTAAATAAAATATCTTTATAAAATTACATGTTTCCAAATTTCATCACATAAACCACATTTATTTCATATTAGTATATGGTAAAACTACACTTTTATAGTAAAACTACATTTTAATTATGAAGGTTTTAAGGTAATTGCTTTGTCTCCAACTTAAAATAAATCTGAAAACATGCAGCTAACGAACATTATAATAGTAGATAATTAGTCAACGACATTCTGTTTGAGACACCTTACGTTGCTTTTTTGAATAAAGGTAAACAATAATTTTGCCCAAAATAACAAAAAAGTAAACAATAATTTTTGTTTTTGTCTTTTTCTGTCTCGACACTATTGGGAAAGGTTGTTCAACAGTTATTAGAAACATACTCATTAGTTCTTTGAATATTTATAAAAAGCAAACTTGGTTGTTTAGAGTTGTAATGTCAAATGTCAAAATCCATTTTAACTTTTAATTAAAAGTTCGTTAATATTATAAGTGCTTTACTGATTTTGTTTTCTTTGTGATGTCATTTTCAAGAATCTAACTAAATTAAAAATATGCTTCAACTCTACTCCACCATAGCCAAATCGAGCCAACTTAGTTGTTTAGATTTTTTTATTACAAAATTTATTTACTTTATTAACAATTCTAGTTTTTACCAAATTATTGGAACTCAAAGAACCCAACTAAAATGTATTAAGAGGTTTGGTTTGGATTTGTTAAATCACATAAATTTTATTGGCTCTTTATTCAAAATATGTTAGATATCCTGAAGCTGAACCAAAACCGAATGAATATGTAAATATAATTATATACTAACTTGAAAATATTACTTATAGTTAGACATGAATTAAAAAAAAATATACCTCAAAATCATAATTTTCAAGCGTTTAGTTATGTTTAGACTTAAAATTATCGAAATGTCCAAATTCATATAACAAAAATAAATTAGAACACTGTTAGGATATAATGATTTTAACTTTTGAAAATTTTGCTTTGTTATCTTTAAGCTAATTTGGATAGTTCGATTAATTCAAATATTTTTGGATAGTTCTCATAAAAAAATCCACACCGAATCAAACCCAACAATAATTTGATTCTAGATCGGTTATCATTTAAATATTTAAACCGATCCAAACCAAATAAATTCTTTAAGATAAATCTCTCGTACCACACACAAACTATTATGTTATAAAACATTTTTACTTTTACTTTGGTGTGTCATTTTCAAGAATCTAATTAATATATTTCTTGAACTCTACTCCACCACAACCTAATCTAGCTAGTCCTCATAACCTAATTTGCTTAACAACCTTATCCTCTCTCTAACAACTCCATCTCCCCAAAACTTTAATTAAACTCATTTAGTCTATGCTTATAAATTCTTGTTCATTAACTATATTCACATAAGCAAACTCACAAACTTTATTTCTATATACATTTTCTTTACATTCAAGAGAATTTGTAATAAGAACTTTTTCGAAATGAATACACATATGTTATGTCTCTTTCTCACGATCATTTTATCGGTCTTTTTCAATGTCGATTCACTAAGTCCTAACTACTATGACCATACATGTCCACAAGCCGACCACATTGTAACCAATGCGGTCAAGAAAGCTATGTCAAATGACAGAACCGTCCCCGCCGCACTCTTAAGGATGCATTTTCATGATTGTTTCATCAGAGTAACAATTCTTATATACTTATAAAATCTTTCTCATGCCATTTTGTTATTTAATACGTCTATGTATATGTAGTGTACAATATAACATTTATAAATTAATATTTAGCTAGTGCGGGTTTAGGAGAAGGGGTCTAAAATAATTTTTTATTGTTTGTATTTCAGTTATAATAAAATATATCCAAATTTTCAACAAAATATTAAACTCTTCCATTTTCATAACTATTATTTTTAAAAAAGACAAGCGAAAAGGTCCTAAAAATTTTGTTTTCTTTTTAACAAATCACTAATCTTATAATCGCCCACCCACGTGTCATGAAATATATATTTTTGGTGGGAACGTGTTATGAAATTTATTGAGCTGGCCATGTTAATACTAAATATATTCATAAACTTGATGAAATAATAATTTTTGGGTTCTAAATTCAATGTAAAATGTCTCTTTAACAAAAAACCATAAAATAAGAAGGTATTTAGAAGGATATATAATGTAGTCCCGACGTTATTTATATATATATATATATATGATATTTTAATGTAAAATGTAAATGTTGTTGATTAATTGATAGTATTTTTATTCATATAATATAAAAGGGATGTGATGGATCGGTGCTATTGGACTCAAAGGGTAAAAACAAAGCAGAGAAAGATGGACCTCCTAACATCTCATTGCATGCATTTTATGTTATTGACAATGCTAAGAAAGCTTTAGAAGAGCAATGCCCCGGCATTGTCTCTTGTGCCGATATTCTTTCGCTTGCCGCTAGAGACGCAGTCGCTCTTGTTAGTCTCTCTCTCTAAAATCTTATTTTCAAATTAGTTCAAGATATAATTTTTATACGAAAAATTAGCTATTATAATTTGTAAATATAGTCACAAATTACTTAACCGTGATTACTTTTAAAACACCACAAAAAACCCTAAAATTGCCACGGAAAAAATAGTTTTAGGCTCACATAACTATAAACATGGATTTTTTCCATGGCCTTTTATGTGTCTATAACCTCGTGACTATTTTTTGTGGCTATTTTTTACTTTTCTTTTTACGTTTTTTAAGTGGCAAAAGATTTGTAACTTATATGCGGCCATACAAATAGTTTATAATAGTGATTATAGTGATCGATGATGATTGTAGTGATTTATTTAAATTCGAGACCCATTCGACAGCTTTATTTTTATATGATGATATATAATTAATCTAAATAAATAATTTTATAAAAGATTGTTTTATATAGTGATTCTTCTAATAAACCATCTAAATAACTTTTGTGTGAATATTATTATTAGTCAGGAGGGCCAAGATGGGAAGTACCAAAAGGAAGAAAAGATGGAAGAATATCAAAAGCAATAGAGACAAGACAATTACCAGCTCCTACTTTCAACATTTCTCAATTAAAACAAAATTTTGGACAAAGAGGTCTTTCATTGCATGATCTTGTTGTTCTCTCTGGTATGTATATTACATCCTAAATTAATACCCTCCATAAATTAATAACTCGAAAGATGAATAAGTATATCCGGTTTACAATTGAATTTTTTTTGTTAACTTAATTTATAAATTAATTCAACTTTCTATTTAGTATAATACTATAGTTTCGACAATATTATCTAATAGATGTGTTGGCCACTTTTTTGGTAAAAATGTCCTAAGCAAACTACTTTTTGGTTTTTTAGATGGGTTATAATTTTTTTTGTTTGTCAATTCCAAATAACATTAATTATGTGGTGTAATATTACTATATTTAATAACTTATAGAAAGACATTGTAATATTTATAAAAAAGTGAATATGTTTTGATCACATTTAGAGTATTGGCAAAATTGTATCTTGGAATATCATATACTAAAATCATATGAGGAATATATATATGTGGTAACTGAAAAAACATGCTTGAAAATAATATCAAATTATTTTTTCAAAATGTCAGTTATTCAAATATTATATACTATTATATAATACAAAAAATCTAAATGTATAATGAAAATTTCAGGTGGACATACACTAGGATTCGCACATTGCTCATCATTCCAAAACCGAATCCAAAACTTCAACACACAAAAACAAGTGGATCCAACACTAAACCCATCTTTCGCGGCTAGCTTAAGAGGCGTTTGTCCCGCTCATAACAGAGCAAAGAACGCCGGCGCGTCCATGGATGTAAGCACGACATCATTCGACAATGTTTATTACAAGATGCTTATGCAAGGAAAATCGCTTTTTTCGTCCGACCAGTCACTTATGACATCACACTCTACTAAGAAACTAGTGGCCAAATACGCGAGTTCCAACGAAGAGTACGAAAGGGCTTTTGTTAAATCTATGATCAAGATGAGTAGTATAAGTGGGAATGGTAATGAAGTTAGGCTTAATTGTAGAATGGTTCGCTAAAATATCAACTTCTTGTTGTAGTAGCAAGCTTTACTATGTTATGTTTATCTTTACATTTGATTTACTTTGTGAATAAGCCTTTCTAAGATAGAGAGGTTCTTCATAGTAACTATTCTCGCTTGTGTGCTTTGTATTGGGTGTTATTACATGCAATAAAATATTTTCTCTCTCTTTGTATTGTGTTTTTAAAAACTGTTTTGAGTTTAAATTTTGTCAATTTGGATGTAGAAATCAATTCAACTTAAATCATGAATTCGTCATCTTCAAAGGACAAATAACCTACAATGAGAAGATGACACAAACATATATATGGTATCTAAATCAAGTAACAAAACCATTACACATATTTATAGTTTTTATAATTATTAAGTGTATTACACACATTATAATTATTAAGTATATTAGACCATCTCCAACAGAGAAATCCACAAAATTTCTTAACTATTCATTGGACCCATAAACAGTTGGTTTAAAAAAAAAGAAAAATAAAATAATTAAAAACGCATCAATTATGGGTCGCCACGTATCCAAAGGGTCCACTAAATAGTTAAGATCCAGATCTTAAATAAGAAATATAAGATCCAGATCTTAACTATTTAATGGGTCCCACCTGCTAAGATCTCTTTAAGAAACACTAATGAATATATTCTTATATAACTGTTTGTGTAAAAGTTCCCAGAAAAATCTATAAAATTCAAAAAAATCTAAAGGTTTCAGAATAAAGTAAAATAAAAATAAAAACAAAAAAATTTGTTCACAATTTAAATTCAAAAGTAGTTATTTTCCAATGTTTTCATTTTTTATGATTTTAAATTGTGAAAATATTTTTTCAAAGCTTTTTAAGTTTGTATGAGTTTCTTATCTATTCTCAAACTACCTAGATTTTTAATATATTTTTACATAATTTTTAAGTATCTTCTATATTATAAAAGTAGAAGGGGTTCTCTCCATAGAGTGACACATCATCATCAAAAATATTAAATACATAAATAAAATAAACTATTATAAAAATAGAAGGGGTTCTCTCCATAGAGTGACACATCATCATCAAAAATATTAAATACATAAATAAAATAAAAATATTATAAAAGTAGAAGGGGTTCTCTCCGTAGAGTGACACATCATCATCAAAAATATTAAATACATAAATAAAATATTTTTTTTTATAAAATTCATTTAATATTAATAAAAATCATTAAATACATAAAGTCATTTCATAATATAATAAAACATTACATTATATATAATAACAAATATATACAAAAAATCAAACATAGATATAAAGATAAATATAGTTTAAACATTATATACTCCATGACTTTACATATAATCTATACCTCTGTTACTAAATTCGCTAGGCGCTACGCGTGCGGACGACCAACGCCTAGCGAGTTAACAGAAAATCGGAAAAAATCGAAGAGTACTCGGGGAGTAATTTTTATTAATAATTTAATATTTTATAACATTCATAAACATATATGTGTTTTAAAAGTTCCAAGCTCTCTCTCGAGATCCTTAATGATATTGTCCTTATCAATATTAACCTCTGCCCTCAAAGCTTCCTCATGTCTCCTCTTCGTATTTTTTCTTGTTCTTGGCTTCAACTATAGCTCTTTTACACTTTTTTGGTCTTCTTTAGTTGACATAGGATAAGATAATACATTTCCCCTTACATGACCAATATGCTCTTTCATTCGGTAGATACCACTAGAAAACATTTTTCACCACACAACTTACATTTTACTTTGTCCATATACTTTGGATTACACAATACTCCATAATCTCATCCCACATATGTTGAGTTTCGCTTTAAAGGTTGAGATGTAACTATCGGTGGATTATCCATTGTACACTAAAAGAAGAGAAGTGATGAAGATTGTCGAATTTGATTCTCGTTTATTAAGGTGGAGTTGCTTTAGTTTTGTGATTTTGGGTATCAAGATTATTAGGGTAAATGTTGTTTAAGTGTGTTGTCAGCCATGAAAGGAGGAAGAAAAAGGAAAGAAAACAAGTTTGGATGAGGCTTGTTGTCCCACATCGACACATCACCAAAAAATTATTTCATGAGGCTTCAAGTCCACATAAATTATTTCATAAGGCTTCAAACCCATATGTTAAAATTTATTCAAAATTAATCGGTTAAAATCGCCGATTAAACCGATTACTCGGTAATTTTTATGATAAATCGTTTGGCCGATTTATTTAATCGAGTTGGCAAAAATCGCATCGGTTTGGTGCCGCCTAGCGATTTAACGGGCGCCTAATCGGCATAAAAGTTGCTCAATATCTCTCTGGGAAGCGACACGTCACTTTTTAGGCACTTCTATTCTTGCTGTGATTGGTCCCTTTGCTCGAGTGGGGCCCTCATCCTTTAATGTTATTTGTGCCATCTTCAAAGGAATTACACGAGAGTGAAAATTGTATATGTCTCTCTTCTGCAATTTTTCCGGTCCGCGAATTTTCTCTATAATCGATTTGTAATCTTGAGGAAGCTTAGATTCCCCATACGGAATCAGCCCACGAAGCTCCGTGGAAAGCTTTGTTAAGCTTAGAGAGTCTGCAGATCTCGACAGGATCCAAGTTCTGTGGGATCAAAGACACGCAATTTTCAGGCAAATCACCCAAAACAGGATACGAAGACGATGATGATGATGGATTGTTGTTGAAGAGAGACAGACCAGAACCCATTGTTTTACAAAACCCACCAAATAAAAATCCAATTTTGATGCGAAATCGAAGAATCAAAAACTCTGTTTTTTTTGGGGTTAGATTATATGAAAAGCTTAAGGCTTTCGTTATGGGTTTTCTTCTAATTTGAGGAAGAGAAGAGAATCGTGTCTATGAAACGAAGCAATATGTATATATACACATATACATATATATATTGAGTAATTAAATTATTATTTTTGTGAATAATCGTTGCGATTTTATACCTAAACTAATGTGTGTCTTTATTTGGTTTTAATATGTTGGATTATGGATAATGTTTTATCTATTTTAGTAATGATTATGGAAGAAGGATTTCTGGAGTTGAATGTAGTTACTTATCATCATCAACAATATTAAATACATAAATAAAATCAATTTTTTTTTTTAAAATTCATTTATTAATAAAAATCAAATAAAATACAATAAAAGACATAAAGTTATTTAGTAATAAAAATGAAACATTACATTTATATATACAATACAAATATATAAAAAAATTCAAACTTAAATATATATAGATAAATAAAGTTTAAACATTATAAATTTAAGATTCAAATGCTCCATTATTACACATATAAATAATACGTAAATTGTTTTCAATAATATTCTTAAACCAAATGTTAATAATCACTAAAAATATCAACCGAAAACAAAACCGCCATAAAAAATAAACAAAAACACATATAAATGTTCTAATAACATTAGAGAAAACAAACTATGGTGCAATTTAAAAAACGAGTTAAAATCTCCACGCAAAACATAAATAAAGGTATTGTGGACAAAAATAAATGATTAATAGTAAAGAACTAAAAAATATACATAACAATCTTTACTTCTCTGTATTAAAAAAGTTTGTAAATTAGATTTCATCACATATTTATATCATAATACTTTTGTGATATACTAAAATATTCATTCAAAGCTACGCATGAACAATTTTATTTTCATTAATTTGGTAAAATAAAATGGATTATTTATATTATAACTATTAAAGGAGAAACATTTTTGTAAAAAGGGCAAAAAAAAATTGTAATTACCATCAAATCCTACTACATATTTCCTTCGTAACCTATAATTTCATTTAAAAGATAAAACAACATGGTAATTAGATTTGGTGCTATTAAAAAAGCCCAACGAGACCCAATTTTATACTATTAAAAGTTACATCAATTATGAATGACACTTATGATATATACATATTTTAATTTTTGTAACGGGTCATTAAAAATCACAAATCAAAACTGAATTCACGAATAATAATTGTTATGAGTCTAAAATCAATTTTAGTTTATTTATAATATATATGTGTAGTTTTTGTGACGGATCGAAAAATATCAAACATAGTTTATGAGATATAATTATATAATCCAAGAGATCACAAACATATAATTCAAGTCTTCATCATAAGAAAATAATAAAATTTACAATATATTCATTTACTTCATGACACAAGATACCATCAACATATAATTAAAATCGACATTTTTAATATATGATTTACCAAATAATTTTAAATATATGAATTTGCAAATATATCTTATTATTTAAAAATTACAAAAAATTAAACCGCACGTACGTGCGGGTTCGTATCTAGTATAAAACCAAATACTTATTACAATAATAAATTGTTTGCAAAATCAACCTCAAACCGCCATAAACAAAATATAATTGTTTTCTGGAAATACTATAAAAAATTGAAATACATAAATAAAATTAAAATTTGAGAAAATTCATTTAATATTAAAAAATCAAATAAAAAATCATTAAAGACATAAGGCCATTTAATAATAAAATAAAACATTACATTATATACAATAACAAATATATAAAAATTAGACTTAAATATATATAGATAAATAAAGTTTAAACATTATAAATTTAAGATTCAAATACTACATGACTACACATATAAATAATACATAAATTATTCTCAATAATCTTCTTAAACCAAATGTTAATAATCACTAAAAAAAATTCACTAAAAACATAATTTTCATATAAAATAAACAAAAAACATATAAAGGAATTCTAATAACATTAAAGAGAAAAAAAGATGTAATTTAAAAACAAATTAAAATCTCCCCGTAAAACAAAAATAAATGTATCATGGACAAAAATAAATGATTAATAGTACAAAAACTAAAAAGAATACACAACAATCTTTACTTCTCTTTAGATTAAAAAAAGTTTGTAAAATTAGATTTCATCACATTGATATCATAATAGTTTTATAATAAACTAAAATATTCATTCAAAAGTTACGCATGAACAATTTTATTTTTATTAATTTGGTAAAATAAAATGAGTTATATCTAATGTCAAACCAAATACATATTAAAATAATAAAATGTCTTACAAAATCAACTTCAAACCGTCATAAACAAAATATACATATTTTTTGAAATTATTATAAAATATTGACGGATATCCCGCGCAACGCAAATACACCCCGCAGTCTTTGCTCGCGTTCATCGGGGACGAATACACTTTCAAAATCAGAGCCACTCCGGATACACTCCACGCGGAAAGCAAGACTATAGTGGTGACGCGTATAATTAAACATGACGCGTAACAACTGTGCGACAACCGGAGATCTACGATTCCAAAAATATCTTAATTTTCAGTGTTTAGCAACGTTTTTATAGTGTGTTATTTGACAATATCGTACACTATCGTAACCCGGAAGCAGAGAACATGACATAACCGAATTATAGATAAAAATTTATGATATCCGCACCCGCGGGTCTTGCCCTAGTTATCATTAATTTCAAATTCACTTTGTGATTCTTTTAGCGATCCGTAAGGAAAATTAAAATATGTATTTGATATTCTTTTATTTGTTTATGTTTTAATTAGCTATATATAAATTTAAAAATAAAACAATTTTAGATTGTTGTAGATATTATTCTTCGAATAATTCAAGTTTTTTTTTTTTATTTCCATGTGAAAACGATTATCAAATTTTATTTGCTAAAATTTTAATCGATTTTCATGTTCAAATTTAAATCATTTTTCATCAAAAACTAAAATTCTCTATTTCCTATACTATCAGACTCATTTAACACAATCATTAAGCACAACACTGAGTGTAAACTTTTAAAGTATTTAGCAGACGTACCATGAATGTCATGATACTGTTAAGTTTTATATAAAGTTTTACAGTTTTCCAAACAAATATACATAAACTTTGCTGATTAAGATTTTCATAGAACAATTTTTTTTGTTGGCTTCGTAAATATAAATAAGATTAGCATCCCCCTTCTTTATAGGGAATGATTCTCACAATCCATATTTTTCAAGTTTTGTATGAACCATTAACTACCATTTCCTATTTATAAAAGGTCTATAAAAATAGTAATATAAATTACATATAGCCATTCATCTTTTATTTGATTAGAATTCTTGAAAAGATACATTTTCATATTATAAACATGAAGATCAATCCATTGATCAGGCTCATTGTCCTAACTATACTTTTAACATCATTTATGGCTCCAATCAAAGTCAATGGCAGGCGAGGTGGTGGTGGCGGAGGAGGAAGCAGAGGTGGTGGATTTAGAGGATTTGGGGGCGGATATAGAGGTTTTGGGGGTTTTACCGGAAATAAAGGCGGTTCACTTGTTTCGAAAGGTAGACCGGCAGGAAACACAGCTTTTGGTGGAAATTCCAAAGGAGTTGTTGACGACGGAGATGATGATGGCGGATTTATCATTATTAGACCAATTGTGCAAGGCCATGAGATTCCCAAGGGAGCCGTAAGGGGTGGGGGAAATGGTCCCCCGCACTTTGTACTACGATGCGGAGAAGGCCGTTGCACAAATTCTTATTTATACAGATATGTTGGGCCACCGAGAAGAGGTTCAACATGTTGCGCGAATTTTAGAAAGTCCGGGCTATGTTTGTGTAAATACCTCATGTCCACGGATGCTAATTTACAAAGTCATATCAATGTTGTACTTCGAACTTGTCGTATTCCTAAACCAATTTGTTGATAAAGATCTAGAGATGCCTCTATTACAACCATGTCAATGACTTAAAGTATATATATTGAAATGTACGCATAACTCTATAAAAAGATATAAAGTTCAATGAGTTAAGAGTACAACCCCGCATTCTCTTATCTTCCATTTGTTACTCCAACTAAAATCTCGCTTCAAATCGAACTCAAATAGAACTTCGTTGTAAGTCGTGTTTGCTTCTAATTCAAATATGTATATATGATTTGTTACCATAGGATCTAGCGAAACGACTCGATTATTTTCGCCCATGATGCGAGAAGTTAACCACAACGCTTCCCGTTCACCATCGTCATTTTCGACTTCATTAACAATTAAGACACAAGCCTTAAATCTCAACGATTGAGGAAAATCCATCTCATTCAACTTTATTGTTAGGGAACTTCCTAAAGTTCGGTTGATAAAGTAAGACGGAACTTCTAGAGCGGGTAAAATCACATTTCGACTAGTCGACGACGACGATGTAATAATGAGGTTTTCAGACTCTTTATTCAATTTGAAGCAGTTGACAAAGTTGAGATGCAACTTATGTAGATTTTCAATAGAGGAAGGAAGTTCCACCAGACTTGAACCTTCGAGACGCAGTTCCTTGAGATTAACGACATTCCCAATAGACGATGGTAGCGTCAAGAGACTTGAACAACCACTAAGATCAAGTTCTTGAAGATTAGTGGCAGTAGAAAGATCAGGAAGCTCAATTAGCTTTTCAGAATCACTCAAATCCATCCACATGAGATTTTTAAGAGGCTATACCTAAAAACCGAAAAAATTAATATTTTAAAACTCATCCATGTAAAATATAAAACTAAAACTAAGATAGAGAGACATAAACAATTCCTTACTCGAATTCCTTCCCATAATTTCTCAAGCTTGCTACATCGCATCACAAGTTTCACAAGGAAATTCGTTTGAAATTTCGAAGGCAAGCATGTCATCGGAAAATATGTCCATTCTAGCAACCTAAGTTTTTGAGATAGATTATTGATACCTTGAGGCATATCAATATTAGCATTATCTAGTATTAAGAACTGGAGATTATTCATTCCTTCGAAAACTTTGTCATTTATAGTTAATTGTTCATCTATCTCGCCGAGATTGATCCCTATAACATTTCTGCTACCCTGAATAGAAGAAAAGAGATGAAAAATAGATTATATGGTTAGTTACCAAATGAACCTAAATGTTGATAATAACCAAGATTTTCTTGAACTAATATCAAAACTTACACTTGTATAAGCCAAGAATTCGGAGACGTCGCTAGCATCAACTAGAAACTCGCGTTCCCCAGGCTCATGAATGGATTGTTTACGAACAATTTCTCTGCCTAGTTGTTCTACCACACTATGCATTTTTATCCATCCATCACCCATATCTATGAAAGATTTATCACCTAATATACGAAGTTGTCTCCTAACATCTCGAAACCTCTTTATAAGAAGCTCTTCGACTTGCTCGATCCTTTCAAAGTTGAAAAGGCATGCTATGTGAAGAAATAAATCTTGGGTTTCACTATTTAAGGCTTCGTAAGAAAATTTCAAAATGCTCTCAATTTCTCCATCGAGATGATTTCTTAACATTGGTAGCTCATTTCTCCACTCGGACTTAGACATTTTCCGAAAGTAGGAGCCCATAACTTTTAATCCCAAAGGGAGTTTACCGGTGAGTCGTGTTACTTCCCAAGAAAGTTCCTCAAAACCATCTTTAGGTGAGTATTGACCGAAAGCGTTCATGCAAAAGATTTGCAGAGCTTCATTTAATGTTGGAAAATCGACATGATAAATATCTTTGATTCCATGTGTCCTCAAAATCTTTTTATCTTGTGTGGTGATGATAATGCGACTTCCGGGACCGAACCAAAAAGTTTCTTTAGCCATGGCATCTAGTTGTATTGACTTATCGACATCATCAAGAATGATAAGCACTCTCTTGTCTTTTAACCTATCTTGAGCAACTCCTAAATGAGGAACTTCTATATCTTTCTGGTGTAGTATTCGCGACATCAGCTCCTTATGTAAGTGCAACTTCGTATAATAGTCATCTGAACAAATCGGTCTCACAAACATGGTTTCTTTGATACTTTCCATAAAGACACTTAAATGAAAACTATCGGCGTGTTGCTTAAACAAAAATCTGGCGATTGTGGTTTTACCAATCCCAGAAGGACCCCAAATTCCTATCATCCTCACTTCATCGGAACTTAGACATAACAACGGTCCCATATTTTCCAAGTGAGTGACCATCCCAATTAAACCATCAAAATCATTTGACGGCGTGGAATTATTCAACTTGTTTGAAATATCATCAGTGATCGCTTCGATCATCGTTGCTTCATTGTCCCTGGAGATGTTTAATCAATGAAATAAAAACTACTATATACATTCACAGAGTTTTTTTTTTACTTACAAACCTAAATGAGAAACTAAAAAGACTAACCAATGGCTAGAATGGTAACCGGCGATTTGAGCAACTTCGGATAAAGCATGTATCCATCTACCTATCTCCTCTTTTGTTTTACCTTTACAAGTTTTTCTAAAAACCTTCCCAAAATCTCCGGTTTGCTTCTTGACTTGAGTCGGATCCACTTCATAAAAAACAGTCATCACTAGTTGACACAACTCCTCTCTGCAGTTCATGATCTCCACCAACTCGTTTAAACACCATGAAGAACAAGCGTAATTCCTCGACAGCAAGATTACCGCGATTCTTGATCCTCTAATAGCTTCTATAAGCTTAGGACCGATCGACTTGCTCCTTTCGATATCATTATCTATGAATGGTTTGATCCCTTTTCTTGTGAACTCCTTTAGAATATGACTAAGAAATGTTTTGCGTACATCTGCACCGTGGAAGCTAGGAAAGACTTGGTGTGTACAACTCTTAGAAAGAGAAGAAACAACCAATAAAGGAGATTGAGAAGGCGGATGCAATGAAGAAGAAGAAGAAGAAGAAGAAGAATCCACATCTTTGTTATCTTGATGGGATTTGAATTTTTTATAAAGGGTAAAGAAACCTAATGAAGCAACAAAAATGGTGAGACAAAAGAAAAACAAATAAGAAAAATCCATAATATAGTTTTAGATCTCACAATGTGAAAGATGAAATAACAAGATCCAAGGAATGGTCATGGAGGTTTCCTTAAGAAAAGTTGACCCTTAAGTGAAAAAGACTTGTACAATTTAATATAAAAAACAAATAATGATACTATATAATCATATTGTACACACAATGAAGCTTCATCACAATTTAATTAAACTTCGTGGCTCCAGTGACTAAGAATAAACCGACTATACGACTCTATATACGGTGAAATCATTCCTCGAGCTTACTTTGGACTTAATATAAATTTTATTTTATTTCATAATATATATTATTTATCCAAAGAAACTGTTAAATATTCATATTTCAAATTCTGACATTGATATTTGTTACCGTGGACTTTAGTTTTTCATTTTTTATTTTTGTTCTACATATAATTTATATATTTACCGTATATACTTCGTATAGTCGTCCGTATATATACCCAGACGCTATACGGTAGTCGACCATACGTCTAACTTATAACGTATTTTATAACACTGATATATACTGCCTAGAAGTTGTGTCAAGTTATAAGTTATATGTATAAAAGTAAATTATAGCGAATGAAATCTCGTCTCATAACAAATAATTTAATTGAAAGAAATAGTTTGGGTCTTTTCTCTCTCTTACAAGTTCTTACTATAATTAATATCATATCTTTTAACCAATCAAATTGCAAATAAAATGGTAAGGTGTCATTATATGGAGAGAGTTAGTCAACTTTTATAGTATAGATTGTTATGAGATTAAATCCAATTCAATTTATGTATAATTATAATTTGCGATGGGTCAAAAAATAACATAAATAATTGATAATATATAAATAAATTATATTCATAATATTAAATATACATAAGTTAGTTTTGAACTTTATATTAAATATAGTTCAGTAAACAATTTTTTTAATATATCTTATACGCGGATCAATACCGGATTAGCCCATAATTTATTTGTTATCTCGCACAATGTATAAATTGTATTTAATGTACTCTATGAAATAAGAGACTATATACATATAATCCAAGTTATAAATTTTTAATATATATTTTCACTAAATAATTTTATATATATAAATTTAAAAACATGCTAAACTCCGCACGTACGTGCGGGTCCTCGTCTAGTTATTATTTTATATCCTATTTATTTTTTGAGTTAATTAGCGTATTAGGTATATTTTAAAACATAATTTGCCAATTAGGTGATTTTGATGTAATAATTAAATTTTAGGTAATTTGTTTGGTTTTTGTACTTAAAATGATAAATTTACCCTTATTCACACAAAATCATTCATAAAAGTCAATTACATAAAATCATTCACGTAAATCATCCACGGAGGTCGTTCACAATTCATCATTCATATATATCATTCACGAATGTCATTCACAATTTTTAATTGAGTTATTCTCTATAATTATCCCAATTACATAAAATCATTCACACAATTTTTAAGTGGTATTTCTTTCTCAATTTTTAATTGAGAAAGAAATACCACTTATTTTATAATTTTAAATCAAGTAAATACAACTATTTAATTGAGTTATTATGATAATATTTAAGTTAGACGATATCAGTTATACGATAATAGAATTATCAATAACAAAAAAATATTTCGATAACAAAATATATATCGCGATAACAAAAAAAATATCACGATATAAAAAAAATCGGGATAACAAAAAAAATATCAACATATCAAAAGAGAAATCTCACCAAGAGAAAGAGACCTAAGAGAGATTCGACCGAAAAAAGATTCAACCGAGTGAGATCTCACTGAGAAAGAGATATGACCGAAACATCCGAGCGGGAAAAAGATCCGAGAGATTCGACCGAGAGAGATTCGGCCGAGAAAAATCGATAGAGATACGACCGAGAGATAGAGATAGAGATCAACCGGGAAAGATATACCCGAGAGACATCCGACCGAGAAAGTGATCCGAAAGATTTCAAAGAGAAAGAGCTCGAGAAATCTAAGAAAGATATCAAAAATAGAATGAGACAAAGAAAGAGATCTATAAAAAAATCCATGAGAAAAAGAGAAAGCTTTGAGAGAGAAGAAAGAGTTTTATGAAATAAAAACAAAAAACCTCGAAAGAAAGAGAGAGCTATGAGAGAGAAAGGAGGAGAGAAAAAAAAATCTTAGAGGAGTAAAGAACGAGGGTAAAAAAGTCTATGTATTACATGTCACCTAATTAACCGTTCTTCTTAGTCCATTCTCTATAATTATCCGAATTTTAAAACAATGATTTAATTATCTATATCACAAAATAATTAATCGTGTGTTTTTGTTAGAACACTTCAAAAATGACTAAAATAACAATTGACACAATTAACTAAACCAAATAAAAATAAATCTTTAAGATGACAATTAGTTCACACCAGTCTCTCTTCTTAATAACATTTATGATTAAGCTACTTAATGCTGGTATGATTGCACCTTGATAATTTTTAATAAAAATGACTAAACTAATAAAAGATAAATATTTTTAATTAAGAAAATAGACTTGGCGAAATCCACATTTTTATTGGATGGCTACAGTGTTGGCCAGAACACTACTAGAAAGTATAATCATAACCACAATCTATACTATAAAAGAAGGATTCTTTCTCTCCTCCTCTTGACACGTGTCTTCTGTATAGGATATGTACACGTTTTTGTTTGTTTTATTAATTCGATTATTGACACAATAATATAAGCCCAATAGGTAAAAATAAAGCCCAATCATCTTATACAATAAAACAACTCTCACCGACGTCTCTCCAGTCTCCACCATCTCCGCCGATTCATCTCACTATCGTCTTAAAACCAACGTTTCGACGTTTCTCTCTTAATTGCCACTCCTCCTTGAGTTAATAATGTCACCACGATCTCTTCTTAATTGCCCACTTCTCCGTACCCATGGAGCTCAGCTTCTCAGGGGCTATTTAATCCACGTCGTATAAACTTTTCGCTATATGAAAACAATCTCTTCTCCCTTCTTTTGTCTCATCAATTTCACAAAATCTCTCTTTAAGGCAATAAAGTAATAGAATTCAAATCTCAATCTCGTCATATTCTTCCAATCTATATAAGAAAGGATTTTGGGTTTCTACGTCACAACGAAAAAACTCTATGCAATACTGAATATATATACGATTTGGGATGTCGGGAATAGGGAACACGACATTGGAGAAGATGAACCAAGCGGAAAATGAAAAACCTTAAATCAAGCCTCTCAAATCCAAAAAAAAACATAAAGCACTTCGTAGCCTCAAGCGTAAGGTCTTTTAAACCAACAACTTATGAATGTTCTTTTGAGCTCTTCCCTCTTTTTTTGGTTGATATTAAGTACAAGTATTTGGCTTTATGGCCTTATGGGTGCACAAGTAGTTAATAGGTTTATGGCCTTGATTGGTTGGCAAATACAAACAAACAATGTGTATCATTGGGTTTGTCTACTATAACCCTTTGGGTGGGCTTATGTTTTTGTGATTCATCAAGTACAAGAGAAGAATTCGCTAGGTTGTAGTTTTAAGGCAGATAAAATCATTCCTGTGGTTGTTAAGAGTCTTGCAATATTCGAAAACATAATAGAACATAAAAGGATTAAAAATTAGATCATTTAATTCTATGACCCTTTCATCAATATTTTTGTATATGTGTTCAGATTTCTCCTTATAAATTTGATTTATCTTAAGTATCATATTGCTTTTTCATCTAAAGTAGTAAGACGTTTTTTGTTTTATTAGTATATAAATGCGGAAACAACAAAAGAGGGTGTAGAAGAAGATTGGAGGAAACCTTGGATGAGTTCACGAATAGGATTCTAACTTGGATTAAACACTTCGATAAGTAATAAAGAACTTAACCAAATGTGATGTTTTATTTTTCTTGTACTTATTCTTAAACATATATTCTTATTATTTAAGGAGTGCCAATTGCACCCTTACTTAACATGTATGTATGTTAATTAAATAATTATGAAGAAATGTACCATTCAAGAAAAATTATCTAGCATTATGATAAGTTAGATCAACTGACAAAGTTTGGAGAATGGATATTTATAATATTGGGATATTTTTAACATCACATGCATTTAAACTAGGTTGGGAAGCTAAGTCAATTCCCAATTAAAAATAAACTATCATAAAATAATAATAATAATATTATTATTCATGATAGGAGTCAAATTGTCATATTACAAGAAACAAAAATAGTTATATCTTTAAAGAAATTAGAAAAATAAGTAAAATAAGTAAATAAAGATGTAAAAAGTTATATAAACTATGAAGAGAAATTAACTATTAATCAATGGTTACTCATATGAGAAATATGTAAAAACTGAAATGATGTCATAATAGTATAAACAAAGAATAAGTAATGTAGATGAACTACTATTTCGGAAAATTCTTTGTTATCCGCAAACTCACTTTACGGGTGCCTATTACAGGTGCCTATATTCACAATTTTTCCTGGTAATGACACGTGTCCTCATATGACGTCATATTGGTTTTAAGTTCTCTCATGGTAATGACACGTGTCCTCCAATGACGTCATATTGGTTCTAAGTTTTAAATCGAGTTCATTTACTTTCTATAGCATGAATGTCACATTTCACCAAAAAAACTATTTTGTTGTTTAAAAAAAATTCAATTATAAGAAACTAAATAAAAAACAAAACAAATATATATATATATATATATATATATATATATATATTTATAGTTATAAGGTTTAGCTCATTTATTTAGTTTTCGATAAAATCTCATTTATTTAGTTCAAATAAATTTATATAAAACAAATTAAAAATACTTAAAGATAAAAATACTTAATGATATTTTACGTTTTAAATATAATTTAATATAAATACCAATATAATCATTAAATTTATAAATATAGCAACTTCAAAATTTTAGTTAGTTTTAATGTTATAACAAAGAAGAGAAAAACATAAACTAATTAATCTCCGAAAAACGAAAGCAAAAGATATTTAAATTATAAATATATTAATTTAAGTTACTTATACAAATCTACTATAAGGTTTTCTATTGATAATTGTCGTGAAATATATCCTCTTAATAAAAATAACTGTAAATATATTATATTCTAACTATACACAAATCAATATATTCCTCGTGAATATAAAAAACATATACAACATTGGAACATAAATTTATATTCATTCTTTTAAAAAAATTATATTTAAAAACTACAACATAAAAATAAATTAGTATCATTCCCCGCGCGTAGCGCGGGGTCTTCCCTAGTTTAATATAAAAAAAAAGAATTCACAAAACTATGTCATTTCATCATTTCCTTCACAAAACTCTACATAATTCAATATTTTCTATATTTACACAATTAAAAAATTTTAAAAGATTGATTTACCCTTTAAAAAATTACAAAAATCAAATCTTTTCATTTGTGTTCGCTAATTAGTGTTTAAAATGGTAGGATTGTGTGGGTATACTTTATTTAGATATAATTTTGAGTGTTTAGATGTAATTTTGTAAAGTGACTTTGAAATGGTGTATTTTGTGAAATGCAATTCAAATGGTGTAGTTTTGTAAATATAACCACTGATTCTTTACGATTTTTTCGTGGTTATTTCGAAAATTTATAGAAATTCACTATATTGCCTTAAAAACAAAAATTAGCTAACAATAATATTAGTCACAAAGATATATACAAGATAATTTTCTTAATTAATTCTCCAAGTTACCAAAATAAGCCATTTTATTCCCCAACTTCACATTAGGTTAATTAATTCCCCAAGTAAAGTTGACCAAGCCAATTTAGACATCGATTTAGTCAACGTTAAACTAAAGTTAACGGCGGTAATAACACCGTGACCTATTACTAAATCAATATCTAAATTGGGGAATAAAATAACATATTTTTGTAACTTGGGAAATAAAATGACATATTTTGGTAACTTGGGGAATAAAATGACATATTTTGGTAACTTGGAGAATAAAATGACATGTTTTGGTAATTTGGGGAATAAAATAACATATTTTGACAACTTTTCAAAATTGATATTTTCCTTAATTTTTAATTGAAAATTACACTCTTTCATCCTTTCATTTACAAAACTCTACTTAATTCAACTTTTTCTCTTATTTAAAAAAAAGTTCTAATTTTAAATATGAAAATGGAAAAACGTCAATTAATTGGAACTTTTTATATTTTTGTATTTTTTATATTTAAAATTAGAACTTTTTCCTAAAATTTAGTGTTTACATATTTCATATGTAGTTATTAATTTATAGAATATTAATTTATAGGGGTTCTACTATAAATTGAAAGATTTAAAACAACCAATACTATCATGCCACATCAACGTTCAAAAAATAAAAATAGAGAATTACAAAAATACACCCTTTAAATTAGTTTCTCAAAACTACACCATTTAAAATTTCTTCACAAAACTACATCTAAACACTAAAAATTAAATGCAAATTAACCCTAACCACACAACCTTGTCCCATTATCTTTATACCCTAAACACTAATTAGCGAACCCAAATGATATTTTTTAAATTTTGGTGAAGTTTTTTAAGGGTTAATCAACCTTATAAAATTTTGAAAGAATGTAAATATCAGAAAAAGTTGAATTACGTAGAGTTTTATAAATGAAAGGATGAAAGGGTGTAATTTTAAATTAAAAGTTAAGGAATTTATCAATTTTGTAAAGTTGCAAAATATGTCATTTAATTCCCCAAGTTACCAAAATATGTCATTTTATTCCCAAATTACCAAAATATGTCATTTTATTCCCCAATTTAGACACCGATTTAGTCAATAGTTCACGGTGTTATTACCGTCGTTAACTTTAGTTTAACGTTGACTAAATTGATGTCTAAATTGGCTTGGTCAACTTTACTTGGGGAATTAATTGGCCTAATGTGAAGTTGGGAATAAAATGACCTATTTTAGTATTTTGATAACTTGGGGAATTAATTGACGTTTTTCCCGTTAATTTTGTGGTTTTTTGACAAATTTTTATATGGGTTTTCTAAAAAAATTATGTCTCTTTGGTGAGATTTTTTAAAGAAATTCTTTATAATACCATCAAAATAATTTTTTTGTTTTAAATACCATTAAAAAGTTTTTTACAACAAAAATACCATTAAAATGTTTTTATATCAAAAATACCATCAAAAATAGTAGTTTACAAAATACCACAAATACAAAAAACGAGTTTTGAAACTTTTAGATTTTAATATTTTTTTTTGGGTTCACTATATAGTGTTTAGGGTATAGTTTTGAAGGGGGTATGGTATAATTTTGAATGTTTTGGGTGTAATTTTGAATATTTAAGATTTGTGATATTTATGAGCAAAAAACTTTTAATGGTATTTGTAAAAATTTCGAAAATGTGTGATAATTGTGTTAATTTTTTTTTGTGCTATTAATAAGAATTGCCCTTTATATAAATAACCACAAAATTTGTGATAAATCATCTTTATGCATAATTACTTGACATGGCAGAGCTGTTCAAATGTTTCTTCTTTTATAAGTCAGTATCTTTCTACTTTATAATGTTAGCACTCGGAAATATTTGTTTAATTTTGATGGTATAAATTTTAGAGAAATCCACAAAATTACACCATTTCAAATCCTATTTCATAAATTATCATAATTTAAAGGGAGAATTACAAAACTACACCATTTGAATTACATTTCACAAAACTACACCATTTTAAAATTACTTCACAAAACTACATCTAAACACAAAATTAAATCCAAATAAACCATATTCATACAATCCTACCCTCTTAATAATATACCCTAAACACTAATTAGCGAACCCAAATGAAAAGATTTTAATTTTGGTAATTTTTCAAAGGGTAAATCAAGTTTTTATAATTTTGAAAGGGTGTAAATATGTGAAAAAATTGAATTAGGTAAAGTTTTGTAAAGGAAGGGAAGGGAAGAAAATGTGTAGTTTTGTGAATTCCTCTAATTTAAATTCTTTCTATGTTAAATTACACCTTTTTAAATTATAAATGGTTATATTACTCTTTAAAAATTGAGGAATTCACAAAACTACACCTTTTCATCCATTTTTTACAAATCTACCTAATTCAATTTTTTCACATATTTACACTCTTTCAAAATTTTAAAAGTTTGATTTACCCTTTACAAAATTACCAAAATTAAAATATTTTCATTTGGGTTCGTTAATTAGTGTTTAGGGTATAGTATTAAGGGGGTAAGATTGTGTGGGTAGAGTTTATTTGGATTTAATTTTGAGTGTTTAGATGTAGTTTTGTGAAGTAATTTTGAAATGGTGTAGTTTTGTGAAATGTAATTCAAATGGTGTATTTTTGTAATTCTCCCTTTAAAATTTCTCTAAATTAAAATTTTTCATTTGGGTTTACCATTTAGGATTCAGTGTTAACAGGAGATATAATTTGGTGCGTAGATTTATAATTCACCACAAATTTTATTGCATATACGTGTGTGTTCTTTTACATAATTTATTAAATTGTAGTTGGAAAAATGTAGTAATTATATATTTCAATTAAACTAAAAAATATATCAATTTTTTTTGGTGAATCAAATTTGTCAAATTTGTTAAAATTGAGTAAAACTTATAACTTCCACCTAATTAAAGAATAATATTTTCCAACTAAATTTTTTTAATATCTCTGGTCAACATAGTCCATACATTGACACACTCTAAAAAGATAAGTGAAGCAAAAGACACACACAAACTGTTTTATTTTTATTTTATTTTTTTATTACAAAAATGTTAATTGCAACATCAACCACTATAATTTCACTTGCGTCCGTGTTATACACGCCCCACCGTCGTAGTTTAGGGTGTTTATCGGTAACCAGAGCAAGCTCCGGTGGTTTCTCGCCGGAGGTTTCTCCTCTTCTCCGAGCAGCTCACCATACCGTAAGGATTTAAACTTTATCTAACAATTTTTTTTGTTTTTTTTAATAATCTATATCTTACAAATTTACGCATTTTAATTTCTATATTATGTTCAAATATATTCTTATATGTATGGATATTCTTATAAATGCAAATGCTTTTACAAATTATGATCTAATTTCTTTTGTTTATCTCTTATGAGTAATTATTTGAATTTGTGCTAAAATTCGTAAACTTGAGAAAAATAATATACTTTTTTGAAATAAATAGATGAAAACTTGAACACAAAATTTTCGAAATATTTTAAACCAACTTTTGTTTGAGAATTATTCATAAATATGTTTTTTAATCTTTGGGTATATTTTAAATAGTACTAATGCAATATAGCTCTCTATAATTGATATCAAAAGACTAATAACCTCTTTAAATTAATATTTAATTCAAATTTGATTTTTAGTGTTATTTCTAAATCACTCTAAATCTATTTTGGTTGGTAAAATAGTATAATTTTGACGTTATTAATGTATATAGATTTTATTACATATGCACAAACACCCAAAAAAAAAACAGTGCTTGAATAAATTTTCTTTTTAATAATTTTTACAGGTTGATAATTATGTGAAGAGTGGGATGATAATTGGATTAGGATGTGGAGAAGCATCAGAAATGGCTATACATTATTTGGGCCATCAACTTCGTTCTGGTTCATTACAAGATATTGTTGGCGTACCAATGTAAAATCTTTTAAAATATTTTTATGCCTTTGTTTTGTTTCTTCTTGTTTGAAATCAAACAAAAGTAAGGTGATTTGTCGTTAACTTTGTAACAGGTCTGCACAAAGCGCGAGTGAAGCTGCAAAATCTGGAATCCCTTTGAAATATTTCCGGGATGAATTTCAGGTTAGCCCATCTCCGTGCTAGGGTTTGTCCCATGTGACTGGAAAATTCCACAATGTTATTAGGCGGCTATAGTTTCGTACAAGTATTATTTGAAATTATACGTATTATTCATGTTTTGATACCCAAAATTTTCGTGGCTGATTTGAAAAAATCTCGGAGAAATTACACAAAACCGTGAGTAAACCACTTGAATTTATCGATAAATTTAGTCATGATAATGCATAGTTTCCATTGGGTTTTTTTCCGTGACTTTTTCATGACTTCTATGCATCCTTTTCAGTTGTTTTTCAAAAGATTATGTCTCATCTTGGGGGTAATGTTTGGTAATGTGACTCCTATGTAGATTGATTTTGCTTTTCATGACGCTGATGTTGTGGAAGAGAATACACTTATCGCAATTATTGGGCGAAAAAGAAGATCACAAGAAGATGACTATATACTACAACAAAAGGCGAGTGAGCTTTTTATGAAAAAACGAAATTTTCATACATGAAAAGTTGCAATATATGAACGACATGAACTTCATATATTGCAACTCTTCATGTATGGAAAACCCGTTTTGTTTTCTACTAAAGATATACGGTCCTTAAAAACTTACAAAAAGAGAATAACAACGCAGTGTATTGTAAAAGCAGCTGATGAGGTAGTCTTCATGATACGGAAAGAACAATACAAGAGTGGTCTTGAAGGTTCAATACCGGTTTTAGTCCCATTGGTAAGATTTTTGGAGGTCTCTAGCTTGAAAAGTATCTTCGATCCTTTAAACCATCTTTATCGGTAGGGGTGGTAAGGGTGCTTAAATTTTTTTTTTATATTTCGTTTAATTAAAAAAAAATTAAATACCGGAACAATCGCGGGTCGCCACATGTCAGTGGGGCCTGCAAATAGTGTAAGGAATGATGCTTAGGTAAGAATTATTTAGGTTGAGTTTTTATTAATTATGCATGTCCCACATATTAATTAGGGGCTTGATAATGATGCTCTTAGTTAAAACCAAAACGAAATTGAGACTTTTAACTATTCCCTATGTTTTTTTATAGATTTCTTGTAATATCACACATATTAAGAAACTAAGTATTTATTTTTTGGTTTTTGTAAAAACATGTTTTCTAGATGAATAAACCAATATAAATTCATATTTATTATTAAAATATACAATTTACGGATAAAAATGTATTGAAAAAATAAAAATCTATTATTTAGAAATAAATTTGAAATCTAAAAACTCTTTTAAAAAAATGAAGGGAGTAAATTTTCACTACTTTTAGTTTATTTTTAAACTAAAAGTTATATTATATATATACATATAAACGGTTTGATTGTAAAAGTTATATATGTATCTAAAACATAAAAACCTTTTCCCTTGATATCAACGCTTGCATGTAAGGTTAAGTAAACCCGAAGTTAGGGCGTTATAAGACCAAATTGATTGCTTGCTTTTTTTTGTTTTCAGCTTAATTGGTTGGCTACAGCCGAAGAGATAGATGACATGTACTTAGGCGATGCCGAGGTGCCGATATAGTTCTTTTTTTGCTAATAATTTCCCGGGAATTTTTTCGGTTCGATTCAGTTATGATATAGCCTAATTTTTGCATGTTGAAAAGGTGTGGAGAAGATCTTATGTAGAAGAAGCAAGCCCACTTGGTGGTGACTTTCCTATAGTCACAAGTGATGGTCACAACATTCTTGATGTTATATTTACAACACCTATTCCAAACCTTGGTAAAAATAAATCGCGTGGGAAATTCCAAAATATACTATCAACAATGTTTTTAAGACTAATATACCATCACACGTTTTTTTCTTCTTAGAAAACCATTTAAAAAATTGGATCAAAATACCCAAAAACTTAAAATTATCTTAAAACCTTCAAAACTAAATCATGTCATCTACAAAACTAAACCCCAAACAATTTATAATAAATTGTGAATCCAAATGAAAAATAAAATAAATATTAAGTCGTTAAAGCTTTTTTCACTACAAGAAAAAATGGTATAGCCACGGCAAAAACCGTGGCTGAAATGCTATTTTCGTGGCTATATGGGCTCACATCCAAGGATAGCCACGAATATACAACATCTACGACCATATAGCCACGAAAAATAGCATTACATCCAAGACTTTTGCCTTGGCTATACCATTTTTCATGTAGTGTTTATTGTATTTGTGGTAATTTGGTAAAACAAGCTTTTTAATGATATTATAGAAATAGAACTTGTGATATTTTTTTCATCTTAAATCTTTTATTACGGTATTTAAAAAAACGTTTTGGATTAATGCAATAATTTTTGTAGGTAAGGTGGCTACAAGCCTAGATAGCATTGATGGGATTGTGGATTATGGACTAGTTATAAAAAATCGGTTAGTTTCACCAAAGTTTTAAATCTATTAGTCGATTCATGGTATCAAGAATTCGTCTTTTGTTTCGATATTATAGATGCACGGTGGTGATCGCAGCAGAAACCGAAGTTAGAAGTGTTACCTTGAAGGCTAGTGTAGCGGAGAGTGGTATATGAACCATTGAAATATCCTTCAAGGGCAATGAGAGGTTTAGGTTAAATTGGAATTTAGTCAAAACCATCTTTTACAAATTATACATTTTGTTCATTGAGAATTTTAGTTACTCCTACAAGTTCATATTTTACAAAATCTTTTAATATATAACTCTTTCTCTTTGCGAGACTAACCCAAAACATATGTATCCATGTAAACTTTTCAATTTGTTTTTGATTTAATTATCAAATAAATAGCCTTGTTTTGGTTGTTACTTCTTTAAATTTTCTTGTATTTTATTAAATAAGATATTTATATCCTCAACTTTAATTGGAATGAAAATGACTTGGTCAAAAAAGATATAAACATAACTTTAATTTTCTTTTAACTATTTTACTAGATGAGGACCCGCACATACGTGCGGTTTTATATTAATTTGTTATAATTTTAATGTAATAAGATATGATTTTAAAATCATATATATAATTATTAGGTAAAAATATATAAAAATGTATACATCAATTTAATTAGATTTTATGTTTGTGGTCTATTGTTTCGTAGAATACATAAAATTTCTCCTTCGACATAGATTATATGTTTGTAGTCTCTTGGATTATATGATTATATCTCGTAAACTATGTTTGATATTTTCCGACCCGTCGCAAACATTACACCTATATACAATACATAAACTAATCTTGATTTAGTCTAAAAACAATTGTTATTCGTAATTTCAAATTCTATTTTTAATTTTTAATGACCCGTTATAGAAAAATATATATGTGGAGATCATAATTTTGTATTCAAATTGGATGTTAAAAATTTAAAACAATGTTTTCTTTCCTTTTTTGAATATTTTTATTCAAATATTTTTGTTTGTTTTTTGTTTCCTATTTTGGTGTTGAAACTTAAATTTTCTCTTTCTTTTGTTTTTAAATATAACCATAGGTTATATAAAGTGGCAACATTGTAAATACAATTTTTTTTTGTCTTCTTTGTAAAAATGCTTTCCTTTTAATAGTATAGATGCTAATATATTTGTATTGTGTTTAAGTTGATTCAACTTTCTGCTTATGCTTTTACATTTATATGATTTAATTTCACAAAAAACAAATCAAACTTACTATTATAAGAAGAGAGTGTATTTTCACGATGTAGCTAAAGATTTTAATGTGAAGAATATCCCAACTGCAAAACTGTTATTCAAACTTTTGACTTTGTTATTAGTTTTTTCTAGTAGAGTACTTAACAATATTTGGGACCAGTTCTCATTTATTTCTATAAAAATCTTTTTTTTTTTGTTAAACCAGGAGGTTCTGAGCCGAAACTCATAATCCCTCTAGGCCCGCGACCAGCCTTTGATAATACCAATTAATGGCGTAAATCTTCGCTCCCAACGCGGTTCGAACTCAGGAGCACACATCACCAACGACTGCGCTTAACCGACCGAGCCAACCCGTCGTTGGTATTCTATAAAAATCTTGCAAGTATCAAATATATAACATCTAATGTCATAGCAATCGTATATATAAACTACTTTGATTAAAACCCTAAACACTTATGGGCTTTAAAACTTTCTTATGTTTTGATATTGGGCTTATAATAAATACTCGAAAATGGGGTAAATAATTTAAAAGAACTCAATGTAGAGAGATACTTTGGAGAGCAATAGTCATGAATGTTCATGTTTTGAGACAAGATCTCAAAGAAGATATAATATTAAGTGTGGTGGGGAGTATAGTCTTAGTCGACGTATTTAATGATCGACCATAAATATTATGTTTTCGCTATGCGGTTTGCTTTTTTATAGGTGAAAAACATAAACATATGAGAGAGAGAGAGAGATGGCAAAGAAGAATAAGCTGAATTTGAGAGTGGTGTTTTTGCCTATAGTGATTTTCTTGGTCTCATGTTATGTAGAATGCGTTCTTGCTTCTTCGCAAGAATTACTACCACAAACAGGTTAGTGCTTGGCCAAATAAATATATACTAATGATCTTTTCAAGATCATGTTTGGTCTTTCAAATACCAATATTTTTAGTATATTATGTTTCATTACCAAGTTTTTAATTATTGATTATACATAGATTTTTCAAAAAGAATGATTAGTATGGTATTAAAATACCAATTACTTTATTTGCTTAGTTTTTACACTTCATAAAGTATTTCTTGTTCAGTGTGAGCTTTCATAACGCGCTAGGCGCTTGCTAGGCGGTGAGTGAGGGCCTAGCGCCTAGCCGTATACGCGGATGCCTAATCGGTCTTACGCGGATTTACGCGGATGAACAATTTTAAGAGTTTAAAATTATATATAATATGTTTTACCTAAATATATAGATTTTGTGAGTAAAGAAAGTAAAATTAGAGTTTTAAATGTTAAATTTTATATAGTTTTGTATGTGAATATAGGTTTTAAAACACAAAATGAAATTAATGAAAAAATACATAGAAATTTATGTAAAAATAATAAATATGTATTTTGTTATTTATAAATGTCTTAATTTTGTAAGATTTATTGAACAAAATAAATACTTTAATATGAAAATTAATAATTTATAAATTAATATATGAATATATTATTGTTTTATGTTTTTTGTTATAATAGCCGCCTAGAATCCGCCTAAATCCGCATAAACGTTCGCGTAGACCGTATAATATCCGCATAAACGGCATAAAACGACCGTATTTTAAGCAACCGCATAAACCTCCGTATAGTTTGAATACGGTACGCCCGGCCCCCGCGTAGCGTATAGGCACCGCCTAGCCCGCGTTTTAGAACACTGAGTAATATAGAAAATAGAGTAAAAATCAATATTATTCGATTCAACAAGATTTAAAGTTTTGAGTTCGTAAGTATTTTTAAAAACTCATTTATACTATAAGTAAAATATGATTTCGTTTATTTTCTTAAATCTTTTTTCGTGAGACGGATCTTTTATTTCTCTTCTTGGCATTGTACTAATTTCTAGGTATAATTTAGTTTGGAAAATAACGTTTGTTTGTGCAGAAAAAATTGGACTACTCAATTGGGAAAAGTTATTTACAATTTAAACATGATATTATCAATCACTAGCTCTAGACACTATATAAATATATCATTAGTAAAACTAGAAAGATTTTTATATTTATGGTACTTTTGTTTGTTTAATATAGTCTAGTTTCATCAAATATATAAAACATAGTTAACATATTTTTTTTTGGAAATTTAACAATATATTTTTAAAATTTAATGAAATAGGATTAAAACAAAAGATGGTTCAGACACCACCATCAACAAACAAAAGTACCATAAATATAAAAAACAAAAGTACCACAAACAAAAGACACCACCACCACCAATGTCGCCGCCATTACCATCACCACCGTCGTCAATCATATTGTCATCTCCTTAATATAGAAGAAATATAATATTTATAGTCTTGAACTTAGGAATAATTACGAGTTTTGGTTCAAAACCTCTTACTTATAAAAAATGCAATATAAAGCACAACATATATATAATCTTTAGTTAATTTATATTATATAAATTGATTAGGTTTGAGAAGGACACTTGTAGGTGTGCGGGGATCAAGAAGTCCACCAAGTCCTCTTTATAAACCGCCGCCACTAAAAATGCCATGTGCGCCCCCACCGCCACGAAAGATGCCACACACGCCTCCACCACCAGGAAAGATGGCACGTACGCCTCCACCGTCCCAAAAGATGCCATATACACATCCACGAAAGATGCCGCATACGCCCCCACCACCAAAATATATGTCAAATGGACCGCCACCATTTCCATGGTGACCATGAAGATTATTTGTAACAAAATAAGAGTTTTATATCAGTTATATGTATGATCATAAGTTGATTTTTTCAAAAGAAACAAAAATAATAATAGAAAAGGAAGCTAATGCTATATATAATGCTTGTATGATATGTCTTTAATTTTCCCAATAATTCGAAGCATTAATTGATAGTATCTACATATTATTTTTGAAGTACTAATTTGAACATGTCCAACAAATCACACTTATTTACACATTATGCCAGTGAGCATAAAAAGAAATATTTTTGAACATTTAATTACGAAAAACCAAATAAGGAAATATTACAATCATCTCCAAAAATAAATAAAATATTAAAGAAATTATGTAAAAAATATTTGAAAAACAAAATAAAAATATGTAATTCACATAAATACATTATTACATAGTTTTTTTATAAAAACTACCATCAAAATTTTATTTAAATTAAAACATGTTTAATTAATATTATTAAGAATTTAAAAACGAGTTCAAACAATTTTTTGTTAAAAATATCAAACAAAAAAAACAATTATTTATTAACGAGTTCGGTTTCTGGAAAAATTCTAGATTAATGACAAGAAGTTTGAAAATAATGATTAAACTTTATCATAAACAAATTTCGGGTAATTTGGGTTCAAATCTAGAAATTTGTTTTGGCTCCGGATTTTCAGGTAGTAAATTTCTCAATTCGTTCGGGTTATTTATTTTTGGAACGGTTTCGGTTCTTTAATTTCGGTTTGGTTCCAATTATGTACTTCAAATATAATATATAGATTATTATTATTTTAAATAATTTTTGGGTAGTTAGAGTAGTTTAGTTTAGTTCTAAAAAATAGAGTTCGGTTCGGATTCGATTTCGGGTATTATGGTAGTAAATTTCCCTATACATTCGAGTTATTTGTTTTTAGGATCGGTATTGATTTGGGGATTTCGGTTTGGTTTGGGTTCGGTATTTCGGATCCGGAAGTTTTGTCCATCCCTAATTTTTATAGTTTATAATAGTTTGGAATAAACCAACATACACATTATATTAAGATTTTGCTATATAAAATCTAATTCTCATTATATATTTATTTGCATAAACAATAAAAGAACAAAATACTCTTTAGAAATTCTAAATATTTTTATTTATTTTACAAAAACAGAAAAAATATTACAAACTTCTAAATTAACTGTATATATATATATATAAAACTATTTGTAAAAAACATAAACATGTGGTGTACCACGAGTTAAATCCTAGTTGTTATTATTAGAAAATGTGTATTTGTTTATAATGGTATGAACTCTTTTCAATACATAACCATATCAAAGAGAATATGATAGTTTACTATATAGTAAAGCTGAATGCATTTATTCAATGAGAATGCTAACTCATAGATAACTGAATTTTATAAGATTTGGACATGTGTAATTATGTTAGATTAAGACTATATCTAACATATGTTAACATTTATTAACCAAATTTGTGATAGATTATAACAAATGTTAATAGCTAAGGAATGAAACTTCATAAAGGCAACATTTTAGATCTATTATATAATTCGGTAACTATAATTAATTTTCGACAATACCACTAACTATAAAGAAAGATTAAGAGATTCGACCCCAATTTTTCCCATCTTAATAAAAATAAACAAGTTACAATTTATATAAAAATTTCTAATTAAAAACTGTAAGAAAAGAAACTGTAAGATCAAAAACAAAAATAAGATAACAAAAGTCAATTGTAAAGCATTAATTTATAAAAGTTGGGTGAAATATGTTTCAAATAAGGGTTGTATTTGCAAAATTATGAGCTTATTCATGATGAGTGTGTGACTAAATTCCAAAGAGTTTTGCCAAAACAAAACCACTGAAACAATCTATATTATTATTTTTGAAATATTCATTTTAATTTTTCCAAAAACACATTTATCTACAATTCATGTCATTAGTTTAACATAAAAAAATCTATTAAGGGTAAAACCGTAATTTATTTTTAGCCTAACAAAATCTATATTGATAATCATATTCTTAACTTCGATAACAATTTAAAATAAGTTTTATGTTATCCTTACACACAAACATATACATTTACGATTATTATCTTCCTAAAATTAAAATTAAAATTTGAATTAATAATAAAAACCAATAAAAACGATTTTCAAAACAAAACCAACCACTAAAAATCAATAATTATCTTTTAATGGGTTCGGTTTAGAAAATATTCACAAATAGCTTAAGATAATAATTATTTTGATCTAATATTATATATTTTGTATATATTTTTAATAATATTCATATCTATAATGAAAATTATTAATATTTTAAAATAAATTTTGGGTAATTCGGTTATGTTCCACAAAATTTTGGTTCGATTCAATTTCGGGTTATCGAGTAATCAATTTCTCTACCAGTTCGGGTTATTTAATTTTTTGGATCACTTTTGGTTTAAATATTTCAATTTGGTTTCAATTTTGTAATTTGTATCCGGGTATTTGTCCACCTCTATAATATAAAAATAACAGTTTCATAGTTTAAAATAATGGGAGAATTACAAAACTACACCATTTGAATTACATTTCACAAAACTACACCATTTCAAAATTACTTCACAAAACTACACCTAAACACTCAAAATTAAATCCAAATAAACCATACCCACTGATACTCAGAGTTTTAACCCTAAAATAAACTACTGCAAGTGCACAGTAATTTGTGTAGTATTTAGGGATCGAATCCACAGAGACCAATGTTACACTACTTTATTAGATTCAAGATAAAGCTAAGTGACACAAGCAAATAATTGGTTTGTAATGAAAGCAATTAAGTAACAAGAAAACAAAGAACGTTTGTAAACAATATATTAAAAACGTCAGACATTAGAGTTAATTTGCAGGAGACAGTTATCACTAGATAGATTTCAGATAAGGGAAACAATTGAAACCGTTCTCGAACTCAGATCACGGAATCTGGATTGACCCCCTCTCGGGCGTATCAAATCCCTATGTTAGCAATTAAGAAGACTAAACTCTCGTTTGTGTTCTATAATTACTAGCATGCATTTAGTCCGAGTCTGATTTGTTCACAAAACACAATAACATCATACTCTCGCAGGTTAAAGATATTTTGCTCAACTAGATTCTATCAGGTTTTTAAACTAACTCTCGTTCAGATTTAAACAACCTAAGATCATGAACTATAATTCGTCAACCATGTTCAAGCAATACTAACAACCTAGATGAAGAACTCTATGAATAAATCCCTATCTTTCAATCAAATCTAGCAATTCCTAGTTTTCCTTTGAAAACCTTAAAACCTAACAAGGAGACTACTCAGACATATTCATGAATGAGCAATAGATGATTGATGAAAGAAATTGCATAAAACAAATACTGAGATTGAATAGATGAAGTTCAGAAACACTTCTTAAGAACAAAGTAATAATCCCAGAGTCAATAAAATAAAGCGTAATCTAAAAGCTATCACAAAAACTAGGTTAAATAGATATTTGGGCGTTCCCTTACAAAATAGGAAAAACCGAGACTAAACCGAAAAATATGGAAAAAGGCCTTCTTGCGTCAGCGAAGGGATCGGTCGATCTCTTCCATTGCATCGATCCTTTTCTTCTACGCCATTTTGTCAATTAAGGATCGACCGATCGGGAAAGGGATCGCCCGATCGGTACCATATTCCGTGATTTCCATGCTCTTTTGTCTCGAAGTCTCCATAAGTCTTTCTCCTATGCCGTAGGACGCCAATATCTCTTATATCACCTGTAAAACAACTAAAGACACATAAAAGGACTCTATTGTGTGACTAAATCCTATGTTTAAAACGTTAAAAACGCCACACATCAACTCCCCCAGACTTAGCTTTTTGTTTGTCCTCGAACAAAACAATACACTAAGTGAGAAGAAGAGGTTTTGAAAAACTCTAAATACTTGCATCATCACTTAATCCTATCCTTTCCAAAGTAACCCACAAACTACATAAGATCACAAACACCAACTATGAACCTTAAAACCATACTACCACCACGAAATTACCCTCACAGTACTCTAAATCCACTAATACTCGAAAATCTACGGTTTCACCTCAATTGACTTCTTAATCTCTTAAAACAAATTAAAGTGCGGTCTCACTAAGGGAAAATCGATCACTAGACATAAGTCTTACCTTTCAGGTTTCCTAAGCACTAAGAACATCCTCTTCTGGTTCCTTTCCTCTCTCTTTTCTCGCTTCCTCAAGGTCGAATGTTTCCTTAACTTTCTCTAGGGTGTCATTTGTATTTTTTTAATCCGACCTTGGTTTTTCCCTTTGTTATTTTCGTAGAAGGGCGGTCGCTTCATGGTTTTAGTTTCCACGAATTTCGAAAGAACACGAGTTTACGTTCTACTTTCGAAATCGCATATTTTCAACCAATATTCACAACTTTTTCAAATAATGTAACCATTTATTTTTTTAGAAGGGAAGAGAGAGGGAAACCATACTAGACATAGATGTCATTATGTCATAGCAATGGTATATATGAACTACTTTGATTAAAACCCTAAACACTTATGGGCTTTAAAACTTTCTTATGTTTTGATATTGAGCTTATAATAAATACTCGAAAATGAGGTAAATAATTAAAAAGAACTCAATGTAGAGAGATACTTTGGAGAGCAATAGTCATGAATGTTCATGTTTCGAGACAAGATCTCAAAGAAGATATAATATTAAGTGTGGTGGGGAGTATAGTCTTAGTCGACGTATTTAATGATCGACCACTGTTGTGTTGGTCATATCGGTTTAGGCATATCGGTTTAGGCATAAAGCATCAGCTAATGGGCCTTATGGAGGAAAGCCCATGTGAGAAGAACGGTGTCGTTTTGTGTGTTAATCCCCGATGAAGACTAACGGAAGAATCAGGTGAAAAGAAGACGTTGAGGTTGTTACAACGGAATCAACGGATTCAAGAAGAGAAGATTCTTTTATATAGTCTGGGTAATTGTTGAAATTACATGTAGAGTGTGAATTGCATTGTACAAGAGAGAAGAGGGAAAAAACACAGAGAGATTATATAGGCGATAGATCCAAGTTTGTGATCTGGAAATCGCCGGTGATAATAACTCCGTCGTGATAGTGGATTCCGGTGAAATACCCGGCCAGACGTAGGATAGCTATTGCTTCCGAACTGGTTAAATCTCGTGTGTCTTTTCTATTGTGTACGTGTTGTTCTGTTTCCATACAAACAGAGAGATCTCGTCGTCGCCGTCGTGTTATCGGAGATACTCCATCGGAGCTGGTTTCACTACAAGTGGTATCAGAGCCAAGGCTGTGACGATCAAGCTCGCGATTGTGGATTGTAAAGATTCGGTGCAGATCTCAGCTTCGGATTTGTATCAATGGCTTCCGCGAAAATCGAAGTGGAGAAATTCAACGGCACGAATGATTACAATCTGTGGAAGGAGAAAATCTTGGCGCATCTCGAGATTCTCGGTTTAAGCGAAGCTCTAAGAATTCAAGAGAAGGAACTTGAAGGAAAAGAAACTCTGGACAAGGATAAGGAAGACTCCAAAGAGAAAGGTCTTGACAAAGAAGAGGAATCTTCAAAGGCAGATACAAAGGTGGATGGTGCATTGGCGGAAAAACAAAGGAAAGTACGCAGTACCATAATCTTGAGTGTAAATGATCAAGTCTTAAGGAAGATCATCAAAGAGAGCACTGCAGCTGGTATGTTCAAGGTGCTAGATTCTCTGTACATGTCCAAATCCCTACCAAATAGGATTTATCTTAAACAGAAACTATATGGGTTCAAGATGAATGAAGCAACAACTGTTGAGAGCAACATTGATGATTTCCTTAGGGTAATCACAGACTTGGGGAATGTTAAAGTTGATATTTCAGACGAGGATCAGGCCATCCTCCTCCTAATGTCTCTTCCGAAGCAGTTTGATCAGCTGCGGGATACGTTGAGATACGGCAAGACAACGTTAACATTTGAAGAAGTAACCAGTGCAATCTACTCTAAACAGCTTGAGCTTGGAGTAAACCAGAAGAGTAGTAAGACACAAGGAGAGGTGTTGTACTCAAGTGGAAACTCAAGGGGAAGGTTTAATGGCAGGGATTCAAAGCAGTTCAAAAGAAAGGACATAGCAAGGTCAAGATCCAGAGAGCCAAAGAAGTTGACTTGCTGGACATGTGGTGAAGAGGGTCATTTCAAAAGAACTTGTCCAAAGAAGGGTCAATTCAAACAGAAGGAGCAGACTCAAGGAATGGCAGAAGCATCAGCCATTGAAGGGGTAAGGTTTGTGGAATCTTTGGCAGTGATGGAGGCTAATGTCACTGAAACCTATGACTTCAATGAAATCTGGATACTAGACTCAGCCTGCACCTACCATATGACTCCAAGGAAGGACTGGTTCACAGAACTTAAGGAGTATGAAGTGGGGGCTGTGAGGATGGCAAATGAGAGTATCTCAAAGGTAAAAGGAGTGGGCACTATAAGGGTGAAAACATCAGATGGTGCATTGGTGGACATTCATGATGTGAGATATGTCCCTGAATTCTCAAGAAATCTGTTATCTTTGGGAACTTTTGAATGTGGAGGATGCAGATTTGAGTCAGAAAATGGACTAATGAAAGTCAAGAAGGGCTGCAGGACAATACTAAAGGCGAAGAGACACGGGAAGATGTATTTCTTAGAAGGGAGCAGCTCCACAGGTGAGGCAAATGCAGTAACACCGAAAGATGAAACTGCGCTATGGCACAGCAGACTAGCCCACGTGAGTCAAAGGGGCTTAACTTCCCTGGTAAAGAAGGGTTGTCTGGACAGCCAAAAGGTGTCAAGTCTTCAGTTCTGTGAAAACTGCATCTTTGGCAAAGCACACAAAGTCAGTTTCTCCTCAGGCAAACACAGCAGCAAGGATTGCCTAGACTATGTTCATGCTGACCTATGGGGAGCACAAACAGTTCCAGCCTCACTTGGAAAGTGTCATTACTTTCTGTCTATAATGGATGACTATTCAAGGAAAGTATTCTGCTATTTCTTAAAGACAAAAGATCAAGCTTTGGAGAAGTTTAAGGAGTGGAAAGTGTTGGTTGAAAACCAGTCAGGACAGAAAGTGAAGAAGCTTAGAACAGATAATGGATTAGAATTCTGTAATCAGGGGTTTGATGAGCTATGTGCAGAAAATGGCATAGCTAGACACAAAACTATCCCCTATACGCCTCAACAGAATGGTGTAGTAGAGAGGATGAACAGGACCATTCTTGAAAAGGTAAGAAGTCTTCTTAGTGAGTCTGGCCTGCCAAAGGTGTTTTGGGCAGAGGCAGTGAACACTTGCGTTTACCTGATAAACAGAACCCCATCATCTGCCTTGGATTGGGAAATTCCAGAAGAGCTGTGGTCTAAGTCTACTCCATCATACAGTCACCTAAAAAGGTTTGGATGTGTTTGCTACTATCACACAGATGATGGTAAACTGCAGCCAAGGGCAAAGAAAGGTATCTTCATTGGGTATCCTCAGGGTGTAAAAGGTTACAAGGTATGGGGTCTTGAAGATAAGAAAGCAGTTATAAGCAGGAATGTTACATTCAATGAGTCAGAAAGCTACAAGGATCTGGCTAATACGGTCATGGAAACTAGAGGCCAGGACATGGAATTCTTGAGCATAGACATGAGCAAAGAAGTGGATATTAGCTCAGGTGGAGATGGACAGGACCAGACCAGAAGTGATAGCATCTCAGAAAACTCTCAGACTGAAAATGAAACAGGCGAGAATGCTCTGTCTGATACTGAAGAAGATGGTCAAATGGACCAGGTGGCAGGTCAACTCAGTTACCAATTGGTCAGGGACAGGGCTAGGAGACAGCCCAAACCACCTGTGAGGTTTGATGAAGAAGAATTTGCCAGTTTCGCATACTTAGTATCTGAAGAATGTGATTTTGAAGAACCCAGAAGTTATCAAGAAGCTATGAGGGATCCAAATGCAGAACTGTGGGGATTGGCAGCAGATGAGGAAATGGATTCCTTGGACAGAAGCCACACTTGGGATATAGTCAAGAGACCCAAAGACAGAAACATAATTGGCTGCAAATGGATATTCAAGTTAAAAGCAGGGATACCTAAGGTGGAAGATCCAAGATATAAGGCTAGATTAGTTGCCAAAGGCTTCTCTCAAACAGAAGGATTGGACTATAATGAGATCTTTGCACCTGTGGTTAAACACGTCTCTATAAGGTACCTAATGTCTATTGTTGCTCAGGAGGACTTAGAATTGGAGCAGTTAGACGTCAAGACAGCTTTCCTGCATGGTGAACTTGAAGAAGAGATTTTCATGGATCAGCCAGAAGGCTATGAAGTAAAGGGAAAAGAAGATCACGTGTGTCTGCTGAAAAAGTCCCTGTATGGACTGAAACAGAGCCCAAGGCAGTGGAACCAGAAGTTCAATACTTTTATGTTGGAGATTGGTTTCATAAGGAGCAAAAAGGATCAATGCGTGTACATCAAACAAGTCAACGGTAACTACATATATCTACTTCTGTATGTAGATGATATGTTAGTGGCTTGCAAGGATATGAAGCTCATTGAGATGGTAAAGGGTCAGCTCAGCACAAAATTTGAAATGAAGGACTTGGGAGCAACAAGGCGTATACTGGGCATTGATATCATGAGAGACAGATTTCATGGGACTGTAACTTTATCTCAGGGTCATTACATGAAGAAGGTGCTGAAGACTTTTGGTATGGAGGACTCTAAGGCTGTCTACACTCCATTGGCAGTTCACATCAAACTTTCAGCCGCAGATGAAGAACAGTATGAAAGAGAAGAGGATTTCATGAGATCAGTTCCCTATTGCAATGCTGTAGGTAGTCTCATGTATGGAATGATTGGCACAAGACCAGATTTGGCTTATCCAGTTGGAGTGGTAAGCAGATATATGAGCAGGCCAATAAAGTCTCATTGGAATGCTGTTAAGTGGGTATTGAGGTATGTAAAAGGATCAACAGGGAGAAGCTTAGTATTCAAGAGAGGATCAGAGTTCAAGATAACAGGTTTCTGTGACTCTGACTATGGAGCTGATTTGGATAGAAGAAGATCCATCTCTGGCTATGCGTTTATCTCAGGAGGTTGTACTATAAGCTGGAGGTCCACATTGCAGAAGGTGACTGCTCTATCAACTACAGAAGCAGAACTCATGTCGTTGACAGAAGCTGCAAAGGAGGCTATATGGTTACGAGACTTAAGCAGTGAGTTTGGCTACAAGCAGGAGTGTGTTGAAATCTTCTGCGACTCACAAAGTGCCATTGGTTTAGCTAAACATAATGGCTATCATGAGCGCACCAAACATATAGCTACCAAGTACTACCGTGTGAGAGACTACATTGATGAAGGTTCAGTCAAGGTTTCAAAGGTTAACACGATAGTGAATCCAGCAGATGTGTTCACCAAGGTGTTACCTATCAACAGGTTCAATGAATTGTTGAACTTGTTGGGTGTGTCTGCTTAAGCAGGTACACGTCCGGGTGGAGTCCACGGGAGACAGGATGTTGCTGAGATATGAGATAGGACCAAGGTGGAGTTTGTTGTGTTGGTCATATCGGTTTAGGCATATCGGTTTAGGCATAAAGCATCAGCTAATGGGCCTTATGGAGGAAAGCCCATGTGAGAAGAACGGTGTCGTTTTGTGTGTTAATCCCCGATGAAGACTAACGGAAGAATCAGGTGAAAAGAAGACGTTGAGGTTGTTACAACGGAATCAACGGATTCAAGAAGAGAAGATTCTTTTATATAGTCTGGGTAATTGTTGAAATTACATGTAGAGTGTGAATTGCATTGTACAAGAGAGAAGAGGGAAAAAACACAGAGAGATTATATAGGCGATAGATCCAAGTTTGTGATCTGGAAATCGCCGGTGATAATAACTCCGTCGTGATAGTGGATTCCGGTGAAATACCCGGCCAGACGTAGGATAGCTATTGCTTCCGAACTGGTTAAATCTCGTGTGTCTTTTCTATTGTGTACGTGTTGTTCTGTTTCCATACAAACAGAGAGATCTCGTCGTCGCCGTCGTGTTATCGGAGATACTCCATCGGAGCTGGTTTCACTACAACCACAAATATTATGTTTTCGCTATGCGGTTTGCTTTTTTATAGGTGAAAAACATAAACATATGAGAGAGAGAGATGGCAAAGAAGAATAAGCTGAATTTAAGAGTGGTGTTTTTGCCTATAGTGATTTTCTTGGTCTCATGTTATGTAGAATGCGTTCTTGCTTCTTCGCAAGAATTACTACCACAAACAGAATCAAATGCTATAATACCCTTTGACTAAAAGTCAAGAGCTATTATACCCTTTGATAATTTTGATTTTTGTTTTGATTTTTATAAATTTCAAAATAAATCAATTTTATAAACTGAAAACGTGATTATTTTTTATTTAATTTTAAGAATTTGATAAAAATATTTTAAAACAAAAAAAATAAAAATAAAATGTTTTTAACAAAATCGTCAAAATATGATATAAAAACGATTTTAAAATATTTTTTTTTTGAATTTAAAGGTTTAGTAGTTTAGGGTTTCCATTTGGGTTCGCAATTCCAAATCCAAGACACTTGTGATTAGTTTAGGGTTTAGATTTGAAAATATTTAGTGTTTTATGTTTTTGGTCAACGAAAGTCAAAGGGTATGAAAACTCAATAAGGGTATGAAAGATTATAATTTTTGTTTAAGGGGCATAATAGCTTTTGACCCCCACAAACAGGTTAGTGCTTGGCCAAATAAATATATACTAATGATCTTTTCAAAATCATGTTTGGTCTTTCAAATACCAATATTTTTAGTATATTATGTTTCATTACCAAGTTTTTAATTATTGATTATTCATAGATTTTTCAAAAGAATGATTAGTATGGTATTAAAATACCAATTACTTTATTTGCTTAGTTTTTACACTTCATAAAGTAATTCTTGTTCAGTGTGAGCTTTCATATAAATTATTTTTTAGTAATATAGAAAATAGAGTAGAAAACAATATTATTCGATTCAACAAGATTTAAAGTTTTGAGTTCGTAAGTATTTTTAAAAACTCATTTATACTATTAAGTAAAATATGATTTCGTTTATTTTCTTAAATATTTTTTCGTGAGACGGATCTTTTATTTCTCTTCTTGGCATTGTACTAATTTCTAGGTATAATTTAGTTTGGAAAAATAACGTTTGTTTGTGCAGAAAAAAATTGGACTAATCAATTGGGAAAAGTTATTTACAATTTAAACATGATATTATCAATCACTAGCTCCAGACACTATTTAAATATATCATTAGTAAAACTCCTTGCTTTCTAGAAATATTTTTATATTTATGATACTTTTGTTCGTTTAATATAGTCTAGTTTCATCAAATATATAAACACTAGATGAAATCCCGCGTAATACGCGGACAAATTACATAAAAACATTTTATAATTATATATTAATAATTTTATTAAATTTGTATAGTTATAGTTAGATTTAAACGGAAACTAATATTATACCCGTTATTTTATTAACAAATAATATAAAACACACAACAACATATCAGTTAATAGTAAATAATTGATTTTTACTTTTTCCAACAATTAAGAAATAAAATAACACATTTTTTGTTTTATTACATTGCTTTTGGTATTATATGAAAAAAAATTATTTTAAATTAATAATTAGATAGTGGATCCATGAAGATAACAAATAAGTTATCATAGAGATTTTCTTTATTTTTCAAGTAGTTTTACGTTTTTATTTTTGGGAAAAATTGATTTGTATAGTTATAGTTAGATTTAAACGGAAACTAATATTATACCCGTTATTTTATTAACAAATAATATAAAAGATACACAACAACATATCAGGTAATAGTAAATAATTGATTTTTACTTTTTCCAACAATTAAGAAATAAAATAAAACATTTTTGTTTTATTACATTGTTTTTGTTATTACATGAAAAAAAAATATTTTAAATTAATAATTAGATAGTGGATCCATGAAGATAACAAATAAGTTATCATAGAGATTTTCTTTATTTTTCAAGTAATTTTACGTTTTTATTTTTTATTATTTCTAATTATTTTGTTTTTATTGATTATTTTAAAAATATTGTTAAATTTTTCTTTTTCTATGTTATTTTTCTTATTTGTGATTATTTTATTTTTAATTATTTGTCAATTAATGTTAACTTTTTTAGTTTTGATTATTTTCCTTATTTCTGTTTTTTATCAATATTGTTAAGTTTCCATTTTATAAAATGTATAGGTATCAAATTTAATACACATGTCACGATCTCAACTAACCTTTACAAATGTTACGATCTGGTGAGTTATAATTTTGCATACGTGTCGAGCTCACGTTAAACCGCGCTCACTTTTATATAATAAGATTCCCGGTTGACGCGGGTCCTCGCGTAATCACGGCGAATGATTATTTTTTTAATATGTTTCCTTTTTTATATACAAAACGAATTACAATAATCTGTTTTAGTTGCCTTTTTATATACTAAACTAATTAGAGATTGATTAGTTTCTTTTTTCTCCTTTCTAACAATAATGAGTTTCATTTTATTAAATTTCATTTTTTAAGGTTTTTTCCTTCTTTTTTCTTCTTTTAAAATTATTTAAATTTTCCATTTTTAAAATTTTCCATTTTACCTTCTTCTTTTATTCTTTTTTTTAAGAAGATTACTTATTTTAAAAATGACAAATGTCACGATCTAAATTAAATGTGACACGTGTCACGATCTGGTGAGTTATAATTTTACGCGCTCTCTTTTATATTTATTTTTGATTATTTTCCTTATTTCTGTTTTTTCTCAATATTGTTAAGTTTCCATTTTATAAAATGTATAGGTATCAAATTTAATACACATGTCACGATCTCAACTAATCATTACAAATGTTACGATCTGGTGAGTTATAATTTTGCATACGTGTCGAGCTCACGTTAAACGCACTTTTATATAATAAGATTCCCGGTTGACGCGGTCCTCGCGTAATCACATCGAAGGATTATTTTTTTTAATATGTTTCCTTTTTTATATACAAAACGAATTAGAGTAATGTGTTTTAGTTGTCTTTTTTATATACAAAACTAATTAGAGATTGGTTAGTTTCTTTTTTTCTCCTTTCTAAAAATAATGAGTTTCATTTTATTAAATTTCATTTTTAAAGGTTTTTTCCTTCTTTTTTTCTTCTTTTAAAATTATTTAAATTTTCCATTTTCCATTTTTAAAATTTTCCATTTTTCTTTTTTCTTTTATTCTTTTTTTTTAAAGAAGATTACTTATTTTAAAAATGACAAATGTCACGATCTAAATTAAATGTGACACGTGTCACGATCTGGTGAGTTATAATTTTACGCGCTCTCTTTTATATAATAAGATAGTTAACATTTTTTTTTTGGAAATTTAACAATATATTTTTAAAATTTAAATGTAATAGGATTGAAAGAAAAGATGGTTGAGGCAGACCCATCAACTAGTCCGCGCGGTGGAAGTTCTAGTTTTGAACCACCACCGTCAATCATATTGCCACCAATGTGGCCGCCATTACCATCACCACCACCGTCAATCATATTACCACCAATGTCGCCGCCATTACCATCACCACCGTCGTCAATCATATTGTCATCTCCTTAATATAGAAGAAATATAATATTTATAGTCTCGAACTTAGGAATAATTACGAGTTTTGGTTCAAAACCTCTTACTTATAAAAAATGCAATATAAAAAAGCAATAATTTTTTTTCCAGTCCATATCATTAAAATGATATATGGTAGGATATTTACAAGTTTTGATGAGATGCGTAACGTTGTATTCATAAATACATATTGTAGTTGGATGGCAAAATATGTATTTTGATCTTAATATGTATACTTTTTTTTATGATGGAGATGTTCATGGCCTAACCTAATCACTTGTTTAGTGTCTAGTCTATATATTATTTTTCAACTTTTAAGTATGAATATATCTTTAGGTGATAGTAAGAGAAATAATAATAATAATTTGGTATGTTATTGTAAATGTCGTATGTTATTTAACAATGATTTTTAAATATGAGATATTTAAAAACACATATTTAAAAGACAATTATAAAATACACCTTTTAAATAGTACTTCGCAAAACCACATCCATTAAAATGAATATTCTTATGTTAACGCGTATTTGAAAAATTAATATTTCAATAATCAATAGAAATATATTCCCTCCGTTCCAAAATTGATGTTGTTTTAGGAAAATAATTTTGTTCCACAAAAGATGTTGTTTTGTATTTTCCATGCAAAATTTATTAGTATTTAATGTTTTTTAACCAATTATATTTGTGAAACATTTGTTCTATTGGTTGAAATTGAATATATATATATTTTTTTAATGTTTTTATATTGAAACTACAAACAATTTATTACTCCTTAATATTGATAAACGAGATTTTACCCCGTTTAATCGAATGTCTCAATTGTAGTACTTGAGGTCAATCCGAATCAGGAGCAATTAAATTACTAAAGTTTGCAAGGAATCAATCTTAGTCTAAGCAATTTAAAAGATGGTTTTGTTTACGTGTTTTTGTAAAGACTAACAAAGAAATAAAACGAAATTGCAAGTTGTAAAGATTTAAATTAAAAAGCTAAACAATCAGGTCATGGTACTTTAACGGGTTCATAAACTTTCAGGTTTTTCGATGTCTTTTATAAAAGTACTTTAAGGTTTTGAAAACGATTTTAGATCAATCCACTCTCGTGACAGATATCCTTTTCCTAACAAGTAAACTAAAACAATATCTTGGATAGTTTAATTTTTAGAAAACATTAAAGTTCAAATCAATTCAACCACTAAACTTATTAACACAGATCTCTCGGTTAAGCTAGGTTTAGTTCTAGGGTAATTGTTCGGGAATCCTCACGACCTCTCGGTTGTGAAGTTTCCGGGTTCTATCAATTGATTGATCAAAGTCAATTAAAGCATTAAGATTGTTACACTAGATTAAAGTTTTAACAGTTTTAAGTTCTAGACATCGATCAACCCTAGGGTTGATTCACCCTTTTCCCCCAACCTAATTGTCTATGGGAAACTACTCGCTAAGCATATTGAAATTCAAAGCAATTAAATTCAAAGAAAGCAATAACATAAACAAAGACAAGAGAATAAGGTTCAAGAAAATCTTATTGATGACGAAGACTACAAAGGTGGCCAAGAAGCAATCACCAAGCAATCTCCCAATCCAAGAACAAAGCAAAAACAATCGATGAAAACTAAAACTAAAGATAGAATATCAAAAACAAAAGGCAAAAACCCTAATATATGTTTAAACCAAATAAAATAAAGGAAAACCAATTTGGTTTAGGAATTAGTTTTCCTTTTTACAAACAAAACCGAATTTCCTTAATTTTTCGCACTGTATCGGTCATAGCAAACCGATACAAGCCGACCGATACGCGCTTCGGTAGCCTTTCTTCGGCTCGTTCTCTTCGTATCGGCCAGGCTAAGCCGATACAACAAGTCGATACGCGTCTTCGGGTCTTTTTCTCTTGTATCGGCCACTCCAAACCGATATGCTTGGCCGATACAAGCTTCGGCGAACTTTCCGTCTTCTATATCGGCCAACATAAACCGATACAACATGCCGATGCACATGTATCAGTTTCTTTTTGGCTTAAATTCATCACTTTCGCCGTCTCGTGCTCAAAAACCCGAAATACACGAAACAAACCAACATGCAACCTATATGATACTAAATGCAACCTAAATGAATGAATTCTAATGCATAAACTAAGGTAGAAAGTGTAAAATATGCGAGTTATCAACTCCCCCAAACTTATCCATTGCTTGTCCTCAAGCAAGAGAACTAACATCAAAGTTTAGGAAGGTGTGGAGGCGGGGACCTCGTAACCAAAAGCAACACGGAAGTGTAATGAACAAGTATCCTAAACATAGTACCCTCTCGCAACCGAACTAGTTCCACTTATTTCTATCTACCTTAACTCCGTCTAAATCCGCCGTTATTACCAAAAGTATGTGATCCACTTGTCTAGTCTAAACACCTTTCACATTCAATTAAAACACAATCAAGCATGAAACATGATTAAAAATTTCCAAGAGTTTTTCTATTTGTCTAGGTAAGAACGGGATTTCGAATCAAACGAGGAGGCTAACACTCGTGCATGTGGTTAGTTGTAGCGCGGTTCTCTCTCGGGAGTGAAAGGGTTAAACAAAACCAGGAAAGACAAGAAGCAACCGATGCATACAAGTCCGGACATCCATCCCTACTCAAGACTATCCACTAACCCATCGTCTTTCTTTTAAACATTTAAACACCTAAACATCGAGTTTCTTTTCTTTTCTTAACAACCTTAGGGGATTTTATTTTGGCTAAGTTTCTATTTTTTCTTTTTATTTCTTAATCGAATTCTTTTTCTTTCTTTTCTTTTCCTTTTCTTTTTTTTCGATTTTTCTATATATTTTTTTTTTTACTTAGCCATTCTTTTACCCCCTAGGTGTTTTACAATCACTCGTGTTTATTTTCTTAATTTTCCAAAACTAAAAGACGTGTCTCACCAAACCATTATCCCTTTCTAAATCACTAGTCTAAGAAAAACTAGCCCAATGGATGTTCTTTCTTGTCGCTCCCTATACTTTCAAGTTTTTGCGAAACCAAACAATCACTAAATGAAAAGAATTCTCACAAGTGTTTGGGTTAAGGTTTAGGGGGCGAGAGGGGAATCATCCTTAGAATGAGAATGACCGGATTGCGCTTAAAGTGTTTCGGTTTAGGAAGCCACAATCCGTAGAAATCACAAAGCCATAGAAATTCTCTTGAAAACTATCAATCATGCTAATTAAGAGTCAAGTTTAAGTTCAGATAATTTTTCGAAGGTGACTTAAAACTACCAAGCTTCATAACCATACAATTGGCTTTTTAAACATCAATGTCTAGAGTTGCGGTTTTAAGTTTTTCAGCGAGTTCTAATTCGTTTACGGAAGATACTACACCTAAGATACTGTTCAAAACACTAAGTGCGTCGCTTTACAAGGTTAACATCATCATAGATCCCCTATGCATATGACCTAAATGCCATGAACTAATCCTAAATGCAGAATTTTTGTGTTTTTATTTTTTTTTTTTTTTTTTTTTTAAAGAATGCTAATATGCGAAAGCTAATATGACTACTCCCCCCAAACTTAAATCGCACGGTCTCCGTGTGAAACAAGCATTGGAGAAGGTTCCTAAATGTATGTATGAATGACTCTAATATGAAAAACTAATGCGTATGCACATGGTTCAGGTGTTACCTCGGTAGTACTAACACGACGAGTCGACGTCGTCCGTATCGGTCTCGGCAGACCGATACTCTTGCCCGATATCGGTCCAAAGAACCGATATAACAGGCCGATACCCCTTTCGAATTCGTTTTCCTACTTCGTTTTCACCGAAACCATCAAACACGACACAAACTCTAAGTAAATTATCATCTAAATGCAAACTAAAATTGTATATACAAGGATAGACATGGGACTTACTCCCAAGTGAGCTTGTTTATAGTCTCTTAGCTTGACTTTACCCCCTTCTTTTTAGACGACATTGGGGCTTGAAAGAGATGTCGAATCTCCTTCGGTGACAACTTTGTGGTCCAGGGGCGGCTTGAGTTTTACTCCTTTCACCCCAAACTCGACTCCATCTTTGTGTTTGCCTTTATCCGAGTCGCAGCGAGCACTCCTTGCTTCTTTCTTGAAAGCTTTCTTCAAAGATTTAACCTCGTTGATTAACTTTCTAATGACGCGGTTTTGAGACATGTTCCAATGCGCCTTTCTGAACTTCGTAGGAGGGGATTGGTGTTCCACTTTTGGAGCTTTGGGTTTGCTCCTTGCATCATCACTAGACTTACCATTGCTAGCATCTTTTTCCACTCCAATCACCAAAGCTTCACAAGGGACCATCTCCGTAGGCTTCTTGACTACATCGTTGATGTTGTACCGCTGAACAAGGTCCTTCCCAAGGTGCAAATCTATCTTACCAACCTTCACATCTATGACGGCTCCAGCGGTTGCCAAGAAAGGTCTTCCAAAGATGAGTGGATTATCAGGTTCTTTGTCCATCTCCAAGACGACAAAATCTGTTGGAATGAACACGTCTCCCAACTTTACCGGAATATCTTCTAAGATTCCAACGGGTACCTTCACGGATCTATCGGCCAGCACCAAGGAGATCTTAGTAGGTTGGAAAGAAGAAAGACCAAGTCGTTTAGCAACAGATAGAGGCATAACGTTGACACTAGCCCCTAGATCGCACAAGCACTTTTCAAAGATCAAAGGACCAAGAGTGCAAGGCAAAGTAAAACTCCCTGGATCGCCAAGTTTCTTAGGAGAATGGTCCTTCTGAATGATCGCGCTGCACTCTTGTGAAAGTTTCACCGTGTCTTCCAAGTTTTTGGACTTGTTTTTGATGGTGTCTTTCAAAGATTTGGTGGAGTGAGGGACTTGCTTGAAAGCGTCAACAAGAGGCATGGGAGTTTGCACCTCGTTTATTTGCTTCTCGAGCTTAGCTCTAAAGTACTCCTTCAAGAGATGCATCTTGGCTCGACCCGGAAAAGGAAGCTTAGGCACGTAAGAAGACGTCACGTAAACGGGCTTCTTCTTTTTCTCGGATTTTTCCTCCGTATCGGCCATGTTTTTGGCCGATGTAGGTGGTCGATATCGGTCGGATGAAACCGATACACCCGGCCGATACGAGTCCCCCGTCTCCTCGTTCGCTCGTATCGGCCTTGTCCTTGGCCGACACGGGTGGTCGATATCGGCCGTTGTGGCCGATACGCCTGGCCGATACTGGTGTCCCGTATCTTTCTCATCACCGATTTCCTCCTTTGCCACTATCTCGTGGTTCTCGTCGTTAACAACCGTGTCTTCCGCTCAAACCGGTGGTCCACCCCTCACCTTGTTTCGCATTGTCCTCAATGAGATCGCTTGAAAGCGTTTGTGTACCACTACGAAGTTCTATGGAGTTGACATACTCTCTAGGATTGGCTTCGAGTTTACCCGGAAGTTGACCCATTGGTCGCTTAGAGGTCGAGGTAATTTGAGCCACTTGATTATCCAAGGCTTTCAAGTGAGTACTCAAGGTTTCAAACTTGGCGTTGAGATCATGGTAAGAGTTGTCAACCTTTGCCCGAATTTCTTTCTTGAACGTGCTGAACTCCATTTGACTTCGGGTTTGGCCGTCTAGAATCTGTTTTAACATCCGAATGGTTTGATCACCTTGGGGAGCTGGTGATGCAGCCACTCCTTGAGCAAGTAGGGGGTTGTTGTAACCTCGGAGGACGATTAGGTGGTGGTCTCGGTATGTATCCGCCTTGGTTGTATTGAGGTTTACCTTGGTAACCTCCTTGTTGCGCATGGGGATAGACCTGGTCTTGGGGGTTGGCTACGTTGTTGTTTCGGTAGGAGAGGTTTGGGTGTTGAGAATAGTTGTTGAAACGCCCATCATTCCGATTTCCCATGTAGTTGATCTCCTCCCGATTTCCCTCGGTTGGGGGTAATTGTTCATCTCCGCTTCCAACGTAGTTAATCCCCACTTGGTTGGACATGAGTAGCTTATCCAGCTTCTCATTCACCGCCTTTATCTCTCTCTTAAATTGCTCATCGTTCCCCGAGCCGCGGATGGTGCGATCATAATCTTCTCCGTAGTTGCTATCGCTTAGGGCGTAGTTCTCCACCAAAAGTTGTCCATCGGCTTCGTCTTCCCAAGGAAATTTCCTTGGCTAGCCGAATCGAGAAGCATCCCGAACTTTGGTTTTAGGCCGCGATAGAACGTGCCGAGTAGGCTCTCTCCCGTGAAACCGTGGTGCGGGCATCTCACCGTGTAACCCTTGAATCGTTCCCAAGATTCGCCGAACGTTTCTTGGTCTTTTTGTGCGAAAGCGGAGATCTCGTTTCGCAGCTTTGATGTCCTCACCACCGAGAAGAACTTTGTGAGAAAAGCCGTCTTGCATGCCTCCCAAGTCCGTATGGTGTCCTTCACAAGGTTTTTCTGCCATATGTGTGCTTTGTCCCCGAGTGAGAAGGGGAACAAACGCAGCTTAAACATGTCCTCGTTGACACCATTGATCTTCACCGTGTCGCATAGCATGTCAAATTGGTGAAGGTGATCAATGGGGTCTTCACTAGGCAGCCCATAGAACTTGTTGCTGGACACCATGTTAATGAGACTAGACTTGATCTCAAAGTTGTTGTTGGCGATGGCTGGTGGTGTGATGCCACTACGGTTGGTGATGTTTGATGGCACATCCGCTGTACCAATGGTGCGTGCAACGTTAGGTGCTATGTTTGCGTCACCCATCTCGAATTCTGAATCTGAACCCGAAGTGTCTGATGTGGATGAGTCGGAGTGAAGGTTGGTTCTTCTTTCTCGTGAGATAGCTCTTTCGTGTGCTTTGATGTCTGCGAAGAAGAGCAAGCTGTCACTTTGTCGGTGACTTCTCCTTTGCATACACCTAACAAAACGAAAATCACAAGGAAAGAAAACAAGTTAGTAACGAAACTGAAACTTAGTCCCAAGTAATTCCAAAACTCTAATATTTAATCGAGTTCCTGAATCGGCAACGGCGCCAATTTCATAAACGAGATTTTACCCCGTTTAATCGAATGTCTCAATTGTAGTACTTGAGGTCAATCCGAATCAGGAGCAATTAAATTACTAAAGTTTGCAAGGAATCAATCTTAGTCTAAGCAATTTAAAAGATGGTTTTGTTTACGTGTTTTTGTAAAGACTAACAAAGAAATAAAACGAAATTGCAAGTTGTAAAGATTTAAATTAAAAAGCTAAACAATCAAAGTCGTGGTACTTTAACGGGTTCATCAACTTTCGAGTTTTTCGATGCCTTTTATAAAAGTACTTTAAGGTTTTGAAAACGATTTTAGATCAATCCACTCTCGTGACAGAGATCCTTTTCCTAACAAGTAAACTAAAACAATATCTTGGATAGTTTAAATTTTAGAAAACATTAAAGTTCAAATCAATTCAACCACTAAACTTATTAACACAGATCTCTCGGTTAAGCTAGGTTTAGTTCTAGGGTAATTGTTCGGGAATCCTCACGACCTCTCGGTTGTGAAGTTTCCTGGGTTCTATCAATTGATTGATCGATCAATTAAAGCATTAAGATTGTTACACTAGATTAAAGTTTTAACAAGTTTTAAGTTCTAGACATCGATCAACCCTGTGGTTGATTCACCCTTTTCCCCAACCTAATTGTCTATGGGAAACTACTCGCTAAGCATATTGAAATTCAAAGCAATTAAATTCAAAGAAAGCAATAACATAAACAAAGACAAGAGAATAAGGTTCAAGAAAATCTTATTGATGACGAAGACTACAAAGGTGGCCAAGAAGCAATCACCAAGCAATCTCCCAATCCAAGAACAAAGCAAAAACAATCGATGAAAACTAAAACTAAAGATAGAATATCAAAAACAAAAGGCAAAAACCCTAATATATGTTTAAACCAAATAAAATAAAGGAAAACCAATTTGGTTTAGGAATTAGTTTTCCTTTTTACAAACAAAACCGAATTTCCTTAATTTTTCGCACCGTATCGGTCATAGCAAATCGATACAGCCGACCGATACGCGCTTCGGTAGCCTTTCTTCGGCTCGGTTCTCTTCGTATCGGCCGTGCTAAGCCGATACAACAAGTCGATACGCGTCTTCGGTCTTTTCTCTTGTATCGGCCACTCCAAACCGATATGCTTGGCCGATACAAGCTTCGGCGAACTTTCTCGTCTTCTATATTGGCCAACATAAACCGATACAACATGCCGATGCACATGTATCGCTTCTTTTGGCTTAAATTCATCACTTTCGCCGTCTCGTGCTCAAAAACCCGAAATACACGAAACAAACCAACATGCAACCTATATGATACTAAATGCAACCTAAATGAATGAATTCTAATGCATAAACTAAGGTAGAAAGTGTAAAATATGCGAGTTATCAAATATGCGTGTTATCAAATATGCGTGAAAACTCCTAAAACAACATGTATTTTGGAACGGAGGGAGTACTATATATTGGTTAATAAGACCATCCATCTTTCACTTTCATATACATTTTTATTTGTCAAGTGGGTCATGAATTACATCAATTTTTGTTTTATCAAATATAAAATAAAAATAATTGAGTTGACTACAAAAAAAATATCGAGCTTAACTTGTATGTATATATTGATCCCATGTTCTAATATGTAATATCAAATATCTAGTTTCTAATAGTCATGTTCCTACAAGACGGTCAAAACTAATAAATTAAAAATATAGATAGTGGAAATATTTAAATATATTTGTATATCCTTTAATACCAATAATAATTTGAAGTAATTTCCTTGAACTTTCCTTGTTTAACTCTATATATAAAGTTACAAAGTCCTAAATCTTTTGAAATATTAGGAGAAAACAAATGAGAAACAAAAACTTGTTCATTGTGTCTTTGATTCTTTGCACTCTCCTTTGTCATGTTGGGTCTTCTATTACTACTCAACATGAAACACTATCAGTCACAAGTAAGTATTGATTAAATGATATACATTATTTTGCTTATATGTTGATTAATAGAGAAGTTGGTTACATATTCTAAATCCAATCATTACAAAAATAGAAAGTATAAAAAATCTTGCAAGAAAATACATGTATATAGTAGAAAGTCAGGAAAATATTAATATTTGTTTAGAAACCCAACAATTCTTTAGTGGTTAAACTTTTAGATTGCCAAAAAAAAATTAAATTTTGAAGTTAACCTGTTGGATTAACGTTGGGAGGAATTTGCTTTCCAAAAAATAGTGATAAAGTATAAGTCTACGTACGGAAAACTCATAAAACTACACTTTGTTTTGCATCATTAACTATGTTTAGGTAAATTTTTATATACAGGTAACAAGTGTATTGTAACAAGCATAATTTATAGCTCGATATACATTAACTTTTACCTTTTTTTACATTGATAAACATTATATCATTCATATTTTATCAATTTAAAGCACAACATATATAATCTTTAGTTAATTTATATTATATAAATTGATTAGGTTTGAGAAGGACACTTATACCTGTGCGGGGATCAAGAAGTCCACCAAGTCGTCATTATAGTCCGCCGCCACAATCGTGGTGGCAACCGATGCCACCGCCACCACCACTGCCACCAAAAATACCATTTACGCCACCACCACCACGAAAAATGCCATGTGCGCCCCCACCGCCACGAAAGATGCCACATACCCATCCACGAACGATCCCACATACGCCACCACCACCACGAAGGATGTCACATACACACCCACCACCAAAATATATGCCTAATGGACCGCCACCATCTCCATGGTGACCATGAAGATTATTTGTAAGAAAATAAGAGTTTTATATCAGCTATATGAATGATTACAAGTTGATATTTTCAAAAGAACAAAAAAAAAAAAAAATGAAGCTAATGCTACATATAATGTTTGTATGATGTCTTTAATTTTCCCAATAATTTGAAATTTGTATTTGTTTATGAAAATAAATAGTATTGTTATTATTAGAAAATTTGTATTTGTTTATGATGGTACGAACTCTTTTCAATACATAACCATATCGAAGAGAATATGATAATTATGAATGCATTTATTCAATGAGAATGCTAACTCATAGATAACTAAATTTTACAAGATTTGGACATGTGTAATTATGTTAGGTTAAGACTATATCTAACATATGTTAACATTTATTAACCAAATTGGTGATAGATTATAACAAATGTTAATAGCTAAGGAATGAAACTTTCTAAAGGCAACATTTTAGATCTATTATATAATTCGGTAACTATAATTAATTTTCGACAATACCACTAAGTATAAAGAAAGATTAAGAGATTCGACCCCAATTTTTCCCATCTTATATAAAAACTTCTAATTAAAAACTGTAAGAAAAGAAACTGTAAGATCAAAAACAAAAATAAGATAACAAAAGTCAATTGTAAAGCATTAATTTATAAAATTTGGGTGAAATATGTTTCAAATAAGGGTTGTATTTGCAAAATTATAAGCTTATTCATGATGAGTGTGTGACTAAATTCCAAAGAGTTTTACCAAAACAAAACCAGTGAAACAATCTATAGTATTCATTTTAATTTTTCCAAAAAACACACTTATTTTCAATTTATGTCTTTAATTTAACATACGATGAAAAAATCCATTAAGGGTAAAATCGTAATTCATTTTTAGCCTAACAAAATCTATATTGATAATCATATCCTTAACTTGGATAACAATTTAAAATAAGTTTTATGTTATCCTTACACACAAACATATACATTTACGATTATTATCTTCCTAAAATTAAAATTAAAATTAAAATTTGAATTAATAATAAAAACAAATAAAAACGATTTTCAAAACATAACCAACCACTAAAAATCAATAATTATCTGTTAATGGGTTCAATTTATAAATATTCACAAAAAGCTTAAGATAATAATTATTTTGATTTAATATTATATATTTTGTATATATTTTTAATATTAATTATATCTATAAGAAAAATTATTAATATTTTAAATAAATTTCGGGTAATTCAGTTATGTTCCACAAAATTTCGGTTCGATTTCGGGTTATCGAGTAATCAATTTCTCTACCAATTCGGGTTATTTAAATTTTTGGATCACTTTTAGTTTGAATATTTCAATTTGGTTTCAATTTTGTAATTTGTATCCGGGTATTTTTCCACCTCTATAATATAAAAATAACAGTTTCATAGTTTGAAATAATTAGAAAAAAATATCTTACAAATTATATTAAAATTTGCTACATGGATTATGTACTACAAAATATTAGTATATAGTAACAAAAAATCTCATTTCAACAACTTTTAATATTAAAATTAGTAGTATTTTAAATAATTACTGGGTAATTCGGTTTGATTCCATAAAAAAAAATTTCATTTTGGATTTCGTTCTGGATTTTCGGTTGATAATTTACCTACCTATTCGAGGCATATATTTTTTGTTCGGTTTCAATTTTGATATTTCGGTTATGTTTGGGTTTGATATTTCAAATCCGGATTATTTGGATACGACATGATCAAAATAGTTTACCTATTTGTATATACAATAATAATATTTAAAACTTATAAATATTTATATTTATTCTATAAAACAAAAAGATATATCACAAAATTCTAAATTAAATATATAAATATATAAATTCATTTGAAAAAATATAGACCCGTGATGTACCACGGGGTTAAATTCTAGTAATAATTATAAAACAAAAGTCAAACTTGCACACTAAATTATTAAGTCAATATACAATAATACGTAAAGTCAATAATCCAAATAAATGACTAACAAACACTTACTTTTATTTATCAACTTGTGTTCTTATCTACTTTCATAATTTTGACTTTTTGGTACTAGATTTGAAGGCATGTGTTAGTCAAACAATTTTTTTTTAATAGAAAAAGTGATTAGAAAATATATCTTCATATCCAGTGTTGATGAAAGTGGTTTAGTAGATTTTTTAATTAAATATCCAAAAAATCAAATCATATTAGATTTTAATAACAAATTTCATAATTAATCCAAATCATTTAGAATCATTTTCAAACCCAATAAAACTCAAATAATTAGAAACTAGACGAGGACCCGCACGTAAGTGCGGAATTTAATATAGTTTTTATATATATATATAATTATTTAGTAAAATATATATATATATTAAATTTTTTCACCGACTTGGATTATATGTAGATAGTCTCTTATTTCATAAAATACAGAAAACATGTAGATTGTGCGAGCTGTGGTTTAACGCGGGATTCATCCGCGTATTAGAAATATTTAATTTTTTTTACCATGGGATATACCTTCCAAGATGTCTTGATACAAATTTAAAAATAGTTTATTGAATTATATTTAATATCAAGTTCAAAATTATATTTATATATAATTTTATATTTGGAATAGAATTTAGTTATATATTATTAATTATTTATGCTATTTTTTGATCCGTTGCTAAATTACACATAAATATTTATGCATAAAATGAATTCGATTTAATCTCATAACCATTATCATTCGTTTAAATTTGTTTTGTGATCTTTTAACGACCCGTTACAAAAACTAAAAGGAGAATTACAAAACTACATCATTTGAATTGTGTTCTACAAAATAAGCCATTTCAAAGTTATTTTTAAAAACTACACCTAAACACTCAAAATTAAATCTAAATAAATCTTACCTGCACAAAATCTACCCTTTAATATTACACTGTAAACACGAATTAGCGAACCTAAATGAAAAGATTTAAATTTTGATAATTTTTTAAGGATAAATCAACCTTTAAAATTTTAAAAGGGTGTAATTATAGAAAATATTAAATTTGATGTAATTTTGTGAAAGAAGTGTTGAATTGATGTAGTCTTGTAAATTGCTCAAATTAAAATATGTATTTGTTATTATGATTTTTATAATTTGTATTCGATTGGGCCTGAGTATGGGCTTTGTAAATTCTGTAAATTGGCCCAAATTATAAACATAAGTTAGTAAAAAAGATGTAATGACATTGTATTGTAATTATAATTTTTTTAAGGACAATTTGCAATAATGATTTCCAATTAACAGATAAGATCATTGAAAAGTGGGAACATATATATAGAAGATCAGATAGAGTCAACAATCCAAATTACTCACAAAGAAATCATTATTTTTATTTATCAACTTGTGTTCTCATCTCTTTACATAATTTTTGACCTTTTGGTACTTACTTTTTTCTTCTCTAATCGGATATATAATAATTGTCGGGGAATCACAAAACTACACCATTTGAATTACATTTCACAAAACTACACCATTTCTAAAATACTTCACAAAACTACACCTAAACACTCAAAATTAAATCCAAATAAATCCTACCCACACAATCCTATCCCCTTAATACTATACCCTAAACACTAATTAGCGAACCCAAATGAAAAGATTTTAATGTTGGTAGTTTTTTAAAGGATAAATCAAGCTTTTAAAATTTTGAAAGGGTGTAAATATGTGAAAAAATTAAATTAGGAGTAGTTTTGTGAATGATGGGTTGAAATGGTGTAGTTTTGTGAATTCCTCGTAATTGTTTCTAAGCAACAAAAGAAAGAGATAAATTATATTAGAAAATAAGTAAGAAAACACACCCAAAAAAATGAGAAAGAAGTGTTCTTCACAATTACATGGTGTGATTATTTTGTTTATGATGTTTTGTGTCTTCCCTTTCCTTAGCCAATCATCTCAATTCTTAGTTACCGGTTAGTATTTAACACACATAATATTATTTTATTAATGTAGCCGTAATTGAAATAATATATTTTTAAACTGTAGTTAGCGAAATAATATCCATTTTAAAATCCAGTTTTGTATACACAAATAAACTAAATATTGAACTTAACTATACCCTTTTTATTTGGGTGGAACTAAACTTTATTTTTTCGTGTTATTGAGCTTAAACAAGTGTATATTTGGATGAGTGTTATTTTGTAAGTAGTGTTTAAGAAAATTATTAATCAATTTTTCTGTTTTTAGAATTACTTGATGGTTTTTATGGGATTTTCTTTTAGTAATATTAATAGTGTTGTATAAATCATATGAACAGAGAATACAAATGAAAAATCAGCCAAACCTGCTGCTTATAAAGTTAAAGTACGTCATCTGAAAAAAGGCAATGGAAAAGATCAAAAGTACCCCTCAAATAGCAGAACATCATCAGAAAGAGAGGAGAAAACCAACAAATTAGAAGGTATATAATATATACAGTATGAATATACCAAAAAAAATCATGTATGGATTATATTGATATATCATAATTCATAACAATTTTCAAAATATTGTATAAATTAACATCATTCAAAATAGAAAAAATTATATTATTTTTCTGAACCAAGTGATACAAAATAATGAAAGAAAATATAACCAAGGTTCTACTATAGTTTAATTTATTTTTACATAGCTATATTTTTAAGGGTGAATTTGCTGAATATCACAAATTGGGACTATAAATTTTGCTGAAATGACATAATTTTTATTAAATTTGCTGAAATAACAAAAAGAGGAGAGATGTAATTTTTCCATTTTACCCTCATATCTATCTAATTCGGTAATAGTCATCTATTTGAATCAAACATGTAATTACGTGTACACTAATTTACACAGAAAATAAATAGTCATATATTTGCATTAAATTAATAATTTACATGTATAAAAAATACTTTTAAACCTTAAAACATAAACCTTATACCTTGTACACTAAACCCAAAACACTAAACCATAATAAAAAACCTAAATCATGATCCTAAACTCTAAACATAAACCCTAAATCCTAAACAATAAACCCTTATACCTTAAACTCTAAACAATTTCATTCACCTCTCCTAATTTTACATATTAATTTGATTTAATTTTTAATTAGATTATTAATGAAATATTAAATGACATGATTTAATTGGTTAAATTAAAAGAGGCTAACCCTATAGGTGAACCTAAGAATTTTTCGTATTAGTATAAACACTTTATTTATTATAGATAACTATTTTTAGGAAAATAGACAACTATTCTTGAGACAATAAAAGACTATTCCTATAAATGTATGTATAGTATAATTAACTTTAAAAATACTTAGTTTAAAATAGAAATGTATTTAATAGGAATATATATACACATATATATATATATTAACTTTAAACTATACATTTGACAAATCTATAAACTATTTAGTTGGAATATATATATATTTAGTTATGTGACTATTAGTAGGAATATATATATCTATTTATTTTACGTTATTCGCCCAAGGGTATAATAGTCAATAGACGTATGAACAATATTACTGAAATATTTACCTAATTTAATCTAAAGTTTTGTATATCCACCCTAATTTCCCTATTTGTAAATCATATCAATTAGTAGTGTGTAACTAAAAGCCCTAACTACAAAGACTTTTGCCATATGAGTTACTCACCTCTCAAATATTTAAATACCACATAAACATTATCTCTTTCTTGAGTTCTTATCTCTTTGTGTTGACTTCCTTTCATCTCTACTTAAAATCTATATATAAATATCTCTAAGGGCCATAAGAAAGACATCAAATAAAGAAGTATAAAGAAAGAGAAATAATTATAAAGAAACTATAAAGAGAGATGGTTAATAAGTGTTGTTCACTATTATTGAGTCATGTGCTTATTTTGTTTCTTATAATTTGTGTTGTTCCTTGCCTTAGTGAATCGGTTCAAGTCTCACTAACCGGTTAGTATTTTCAACATACAAAACATTATATTATACATATAACATAATTAATATATACTTCCTCCGTTTTTAATAATTCAGTCTCTAAATTTTTATTTTGTTTCTAAATACTAGATGTTTTGTATTTTGAATACATAGATAATAGTAAATTGTCAGTTTCAAGAGAAATTTATTACAAATTTTGAATTATTATTGATCTAAAGCTATGAGTATTTGTTTAGCACAAAAAATAATGCATTAAACACTTAGATTTAACTTGTTTTTTTAAAGTGTTAAAAATCTAAAACTTCTAATATTGGAAAATGGAGGGAGTACTTTTCAACAATATAGCTTTTTGTTTGAATGAAACTACAGATTAGCTTAACTTAACAGGAAAAATGCAACATATAAATAAGAAATTGCAAGTTACCGTTGCAAAGTTTTGACAAATTTTTAATCTATTGGAAATTTGTCAGAAGATATAGACAGGATTTTCGACAGACTAATTCGTATAAAACTTTTGACAGATTCAGATAGGATTTGAGATAGAAAATAAAACTTTTGGCAATTTTTATTTTTAAATGAATTATTGATGTATTTTTCCATGTCCAGTCATAAGTATGTTAGAAAATATTTCGATGGAAACTATCAATGAAATTTCGTCTATAGTTTTCCATATAATTCTTAATAATTTCTTTATCAACAGTACCATAAAATTTTAATGAAAAAGTGTTTATGAAGATTTAAAGAGGGACACATATCCATTAAAACCGCATGTTTTCTTGTAGTGTTTGTTACTTTCTAATTCAATTAAATAATTCGTCTCCAAATTGAAGAAATAGTATGTAATTATGAATATTGTAGGTAGGAAACTGAAGAGCATATATTATACTAATGGACCAAAAAGAGTAATTGGTTACATAAAAGGAGGTCTCATAACCATTCCTCCCAAGAAAACGGGCCGTGGTCGCAATCCGGTAGCCGCCGCCGCTCCCTAGTATCCAAGCCTTTATAACCAAATGTTTTCGACCATACATTAAGTTTTAATTTTCTATAAGCATAACTATTGCGTTATTCTATGTTTCAATAATATCTACTAGGTCCAGACTTTTAATCACTTTTTGGGTGAATGATATTGTCGAATAATTTATCTACTAATGTATTGTTATTGTTGAAAATTGTATTAGTTTGCATGTTTAAAAAAAATTATATACGATATCTTTGAGTTGTCATAGTGATGCAGAGAGATATTTGGAAGATTTACAAATATCTTTATTATTTACATTATTTGTTATGTATTATTTAGATGTTTTCTTATTCCTATTTAGAATATTTTAGGGTTTTATAATTTATTATAAATAAGTCATCTGCGCTTATTTTGTAATTGAGACTTTGATAATTAATAAACAAGAGATTTCTCTTAAACTCTGTGTTGATTTGATTCAATTCATCTCACGGTAGTTCTCTGTCAGATTTGATTAAATTCATCTTCACAAGATGCCTTGTTTAAGGATTTGATTAAATTCATCCTTACAGAAGCCTCGACTAAAGATTCGATTAAATTCATCTTTGTCGGGTTGTCGGCCTCAAAGATTCTTTGAATCTTTAGATTGATTTAATTATCGAGTTCCTTCCGCTACATCAGTTGGTATCGTAGCGTGTTTCTTTGGTTTCTCAATCGAAGAACGATTCTGGATGTCATGTTGTTCGGAAACATATATCCTATCATAGGCGTCTCTTTTCCGCAGAAGAAGAAGACTATGAGTTTCATATCGAAGACCACAATTAAGATTCGGGACGAATCTTTTCTTCGTCGGAGAGAATGATGCAGAGAGATATTTGGAAGATTTACAAATATCTTTATTATTTACATTATTTGTTATGTATTATTTAGATGTTTTCTTATTCCTATTTAGAATATTTTAGGGTTTTATAATTTATTATAAATAAGTCATCTAGGCTTATTTTGTAATGGAGACTTTGATAATTAATAAACAAGAGATTTCTCTTAAACCTTGTGTTGATTTGATTCAATTCATCTCACGGTAGCCTCGTCTAGATTTGATTAAATTCATCTTCACAAGATGCCTTGTTTAAGGATTTGATTAAATTCATCCTTACAAGAAGCCTTGACTAAAGATTCGATTAAATTCATCTTTGTCAGGTTGTCGGTCTCAAAGATTCTTTGAATCTTTAGATTGATTTAATTATCAGGTCCCTTCCGCTACATCACATAGCCATTTATTTATGGATTGGCGATTTTTTTACCACTCAAGAGTAGCTACACATACTAAATCCTTCTGAATTCTCAACATCTACATATAAACCTCTGAACTTACTAAATTTTTTGATTGTCCACCCGAACTCATTAAAAAAACCTGATTATGATTTGAATCTTGTCCGATTACGAAACGCGGATCTAACCCGTAAAAAGTATATAAGTCTTAGATCCGCGGTTTTAAATCTTAATCGCACAAGATTCAAATTATAATCGAGTTTTTTTTAATACAATTAATTAATATATTAAACACAATTAATAATAATTTGAGTCACAAAATAAACAAATAATGTTGTTTATGTTCATAAATATCAATTTTGTAGTCATGTTTTTAAATTGAACTTTGATTATGTATGTATGTGCATATATGTTTGATAATTTTGCATTATAGGCATGATAAATTCTTAATTTGTACTTTAAACTTATATGTATATATTAGTTAGATAATATATTAAAATATGGTTGAAATTATTAATTTTTATTTATACGATATAAAGTTGAAACTCATCTCTAGTAGTATTTATTGAATGCAAAACTATAGTTTACTTTTTGGACATGCATCTCAAACTTTTAAAAGTTATAAATGCCTTTTTAACACATAACTATTTTGAATTCACAACATTTATATTTTATACAAATTTTACCGTCATAAATTCTAATATTTTAGAATCACAACTCAATGTTAATTGTCGTTAATGAATATTGCATTTAAAGTTTCTCAATCCTATATATAAAAGATGTAGGGAACTCTTCTTGTGTTGACACCTCATCATTCTCATTTAAATCATCACATTTATTTAATTTAAATTATTGAATACTAGAAAAGAACCCGCACAACGCGCGAAATATTTACAAATTTTTATAGTAATTTAAAATAATTTTACATTGACTTTGTGAAGGTTTTGATTTGTTTTATGAAGTTTTTATTTTTGTAATAGGTATATGGTATAACTTTAGATATTTTCCATCTATTTTGTAATAGGTTTATGAAAATGATTTTGTTTACAAACAACTTTTGTTTGAATGTTTTAGTTATTATCAAACCGATGGAATATCAATATGTAAAGAAAATTGTTGTTGTGTACCCCATTTAGCTTCTCTAATTTTAATTGTACGCATGTTGTTTACTTTGGTTTTACGTGGACATCTTAACCCGTCAATTAATTTGGATCATATTTTGTTTTGTTTTCTCCTTAACGTTATTGTATTATTTGTATATGTAATTATTTATTTTGTATGAGGTTTTCTTTTCTTGGTGGATATTTTAAGTTTATTTCATATATTTGGTACTAACATTTGGATTTAGAAAGTATGTATATATATGAAGTCCCAAATTATAGTTATTTAAACTTTTATAAATTTATATATATTTATTTTTAAAACTATTTTCTCTCTAACCCATTTTGTTAGATATTTTAGGTCTTTTGATTTGTTTCATTCTATTTGATTTTCAGAAGTTTCTATTCATATTTTTTATTTATTAACTATAGTATGATCGATCATATTATGTAGTCTTAATTTTTATTTGTTTTGAATAAATGTTAAAATAGTACATCATTTATAACTTTTAATTTTTTTGCTTTTAGATCGAAATTTTACATAATGTGACATATATAATATATTTCGAAAAAATTAGTATAAGAGAGAAACAAATTTGATATATTTTCATTTTAGAAAGTTGATATATATGTTTTTATTAGTTTTAAAGATTATATTGAATGTTTTTTTTATTTGAGTTTTATTAATATTGAAAGAGTTTTATTAAATGATTTTTTAATTGAATTGTCTTAATTATTTTTGATGATGTGGATACCTCAGATTGAGAGAGTATTGTGCTTTTATATAATAGATTATTACAAAATAAATACATTAAAAATCAACACATGAATATCAATTAAGTTTAAGTTTTAAATGTGTATTCTCAATATTTTTTGAGAAATTCACAAAACTACACTCTTTCAACCCTCCCTTCACAAAACTACACCTAATTCAATATTTTCACAAATTTACACTCTTTCAAAATTTTAAAAGCTTGATTTACACTTTTAAAAATTACCAAAATTAAAATATTTTCATTTGTGTTCGATAATTAGTGTTTAGGGTATAGTATTAAGGGGGTAGGATTATGTGGGTAGGGTTTATTTGAATTTAATTTTGAGTGTTTAGGTGTAGTTTTGTGAAGTAATTTTGAAATGATGTAGTTTTGTGAAATGTAATTCAAATGGTGTAGTTTTATAATTCTCCCATATTTTTTTGACTTTAAACAATTGAAAATAGTTTGATCCTATATATAATATCACATTTAAAAATAACACATAAAATAAAAGGCATACAAAATTTATTAAAATAGTAAAAACATGACAAGTAAAATAAAGAAAAATAATACAAACAAAAATTATACAAACTATATTTAAGATATAGAATAGACATTTACTAAAAAAAATATTGCAAACTTCATCTAGATGAACAAAAAAAATAAAAAAATACAAACTATTTAAGATAAACGAAAAATATACAAAAATATAGAATTGAGACAGTAACAAATTTTGTATCATTGTTTTGGTGCACAAGAACATAAATATTGAAAATGCAAGAAAATATTAAAATTATCAAGAAAACTATAACAAAATAATTTATAAAATAAAATTATTAATATTTACAAAATATATATTTCAAATATAGAAAAATTCCGCGAGTATCGCGGGTTCCCTCCTAGTTTTATATAATTGTTAAGTCTTATTTTATTGCATTAATACTATATTTTGAAAAGTTGATTTAACAAAATATCATGTCTCGTTCTTCTTATAGCCAAGTCATAAAAAATAATTAGCAACCGAATAATACACAATAAAATATATAAAGTTCTAAAAAATTAACATTCACCACTTCTAGCTATTTATTTAGGGATTACACCTTAAGAACAAATGTGTATTATCACTTATCACAAAAGTTTTATGTAGTAAATATAGAGAATTTTGAATGAACTTTTAGGTCTTTTATTTAGAGTACACTATCAAGGAAATCGCATATCTTGTTTTATTACTAAATGTTTATTACTATATTTTACGGATTCATAATTTTTAGTGTATTTTATTTATTTTTGTATGAATGTGTCATGTAGTGGGATGTGATCGAAAATTTTGTAGTGTAATCATAAGTCTCGTGGTCACAAGTTTTTGTGCAATTGAAGGGATAAGATTCTGATTCTCAAATTTATCCAAATCACTAAAAAACTTATTGAAAATCAAATAACTTCAAATCTTTTTATTTTTGTTGATATTATACATTTTTTGAATTTTTGTTTCCTCCCCAATATATAACGTCATAGTCAGATTTATATTTTTTTTATGTGTGGTCATATATATTTAGTCGTGGACGGTCGCTAAAACACAAATAATTAGTTGACTTGACTTTGACAAGTCTATATTTCATTATTGTATAATACTTTAATAGAATTAATGGTTATGTGAAATGACCGGAAGACGAGGAATTGATAATCTTCGGTTCATAATTAATCGGTTCATAATTAATCATTTAAGACATAAATCATTTTTTGAGTATTTTGAATTAGTGATTTTGAACACTTTTACAAGTGATTGGTGTTGGACTTTTGTTACGTAGTATTGAAACGAATTTGTTTACTTGTATTTCTGACACTAAATTATTAAATGCAAATTAAAGATGAAGATAAATTTAATAAGGAAAAATGCCAAAAAATCGCCAACTTTCAAATTTGGACCGATTAAAGCCTGAACTTTGAAAATGTCATTTAAATCATTAAGTTTTATTGACTTTCTTAAAAAATACCAAACTTTTGTTGACTTATCCGTTTAGGACACGTTGACCAGTCAACTGACGATTTTATTAACGGAGTTATATTGCCGTTAACGGATTCGTCTAATCCGAAAACGACGTCATTTTTTCTCATCAAAACGACGTAGTTTTGATTGGTAAGAAAAAAACAAAATAAAAAATGACATTGAAGGGGTTTGAACTTGGGTTCATATGCTCAGTTACATGAATCCCTTCCGTTTTGCTATGGTTTCTTTGACTCTAATACAAACAATAAAATTATTATATTATTGAAATTTATTTTTTCACCAAAATTCCCAATTCGATTTAAAGAAACCCTAAACTTCAAATCGTAAAAAGACATGGTGGTTTTGTGGATCGGATTCGGAAATGGTACAACTTTTATCTCTCTTGTATTGAATCTTCAATTCGGTTTGTTGTTTCTTCTTGTGGATTGATTTGTTTCATGGATAATGATTATATAAATAAAATCTATGTTTCTAATCCGATTACTAAGCATTGTAGGAGGCTTATCGAACTTGTTGTTGTGGAATCGAAAGCAATAATATAAGTACTACGGTTTGTGATTCGAATGGGGGTTTGTGGTGAAGAAACTGGTTTATAGTTATATAAAACTATTTTAACTTAACCTTAACATTAAAGAAGACACAGCAAAATGGTAATGGTTGCAGGAAGTTAAGCATGAAAGCCCAGGTTCAAATCCTCGGTAATGACACTTTTTATTTTGTTTTTTTCTTACCAATCAAAACTACATCGTTTTGATGAGAAAAAATGACGTCGTTTTCGGATTAGACGGATCCGTTAACGGCAATATAACTCCGTTAATAAAATCGTCAGTTGACTGGTCAACGTGTCCTAAACGGATAAGTCAACAAAAGTTTGATATTTTTTAAGAAAGTAAATAAAACTTAATGATTTAAATGACATTTTCAAAGTTCAGGCTTTAATCGGTCCAAATTTGAAAGTTCGCGATTTTTTTTTCCCAAATTTAATATAATAAATTAGTCTATATATATAAAAAATTTGCAGGGAGGAGAATGATGATATATATTGATGGATCATACAGTCCCCGAGGTGGTGGAAAAGATGGTTAAGAGCATGATTATTGAAAACTCTTAATTTTGGGCTTTTAGATAAATTAAAATATTAAAAAATGTTAAGAGATTTTTAATTGAAAATGAGAATTATTGGTAGAATTCATAAATGATTCTTAAACAAAAAAATCACAAAACAATCAAAGAAAATCAAAATCAAAATCAAAGAAGAAAAGAAGAAGAACGATAGATAGGAAGTTACAGGAGTGAAGCATAGGCTTCGAAAGCAAAGCTGGCGAGGATGACGGCGAGATCGATATCGAACTTGGATCTGAAATTTCAATGGAAAGTGGGAAGAAAAATAGAGAAGAAGAAGAGAGAAGAAAAATAGAGAAAAAAAAAATAGAGAAAAAGAAGAAGAAGAAAAATAGAGAAAAGAGAAGAAGATAGAATAAGAAGAAGAAAAAAAAAGTTTTCTTAGAACCGGTCCCGAATAGAGAGTAAGAGGAGTTGATCTCTTCCATTTTTTTAGTTTTCTGATTTAATTAAATGTCCATTTTCTTTAAAACCCAATTTAAAAGACCCAAGTAATCATGGTCTAAGACATACAAAAAAGGATTTCTATTAAAACGCAATAATTTTTTTATTAAAGAGTATTCTTGTGTCTTAACAAAAAAACTCTTTATTAAAAAAAGATTATTTTTTATGGGAAAAACGTCAAATAATTACCGAACATTCGAAAAAATGCTACTTATAGCATGTGCATTAGTGTTTCTTAAAGAGATCTTAGCAGGTGGGACCCGTTAAATAGTTAAGATCTGGATCTTATATTTCCTATTTAAGATCCGGATCTTAACTATTTAGTGGGCCATTTGGATATGTGGCGAACTATGATTGATGCGTTTTTAATTATTTTATTTTTGTTTTATTTTAAACTAACTGTTCATGGGTCCCAATGAATAGTTAAGAAATTTTGAGGGTTTCTCTGTTGGACATGGTCTTAATTCCTCAATTTTCGATTATGTCACTTTATTCCTCAATTTTTAAGCATGAAACTATTAAATACTTATAAACGTTGATCAAACCATTTTATACCTTATTAAAGTTAATTCTCAGTCAAATATCGTTAAATATTAAAACGACTGCATTTCTTGTAACTTAAAATCCTTCATAAAATTGACAAAAATCCCCAAATCAAATAAGAACCCTAAAATTTTATTTCATCTTCTCGATTTTTTCTCCTTGGACCTTTTCTTCGTCTACTATTTCGCAGTCTAGTACGATATGTTTTAATTTCCGCTGCTCGAAGATGTCGGTCTTCCTCACGGGAATATCCGCTTGAAAACTCTTCCGTTGCATGTTGTCTAACCAAATTTCTATCTAAACAAAAATCTTTCGTGAGGGGTGGAACCGTATTGACCGTGATGAGGACATTGGGGACCGCATCAGAGCATGCATGGCCTCGATATTGAAATGGCGTAGGGAGAGAGAGAGAGAACAAACTCTATGGAAAAGATCCAGGTACTCAAAGAAAATCTAGAGCGGGCCTATATGAATGAGGATGTCTCAACGCTTTAGCTTGAAGCAATTAGGGAACGTCCGCAAACTACCTCTAATGAAGAAAACAATTTTGGAGCAAATATTCAGATTATTAATGGTCACACATGAACGTTTATTACTATATATGAGTATTCGTGACACAATTGAGTTTTGATTGTATATATGTATTGATTTTTAAATTAAAATAATTGAGTTTTAATATGAGTATTCGTGACACAATTGAGTTTTGAGTTTATCACATGAATAATTGATTTTGAAATTAAAATAATTGAGTTTAAATTGTATATATGTATTGATTTCAAGTTCCTAATTTGTTTTGATTCACTACCCTGTTTTTTTAAGGTAGTGGAGTAGTTATATATATATATATATATATATATATATATATCTACTATTATAACAATAATATTTTTATTGAATTTCTTGGAACTTAACTTTTTAACTCTATATATAAAGTTACAAAGTTCTAAAAAAAATTTTAAAAAAAAAATTAAGAGAAAGAAATGAGAAAAAAGGAACTTGAGCAGTACTTGTTCATTGTGTCTTTGATTCTATGCACTATCCTTTGTCATGTTGGAACAACTCTCAATCACTAGTAAGTATTTTGGATAATATACATCAGTTTGGTTATGTGTAAATTGATGTAGAAGTTGATTATATTCTCTAACCCAATTATTACAAAAATAGAGAAAAACATCTTGCAAGAAGGTACATGTATATGCTTGATTCATGTTGGAAGAGAGTATTCTATAAAACAAAAAAAAACTAGTTACTTGTAAATTTTATGGTGTGTTTAATTTAAATAATTAGACCGACAACTCAAAACCTCCTTGATTAAAATATATTAATTATATCTAAAGCCTATTTAAGATCCAAAAAATCTATTGATTTATCGATGAATTCAGTTATCAAATATTAATTTTAACATACTTTAATTGTTTATCATTTTTTAAAAAAAATAGTTAGTTGATTTATTATAAACTAGGATTTTTACCGGGCTACGTCCGTATAATTTGTAAAAAAACTCATTTTTTTTAAACTTTATGTACAAAATTAAAAATATTTAATCATACAACTGTTTTGTATTGAAATATAGCGTTTTGTCAAGGATAATTTTTCAAATGACTTTTCCCAATAATTATTTTCATGACTTTAGTAAATAAAATTGCATAATAATAGTGATAGTGGTACCATAATTTTAGAAAACTTTGATAACATTTATTATTTGATGAATTTTTTTGTTAGAAAAAACTGAAAAAATAAATTATGAGGCACAAGCCACCTGGCAGAATTCTATTGGCTAGATGACTTTTTTATAATATAAGGGATTAAGTAGGTTTGAGAAGGAAATTTATATTAGCGCGCAGATCAAACAGTTCACGAAGTCTTCAATACAAGCCACGGCCAAAACGGGTGCCGCATGCGCGGCCACGCCGGCAAAATGTGTGCAAAATACACCACCACCGCCGCCAAAATGTGTCTTGAACGCGCCACCTCCGCCAATTTAATTTAGAAAAAACCAAAAAATAGAATTGAAAAGGAAGGCATGATGGCGGATGAGCAAGTGGCCCAATGGTAGTCACCTCTGCATCTAATCGCATAACCCGGGGTTCGAACCTCGCCGCTCTCAGTTGGGAGAGAACTACTTAGACACTAGGCAACGATGAAAAAAAAAAAAAAAAAAGGAAGGCATGATGCTAATGCTATATCTAATGCTTGCTTGTATGAGATGACTTTAATTCTCCCAATAATTCCATGGCATTATTATTATTAGAAAATATGTACTACCTCTGTTTTTATATATAAGATGTTTTAGACCTCTAGTTTTGTTTTAAAATATAAGATGTTCTCAATTTTCTAGGTAACTTTTAAAGAGATTTAATATGTTATTGACCAATAGTATTAAGTTATCTTTTTAACGATCGGTTAAACTTTTTAAAATTAAATATTTATTACACTAAGTGTTTTTAGTCAAAAACATCTTATATAAATAAACAGAGGGAGTATTTGTTTATGATATTTAATTCATAATAAAGTTGAAAGAAATGATTTAATGAGAATGCTAACACATACATAACAAAAGTTTAAAAGATTCCGACATGTGTCATAATGTTAGTTTAGACTTTAGACTATATAACATATGAGACTCACCATAATTCTTTAGTTTATCAAATAAATTACCAGAACTCTAAGCTTAAGTTAAAAAACCAAATTAGACTTAAATGTCAGACTCAATATATAAACTTTACAAAGTCCTATCTTAAGAAAACATAGTAAAAGAAAGCAATTAGAAACAAGAACTTGTTTCAATATTTGGCCAATTGTGTCTTTGATTCTTTGCACTCTTTTTTGTCATGCTGGATCTTCTCTTACTTCTTAGTAATTGAAGCAAGTGAAATAAATCTTCTAAAAAGTAGAGGTTAAACAAATAGTTTATAATTAAGTTATCTAGCTATACAATAAGCCAAAGAGTGAAAACAGAAATTTCTAGTTGTAAGTTCGCGTATACGCGAGTCCTATAATAGTATAAAACAATCAAGGCAATTTTTAGCATATAAATTAATAAATTAATAACTCAAAAATATGAAAAACATAAAAATTCAACGCTTTATAGCAAAAAAAGATGAAATTTTTATTAAATTAGAGAGCAAAAAAGCATTCCTTACATCAACTTAAACATTTTTCAGTTTAAATTTTCATCACAAAACAATAAAATAAACAATAAGTTTGACAAAAAAAAAACAATAAAATAAAATCTTACTATTTCTCCAAACACTTCAAAGGAGCACTCCAAGTAGTGTTTTGAACATATTTGGACAAAGACATATACTTTCTCCAATCATTAAGAATGAGATTAAGATCATTAATCTTCTTCTCTAAACCAAGACAACAATTACCATGCATTGTACATACCAAGTTTATATTTTTACTAGGTTGACAAAACCCGCAAATGTAGACTGTATCGAAGAATCTAATTTGGATTCCGATCTTAGATATCAAAGGATCTTGCTTGATTTTGTTGAACACATCTTGATCATGTAACCATGGATATTTTAGACGAGATTTGTACCAAAATTTGTAAAACTCGATGCTTCGATTATTCGATTTTACGTATACGAAACCACCATTGGCCCAATTTTCAAAACTGACTGGATTTCCGAAGAATTTATCGCATGCCATTTGAAAATCTCCATCCGGATATAGCCTAGGGAATGGATCTCTAAGCCACATTACATCTACATCCTATATATATAATAGTGATTAGCTTAGATTGATAACACTGTAAAACCATGGAAAATGAAAAAGAAACAATTTATGTGTGCATAATTCATTAAACCGATAAAATTTTTACTGCACTTCAAAACTATTTTTAAAAATGAAACATGAAATAGAATAGCAAAAATTGTAAAAGGAAAATATGGATTTATGGTGTAAGTATATCTATAATAACTAGAAAATATAATATATATATTAACATTAAAACAAAAGTAACTATAACCAATCATACATATTTCAAACCAAAACATGGAATAAATAAAAAATTGTTGCAAATGAAACTTATAAAATTTTGAAAATGCCACAAAACATATAAAAATCTTGCAAAATTGTCAAACCATTAAACTATTTTTTCCTACTAAGAGGGTCTGGTCTGAAACTCTTATATCGTCTAAAGACAACATGTAATACAAATAAGTGATCATCTAAATGCAACTTAAACTTTTTATTTCTAAATCCAATAACTATAAAATCTAACCCTTTAACTATTCCTAATAACACTAATTATAAGTTTATAACCATTGATTCTATATCATTGGACAAACCTAACACATAAATAAAGACTTTAAGACCATAGAGTATATATATAGCACCGTGAATAAGAAGCTAAAACCCATTTCAAGAACTTGTATATATGTAATATAAATATGTGAGCCTCTTCTAAATAATACTTAAGCTTTTGATTTCTAAATCCAAACACTATATAATCTTAACCCTCTTAACAATAATTATGCTATTTAACTATTCAACATATCACTAATTATATGTTGTCAAAAAAAAAAACATAACACTAACTATATAACCATTGATTCTATATCCATTTAACAAAAGCTAACACAAAAGATAAAGAAATAATACTATAGAATTTAAATATATAGTACCGTGAATAAGAAGTTAAATCCCATTTCAAGAACTTGAATAAGAAGTTCGTTTCTTCGCCACATCATCTTGACATAATCAGGAGTATTATAAGCTTTATCACCTGAAAAATCAGTTTCTGAAGTTTCAATGTAATAACAATTCGAATGAAGTTTCGAGCACCGTTCGAATGCCTTGGGATCCAAGCAAACAACAACTACATGTTTTAAAAGCTTTTGTGTTCCTTGTCCGATACGAAAACTCTCTAAAAAGAGATCAAATATAGAGTTTGGTTCTGCCCAAGCTTGATTTAATGTTGTTATAATCACTGTATTGTTCTCTGTAGATGCTTTCTTTAATATCTCCTTGAATGTGATGTTTTGTTTTACCTGAAAAAACAAGAAAATTTGGGCTTTTAAAACAAAAATTAAATTGGATTTTAATAGAACATTTGAACTTGAACTTGAATTTAATTATAAGAAAATTGGACTTAAAACTATTGGCACATCAGTGAATAATTCTTTTTATTAGTATAGTTTTTAAATTTTCTTACAATAATTTTTCTTAAATTATTATTTAAATACAAGTAAATAAATATTGAACAATTTGGAAAACTAACTAAGAAACCTAGTCTAATATAGATTGGTAAGTAGAAAATTAAATTCCTTTATATAAATAATAGAGAAGAAAAATGAACCTAGATTTATTTACGAAAAAGAAAACTGAAATTGGATCTAATTATAAAACAAGAAGATTCGATTTGAAACTAGTGGCACATTCAGTTTATTATCTATTTTTGATTTATAATAGTTTGTCAGTTAAAATTCAGATCAAACACATGTTCTTGTTCTTTAACCATTTCAAGAAGCTCAAAGAATCTCAAGAATGTGTTAAAAATACAAATAACTAATTTAGTAATCTGATGCAAAAACATGAAAATAATAAAAATAATAATAAGTTAAAACTAGTGGAACATCAATAATACTAGCTATATTTTATTAAATACTTATAATTTAAAATAGTTGTTCATAAGGTGATAAATCCTCTAATAATTAGTAGGACAGCACATATAGTATATTTTTAATAAATTAATAATATTGCATATGCATATTTTAATTGGAATCAATATTACTTGGATCTAGACCGGTAATACACCACAATATATATATAAAAAAATATCATATAAAACATTTCCTTTTTGTCTTTTAACAAAAAAAACATTTCCTTTTTGTCAAACATATAAAACATTTCCAAAGAAAATAGTAGGTATATATTTTGTTGGTCAAATAAAAATAGTAAGTATATTAGAGTAGATTTCTTTGGATATTCTAATTTTGTAAATATATTTATGTTTAATAAAAAATTGAAAGATTGTTTTCTATCTATGTCATAATCTTATAGATCGTAACTTCTAAATTAAGATATGGAATACTAATCCTAAAATTTTATGTTTTCTACTTTTTCGATCAGATTTAAATCCCATAAAAGAGAATATCATATAAAACATTATGATCTATATAAAACATTTCTCTTTCAATCTGATCTACTTTTTCGAAAAAGTAGATCACATAAAACATAAAATCCCAAATATATATATATATATATATATATATTTACCTAATCATCATAATATATGTTTAAACCCTCTCTACGGTTTAACATTAACATTATATTTACCTAAACATAAAACATTATATTATGATCATAATGTTATGTTTTATATTATGATCATAATGAAATGATCGATCATCATAACATTAACATTATAGATCATAAAACATAAAATAAAATCTATAAGATTATGATCTATATAAAACATTTCTCTTTCAATCTGATCTACTTTTTCGATCAGATTTAAATCCCATAAATCATATAAAATCTATAAGATTATGATCTATAAGTCATAATCTTATAGATTTTATTTTTAATAAAAAATTGAAAGATTGTTTTCTATATATAGATCAGATTTAAATCCCAAATATATATATATATATATATATATATATTTACCTAATCATCATAATATATGTTTTTTGTTTATTCTAAACAAGTTTAATCACACAAAACTAAGCTAGATTCAATCATTACATTTTTAAAAATGATGAAACAGCACATACATACAAGAAAAAATTATATATGGCACAAACATAAAATAGAGAAATTTCTTTTTAAACCCTAAAATAACGTCATAATTTTTGTCTAAAATTCTACTAGTTTTTTGGACCAAAATACAATCCCAATACAATCACTATTAATAAATTTGTTAACACTTTAGAAATTAAATTTATTCGTTTGGATTCACTAATTTTAGTTTTGTGATATATATCATAAAAAATATTAATGGTGTAGAATTTAAAATTATTCATACTTTTTCTTTTGATGATTCCCAATATTATATAGCTGTGAGCAAAAATAAATTAAACATTGAAATGAAAGCTTACCGTTCTTGATGTGAGATTGAGTGGTTCCATAGAATAAACGGTTTTGTATAAAACAAGACATAAAGCAGTTAAAACAAGAAACATAATCAATGTTCTTGTTAATACGTTTTGTCCTAACACAAATCTTGAATCAAGAAACTTCCCACGAGAAGAAGAAGACGAAGATGATAATGATAAACTCATTTTTGGTAGTTCTTTTGAATTTTCTTCTTCTTGGTTATGTTTTGGTCTTAGTTTTTTTGTGGGTTTTTGTAATGACGTGCGAGAGTAAGGGAAAAAGTCATAATTAGTAATATTTTTAAATACCATGTGCATATATTTGTTATTATAATATGGGTAGTTAAAAAACAAAAAGACCGAGTCCAAAAACTAGTTATAATAATAAAAGTGGTAGAACCGTAGAATCTTGTATTGTTTTTTTTTTGTGTGGGTAAATCTTGTATTGTTTGTTATATTACCAATCTTTAATAATAAATGGTTTAGTTTTTGCAAAAATCTACAAAATATACCAAAATATTATTCTATTTTGATTTTACTAAATGAATTTTGATTCTAAATTTTATTTATTTGACATAGATAACTTCACGAAAAAACGGACTGATCGAACCAATATTTTGCTATGTTAAATGTATACTATTGGTATGCTCTTGTTGTAGGGGACAGAAAAAGTTTAGTCGAATAGTAGTATATTGATACATATATAGAAAAAATTAGGCGCTATGCAGTTAAAAATTAATAAGTTTTCTCATCTACCATTAAAATAAAATCTTTCGGAAAATGTCATACTTAAACGAAAAGAGACGATAAATGACGAATTTAACTTTTTCCGTAGACAAATTTTAGTCCACGAACACCAAGTGGACAAAATACGAAGGCAAATTCGTCATTCGTCGTCTTTTTTGTCCACGTGAACAATTTCATGTCCGCGTCTGGCATTTCTCGAAATTTGTTTTTTAATGGGAGGCGGATTTTTTTTTAATGGCATTTGAAAAAATAATCTCATATATATATACGGAAAATCGCCACAATATTAATTGAATATTAATATTCTCACAACAATTTATTCTTATGAAAAAACTAAGAAAACATAATTAATGTTCTTGTTAATACTTTTTGTCCTAACACAAATCTTGAATCAAGAAACTTCCCATGAGAAGAAGAGCTCATTTTTGCTTTTATTTTTGTTTTATTTTGAAACTTCTTCTCTGTTGGTTATTAAATGTATGAGAGTAAGGCTAAAAGTCCTAATAGTTGGTAATATTTTATTAAGAATGTGTATAAATATATTACTATTTTTTATATAATATTTTCTAGTGAAAATGACTGAATAAAAAACCAATACAAGTGGGTAGGATATAGTATTGTTTATTATATATTACCAATCTTCCATAATAAATTAGTTTTAATGAATCAACATAATTTACCAACATATTCTTATTACCATTAAGTACATGATTTTTAGTTTTCTATAAGTTTGTATATTAATTGAAATGGCAAATTTTGTAATATATAAAATAAAGAACAAAAAAATTAGGTGGGTGTATTCAATTAAGGGTTTTGAGTGATTTGGATTAAAATTTTAAATCATATGTTATTCAAATTTTTTTTTCAAAAGTCTTAAAAAATTCAATGTTATTGGAATAGTGATTTGTAAAATTCAGTGTTATTGGAATAATAAATTTATGTTTATTGGAAAAAAAATTAAAGTAATGGATTTTAAGTGATTTTAATATATGTTTTAGTAGATCTTCTTAGTTAAGAATGCAAAAAACTCAAATCATATAGCTTTAAATGAAAGTTTAAAGAGTTTTAATTAGAAATCATAACAAATTCCATATTTCACTAAAATCAATCAAAATCTTATAAAAACTCATAAAACCTCAAATCACTACAAAATCTAGTTTAAATATACCTCAAATTTACCACAGATGAGTATTAATCTCTAAAATGTATATATTATACGGTTTGAATCTCGCCTCAAGGATATATATATATATATAACATTTTAGTCGTACACAAAAAAATAAAGATATAATTATCAACAAGTTTTTGACCTCTCTATGAGAAGATTTGAGATAATGAGTTCAATTCTTGTTGGAAGAGATTCGCATCTAAATGGTGAAAATTATTCTGATTTGATCCCCCAACCTATAGAAATTATATATGGTTTTGGCCAGAACTTAGTATACGAAAATAAAAAAATAAAAAAATGAAGATATAACAACAAAAAAGAGAGGTGAAACATCATTTAAAGAAAACTATGTATCATACAATAATTTAAATAACTTTCATACAAGAATATTAACCCAAGCGCAACGAAAATGAAAAATAAACCCGAGAATATTTACCAAAAAAGTTATTTTGAATCCAAGCAATTAAAATTAAACCAAGCACAATGAAAATTTTACAAATTATTACAATATTCTCATGAATTTATTCATCTTTAAACTTTTAAAAAACATTTATCATTACAAATAGTTAATTTCTATTAAAATTATACTAGATACGGACCCGCACGTACGTGCGGTTTATTTTTTTGTAATTTTTATATAATAAGATATATTGGCAAATTTATATATTTAAAGTTATTTGGTAAATCATATATTAAAAATGTCAATTTTAATTATATGTTTGTGGTATCTTGTGTCATAATGTAAATGAATATATTTTAAATTTTTATGTTCTTATGATGATGACCCGAATTATATGTTTGTGATATCTTGGATTATATAATTATATCCCATAAACTATGTTTGATATTTTCCAATCCGTCACAAAAACTACACATATATTATACATAAATTAAATTGAATTTAGTCTCATAACAATTATTATTCGTGATTTCAATTTAGATTTGTGATTTTTAATAACCCGTTACAAAAATTAAAATATTTGAAGATCAAATTTGTTATTCATATTTGATGTTAATAATTTAAAATCTACGATTATCCCTAGATTCAATTCTTAAATTATTTAGTAAAAATTGTCTTACTTTATTAATAAATTATTTTGTAATTAATTTTTTATATATTATTATTCGATTTATTATTTTTAACTTTTTGAAATGTAAATTTTTTATTTTGATATTAATAATATTTTCCTTTTCTTTTTTGAATAGTTTTGTTTCATTTTTGAATAGTTTTGTTTCTTTTTTTTGTTTCCTATTTTAATGTTGAAATTAATATGTTTTCCTTTTTTGTTATATATGGTTATATTGAGTGACAACATTGAAAATATAATTTTTTTTGTCCTTTTTACAAAAATGTTTTTCTTTTAATAATTAAGATATATAAATTTGTCAATATATCTTATTATTTAAATTTTACAAAAAATAAACTGCACGCGCGGGTCCGTATCTAGTATACAATTATTTAGTAAAATATATATATTAAAAATTATGTATGTTTCATTGTTTTGATATCACGAATAAAATTTGTTTGTATCTTATAAATTATGTATTTATAGTTTTTGACCGTTACAAATATACACTTATATAATTATCATTTGTGATTTAAATTTGATCTACGGTATTTAAAATATTTTAAAATCATAATCCATAGAAAAAGTTATAATACATTGACTATTAATTTTAAATATATTATTAATCAGTAACGATTTTTTGATAATATTAAATATTTTTACTTTTATAATAATCAGATTTTCAAAAAAAAATAAATTTCTAAGGCAATCGAAGTCAAACCTGATAAGCACTTTTTTACATAAGGTAATTACGTGTTAATAATTATGGAATGATTAATTTACCTCTTGATCAGAGGGGATCATTGGGAGTGTTAGGCCGTGTAATGTTTCCAGGTGGTGACATTCGAGATTATTGCCATTTTATTTGTTTCTTTTTGTTGTTGTTGCAGAGTTTAGATGTCCCGATGTTTATGTTATGGTGTTCTGTGTATTTATAGTCGTAAAAATAAATCAGGATATTCGAAATTCTATGCTTTATCGCAATTAACGGTTTCACATTTTAAAAATTATGTTAAATGCCAAGATTTGATTAGTTTGAATTTTGATGCATATTTCCGGGATTTTGGTATTTATCAAATCTAGTTGGGATTATTCTGGATAAATCATGTCAAGTTAAGATTTCTATAGATTTTTTTATGCTAATATGTTTGTTTCTTTTATTTGATTTCGAAATTAAACCAAATTCATTTCTTTCTTTATGTCTTAATTGGCGGTATATTGAATTTTAAATTGTCGGCCATAGTGATGGAATTTTCCGATAATTTGATTTTGAATTTAAAACTATGTTCCTTTATTTGTTTATGTCCTAATTGGCGATATATTGCATTTAAAAACATATCATGGTTAGATGGTTCAAATATTTTTGTTTCTTTGTTTTGATTTCTATACAAAAATTATTTTCATTTCTTTTCTTATATCGTAAAAAATTAAAAATATAGACTTTGGTGAAAGTGAGAGAAAAGTCTTCGTAAATGTATTTTGGTTTCATTAGTTTTTGCAGTTTTAAAAGACTTCAATTCATTAATTGATTTCCTTAATTACATTTGTTTGTTTTTAGAGTTTTTTTTGAAATATTATCAATCATAGGTTATATCTAGTGGCATTGTATGGTAAATACAATTTTTTTTTTGTCCTTTTTACAAAAATGCTTTCCTTTTAATAGTGAAGATTTTCTACAAAAGGGATACTAAAATTAATAATATACTAAGTGATTGGAAAGGGCTGTAGAAACTTTCTAAAGCCAAAATTTAGTATAGAGTCAATTTATAAAGCCAATCAAGCTTTACCTTATTTTAAAATCCTACAACCAAAAAAATAAAACATGGCTTTAGAATGGCTTTAGAAAGCCATTTTTCTACAACTTAAAATATTGTGCTTTACAAATCTTTCAAACCAAAATATCACAATATTACTTATCAATGTTAACATATCCATACAAAATACATATATAACATATATTATAACTATTATAGTTCATGATAACATATATACTTTAACATACGTATAACATACGTATATGTTATTTTTCAACTAATATATAATTTATTGGAAATTTATAAAATACATTTTTCAACATATATTTGTGTATATATATATATGATTATCATTTATTTTTTAAATTTTAGATTGTATTTTTATTTTGTTCTTTATTACAAATGTGTATATACATAACATATTAATGATGTATAAATATTTTATAATTATGATACTTACTATATAATTTTAATTTTTAAATAAAATTCTACATTATTATTTACAGCATTATCAAACCAATCACAATTTTTTTTTTAAACTCACAGCCGAAAATCTAGAGTCAAAATCTTACAGCAACAAAATCTAGAGCTACAGCAAAAAAAACTACAGCAAAATTTCTACAGCCAAAAGCTAAAAGCTACAGCTTCAACCAATCGGACCCTAAATTTTTATTTTGTAGTTGCTACACCGCCTAGGAAATGTCTAACGTGTTTTAAAACACTGCTTCTTTTGCAAACTTGCATTCCAAGATGATAGGAAAATATGATATAAATGTTAACTAATTTTAAATGCATATATGAAAATAACTTGTTAACTAATTGTAATATTGAACCATTTGTTGTTACACCATCTAGATAACATTGCTTTGCAATATTAAAAAAACAATTAATTCTATCTTTTCTGATCTATTTTTTTATTTGTAAAACATAAATAATTATGTCTTAAAACATTTAGGATTTCCAACAACATTGTTGCAATTAACTATAGGTTTCTCACCATCACTTGTAGTAATGTCGATACCACTTGTAACAATGTTTTTGCAAGGCTTGATTTTACTACAATTTAATGTTATGGCCTTTGTATTTGTCGCCGTTCCATGAAAATCGTTGAATTGTATATCACTAATCGCCACTGCTTGTGAATTCTATAAAAATAATAGAGAAGTTTACAAAACAACATTTTTCAAACCATTAATTCATAAAAATATATCCAATTTTCTTTTTCAAATATATACCTTTGTAAAGAGTTGAATGATTAAAATCCTCTTTAATTTTCATTAAAAATATTTTAACAAAAAAATCATATATATACATTAAAAGTTATTTATTAATATATACTTTTATTTGGATTCAATATTATTAGTTTTGAAAGATGTAGAGTTTAGTATTTAAAAATTAACATATATTGTTTAGATATATTTTTCAAATAGACTTTAAAGAGGTGTATTTTTGAAAAATAAAATTCTAAAAGTGTAATTTTGTAGTTGCCTGAATTTTATTTACAAGAGTTATATCTTTCAAAATAATATGAGTGTTACAAAAAAAACTAAAATATACCACTTTGGAGCTACGACCCTTGTTTCCTCTATCTTTATATTGTTGGTCAATTATAATTGGATTTTGCGTATCAATGAGAGTGATATGCTCGAAATATACATGCTTAACATATCCTTCTCCACCCTATACAAAAATACAATTTAATAAAAAAAATTATAACTAATATAATTATTAATTTAAGAAAATAAATTTTTATTATTATTATTCATTAAAATTATACCGCCCAAGTTTTGATTCTAGCTCCATTTGTTGTCTTATTAAAAGTGCAATAAGATACATAGACAGACTCTACTTGACCTTCTTGTCCATTAGCTCCTAAACTTCCTATACTGTAATTAAACATCAATAGTTAATAATTATAAATTAATCCTCAAATGATTCAAGAATGATTTTTTTACGCGCTATTTTTATTGCGCAGCATATTTTTTTGTTATTAGATATCACACTTTTCATGTTAATCCTCAAATGTTGCAATGCAAGTACTAGATATTTACCTAAGAACAAATATTTAATAAAATGGTATAGTATATGTTTGAATTCAATAATATTGGGTATTTAGGAAATTAGAATTAGATATATTGTATATACGAAAGAAAATAAAATTATTTAATTTTTTTTTTTACTAAATTATGTTGAACTACATCTAATAACATAATGACATTGATCATAAGTACCTTATCCCATGACCAGGTCCACACATAATCTCTGTAATATTGACATTTATGCTTCCAGTATTTATAGCAATGCAATCATCTCCTGAAATCATTTATCACAATTTGTATTTTAAGTTATAGCATGAATAAACTTAATTTAATAATATATAAAAATTTATAAATTAAATATTTAAACATACCAGTTCCAATGGTGGATTTAGATATGTCAACATTGGTCGAAGCAGAAATATTAATTCCATCTGTGTTAGAACTATCTTCAGGTGCATAAATTTGTATATTGAAAATAAAAACTGTGTTACAATTGTTTATTGTTATATGATTTCTTGGGCTATCTCTTGAAGTTATTCCACTTATTTTGAGATTATTACAATGGTGAAATGCTAATGCCTACAAAAAATAAATATGATTGTATAAGATTGATAATTAAATCTCCCATTAACATTAATAAACCAACAATAAAAATGTATATACTAACTCACCGTAGGCCTGTTAGCTATTTTCTCCTGGATTAAATATAAAAAAGTTGTTATATTAGTTTATAGGATGATAAAAATAATCATATAGTGTTAGATACCAGTATAATTAAATTTATTAAGCTAGTTATATAAAATGAATATTCGGTTTAGTAATCAATCACTCTAACATCATAAAATATATTACAAAATTTGCTATGATCTTTTTATATATTAATGTTTCTAATATACCTTGAGGCCTTCTCACAACAATATCTATTTTCCTCTTTTTTATGGGATATAAAGAAAATACATTTTTTAATTTTAGATAATGGTTATTTGTTTAAATTAATATGTCCTAAAATTTGTATGATATTGGTATCGATATGTCCTAAAATTGGTATGTCCTATATAAAATATGTTACATATGATATTGGTGTCGATATATTATAAATTATATAATTATTTTATTAAAATTTATATTAAAATTTACCTCCCAAAATGATGAACCATATCCATTGAAAGTTCCTGAACCAATGATTGTTAGGTCGTTTATATTAAGAAAAGATATCCAAATTTGATATTTTGGAGTCAACCATTCACTTTTGTTACTAGGTGCAACAATTTCACCATCCATCTGAAACCCAAAAAATATTATAAATATGTTATTTCATGCATATTTATCAATTCATGTTTTGTAGTTGATGATAAAAAAAAAACCATTATAATATTGTATGTAAGACATACGAAATAAATAAAATCTCGCTGAGTTATAATTGGAAAATTTGCAAAAATATACGTTTATGAATGGTACTTTGCAAAAATACATTTAGTTAAAGTCTATTTTCATAAATATGCTCACCTCCTTCAAAACCCAAATGAAAACGTTAAATTCGAAAATTCTTAAAATGATAATTCAATTATATAACCCCTTAAAGTTAAATTTGTATCTACATATTCATGACTAATAGTTCTTTCATAATTTTGGGGTTTTTTGTAATGTTTAATAGTTTTTTTTCAATGTAGCCACATATTCGTAACTATTATGCGCTATACGAAAAAATTTTCTAATAATGTGAATAAAACATTATTGAAGAATTTATAAACTTGCCTGAAAAATAGGAGAAGATCCACAAGGACCAACAAACTCAAGTGGTTGGAGTAAGAAAGTTTGGCCTGAAGGTATAATTAGTGTTTTTGTGTCTCCTTCATCTCCACACATTGCTTCCCATGCTTTCACAAAAGCCTTTTTCACACACATATATATATATATATATATATTAACAACAAAAAATTATAAAAAATTATTATAAAATAAAAATAAATTTACCATTGAATCATCAGTTTCACCATCTCCTTTTGCACCATAATCAAGTACATTGAAGTCTTGGCCGATTACAAAACCGAAATAGATAAAACATATGAAAACAACGTCGCGTAGTGTAATTTCCTACAACGAAAAAAAAGAGAAGAAAATACATTTATTTTTTAAAATATTTGTTATTTTAAATAAATATATTTTGTGTTTACCATTTTTGAAATGATGATTATTAGTTGAATGAGTGTAAGGCAATGTGTGTTTGTATGTATGTATTATCACATATTTATATGAAATGATTTGGATGTGTATATATAAATCATTGCTATGGTTTCACATTTCTGTTTTTGTGCTAAAATGATTGACTTCATAAAACATTTTGTGATTTTTACACAAATTTATGACTATTTTTGCTTCTTTGAATTACACAATTCCTCCTTGTGACACTAAAATGTTACCATATTTGCTTGGTCAAAATTTTTTTAATGAAAAATAGTATCCCATAAATTCTTCTAATTTTTAGTTAAAACTTAAATATTTTCTTTAATCTAAATTTTTGGACCACAATATAAATAGTATTCTATTTAAAATATAATAAAAACATATCACTAACCAAAATTATGATTATGTTTTGTTGACTTTCTAAAAATCTTTTGTTTAAGGAATATTATATAATTTATTGATCATGTGGTCTTACAATATAATTAGGTAACATACCTTCATAAATAAATTAAATCAAATCAAAAATTTATTTGTAATATTTTGATACGAAAAAATAATGACTATTTCTTAAAACATTCGTCATCATCTTCAGCATTGGTTGACTTTCCATAAACGTTATTGCATTCAACAATTGGTTTATTTCCATCAATTGTTGAAATATCGATTTGATTAAGAAATATGTCTTTGCAATATGTGACTTCGCTGCAATCTATTTTTATAACTTGATCGTTTTTTGATGTTCCACTTATATCTGAAAATGTCACATTGCTAATTGCCACTGCTGATTCCTATTAAACCAAAACATAATAAACACTTCAAAATGAGATTGCTTCACAAAACTATACTTTATTCTAATAATTTTAAACTTGCAAATTTTCAAAAAAAAAAATAGTATACCAATAGTTATGGGCCTAAGCCTAAGGTCTTCCTGGGCCTAATTACATTTAAAAATAATTTGGGTTCACTATTTATTTTTTATGGTTTAGTATCAAATAGCATAGGGTTTTGTGTTTAGGATATATTTGAATTCAATATTAAGTGTTTGTGTTATACATAGATTTCAAATGTGTAGTTTTGTAAAAGTGCAATTCTAATAGTGTAGTTTTGTAATTCCCGCTAAAACAATGAATGTGTAATTGCAAAAATACGTCTATTTAAAGTTCATTTACATAAATATATCTAAACACTAAATTTTGAACTTAAATAAACTCTAAACATTAAGGTGTTATCACTAAATATTGAATCCAAAAAATTACAAGTCAAAAATATTTTTAATAGGTATTTTAATCAGCTAACTCCTTAAAAACTATATAATTTAAAATCGATTGGAATGAATGTAATTATATAAAGTAGTGTTTGAAAATGTGCAATTTTTTCAATTTCTCAAATTGTAATCTAATTAAAGTTTCAAAATTTTATAACTTAGAGAAAGTTATAAGATAATTTACCTCGAGTAAGATACGTCCCTTATCAATATAATTTTGGTCAATAATAATCGGATTTTTCGTCTCTATAAGTTTAATGCCTTCAAAAACAATATTTTTTGCATATCCTTTTCCATTCTACAAAATAAAAAATAGATAAAATCAGCCAAAACGTTATATCAACTTTTTGATGGTATAATCTTTCATATATATATAGAGAGAGAACTTTATTATTTGAAATAATTACCGGCCATGTTTTAATTCTTGCTCCATTATCTGTTTTATTAAAAGTACAATTAGTAACTTGGATATTCTCAACTACAGATTCTTCTCCGTCTCTCCCTAGACTTCCAATACTGTAAAATTTAATTATAAATGTTATTACTAATTCTAAGAAGTAAGAACGTAATATATTGGTAATGATATCATTAATAAAAGTTATATATATATATACCTAATTCCATGGCCAGGTCCACATAGCATTCTTGTAATGTTGATATTTACACTTCCAGTGTTTATAGCTACACAATCATCTCCTATAAAACATTTTTAAGAAAACTAAAATTATATCATTCACAATTTAAGGTTTTAACGAATGCTAATAAAAAAGATAGAAATATACATAATTATGTAACCATTTTTGATCATTTTTGTCGTATATATAAATTAATAATCACGAGAAATTAGTAATATTTTAATAAAATAATGTTGAGATATCTATGATTTTGTTATATATATAGATAAAATACGATAAATTCATACTCCATAAAATATTCATTTATAAAGATTTTATTGTATATCAATCTAATCATATACCAGTTTCGATGACTGTGTCGTAAATATCAATATCGCTTGCATTAGAGATATTAATTCCATCAGTGTTAGGACTATCTTCCGGCGCGCTAAGTTTTATACTCGTGATTGTAACATTTTTGCATTGACTGATTGATATATGGTTCTTGGGGCTATCGAATGAAGTTATACCACTTATCTTGAGATCATTACAACCTTGAAAATGTAATTGCTACAAAAGAAAAAACACTTTCATTATGAGATTTTTGTTATATAATTTATGATTAATTTAATAGGAAAAGATGTATAGATTATATACTCACAGTAGGCCTTTTAGAAGCTGTCAATTTTGGCTGAGGATCAAAAGAATATGATATTAGTTAGTAATATACTTGATTATGAGATGATTTTAACAAAAATGTATATATTTAGATAATTACATTTTAGAAATTCCTTAAAATGCCATAAAAAAAGTTTGTATGCCTTGAATATAATCACAACTTTTCCCCTATAATGATATTAAAAAAACCATTTGGGTTCAATATATAAATTGTTGTAATGTTAAATTGTATTGCAACAAAAGATTTTTAATAAACCATTTGGGTTCAATATATATAGTTTTGAAATTTAAAAAAATCATTTAAAAGATTTGGATTAAACATTTAGTGTTCATGGTTTTGTTTTTAAGGGTTGAGGATTGATTTTTAAAAGTTTAGGGATTTAATTTTGAAAGTTATAAGCTAATTTAACTTTTATAGTAATTGAGAGAAAAAAAAACTATTTAATAGTATTTGATATTTTTTTTGAGAAACTATCCTAAATTTTTATATCAAAGAATTGTATATTTGTAAGTTAATATTAAATTTGTTTTTGTTACCTTCCAAAAAGATGAACCACGTCCATCTATTGATCCAAGACCACTAACTTGTAATCCAATTATTTTTGTAAAGCTAACCCATTGATATGATGATTTATAATCCGACCATTCTTCTTTGTTTATAGGTGCAACAATTTTTCCATTTAACTGAAAAAATATTAATCACATATATATATAATTATTGTATAATTTATTTTGCCTCAGTTTTAATAATTTAGAAATGATTTATTGATTACTTTTATTTTACCTGAACTTTTACCGTTGGAGATTTACAAGGACCTTGAAACACAATAGGTTGTAATAAAAATGTGTTGTTTGGAGGAATTATAAGTGTTTTTAGAATTCCACCACTACCACACATAGCGCTCCAAGCTTTCACGAAAGCCTTCTCTCACAAAATATATAATTTTAAGGAATATTTAGTAAATAAATAATCAATTTGTAGTAAAGGTACGTAATTAGAAAATAATAAATTTATGTAAACACAAATGTCGGATAAAAATATAAAAAATATGGTAGTTTAATTTCATTGCATGACTTTATTTATACAAAAAATAATAATTAACTTTGCCAGGAAAAAATCTATACTAGAAATAATTTTGACATCATATACAAAATTTGTAATATTTTATAACAAAAACATGTGTCCCATTTTTCCTGAAAAAGTAAATAGAATTAGCTTTTTGAAAAGAAATCTTCAAAAATTAAAAATACTCTTGAATTAAATTAAAAAAGAAAAAATTCTTGAAAGAAACTTGTGTGATAACCATTTTTTTGTTTCAAAGAATTAAAAAATTCTTATATTTTTAAAAACCTAAAAAAGATAAAATTTCTAAAAATTGAATACCTCCGAATCATCGGTTTCACCATCTCCTTTGGCACCAAATTGCATGACATCATAGACTTGGCCATTGACTAGACCATAGTGTAGCAAAGTTGACAAGAAAATAGCATATATTATAATTTCCTACAAAATTCAAAATCAATGTTAGAAGGCAAAAAAAATACATCTTAAGTTAAAGAGAAACTTCATATGATTTCATATTTACCATTGTGTGATGAAAATGTGATGATTGAATGTAATGTATTTTTTTGTGTTTGTTAATTATGCATTTATACCCTTTTAAATCATGGACATCGTTTTTAAAAATACCATATTTTATTCCTAAAATATTATTTCACAGTTTATACAAATAGTTTTAGTGTATATAAGTTATGATATCTATGTTATATTATAAAAGTATCAAAGTAGATCCCAATGAGATAATTAAAAACAATATATCAAGTATAAAGAAAACTAAAATGGAAATGAAATATATGAATCAAAAGTACAATGCATATTGTAGAACATAAAACAGGAATTAAATTTGGATAAATTATTTGGCAGTGAAATTGTTTTATATAGACTGTAAATGTATAATGGATTGATACACTATTTGATTTTAATTTTTTATTTGAATTATGAATGTATTAATGGATTGAAAAAAATATGAATTTTTTTTTTTTTTTTTGTTAATTCAAAAAATATGAAAATTTAATATTTGGTAAATGGATTATCTTACCTTCCGTACATATCTTAAAGTAAATTTTGAGGAGACATAAAATTATAAAGATTTGTCCAATTGATTTATCTCTATTTTTTCAATTCAGTTTTTTTGTTTTATAAAGCTATAATATTATAAATATTTAGATAAATTTTAAATACAATAAATTTGTTCTTATGTTCTACTTTATCGATGCTAATTCCAACAACTAGACTAATTCAAGATAAATTGGCAAACCACATAGTTTTAAACACTAATTTACAAAATACACCTATTTCAAAACTACACATTTTCATTTGGGTGTAAATGATTAAATTACCTGTTAAAATACTTTTGTATTTAAATTTTTGATTTGGATTAATTATTTAATGTTTAGGGTTTAATTTGTCTTCAACTTGTATGTTTTAGTGTTTAAGGTTTATTTGGTTTCATTATGTACTGTTAAGATGTATTTATGGATATAGGCTTTAGGTGGGTGTAATTTTGCAAAATACACTTCTAAAAGTGTATTTTTGAAATTTCCTTGGGAATCATTAAAAGAAGTAAAAAATATTTATTAAAGGTATTTTTTCATGTAAAATATTGACAAAATATGTTTATGACAAAAAATCTTTGGTATATATTTCGCTATTATATATATATATATATATATATATATATATATTTATAAACAATAATCTAATATTTTAATATTAATTTCGTTTTGTTAAACTAATAAAATAAAACTTTAAATAAGATTATGCCACTTGTAAGAAAAATAAAATATAATTTATTAAATAATTCAAAAAATATAACAAAAATTAAAAAGGCGATTGTTTCCAATTTATATTGGGGTGATTGGAAAGGCTGTAGGTGCCGTGGACAGCCAAAAAAAAGTCTAGAGTCTTTTTGTGAAACCAATCATGTTGTAGATTTAAACAATTACTCACGGCCACTAAAAAAAAATATTCTTTGAATTGAGCTGTAGAAAGCTAAAATCTCGGAGTCAATTTTTTTTAGCTTTCTATCTCTTTTTCTTTTCGTTACTTTCTTTTTTATTTGTTAAATTACCTTTTATTATCCACTGTAATAATTATATGAAAACATAGTGCCTTAAATAATTTTAATTATATAACATCACATATTCACAACATGTATTATGAAAAAATATATATAGTACGTAAAATATTTATTTATTAAATATGTTATGTCAAATTCATAAGTAGTTGTTTTATATAATATATAATAATATGTACATGTATATATAATATATTATTTAACATACATTAAATGAGTTTTTTATAGCAACAATTAAATGAGTTTTTAAAAATTAAAATATTTACGTAAATTAATAAATCTAAAATGTTATATAGTTATATGAACTAAAGTAATTTTAGTACCAATGAAAGATACAATATATTTACAAAGTATAGATTAAATGTTAACATATTTTAGTTAAATTATTTGGTTATTAAACAAAAAAAATCTACGACTATCCAATCATGCTTTTATTTTTAAAAAGTTACAGCTTAAATTCTACAGCCAAATCTTACAACAATAAAATCTAGAGCCACAGCAAAAAAAACTACAGCCAAATTTCTACAGCAAAAAATCAAAAGCTACAGCTGCAACCAATCAGACCCATTGTTCATTCAACGTTATGTCAACGGTAAATTTAACTTAGTTTTATAGTGTAGTATTTTGAGACAAATCTGTCGCCATCTTACTACAAAAAAACATGAGGTATATATTAATATTTATAAAAAGAATTATAAAATATATATATATTAACAAAAAATATATATATATATATCATTGACTAATATTCATTAATCATAAAAAAAATAATATTCATCAATCATTCAAAAGTCATAGGTCGAGGCCTCGAGCCAATTCTTTCAAGCAAGTAATACTGAAAAGTAATAAATTTACAAAATTATTAATGTGTATAATTCACTATATTTGTCTACGTGATAGGTCGAGCTAATTCTTCCAAGCAAGAAATTGCTATATTTTTTATTATTTGACTTGCTTTACACGTTCTAGTTCCATTAAGTTTGGGCTTGCGGCCCCCAATAAATAAATAAAAAATCGGCCCATTTCTTACACAAAGTTTATTGTAGTGTACTTTTAAGTGTTTTTTCATTTCTAACATTTAATCTTATTATATAAAAGAGAGCGCGTAAAATTATAACTCACCAGATCGTGACACGTGTCACAATATAATTCACCAGATCGTGACACGTGTCAATATTGAATAAATATAATCTTAATAATTGGGAAGAAATATAAATAGAAACACATGTTAATTAATAATGTTAATAATATAGAATAGATATAATAATGTTAATAATTGGGTTAATAATTGGGAAGAAATATAAATAGAAACAGGTGTTAAGATATTATGTTAATAATGTAGAATATATATATAATAATGTTAATAATTGGGAAGGAATAAGTTGTGCAAAACATGTGTTAAGCTCAATTTTTAATATAAATATATAATGTTAATAATGTTTATGAAAAAATGGTAATAATGTTAATAATGTTTATAAAAAATGCTAATAATTTTAAAAGAAGAAAAAAGTAACGTTTAGGAAAAACAGACAAAACAAAAATAAGAAAAAAAGAAGGAAAAACAAGAAAAGGAAAAAAATAATCAAACGAAAAGTATTCACTACATCTATATATACATATCTAAAATCACTAAATTTCAGTGTGCTCTTCTCTTTGTTTTATTTACTATTATTATTATTATTTTTAACTCAAACAGAGAAAAAGATGAATTTCATAGTTTCTAAAAGCCAAAAATCTTACTTCACACTATATCAATTAGATCGAAATCGTCCTTACCGTCGTACGATAGTTCGTGTTATTCGAAAGTGGGAAGCTAGAAATCCTAAAGCAAATAATGTTCTTATGGGAGTCGAAATACTACTAATTGATGAAAAATATATATTAAAAAAGTACTCTCAATACAATATCTATTGTTTATGTAATTTAACAATAATCATTATTTTTTAAAGGAAAATACAATTCAAGGATTCGTGCATTACTCAATGATTCAAACGTGTGGAGATCAACTAATGAAAGAAAACATCATTGAAATATGTGATTTCAACGTACAATCTGCTAATAAAAAGAAATAAAAAGTCTCAGACCATCAATCTTTTATCAGATCTACAGAAAGGACAAAAATTACAAGTTGGTCAAGTAATCTACAAAATTCCTTTACAAAAATTTAGAATTTTAACATATCAAAACTTGATCAAAAGGTTGGACATGACCGATGACTTATATGGTAAGATAAATAATGTACATATATATAAATAATTTATATCTTATTATATAAGATACTCACTTAATATGTTAAAATTTTATGCAGATGCAATTGGTTATATGCGTAATGGTTAGTTATCAGAACGTAACATTTGTAACGGTTAGTTGAGATTGTGACATGTGAATTAAATTTCATACCTATACATTTTATAAAATGGAAACATAACAATATTGAGAAAAACATAAATAAGGAAATTAATCAAAAATAAAAACTTAACATTAATTATCAAATAATTAAAAATAAAATAATTACAAATAAAGAAAATAACATAGAAAAAGAAAAATTTAACAATATTTTTTAAAAATAATCAATAAAAACTAAATAATTAAAAATAAGAAAAAATAAAAACGTAAAATTACTTGAAAAATAAAGAAAATCTCTACGATGACTTATTTGTTATCTTCATCAATCCACTATCTAATTATTAATTTAAAATAAAAAAAATTTCATGTAATAACAAAAGCAATGTAATAAACAAAAATGTGTTATTTTATTTCTTAATTGTTGGAAAAAGTAAAAATCAATTATTTTCTATTACCTGATATGTTGTTGTGTGTCTTTTATATTATTTGTTAATAAAATAACGGGTATAATATTAGTTTCCGTTTTAAATCTAACCATAACTATACAAATTTAATAAAATTATTAATATATAATCATAAAATGTTTTTATGTAATTTTTCCGCGTATTAGATCGTGACATGTGTATTAAAATTGATACGTAAACATCTTATAAAATGGAAACTTAACAATATTGAGAAAAAAACAGAAATAAAGAAAATAATCAAAAATAAAAAATTAACATAATTAAGAAAAATGTTCATAATTTTAGAAATAATGTTAATAATGTTTATGAAAAATGTTAATAATTTTAAAAGAAAAAAGGTAACGTTTAGGAAAAAAGGCAAAACAAAAAAATAAGGAAAAAGGCAAAACAAAAAATTAGAAAAAACAAAAAACAAAAACAAAAAAAAAGAAAAAAGTAACCAAACGAAAAGTCACATAATTATCAAATAATATTATTATAAAACTGAGCGCGTTTAAGGTGAGCTTGACAAACATAATTATAAATAACGAGATCGTAACATTTGTAATGGTTAGTTCAGATCGTGACATGTGTATTAAAATTGATACGTAAACATATTATAAAATGGAAACTTAACAATATTGAGAATAAAACAGAAATAAAAAAATAAAAAAAAATTAACATTAATTATCAAATAATTAGAAATAAAATAAATTAATCCGAAATATAGAAAAATAAAATAATCAGAAATAAGGAAAATAACATAGAAAACAAAATTTAAGAATATTTTAAGAAATAATCAATAAAAAAATTAGAAATAAGAAAAAATAAAAACGTAAAATTACTTGAATTAATAAAAATCTTTATGATAACTTATTTGTTATCTTCATAGAATTATTGATTTAAAACAAATGCTTTTCATGTAAATAAAAAAAGCAATGTAATAAAAAAAAAGTGTTATTTTTATTTTTTTAATAGATGAAAAAAGTAAAAATCACTTATTTACTATTACCATATGTTGTTGTGTGTCTTTTATATTTATTTGTTAAAAAATAACGGGTATAATATTAATTTCCGTTTAAATCTAAGTACAACTATACAAATTTACTAACAATATTTTTATATAATTTGTCCGCGTATACGCGGGATTTCATCTAGTTTATTATAAATTATTCGATTATATCATAAACCGGTTAAATAAGGACTTCACCCTCCAACTCTTGCTAATTTAACAAAAAACATGAAACTTTTTTATTTTAACATAAATAGCTACAAATGTTTGACTCCACATGCAAGAGCAAAGTTAAGCATTTTCCTTATAATAATGATATAAACTCTAATCAACAATTTCAAAAAGATAATCGCTCTTAACAATATAATCTTCTCAATAATCTCTAGTAACCACACCTTGGTGGAATATTCCATTTAGTCTCATTAACACTCTTATTAACCAACAAATATTGATTCCAATCTTCAAGAGCAGCTCTAAGATTCTTCACTTTATTTTCCAGACCAACACAACAATTTGCATGCATTGTGTTAACCACATTTATGTCGCGGCTCGGCTGACAAAATCCACCGAAAAAAACCGTGTCTAAAAACCTCATTGTGACACCAAGTTCCTCGACAAAGGGTTCGTTTTTTATCACGTTGAAAACATCTTGGTCATGTTTTCTAGGGAATCTTTTCCGTGAATCGCACCAATATTGGTAAAAGTTTAGGGTTTTGTTGTTGGCTTTGACATATGTGAATCCGGAGTTCACGTAGTTGTTTTTATCGGAAGGTTTTCCATTGTAGATATCGCAAGATATTTGAAAATCGATGTCAGGAAAAAATCGTGGAAACGGATCTCGGAGCCATAAGATGTCAGCATCCTATAAAAATCAATAAACAAAAACTAATATTGGTTTTGATAATTAAAACTGATTTCAAACAAAATAATATACAATACTAGATGAAATCCCGCGTAATACGCGGACAAATTACATAAAAACATTTTATAATTATATATTAATAATTTTATCAAATTTGTATAGTTATAGTTAGATTTAAAAGAAAACTAATATTATACCCGTTATTTTATTAACAAATAATATAAAAGACACACAACAACATATCAGGTAATAGTAAATAATTGATTTTTACTTTTTCCAACAATTAAGAAATAAAATAATACATTTTTGTTTTATTACATTGCTTTTGTTATTACATGAAATTTTTTTTATTTTAAATTAATAATTAGATAGTGGATCCATAAAGATAACAAATAAGTTATCATAGAGATTTTCTTTATTTTCAAGTAATTTTACGTTTTTCTTATTTCTAATTATTTTGTTTTTATTGATTATTTTGTAAAATATTGTTAAATTTTTTTTTCTATGTTATTTTCCTTATTTGTGATTATTTTATTTTTAATTATTTGATAATTAATGTTAAGTTTTTTATTTTTGATTATTTTCCTTATTTCTGTTTTTTTCAATATTGTTAAGTTTCCTTTTTATAAAATGTATAGGTATGAAATTTAATACACATGTCACGATCTCAACTAACCATTACAAATGTTACGATCTCGTCAGTTATAATTTTGCATACGTGTCGAGCTCACGTTAAACGCGCTCACTTTTATATAATAAGATTCCCGGTTGACGCGGATCCTCACGTAATCACGGCGAATGATTATTTTTTTTAATATGTTTCTTTTTTTTATATACAAAACGAATTAGAGTAATGTGTTTTAGTTGCCTTTTTCTTATATACTAAACTAATTAGAAATTGGTTAATTTCTTTTTTTCTCCTATCTAAAAATAATGAGTTTCATTTTATTAAATTTAATTTTTTAAGGTTTTTTCCTTCTTTTTTTTTCTTTTAAAATTATTTAAATTTTCCATTTTTCATTTTTTCTACTTCTTTTTTTCCTTGACAAATGTCACGATCTAAATTGAATGTGATACGTGTCACGATCTGGTGAGTTATAATTTTACGCGCTCTCTTTTATATAATAAGAAGATTGAGTTTGAACCCAACTTGAAAAGGAAACCCTACCATAGTATTATCATAGGTTATTAGATCATAATTTATATTAAATTCATATCAACTAATTTTAATAATTTATCAGTAGTTAGGGTCAATAAACAACAATTAGTATCATTACGTATATTAATCAAATTTTATTTGAAAAAAGATTGAACATGAACCAAACTCGAATAGAACACCCTACCATAGTAACATCTACACGAAAAGAATTATATTGATTTTATATCAATAGATACAAATAATTTATTTAAATAGCCTAATATATTTAACTTAATGAAAAAATAGATTCATATTATAAATTGAATAAATAATGTGAGAGCTAACTGTAATGATTAAGTTTAGTCAAACGAAACATTGTGATATCGAATCTTGATTAGTTGTATTAAATATTGTTATCGTTGGTGTGTTCTTGTCAACTAAACAGATTCTTCACCAGCTTATATAATTGAATGTAACTAAAATAAAATAAGTAATATTATAGTTGTAAATAGAAGCTAATAAACGAGCATCACATTTAGCCTAATAACGTGTACTAATGTAACAACCAAATTTAAATACGTATGATGTATATGTAATGCATGTTTTTATTTTTTTAAGCTATTTCAAGTTGTATGATATTTTTGGTTAAACACACTTTTTAGTAGTTTTTCAGGCCTATATATAAAACTTGTGATGATATTTTTGGTCTAAAATTTTCAAAGGATAGTATTCTTAAGAACTGTCCATTTACATATGTATAATGCAATATTTTTTTTTAGAAATAACTAATTAGTTGGAGTAATACGCTAAATATATATATATATATATATATATTAAAGATATGGACAATTATATTACAAAACTACACCTTTGAATTGCATTTCACGAAACTACACCATTTCAAAGTCAATTTTCGAAACTACATCTAAACACTCAAATCTAAATAAACCCTACGCACAAAATTGTACCCCTTTAATACTATATTCTAAACACTAATTAGCGAACCCAAATGAAAATATTTTAATTTTGGTAATTTTTTAAAGGGTAAATCAACCATTTAAAATTTTGAAAGGGTGTAAATATGTAAAAATATTGAATTAGGTGTAGTTTTGTGAAGGAAGAGTTGAAAGAGCGTAATTTTGTGAATTCCTTTTAAAGATATATAATGAAAGGTATACCCAACTTAACTTTTAAAATCTTTTATCAAGTGATCTTAAACTCTAAGTAGTCTTTTGTCAAATTCATTTAGAGAATCAACTTAATTTTTGTTACATACCGTGAAGAGGAAGTTATAACCTAAACCAAGAACTTGTCTTAGTAGATCCATTCGACGCCAAACAAGTTTCAAATAACCAGGAGACATGAACAACTTCTTCCCCGAAAGATCATCGGAATCAGTTGATTCGATTAAGTAACAATGTGAATGAACAATCAAACACCGATCATATGCCTTATTGTCCAAGCAAACCGCGATTACATGTTTTAGTAACTTTTGTGTTCCAAGTCCGTTCCGGAAACTCTTTAGAAACAAATCAAAAGTAGAGTTTGGAGTTGTCCATGCGTTGTTTAATGCGGTTATGATGACGGTTTTGTCCTCCGTTGCCGCGTTTATTAGTACTCTCTCTAACTCCGAAACCGGTTTTGGAGGTTGTATCTATGTGAACAATAAAAAATAAATATGGGGACATGCAAAAATTCATTTTTAGAATTGTATTTTGCAACAATAATATATTCACTTAAAGTTGATTTTCATAAATATATCTAAACAATAAATATTGAACATGGATAAACCTTGTTCCTTTCAAAACTAGACCATAAACACTAATCTTGAATCAAAAGATAAACTCATAAGTGGTTTTAAGGAGTATTTTAACTATTAGATATATTAAAGTGGTGTACATCAATTTTTTTTAAATGGATGTAGTTTTGTAAAATGATGTTTTTAAATGGGTAGCTTTGTAAATTTTTCAATAAATATAACTAGGACCAACAATTTTGTATATAGGTGTAATCTTTCACCAAATGCACATTTTCGTAATTTATGAGTATCAAGACTTAAACCTAAAATATTTAATTCAAATTATGAAACGTACCGGTTCTAAAGAAGTTTGGTTTTGTGAATACAAATTTTTCTCTTGTGGCAACATCTCTTGGAGAGGCTTATCCACAAACATATAGACCAAAAGTAAAGAAAGTGCCAAAGTTGTGAACAATAATACCACTCTCGTCGTGTCACTCTGACCGTTTAAACCATTGGACCGCGGCTTGGCTATGCCGCCTCGGTCTTGTCCCAAAAAAGAAGAAGAGTCTTTGATGTTCATTATGTTCTTTAATTATGGTTTGATTGATTTTTTTCAGTGGCCACACATTCTCTTTTATACCACTATTTAACTATATAATTACTTGTAAATCAATTATTGATTAGGTTGGAGACAAAAAAAAAAGAAATTGATTAGTAACTAATGCTTACTGTAAAAAGTAAAAATGGAATTGAATTTGAATAAATTATTTGGCAGTGAAATTTTCTTATGTAGGTATTAATTTAATTTAAATACTTGATTTAGATTATGAACTTATTAATGGAATGATACGTATAAAATTTAAATATTTGATTCGCTATCTTAATTTAAATTAAATTTTGATGAGGCATAAAATTAATTTATAGAGATTTCTACAGTTGATATGTATATATATATATATATTTTTTCTTCAATTTTTATTCTCAAAATTTAGAATAGTTTAATTAAAATATAGATATAGAGATGAGTTGTGAATACCAAATAATTTTCCTTTATTTTTTTTTATGGATGCTCATATTCCAAATGGAATGATATCATGTTATGTGTAGAAACACATTGCTCCTATAAACGTTAAATATTAAACCATAAATTGAACATAATGCTCTTTATGGTTAGATTGATTTTTTACAGTGACTATACAGATTCTATTTTTAAATCACTCTTTAAATGTATAATAATTTGTAAATCAATTATTGGTTAGGTTGAAGACAAAAAGAAAATTGATTAGAAATGCTAGTGGTCGATAATCAAGCTTTGTTTATTTTAATAAGAAATTAGATGTGTGTCCACGAAAGATCATAATATTCAAAATAGTTTTGTATTATTTTACGAGGAATTCACAAAACTACACCTAATTTAATTTTTCACATATCTACACCCTTTCAAAATTTTAAAAACTTGATTTACTCTTTTAAAAATTACCAAAATTAAAATCTTTTGATTTGGGTTCGCCAATTAGTGTTTAGGGTATAGTATTAAGGAAGTAGGATTGTGTGGATAGGATTTATTTGAATTTAATTTTGAGTGTTTATTAGGTGTAGTTTTGTAAAGTATTTTTGAAATGGTGTAGTTTTGTGAAATATAATTCAAATAGTGTAGTTTTGTAATTCTCCCTTATTTTATTCTAATAAACAATCGGTTGTAAATATTATATGATGTAATATTGTACAGTTTTAAAAGGAAAATATGAGTTAACCCGACAATGATATCGTAACAGTTAGACATAATTAATGGTTACATAATCAACTCTTCGACTATGTTTTGTTTTTTTTCGCTGTTTGTGCCACATATAGTCGATTCATTAGTTAAACCTACATTATTGTAGGCGCAGAGAATCGATCCCGAATAGAATGATGCTACCTACCTCATATGGACTTATGATTGCCACTAGACCAATATCACTTCCTTCTTCGACTATGTTTCATATGAACACAATTGTATAATTATGAGCATTAAAATGGGCTAACCCATTTGTATAAGCAGATTAGAATATTTAGTAAGAACAATAATATATGAACTAATTTTTAAATGAACAAAAGGTTACACTATAGAGAATCAAAATAATCGTAAGAGAAAATTGGTAGAATATGTATTATTTTTAAAGGATAATATGCTTAATCGTTTTTTTCTAAATATTGGCTAAAAATATTATTATGTATATACCATTTACCAGCCGCCAGCGATTTGGATTATAAATATGAATAACAAGTGGTGATGGTGAATATAATCGTTGACAAAGATTGAATAGACATAAGCATAAAGAGATGACAAAAAGTATTTATTAGACTTTGATTTCCCAAATTTAATCTCCGTTTTAGGATCAATATTTCCAATATTGTATTATTTTGAAACCCATAACTTATCCATTTTATTAGATTTTGATTTCCTGCAAATTTATCATTCATTGAGCTTTTACCACTATATAACTCCAAGCCCATACTCTTCATCAAAATAATAATTTATGTTTAATTAACAAGAAAATGGTCAAATAAATCCCCAATTTTCAAGTTTAAGCCAAATTAATCCCAAATTTTCACTTGTACTATTTAAACCTTCAATTTATATTGACTAAGCCAAATTACACCCAAAAAGTCAAACATGACGGAATATTTAACTCCGTTAACGGTTTCGTTTGATCAACAAATGATGTTATTTTATTCAGTTAAAACGAAATTGTTTTTCTGAAAAATAAAAAGTTGAATTATTGAGAACTGAACACGGAACCTGAAGTTTATAAACTTATGCTTTAACCATTTTTCTGAAGATATTTATCTAGTTATCTATCTTATTATTTTTGTTGCCCATTTTTTAATAAAAAACTATGTGAAATTACACATTATGCAATCAGGCAACAAATAAAGTTATTTATTTTGTACTTTTTTAATTACTAGAACCAAATAAAGAAATGTGTAATTCTTGCCAAAATTGGATTTTAAATATTTATGATTTTTATGAATAAATTATTGGAAAAATCAAATAATGAAAATATGTAATGCACAAAAAATATACTGTTATATAGTTTTTTAACAAAAATATCATAAAAAATTATTTAGTATCAAATTACCATTATAATGGATTTTTAACAAAAAAACAATTAAATACTAAAATATAAAACGAGTTTAACTAATAATAAATTGTATTTAGAATTTAATTTTTCACTTAGTCTCACTATTTAGAGTTTAAGGTATAATTTTGAAAGTTTCATGCTAGTTTTATATTTGTAATAAAAATACTGAGATTTAAAAAACTTTTTAGAAGATGATTTATTTTTACTTTTTTAGAAATGATGACTTATATTATATTTATCATGATAGTTGTAGATGTTAATTAAAAAAATTACGGGTATAAACTTTGACTAAATCAATTGATTATGATCATTGTAGTTATACTAAAATTATTTTTTAACAGGTTCCGTTTCCGATTTGGTTTTAGAAAAAATCACAATAGATTTAAAATAAGAATAGTTTTTATTCTAATATAACATATTTTGTATTTACAAGAATTATTTATATATATAATTATAATAATAATTATTATATTAAATAGATTTTAGATATTTGGCGTAGTTCGTTTTAGTTCCACAAATTTTGGTTCGGTATTTAGTATCCTTTATTTAACTCCTAAATATGATAAAGAACAAATTTTATAGTTTATAGTAGTTTCATAAAAATTTGTATTCGTATTAACATCCAAATAAACTTTTGCCATACGGAATATGGACTATGAAATATTAAATAGTAACAAAAAGTCTCATTTCGAAGGTGGGCATTCGGGTTCGCGGGCTGGGTTCGGGTATTTTGGGTAGAAAATTTTAGGACCCAATAGGGTAATTTAAAATATTTGTTCGGGTTCGGGGGTCGGTTCGGGTCTCAAATGTAAGAACATGTAAATATCCGAAAAAATCTGGTACCCAAAATATCGGGAAATATCGGGTATTTTTACTCGAATACCCGAAAAATTACCCACATACCCGAAAAATTATAAAAATATTAAATATATTAACAAAATATCAAGTGTTTTACGTATAAATGAATTTAATTTCAAGCTTTCATAATAAATATATTTAATTTTGGTAATTAATTTAACATTATTTGGATATAAAGTTATATAGCTTGCTATTAGATATAAATAATATATATTATATGTATAAATGTATGTAACTATGGGTAATTGGGTATCCGTTCAGGTATCGGATTCGGTTCGGGTTTACCCGATACCTGCGGATCCATGATTAAGGACCCAATAGGTTAATTAACAAACACCCATACCGGCGTCTTCGAGTTTTTTCGTGTCGGGTTTGGTTCGGATAATGAGTCATTTCCAAAAACAATTATATTAAATGATCACATTTTCTATTTTTTAAATGATAAAAAGAATAATAATACTGGAAACTTTGAAATATCTTAATTTATTTTGGAAAAAATATCACAAACATCTAAATCAACTATATAAATTTAAGTTTTCTTAAAAAAACATAAAATTTATTTAAAATTTTCCTCTCAAATATATTTTTTAATTATTACATAAAGTTTCTCCATTGATTCGACATACTTGTATTCCAAACCTCACTATTATAATCTGGAAAATCTTCACTCTCCGATGCCCTGAAATTTGATGTTGTCCCTTGTGGATACCAAACAATCTTTGAGCTAGAAACCGGTTCACCATTAAACGACACGGACGAACTAAAACTGTATTTTTGCGGTCTAAATTGATTTGTGTCCGAACCATAATCCAACGGATTATTCCATTGTGGTCCGAACGACGAACCACGACTTAATTGATTCGTGTCCGGACCAAACTCTAGCGGATTTTTCCATTGTGGCATAGCCGATGAACCGAGACTCAATTGATTTGTTGAGTTTTGTAATGAACAAATGTAACATGGACATTGTGGATATGGAGCTTGTACCGACGGTATAGCACCAAGTGTGTTTTTACCGTGACCTAGTACGGTCGGTATAGTATAATGTGTCTTTGTGTTATCTTTTGGTTGTGTTTTCGCCGCCTTTATCTCTAGAGCTTGGTAGGTATTTTGAGAATGTTGTGTTGGTTGAGAATTTGTGGCTTGTGTTGTAGGTATCTCTTTTAGCATTCTCAATACTTCCTTGACTATCAATTCGATGAAATCGATTTCGGGGCTGGTTAAGAAAAGGGTAAAGTCATAAATAAAAGTATGCAAATATATATATTAAGGTTTCTAGAAATTGGTATTCAAAAAATATGTAGTATATTACATAAAAAAGCTACCATGAATCAAATCAACCAACTCACTGTTAGTTATACTATTATGTTTGTATTAGTAATCAAGTTTTTTGAAGATATTATGAATACAACCTCTAAATTTATTTAAAAGTATTAACTGTTAGGATTATGGACTTCCAACTTAAAACCAATTGGCGATAAGTGGAGGGCCATATCCTTTATATATCAATCTATAAGATTTTGAGTTTTCGATGTGGGAAATTTGTCCCTAATATTAACATATATATTAATAAAAAGAAACTATATACAAATATTTGCCTCAATTTTATTTTTCTCTGGTTATAATTCTATCTAACACAATTCACAACACGAATTATATATATCAACTTGTTTTTCTTAATTGCGGATTTATAGAAAGGATAATGACAATACCTTTTGTCATCCAATGTTAGGCCAATCTTACCGGAAATAAACTCCAAAGCAACCTTCCACTTATCAGTTTTGTGTTTTTCGCAACGATACTCCCATTCTCGTGTCCTGAATTTTTCGCCAAACTCACCCATGAGTTGTTTCACATCTAAGGGTTTAACCTTGTAGTATATCGGAAGAACCTTACAATAAAAATTAAACTTAATGTTAGCTATATGTCCATAAAATTTAAGTGGTAGCTAGTGAATATATGTGACAAAAAAAGAAGAAAAAAGCTAGTGAATATATATCCACAAAGCTTAAAGGTAGCTACTAAAATCTTAATGTAAGCTAGTAAATATTTCCACAAATCTTAAATGTTACCTACAAGATATCCACACAACTTAATTATGTCGTATAAAAATTAAATTGATAGATAAATCCCAAAACCTATATGTATATATATAAGAGAAATTTCTCAAAGTATTTTTAGGTATAAAAATATACAAAGATTGTATTTTTGGGAAATTTCCCTATATAAAAACTCTATTAACTATTCATTATTAGATCTCTTTTAATTTCTTAGAAAATCTACATGGTTCTTACCTTGATCTTGTTTAGATCAAAACGCTCTTTTATCTTAGTTAGCTCATCCAAGCACCATACCGATTCTGTGTACCTACTCGAGAACACGACTAGGGCGATTTTCGAATCATCGATCCTCTTAAAAAGATGATTGATATCTTCACCTTTATGCTCACATGTATCAATGAAGACATTGATCCCATGTAAGGTCAAACTCGACGCGAGAAATCCGATGAAATTATGACGAAGTTGGTCACCGCGGAAATTGATGAATACTTGATGTTGTGGTGGTTTGGTTTTGAAGTCCATTTTTGGATATTTGATAGATTATTTCTTTTTGAGACTTGTTGTATATGAGAAATTGCTTAGAACATGAAGAGTTAGTTGGGTTCTTAGTGTATATATATTTTATATGGAGAATATTATTTAAAGACCAGAGCGAGTTCCACTTGGTCAAAGTATTTGGTATTGACTAGTCTAACATCCGTTGTTACATTGTACGTGTGAAATAAGATTCAACGCAAAAAGATTTTTAATACTAGTGTAGCTTAATAATAGTCGACCCCCAAAAATAAATAATTAATATTCCCTCCGAATCAAATAGACTCATGTTTTAGGTTTTTTATTTGTATCAAAATATTGATGTTTTAAGTTTTCAGCGTATAATTTATTGAAAATTTGTAAACTTCGAAAAATATTTATTGAGAAAAAATATACCTTTTGAATGTTATTGGTTGATTGATATAGAGAATTGTGTATTTTGTTAAATCAAGGTATTTATTATCATATTGATAATGTTTTCTTAATATATGTGAAATGAAATCTCTAAAACATCAAATATTTTGATACGAAGTAAGTACAAGTTAGGGGAATTACAAAAAAATTCTTAACATAAATAACATCTTTCAAAATCCATTTTTTATAAATATATATATATATATATATATATATATATATAAACATGAAATATTATATCCAAATAAAAATAAATACTGAACCGTGCCCTATTTAATATTTAACTCTAAACAATAAATAGTTAAACAAAAATGTTTGTTTAAATGATAGTCTAACCTTGTAAATTTGAAAGAGTGTGTAAATTTTAAAAGAATGTGAATTAGGTGTAGTTTTATAAAGTATTGTATTAAAAGGTGTACTTTTGTGATTTTCTCTAAAACTTATGCTCCAACAATTATTATTTCGAATAAACAAAATTACAAGGTGTTTTCCATAGTTTTGCTACATTAATTACCATCTGAAAATATATATTTTTGTCAAAGGAAATTAGTTACCATGTTATAGTATCAAGTACTAACAAAAGAAATAAAATGGGTTAGGAAAAATGGTGTAATTTAGTTTACCGGTTAAAAATATTTGATTATGATCAATAATTACAAATATAAAAAAGTGATCAGAAAAGTTAACATTGTTTTGCGAAGGCCCCATTGTGTCCAAAGTGTATAATGTGTGGCAAATAAAACAAACAAAATCTAAAAGTGATTTTTGAGGATTATAATCTATTACTCCCTCCGTTTTTACTATACGATTTTCTAACTTTTCAGATATAATAAACAAAGATAAAATATATTATTTTTTGTGATTTATAATTTCCAACAACTTCTAAACCAATAATGTTTAGTTATTTTTCTTGAATTCTATAGTTTATATCATTAACAATTGTATATAAAAAGTGAGAAAATTCCTCTTTTTTAAACCAAAAAATTTCAACAAAAATCATATATTAAAAAACGGAGGGAGTATATAAAAGCAAGATAATCTCTCACCAAATTCATCCACCTCATCATTCAAAATATTAAAGACAACATAATTAAAATTATTTTTTTATACAAATTATGTTATATTAATAAAACACTAATAAAAATCATTTATTATAATATTTAATATCTATTATTGATAATTTGCATATTTTATACATTTTACCTTATGTTATGCATTAGAATTAACTCATTTAGGTTGCATTTAGTATCATATAAGTTGCATTTGCATGTTCTTTCATGGTTTTCAGGTTTAAGAGTGCAATTATGGAAAAAACATAGAATTGTGACGAAAAGCGTCAAAAGACACTCGTTTAAGACTTTCCCGCCGTTGGATCTTTATGAAATTTTACCACAAGATAGCCACAGATGTTAGCTTTCATTTGGGGGTGGTTTGAGATGATTTCAACGGTTAGATCTAACGTTATTCCAATTTTACTTCGTATCGGTTTGTTATATCGGTTTGGAGTGGCTGATACAAGAGAAAAAGAACCCGAAGACGCGTATCGACATGTTGTATCGGCTTGGCCTGACCGATACGAAGGAAAATAAGCTGAAGCAAGGCCACCGACCAGCGCGTATCGACCAGATTGTATTGGTTTGCTATGACCGATACAAGTTGCGAAAATAATAGGAAATTCGGTTTTCATGTTTTAATTAGAAAAACAATTCATAAACCAAATTGGTTTTCCTTTATTTCTTTGGTTCAAGACTATATTAGGGTTTTGTTTTATGTTTTGACATTATTCTAGTTTTTATCTTTGTTTTTTTATCGCTTTTGTTTAAGCTTTGGACTTTGGAGATTTCTTGGTGATTGCTTCCTTGGCCACCTTTGTGATCTTCATCAATAAGATTTTCTTGAACCATTATTCTCTTGTCTTTGTTTTATGTTTATGCTTTCTTTAAATTTAATTGCTTTGAATTTCAATATGCTTAGTGAGTAGATCCAAATAGACAATTGGGTTAGGGTAAAAGGGGTTGATTGAATCTAGGATAAATGATTGTCTAAAACTTAATTGATTATAAAACTTTAGTCTTTGGTAACAACCTTAAAGCTTTAATCGAGTTGGCCATTCGATTATCGAACCCATAAAACTTTATGAATCGAGAGATTATAAAGGTTCCTGAACAATTACCTTAGAACCAAGCCTAGCTTAACCGAGAGATCTGTGTTAATAAGCTTGGTAGTTAGAATTGATTTGTTCTTAAAGTTTCTCGACGATTAAACTATCCAAGACATTGTTTTAGTTTAATTGTTGAGAAAAGGATCATTGCCACGAAAGTGGATTGATCTAAAATCGTTTTCAAAACCTTAAAGTTATTTTTGTAAAAGACAATTTGAAATCTGAAAGTTTAATCTCCCTTAAAACACCTTAACCTGATTGTTTAACTTCTTAATTAATCTTTTCAAAACTTTAAATTCGCGTTTTAAAACTCGGTTACAAAATCACTCAACAACAACCCTTTTGATCACGCTTAAACTGAGTCTGTTTCTCATAAATTCAAGTACATTGTTTGCTCCTGATTTGGTTTGACATCTTAAGTACTACGATAAGATATTATATTTAACGGGGTAAAATCTCGTTTATCAATTATATATTAGCAAAATAATCTCTCGCCATATTCATCCACCTCATCGTTCAAAATATTAAAGACAACAACATAATTAAAAATATTTTGTAATAGAAATGATTTAATATTAATGAAACACTAATACAAATCATTTAATGTAATATTTAATATTAATAAAAGCATATAAATATATATATATATATATAAATAATTAAAAGACTAAAAAATTATATTTTGGATACAAATACTCCATGTTTGTACATATAAATTGTTATCAATAACCTTCTATAACCAAGTGTTAATATAATTGTTATGTAAAAAGGTTAAAATTATCCACATGAAAAAACATTTCTTACAAAATAAACAATAACACATATAAATCAATCAATAACGTTACACAGAAAAATAAAGAGGAATTCACAAAACTACACCCTTTCAACTTCTCTTCACAAAACTACACCTAAATTAATTTTTTCACATATTTACACTCTTTCAAAATTTTAAAAGCTTGATATACCCTTTTAAAAATTACCAAAATTAAAATCTTTTCATTTGGGTTCGGTAATTAATGTTTAGGGTATAGTATTAAGGGGGTATGATTTTGTGGGTATGGTTTATTTGGATTTAATTTTGAATGTTTAGGTGTAGTTTTGTGAATTATTTTTGAAATAGTGTAGTTTTGTGAAATGTAATTCAAATGGTGTAGTTTTGTAATTCTCCCAAAAATAAAACAAAATATGTTGCAATTTAAAAAACAACATTTTAAAATATCCTAATAAAACAAAAGTAACCGTATTCCGAACACCGAAAAAATCGATTAAAAGTAGAGAACCCGAAAAGAGTACAACAACCAAATACCTTTTACAATAATAAAATAATTTACAAAATCAACCTAACCATTAAACTCAATATAAATGTTTTTTTTAAATACTTTACAGCTTTGACGAATATCTTACGCAACACGCGTATTATATCCTAGTAAAGGTAATGGCAGGTGATATTGCTTAGTCCGTGATTGATAAATTTTATTTTAATTACAATTTTTTATTAAAATGAGAGAAAAATTACTAATCTTTAACAAGAGTGCACACATTGAATTCATTTTTATATTGTATGACCTTAACTATAGTAGAGAAGATATATGACGTGGACACGCATTTGAATCTGTCAACACAATTAATTAAAATATCATACGACGTACAATAAATATACGATATTAAACCTCATACACACATTAGCAATTTAATTATTTTACTAGATTATGGCCCGCACCAAGCGCAGAGTTATTATTTCGAAAATGAAATAAAATGTGTAAGGGATTAGTGTTTAATTGATGTGTACGTGCGTTTAAATTTACCAGTATAAAAAGTAGGATTTAACTTAATTTAGCGTAAATTAGAGATGATATGTCACAAATATTTTGAAAAATGTTTAAGAAAACAAAAAAGAACTGTTGAATATTTGGATTGCTCACAAAATCTCTAATATTAAATATTTCTTTTGAAGCAAGGTATGAAAACTACAATGTCGTAATTTTTTGACTCGCGTCAAGCGCATAGTTATAATTTATAAATATTTATTATATGGAAAATTTATGTAATTTTAATTTTTGGCATATGGAATTATTTAAAATAAATTTGGAATTGTGTTCGAACCCTTTTTATTATTTATTAGAGAAATTGTCAAAAATATCATTAATTTTTTTTAAAAAAATAATTACATCATAAGTTTTTTCCTTATTAAAAGGTTTTATATTTCTATTACCATTATTATTCATTTATTTATATAATAACTAGGGGAGAACCCGCGCTACGCGCGGGTCTAGTTATCGTTTCGTTTTTCTATGAAGTTTTTGAGAAAAAATTTACGTTCGCGTAATATATTGTAAGATAACACATTATAAGACACACTCTAAAAAATTGAAGTGTACTGGAATTTAAAAATATTTTCATACTCCATATGTTCCTTATTACATGTTATTTTAAAATATTTTTTTGTTTCTCTTTAAATGTAATTTTAGTTTTTTTCATCATATTTTCTATATTATACCCCTTAATTTCATAAAAAAATATAAATTGATTTCATTAAAGTCATTTTACAACATTCCTTAATTTTTGTGAAAATCATTAAAACGCAATTTAATATGGTATTTGTTATAATTTTATTGACTATTTGTATTAAGTGTAAATTAAAATTATTTTAAAATTAATTTCTTTTATATTTTCGCTTTGTTAAATTAATATTTTAAAAGTTTTGTTTGCTAACGCAATTGATAAATAAAAATATTAGTATTTACTTGGGTTTGAGAAATTTATGATGTTAATCTAATTGAACTTAGATAAAGTTTTAGCAAGTAATATAATTTATGCCCTTATAAAAATTCATTTTCTACTTCAGATTAAGAATTGAGCAATCTTTTTTTTCTTGTTGTAGCAAATATATGATATTTTAGCTTTTGAAGTATTTTTAGTATTTGAAATGCGCGCTGCATTTAAAATGAATCGATTAACTCTTATTAAACTCGATAAGTTGTTAAATTATTTTGTACATAACCTAACGATTTTGCATTTTGAATGTCTTATCTAAGCTGGTTTGATATAAAATGTTAAATTAATATTTTAAAAGTTTTGTTTGCTTTGAACTCAAAGAAATTTATGATGTTAATCACTTTTTTTAATTAGAAAAAAATTCATTTTCTACTTCAGAATTTTAAGTGGGGGTCCAATCCTAATGAGAAGGTATGTGCGTTGCGAATGAATTTCATTTTTCCTTAATATGGAAAATATAGTTCTCATTATACATCTATCTATTGAAAATTTATGTATCCAAATAATAAAATGTTTACGTAATCCATAAGATGGTGTCCTTTTTATTCACTAAACTCTAACTATAGTATAACTAATTAAAGTTAATCTAAATTATTAAACCGAATTTCTAAAAACAATAAAAGTAGAAGAATACATATCATGTACACATGATGAGTTTTATGTTTCTTTAGACTATGTTAATGAATGTTATAGCTATATTTAAGCATTTTGTTCAAAAACTATATGCGCACACCCTGGAGGAGTGCCCGCGCTACTCGCATGTTTAAGATTTTTATATTTTTAAAATATTTTTAAACTTTTAAATATTTTTGTATGGATTTGTATTTGTAAATTGCTAAATATGAAAAATAAATTCTTCGCATATTTAATTTTAATTTTTTGGTTTACTAAACATGTGTCATATATTACGCATATTTATTCATTTCTTTGTAAGAAAATATCATACATAACGTTCTTAATGTTTAAACGCTGATTTAGTATGCTATTCGGTTAACATGATAAAGAGACAAAACCTGAAGGTAAAGTGAGGTTGCGACTAACAAAGAATTTTTCGAAATGGTAGTTCATCTGCATTACTTATTCTTTGTTTATTCTATTATGACATCATTTCATTTTTACATATTTCTCATATGAGTAGACATTGATAAATATTTCACTTCTCTTTATGGTTTATATAACATTTTACATCTTTATTTACTTATTTTCTAATTTCCTTAAAGATATAGTTGTTTGTTTCTTGTGATATGACAATTTGACTTCTATCATGAATGAGAATGTAATTATTATTATTATTATTATTATTTTATGATAGTTTATTTTTAATCGATGATTGACTTAGCTTTCCAAGCTAGTTTAAATGCATGTGAGGTTAAAAATACCTCAATATTAAACATATTTATTCTCCAAACTTTGTCAGTTAGATCAAACTTATCTTATTTCGAGATGATTTTCTTGAATGGTACATTTATTCATAATTAGATAATTTAAAATGTTTATTGTTTGTGTATAGTATAAAATGTGTTACTAAGAACTACATGTTAAGTAGGGTGTGCAATTGGCACTCCTTAAATAATAATAATATATGTTTAAGAATAATTACAAGAAAAATGAAACATCACATTTGGTTAAGTTCTCTATCACTGAAGTCTCTAACCCGAGTTCGAATCCTTTCTATGACAGTTTGAATTCTTAATTTTTTTACAAAATCAATCAGTTTAGAAGTGTCCACGTGTCATCACCAGGAGAAATCCCCTTCTATTTTTATAGTATAGATTTATTTTATTTTGTATAGGTTTTGCTAGTTTTTAAAATGCGACCGCATTGAAGATTAAACAGCCGCTTATTTTCTATTTAGCGACAAACCGTGCGATCTTGGTCAAATCATTGGGAAAAATCGTTGACTGATTTTCAACCGATTTCCAATCGATTAATCAACTCAAATCGGTCCAATACCAATTTATTTTTAATAAATTTAGACTGTTGTGGGTTAACGCCAATTTTGATGGAGCAATGTAATAACTATACTAAACCCACTTAATTCTCTAAGCACAAAAAACTTATTTATAGGTACTTTTTAACTAATATGTAGCTTTCATTACCAATATGAGACTTTTTGTTATATTACTTGTTGAATAAGATTTAATGGGTCATAAAATTTCAATTAGCATTAGAATTTTTATATTCAAATTTTATAAAAAATTTAGATTCAAATTTAATGAACTTTTAGTATTGGGTATGTAATCAATTGTTGTTAATTTTTTGAAATCATTTTAATGATGACATGTGTTTTATTTCCATGTTTAACTCATTGAATGTTTCTCAATTAATATATACTAGGAATTTACCCGCGCCAAGTGCGGGATAAAGATTTACGTATTTGAAAAATAAATGTTTATTGGTAAAAACAATGTGTAGTATAAAATGAGATACAAAAAATTAGGATCTCATGTGATCCGCGTTAAACATGGAGTTAAAATTTGAAATATATATACAAAATATAATGTATTTTGGTTTTTATAATGTTTTGTTTACAAAAAATTATTACTATTATTATTTTAATACTTATCATCGAAAAAGATTATAATTGTCATGTCGATGTTGAATATTTACCATTACGTATAATTTACCAATTTATCATTAAAAAACGATAATTACATAGTGTTCTGAAACCATGATATGATTCGTTTAACAACAAAAAATATGTCCATCCAGTCTCTATTTGTCATAAAACTCGGACTATTAAAACCTCGGATAAAACCACTGAATTTTCGGGGGCTCGAGTCAGTTTATATTCAAGTTTAATCATTTGACATGAGTTTTGATGTTTAATACAATTTTACCAAATAATATTGTTATTCATAAATGAACATTATGTTTTATCATTCTTTAGTGCGAGAATATAACATACAAAAATTATGAAAATTTTAAAATGAGAAATTCACAAAACTACACAAGTTTACACCCTTTCAAAATTTTAAAAGCTTGATTTACCCTTTTAAAAATTACTAAAATTAAAATCTCTTCATTTGGGTTCGCTAATTAGTGTTTAGGGTATAGTATTAAGAGGGTATGATTGTTTGGGTAGGGTTTATTTAGATTTAATTTTGAGTGTTTAGGTGTAGTTTTGTGAAGTATTTTAGAAATGGTGTAGTTTTGTGAAATGTAATTCAAATGGTGTAGTTTTATAATTCTCCCTTTTAAAATTGTTTGTTTTCATTGGTTTTTTAAATATTTTAAATATATTGTCTAGGAAGGTTTAATCACAATATCCCCAAATTTTAGTGTGTTATATGAAAATAGTGTGTTATATGATATTAATTGGGTTTTTTTATTGGGTTTCGAATTTCAATTTAGGGCTTTTCAAAAATTTTAATGATGTGAGACCATAATTAATCTGGTGCTGACACGTAGGATTTTTCTAATAATTTTCTCTCTTTGTCTCTTGTATTAATAATATAAGATAAGATATGATGTCTTTAAAATGTGGGGAGTGGGAGAAGTATTTCTAATTATGTTCTACTAGATTTTTTGACACGCGCCAAGCGCGGATTACAAATTTACAAATATATGTATTATATAAAAATATACATAAATATTTTTAATTTTCGGAATATAATTATTTAAAATAAATGTGAAATTGTTTTAACTCGTTTTCACTCGTTTAATCAATTTTAACCCGTTTTCTATAGATTAATCCCTCACATCGATACAATGTCAATTGAAATTTAAATTATTGTGGGTTAAACCCAATTCTGATTATAGAACAAATCACTGATTTTACTAAACCCATTAAACTCTTCAAAACACAAATGATTTATTTATATGTAGTGTTTCAACTAACATGTAGTTTCCACTATCAATGTGAGACTTTTTTTCAAAAAAAAAGTTATTTTATAAATTTTATAGGCTTTTTAGTTCATATTTTATGGGCCTTTAAAATTTCTTTCAAATTTTCAAAAGTGTCTTCTCAATTAATATATACTAGGAAGTTACCCGCGCCAAGCGCGGGATAAAACTTTACGTAATAGAAAAAATGTTTATTGGTAAAAACAATGTGTAGTATAAAATGAAATAAAAAGAATTTGGATCTCATGTGATCCATGTTAAACGCGGAGTTTAAATTTGAAGTATATATACAAAATATATTGTATTTTGGTTGTTATAATGTTTTATTTACAAAAATTTATTACTATTACTATTTTAATATTTATCATCGAAAAAGATTATCATTGTCATTTCGATGTTGAATATTTACCATTACGTATAATTTACTATTTATCATTAAAAACAGTAACTACATAGTATTTTGAAACCTTGATATGACCCGTTTAACAATGAAAAGTATGTCAATCCGGTCTCTATTTATCATAAAATCGGACTATTAAAAACCTCGGATAAAACCACTGAATTTCGGGGGCTCAAGTCAATTTTGTGCTCAAGTTTTGTCATTTGACATGAACTTTGATGTTTAATACAATTTTACAAAATAATATTGTTATTTATAAATGAACAATATGTTTTATCATTCTTTTGTGCGAGAATATAACATACAAACATTAGGAAAATTATAAAATTGTGTTTTACATTGGTTTTTTAAATATTTTAAACATATTTTCTATGAAGGTTTAATCATTCTTTCATGTCTAAACTTATCCAAAAATTCTTTGTTCAAGGTTTGGGAATTGGTGGTTCAACCGATTAGTCGGGTAAATTGTGTGTTCAAGTTTTGTCATTTGACATTTGATATTATATTTTTGTCAAATGACAAAAATTGAACACACAATTTACCCGACTCATCGGTTGAACCACCAGTTCCCAAACTTTGAACAAAAAATTTTCGGATAAGTTTAGACATGAAAGAGTGATTAAACCTTCCTAGAAAATATGTTTAAAATATTTAAAAAACCAATGAAAACACAATTTTATAATTTTCCTAATGTTTGTATGTTATATTCTCGCACAAAAGAATGATAAAACATATTGTTCATTTATAAATAACAATATTATTTTGTAAAATTGTATTAAACATCAAAGTTCATGTCAAATGACAAAACTTGAGCACAAAATTGACTCGAGCCCTCGAAAATTCAGTTATTTTATATATTCGAGGTTTTAATAGTCCGATTTTATGACAAATATAGACCGGATTGACTTACTTTTCATTGTTAAACGAGTCATATCAAAGTTTCAAAACACTATGTATTTTTTTTATGATAAATAGTAAATTATACGTAAAGGTAAATATTCAACATCAAAATGACAATGATAATCTTTTTCGATGATAAATATTAAAATAGTAATAGTATAATTTTTTTGTAAATAAAACATTATAAAAACCAAAATACAATATATTTTCTATATATATTTCAAATTTAAACTTCGCGTTTAACGCGGATAACATGAGATACAAATTCTTTTTATTTCATTTTATACTACATATTGTTTTTACCAATAAACATTTTTTCTATTACGTAAATTTTTATTCCGTGTTTGGCGCGGGTAAATTCCTAGTAATACTTGATTTGATACACTCATTAGCCTCGAAAATACAACACTTAACTTTCCAAAAGAAAATGAAAGTAATATTTGTTTCAATCCCCAATCAAGAAAAAATGAAAAATTTCATTGACATTTCAAACAAAGGAAATAATGATACTTGTTGACAAAAAAGGAACGAATGATACAATACCATTTTATAGAAACATAAATCTTTGATACATGTTAGTTATTACTCGAACTTTTTCCCATGGTCCTCTGTTTTCTGAAATATAGTTGTTAGGATTATGAGCTTCCAACTTAAAACCAATTGGCAATGAGTGGAGAGGCCCATCTCCTTTATATATTAGTGTTTGTCCCTATGAGTTTCCGATGTGGGACATTTATCCCTAATACGCCCCCTCGAGATAATGGGTCTCGTTAACCATTAATCTCGGGTAGTTTGGGCAAGAGAGGCGGACCAGTCGGGTCAGGCCTGTGATCGGATCGGGCTCTGATACCATGTTAGGATTATGGGCTTCCAACTTAAAACCAATTGGCAATAAGTGGAGAGGCCCATATCCTTTATATATTAGAGTTTAACCCTTTGTGTTTCCGATGTGGGACATTTATCCCTAATAATAGTAACCCTTTGATTTTAGTTTGGTAGCTTGTGAAAACAATAAGACCAAAGAGTAAAAAAAACACAAAATCTCAAAGAAACAGAACTAATGCTCTTTGAGTCAAAGAAACACAAAATGTTAAGCATTAGAACCAATTCTCTTTGTGTCAAACTTTGAGTCCAAGAAACACAAAATCTTAAAGAAAAAAGGTCACACAACACAAACAAAGAAACAAGATATAACAAAGAAAGAATTATTGAACGAAACAAAATGTGTTGTTATGTGATTCTTACTTGTTGTGTTGGTCCTTGAGCCACTTGTCAACACATATCTTGTGAAAGATATGTGTACATGGGAGCCTCTTGAGAATTTCGAAGAGTTGATAATCCTCAAGACACACAGAACACCTGCACATGAGTAATTTAAGGAATTAAAAATCGTAAAAAGAAAGAAGAGAAGAAACAAATACCCATCGCCACTCCCACTGGTTGTGAACATAAAATCTGGTAGAGAGTCCACAAGCTCATCCACAAGATCAGGCAGAGGATCAGTGTCTCCATAGACAACGACATTGGAGTCTGCAGATGATGTTGAATGCTGTGATGATGATGTGTGAGGAGGCGAAGAAGGGGCTGTGTAAAACTCTTCTTCATCGAAAGAGAGAGGCGAAGAAGACGTTGTGAAGAACTCATCTAGTGAAGATGTTGAAAGATGTGATGGTGATGTGTGAGGAGGCGAAGAAGGAGTTGTGTAAAACTCTTCTTCATCGAAAGAGAGGCGAAGAAGACGCTGTGAAGAACGCATCTAGTGAAGATGTTGAATGATGTGATGGTGATGTGTGAAGAGGCGAAAAAGGAGCTGTGTAAAACTCTTCTTCGTCGGAAGAGAGGGGCGAAGAAGACGCTGCGAATAACTCATCTAGTGAAGATGTTGAATGCTGTTATGGTGATGTGTGAGAAGGCGAAGAAGGAGCTGTGTAAAACTCTTCTTCGTCGAAAGAGAGAGGTGAAGAACACGCTGTGAAGAACTCATCTAGTGAAGATTATGAATGATGTGATGGTGATGTGTGAGGAGGCGAAGAAGGAGCTGTGTAAAACTCTTCTTCATCGAAAGAGAGAGGCAAAGAAGACGCTGTGAAGAACTCATCTAGTGAAGATGTTGAATGATGTGATGGTGATGTGCGAGGAGGCGAAGAAGGAGATGTGTAAAACTCTTCTTCATCGGAAGAGAGAGGCGAAGAACACGCTGTGAAGAACTCATCTAGTGAAGATTATGAATGATGTGATGGTGATGTGTGAGGAGGCGAAGAAGGAGGCTGTGTAAAACTCTTCTTCGTCGAAAGTGAGAGGGGAAGAAGACGCTGTGAAGAACGCATCTAGTGAAGATGTTGAATGATGTGATGGTGATGTGTGAAGAGGCGAAGAAGGAGCTGTGTAAAACTCTTCTTCGTCGAAAGAGAGAGGCAAAGAAGACGCTGTGAAGAACTCATCTAGTTAAGATGTTGAATGATGTGATGGTGATGTGTGAGGAGGCGAAAAAGGAGCTGTGTAAAACTCTTTTTCGTCGGAAGAGAGAGGCAAAGAAGACGCTGTAAATAACTCATCTAGTGAAGATGTTGAATGCTGTGATGGTGATGTGTGAGGAGGTGAAGAAGGAGCTGTGTAAAACTCTTCTTCGTCGAAAGAGAGAGGTGAAGAACACGCTGTGAAGAACTCATCTAGTGAAGATTATGAATGATGTGATGGTGATGTGTGAGGAGGCGAAGAAGGAGCTGTGTAAAACTCTTCTTCATCGAAAGAGAGAGGCAAAGAAGACGCTGTGAAGAACGCATCTAGTGAAGATGTTGAATGATGTGATGGTGATGTGTGAGGAGGCGAAGAAGGAGCTGTGTAAAACTCTTCTTCATCGGAAGAGAGAGGAAAAGAAGACGCTGTGAATAACTCATCTAGTGAAGATGTTGAATGTTGTGATGGTGATGTGTGAGGAGGCGAAGAAGGAGCTGTGTAAAACTCTTCTTCGTCGAAAGTGAGAGGGGAAGAAGACGCTGTGAAGAACGCATCTAGTGAAGATGTTGAATGATGTGATGGTGATGTGTGAAGAGGCGAAGAAGGAGCTGTGTAAAACTCTTCTTCGTCGAAAGAGAGAGGCAAAGAAGACGCTGTGAAGAACTCATCTAGTTAAGATGTTGAATGATGTGATGGTGATGTGTGAGGAGGCGAAAAAGGAGCTGTGTAAAACTCTTTTTCGTCGGAAGAGAGAGGCAAAGAAGACGCTGTAAATAACTCATCTAGTGAAGATGTTGAATGCTGTGATGGTGATGTGTGAGGAGGTGAAGAAGGAGCTGTGTAAAACTCTTCTTCATCAAAAGAGAGAGGCAAAGAAAACGCTGTGAAGAACTCATCTAGTGAAGATGATGAATCTGAATTGTTCTCCTGCAACAAGAACAAGAACCAAACGAAACCCACACAAGCAAACACCAAAACCCACACTTAATAACCATCCTCAAGCTTTAACACCCACACAAGCAAAGCAAAGCAAAGCAAAGAAGAAAAACCATCGCTCTGTTCCCAAACTGGTTTTGTCTCCCAAATTTCTCAACACACAGAACAAAACTCTTTTTCTTCCCATAATTGTCGGAGATTCTCGTTAATTTCGGAAACAAAATCGATTCAATTAATTCGCCGATTATCTTCTCCCAAGTAAACGAACATATCAAACGTAGCGATAAATCTCTGTAACTTTTGAACCGAACCGAACCAAATCTCGAAACCCTAAAATCTCGTAACGACGAAATCTCCATTAAAATTCCTAAATTCACGGACCAAACTTTCTAATTATCGCTAATATTGATATATTCGTTTATTAAATGCGAGATTTAGTCATAAATTGCGAAAATTAGCAGAGAGATTTACCTCCGCCATTTTCGCCCAAATTTGGTTCTGTTTTAGCTCTGTTTTCGCTCTGTTTCCGAGAAAAATGTGAGCGGGAGAAGACAGTTTTTGTCCTTGTAACGTTATTGTATTTAAAGTGGACAGCAAAACGGTGTCGGTTTGGTCCGGACGTCATACTTTTATTTGATTTACACTAATATATATTTGGAGTACAAATCAGAATTTTAATGTCATTTTTCTCGCTTTTAATTACGTATCCTAAATAACAAATGTGGTTTCTTTATAATGGAAAGGAGGGAACTTTATTTTTTTGGACTTTTATATATCGTCTAAATGTAAAAATAATTCAGGGAACATGCTAAAATATTTAGAAATAATGCACTAACAAATATTCCTATTATTATTATTATTATTATTTTTATATATTCCCTTTTATTCTTTTTCATTAATAATTTTTTTCATTTGTCGAATTTGAAAGACACACTAAAAATTTTCATTTTCGTTCTTCGATTGCCTTTTATTTTTATTTTATTTGTTATATTTTTACTTTCTTGATAAATATTAAAATTTACTTTCTATTTGTATAACAATCTACTAATTGGAGAGCCTTGAAGGGGTAATACAAATAAATTTTAATTTAAATAAACAAATGTGGATATATTTTTTTTGTTTCCTATATCATCTAACTGTTACTATATATATATCGTAGTGCATTATTTCAAAATATGCAACATGTTTTTCCTATATATTATTTTTCAGCGCTACAAGTAATGAATATTTTTCCATTTCTTTAGTGACTTTTTAATTTTCTTTCATTTATTCAGAGATTAAATTAGTTCATCATTTAAGAATTACAAAATTACACCCTTTGAATTGCATTTTACAAAACTTCACCATTTCAAAGTCATTTTTCAAAACTATATCTAAACATTCAAAATTAATTAAAAATAAACCCTACCCACACAATCATACCCTTTAATACTATAACTCAAACACTAATTAGGATACCCAAATGAAAATATTTTAATTTTGGCACTTTTTTTAAAAGATAAATCAACTATTCAGAATTTTGAAAAGACGTAAATATAGAAAATATTGAATTAAGTGTAGTTTTGTGAAAGAAAAATTGAAATGGTGTAGTTTTGTGAATTCCTCTAAGTAAAATATAAAATAAAACTAAATAGACCGATGCTTTAAGCTATTGATATTAAACTTATAATAAAATTTCTTATGAAAATTATTTGTTACAATTTTAAATTAAAAAACAAGTTATTGGAAAATTAACAAAGGTTCTAACAAAAAATATGTGGTCTTTGAATATAACTAACACTAGATTATTTGACCGCGCTTGGCGCGGGCGCGTAGTTTTAGTTTTTAAATATATATATATATATATTATATAAAATAATTTTTAAGACTAGAGAAAATCTATTTTTATTATTTATTATGATGTTTCTAAAAAATACTATTTTAAAATGCTGTTTTGAATAATAATAACATCATGATTTTTTCTGTTGAAAAACCACCAACATAATTTTATCAATTAATTACCATAAACTTTAAATTATATAAAACGAATATAAATTATTTACAATTTATAGCAATGATTTTATTTAGTATAAGTTGAATTTTTTTTTTATTTGGTAAAATCCAATACTAACATAATATAAAGAGGAATTCACAAAACTACACTATTTCAACCCTTCTTTCGCAAAACTACACATAATTCAATATTTTTACATATTTACACTCTTTCAAAATTTTAAATAGTTGATTTACCTTTTAAAAATTTACCAAAATTAAAAAAAAATCATTTGGATTCCCTAATTAGTATTTATGGTATAATATTAAAAGGATATGGTTGTGTGAGTATGGCTTATTTGAATTTATTTGGAATGTTTTGTTGGAGTTTTGAAAAATGATTATAAAATGGTGTGGTTTTGTGAAATGCAATTCAAAAGATGTACTTTTCTAATTGTCCATAATATAAATTATTGACTTTTGTATCATTATGTATGAGTTTATACTTTAAACTTGTAAACTTTATATTATCATATTTGATGGACTTTTTATTCATAATTTGTGGGATTTTAAAATCATACCTTATGAGCTTTTAAATTTTTTTCATTCAAATTCCAAAGTGTCTCCTCAATTAACATTATACTAGACTCTGACCCGCGTCAAGCGCATGAGTTAAGTAATATTTTTGAATGTTTGAAAAGATTATTTTGTGTGGTGATTTGTTAAATAAAACTAGAATAATTTATTTCAGTAATATTGTAAAAATTAAGAGAAAACATATTTTAAAAGTAAAGAAAACATATTGTAATAAATGTACAATGAACAATTAGGTTCGGGGAAGACCTAATGCACAACAAACCGCCTCAAGTACGATGAACAACACCGTCAACGGTCATTGTGTCGTACAAATTCTTTGATCCACGAACTTTGTAAATATTTTTTACAAAAACCTAGAAAAGTCAAATTTCTCTCTTCTGTATTTAATTTCACTCTTTTTGAAAAACTACAAAGTTCTCATTTTTATTTTGTCTGCTTTCATAAATTATTTTGAAAATAGTACATGTAATTATAATATAGTAAATGATTTTTCGTTATTGTATTTTTATTTCATAACCAACCAAGTTAAGAAAGAATATTTGAATTCTAATTATGGTACAATAAATGATTTTTCGTTATTGTATTTTTATCTTTCTTTGATATTATTTCCCAAAAGGAATTTAATATGTAGAAAAAATAAATATTTATATTTAACATATATCATGATTAAAAAAAATAATATATATATATAAATAGTTTACTTTAGAAATAGTAAAACATTTGATGAGATTAACTAACAATGAATATAACGATAACTAATTTCTATTAAAAATCACAATCAATTCTAATATATTATAAGAATATGAAGTCAAATTAATAGGTGTGCATAATTGAAATTGTATTTTAATTTAGATTGATTTTCATTTAAACCAAACATTTTTATGGATATTTTAGAAACCAATTATTTTAATAAAACACTGAGTATAATTTGGACATAATAAAAAAATTGTAACTTCATAAGAAAATGAATATTCAATATGATTTTATAATTTAGTTACAACTATAAATATTTTAAAGAGAAATTCACAAAACTACACCCTTTCAACCCTCCTTTCACAAAACTGCACCTAATTCAATATTTTCACAAATTTACACCCTTTCAAAATTTTAAAAGCTTGATTTACCCTTTTAAAAATTACCAAAATTAAAATCTTTTCATTTGGGTTCACTAATTAGTGTTTAGGGTATAATATTAAGGGGTATGATTGTGTGGGTAGAGTTTATTTGGATTTAATTTTGAGTGTTTAGGTGTAGTTTTGTGAAGTAATTTTGAAATGGTGTAGTTTTGTGAAATGTAATTCAAAGGGTGTAGTTTTGTGATTCTCCCATATTTTAATCTCATCAAACGATACATATCTCACATTAGTCAAATATTTTCGATGATTCGTAAAATAAAATAATTATCACAACAACTTTTTTTATTCTCAAAATCAGTATTTATTATATAATTAAAACCGAATTGTCTAATGGCATTTCATGTAATTTTTTTACACTTTCAAGGTTATTTTCAAAAATGTAACCCTCAAATGTTAATATAAAGATATTATATGATTTCATTTTTTTTTTTTTTGACAACATATGATTTCATTTAATTTGTTGCTATGTAATAATATGTTTTTAGATCTATGTTGAAAAGAACTAGGTTTGGTATTTGCTTGACCTTGTTCTTTTGTTTCATATGTTTTAGTCTTAGCCCCGAGAGGTAGTTAGTTCTGATACCTTTTTTGGTTTTAATAGTTTTAACTAGGATTTAACCCGTGGTGTACTACGGGTTTATATATTTTGAAATCGTTTTATATGTCTATAAATTTAATTAGAAATTAGTGATACATCTTTTTTTTTAAAAGAATATATAAAAATAATTAAAAGTTTTAAATATTATTATAGTTTTTCATTGTTTTACAAACAAATAATAATTTAATCATTTAATATTAAAAATTGTTATACCATTTTTTGTTACTATTTATCATCCAAATTACCCGGATCTAAATACTAAACCGGAACATAACTAAAATATCCAAATTGAAACCGATCAAAAAAATAAATATCTCGAACAAGAAGAAAAATTTAGAAACCGAACACCCGAAACCGAAATTTGAAACATATATTTTTTAAATAGAACCGAATGACCCAAAATTATTTAAATAATGAAGATTTTAATATTAAAAGTTATTGAAGTACAAATTTTTGTTACTATATAATATTTTGTATTTAGATATTTCATATAATAAATTTTTAACATAATTTATAAGTTGATTTATTCCAAACTATTTTACACTATGGAAATTATCATTTATTATACTATAAGGTGGACAAAATACTCGAATCGAAATTAAGACATCGAAACCAAACTGAAATATTCGGACCGAAACGAGTCATAAAATGAATAACTTGAACGGTAGAGAAATTTACTACCCGAAAACCCATAACCAAATCTGAATTGAACCTAAATTTGTAAAACTGAACGGAACTACCGAGGTTACCCGAATTTTACACTATCGAAATTGTTATTTATTATATTAGAAGGGTAGACAAAATATTTGGATCCAAATTAACATATCAAAACAAAACTGAAATATTCGAACCGATCCAAAAAAATAAGTAACTCGAACGAGTAGAGAATTTTACTACCCGAAAACCCGGAACCGAATCCGAATCGAACATAATTTTTTATAACTTAACCGAACTACTGGATTTTCCCAAAATTTATTTAAAATATAAATAATTTTTAATTACGATACAAATAATTGTGGTATTAACCGAAAATTATTAACCAAAAATTATTTTTTCAATTTAAAAACATACTTGTTATAGTTGTGCATGGTATAGTTAATCTTAATCTCGTACACAATTTTTCTTTTGTATATGTATTGAAATAGTTTTAGTGCTTATTTTTTATTTTCTAGTTATCACTTTTTAATATTTTGTTGTATTTTATTTTTGATAATTAAAGGAAAACGGAATTAAAAATATGTTTGGTTGTCAGTTTATAATTATTCTCTTTCGTGATTGTTATCCAAGTTAAGAATATTTCTATTCTTGGTTAGTTTTGTTTGTATTTTTGGAAGTTATTGTTTGGTCTTTTTGCAAAATTTACATCATCTTTTAAATCAATTACATAATATGTAAATAATATGTAAATAAGTGTGTTTTTTGGAAAAGTTTAACTTCTTCTAATATAAAAAAAAAAAAAATACTTCTTCAACTAAATAAGTGTTTACGAAAGGTCTAGCGGCAAATAAAATAGATGTGTTTAGACTTTATCAATTTGTCTTTTAACACTTGCCATTACTCTTCAAGACCCATTATAGTACAAAAACACATGTAGTATAACATAAAGAAATTGAATCAATCATGATTTTATTAATACAAAAAGTTACTAAAAACTAATAAAATAAGATTATCCTTGGATTATCACAAAAACCAAATACAAAAACACGAAAAAAAGAACCCACATAATCCAATCCATCATCGTAAGTTTTGGAGTAGGAGAAAATTTCCATATAGGAGAAAGTTTGCTCTTCTTTCTCCTCGGAAGCTTCCGTGGAGGGAGCGGGAGAGGAATAAACTCCGTCTCTGGCTCTTTGACCATCTCTACATAGAAAGGAGTCGCAATCTCATTCCAAAACAATGCACACATATCCATTGTGTCGGTATCCCTCATGAGTCTCTCGACGTTTCTCCACACTTTCTCTAGCCTCTTATGCTCTTTAAGCACTTCTTTAACTTTGCTCGCGCCATGTCTTGAACTTCTTGCTATTTCGCATATACGCAAAAAATCCATGATACTCTCTGGATTTGGATCTTCAAGCTCTATCCACATATTATACAAAAAATAAGATTTTTTTCAGTGTTAATTAGGAGAAGAAATTAAGATATATTTTTGTTAATTAATTATTGACTTAGTTACCTTTGTCTGTCATAAACTCCATTATAGTCTTGAACCGTTTGATTTGCTCAGGGTTTACTTGTGTTTTGTACAAATAAAGTCTAGAAAACATCTACAAAATTAAATATATATTTTACACGAAACATTACAAATTAACGATGTTCATATGATTTTAATTAAATTAAACATGAGTTTATAGCTAGAGAGATGAAACTATATATATATATATAATACCTTATAAATTGTGCCGTCATAAAATTGATACATTTGTCTCAATGTATATCCATTGTTAGGCCTTTGATTCCCTAAAGAAAAAAGAGTGTTATGTTTATATAATATAAACAAGAAATTAAAATAAAAGTGGAGAGGACAATATGTTTAAAACAAAGAGACCCACCTTGCATATTAATCTTCTTCTTCTCGTTCGAGATAACTTTAAGAGAGGTTCGAGTTTAAAGAAAACCTTTTATATAAGGAAAGGAATCAAAGTTATACATGTTTCTATCAAAAATTAAAAGTGAAAAAAAATAGTAATGGCATGTTACTCGTTTAGTTATTTCCATTATACTTGGTAAAAAAAATTATATATATATATATATATGTTAATAATCTTGTGAAGGGAAATGGTATGTATCATTCTTTCCCTTATTTGAAAATTTAATTGTCAATAAAGATTTCCTTTTTTATTGGGGGTTGTTGATCGTGTTTTTCATTGTTTGTCTCCTAAATATTCAAAATGATCACATCTTTTTCTTCTATGATACCATATATCTTAGAACAAAAAACAACCTTTAAATGTTTGATAATTTAGTTGAAGGTCATGTGATTAGTGATGCAAATCTAAAACTTATTCTCAATTTCAAAACATATTTTGTGTTCCAATCTTAAAACATTTGACCTAAAGACATTAACCAATATAATTACATCATTGTTAGAGTCATGATGTATAGCTTCGGATCTTGTCTAATTTGGTGGTGATGATGATGTTACATGATAAAACCTGACACTCACCACAATTACTCTTATAACTTTGTGTTGAATCATATCCTAAGAAAGTTGTTACATGCTCCCAGCTCGGTATAGCCATAGGTGGGTAAAGTCAAGAAATTTCTTTGGTCCAAAGGAAGCATATCAAGCCGTGGACAGATTGTGTAGGGGACAAGTCATTACAATCTTGTGTATGTGATAACTATAAGTAGGTTTAGAAGAAGAATAAGACATATTGGAATCTAATTGAAGTGTTTGATGTTACTGCGGAACTGAGGAAACAAATAGATTGTCCATCGTCTTTGAAGAATAGCAAAAGACTCGATCAGACGTGGATACCGAGTTTCGAACAAGTTGACAATGTATATATGAACCGATTGTGATTGATAACCAAAGCTTTGAGACACAACGAAACCTCACAATAGATTTCTTAGGTAGCCTTAAGAGTATCTCTATGTTTAGATCTTTAGATAAGGACAAAGCTGATGAGTTCGATTGTGTTCTGTTTCTGTTTAAGATTTTTCTCTTCTTTCTTTCTTGTTGCTTCATCTTTTGTCGAACGTCCTAGTTTGTTTTTAGGGCTGCGAGCGTTTCTCTGTATCTTTTTCTATCATGAACTTTAGACCATCTCCAACAGAAAAACCCACAAAATTTCTTAACTATTCAGTGGTCCATGAACAGTTGGTTTAAAACAAAATAAAAAAAATAAAAAATAAAAACGGATCAATCATGGGTCGCCACGTATACATGAATAGTTAAGATCTAGATTTTAAATAAGAAATATAAGATTCAGATCTTAACTATTTAGGTGGGTTCCACATGTTAAGATCCCGTTAAGAAACACCATTGGACGTGCTCTTACATGTAAACTATGTGAGACCCGCTCATGCATGTTATTCAGAAATAATTATTTATAATAAAACATTAATTTCATGTTTTAAAATAAAAATAATTATTCTATAAGGAACATAATTTATTTTACTAAAAATCTAAATCTATCGTGGGATCTCACGCACATTATCCTCATGTAAATTTTGTTCATCTAAACCCGTGTTGCGCGTTCACGTCGCATTTTTCTCGACTCTTTCTTGGGAAGGTAGTTTCTCTACAAATTTAATTATTTATTTTTGAAGAAAAGAACTGGTTTTAAATATTGATTTAGTGAGTATTTAATTTTGAATAATTCGTCTTAATAGTTTATTGAAACCATAACTTAAAACCAAATTCTAATAAATCATCAGAAAAATCAGAAAATTAAAAAAACGGGGGACATCTATATTTGAAAAAAACTGGTTTTAAATATTGATTTAATGAGTTTTAATTTTGAATAATTCGCTTAATAGTTTATTGAAACCATAAATTAGGAATATATTCAAAAAATTTAAAAAACAGAGTACAAAAAATAGTTAAAAATTTAAAGGCAAAAACGCAAGAAAATATAAAATTTCGTAAAGGGAAAATTACAAAACTACACCATTTGAATTACATTTCACAAAACTACACCATTTCAAAATTACTTCGCAAAACTAGACCTAAACACTCTATATTAAATCCAAATAATCCATACCCACACAATCTTACCCCCTTAATATTGTACCATAAACACTAATTAGCGACCCCAAATGAAAATATTTTAATTTTGGTAATTTTTTAGAACATAATTGAACCATTTAAAATTTGAAAAGGGTGTAAAAGTAGGAAATATTGAATTAGGTGTAATTTTGTGAAGGAATGATTGAAATGGTGTAGTTTTGTGAATTTCTCTTTTGTAAAATTCCTCTCGTCGCGACACGTAAGCGTTTTGTCTTCTCTTTTAATTAATAGCATAGATATATGCGCCTTATTCTCGGTTATTTACATAATATTATGGGATTAATAGCACTATTTTTTTTACAAAATTAATAAACTAGTAAAAGCCCCAAAAAAATCGAAAATATTTAATTAATAAATAATATACGATAATATAAATCACTAAGAAATAAAAGAGGTAATCATAACTATATATCAAAAATACTAAATTAATAAATTTTCAAAAAAAGTCCTTAATTTTCTCTTGTTGCGATACATAAGTCAAATTACTTCATATTCATATTTACTATATATGATTACGTTGTTTGACCCGTGTGCATGGTGAATGCATAAATGATGTTGGACACAAATTAAATAATTAATATTGATATTTCTAAATAAATTTCAGTGGTTCAATGATAAAAATAATATTTTCTTATACTAGTTTTCAATATATTGATGATTTAACCTATATGCAAACATTGCAATAAGATTGTAAAGCATGTAACATCATTTTTGTTTTAAAAAATAATCAAAAAGATAATTAAATTATAGACAATAAAAAAATGTTCAAATCCAAAATTGAAAACGTAATATATTGTAAATTAAAAAAACAAAAACATTAAAAAGAAGAGGAATTCACAAAACTACACCCTTTCATCCTTTCCTTTACAAAACTCTACCTAATTCAATTTTTTCACATATTTACACTTTTTCAAAATTTTAAAAGCTTGATTTACCCTTTAAAAAATTACCAAAATGAAATTTTTTTCATTTGGGTTCGCTAATTAGTGTTTAGGGTATAGTATTAAGGGGGTAGGATTGTGTGGTAGTATTTATTTGAATTTAATTTTGTGTGTTTCGGTGTAGTTTTGTGAAGTAATTTTGAAATGATGTAGTTTTGTGAAATGTAATTCAAATGGTGTAGTTTTGTAATTCTAAAAAGAACTAACTTCACATTAACAAAATATAATAAAAATTTCTTTCGAAATAATTTTTTGTATACAATATTTGTCATATTTTATGAGTTTTCTTATCTTTCGTAATACAAATCTACAAACATTCTTTTGGCGGAGAAACAAACAACTTAAAGAACTTTTTTATTAAGATTCCGAATAATGAAAAATTGTATTATCTGGTATAAGAAATTTAAAATTTACATATTTTTAACATAAAATCCAACTATATCATATTTGCAAAATATTATAAAATTGTGGATCTGTTTGAATCATCAAAGGTAATCAAAGCGAACGAAATTGCAACCAATTACCATTTATAATAATATTAATAATGGTTAATTAAATTCCAACAAAATTGACATCGTTTTGGGGCAATTACAAAACTACATATCTTAATTGCATTTGACAGAACTACACTATTTCAAAGTCAACTTTCAAAACTACACCTAAACACTCAAAATTAAATCTAAATAAACCTTACCCGCACAATTCTACCCCTTTAATATTATACCCTAAACACTAATTAGTGAACCCAAAAAAAATAATTTAATTTTGGTAACTTTTTAAAAGGTAAATCAACCATTTAAAATTTTGAAAATGTGTAAATATGTAAAAATATTGAATAAGGTGTAGTTTTGTGAATGAATAGTTGAAAGAGTGTAGTTTTGTGAATTCCTCATAATTTTTTGGAAAAGATATTATTATATTATAATATAAATCTTTGAGAAATAAAATAGAAAACGAAAACGAAAATTTGATATTATTAAATATTATATGAGAATATAAAATTTAAAGAATAAAAGGGAACAAAACTAAATTTGAAAATACTTAACTAGTAGATATTATCGGGTAATAAAATTAAATAAAATTTTGAAAATTATTAAATAAATTATAAAAAAATTCATTAAACTTCACAAAAATCCTTGAATTTCTCTACTTGCGACACATAAGCAAAAATACTTATAAATTATTATATAACTAGGTGGTTTGAGCCGCACACATGGTGAGGATATAAATAGTTTTCGAATAAAAAATAGGACAATTTCCGAAAATACCATGAAAAATAGTTTTTTGAACAAAAATAACATCAAAAGTTTTTTTCCTTAAATACCATTAGAAAATTTTTTGGACAAAAATACCATAAACTTAAGTTAAAACCTTCAAAATTAACATAAAACCTTCAAAACTAAACCGTACCCCCTTCAATAATATACCATAAACAATATATAGCGAACCCAAATGAAAAAATAAGTTTTAAAGTGTTAAAATTAAATTTTGTGTTTATGGTATTTTTTTCCAAAAAAACATTTTAATGGTATTTGAGGAAAAAAAATTTTAATGTTTTTTTTGTCCAAAAAATATTTTTTCATACTATTTTGAGGAATTTCTCTTAAAAATATATGATGAATATATAGTGTTTATATTGAATGAATTAAAACGATATTTTCTCAATTTTTCCAATATATTGATTATTTCAACCATATGACATCATAAATATTATTTAATTATAAAAAATGAAACAAAATGTTGAAAGCCAAAACAAAAAAACATAATATGTTATCAATGAATATACAAAAACATAAAACGGAACAAATGGACTATAAAAAATGATTAAGATATATTTTGGAATACTTTGTTGAAGACAACATTTGTAAAAACTATGTTCTTTGAATATCGATCATAGTATTTAATATTTTCGAAATATTGAAAATATGATCTCAAATTTTGAAAATATTTATTAAACTAACTAATAGTAATTCAAGATTTTATTTAATTTTCTTTTTGTGACACCCACATACATGTTATAAACTAATTGGTTGATATAAAACCACATATATTTAAGAAAAATAGATTAATACGAATTAGAGAAAAACCTATCGATAAAAATAAAAGCTAAAATTTTGAAAATTGCTAAAATTCCATAGTTAAGTTATATTGTGGAATCAGATATAACTTGACTACACAAAATACTAAAAATTGACAAGGTTTTTGTGAAAATGTTTTGAGAAAGAAAACTATAGAAGGGTTAGACAATTATATATATGATACCGATACAAGAATTTGGAAAGACGTGTTACAAAGTCAAAACCGAAATCTCACCTTAAATTTTGTAAATTCCCGTGTAATGTGATGGTTGCAATGGATTATGAATCAAAGATAAAATTATGTGATTCTTATGACTCAGAATCACTTGAGATCATAAACTTTCAAACCTAAATTTTGTTATGTACTTTGAAGAAAACAAAGAAGAAATGTGAAAGATTGGTTTGTGCGTATCTTTTTAGGTGTATCAATCTATGTTCTCAAAATATATCGTTTTCATCATGAATCATGTTCAAAGTCTTCTTGCACATCTTCATCATCATCATCGACATCATATCCAAAATCAAGCTCGGGAATAACATAATAAGGATCAAGCTCAAGGTGCCTTTACGGAACATGGGACAGATCCTGCAAGAAAAAAACACATTTATGACACATAAAAATAGGCAAACAATCAAACAACAAGCAATCAAGAAACATTGCAATACACTGTGTGTGAAAGTAGTGGTTGCACGGAAGCATCTTGATACTTAGAGGTTTTAACCCTAAATATGATTCACTGCGAGTGCATTGCTAATCGTATAATACGTAGGGATCGAATCCACATAGACCAATGGTTACACTACTTTCCTTAGATTCAAATAAAGCTAAACGACACAAGAAAATTTATTTTGCAAGTAATAGTGACAACAAAATAAGAAAACAATTTAACGAACAACGGTTGTATGCAATTAATTAAAAGCGTCAGACATCATGATTAATCTTAAGAAATAGTTATCACTAAATAAGTAAATAGATATATGATAGAGAAAGTAATTAAACAACGTTCTTAAACTCTGATCACAAATTAAAATAGTTATCACTAACATGTATGAAAACTAAACTCTCGTTTATGTTCAATAAATCCTAGCATGCAGTTCGTATAAGTTTGATATGTTCACAAAATACAATAACATCTACTCTCGCGGGGTAAGGACGTTTTGCACATCTAGATTCTATCATGTTTCTAAACCAACTCTCGTTGCGCCTAAATAACCTAAAATCATGAACTATAATTCGTTAATCAAGTTCAAGCAATGCGAACAACCTAGATGAAGAACCTTAAGATAAATTCTCTATCTATCAATCTAATTTAGCAATTCCTAATTTTCTTTGAAACCCTGAAACCTAACAATGAAACTACTCAGACATATTCATATCAAAACAACAAAGAGATGATGAAGATTGCATAAAACCAATAGAATAAAATAAAAGAGGTTCAAAAATGTTCTCCGTAAGGTTATAGATTCGTCTCCTCGAGAAAGAAAGCAAATTATAAACGTATAATGAAGTGTTGTGAAAGCGTAGTCTAAACAATGGCTAAAATTAGGTATAAATAAGGTATTGGACGTTTTGGGGCGAATATGGTGAATTTGGGCCGAAATTCTAAGTTACGAAGTCCAGATTTTCGTCCATAATGTCGATCGATCGATCACTAAAGTGGATCGGTCGATTTACCTTGCAGTGTGGCTTCAGATCTGCGCGTTCTTCTCTTACTCTGCAGATTGACTTATCGTCACCAAAACTAGTATAACTTTTGATTAATTGTTAGAATCATTTAAAACCACCGCTAAATCAAAGCTAACATCCGTAGCCTTCTTGTGGTAAAATATCATAAAGATCCATCGATTGAAACTTCGTTAACGAATGTCACAATATTACGCATCTGCTTGGTTTTGATCTTCATATATACTCCAAAATACATTATTATTCACCAAATCAACCATTGACCTGTAAAAACTCTAAAATGGATTAAAAAAACTCTAAAAACATATTTTGACTCCATAAAAGACTTAATTGTGTGGCAAACATTAAGGTTAAAACACTAAATTTGTCTCACATCACATCTTTAGTATGTCGATGAGCTGATATTCCTGTAGGCATATGAAGCATCTATGAAATCAAACACAAAGAGAATATCTGTCAAACTGTAAAAAAAGAAAGAGATAAAAAAGAGTAATGTTACAATTCCTCTCCATCATTACTTATGTATATGAACTCAGGAAGAGAGTCCACGACTTCAGCCGGTGCACCACGCTAAGGATTAGGAGTAGGAGGAAGGTCTTCGAACATTAAGATATAGGATTTTCTTCACCTTGTGGAAGTTGATCTTCTTCTTCTTGTGGAAGAAACTCTTCTCCCTTTTGATATAGAAAGTAAGAATATAGGATTCGATTTTATTTTGTTGATTTATTTGTTTATATGTAATATTTATATATATGTAATAATATATAGATACTACCATTATTCATATTCTTAAAATAAAAGTTGACATGCATGCACTCAATTTGATATATTTTTTTATTTCCCCGTGAATTGTATGTTTATAACAATAGGGACATAATTTTCTCAATTCCAATCTACAAGGGGTGTTATGACGATTCTTTTGAGTAATATATCTGGAAATTCCCGCCGATTCTTTCTTAACATCATTTCGAGCATAACCGGTACATTCCAAAATAATTATTACTCGAATATCTTTACCCTTAGCCATGAAACCTCTTTTGTATATATGATTCACCCAACCTTCTATTTTCATTTTAAGATCCAGAAAGAACAAGAACCAAAAAAATATAAGTTGTTATCTAAGAAAAAATTTATGAAATTTTTCGTTGCAATGTATATTAATTAGCAATTGAAAACAAAAGTAAGCAATACAATGACTTTTTAAATAATATTTAAAATATGTGTACATTCTTTTTTAGTATCTTTTTTAGTATCTCTATAGGATACTCTTTCCCTAGCAACATTTTTTGTTTTATTACATTTTTTCTTCTACTACAAAGCGTGATTTGACTCTTGTTTATTAGATTATGTCAAATAATTGAGGTATCTGAATAAGACCTCCCACATATAAAAGAAAGAAGGAGGTCAGTCAAAAAAGATACGTTAATTAATCAAAAGTCCAACTAATCACCATATTGTAAATAAGCAGTTACGAATAATCCAGCCAAAGTAATCGTCATCGGGGGTCACATTATCATTAAAAAAATCTCTTCTACAATTATGCATATGCAACAAAAATGAATTTTCTAGATTTTTGATTCAGTTAACTTGGGATAATATGAGAATTTCCTTAATTAATTATTTAAAATTAGAAACGAATCTCGTGAATTTTCATTTTCTCTAGTCTTTAGTTTATTTTCTACTCCAAAACGAATAAAGGATCAAAGCCTCTATGGATTACAGGTACATGAATTTGAAGAAGTGGGGCATGGTTATACATCGACAAGCAAGAAAAAAATAAATTATCTAATGCCTCATTTCTATACTAATTCAAATTGTTTTGCTATCTTAGAAGAAGGATAGCTATACTTATTCGGTAAACTCTAAAAATACCTTTGATACTTCATTGACGATCTCACAAAGATTTAATCTCAGTGAATTTGAATTTACTAATTTATCTTTTACAGAGAATCGATTCCCTACAAGAATATTTGGAGTTCAATATGTATGGAAGCACATGAGAACGTTCGTTTGCTTATATTATTACCAGTACTCGATATTGGATCATTCATAGCTTTATTGACTCTTATGTTTCAGAACCCGCATCCTCTACTGAGCAAGCACTTGTTCGACATTACATGGTCACTCGTTCTAAAAACAACATTGTGAAGCCTAATATGCGGTATGGTCTCACGGTTATTCTCTCTGAGATTGAGCCATCAATTGATTCTCAAGCTTTGAAAGATAAACGATGGTGACAAGCTATGGGTTCTGAGATTAATGCAAAACTTCAAAATCACTCATGGGATCTTGTCGACCGAGCTCTTGCACGTAACATTGTTGGTTGTCGATGGGTTTTTCGCATTAAACGTTTACCAAATGGTTCTATTGACAAGTTTAAAGCAAGGTTGGTGGCTAAGGGGTTTCATCAACGTCCGGATATTGATTTTCAGGAAACATTCAGTCATGTCATTAATCATGCTACGATTCGTCTTGTTCTTGGTGTCGTTGTTGCTCGTGATTGGCCTCTTTGTCAGATCGATGTCAATAATGCTTTTCTTCAAGGTCCTCTTAGTGAAGAAGTGTACATGCTACAACCTCCTGGTTTTGTTGACAAAGACAGACCTAATCATGTGTGTCGGTTGCGTAAGGCTATTTACGGTCTCAAACAAGCTCCTCGAGCTTGGTACAATGCATTGCGTGAATTTCTCCTCGTCATTGGCTTTGTTAACTCTCTCGTCGATGTTTCTCTATTTGTTGTTAACAAGGGCGGTGTTCTAGTTTATATCTTTATCTATGTTGATGACTTTCTTATCACTGGAAACAGTGTGAAAGAAGTCTCTCGGATCATTACTCTCTTGAGTGCACGTTTTTCTCTCAAAGATCTCGACAATCTTTCTTATTTTCTGGGCATGGAGGTTCATCGAGATGGTTCTGGTCTTCTTCTCACTCTAACCAAATATATAACAGATTTATTGGTCAAAACAAAAATGGTGTATTGTAAGCTTGTTTCTACACCTCTGTGCTCTACGGATCGTCTTGTTGCCTCAGCTGGTTCCGCTCTTCAAAATCCTACGGAGTTTCGAACCATTGTTGGGAGTCTCCAATATCTTCTTCTCACACGTCTTAACATTTCTTTCGCCGTTAATCGACTCGCGCAATATATGCATTCTCCCACTACAACTCACTTTGAAGCTGCCAAACGAGTCTTGCGATATCTTGCTGGCACATCCCATAAAGGCATCTTCTTTTCTAGATCTACTCCACTTAATCTTCGTACTTATTCTGATTCAGATTGGGCTGGCAACCAAGACGACTACTCCTCTACTGGCGCTTACATTATTTACCTTGGCAAGCAACCTATCTCTTGGTGTTCGAAGAAACAAAAAGGTGTGGCAAGGTCTTCCACAGAAGCTGAATATCGCAGTGTTGCGGCTACATCATCAGAAGTTAAATGGCTCACTTCTCTCATGACTGAACTTGGCATCCATCTCGTCTCAACACCAACCATCTTTTGTGATAATATTGGTGATCTTGTTTTCCATTCTCGAATGAAGCACCGTGCTCTAGATTTTCATTTTGTCTGTGAAAAAGTTCAGAACAACAGCCTCCGAGTCTCTCATATCACCTATGCTGATCAACTTGCCGATGCTTTGACAAAGTCGCTTCCTCGAACAGGCTTTCGTGATCTTGTTGTTAAGATTGGTCTCTCTTCCGGTCGATCATCTTGAGGGGGCGTGTTAGTGTATTTAATTATACTCTTGACTATCTCTTAGTCTTCATCACAATACCTCTTAGTTTTCATCACATTCATCTTCTCTTGACCTCTTCTCTTTGTCTCTTCGTATCTCTCACTCTATCTCCTATATAAACTCTTGTAATCTCTTCTCTATGTACTATCCAAAATCAATAAAGTATTTTATCATCTCTACGGAAACAACCAAGATGCATCGTCGTGGTCGGTGTGTTCACGTAGTTGCTTAAAGTATTATTAATTTGGGACAAAATAGCAAAAACGAAATTGAAATTATATTCAGATACGACAAATAGTAAAAGTTGTTTTATGAAACGTTTCAAAAATACAAAAAATTCATGTTACTGAACGATCAAGAAAGGTAGTATTATATTGGCATATCGCATGTTGCTCTGTTATGTCTCTCAATACCACAACGACGACACTTGTGTCTCTTAAACCCTTGTGATCCTTGAGACGATTTTGTCTTGTCTTCGAAAGTTTTATGTCTCTGTTTTCTACGTCTACCAACCCCTCTTTGCGTTTCAGGTGGTAAAACTTGGGGATCAACAACCTTTTCTGGATCATGCCATTCATCTTCGGGAACACCTATCGGATTAATGCATTATTCATATGCGAGTGTGTGAATTTGTATGCCTCTTGAAAAAGTTGCATTAATGGCATGTCTACATGAAATTTTTCCAAGACTAAACTTCCCGCATGCATGAACAAGTCTTTGTTTCCACGTCAACAATGTAGTCAAATTTTTCACCTTTAACTTGGAATCTGTTGACGGTAATTGGAAAACAATCAATGTTTTAGCTTTTCAATCCTCTTAGCTATTAATGAGAAATGTCCCACGTCGAAAACCCAAAGGCACTTAAACTAATATATAATGAATATGAGTCTTTCCACTTATCGTCAATTGATTTTAAGTTGGAAGCCCATAATCCTAACATGGTATCAGAACCCGATCCGATCACAGATTTGGCCCGATTGGTCCGCCTCTCTTGCCCAAACTACCCGAGATTAATGGTTAACGAGACTCATTATCTCGAGGGAGCGTTTTAAGGACAAATGTCTCACATCGGAAACGACTTAAACTAATATATAATGGATATGGGCCTCTCCACTTATCGTCAATTGATTTTAGAAGTCCATAATCCTAATATTAGCAACCCTTTTCTCTATTTAAGGGATTAAAAGACCTTGATGTTTTTCACTTGTTTGTCGACTTTCATAAAACCATTGTGTCATCGTTTCTCTAATGCTATCCATTAAAAGAATTAGTGGATAATCTCTAGAACATGTATTCTAAATTATTCACAATAATTCTTTATTTCACAAAATGTATTCAACAACTTGTAGAATATCATTTACGGTCTACGCATAATATAAATTCTAAAGTTTGTAGTATGTAAAACACAAATACTAAAATAATTAGAATATTCTAAAAAATATTAAAAATCAAAATTTCATGAACAAATTTTCTCCTACATAATAGATTAAGGGTTTATGGATTCATGATTTTCTTTTCAATTTAAATTTAATTTTGACCATTTTAGCATTTACATAAAGGATATTTAATGGTAAAAAAACTAAAGATGTAGATGGACAAACTATATGTCAATTTATACTAAATTAGTTGAAAATTAAATTTTAATCCTTTTATTCTAAAATAATCCTAAAGGTGTAGATGAACAAACTATTTATCATTTTATTCTAATTTCTTCTATATGTCATATTCAAAATGATCGCATATTTCTCTTCTATGATACCATATATCCTTCTTATGCTAGAAAAATAAATATAATTATATGTTTGATAATTTAGTTGAAAGTAATGTGAAGTGTATGTGATTAAAGATGCAAATCTAAAACTTATTCTCAATTTCAAAATCTATTTTGCTTTCCATATCTTAAAACATTTAGCCTAGAGACCTTAAACAATATAATTAATTACATTAGTGTAGAGTCATGATGCATAGCTTATATATTTTGGATCTTATCTAATTTGGTGGTGATGATCTTACATGATAAGCAAACATTATATTATATCATGAATCTAATAAATTCTTTTGTAATGCAGCTTTAAGTACTAAGTACTAACCCTAACAGACGTATGAAAGAAACAATCAGAATTAAAATTGTGTAATTAACAAAGGTTATAACAATTAAAGTCTCTATAACACTTGTGCAGAGGGGTGGACGTCCGGGTTCAGATCGGATATAGTCGGGTTTTGGGTTTTCGGGTTAAGGATTATAGGACCCGTTCGGGTATTTTATATTTTTTTCCTGGTTTGGGTTCGGGTTCCGATACCCGGAATTATCGAAAACCTCCAAAATTATAAAAGAGAGTATTTTAAATATTCAAAATACTATGATTTATCAGGATAATCCAAATATAATACAAGTGGTGTTACTTAAAATATTCAAATTATACAAAACTACATAAAATAATGATGAATTCACAAAACTACACCATTTCTTCTTTTCCTTTACAAAACTCTACCTAATTCAATTTTTTCACATACTTACACCCTTTTAAAAATTTAAAAGCTTGATTTATCCTTTAAAAAATTATCAAAATTAAAATATTTTCATTTTGGTTCGCTAATTAGTGTTTAGGGTATAGTATTAAGGGGGTACGATTGTGTGGGTAGGGTTTATTTGGATTTAATTTTTAGTGTTTATGTGTAGTTTTGTGAAGTTATTATGAAATGGTGTAGTTTGTAATTCTCCCTAAAATAATAGGGAAAATGTTATAGTTTTTAGTATTTAATTATTAAAAATGTAAAATTAAATATTTATATATATTTAGTTAAAATTCAGATAAGTTCGGGCACCCGTTCGTGTTTCGGTTCAGATCCGTTTGGGATCGGTTTTTCGAGTTTTGAAATCTAGAACCCGTTCGGGTTCCTAGTTTTCGGATTGTTTCGGTTCCTAGTTTTCGGATTGGTTTCGGTTCCTAATTTTCGGGTCGGATTCTATTCTGTTTTTCGGGATCAGGTTTTTTGCCCATCCCTACTTGTTCTTGCTCTCCAAGAACCATTATAGACTTGATCAACTTTTTATTTTAGTACAAGAACACATTTGACAGAACATAATCATTAAATAATGTTTTAATTAAATATCATGTTATTAAGATAAAAAATACTAAAAAGCTAATAAGATTAGGGCAAAGCAAAACACGAAAATAAGAATCCACTTAACCCAATTCATCAACTCAAGCTTCCTCTTCCGAAGTTTCTTCTCCCGAGGAGGAAGTTTCCGTGGTGGGAGCCATAGAGGACTCATCTCCGGTTTCTCTGGCTCTCTTGTCATATCTGCGTAGAAAGGACCCGCAACCTCATTCCAAAACAATGCACACATATTCATCGCCTCGGTATCTCTCATGCGTCTCTCTACATTTATCCACGCTTTCTCTAGCCTTTTGTACTCCTTAAGCATTTCTTTAACATTGCTCGCGCCTTGTCTTGACCTATTGGATATCTCGAATATATGCCATATACCCATTCTCTCAGGGTTTGGATCTTCAAGCTCTATCAAATTATTTTGAAGGATTTTACAAACTTTTAAGAAATTTCATTTTCCATACAAACTTCACTAAATACAATTAAAAAAGACAAATAGAAAAATGGAGGGAGTACTTTATTTTGTTAATTAATTACCTTCGTCTGTCATAGACTCCATTATTTTCTTGTACCTTTTGATTTGATCAGGGATTGCTTGTGTATTGTACAAAGAAAGTCTTGAAAACATCTACGAATACATTGTAATAAAACATTACAAATCAACTATGTACATATGACTTGATAAATTAAATATGAGTTTAGGTAAAGAGAATAAAATATATATATATATAAACCTTATAAACTTGGCCGTCATAAAAATTATACATTTGTCTTAATGTGTATCCATTGTTAGACCTTTGATTCCCTGGTCACAAAAGAGAATTATTTATATATAATATAAACAATTAAAAAGACCAAATTTTAAAAAAGTGGAGAAGACAATATATATGCTTAAATCAAAGAGACCACCTTGCATATTCATCTCCTTCTTCTTCAAGATATCTTTGGGTTAAGACCTTTAATATAAGTAAAGGAATCAAAGTTACAGTTTTTTTGAAAATTAAAGTGAATAAATAATAACTGCATGAATGCTATTTCCATTATATTTGATATTCCATTAAATTTGATATTACATGTTAATAAAATTGAGAAGGAAATGGTATGTATGGTTCTTTCCTTTATTTGAAAATTTAATTATCAATTAAAATTTCCAGTTTTATTAATCGAGGATTACCAAAAAAAGAAAAGAGATAACTCATAAATTCGGAAAATATATTCTTTGGGTTTTCTTTTGGGAAGTTAACGTCAATAACAAATATCCAATAACATTTATATGATTTTGCACGTCCTAATTAAATATTAAATTGTTAACAATAAGTTGAATTTGTAATAAAAAATATTATTTTTCCATGTAATATTACATATATACACAAAATTTTACTAAAAACCGTATATTTATTATATGTTTTTTGAGATTCTAATTTTGTTTAATATCTATTTTACATGTTTTTGTTCAAAGTATTGTTGAACTCAAATTTTGTATATTTTTTAAAAGCTAGTATTAGTTTGATAGTGATAGTAAACTAAAATCAAACGGAAAATACATGCATTAGATATGATATAATTATTCTTTTGGCTCACATTTGTTGTGGAAAATTGTTGATCAAGTCAACACATAACCACTTTGGAGACCAAACAATGAACAAAAGTTTCCATTACCACATGATACAACCACTAAACACCCGAGATCATAACCTTTCAATGTAGAAATCGTGTTGTATTAAGAAGAGAATATGAGAGATTGTTTTTATGAGATTCTTTTTTGGGAGAATCACAAACTACACCATTTGAATTACATTTCACAAAACTACACCATTTCAAAAATATTTCACAAAACTACACCTAACCATTCAAAATTAAATCCAAATAAACCTTACCTACACAATCTTATCCCCTTAATACTATACCCTAAACTCTAATTAGCGAACCCAAATAAAAAGATTTTAATTTTGGTAATTTTTTAAAGGTTAAATCAAGCTTTTGAAATTTTGAAAGGGTGTAAATTTGTGAAAATATTGAATTAGGTGTAGTTTTGTGAATGGAGGGTTGAAAGAGTGTAGTTTTGTGAATTTCTCTTCTTTTTTATGTTAAAGTATATGAATGTGTGTTTCTCTAAAACATGTTTTACGAAAGAAACAATGATTTCCATTATATAGTCACACTCTAATGGGAGTTACAAGGTGGAGTAGGTGGAGTGATGAGAATTTATTTTTCACATAATTGTCACCATTATGTTACAAAATTAATTCTAATTTAATTTTGTTGACTTGATCAACAATCTTCCACAACAAATGTGAGTTAAAAATAGATTATTGTTTATTAGTTTCAACATTGACAAATCACCAAATTTTTAAAATTATGATTTTTGCTAGTATTATCTAATTTACTTTTATCATATAAATATAATAATTATGATAATGGGTTACAAAAACATGAGGATAGTAGGATATAATAATTTAAAATTTCTATATAAAATCTAAAACTTATATATTAATATATTAATTACATATGTGAATGTACACATGTAATTCACATATGTTATAAAAATAATTATCATTTGACCAAATTATTTTTAGAAAAAAATTATAGAAAAATGGAATAGTTATATAATAAAAACTATTTAACTTTTAAAATTATGTTTGAATGTCATGACTTAATGAATTTAATAACAATATAAAATCTAAAAATAGTATTATATGAAAGTCATATGAATCATTTGTATTAAATTAAAATAAATATATAAGACAATTTGACATTTATTCTTAAATTTTTAAATAGGTAAATATCTTTTTTAAGATTTTATTTCAATTATGTGGATAATATGATATATTGATTGAAAACTATTCATAAAATTAAAAATTAATAATATTGAAACTTATGATGATAATTTGTATTAAATTAAAAGATACATATGAAATAAATTAACATTTAATTTTGTTTTTTAGAAGAAGAAAAATAATTTTGGTTTGAAAATTAACTAAATGTAGACACATGTCAAAAAAACAATGAAACACTTGTCACCACCACAATGAAAGTTACAAAAACATCTCGTCTTATTATATAAGATATATATATGTATATTGAGGATAAAAATACTAATTTTAACTATGTTATTGATTGATTTGATCATTTTTCATGGACTTTGCCTAACCCAAACAAAGATTAAAAAATATTAAAACAATTAGTATGTCAAGAAAACATATCTAATACAATCGTAAAATAAATTTATTTTTGGATAAACCACGATCAGTGAGTCTAATTTTGGGAAATTTATTCAAAATAACGATCAATGTGGGAAAAAATGGCAAATGATTTTATTATATAAAACCTTTTTACTATTTTAAAAGAATTGTTATAAAAATAGAACAATTTCTTTAACAAGATTTTAAAATTTTGGTTTCGAAAGATTGACTTATTTACCACTAAGCTATATTTTATCAGTCTAAGTCCACTCAAATAACAATGGTGCGATGGAGAATGAACTTTGAAATTATATTTTATGACCAAATTAAGATGTAATGAAAGAAATATTCAAGATGGTCTTCTAAAGTGTTTGGTTGATGCATAATGTACAAAGTGCAAAATAATGAGAATGTTAAGAAATCATTTTGTATTTTGTTAATGTGGGAAATGGGTTAAGTATTTAGTTCGATAATTAGATAACGTGTGAGCCGAAAATCTCGTTTTTTAGACAACCGTAAGGTAATTAAGTTTACAAGTTTTGCGATATTGAATTGCGAGGTAAGAGATAAGAAAATATTAGCAATTGTTTCTCTCTATAGATTCTTTCTTTAGGCGTGATGAGTGTCGTTAAGGGACGTTTTTAAGAGGTGTTTTCAAGAGGCGTATCTTCGTCTTCTCCTTTTTCGCTATATATTCAATCTCTCAGACACATTTCTTCATTTTATTCTTTCACAATCCAAAGGTATTTTCTCTCTCTCAATCTCTCTATAATTTGTTTGTTGTTCTTTGATTCCAATTTTATGACGACGTCAAGTTCATGTTCGTCCTCGATCTCTGAATCACGCAACTTTCTTCGTTTGAATGCTCGGTTACAATGCGACATGATGGTTCGAACGGACCTACGACCTGATTCGGCACTTGACCAATCAACCAGTTATCAACCTCGGGTTCTAGGGTTTTTCTAGATGAATCGGTTAATCAATCTCCAGTTTGCGAGACGCTGGCCCGATCTCCAGTTCGCGATAAGGTAATCCTTTCCGTCGTGGAAGGTCGTCCGCTGCTCGTTCCCTGACCTCACGCGTTGGGGATTCGGGCCCCGGGGTTAGTGGAGTTAGACCTAAGAAGTCGGCGAGGCCGAGGTAGGTGAACAATATGAAAACCCTGCAAATACATATATGTTCTCGAGCTCGCGGTAAGCTGGAGTTGGTAGTGCCTTGTCCTGACCGGAGCTTGTGGGATTACCCGCCCGGATAAATATCTCTATACGAGGCCTTTTTTAGGGAGGCTAGATTTTGGTTCCCTCTTCCAAATCTTATGGTCGCGTATATCGAAGCTCGAGGCATGGCGTTTACTCAGTTGGCGACTCTGTCTATTCTGAACATGGTCGTCACGATCGTGACGACCACGAAGTTAGGTTTCGACATGACTCTGAAGTTCTTCGACTAGATTATCCGGATAGTTCGGAACCTGTCCCTTCCTAGTACCTTCTACGTCAGTTTCTTGAAGGGATTTTTGCCCAAGGCTGGCAGGCATGTTCGAATTGATAAGTGGTGGCAGAAATACTTCTTTGTCATGATAACAGAAGCGTCGGTCCATGATATTAACAGAAAATATCAGACTATGTGGTCTACGGTCATTGGTAGTTACGCGACCTTGTTTCCTCTTATTTCAAAGTTATCTAAATGACCCTTCTTTTCTTTTGTTTCAGATCGGTATCTCCTATCTATTCGTTTCACGAAGGTTATCAGGAGAAAAAGGAGAAAATCATTCTTCTCAATCAGGTGTCGTGGGAAGAAGTCTTGGAGCAGCAGAAACGCTATTGTGATACCCCGATTTGTGAAATGTGATAGGTATGTGGAAAGACTTAAGAGAATTGATTTGGCTACCTATGTCACCAAAGTGTACTTACTTTTTCGGTCACTTGTCGTAAAGAACTCCACAATTAAGCGTGCTTGGACTAGAGCAATTTAGGGATGGGTGACCTTCCGGGAAGTGATTCCCGGAATTGTGCGAATGAGGACAAAACACGGGGAAATGTCATGTGGTGATTGCAGGGTCAATAATGAAATCTCTAAAGTCTCCCAGAATAACGCATCAATCCGTCGATTGAGAGTGGGGCCCATAAGTCGAGATAGCGGGCAGGGTTGCTCACGAACGGAGGCGGATCGGGGTCGTTACAGCTATCTCGAGTCGTCGAGGAGAGGTATGATATATATATACATATATATTTAACGTGTTAGTTTTTTCGATGCTCGTAGAATCTTGAGAGGTGCAACCTTTCGACGCCTTGTCAGATCATTCTGAGGATGTCCGTGAAGAAGAAATGGCGAGCAAAGGTGACTTCCCTAGTTTGTTCATGACAAAGAGTCGGTCGTTGTAGCTCGGGAAGTGGATGATTCCCTTCTTGCTAATGCGATTGTCGGAGCGACGGAGTCTACAGTTCGCCGCGGTGCTGTGCGGGCTCTCGAGTCTCTCGAAGGTGGCATTTCGGGTACTCCACAAGCAAAACGATGGAGCTTGTTGGCCGAAGGTCATAGCGATGAGGCTTATGATTCTGAGAGCCAAGTCATGGCCCGACAAGAGGTGGTCGACGACGTCTAGGTCGTTTCGGTGGAGCAGTTATTTGAAGGCGTCGTAGCTGGGCTTCAGGAGGAATTGCCTCGAGATGAGCCTCCGGTTGTTGACGCTGCCGAGGATGTAGTTCGTGACGATCCTCCAATCGCCGATGCTCCTGAAGTTTCGCGAGCTGAGTTAGACGAGCAGTTCGCGTTCCAATTTGATGAAGTGAATCTCCATGGGTTCACCTTCTGCTACGATGGTCCAGAGCTATTTACTGTTGATGTATTTACACTCATGAATCATCAAGAGAATGAAGATGGATTCAGATGGATGAAGATCATCAGAAGGCTGAGGAGTCAGCAGACAGTTTAGGGAAACTCATAAGATTTCGGACTTGGAGCAGCAAAGGAAACAAGCTGTAACAAGAAGATTGCCTTATTTGGAGAAGGCGTGGTGAACAAGAAAGGAAGATTCGTCTATGGGGGGAAGCGAATCAAGGGAATATTTCCTAAGAGAAAAATAAGGAAATATTCCCGATTTTATGAAGATATGGAGATCTTTGAAGATTGACGAGTTTAGGTCAATATGTTTAGTATATAAGGGTTGTAAGGGTGCACGAAAAACGTTAACACCTTTAGCCGCTTATTATAGAGAGAGAAAAGTCTTGGTGAGTGTTCCGAATCAATCATACTAGTTCAGAGTAGTGATTGATTCGTTTGGGGTATTTGAAATCGTCTGGGGACAATCGGGTAGAATTGTGTAATAGCCAGTTTAAATTGGATCTTGTGTATAGATTAATTTAAAGAGATTTTTAAATACAATCATTGGTGTGAACTTAACTCTGTCTGTCGGAAATTATGTGTTCATCATCTCACTGAGTCTGTGTTTCACACGGCTGAGGGTTTTCCGCACTTTCAATTGGTATCAGAGCCATACATCGATCTGAGGAAGAAACTAGTTTCTATCTAAGCGACTGGTTGTCTTTCACAAACAGGTGTGATCTTGGGAGAAGTATGGAAAACTCACAGCACTACATGACGATGAACAAGGTGCCATGTCTGAATTCTCAGTATTATGGATGGTGGAAGGTGCAAATCAGAGCCCTGATTCGTGGAATAGATGAAGATGCTTGGACATCAGTTGAAGAAGGTTGGACTGCTCCGACAGTGGTTGATGCCCAGGGAGAAGAAGTCATTAAATCAAAGAATCAATGGACCTCAGCGGAGAAGAAAGCTTCAAAGTGTAACCACAAGGCTTTATCACTGATCTGGGGTTCTCTATCTGAAGACCAGTTTGCTACAGTTCAAGGTTGTGAGTCAGCTAAAGAAGCTTGGGACAGTCTCCAAAATATCTATGAAGGAACTACAAATGTTAGACGCACGAGGTTAGATATTCTTGCTTCTGAATTTGAAAATCTTAAGATGGATTACTTGGATAATATTGAAAAATTCAGTAGCAAGATATGCTCAATTGCACATGAAGCTCGTATCCTTGGGAAAGAGTACAAAGACAGAAAATTGGTCAAGAAGTTGTTGAGGGGACTATCTCAGAGGTTTCATGTAATCAAGACGGTGATGGAAGTTGCCCCGGATACGACAACATGGCCTTTGATGAGGTCGTTGGCGGTGCAAGTGTATGAGATGGGACTTCCATCCGTTGTATCGATGTCTCTCGGGGAATTGACATATGCTCGGACATCGAAGAACATCGGAGCCGATAAATACATCACAGAACTAGTAGAAAAACAGGTTGAGCAAGCTCTGAAGAGAATCAACAAGAAAAAGAAAGCGTCAATCCAGTGTTATGGATGCCAAGAGTTTGGACACTTCCAATTCGAATGCCCAACATCTCGAAGGAAAAGAACCAAGGCTGGTAATTATGAATGTGGTGGGCGTATCACAAGTGAGTATGTTGATTCGAGAAGACAAAGGAAAGGGTCTTTGAAGAGTTCAGAAAGCGATGACGAGATGAGGGTTGTGGCTCTGCATGGTTCTATCAATGTTGATGATCAAAAACTCGGATGCCGAGAGTGCTCAGTCCGCTGATAGAACTTTCAGCGAGGTGTTTGATGGCTTTTCTAATGAATCAGATTGTAGCTCAACCATCAAAGAAAACATCCAAGAGTTTGATTTCCAGAATGTTTTGGATGACTTGATCAAAGCAAGAGAAGAACTTGCACTTTTGAAAACGAACGAATGAGTTTGAAATCCGAGTTCGAATCTTGAAGAAGAACTTGATGTTGAGAAACAACGTTCACAAACCTTCAAGGCCGAGTTAGATCAAAAGATGAAGAGTATCCGAATGTTGAACAACGGAACTCGAAGCTTGAGCATGCATTAAGTATGGGCGAACGAGAGAGAGGTTGTAGGGGCTTAGGCTACACGAGCGGTGACTTGGGAAGGAAAACAATCTTCATCTCAACAACAAGTCAGAATCATGTTGAACTAAAAGAAAAACCAACAGCTGAACTGACATCACAAGCGGTTGAGGAGCATACTGGTGGGATTCAGAAGCCTGAGACAACTAAAATTGCACCAAGAGCCACGAAGAATGAATCTTCCTTAAGAGGAAGTGAATATCAGCTTCGTAGATGTTATTCTTGTGGAAATCTTGGGCATATTAAATCTCAGTGTTACAAGAAGTCGATCACATGGATCAAGAATGGAAAATGAAAAGTGGCCTCCGAGATGAAAACCGAAGGGTGTGGATAAAGAAGTCGATCTACATGGTCATAACACGAAGTGTCCAGATATCAGAATCCTGAGAATTGCACGAGCTACAAGTTTAGATGCTACAGATGTGGGAGAGTCAGACGCAATGCTACTTCGAGAAACCAAGATTATGACCATTGGAAGAATCATTGCAAACGAAGATATTGAGCCACATAGTGTCACGAACGGATATGCGGGGGAGAAAGTTGTGAATGAGGCATCTCGGTTCGTGGCTGAAAATTCAATTTGTTTTTATTGAGTTTTTGCACTCAAGCAGGGGGAGAATATTGATGATGAAGACCTTGATCATGGGGGAGTTTAGAGAATTGAAGTTGTGTGCTTGAGTTGTAAAACTCAGTAAAAAAGGGAGAGAGTATTGATGTATTGTCAGCCGTGAACCAGCAAGAGAATGAATTAATATGTATCGGGACACTGAAGATCAAGTACGGTTCGCTGAAAATCAGGTAAGGTTCACCGAAGCGTCAGAGATCTAAGGTAAAGTCATAAGGCAGAAAAGACGTTTAGTAGAGTGACGTGGCCAAAGATCCAGACAAGAAGGGAGAGAATGAAGATGCATATGAAGTTAGAAGATGCATCAAGTGTTTGAGGAACAAATGAGTGTTGAGGTGCCGACAGCAGGCTGAAGGAAGTTCAGCTCAACGCACCAATTGAAGATGTCAGTGACATGGTCGTGAGACGTGGCTACAAGATATGCACCACGGGAGCTGAGGCGGTCACGTGCATTGCGGATGACGTGAACAAGTGGTGGCAAAATTGTGAGGACGTTTAAGACATGAGTTGCATCGGGGAAAAGATTCCTCTGTTGTGCCATGATGTGAAAATACAATTTGGTTTTTATTGAGTTGTAAAACTCAGTAAAAAAGGGAGAGATTGTTGATGTATTTACACTCATGAATCATCAAGAGAATGAAGATGGATTCAGATGGATGAAGATCATCGAAGGTGAGGAGTCGACGAGACAGTTTAGGAAACTCATAAGATTTCGGACTTGGAGCGACAAAGGAAACAAGTCGTAACAAGAAGATTGCCTTATTTGGAGAAGGCGTGGTGAACAAGAAAGGAAGATTCGTCTATGGGGGGAAGCGAATCAAGGGAATATTTCCTAAGAGAAAAATAAGGAAATATTCCCGATTTTATGAAGATATGGAGATCTTTGAAGATTGACGAGTTTAGGTCAATATGTTTAGTATATAAGGGTTGTAAGGGTGCACGAAAAACGTTAACACCTTTAGCCGCTTATTATAGAGAGAAAAGTCTTGGTGAGTGTTCCGAATCAATCATACTAGTTCGAGTAGTGATTGATTCGTTTGGGGTATTTGAAATCGTACCGGGACAATCGGGTAGAATTGTGTAATAGCCGGTTTAAATTGGATCTTGTGTATAGATTAATTTAAAGAGATTTTTAAATACAATCATTGGTGTGAACTTAACTCTGTCTGTCTGAAATTATGTGTTCATCATCTCACTGAGTCTGTGTTTCACACGGCTGAGGGTTTTCCGCACTTTCATTTACCTCGAGCATAGAGAGCAGCACATGATGTGCACTCTACACGAGGGTAGGGAAGTTCCTCCTCCTCAGTCTCTTAAGCTAGCTAAGGAGGTCGCTATAGTAGTTTGTCTTGAGCAGAAGGTGAGTGGCATATATTATTATCTTATTATATAAAAGAGATCGCACTCACCAAATCATGACACGTGTCACATTTAATTTAGATTGTGACATTTGTCATTTTTTAAAAAAATAATTTTCTTAAAAAATGAAATAAAAGAAGAAAGAAAAATGGAAAATTTAAAAAATGGAAAATTTAAAAAATGAAAAATGGAAAATATAAATAATTTTAAAAGATGAAAAAAATAAGGAAAAAACCTTAAAAAATGAAATTTAATAAAATGAAACTCATTATTTATAGAAAAGAGAAAAAAAGAAACTAATCAATCTCTAATTAGTTTAGTATATAAAAAAGGCAACTAAAACACATTATTCTAATTCGTTTTGTATATAAAAAAAGAAACATATAAAAAATAATCCTTCGCCGTGATTACGCGAGGATCCGCGTCAATTGAGAATCTTATTATATAAAAGTGAGCGCGTTTAACGTGAGCTCGACACGTATGCAAAATTATAACTCACCAGATCGTAATATTTTTAATGGTTACTTCAGATCGTGACATGTGTATTAAATTTGATACATATACATTTTATAAAATGAAAACTTAACAATATTGAGAAAAAACAGAAATAAGGAAAATAATCAAAAATAAAAAACTTAACATTAATTAGCAACTAATTAAAAATAAAATAATCACAAATAAGGAAAATAACATAGAAAAAGAAAAATTTAACAATATTTTTAAAAATAATCAATAAAAACAAAATAATTAGAAATAAGAAAAAATAAAAACGTAAAATTACTTGAAAAATAAAGAAAATCTCTATGATAACTTATTTGTTATCTTCATTGATCCACTATATAATTATTAATTTAAAATATTTTTTTCATGTAATAACAAAAACAATGTAATAAAACAAAATGTTTTATTTTATTTCTTAATTGTTGGAAAAAGTAAAAATCAATTATTTACTATTACCTGATATGTTGTTATGTGTCTATTATATTATTTGTTAATAAAATAACGGGTATAATATTAGTTTAAGTTTAAATCTAACTACAACTATACAAATTTAATAAAATTATTAATATATAATTATAAAATGTTTTTATGTAATTTGTCCGCGTATTACGCGGGATTTTATCTAGTTTTGTTATATTCATATGCTATTATAAATAAATAAATTTACTCTTTATATTCTTCGTAAGATGACAGTGGGCTTTTAATAAGCCTAAATCATGTTTAAATAGTTCAAAATTTTTCTAATAAAATCGGACCACATTTCTAAAAAAATGGACAATTTTCTAAATCATGTTTTAAAAAATTGGACCACGTGTCCGATTTTTTCTTTCCCGATTACTTAGCCGATTTGGGTTTAATCTCGGTGGAAGGCTTCCACTCAGCTATATATTTCTTTTGTTTATATCTTAATTAGCTATATATAAATTTAAAAATAAAGAAGTTTAGATTGTTGTAGATATTATTCTTTGAATAATTTAAGTTTTTTATCGAAATGAAAATTGTTATCAAATTTTATTTTATTTGCTAAAATTTTAATTGATTTTCATTTTGAAATTTAAATATTTTGTTATCAAAAATATTTCACGAATATTAATGTTTTCAAATTTTGTCCTATATAAATTTTCAAATTGGTTTTTTGTTTATTTTCTTTATTCGTTTTTGTAGAATATTTTTTGAAGTTAAAAATTAGTGAAGATTAAAATTTGAATTATTTGTTTTTGTCAAAATTTTTATTACAAACATTTAAACTACGTTATGAATTTTTTTTGGTCATTCTAGTGGGATTAAAATTATAATTTGCAAAGAAAATTAAAAACATAAGTTATGTTAAAAATATAGTGGCATTACATTGTAATTAAAAATTTGAAGGGTTTTTTGCAAAAATGTTTTTCAAATTTATAGATAAGATTGTATTGAAGTCAACAAAATTCTCATTTCTTTCAAATAATCAAAAATGTATAAAATAGATAATGACAATAAATTGGACCGATCTATACAGAAGTTACTTTTTCGGAAGTCATAACCTAAATTGGGGCATCCTAATCTAAAGATATTCAACTATTACTATTAACAACTTGGCCTAGAGTATAATATAATCGTTTACTTTTATCCAATCCACTATAAGACCATTTCGTATTTGTTACGATCAGTCATAAAGTTAATAAAATGGATTTTGAATGGATGTAGATACTTGAAAAAAGAAATGGGTGTAGATTTGTAAAATGCACTTTTAAATGTGTAGTTTTGTGACTCCACACAAATATTATAGCTAGTAATTTATTAGATATATCAGTTAGTTCAATTGATAGTATAAAATAAAAAAGTACGTTGATTTTGCAGTTTATAGTTCGAAATAAAGCTCATTGTATTCTATACAAGTATATACATGTTAATCATTTAGCTTATGTAAATAATTTTTTCAAAGTGATAATTAAATATATTTACAAAAATAGAATAATATAGTAATTTTGCAAAGCTAGATCAGCCGTAGAAAGTGGGTGTTAGTATCACGATCAGTGAAAAAAAATGTTTTTTAACCGGTTAAGTTAAAAAATATAAAGGTTTATAGATTACGAAAAAATATATATAAATGATTGTCTTGTCTTACTGATTAATTTGACTAAAGGTTTTTAATTTTCTGTTAAAAACAAACCTAATGATTTACGAATATATAATATTACTCAGTGAAAAAAATTTAGTTTGTAAAAATAATTGATTTATAAACTATGTTCTCATTAATATTAAATAATATGGTTTGTACATGGGACTTAGTTATATGGTTTAAGGACCATGGGATATAAAATTTTGAAGTCCTAGTACAATACAAACATCTATATAAGCACAAAATATATTAACTTAATTGGTCACAATAAAATATTAGAATACTACTAAGATTCCAATAAAGTTTATATATTGTCCCCACCAATCCATTTCTTAGTGATTGTTATTATCTTGTTAACACATCCAAAATTATGTAAATTAAATATTAACTTAATTGGTCACACTAAAATTTTAGAATACTACTAAGATTCCAATAAAGTTTATATATTGTCCCCACCAATCCATTTCTTAGCGGTTGTTATTATCTTGTTAACACATCCAAAATTATGTAAATTAAATATTAACTTAATTGGTCACACTAAAATTTTAGAATACTACTAAGATTCCAATAAAGTTTATATATATTGTCCCCACCAATCCATTTCTTAGTGGTTGTTATTATCTTGTTAACACATCCAAAATTATGTAAATTAATACAAAAACTAGAATTAATTAAATAGTTTGTTTTTCTCAATGTCACAAAGTTTGTTAAATATTACCATTTTTCTTTAACTTTTAGAATTAAATAGAATGCGTTTTTATAAAAAAATTAAAAATACACTTAATTACATACTACGTTAATATCATTTTTTGTATTTTAATTTTTAGAATTAAATATATTTCAACAATAACTAGGCTCAATTCTTTGTTTTGCCAAGATATTCTTTCATAAAATAATATATATAAAAAGGAAATATTCTTTCGACTTAAGAGTTTTAAAGATTTGCAAATTGCAATGGATTCCATATATTTTTTAAATTTCTTTAAAAATTTAGAGCCCAAATTTATCTATATTATTAAAATTGAAGAAAAAACGCAATACGTGTCGCGACCAGAGAGATTTGAGTAAATTTTATATTTTTTGCGTTTATGCCCTTATATTTTAGCCTCAATTAAAATTTTGCATATATTTTACTTTTTTGCGTTTATGCCCTTATATTTTTCCTCGATAAAATTTTTTTCTCAATTTATTTCCGACTTTTTTTTATATACCCCGATTTCCGATTTTTTCCATTTTTATATATTGTGACTCAATATATTTTTGATTATTTCTTTTTTAATGGTTGATTTTAGTTTACAATTTCACATTTGAATAACCAAAATCAAAAAAAACTTTAACCCAATTACTAGTATTCTAGAATTGTTATTTTTGACATTTTCTATTATTTAGACGATTATTATAATTTACAAATAATAACAATTATTCAGTTTATAATTCAAATTTTATTATTTAGATATATTTTTCAACTTTAATAATACTAATTATTATTTTATGTTATTTGAAAACTAACCATTTTTAAAAAATTTATAACATAACTTTTTCGCATCGAAATTACAAAAATATCCGGAATATACAAAACAATAGTTCGCTTGAATTTAATAATATTGTTACTAGTAATTATGAAATATATTACGTTTTATTTTATACTACGATAAAAAATATTTTACAAAATAAGACATGTTATAACGTTCAAGTTTTTCTAATTATTTTCAGAAAATTTCAACCAATATCACAATCTTTAATATTTTTTAATCATTTCATTGTGCTACTAATACATATATATATATATATATATGTATGAATATATTGATATGTATAATTTTTGGATAATTTGTCGTAAACAAAAAGTTATACTTTTAACAAGATAAATATAAATCTATATCTAAAATAAATTATGTTTCGTTATACAATATTCATTTTGTTTCTATGATTATTTAAAACCACAAATAAAATTTTTAATGTAAATGATTATTTTTGAATAACCTCCCGCGCATGGCGTGGGATCATCAACTAGTAATATATATAGCTTCATAATTAGTTTCATTAATACACTTAAGGTTTCAAAAATTGCCTGGATTCCGGAGAATGAACATATATATATATATATATATATATATATATATATATATATATATATATATATATATATATATATGTTTATTATTTGCGCACTAAACAAGATAATAAGATGAGATGATTATGGGGAAAAATGTCAATTAAATCATGAACTTTCAAAATTCACCGAAAAAAACATGAACTTTCGCGTGAACCATTTAAATCATGTATTTTCGTTGATTGACGTTTTAAATCATGAATTCTTTTTTACCGGAACAAAAACAGCACAACGTAAACAAAAAGAGTCAATGGTTAAGTCTATTAACACAATAGTTTGACACTGTTTGAGATTTATCTGAAGAATTAAACATTTCAATTGGCTGGAATTGAGCATACTGTCAAATTTTTCCGTTAACGGACTCAACTTTGTGCTCTTTTTGTCTCAGTAAAAAAAAATTCATGATTTAAAACGTCAGTCAACAAAAAATATATGATTTAAATGGTTCACGTGAAAGTTCATGTTTTTTCTCGGTGAATTTTGAAAGTTCATGATTTAATTGACATTTTTCCCGATGATTATGCGAAAAATACAACAATCCAAAAACAAGTTGAAATATAAAATAAAATATCATAAGGCAAGGACAAATGAGTTTGGTCGAATTAAATCTTCTATACTTCAATGGTACACGTGCAAAAATATTCCTTTTTAAGAAAATAATTTTTTAACGTTAGTTTTAAAATCAATAACACTTATTTTCAAATAGAGAAAACGGTCATTTAATTCTCTAACTTTTGCAAATAACCCATTAAATTCACAAACTTTTGAATGCCCATTTTAGTCCCTCTTGTTGATGAAACCATTTTGTGCCTAAAAATCAAAGGTTAACTCCTACCGTTAACCCCGTTAAACAATTGACTATTTGAGGCATTAAATGGTTTGGTCAACCAAAGTTCGAGATTAAAATGGACTTAAATTCAAAAGTTCGAGATTTTTTTGACCACTTGAAATTATTTAAGTTAAAATTATTTAATAAAACATATTATTATATTTCATTTAAAAACTACAAAAAATAATATTATATATGTTTTAAATATCTTTATATATTAATAATATATATGTATATTTTATATGTAATGTTATATGTGAATTTTTGTTACCACTATAAAAATTACATCCTTTCAAAATTTTAAAAAGTTGATTTACCCTTTACAACTTCACCAAAATTGAAAATTTTCATTTGTTCGCTAATTAGTGTTTACGGTATAGTGATTAATGGGGTAGGGTTGTATGGATAGACTTAATTTGGATTTAATTTTTAGTGTTTAGGTGTAGTTTTGTGAAAAAAATTAATATTAGTAGTTTTGTGAAACGTAATTCAAAAGGTGTTGTTTTGTAATTTTCCCTTTGATTTTTGGTGTAATTTGTGTTTTTGTAAATTAATAAGGGAGAATTACAAAACTACACCTTTTGAATTACGTTTCACAAGACTACACATTTAAAATTTTCTTCACAAAAATAAATCCAAATTAATCCTACCCACACAACCCTACCCGTTTAATCACTATACCCTAAACACTAATTAGCGAACCCAAATGAAATTTTAAATTTTTGGTAAAGTTTTAAAGGGTAAATCAACCTTTTAAAATTTTGAAAGAGTGTAATTTTGAGAAAAATTGAATTAGGTAGAATTTTGTAAATGAAAGAATGAAAGAGTGTAGTTTTGTGAATTCCTCAATTAATAATCACTATAAATTAATAATTTTTGTGCGTATTAGTTTAGTTTCGATATTATTAACTTATAAAAGTTATGTAAGATGAATTAAATAGAAAAAATGTATATACAATAACATGTGGAGGAGTGATTAAAACTATTTTATAATATTCTCCTAAAACAAATGAAACTTATATTTTACACCTTTTTCTTGCAATAAATAATTTAAAATTTTATCCGTTTTTCAATTTTGGAGATTTTATAGTATTTTAAATTATAGTATTTTAACTGAAATAACGGTAAAAAACATTCCGAACTTTCAAAAATAAACTATTAAATTCCCAAACTTTTTGGGTGTCTATTTAAATCTCCAATTCTTGATAACTAGGCCATTTAGTGCCTCAAATAATAAATTGTTTAACGGGGTTGACGACACCAATTAAAGTCAGAATTTTTTGGACACAAAATGGCCTGGTGAACAAGAGCTGGGGATTAAAATTGGCGGTCAAAAAGATTGGGAATTTAATGGCTTATTTGCAAAAGTTGGGGAATTAAATGACCGTTTTATCTTTTCAAATATCTAATTATAGTATTAAACCGGAAAAAATAAATCTAATTATAGTAAACATAAACTTTCGGAAATATAATTAAAGGACCATAATATATAGTTCCATAGTATATTAATGTGGCATTACAAATATTTTAATCTACAAAATACAATATTGATGATATATATATATACTATTAAAAGATAAAACAAAACGCCTAAGGGTCGTGACGAGAGAGCTTTTAGGATATTTTTTATTTTTTGCGTTTTCGTCCTTATAGTTTGAGCTAATTTTCTCACCCAATTTTAATATATTTTACTAATCTATCTAGCATCTACGTATTGTAACAATCGATAATACACAATTTTAAATATATTTTAGGCCCATTAATGGAATATATATTTTACATAGGTCACCCAATCATCGACATACACAATTTTTTGCGTTTATGTCCTTATATTTTATTTATTTTGCGTTTGTACCTTTATATTTTTGAATAACTTTTTGTCTTCGATTTTATTTTATTTTTCATAAATAATTTCGGATATATTATTTTGTTTTTGTTTATAGAAATATTGTTGGGTTTTTGTTTTCTTATCGATCAAATATTATAGTCAAAAATATTAATATTGGTTTAATTTCAAAAAATTATTTTTAACAATTTTATTTCGTTTTGTGTCGATCTAAATCTACGAAATATTTTTATCCCGTGTCTATCTTTTCGTGATATTTGTGTGTCTAACTTAATTACCTTAATATAAAAATATCATACTTATTAAAATAGATTATGTTTTATTTTATACGATGATAAAAATATTTTATGAAATAAGGTATGTTATAACGTTTCAAGTTTTTCTAATTATTTTCATAAAATTTCAACGATTATCACATTCTTTAATACTTTTGTATCTTTTCATTGTGGTGTTGGTATATATATGTGTGAATATGGTGATATATATAAAGTTTGGATAATTAATCGTTAAACAGAGATTTATATTTATAGTTAAATAAGTATATATTTATATCTAAAATAAATTGTATTCGTTATACAATATTTATATATTTTCTAAGATTACTTTAAAACATGATATAATTTTTTATTATATATGAGTCTAATTATATTATTAAGGATAATAAAATTTTGTCCCGCGTATAGCGCGGGTCCGCACCTAGTATATATATAACTAGATTGAAGACCCGCGCGTTGCGCCGGGTAATGATATAAAAATATACATATATTTGACTACCAAACGGGGTTTGTAAGTAAAATATTTGGTAATTTAATTAAAATTACAAAAATAATGATACAAGGATTAGGAAAACAAGTGGTTTTATGGAAGCGAGTAACACTTTTTCCTTAGTTCTGAAAATGTCTACGATTTCATGACTTTCCGAATCCTAAAATACAACCGGAGAATTCTTATGATTCATATAACTCGATATCATAAGCTCACGAACTCATTATTTGTGTTGTACTTTCACACAAAAAAAATAACAAAAAATGATAGACAAAAAATATGGGAATAACACCACAATTACTCACATTTAACACATAAATTTATGTCAAATTTAGTTGTTACACAATTGAGTCATAAAATTAATTATTAATTCAATTTAAGAATAATTTTTTTGTTTGACCAAAACCTAATTATTTTTATCACGAGAATTATTATTTTCTTGGGCCAAAATTTTTAGATTATTTTTTGTTTATTGAATAATAGTAACATTTATGTGTTCTCATCTTTTTCAACATTGCTCAAATACCAATTTATTCTCATCAAAATTTAATTGTCACCATTATGCTACAATTTAATTTTGTTGAATTAGATTTATAGGAGATATTTTGTTGACAATTTTAGAAGAATTTTGTAACATAATGGTGACAATTATTATGAAAATAAGTTATCATTATACAATTTTGTAACTCCTAAATGAGTGGAGCTATATAGCAAAGCCATTTTCTTCTCATTTTTAGGCTATATAGGAAACCATTTTCTTCTCATTTTTTATGTTAAAAGTTTTTTTATAACTCGAACCAATATTTATCTAACAACTCATATATTTCTAATTTGATATGCACCATTTTTAAAAGAAAAATATAAGTTTTGTTGAATGACAATTTTTATGAAATACTTTGTTGACAATTTTAAGTCCATGATGTTTTTCAATATATTAATTTCAAATAAATTAAAAGTTTATGATATATGTGGGTTCAAATTCTTGATGTTTTCTGCTGAAAATGATATGTATTAAATAAATATATATGAATTGTTAAATAAATATTGGTTTAAATTATAATAAATTGTGTAGCACAAAAATGATGCATATATATATATAGGTATTACAATTAGTAAATATATAAAAAATTAAATTAGTTAAAGAGAGGTCATGTGTCACAAACTTGTTCAACAAAAATTATATTGTTCTTTTAAAAATGATACATATCAAATTAGAAATATATGATTTGTTAAAGAAATATTGGTAGAGTTATAAAAAATGTGTAACAAAAAAAAAGAAAAAATGTGTAACAAAAAAAAAGAAAAAATGATTTTCATGTATAGTCCCACTCATTTAGGAGTTACAAAATGGTATAATGAGAATTTCTTTTCATAATAATTATCTTCATTATGTTACAAAATTGATTACAATTTAATTTTGTTGAATGAAAATTTCTATGATGACAATTCTATGAGATATTTTGTTGACAATTTTAAGTGCATGATGTTTTTCCATATAATTAATTTTAAATAAATAAAAAGTTTATGGCATATGTTGTTTTAAGTCCATGATGTTTTTATTTAAGATGAAATATATTAATTTGAAAATATATTAATTGTTAAATAAATATTGGTTTAAAGTTATAAAAATTTTGTGTAGCACAAGAGTGATGCATATACGTTTAAGTATTACAATTTATTAAATCTAATAAAAATAATATTAGTTAAAGAGATGACATATGTCAAGTTTTTAGAACTTGTCAAACAAAACTTATGGTTTTTTTAAAATGATACATATCAAATTAGATAAATTATTTGTTAAATAAATATTGGTTAGAGTTATAAAAAATAAGTAACATAAATGTTTGTCTCATGTAGATGTTATAAAATTATATTATTTTTTTTAAATCAATAATATTAGAATTATATGAAAACAAAAGTATTAAAAAAATTTTGATCGAAAATGAATTAAAAGTTATATATAAATTTTAAAATCAATATTATATGAAAATCATGTAAATCATATGTATTAAAACAAAAGAAATATGAAAAATAAGTTTGATAATTATATTAATTCTTGAGAGACACATGTCAAATAGAATGACACTTTTTTCATTGAGAGTGAAAGTTATAAAAACATTATATCTTACTAGGATAAAATCCGCGCGTTGCGCGGAATATTTGTCAATATTTTATAGTAATTTCGAAAAACATTTATATTTTGTTTATGGCGGTTTGTGGTTTATCTTGTAAACTATTTTATTATTGTAATAGGTATTTGTTTTAATATTAGATATAAACAATTTATTTTATTTTACCAAATTAATGAACATAAAATTTTTCATACGTAACTTTTGAATGAATATTTTAGTTTAATAAAAAACTATTAGGATATCAATAAGTGACGAAATCTAATTTTAAATATATATAGAATTAGAGATTGTTGTGTATCTTTTTTAGTTCTTTACTATTAATAATTTAGTTTTGTCCACAATACATTTATTTATGTTTTACGTGGAGATTTTAACCCGTTTTTTAAATTTGCACCATAATTATTTTTCTTTTATTTAATGTTATTAGAACATTTATATGTGTTTTTGTTTATTTTGTATGGCGGTTATGTTTTCGGTTGATATTTTTAGTGATTATTAACATTTAGTTTAAGAAGATTATTGAGAACAATTTACGTAGTATTTATATGTGTAGTCATGGAGTATTTGCATCTTAAATTTATAATGTTTAAACTTTATTTATCTATATGTATTTAAGTTTGAATTTTGTATATATATTTTTATTGTATATAATGTAATGTTTCATTTTATTATTAAATGGTTTTATGTTTTTAATGGTTTTTTATTAATAAATGAATTTTATCAAATTTTTGATTTTATTTATGTATTTAATATTGTTAATGATGATTTGTCACTCATACGAAGTGAGTTCTTCTTCTTTTATATAATAGATAGATAGATAGATTATATAAGATTCACATGATTTTTGTTAAAACTAAAATATAGTTAAAATTAAAATTAATGTAAGAATTTGCATATGAACTAAAGGTGCAAACATGTATTCTGAATTATTCTCTGAATAAGGATTAGATGTCAGCTAACTCTAATTCTTGTTGTATCTTATACTCACCTCCCAAAACACAAGAAGATAATATTATAAAACATATGTTATATATAAAATGTTTAAATATATAAATAAGAAACTGGATTTTTTTTATACATTATTTTATTTTGAATCTGTTATGAGAGTTGTCCTAGCAAACAAAAAAATGGGCAGAATATATTTTCCCAAGAAAACAGAAGTCATATGAAAAAAACTGAGTATCCAATCAAATATATTGCCACTTGATTGTAGCCAATTATAACGTCACATATATAGAATCTCTTTTCAAGAAAATGTATGCAACCGAAGTGGGACTTAATTATAATATTATTATTAAGTCTACTTTGATATATATTCCAAGTTAATAATTTGAAGTGATATTTTGCGTTATATATATTAGTAGTTAAATTATTAATATATGACAATTGATGTTTTAATACAAAACATGTTTAATTTTTAAAATATAAACAAAAACATAGTTTAAAGTATAATGAAATATTGGTTATGGTTCTACCTATTTGTTTAATTTTCTATTTTTGCAAAATGGCCTCTAATTTTGTTTTTTACATTAAAAACCTAAATTTTTTAAAATTACTGTTAAATACCCTAAAATTTTTTTTGGAGATTTGGCCCCTTAATTTTCAGGATCAGCCCTGAATAGAGGCAGTATAATAATGGATATTATCATATTTAATAAATGGATGAGGAGAGAACCTTTGGCCAATTCACTTTGTCTCCAAATAGTTTGTACAAATAGTTTAAACAAAGTACGATACAATAGGATTTGCTAAATCATGTAAAAATGTATAATGAAAAATATTTAAAGTATCGAAACCTTTTTTTGGCACAAACCTCATCATTTAACTTTAAAGTGGTTATACAATTTCGGACATCAACCAAAGTGCAACTAAAAAAAAGAAAATAATATACCTTATTTAGTTATTTTAAATGAATTTCAACAAGATAAATAATTAAACTTGATAGAGTGTTAGACGTCATAATATGCAATATTCAGATTTTTCCCATTACATATTTTTCCACGGCTACTTCTTAAGGGTTTTTTCATATGAACATTTAATTTCAGTACTATACTTAATAAGATAAATACATTTTCATGATATAGAATTTCAAAATAACACTGATATTTTATATTTTCTAAATTGTTGTTTGAGATTATTCATTGGCTAAACAAAAACCAACATTACTCAATATGCGATTTTTTATATTTCTATTTCTAATTATTTTTTAAGATTTATTTTAAGTTCGAAATAAATATAACAATTCCGTTGGTCATTATATTCATATAATACTCGAAAACCCAACTAAATCCTAAAATTAGTAATTAAATTCAAAAGTTTTTTTTTGAAAATAACAAATTCAAATTAGAAGTTTCCATTTTAATGTTGTAGTGAATAAGACTCATCCTTCTCTTCAACCATTATAAAATTAGATTACTACAGTTAGTTAAAAATCACTATTTTCCATAATATTCCTCAAATTTTTTTGTTCAAAATATTTTTCTTAAATTGGTTTAAATTTGTTACTCTTTTTTCTAATATAAATAGCACATCAAGCCCTTACAAAAATAATTAAAGCTATAACAAAAAAATCTTAAGACCATGAAGCCAACTTCTCTCTTCCCTCTCCTCTTTCTCATCCCTATCTTAGCCTCATGCTCTCAAGATAAACAGGTTCTTTTTTTATTTTTCTTTATTTTTTATAATATAATATTTATCATTCATTATATACTTCAAGTTGTAGTGATTTCCCATTCCAAATATGAATTGATTTGTTGCCATATTTGCACAATATATTAGAATTTCAAACATTCCTCACATATTCATTAATGGATTTTGACTTTTTTTTTTCTTTTGTGTATTTTTAATTTGAAGGTGTATATAGTCTATTTTGGAGAACATAAAGGTGATAAAGCCTTACATGAAATCGAAGAACATCATCATTCTTATCTTCGATCGGTTAAAGAAACGGAAGAAGATGCTCGAGCATCGCTATTGTATAGTTACAAGCATAGCATCAATGGTTTCGCCGCTGAATTAACCATCGAAGAAGCCTCTAAACTCGAAAGTAAGTACAAACCATATATATATAAAAAAAAATTAGAAAATAATTAGCAGAATGATTTACGAGTTTTAATAGAATTGGAAGAAGTTGTTACGGTTATTAAAACTTTGTTTTGTTGATTATTTATGTGTTTTAATAGAATTGGAAGAAGTTGTTACGGTTATTAAGAGCCACCCAAAAAAATATGAGTCGCATACGACACGATCATGGGAGTTTGTAGGGTTAGAAGAAGAGGAAAATGATGTCGAAAAATACGATGAAGATGATCGATTTCGTGTAGGAAGAAATTTTTTGAAGAAGGCTAAACATGGAGATGGTGTCATTGTTGGTGTTCTTGACAGTGGTAAGTTAGTTAATTAATTAATTAAGCTGTCTTTATTCAATAATTAGAATATTTTCGGTTTTGTGTTAGTTAAAAAAATCTATGGCTTGAATTATTTTTTTGTTAGTAATAAAAACTAAATAGGGTTTATAGTCTTATGGAATATGTCATATGTTATTTTTACTCTTAGGTAATTGAGAAAACTAATATAGTTATTAATCAACAATTTTATTTGATGAAATTTTGGATAAAGTGAGTAGAAAGAGTGATGATAAAATGTATAAACCATTGATCATGTGAGTTTTTTTACATATATAATCGCCGAAATAATAGCAATAAGATGAGTTTTTCAATATTTAAAATAATATTATAATGATGTAATTAAAAAAAATAATATTATAATGATTATATTATGAGAATAATTAATCACTGATTCTTTTAGATGAAAACGTAAACCAAACTTAAACGGACCTAGCTCCGATGTTGATTGTTGAATTATTATTAGAGATAAAGTGTTGCGTTATGGTCAAGAATTCAAGATTCAAGAAGATATTTATTTTTATTTATACCATTATATTATTAATAATAAGTCTTTACTAATTTGTTGCTAAAAAATTTCTGAGAAAATAATATATTTATTTAATTTTGCTTTTATTTATAAAAAGGGGTGTGGCCAGAATCAAAAAGTTTCAGTGACAAAGGAATGGGACCAATTCCAAAATCATGGAAAGGAATCTGCCAAACTGGAATTGCCTTTAACTCTTCTCACTGTAATCGGTAATTTTTTTTTTTAATTTATGAAAAATATAGACAAATCGTTTAGTAAATCGTTTAGTTATTCGCTACTCCAAAATAACATTGTTAAATATATATATATATATATATATATATATAAATTCACAAAACTACACCATTTCAATTATTCCTTCGCAAAATTACACATAATTCAATTTTTTCTATTTTTACACCCTTTTCAAATTTTAAATGGTTCAATTATGTTCTAAAAATTACCAAAATTAAAATATTTTCATTTGGGTTCGCTAATTGTATTAGTGTTTATGGTATAATATTGAAAATGTAAGGTTTTGTGGGTAAGGTTTTGTGAAATGATTTAAAAAATGTGTAGTTTTGTGAAATGCAATTTAAAAGGTCCCATATATATATATCATAAGTTTATATATGCATCCTTTTACATTAAACGTCCATGTCATCTTTAGTTGTTAACAAAGATCCAAAGAACCTCATGCTCTATGCTACAATCTTCTTTTAAATTATTTATGATGTGATATATTGTTCTACTTTTATCCTTAAAACTATTTATATATATATATATATATAACTTGATATTTATGTATAAATTTTTGATTGGAAGACGGGTGCGGGACGTTTTTTAGTACAAAGCTTACACTTTAGATAGTATTTTATTAGACATAATTTTTAGTGTTAAATCATAATAAGCACAAGAAAATTTTAGTGTTAAATCATATATTTATAAATATAAATTTGTCAATTTCTCATGAATTTTAACAACAGGAAATAATTATATTAATTCTATTATATTTCATTAATTTATTTATCTACAAAATATAGTATGCACTAGATATATTATTTTAACCATTGATATGTATGCTTTGGTATGATACGTAAGTGCCAAAAACTGATTTGATTATTTCTAGAAAGTATTGATACACCCGTGACTTATTTCTTTGTTTGTTTGCTTTACCAATAATTCTCATGCTTGTATTATATCAATGTGTGCCCAAATTTATATTTATCATATATTTTTGTTTGAGACATATATCTAAAAATGTTTAAACATGTTAAGTATATTATTAGATTGTTTAAAACACTAAATATCAAGCTTTATAAAATTTATCAAGTTTCAAACCTATTATTTTGTGCATGCAAAGAAACTTATATTGAACCCCCCAAATAAGAAACATATACCGTCTATATATATAATGTGCATTTCTTATGAATACCACTAAAGAAAACTTTTTTAACATAATTAGTACAGATTTTCGAAAGTTTTACAAATACCATTAAAAAGTTTTTTTTCATAAATATCACAAATATTAAAATTTCAAAATTACACCCAAAACCTTCAAAAAATTATACCCTATCCCTTCAAAACTATACCCTAAACACTATAAAACGAACCCAAATGAAAAAATTTAAAATCTAAAAATGTTAAAACTCGTATTTTGTATTTGTGGTATTTTTGTAAACTACTACTTTTTGATGATATTTTTGTTATAAAAAAATATTTTAATGGTATGGAAGTAATTAATATTAATTTTCCCTAATATTACAGGAAGATTATTGGAGCTAGGTATTATGTGAAAGGGTATGAGAAATATTGTGGATCCTTCAACGTTACAGCAAACAAAGACTTCTTGTCTCCACGTGACCCTGATGGTCATGGGTCCCACACCGCCTCGACCGCCATAGGCCGCAGAGTCATCGGCGCGTCCGCACTAGGCGGTTTCGCAATGGGTACTGCCTCGGGCGGCGCACCATTAGCCCGTCTAGCCGTTTACAAAGCATGTTGGGCGAAACCCAACAAGGAAAAAGTAGACGGCAATATTTGTTTGCAAGAAGATATGTTAGCCGCTATCGATGATGCGATCGCCGATGGTGTCCATGTCATCAGCGTTTCCATTGGGACGACGGAGCCTCTGCCGTTTTCGCAGGACGGAATCGCAATCGGTGCATTGCATGCGGTAAAGAGGAACATCGTGGTCGCGGCTAGCGCGGGGAACTCGGGACCGAAACCGGGAACGTTGTCGAATCCCGCGCCTTGGATTATTACGGTTGGAGCTAGCACTCTCGACCGGGCTTTCGTCGGTGGTCTTGTTCTTGGTAACGGCTATACAATCAAGGTAATTATAGCTCCAAATTGGAAAAAAGTTTTAAAAAAATTACAATAAAAATTCTATAAATTTGTATTGTCGAAAATACATCATTTTACTAAAAAATAGTACTACTTTATTCAGAAATAAATAATACTCAAAACAAATTTGGGAAGGAAAAAAATAAGAAGAATTCACAAAACTACACCCTTTCAATCCTCCCTTCACAAAACTAAACCTAATTCAATATTTTCACATATTTACACCCTTTCAAAATTTTAAAAACTTGATTTACCCTTTAAAAAATTACCAAAATTAAAATATTTTCATTTGGGTTCGCTAATTAGTGTTTAGGGTATAGTATTAAGGGGGTAGGATTGTGTGGGTATGATTTATTTGGATTTAATTTTGAGTGTTTAGGTGTAGTTTTGTGAAGTATTTTGGAAATGGTGTAGTTTTGGGAAATGTAATTCAAATGGTGTAGTTTTGTGATTCTCCCAAAATAAGAAGATTAATTTATAGAAATATAAGTCCATGGAATATTAATTTATAAAGATTATATTGTATATTTTTGTTTTTCTCATGTAGACAGAGTCGATAACAGCTTTTAAAATGGACAAATTTGCCCCTCTAATTTATGCTGCCAATGTTGTTGTTCCGGGCATTGCACCTAATGATTCATCGTAAGTCTTTACTCTCTTATTACTAATTTTGATAATTAATAGTAAGATTTTATCTACTAAATCATATTTTATAGAACTATACAATCTAATGATCATGTCTTGTATTTTTTATATTATATAGTTTTAAAAAGAATATATACCTTTAACAAAAATATAACGAATGTTTTTTTTATGAAGGCAATGTTTACCGAACTCGCTAAAACCGGAACTTGTGAATGGTAAAGTAGTTTTATGTTTGAGAGGAGCCGGTTCAAGAATCGGTAAAGGCCTAGAGGTTAAACGAGCCGGAGGAGTCGGTATGATCCTCGGAAATTCGTTGGCTAACGGCAACGAGATTCCCTCCGATTCTCACTTTGTCGCGACTGCTGCCGTTACTCCGACAGTGGTTGAAAAAATTCTCGAATACATCAAAACCGATAAAAACCCGATAGCTTTTATTAAACCGGGGAATACGGTTTACAAAAACCAACCGGCTCCTTTAATGACCGGTTTTTCTAGCCGTGGTCCAAACACGGTCGATCCCAACATTCTAAAGGTAACATTTTTATTCAGTGCCGGCCCGTAAAAAGCCGTAAAAAATATTACCTTAAGCAAAAATATTGATGTTGTGGGGAATCAAAAAATTTGGATGCCCTATATATATAAAAAAAATTGTCCCTAAAATTGATGATATGAGCCTTAGCCCAGGGCCGACCAGGTTTTTATTCTTTTATTTTTTTGTAAACCGGAAATTGTTTATTTTTCTTCATTTAAAATTCCTAAAGTAACATTTTTATCCTTTTACAATTTGAAAAGAGAAATTACCTAGAATATCATCAAAATAAGTTTTTGTTTTAAAAATACCATTAAAAAGTTTTTTATAACAAAATTACCATTAAAATGTTTTTTATAACAAAAATACCATCAAAAAGTAGTAGTTTACAAAAATACCACAAACTCAAAAAACGAGTTTTAACACTTTTATATTTTAAATTTTTTCATTTGGGTTCGCTATATAGTGTTTAGGGTATAGTTTAGAAGGGGTAGGGTTTAGTTTTTTGGAATTTTGGGTGTAATTTTGAAAATTTAAGATTTGTGGTATTTACGAGAATAAAACTTTTTAATGGTATTTGTAAAACTTTTCAAAATATGTGCTATTTGTGTTATAAAAACTTTTTTTGGTGGTATTCCTAAGAATTGGCCATTTGAAAAATAATTTTTTCTCTTATTTTTTCCTGTTCTTTTACAAATATTTTTTTAATCGGAAACATTTAGTTTAATTTTTTTTTTTTGCGGATTTTGCAGCCAGATATAACGGCGCCGGGACTTAACATATTAGCGGCGTGGAGCGGTGCGGATTCGCCGAGCAAAGTTTCGATAGACCAAAGAATTGCGAATTTTAACATATATACAGGAACTTCAATGTCATGTCCTCATGTGTCTGGTGCAATAGCTCTTCTCAAAGCCATACATCCTAAATGGAGTAGTGCTGCTATTAGATCTGCTCTTATGACCACTGGTAAATCCTATTTTTACCCAAAAATAATATCATAATTTTTCCCCTAGAATAATATACTTATAAACACAAAAAATAGTTTTAACACTTTATAATGTTTTTTTCCATTCGGGTTCGTTATTTAGTGTTTAGTTTTGATGGGGTAGGGTTAGTTTTGTTGGTTTAGAGATTAAATTTGTAGGTCTAAGCTAAATTAAATTTTATTTGGTCAAAAAAATATTTTAATCGTATTCAAATAAAAAAAACTTGTAATGTTATGTTAATGATAAAAACATTTGTTGATGGTATCTTTGGGATTTGCTCTTCATTATATGTTTATTTGTTATTTTTATTGTTTATAGCTTGGATGACAAATGATAAGAAGAAACCTATTCAAGACACTAATGGTTTACCCGCAAACCCATTCGCGCTTGGGTCAGGACATTTTAGACCGACAAAAGCCGCGGATCCCGGTTTAGTCTATGACGCGTCGTACCGCGCTTACCTTCTATACGGTTGCTCGGTTGGGTTAACCAATATCGACCCAACATACAAATGTCCTAGTAAAATTCCACCGGGTTATAACCTAAACTACCCGTCAATCGCTATACCTAATATGAACAAGACAGTGACCGTTAAAAGAACGGTCACAAATGTTGGCGATGGTAACTCAACAAACACATATGTTTTTAGTGCTAAACCGCCATCGGGTGTTTCCGTTGTGGCTAAACCGAATGTGTTGGTTTTTAACCGGATTGGTCAGAAATTACGGTTTGAAATTGTAGTAACCGCGAAAAGTGAGAAGATGGTAAACGTGACTGAAAAAGGTCAATACCAATTTGGATGGTTTAGTTGGAGTGATAGTTATCATGTTGTGAGGAGTCCAATTGCTATTTCTTTAGCTTAATATTGTTTGTTTTTGTTTTTATTTTGGGGTTAATTTAGTTGATTTTAATATCATAGTGAAAGAAATATAAAAGTCTTTTTTAATTCCTAATCACATTATACATTGTGTTGTATTTTTATCATTGCTACTATTTGTGAAATGGTGAATTAAATTTACGATTTATAAGTTTATCTATGGACATTATTTGCACAATGAACATATTTATTTGATACCAACACATTTCTAAGAGCACTAATATCGGCACTTTTGCCTCACCTCTTAATCGGTGGGGCCCACCACTTTAATAAAAACTCACATCCAAAACACACTATTCGCGGGTTCTACTGCCACGTGGCGACCCGCGATTGGTTAATTTTTATTTTTTTACAAAAAATAAAAATAAAAATAAAATATATTTTTTTAAGAATTTTTTTTGACATCCACAAATGTTAATGCTCTAACACTTGTGGGAGACAAGTCTATAGAGAGTCATAACCACGTTTGATGAGACAAGTCTATAGAGACTCGTGGGAGACAAGTCTATAAATGTCACTATATAAATTTTAATATAAGGTAATTTTAAATAAATATTTTAAAAAATCATATTTAATTAAAAGAAAAACAAAATATAATGTTTTTCTTAATTAATAGGATTTAAATGAAAAAGCAAAAATAAAAGAGGAATTCACAAAACTACACCCTTTCAACCCTTCTTTCACAAAACTACACCTAATTCAATATTTTCACATATTTACACCCTTTCAAAATTTTTAAAGCTTGATTTACCTTTAAAAAATTACCAAAATTAAAATATTTTCATTTGGGTTCGCTAATTAGTGTTTAGGGTATAGTATTAAGGGGGTAGGATTGTGTGGGTAGGGTTTATTTGAATTTAATTTTTAGTGTTTAGGTGTAGTTTTTTGAAGTATTTTGGAAATGGTGTAATTTTGCGAAACGTAATTCAAATGGTGTAGTTTTGTGATTCTCCCAAAATAAAATAAATAGGTATCGTAATGAAAAAATAAAATATTATAAATATTTCAATTTTATGATAATCCGTCATAAAATATTAAAAATAATTATTTATTTAAAAAAAAAATAAGTTATAGAAAATTTTAATTATTTAAAAGTATTTTCTTAGAATATTCGAATCGATAATGTAAATAAAAAACCAAAAGTATCCGAAAATATTTTAAAAATCTAATTAATTAATACTTTTATATACCTTTGTGAGACGTCATGCTAATTTTGCGACGGGTCAAAATGTATCATACATAATTTATGATATATAAAAAATAATTTTAATATTAGAACATATATAAATATATGATTATAAAATTATTATTAAATATGCATTAATAAAAAAATAATATCAAATTATATCAAATTAATTTTGTAAATATTATTCACGTGCAGAATGCACGGGTAAGAATCTAGTATACAATAAATTAAAATCAAATATTATATTAATATTATGAAAAATTTAAGAATTTTCGCTCAGATATTTAATAAATATATATTCAGACATTATAATCTATGTTAGAGCTCCTAATCAGACATTATAATCTATGGTAGAGCTCCTAATCCATGCTCCTATTATATTAATTTGTAATTCAAATTTATTTAATTAATCACACATAAGAAATTAATAATAAAATAAAATTAAGACATAAGAAAACTGTTGTTAGATTGATAGTTATTTATATAACACTCTTTAATTCTTTTTGGGTTTGTAATTGTGATTTAAAAAAAATACATCAGATGCAAATATTTTCAGAATAGTAAGAAGTTTCTATGTGAGTTGTACTCTTTAGCATTTAGGTAGTACATTTTAAGAATATGGAACATTGACTTTATTAGTTCATAAATCAAAACTACACCTTTCAAAATGAATTTCACACAATTACACCATTTTAATATTCACTTCACAAAATTACACTTAAACACTGAAAAATAAACCCTAAATGCAAAACTCTACTCCCTTTAACACTAAACCCTTAACATTAAATAGTGACCTAGATTTATAAAGGATAATTTAACCCTTTAAAATTTGAAAAAGATTTATATTTAGAAAGAATTTGAATTAGGTGTAGTATTGTAAAGAAAATGTTAAAATGGTGTAGTTTTGTAAAGTGTTATCTTTTAAAAAATAATGAAATACGTAATTTGTTAAGTAGTGTTTAGAAATACATTTTTCAAATGTTTTTTTATGAATTTACAAAAAATGTGTGTCATGTTGCAATTTTTTTTGTTAAAGATGTTGCAAACTTTTAACGTTTTTTTAAATATACAGTCGTTGAAAATGAGAAACTCGTAGATTTAGATTTTTTTTTTTGGTCACAACTAGTAGATTTAGATTAAATGTTACATATATAATAGAGTAACTGAAAAAAACATAAATATTTAATTTGTATGTAGTTTCAAATGTTCCTATGAATATATCATATATCTTCTTTAACTAAAAAAATATCATATATCCACTGATACATTATTTGTGGGTCCATAGAGTTAACGTACTCACTTTTCTTTTTATGAGATGAGATCATTGTTTTTGTTTATAGTTACAGTATCTCACCATTAGAAGAATGATTACGTGAAAGATAATAATTATAAAATACCCATTATAAAAAAAGGAATTATAATATGTATATGGATTATCTACAAGAGTAATTCCTTAAAAACTAAGAAAAATGTATTTTGGATTAAAAAATCATCATCAATTTTGTTGTTGTAGTGTACCATTAAAAACTTTATGGACCCAAATATCATAAACTAGCATGTGTTGACACTTTAACAATGAGAAAAATGTCAATTAAAACCTTAACTTTCAAAATTCATCGGAAAAAACAAGAACTTTCACGTGACCATTTAAATCATATATTTTTCGTTGACTGACGTTTTAGATTATGAAATGTTTTTGACAGGGACAAAAAGAGCACACGTTAAGTCTGTTAACGGAATAATTTGATATTGTGCCCGATTCCGGCGTATTGATGTGCTCAATTCGAGCGAATACTTCGGGTAAATCTCAAAAGTGTCAAACAATTGCGTTAACGAACTTAACGTTATGCTATTTTGTTCAATTTGTGCTTTTTTTGTTCCAATAATAAAAATTCATAATATAAAACGTTGATCATCGAAAAATACTTGACTTAAATGGTCCACATGAAAGTTCATGATATTCGGTGAATTTTGAAAATTCAGAGTTTAATTGACATTTTACCTCTTTAAAAATTATTTTTAAAAATTAATTTTGAAGCAAGTACAATTTTGTTTTACAAGTTTAGGGTTTAGATTGTAAATCACTAATAAATCATTTAAGAATGATTCATTTTCTTAAAAATCTTACCGAACTTAAAATCTAGGGGGTGTTAAAGAAAAAAAACAAAATAAAACAATATGGTCTTACTCACCAAAGACAAGAACAAAACAAACATGCATGAGTTCTTAACATGAAAAAATAATCTTAAAGACAAAAGACAAGAAGCCGGTTAGGTTATGTTTCAAAACCGGTCATTATTAAACCAAACAAAAGATTCAAACACAAACAAACACACAAAGTTATTACCAGCAAAGCAAGGAATCGAGTTGGTATTTCAGTTACATTATCTTGTGATCTTTTTAAGCTTGTGATGATGCTTCTTGAATGGTATCTACCATGACCCAAGTCTGCAAAATACATAGCAAAGTGTAAAATTGCTAAGTTTACATTACAAGATTTGATGCAAGAAGACCAACCAACGACTCAAACACCTCCAACAACCTGAAACACAGAGAGAGATGTGACGCAATCCGATTTTTTTTGGTGTGGAAAATTGCAAAAATACACCCACTTTAAATACATTTTCATATTTACACCTAAACACTAAAAATTGAATATAAGTAAATCATAAACACTAAACTCTATCACATTCAATACTAAATCATAAACACTAAATTTTGAGAATGACACGTTCCTAAATGTTATCATCACAAGTTTTTTTTAGGCAAAAAATACCACTAAAATGTCTTGCACAAAAAACACCAAAAATATGAAAACAATGAGGAAGGCTTTTCAAATTTATTTATTTTGGCTTTTTAGTATTTAGTGTTTAATTTTAAAAGTTTATGGTTTTAACTATAAAGGTTTTTATTAGCTAATCTAAGTTTTATAGTAAAATCATTTTAAGGGTTCCTTAAAAAAATATTTTGCTGTAAAGTACCACTAAAATGATTTATTCAAAAAATACCACAAATATGAAAACAATATGCAAGGCTTTTAAATCTTTTATTTTGGGTTTTTAGTATTTGGAGTTTATTTTTGATTGTTTATGTTTTAATTTTAAAGGTTATTTTAGCTATTTTAATTTTTAGAATGAGAACATTTTAGTGGTATTTTTGGCCTAAAAACTAAACAAAATGGTCTAAAAACTACCATTCCTAAAATTATTAACTTATTTATCATAAAGGGTGTATGAAAAAAATTGCGAAACTTACGCATAATCCTTGAAGTGGTCCTTTGTAGCTTGTACAATTCTCAACTTTCCAGTTAAGCTTATCGAAACTCGAAAGCTCAACATCTTTAACAACTTTTTCAAACATCTCACAATACTTCACATTCAAATCTTCCAAGCTACTTTTCACATTAGTACCCTCAGCGAAAACAGTATGTATCTTCGGACAACAATCTATGCTTAACTTCTTTAAATACTTGAAGCCACCGGATTTTACAGCCTCTAACGACGGTAGATTTGTGATGGACAACGTCTCTAGCGACTCCAAACGCTCCTCAGCCACTCCAGAGAAGAGTTCTTGTACATCAATGCACATTCTTATCCAACAACCTTTCAATGACTTGGTTTTGTTGACGATATCTGCGAGTTTTGTCGATGAAACGTCCACGAAAGACACGTACTCAAGGGTAGCTAGGGCTTCTACGTCAAGGTTTGTAGATTCATTGATTTCTATGACTTCTTTCGGGGCTGAAGAAGTTACCTTTATAGTGTTGTATAAAGACCTTTGAATATTGACTTGGAGAAGACGTCTTTCACTTATCTTTCTTGCTTCTTCTTGAGGTTTAACAATCATGTTCGACGAGGTAGCATCGTCACTATCGATGGCTTTTTTAACTTCATCCCAATCTTTACCCTTAAAATGTCGTCCATCGGCTAATACAATGTGCTTTGTACACTTGATTTTGGTTTGACTCGGAAGCACCGGTGTGGTTACTTGTGTGCCGGAGAGGTCTACTTCGCGTAGGTAATGCATATTCTCAAAAGAACCTTCAATAGTTTTCAATTTAGTACATCCCGAAACATCGATGACCTCTAGGTTTACGAGTGTTTCTATGTTTGGTATAACTTTTAGTTGCGTCGCATCTTTTAGTAGGAGTTCGGTGAGGTTTATTAGCTCGTTGATGGTCAGAGCTAACTCGCTAAGATTAGTACGCGAGAGGTTAAGCGATTTGAGTTCGTTCTTGTCTTCGAAACACACTTCGAGCATTTCGACCAAGCTCGTAGTCCCCGAAAGATCAAGAATTTGAAGACTCGATAAAGGCTTAAGACTTGGTAACCTTCTAAGCTTGCTACAATCGCGTAGCAATAGCCGTTTCACCGAGTTAGGCTTTTTTGCTTCCGCAGAGTCTTGAAATATCGGTAGTCTCTCGATTTGGCTCTCGGAGAAGTCGAGTAGTTGAAGCATTGTGAGATGGTAAAAGTTTTTGTTCTTGCTTTTGTTTTTTTTCTCGCCTTTCGTGTTATCGAAACATGTTTTTAGTCCTTTTGCACCGGAGACATCGACAACCTCGAGCTTCTTTAGTTCTTGAATATCGGGCAAATCTTCCAATAAAGGACAATCTTTGATAATGAGACAATGAAGCTCGGTGAGTTCAGAGATACTCCAAGGGGAAGATGTGATGTTAAGCCTAGAGAGATGAAGACTTTGAAGCTTAGACAAAGCTTTAAAGAACTCGCCGGAGATTGTCTTCAAGGAGCTAGCGCCGGAGACTTCGAGAGCGTTTAGACCTTGAAGAGCCTTGAGCTCTTCGATATTATCAAGTAGATCACAATCTCTTATTATAAGAACACGAAGCCCGACAAGAACCACAAAAGACTTAATAAAAGGATCAAGCGTGGGCTCGAAAAGCCCGAGTACTTCGAGATCGCCTAGCTTCTCAAAATACTTTGTAGGAGTCACGCGACGAAGACGGTCCCCGCTAACAAGAATCGTCGTAACTTTGTCTCCTTTCTTCGCTTGCACGGTTTTAATCATATCGTCTATTTGCGTAATCTTGCCGATACCTTTCTTCTTGTCGCCAACATACACTTTAGAGAATCTAAGCCGAGATCTCCCTAAGTAACCACTACGCCGAGGATCGATCAAGTTGCTCATAGACATTTCCGGTACAACGACATTGTTTTCTTGTATCTTGAGAATACCACGGTTTATAAGCTCCATCAAGATAGTGTGACCGTCTTGGTATGCCTTTTCGACGGACCTAACGGGATCAAAGTAGCCTTCGAGTATCCATTGCGTGATGAGTTCGCGGTAGTAAACGCAGCCAGAATTCTCAAAGAAGTCCAAGCTATGCCAAAAGCAATCCAAGACGATATCTTTCGATGGGCAATACGTTTCCAAAAGAATATACGCGAGGTGTAGGATCCGGTTTATATTGCTCTCGGAACTCGACGGTTTAAGCCAGTCCGCCGAGAGAACCGACTCTATCAACTCTTCTACATCTTCTTTCTTTCGATTCGAACCGCTACGAGTAATCTCTTTCAATGACTTGGCTAGCACGGCGATCGCGGCCGGAGATTTGTTGCTTTTTTCGACCATTTTAGCTATGAAATCTTCGTCAGTCTTCCAGTCTTCCGAGGTAAGAGATAGGAACACGTCACGCTGCGTTTTCTCATCGATCGAGTTAATTAAAACATGCGACACATCCGTTATAAAGAACACGATTTTTTCGTAGATCTTTGTGGGTCCACGCGGTTCATCTACCGTAGTAGCAGCAGCAGCAGTAGTAGCAGCAGTAGCAGCAGTAGTAGTAGCAGCAGCAGCAGCAGCAGCAGCAGTAGTAGCAGCAGTAGCAGTAGTAGTAGCAGCAGTAGCAGCAGCAGCAGTAGTAGAAGCAGCATCGGACACTGCAACACCTTTCGCATCATCCTCTTTAGCCTCTTCTTTTTCCGATGCCTCGCGCACAACTTCTTCCTCTGACTCGATTTCTGCAGTCTCTTCTTCTTGATTTTCACTTTCCTCTTCACTATTTTCTTGATCTTCTTGATCATCACTTTCCTCTTCACTATTTTCTTGATCTTCTTGATCATCACTTTCCTCTTCACTATTATCTTGATCATCACTTCCATCCCCATTACTTTCTTCTCCTTTATCTTCTTCACTAATTTCTTGATTTTCTTGAACTACACTCGTGCCGTCGTGTGACTCCGTGTCTCCACTAGTAATGAGCTCCTTCTTCTCCTCTTCTTTGTCTCCTTTTCTTCTAGTAACAATTATCTTTATCCGCGAATTGTCTTCTTTAAGAAAATCTTGATCCTTAAGAAACTTCTCAAACCCCAAAGATAACATCTTTACATTCTCTTCGATTTTTTTCTTAATTTCTTCAACATCGTCATTGTTCTTCTTAAACTCTAAAATTTTCTCATCAATTATTTTCTTCTTTTCTTCATCACTAGGATCCAACTTTGACATCACTTTGTCTTCACTTGTTAGGTTATCTTCATCATCAAGAATCAACAAAAGATACGGCTTCAACACCGCCCCAACTTTCTTTGCCTCCTCCTCCTTGGTCTCTCCTTGTGTTTTCACTACTTGATTCTTCACATTCTTCTTCGCCTCCTCTTCCTTCGTCTTCTTCTTCTTCGCTTCATCCTCCTTCTTTTCTTCCTCTTCTTTTTTCTTTTTATCAGACAAAGCTTTCTCTTTCTTTAAAATCTCTTGAATAATACTCTTCTTTAAATCACTTAACAATTCGTCCGGTGTCTTCCCTTTTTCTTCGTCTTCATCTCTATCGTCAACTTCGGTCTCTTCGAAATCCGAGTAGACTGATAATTGTGAAGCTATGTTTTCGTAAAGAGACCGCTCGTTGTCGAACTTCTTGTTGAGATGTAAGCATAGTGTCAAGAAGCAATACTCTTTGTCTAAAACATATTGGCCTATTTTCTTGGCTAGCCTTGTCTTGCCTAGACCGGATTCGCCGGCTAAGACAAGTCTTTGAGGAAATGGTCTTGCAAGAATTTGAACTATCTCTTCACATACTTCATCATCTTTCAGGTTTTGACGAAACTTTGCATCTTTCTTGTCTGAAAACATATATATGAAACTATATACATTAGATCTCTAACTATAGGAGAACATAGGAGAATTAATTAAACTACCACAAATAATTTTAAAAAAGTATTATCACAAGTTGTTGACTGCAAAAACCAAAAGTTTCTTAAAATACCACTTAGTATGTTTTGTATAAAAAATAGCATAGCAAGTTTTAAACTGCATTAGACCTCGGAATATATGTATCAACGACAAATTAATGAAAATACCACTAATAATAATAATAAGGGAGAATTACAAAACTACTCCTTTTGAATTAAGTTTCACAAAGCTATACCTTTTAAAAATTTCTTCACAAAACTATACATAAACACATAAAATTAAAGCCAAATTAAGCCTACCCATACAACCATACCCCTTAATCACTATACCCTAAACACTAATTAGCGAACCCAAATGAAATTTTTTAATTTTGGTGAAGTTTTAAAGGATAAATCAACTTTTTAAAATTTTGAAAAGGTGTAATTTTGATAAAAAAAAAATTGAATTAGGTAGAGGTTTGTAAAGGAAGAGATGGAAATGTATAGTTTTGTGAATTCCTCTAATAATAATAATAATAATAATAATAATAATAATAATAATAATAATATCACAAGTTGTTTACTCAAGAACCAAAACTGTCTTAAAATACAACTAAAGATGTTTTTGTATCAAAGATATAATTCCAAGTTGTTTTTACTAGTAATGCATTAGAGCTCTATATATATGAAGGTGAAATTAAGAAAAATATCATTAAAACATTTTTTTACAAAAAAGTACTACCACAAGTTTTTCCTTGACATAAGACACCACTACAAAGTCTTTTTTCAAAAATATCATAGGTTTAGCATTAATGTTTGTGACTTTCTTTTAAAAGGGACTAAGCTAATTTAAGTTTTGTTATATTTTTTGAAGAAAAAGTTGATTATATTCTTAGTCAGTAAATTTTGTGATTGTATTTTTGGCAAACCAATAAAACAATCAAACAGTAATACTTAACAAGTGGTATTTTAAAAAATTATAACAAATTTGGTTATGGTATTTTGGCACAAAAATTAGTTTAGAGGGTTTAGTTTTGAAGATTTTCATTTGTATTGGTCATATAAATGGTATATTGGGCACAAAAGGTCAAAAAGTGGTAGATTTGGAAATTATAACAAAAAAAAATTGAAAAGCTTGTAAAGAAAAAATCTTCCTCTTGTCTCTTTTGATTAGTGGGATCTAAAGGGAAGAAGATGAAGAAGTAAACCTGGTAGAATCTCCGGCATGGTGAACGGAGGAGATTTACTTCGCCGTCGGTGAGATATTTGCCTTATTGATAGAGCAAAGTCAACTTTACTCTCTCTCTTCTTAATTCTTCTCTCTCTTTTTAGTCTCTCTCTACTTTACATCACCTTCCTCTAATATAATTTCTCTCACATTTATTTAATACTACATATTATATTATCAGTGTTAAAAAAAGCGTTAGGCGCTAAGCGGTAGGGGTGGCAAAATATCCGAGATATCCGATCCGATCCGTTATCCGCTTTGATTCGATTCGAAAAATCCGGATATCCGTTACGTTTTAAAACAAAACAAATATTTAAATATGGTATCCGTAAGAAACAAAGCAAATAGCAAATATTATTTTTTTTTAAACCGGATATCCGATCCGATCCGTATAATAATACACAACACATTAGTATATACTATATATACTTATATGACATATACATAAAATAAAAAGTATAAATATATATCAATAAAATCTCGTATTAGAAATGAGTTTTAAAACTTCAAAGTTCATTTTTATTAGGGAAAGAATATAATAATTAATATAATATTATTATAGGTTGAATTGGCAAGTGGGGATAAAGTTTTTTTGGTTGGTCTTCAAAATGAGCACTTGAATGTTTTTGGGATTTGTTTGTTCGTTACGGATTTGTTAGTAGTTGTGTATTATGTTTTATTTTATCATGATTTTATAATTGTTAGATTAAAACTTATTTTAAAAACATATGTATAAATTATTTTGGTATTTTGAACGGATCGGAGCGGATATTTGCGAATATCTAACAAATGACGGATATTCGAAATCTCGGATATCCGAAAATATTCGGATCGGAGCGGATCAATAAATCAAATATCCGAATTGGGCGGAGCGGATCGCGGATACTGCAAATATGCATAGTATTTGCTCCGTGCCCACCCCTACTAAGCGGACGGTGATCTAGAGCTTAGTGCCTAGAACGTTTAGTCGGAGTCTAGATGATTTTGTAGGCGGTCTAAACGTTTAAAAAACATACAATATATTATATATACATAATAGAATGTACAAAATATCATAATTTATACATAATAAAATCTTATAAAATATTTTTATTATAATTTTATAGAATTGATATCTTTATTCTATAAAATAAAATACTAAATATAATAATTTATAAATAATAAAATTATATTATGTTCTTTTTTATACAATCGTAATATTTCAGTCGGATTAAAAGGAAATCGGGGCGGTCTATAAGAGTCTAGCGCTGCCTAGGCGGGCGCCTAGAACGATTTCTTGAACATTGCATATTATATATATTTTTTTATTTACTTTTTGAATGGTTAAATGACCAAGATTCTAGAATTCGCTATGCGCTACGCGTGCGGGCAGCAGTGGCCAAACGCTAGCGAAAAAATCGGATATTAATCGGGGATTAATCTGGAAGTAGTTTTTGGATTTATTTATATTTTTATATATTTATCATTTTATATTTATTTTTTATTATCATTTATATTGTTATTAAACTCCGAAACTAATAATTTATCAAACTTTTTATAAAATTTAAAGGTAAGTGATCAAATTAATCAGAAAATAATCATAAATTATTTGGATTATGCAAAATTTTATATAATTAGACGGCATTACTCATGTCAAGTGAATTTACGCGGCCAAAAACTTAATCGACGCGGATGACCACTGAATAGAGAAAACGCGGGGGAGTAATCGGATAGGCGGACGGGTTTTAGAACTTAAATCAATTGTTGTTTGTAAGTTACTCGGGGTTAATATGTTTTTTATACTAGGAAGTTTTGAACCGAGTCTTATAAAAGCAAATGAATATATATCTTTTGAATGCAAATTCAATAACATAAGATTTGGGAAGAGATTTATAAATCCTTAGTTGAATAACAAGGGATTTAAAAAAATATTAAAATCTCCCAAAATTCATGTTTCAATACACCCCCCTTAATTTTCAAATTTTCAACACCCACATAGATAATTAAAACGACTAGTTCAATAACTGGTTTTAGAATAATTATAAATATGAGGAAGTGGCCTTGGCCTAGTGACATTCATAAGTCCACATGAGGCATATAACACTTTCTCACCCGGGATCAATTCTCAGCGCCTACAGCATTGTAGGATTGGCTAATAGGCCGGCCAGTTGTGGCCCAAATGTTGAAAAAAAAATAAATTAATAATTATAAATATCTATAAACCATTAAGCCTTGTTTAATTTTATGTTTGTAACTATCATTATTCACATATTTTCTATGTATCATTTTACTTTTTTCTTTCTTATGTGAAATCATAACCCTAATATATACTTCATCATTTCACATGTGTTTTCGAGTGATGTCAATCTTAAAAATTATGCGGTTGTATTTTGGGATTCATAACTTCACGAAACTATCAGAGGTTTTTTAGAATTAAGGAAAAAATATTATTCGCCTCAACAAATCCACTTCTTTTCCTTATTCATGTATCAGTAATTTTTATAATTTAATTTTAATTACGGAAAGGCTAATCACAAATATTCAATTTACGAAAAAGTTTTTTATATCATTAACCGGCGCAACGCTCGGGTCTTTTTCTAGTATAATATATGTATCTTTAATTCCTTATAGAGGAATTCACAAAACTACACATTTTCAACCCCTTCTTCACAAAACTACATCTAATTTAATTTTTTCACATATTTACACCCTTTCAAAATTTTAAAAGCTTGATTTACCCTTTTAAATATTACCAAAATTAAATTTTTTTCATTTGGGTTCGCTAATTAGTGTTTAGAGTATAATATTAAGGGGTAGGATTGTGTAGGTATGATTTATTTGGATTTAATTTTGAGTGTTTATGTATAGTTTTGTGAAGTAATTTTGAAATGGTGTAGTGTTGTGAAATGTAATTCAAATGGTGTAGTTTTGTAATTCTCCCTTTTTTATATACCATTTTGTTTATATACCATTTTATTGATTTATGTTTGGTCTTTTCTTTATTGTTCTGTTTTTTCTTACCATTTATATTGAGATATTTTTGTGATGAATTACGAAACTACATCTTGTAAATTACATTTCACAAATTTATATTATTTTAAAGTTGATTCACAAAAGTACTTCTAAAAATTAAAATTAAATTTTTATAACTCAAGTCCACAAGATCTTATCCCATTTAATATTAACCCTAAACATTAATTATTGAATCAAAATGCAAGATTTTAATTTTGGTAAATTTTTAAAAAGATAAATGAACCGTTTAAAATTTGGAAAAGATGCAGATATAGAAAAATTGAATTAGTTAAGTTTTGTGAATGAAAATTTGAAAATGTGTAGTTTGGTGAATTCCTCGTATTTTATCATATCTTAACTATTAAAAGAAAATCATTTTTATAAAAAAGACAAAAAAATAATCTATTTGCACTGTAATGCCTATGCTTTAATTTTTTCAAAGATGTTTTTATGAAAAAAACAAAAAAGTCATAATAAAAATCGAAAATGCATTAAAAAGACACAAATATGGAAATAACAATAAATGCTAAATATCTTACATAACATTCAAATCTTCACTTATTTTAAACATAGATTTTGAAAATATTCTTTTTTTTGTCAACAGATTTCGAAAATATTCTAAAAATTCAAATAGGAAATAAATTTCAATTTGATTTAAATTTGTGAATTTGATTAGGTTTCTTTTTTTATTTCGAAATTATAATAATTGATGTAAAAATAGAAATAAATATTAGATTAATTTTAGATGAGAAATATTTTTACAAAGAGGACAAAAAAGAGAAATTCACAAAACTACACCCTTTCAACCCTCCCTTCACAAAACTACACATAATTCAATATTTTCACAAATTGACACCCTTTCAAAATTTTAAAAGCTTGATTTACCCTTTTCAAAATTATCAAAATTAATTTTTTCATTTGAATTCGCTAATTAGTGTTTAGGGTATAGTAAGGGTAAGATTGTGTGGGTAGCGTTTATTTGGATTTAATTTTGAGTGTTTAGGTGTAGTTTTGTGAAATAATTTTGAAATGGTGTAGTTTTGTGAAATGTAATTCAAAAGGTATAGTTTTGTGATTCTCCCCAAAAAAAACTCAATATAACCTATGCTTAAAACATTTAGAAAAATAATTATTATAAACATTAAAAATATGGAAAATACGAAAACAAATATGGAAACAAAAATCGATTTAATTTCAGTTTACCAAAAACTGATAATAATATTTCTACACCAAAAAAAGAAATCATATTTCGAAAATAATAATTTGAAAAATATCTAAGTTTCTACACCAAAAACGGAAATAAGAATATACCCACAAAATGGAAAAATTAATATTTCTAGGGAGAATTATAAAACCACACCATTTGAATTACATTTCACAAAACTACACCATTTCCAAAATACTTCACAAAACTACATCTAAACACTCAAAATTAAATCCAAATAAACCCTACCCACACAATCCTACCCCCTTAATACTATACCCTAAACACTAATTAGCAAACCCAAATGAAAAGATTTTAATTTTGGTAATTTTTAAAAGGGTAAATCAAGCTTTTAAAATTTTAAAAGGGTGTAAACTTGTGAAAATATTGAATTAGGTGTAGTTTTGTGAAGGGAGGATTGAAAGGGTGTAGTTTTGTGAATTTCTCATATTTCTAAGTATAATTAATATCTAAAAATCATAATTTATATGTTTTTGAAGTATAAAATTACGAGATTAATGCTATTCACTAACTCCGAAATTATGATGTTCATAAATATATTTAAAATTTATCGTAATTGTAAGATAACTTTTTACCTACGGATCTAACTCTATATTTAGATGTTGAGTAATCAAATATTTCATCAATTCAATTTGAATAAGGATCATGAATTTAAATACTTTATATTATTATAATGGTCATAAAATATCATAGATCAAATTATTATGATAAATATTTATATATGTATATTATAGATGATATATATGTAGTATTCATATTTTATAACAGGTCAAAAAATATCATACAAAATTTTAAAAGATATAGCTAAAATTTATTCGTAATATCAAAACATACAAAATATGATTTGTAATTTTATGTTTAATACAATCAATATATTCATATCTTATTATATAAAAGAGAGCGCGTAAAATTATAATTCACCAAATCGTGACACGTGTCACATTTAATTTAGATCGTGACATTTGTCATTTTAAAAATAAGTAATCTTCTTAAAAAAGGAATAAAAGAAAAAGGAAAAATGGAAAATTTAAAAAATGGAAAATTTAAAAAATGAAAAATGGAAAATTTAAATAATTTTAGAAGAAGAAAAAAAAAGGAAAAAACCTTAAAAAATGAAATTTAATAAAATGAAACTCATTATTTTTAGAAAGGAGAAAAAAGAAACTAACCAATCTCTAATTAGTTTAGTATATAAAAAGGCAACTAAAAGACATTACTCTAATTCGTTTTGTATATAAAAAAGGAAACATATTAAAAAAATAATCTTTCGCCGTGATTACGCGAGGACCCGCGTCAACCGGAAATCTTATTATATAAAAGTGAGCGCGTTTAACGTGAGCTCGACACGTATGCAAAATTATAACTCACATAATCGTAACATTTGTAATGGTTAGTTGAGATCGTGACATGTGTATTAAATTTGATACATATACATTTTATAAAATGGAAACTTAACAATATTGAGAAAAAACAGAAATAAGAAAAATAATCAAAAATAAAAAACTTAACATGAATTATCAAATAATTAAAAATAAAATAATCAAAAATAAAGAAAATGACATAGAAAAAGAAAAATTTAACAATATTTTAAAAAATAATCAATAAAAACAAAATAATTAAAAATAAGAAAAAATAAAAACGTAAAATTACTTGAAAAAGAAAGAAAATCTCTATGATAACTTATTTGTTATTTTCATGGATCCACTATCTAATTATTAATTTAAAATAATTTTTTTTCATGTAATAACAAAATCAATGTAATAAAACAAAAATGTGTTATTTTATTTCTTAATTGTTGGAAAAAGTAAAAATCAATTATTTACTATTACATGATATGTTGTTGTGTGTCTTTTATATTATTTGTTAAGAAAATAACGGGTATAATATTAGTTTACGTTTAAATCTAACTATAACTATATAAATTTAATAAAATTATTAATATATAATTATAAAATGTTTTTATGTAATTTGTCCGCGTATTACGCGGGATTTCATCTAGCAAATAGATATCTCAATCTTTAGACTGGCCAGGTCTGCTATTAGTTTCAGAAAAGTATCCAGATTCTCTTCTATGGACTTATCTTCTTCCATCTTGTAGCTAGCAAAACTTTGCTTAAGATATATCATGTTTGGTAGAGACTTAGTCTGATAATCCCTTTCAAGTGCCCTCCACATACCCAAGGCTGTAGTTTCATTCATGACTTTCCGCAGGATTACATCACTCAGACATGTGCTGATTAGGTTTCTTGCCCTTAGATCTTTAGCTGCCCTAGTAAGTACTTTCTTGGGCTTAGATCCTTCTTCTTGCTTGGCTGGTTCTTCACTTTCTTCTGTCTCTTCACTAAGAACTGAAGCCAATCCCTGAATTTCAAGTTGTCCTTGCATCTTATTTTAAAATTAAATAGTGGATTTCCGTTTAAATCTAACTATAACTATACAAATTTAATAAAATTATTAATATATAATTATAAAATGTTTTCATGTAATTTGTCCGCGTATTACGCGGGATTTCATCTAGTATTTTATAAAACAAAATACCGCAAACATATAATTCAAATCGATGTAGGAATTTTTAATATATATATATATATTTTTACTAAATAATGATATTTTATATATCTTTAAAATTATATCTTATTATGTAAAGAGTACAACAAAATAAATCTCGCACATACCGGTCCTCATCTAGTAAGAGTTATTAAATTAGATACAAAAAGACTTACGAGCGAATTGGTCTTATGTTAAATAATAAAGTCAATAGTCGTGCGAGAGTTAAAGGAGCTAAACTCCACGTTATTTTTGAATTATAAATTATTTTAAAAAAATTAAACATTTATTAAAAATTTATAATTGAATTTTGGCCGGTGCAAATGATTTGATAATGTTAGATAAAAATTGTTTCATTACATGTAGACGTGACCGATCTTAAATGAATAATTTCATTACATGTAGACTCGGTAACATATCAATTTTTAAACTATAGTTTACTTGGAAAATTTGGTAGTTTTACTATTTCTTCTAAACAAATAATACCACATTTTTACCACTGTCTACTATTTTCTTTAACATATATATGACCTTTTATTTTGAAATCTAAATGATTAACATTGCTTATATATTTACTTTATTGATGTTGTTCCAAAGTATGATATAAATAGAGTATTAAGATCATGTGACTTTCACATCTTACATCCTTTTATATTAGGGACCTCTTTATATTATGCATACAACTATTTTTTTTCTTGTTTTAGTATTTTCTATTGTGTGGGCACCAATATATACTATATGGTTAGACATAATTTTCACTTTTCCAATTCTCTAACATTACCAACGACGGGTTGGCTCAGTCGGTTAAGCGCAATCGTTGGTGATGTTGTGCTCTTGAGTTCGAACCGTGTTGGGAGCGATGATTTACGCCATTAATTGGTATTATCAAAGGTTGGTCGCGGGCCTAGGGGGATTATGGGCTTCGGCCCAGAACCTCCTGGTTTAACAAAAAAAAAAAAAAATTCTCTAACATTTAAATCAAATGATCACCAAACATTATTATAGCAAATAATTATTTAAAGACAATTAACTATAAAATTAAGTTTATTTCTATTACATGACTTTATCAAAAAAATTATTTTATTTTAAGTGTTTTAAATATTTAGGATGATGAGGTGGATGTGTGAGCTCAAAGAATATTGTGTTATTATAGTAATAGATATCTGAATATTTTCTTAAACTGTCAACATTATTGCACTAAGAGTCTTACTATTAAAACATCTGTATTTTTTTGACAACCTATTAAAACATATGTATATTTCAGTTATTTATTAATAATTGTATATGTAAAATTAAAGAAAAAAAATCTATTTGTTCTAAGTTTTCAAAGATATAAAATATTAAATTGTTTTGACATATCATAAAAAGAAAATTTATTTAGTAAATTTAAGAGGGATGGGAGTTAAACAACTAAAATTCTCATATTTTGCATGTGTCATTTACCTATGCTTTTTTAAAAAAGCTATATATTTTATTAGAGGTATACATCTAATTTATTTTTTTCTCTAAAAAGAAAATTAAAGAGACAAAAAGTGTTTTATTAATTAGCCTCTATGTTTTCTTTTTAGTGTTGTTAAAAAGTTTGTATATATTTATACGTTTATAACCAATTGTTTTTACTCTTAATGAATAAAAACAATGTTCAAAAAATCGGTCTAGGCGGGGACTAGGCGCCCGACTCGGCGGTAATATACACATGGCCGATCCGATTTTACTAAAATCGTTGAAGCAAATCGGATTTCCAATCCAGGCGTTCTATTTCGGGAAAAATCGGTGTAATCGGCATATTTTCGGGAAAAAACGGTGTAATCGGCATATTTTCGGCAAAAACTAAAATTAATTTTTAATTTTTTGTATGGATTTTGTTTGCTGATTTAAAGACTTTTAATTTTTTTTTACAGATTCATACAAAGAAAATGAATAGGCTTGATGTGATTCTTGATGATGGAGATGAAATAAGTTTGGATGCTTTGTCGAATTATATACATAAATTAAAATATCTTTATAAAAATTAGTTAACGCCTAGCTCCGCTTAGTCCCCGATTAATCCCTCTAGGCGCTAGGCCCCTACCCACCGCCCGACTAGCGACTAACGATTTTTTGAAATTTTTTCTTTGAAGTGTTGTTAAAGGTTTGTATATATTTAAAACTAATTGTTTTTACTCTTAATTAATACAATATATAAAAAATATTAATCCACTTTAGGGTAGTTTTTGAAATATGTAAAAGTGGTAAACTTGTAATGAAGGTCAATGAATTTGGATTTGGGCCGGGCTACATAAATGGGTTTTAGAAATATTAAATTTACTAAAGTTTAGCCATAAGTCGACCCATAATTATAGTTATTTTGATATAAAAAAATCATAAAAGTTATCCTGTTAAAGAATATTTAATTGTTTTATTAATAGAATATTTCATATATATATTTGGATATAATGTTATAATAGTGTCATTTATATCAACTTTGTCTATTTGATTAAGAAAGAGAAAAATTCAAATTATTTTCTTTTAAAAAATAATAATATTCGTTGCTAAAAAAATAATAATAATAATATTCTTTTAATCAACTTGGTTGATTTTATATTGAAAGAAATGATAAGTCATGTACTCTCTCTCTATAGTAAATCAATCAATTAATACAAGTATTTTAAATCTGAACATGTCAAACAGCTATTTAATCACACGTAGAGTTAATAAAGACTCAGTTTTTATTTTAATTTATATTAACGACTTTATAATGGGTGGGTCATTTTTTTGTTAAATCGAAATGGATGGGTCTTTCTTTTTTATATATACTTTCATTGGTCTTTTATTATAAAAATAGAAGACTTAGTCAACTGCATTATTAATTGGATTCAAAATTAGAATACCCAACTATGTAGATAAATGTCAATTATCCAGCTAACGAGTAATGACTATAAATCTTTGCTACGGTCAATTACTAACTTTTAGGCTTTTTAAAAATGAATGATCCAATTATTACCCGTCTAATTCATTCAATTCCCGCATATTTAGATTAATCTCCACCTAATTCTATTATTTTTTTTTGTCTAATTTGACTATTTACAAAAACAAATATATCATATATTGGTTTACTAAATTTAAATAATTATATTATAACCAACAAGAGCCTTGAAGGAGTATATTTAAATAATAAAAATAAAGATAAAAGAAGTAATGAGAGTCTTTAAATGTTTTACAAGGTGTTCCTACCATGGCCGGCCTAGAGGGCAAGCCAGAGAATCGGTGGTTTAGGGCATCCGGGATTTTAGGGGCATATTTTAGCAAAAAAAAAATAATTTTTATGTAAAAAAAGTTGTTAATTTTTTATATAAGATTCATTTTTGTTAGATTTCCTTATTTTGTGGGATTTTGAATGAAAATAAAAAATGATTCGTATTGAAGAAGAGGGGGAGAAAAAAGATTGATTTAGTTTTTACTTTTGATTATATCATTTTGTTGGATTTTATTGTTTTTTCGTAAATTGTTTAGAATTTTTTTAGAGAGTTTTATAAAACTAAACATTTTAAATACTACTTTAAGAAAATATATTTTCTCTTACAATACTTTCAAAATAATTTATTTTCATTTGAATTCAATATTTAGCGTTTTATGATTTTTTAAAAAGGATATATATACATATTTATAAATGGATGCATTTTATAAAGATGAATTCACAAAACTACACCCTTTCAACCCTTCATTCACAAAACTACACCTAATTTAATATTTTCACATATTTACACCCTTTCAAAATTTTAAAAGCTTGATTTATCCTTTAAAAAATTACCAAAATTAAATTTTTTTCATTTGGGTTCGCTAATTAGTATTTACCCTTTGAATGTTTATGTGTAGTTTTGTGAAGTAATTTTGAAATGGTGTAGTTTTGTGAAATGTATTTCAAATGGTGTAGTTTTGTGATTCTCCCTTTTATAAAATGAATATATTAAAAAAAATTATTTTATATAGACATAAGAAAAACATTAGATCGGTCATTAAAACTCATATTTGTCACTCACTATGAAGACATTTCGAAACAGTAATAAAGACATTTATATGGTTATGTAAAAGCATTTAATCCATCGCCTAATTATTCACGCCTGTAATTATAATATTATATAGACTAAATAATTTTTTAATAATATCCTCCACGTTGTGGACATGTTTATTGTTAAGTCAATGCTAACATTTACAATGAACAATTAATATTTATGGATTCATTTACATACTATATACAACTATATATTTAACAGTTGTGTTATTACAGCTCACCTCAAACTTGACTTTTTATAATGAAAGTAATACAAAACCCATAAGTCGTTAAAAATTACAGTTATATTTATTTAATATATTAAAAATAAAATAAATACAACTGCAATACATAGTCAATGCTATCAGAAATTTATGATTCATGTGGTTATTAATCATTATTTAGAGCCATGTTGGCAATTTGGCATTATATTTTTTTTTACAACAATTGTATTATTTACAGCTCACCTCACACTTGTTTTTTTATACTCAAATAATATAAAAATCATAAGACTTTTTTTAACGCACCCACAAAAGTCTTCCAAAAAATGTGAAAATATATACTATTCGTGAAAAGTCTTCCCAAAGTTAGATTATTCTCTTCATATGGGATTTTTCTTTAATTATGTGTTTATTTGTTTGTAACACAAATTGGGCTGGGCTAGTTTTGTAGTTTTTTACATTTTTCGTGATATTTTCCAAAAAAACATTTTCTAAAATAACAAATCACAAATTTTCCTTTTTAGTTTACTGTACATTCTATAATTATCTTCAAAAATAAATTGACCTTTCTTACATCTTTAGAGCTAATATGATTAGCTACCGGGGACAACTTTAAAGTACTTTCTTTAAATATCCCGAAGAGTCTAAGACATTATTTGCAAAGTAGTCTATGTGTCGTCGCCTTTCACAAGACTAAATGTGACATGACTTTTTTCGTTAATCGATAATCAATAAGAGTATAAGGATTTGAAAATAATGATTGTTGATTATGCACTAATCATAAAGCCTAAATCTAATAAAACTAAAATTAAGCTCACTAATTATGAGAAAATATTAGTCTATTAGATATCATAAGATGTAAACCCTACGAATTCACTTTCATGTGATATATAAGACACCTCATTTTATATATGTGATAACATGTTTCGTTCAATCTGTTAGAAATGGATTTCCTCATTCGTTTATATTTATAAGAGTTTATATGATGGGAGTTAGGAACCATCAAAATAAAATTTGCAAACAAATGTCCCACAATGATGAAGTTTTCTAATCTTTTTTTCTTTTTGTTCGGATTATTCATAACTACAATGATGTTATGATTGGAGTGAATTGCTTAAAATATTGATTATTCATTTGGGTATGTAACAAAAAAATGAGTTTTTTTAAAAAACTTTTTGATCGAATTATTCATATAACTATAATGGTGTAATGATGTTATGAATGAAGAGAATTGCCAAAGAATATGAGTATTCACTAGTGTATGTAATAGGTTTTGGTGTTTTCAAGTTTTTTTACTTATTGGTATTGGTCAAAATTTTCTAAATTACAATAGTGTTATATAATGGTGTTATGAATGGAGAGAGTTGCCTAAGAATATGTGTATATACATATTTATTTGTATTGTTGCATTTGTGATATATTCATAAGTACACATGATTTCATGGATTTTGGGATTGAAGTAAAAAAGTAGTAAAATTTACTTATGTTTAATGGATTTTCGTTGCCTAAGACTAACAAACTCGGTGTATTTCCGTTGCCCAAAAATCTGACAAACGAAAATTTACGATTTTTAAATATTTATATTATCATTCGTGATGTCATGTTTTTTCATAACTACGTGATATATTTATTTTTTTCTCAACTGGTTATTTTGTTTGAGTTCTTATGAGTAGGAATAATACATGAAATTTTAAATGAAATACAATTACTATGAAATGCTTGCACAATAATCATAACAATCGAATCTTACTTTTCAGCCTGTTACTATAATTGTGTGTTTATAATATATGAGTTTAAAAACCAAATCAAATTAATATCTAAGAAAGTGTGATTTTGGTAAGATTCGTGAATAATTTTTTTTATTAAACGAAATAGGAAAAATATTTATGATATTTAGTTTTAAAATGATTAGATTAATTTTTTTGATTGTGAACTTCATATTATAATTAAACCAATTTATAATTAACAATATAAAAGGGAAACATATAAAATAGCGAAATAATTATGTTTTTTTCCTTTCATGGAGAATAAAAAAGAAAAAATAGTAAAAGAAAATTTCTATTATAATGTAGTCAGAAATATATATATTTCAACATTTGAATTTCGATTTTTAGTCTTTAGCTTATTTGCAACATGAAACAACTGCAAATTTGCAATATATATATATATATATGATAGAAGTATCACGTCATATTCTTAGCTAATTTATAATATTATTGTATTTCGAATATTCCAAAACATTTAAATTATTAAATTGAATTTGAACAAATAAATCCTAACATTATTGAACCGATGATTTTGAGTGATTTGTGTTAAGATTAGAAATCAAGTGTTATTCAAATAAGAATTTATAAAATTCTTTTAAAAACCGATGTTATTGGAAAAGTGATTTAAAAATCCATCATCAAATCCACTGTTATTGGAAAAAATTAAAACATTGGATTTCAAGTGATTTTATGAAATCACCTGAGATTTCTTAGTTAAAATACAAAAAAAATCAAATCTCATGGTTTTAGGTGGGATGATAGAGAATTTTAAAAACAAATCTCTACAACCTTCAAATTCATCCAAATCTCCAAAAAACTCACTCCAAATCAAATACTTATTTCAATACACCCTAAATATATGTGATTAGGATTCAGTAAATTTCGGACTATTCCATCAAGTATACGTGTAAGAGATATTCATATTTAAAGAACTTTAATTAATTAATATTTATTTGATAAGGGAAATAATCAAATAATAGTAAACTAGTGAATATGCAAATCTCAGGAAAAATAATAACTTTTACGTAATAGTAAATATACAAAACAGAAATGACAATGTTAATCTTTTTCGATGATAAATATCAAAATGGTAATAAACTTTTGTAAATAAGACATTATAAAAACTAAGATATAGTAATAATATATTTTGTATATATATCTATATTATATGTAATACTAGATACTTAAAATTTTAAACTCCACATTTAGCACGGGTCACATGAGGTCTAAATTTATTTTATCACATTTTACTATACACATTGTTTTTTCTGATAATTTTTTTTTTTCATTCAGTAAATTTTTAGTCAACCTCCTAGTATATATGAACTTTAATCTTTATATTCCATAGCTTCTTATGTAATTATTGATATATTTTGAAAATATTTATGGAAAAGTGGGATAAGTTGAAGTTTAATATCATATAATCTCAAAAGTAGTCGTCAAATTAGTCCGTCCCACTAAAGATTACCAAAAAATAAAAATACAAAATAACAAAATAATTCAAAAAATATATTTTTATATTTGAAGTATACCGCATGGGATCCCATAATTGATGTTTGTTCAATTCTCCAAGGAAACATGAACAGCTATTTATCCCCCCAACTACTACTTGTAAATCATTTAATTTAATAGTAATAATATTCACATCTAGTTGTAATAAATAATTAGTTTTGTTAAGCATATAACCTCTGAAGACTTGAAAACGAATGATTTTTTTTTTTAAAAAATGTATGTTTACTTGGTCTTTAATTATTACTATTTTACAATGAAAAGTCGTGCCAATTAATTAGCATCTAAATTAAAATTTTGAATTATTCGAGGTTTGGCATAGTAATGCATACAAGATTGACATTTATATTATTATTTTTGGAGTACTAATTTGAATATGTCCAAAAAATTACTCAATATTACATATTATGCCATTGATTATAAAAGAAAATAATTTTGAACATTTAATTATGAAAAACAAAATAAGAAAATATTATTATCCTCTCCAAAAATAAACTCAAAAATATTAAGGAAATTATGTAAAAGTCATTTGAAAAACAAAATAAGATATATGAAATTCACATAAATACACTATTACATAGTTTTTTTATAAAAAAAATACCATTAAAATTTTACTTAAATCAAAATACCATTAGAAAGAGTTTTTTTTTAAAACTATAACATTATTTTTAACAAAAATAACACACAAATTAAAAATGAGTTTAATTAATATTATTAATAATTTTAAAACGAGTTGAAACATATTTTTGTTAAAAATATCAAACATTAAAAAAAAAAGTTTGAAAACGGGTTCGGTTTCCGGTTCGATTCTTAAAAAACAGAAGAAATTGCAATTATATTAAAATTTAAATCTTATATTACATATTCAAAATAATTATAATTTTAAATAAATTTGGGTAAATCGCATAGTTCGATTTGTGTATTTCGATTAGGTTTCGGTTTGTATTTTGAATCCGGGTTTTTTCCAAATAAATAATAAATTATAATAATTTGGTCTAATCAACTTACAAATTATATTAAAATTTTGATATACGAAATATATAGTAAAAATATTAAATAGTAATAAAAAAATCTTATTTCAACAATATTAATTGATCATATTTTGTTTAAACAACGAAGATAAAATAATATTCAAATATTTTAAATTAAATATATAACATCATTTAGAAAACATAAACCCGTGGTGACCCACGGGTTAATTCCTAGTTATTAGATAATTATTAAGACTGTATATATATTATTTTCCTCGTTCCAAAATAAATGACATTTTAACCTAATTTTTTACAAAATAAATGATATTTTTAAGATTTCAGTACAAATATTACATGAATCCGACTTTTTTACCAATTGTATAATATTTTTTCTATTGGTTGTTATAACTATAGTTAGTGAAGTTTTATAAAAAAAATTTCTTAAAGTAGATGTAAAACTCTAGAAATTCATTTATTTAGAAATGCATGGAGTAATCTTTTTAATTTATGGGTTGGGACAACCCATTCATCATCATCAACTAAACTGACCCGTGAAATTAAATCATGAATTTAATTAAATTGTGTGATATTCTGGTTTGGAATTTGTCACGCAATAACTAGTCTTCCCTAAAATGAAAAGTAGCTATTTTGTCCTATTCAACAAGAAGAATTCGGGAAGTGGCTTTAGTCTAGTGGCAGTCATAAGTCCACAGAAAGCAGGTAGCACCACCCCACCCGGGATCGTTTCCCCGTGCCTACGATAGTGTAGGTTTGGCTAATGGGCCGACCATTTGTGGCCCAAATGTTAACAAAAAAAAAAACAAGAAGAATTCAAAAAACAACACCCTTTTAACCTTTTAACCTTTTTACAAAATTACCCCGAATTTAATATTTTTAATTTAATTTGAATTTAAATTGAATGTTTATGTGTAATTTTGAAATGTGACTTTGAAATGGTGTAATTTTATGAAATACAATTCAAAAAGTGTAGTTATGTAATTATCACATTCAACAATTACCTTATGCATTTATTATTATTTTCCTTCAAATTACCCCTTCTCCATGTATTATTAAAAAAATTGGGAAAGTTTCATATTAATACATCAACTAAATTATTATTAGCTAAATTATTATTAATGCAAATGAATTAAAATATACTCACATAAGTACTTGTCTCACAAACAAAGTATATATTGAAAAATTCACAAGTCTTTTCTTTGCGTTAATAATACATTATTAGTTTATTACACGTCTTTAACAAAGATTTGCACAAAATAACTTTTATTAATTTATTTATGTTTTCGATTTTTGTGGTCAATTTAACTTTTTTTTTTCATCGTTGTCTAGTGTCTAACTAGTTCTCTCTCAACTGAAAACGGCAATGTTCGAACCCCGGATTGTGCGATTAGATGCATATGTGACTACCATTGGACCACTTGATCATCCGCGTCAATTTAACTTTTATTACCTCCTATATGTTCAACATTTTACGTTACCAATAAATTCAATCAGATTAGTTATCATTTAAAATACTAGTATGATAACACTAAGGTGGGCAGAAGTACCAAAAGTAGTTTTTTTTTTCCAAGTACCTAAAGTAGTGATTGAGTATCCAATGCGCCATATATTGTTAAACAAAGTGAATTCGGGTTTTTACTTGAGTTAATTAGTGTATTAGGTATATTTTAAAACATAATTTTCAACTAGATGATTTTGAAGTAGTATAAATTTTAGAGGAATTCACAAAACTACACCCTTTCAATCTCCCCTTCACAAAACTACATCTAATTTAATTTTTTCACCTATTTATACTCTTTCAAAATTTTAAAAGCTTGATTTACCCTTTTAAAAATTACCAAAATTAAAAAATTTTCATTTGGTTTTAGTGTTTAGTGTATAATATTAAGGGGGTATGATTGTGTGAATAGGGTTTATTTTGATTTAATTTTGAGTGTTTAGGTGTAGTTTTGTGAAGTATTTTTGAAATGATGTAGTTTTGTGAAATGTAATTCAAATTGTGTAGTTTTGTAATTCTCCCTATATTTTAGGTAATTTTGTTTGATTTTTGTATTAAAATGACAAATTTACCCTTATTCACACAAAATCATTCACATAGATCATTCACGGATGTCATTCAAAATTCATATATATTATTCACGAGTATTATTCGTCATTCACATATATTATTTATCATCATAGAAACCATTTATTATTTCTAACGATCATTTACTCAAAATCATTCATAGATGAACATTCATATGCAACCATTCACGAGATTTGACGATTTTAAAATGAAAAGTAAAATTGTAATTTAACATACTAAAATCACCTTATAACAAATTAAAAAAATCACATAATTAACAAAATTATGTCTTGAAATGTATCTTTTTCCAATTTTCTTTTTTTTACTTTTTAGTTATTTCAAATTCATATGTAATATGAAGAATACCCTGCTCCAAGTTTCCGATCCACAAAAGTTTAACAAAAAATATATATACCAAAAATTGAATCAAATTATTTTATCAATTTTTTTGTTTATAAATCAAATACAAATAAAAATAAATAATATGAATTGTTAACTACAACTCATTTTAATCATATTTATTGGGAACCCCTAGGTGAACTTTTTCATTCACCTCATTTATCATTAGCCAATTGAATCATGTCATGTATTTTTTTTAAAATTCAAATAATTTAGTGAATTAAATAAATTTAAATTAAATAATTAAAAAAATTAGATTATGGAAAAATTATAATAAATCCTAAACACTAAACACCAAACCTTAAACCCTAAACCCTAAATTATGTGCAAACTTCTCCCATGCTTCTTTTGAAATACAAAACTCAAAACCCACCAAATCTAAACCCTAAACTAATCCAAGGGTCTTAAATTTGGACTTGCGAACCCAAACGCAAATATTAAACTACTAAACCCTAAAACTCAACACAAAAATAATTTATGTCGTTTTTATATCATATTTTGATGATTTTATCGAATATATTTTAAATTTTTTTTTCAAATTTTGAAATATTTCTATCAAATTCGTTAAATTAAATAAAAAATATTTTTTTATGGCATATAAATTAAAAAGGCTACAAATTTTTTTTTTTTGTCAACATTTGGGCCACAAATGGCCGGCCCATTAGCCAAACCTACACTTTCGTAGGCGCGGGGAATCGATCCCGGGTGGAGTGGTGTTACCTGCCTCATGTGGACTTATGACTGACTGCCACTAGAAATGAATTTTTGCTTTCGGCTCATTAGAAAACTGGAAAATGCGTTTTCATAAGTTTTTCTCTTCCTTGGGAATTAATCCGTACTCTTCTGTAGCTATGAGATTACCCGAGTTATAAAAAATATATATAATTTATTTACATCGAAGTAAAAGTTTGTTTATTAACAGAAAAACGTATGGTTTGTTCGTCTGCATTCCTTACGTAATTCAAAGATATAATAACTTTTTTACAAGAATATTAATTCATTCAAAAATATAATGAATTTTTTTGTTAAACAAAGTTAAATCCTTCGATAATACCATTTTAAAACGTATATCACCCCTTTCAACGTGGTTTGAACTCATGATTTTGGAATCCATATATCATCCAACCTGCGTTGATATATATTATTTATATATACATAATATAATGATTATTTTTTGCAAAAATATAATTTTCATTAAAATAGTATTATAGCGAATGTTGAATCCATTATATTGAGTGTGACCATTTTTACAATTTCCTATGTTAGCTTATACTATCAACTTCTTGCGTTCGTGAAATTCAAAACTTTTTTGTTTATAATACTTTTTAATACTTGCAAGTTAGGACTAGTTATATAAATTTCTGTAAGAAATTTTTTTTATGCTAATTACACAGAAAACTGAATATTAAGATCTAATTTTTTTATGTTTTAATAATAGATGTTGGCTAAAAAATTCGTCATGTTTGTGTAAATCTGTAAAAATTGTTTTAAGATATTGTGTACTTAGTTTATAATAGGGTTCTTAACAAACAACTTTTTGATAAAATAGATACACCGTAAATTTTCTATCATTTCTACAATATGGATAGAAACCAAAAGTTCAAAAAAATGAAAACCCAAATAACAAATGAAAATTCTATTTTGAATGTACAATTTTGACAAATGCCATTTAAATATACCTTAATTACAACAATAACAAAAATTACCAACGACAACATTTTGTCAAAGTAAAGATAAATCACTGATAATTTATAGAATTGTGGTAATATTTATAAAATATCCATTACAAAAACAAAAGTTGCCATAGAAAAAAGTATGATAAAAATTATAAAACTAATGCTTGACAAAAAAAATTATAAAACTAATATGTTTTTAATATTAATATTCTCTTGTCTCTACATCATATTTAGGCCTAATCATATTCTCCTTAACTAGCATATCTCCAAAGTCACAAGGGAGACACAAGAGTTGCTTCTTCTCCACAGAAACATGTAAGAAAAACAATTCTTCTCTTAATAAAATTTTCATTTTCTTTTGAATCCTAGATAAAAGATCCTAACCTTTCTTATAGATCATCTTAATTAGTTCTAATCATTAAATTTCATTCTATAAAAAAACCATTAATGTTGTGACATAACTGTCTTGAATCTTAGATCTTGTTTCTATGAGTGAGAGTAATTTGAGTTTAAATAGAGAGAGGGACAACAGTTTTCTTGGCAAAGTTTTGTTTTCTTAAATCTTTGATCTTGTTGCTTTGTTTTTGTTTAGATAGCTTGAGTTTAAAAGAAAAGGAGAGAGCTATTTTCTTGAGAAAGTTTGTTTAAAATATTATTTCACAACATCTTGATGTTTTTTTGTTCGTATAATATGGAAAATTATTAATTTATTTATTTTCAAGATTTTTGCAGATTAGTTCTGGTGGCTTTCTTGACATTATCAAGGTTCAATGGCTTCGGCGGAACCACCGAACCAAACGGCACCAGTGATGGCGGCGCTGCCGTTGAAGAAACGTAAGCCAAAGTTAGAAGATCCAAAAGTAGCAATCAAACAAATCCTCGGAGTTGTTGAGGGTTTGCACCAAAAGTTTGTTCCTAACCAACAAATCCTAGTAACAAGAAGCCAAGGAGACGGTCGCACCGCTCCTGACCAGGGCGTTGGGACCGCAATCGCGAGACAATGAGTGCCCCAGAACTTTCAAATAACAAGGAAGATACTTACATCCCTAAGCTAAGGCGAAACCTACGTTTGCTAAATGAGGATGTTATAAAGCTTCAAAATCTTCGGAGCGTAGTCGCCGATGAGGTGGCGAAACACATAGATCCGCTTATGAAAATGCTCGAGATAGTCGAAAGTATGTCGGCGGATAGGTTGACCAAAACTATGAAGAAAGACTTGGAAGAAATCAACAAGAAGATCTTTAACTTGATGTATCTAGTCCCTTTGTTGCCTAGTAACAATAAAAAGGCGGGCTCGTCAGATTCGGAGGAAGGTGATAAAATTAACAACGGTAGAGGAATTGTTTGTTTGCCCGCGATCCACGCTAACGAAGAGGATCTCAAGAAACGTGCGGTTTTTCGTTACGTGCAAGAGGAGTTCAAGAAGCTTAGTAATGACCGAAAGATTTTTCTTCTGAGCTTCGCCGTGTTCCCGGAGAATCAAGAAGTCAATAGAACAATGCTAATGTATTGGTGGATCGGTGAAAACATCCTCAAAACATCGCAAAAAGGCGTCGTCTTGTCCGACGAAGAGAAACCCGAGAACGTTGTGAAGGAGGTACTTAAGTATTTCACGAAGCTAAAGTTGATCGACCCGGTCCAAAACAAACGAAAAGTTGAGCCGAATTGCTATAAGATGCCTCCTTTTGTTCATTCTTCGGTCGTACTTATCTCCAAAGAGATAGGACTTTTTGATATATACGAAACGGGGAAGAGGCCCACGATGAAACAGTCAAGTCTCAACAAGGTATGCCTCGTGGAAGAATCGTCGAGCCAAGAACAAGCAAAAGCCAAGAGAATGCCGAACGCTGATCTTATAGAAACCGTGTTCAACGTCTCCGAGAGGTTCCCGGATTTCACATTTAAATGGTTCGCCGAGGATGCGAAGAAAAAGTTTGGTCCTTTATCGAAACCCGTTTACAAAGCTCTCAAGGTCTTTTATTTAGGCAGATGGGAGAGAACCGCAACGCGCCACATCGAAGTCGAGAATCCCGAGCTTATGAAATACTTGAAACACATGAGGAAGCTCAGGCTTTTGAGCTTTCAAGGTATCTCAAGAATCGAAAGGCTCGATGACGCAGTTTGTAAGCTTGACAAGCTAATAATCTTGGACTTAAGAGCTTGCTATAACCTCGAAAAGCTTCCCGAAAAGATAGACTCGCTCAAGGCGCTTGTCTACTTAGACATCACAGATTGCTACATGATAGACTGCATGCCCAAAAAGTTGTCGTGGATCGATAACTTGGAGGTTCTCAAGGGTTTTGTTGTTAGTGATGCTACTGACGATGAGACGGTGTGCACATTAGCTGACCTTGTGCACTTGAAGAAGCTTAGGAAGCTAAGCATTACGATAAATAAAGGTGACATTGGCGTGACTCAACTTATAGATGCCATAAAAAATTTCGAAAAGCTCGAGAAGTTGAAAGTGGCATGGGGTTGTATCAATGTACATAAGAAAGATGCGCATAGTGCCGGTTTGGTACAAAAGATGGTCGAAAGAACAGCTACATACCTTCGATTGAACCAATCCACGGCCAAGACCGAGCCTGAGATTTCAAAGAAGTCTCAAAAGAATCAAAAGCCAAGAGAGCTTCCGAAAACACTGAAGAAACTTGATCTTCAGTGTTTCCCTGAAGAGAAACTCCCCGGGTGGCTTGAGCCGGAGAAGTTACTATATTTAGAAAAACTATACATTAAAGGAGGAACTCAACTTACCGGATTGGGAAAGTTACCTGATATGGCAACACAATGCAGTGTGACGGTTTTGCGACTAAAATTTCTTCCGAGGCTACAAGTGGAGTGGAGGGACTTGACGGAACGATATTTCCCAAAATTAAAGTTCTTGGATAAATACCAAAGTCCTCAAGTTAGTTTATGTCCATGTGATGGTATCGGTATATGGCGTAATAACGTCGAAGCCTAAATGACTATGAACTCTCGAGCTTGTTGATGTTTTTCTTTCCTTTGTTGTTGTTTTTGTTTGTTTGTTTGATTTACTATTTTGCATTTCATGTTCTTTGCTTGTTTTATTTGCAATGTTGTTGTGTGTTTGCAATTGAATAAAGAGTGTTTGTTTTGCTTGTTATGTAAATACTAATGACTAATTTTGGTTAATTCAAACCCGAAAAACTCCGAAAAAACGGACAATATGGTTACTATGAAACCCAAATTACCCAAAAACCGAACCTAGTTAATCTACACAGGAAAAGAAAATCTCTTAATTCATCTACACAACATTAAAACAAGAAACATTGTTTCATTAAAGAAAAATATACTCGAAGATATTCAAATTTATTGACATATCAAAACAAGAAAAACATTAAAACAAGAAACAAACACACATAAAATAGAAATAACAACAAAAAAACAACAACAAGCTCAATGATGATAAACCAATCTTGAGCCCAAGATTTTGACTCCGTTTTAACCACTTCTCAAGTGCTAGTCTGGTTACCTAGGCTAGCCGAGTGGGTAGTTTGGTTGTTGGTTGTCTCGTCAGCGGGATCTTCATCATCAAGAAACACGGGAGTAAGCTCCGCAATCAACCTAACAGCTAAAGGAAGACCGCGAGACTTATTCATAAGCTCATCTTTACATTTCTTATCGTTCCTGGGGATTTCTTTCTTTTTCTCTTCAATAACGTTTTGATATATATTCCATACATTAGTTTGATCCGACAAAGGCCAAATATGATGAATATCGTGTTCTTCTGATACTAACGTCTTCGCCAAGTTATTTTCCCTTGTCGTATATATCACTCTTCCACCAGATCCTTTAGGGAACCCATCGGATAGATATTTTCCCCATTTCTCTTCAATATCGACTATCTTCTCATCAAGTTTCTCGTCCCAAGAATCCTCTTCGCGCACATCATCGAAGACAATCAAGTACTTCTTCCACCTTAGGTTCAAATGAAGGGCATACAAAAGAGCATTGATCTCTTTCTTTTTCATTGTCTCTTCATCGATTTGTCCTTTTTCTATCGTTGTCATGACTTCTTGCTCCGCCTCTTTATGGATTTCATCGAACACTTTTGTATCAACTCCAAGATTCTTCAAGATCTTCTTCAACACAACTATCTTCTTGTCCTCTCTTTCTTGTCCTTGTGTTGATTCTATCTCTTGGCTATGCATTGAGACCCATATTCTTGGAGCATAGACACATTTTACATCGTTATCGTTGAAGATAGTCTTGCACAATGTTGTCTTACCAACACCATACTCACCACGAATCACAAGTGTTTTGAAATCTTTGTAAACCTTTTGGTCTAACAAGAAGCTTTTCATTGACTTGATTTCGTTCTCGAAACCAAAGATTTTGTGGTTAGGTTGTGTAGAATTGGTCTCTACACGATCTTCTTCTTCTTTCTCTTTGACAATATCTTTGGCCATCGGATCTTGTGTTGACCAAATTGTACAACTTTCTTTGAATCTTTGTCTGAAGTCGTTTTTGTGTACACTTTTTGCTCCTCTTGATGATCCTTCTTGTGCCATCTTCATTGAATTAAAGCAAAAGATGTGAATAAAGAATCTTAAGGTTAAGTTAAAACCAAAGGTTTTGTCTTTTTTTCTTTCAAAAGAGATGAAGCATAGAGAAAGATAAAGAAGTATTATTTTAGATTCAACAAAAAAGAAGTATTATTAGTGTTTTTTATTTAATATTTGTTAGTCAATAAGGCTTTGGATCTGAAACACAAATGTGATAATATTCATTGTAAAATATTTATTGAAGAGTAAAAACCTTAGAAAAAATTTGTCTCACCTTTTTTTAGAAAATTCTTCATGAATTGTTTATATTTTGTATATTTTGTTTAGTTTAGTTTTTGTTTGAGATTGTATTTTTGTTGTTTAGTAACTTTAGTAAGTCTACTAACTAGTAAAAGAGAAGTTAAGAGAGATATTGTTCTTCCCAAATTTATTGTATACTAAATTCATTTAATATAGAATTTAAAATTTTATCTAACATATCATCTATAATTCAAAAAATACATTTAAATTAGTTATATGCAATATGAGTAGCTAAAAGATAGTTTTGATAAACTTTCTGATACCATTTATCAAAAGAAAAATACTTCCTTCTTTTATATTTGATGTTTTAGAAATTTATTTTATTTTTAAATGTTTGATTTTCACAAATATCTATGTAGTTTTATGTATTGATATATGTGAATTGTATTTTTCAAAGTATACTAATTGAAAGTTTTTTTCAATTAGTCATTTATGTGTTTTGCGTGGAAAATTTATAAAATGAAACAATAAAGTTAATTTGTTCTTACAACTATATATATGTGAGTTATTGCAAGCACGATTCACATCAATTTAACAGTAAATATACTAACAATAAATATGAATATAATTACAAAATTACTCTGTTCCCACTTCCACATTCATAAATAGATTTTAATATATTAATTGTTTAGGAAATATAATTAAAAATGACCAACGTTTATAGTCGTCGGCAGTAAATGGCACCAAAAGTCGTCGATATTAAATAGGTAATATAGTACTTATAAACTATCATATTCACAGCTACACAATTATAAAAATCCCAAATATACAATTAGAATAAATCTGCCACTGAAATATTTTTTTTAATTTATAGCCAGCTAGAATTATAAATATTTATGCCCACTCGGTTTTAAAAACAAAAATAACTCATCACATGGTCAGACAAGACGTGTTAATAGTTTTACTTTAATTCATTATTAGAAAAAGATGTAGAATATTTTAAAATAAATATAGACCATACGTTATATATCATATATTTGAATGTTATTAAGAAAAATATGATCCTCATCAGAAAATGAGCAGGCAATTCAATTATGGGAAAATTATAAAATTACACCATTTCCAAAATACTTTACAACACTACACCTAAACACTCAAAATTAAATCCAAATAAACCTTATCCAAACAATCCTACACCCTTAATACTATATTCTAAACACTAATTAGCGAACCCAAATGAAAATATTTTAATTTTAGTAATTTTTAAAAGGATAAATCAAGCTTTTAAAATGTTGAAAGAGCGTAAACTTATGAAAATATTAAATTAAGTGTAGTTTTGTGAAGGAATGATTGAAAGGGTGTAGTTTTGTGAATTTCTCTTCAATTATTCATTATGGTCCTTTTAAAAATAAATATACATTTTTTTTTGTTAAAGAAATATACATATTTCATTCTTGTTAAAGAAAAAAATCAATTTCCATTATAGATATATGGATAATTCAATAAAGAAAATAGATGTACTTTTACTTTTCATAAATAATAAAAAATAGTTGGAATTTTTTTGTCAGGTGTTGTCTCCCACTCCGATTGTTGTTTTTTTTTTGGTAAGCCCCACTCCAATTGTTGTTGTTAAGGGGATTTCTAAAATTAAATATATATAAAATAATCAGTGTTCAAAAAAACGTTCGGCGCGTAGATGTTAGACTCTTATACACCGCTACGACTTCTTTTTAATCCGTCGAAAATATTACGATGGTATAAAAAAACATAATATAATTTTTTATTGGTATAATCACAAAACTACACCATTTGAATTACATTTCACAAAACTACACCATTTCAAAATTACTTCAAAAAACTACACCTAAACACTCAAAATTAAATCTAAATAAACCCTACCCACACAATCCTATCCCCTTAATACTATACCCTAAATACTAATTAGCGAACCCAAATGAAAAGATTTTAATTTTGGTAATTTTTTAAAAGGTAAATCAAGCTTTTAAAATTTTGAAAGGGTGTAGTTTTGTGAAAATATTGAATTAGGTGTAGTTTTGTGAAAGGAGGGTTGAAAAGGTGTAGTTTTGTGAATTTCTCTTTATTATTTATAAATTATTATATGTAGTATTTTATATTATAAAATAAAGATATCAATGCTATAAAATAATAATAAAAATGTTTTAAAAGATTTTATTATCTATAAACTATGATATTTTGTACATTTCATTATGTATATATAATATATCGTATGGTTTCCTAGACGTTTAGACCGCTTACAAAATTATTTAGACTCCGACTTAGCGTTTTAGAAACTAAACACTAGGTGAACGCCCGCTTAGCCGAGTGCTTTCTTGAACGCTACAAAATAATAAAGAAATAAGGAATTGTAGAATATACGCTTCTAAAAATCCTATACTAACAACCGTTTCAACACTATAAGTTTTCTTAAGTTTTCTTTTGTCTATGTGTTCACTTATTATCGCTGAAATTAGGCATGGGCGTTCAGGTACCGGATCGGGTTCGGGTCGGATCTTTCGGGTTTCGGATTTTTCGGTACTAGTGGTCAAGGTCCCATTCGGGTATTTTAAAATTTCGGATCGGGTTCGGTTTGGATCTTGTCGGGTCCGGGTCGGTTCGGATCTTGTCGGGTCCGGGTCGTTCGGATCTTGCTAAAGAGATCCGGAAAATATCCGATATTTTCCGGATACAATCGGGTTCGGGTATTATATATCCTAACCTACCCAAAATTACTCGAAAGTACCCAAAATACCCGAAATACCCGAAAATCCTACAATATATATGTAGTTTAATGTAAATTAATATTAAAAAAAATTCAAATTCTAATAAAAAATTCATCAATAAAAACAAAATCAACTCATATTTATATTTTTGAATGAATATACACACAACACACACAATACAACAAAATAAAACTAACAAATTGAATAATAATTTAAAAAACAAATAAAAAACAGAATAATGAATATGAAGTTTTTAAAGTTATATGCGATTGAATTTTTGATGTCAAACAAATGAATTATAGTTTTTAAATTTTTCAGATTTAATTTATATTTGATACATAAAAGAAAGAAAATAAATTAAAAAAGAAGTGGAACACATGTTAAAAGGAATAAAATAATAGGTATATAAATATAAAAGACATATTAGTTCGGATCTAAAAAAGTACTTTCGGATCTCGGGTATTACCGGATCCGGATCCGGTATCCAAAGTATTTGAGGTGAGGATCCGTTCGGGTATTTCGCAAGATCCGAAATCCATTCGGATCGGATCTTTCGGGTCGGGTTCGGATCGGATCTTTCGGGTCGGGTTCGGTTCGGATCTTCGGATTCGGGTATTTTGCCCAGCCCTAGCTGAAATAGTTTATTTTTAAAAATTTATTTAATTAATTAAGTTATTATTGAAAATATTAATTTTATACTATATTAAGAACCCTCCATCATCTCCAAAACCTTTATTGGCTAACAAATATTATCACACTTAGAAGAGTGAAAACATGTAATCTTTTTTTTTGACAAGCCAACTGTAATATTAAATACATGTATGTTAGAAGAATTTATGCCAACTTGGCAACATGGTTTGCTCAAATTTTGTCATTACATGATACACCACTATGGAATAGTCTTTATTTTAGTCATTAAACATTTTTGTCAACTAGTTACCTTGATTAGTATAGTTTTAGTTTTAATTTTGTTATGTAACTTTTCCCACGTCTTTCCATAGGAGGTAAGACCTCTGGAAGCTTCGCTTGTAGAGCTCTCCATCGATCATGTATAATCGTATCATCTGATCGGGTCCAGCTATATAAATAAATAAAATTCTTTATTTACAAAGATATTCAGAAGCAAACAAAAAGAAAATCCCTCACTTCACTATCGAGAAACGCTCCCCGCATATATGACGATCAATACAGTTCGAACAAAGAACTTAGAAACGATCATAACAAATTTTAAATTCGAAACAAAGTCATCAAACAGTTCAACAAAAAGAAATTAACGATGCAAATCGACCCCCTGGGTTCGCAATAAAAATTCTATCATTTTTTTAGGATTTTATTTCTCGCGCACTGCCCCATAAAACTTAGACGATCAAAACGAATTCTAAAATTCGGATCATCAAACAGTTCGACAAAAAGAGCTTAACGATGCAAGTCGACCTCCTGGGTTCGCAACGATCAGCATAATTCGACCAAAGAACTTAGAAACAATCAAGACGAATTCCGGATTCGAGATATCAAACAGTTCGACATAAAGAACCTGAATGATGCGAACCCACCCAGTTGGTTCGCAACGATCAGTACAGTTCTACCAAAGAACTCAGAAATGACAAAGGCAAACTGACCCTCTAGGTTCGCGACGATCAAATGCAGACAAAAAAACTAAGTACAAAAGCCGGGACCAAAGGGAAATATATAAAACCATGGAACTAACTCCACGATAACCATCACAGAGTTAAAGTCCACTTTGGGCAATCAAAATTAAAAAAAAAAAAACAACTTTGTTTCAAAAATTTTTTTTGGGACATGCCCCTGTTTAAAGACATGACTACATTCATGTCTGACCTTCCGCCTTCATTTCCTCGCTCAGACCGATCCCCGGCTGCGTCGTCTCCCCCTCGACGGGTGCGACCTCTTGACCTCCCTCAGCGGGCTCCTCGACTTGCGGTCCAGACTCCTCGTGAAGATCGCCCTCCCTGAGACTCAGGGCGTCCTCGACGGTGAGGCTGGCGGTCATCGACCCGAACTGATCGAAGGGAGCTGACGACAGCGGTGTCGCCTCCAGCGGCGCCGAATCATTAGTCACTTGCGTTTCCGCAAGGACCAGGGCCGACTCACTATCGACTTCATCATGAGGAGGCAGCGAATCGACATAGCGGCCACCTTCCCTTCGACCGCTAGCAGGTCCTCGACCATACTCGCAGCCTCCGCCTCGGGATCGGGGTAGTCACCTCTCTGAATCCCGACCAAGAAATCCTGGTTAGCTCTGATCTCGGCGATCTCACGCTCCACCAGAGAGCGTTTTCTCAGGAGCAGGAGGTGATCCCTCACCTGACTGACGACCGACGCCCCGGTGCTTTTGACGTCCTTCCTCGCCTCATGAGAGGAGATCCGGAGATCACGGTCGCGAAGTCTGAGGAGAGCCTCGTACTTTATCGACACCGCCCGCGAGTTGCTCTATGCCGCGATAAGCTCGCCCTCGAACCTCGAGCTCTTCTCCTCCGCAATCTCGGCCCTTTTCAGCATAAGGGCCACCTTCGTCTCCAGCGCAGCAGCCGCCGCCCTTGCCTCATCGCGTTGACGCCTGTAGTCGTCAACTTGTCTCAGCCGATCGTCGTTCTTCTATGATGCGATGCGCATGGTCTCGAGGGATTGCTCCGTCAAGGTCAGCTTCTCCTTGGTCCTCGCCAGGTCAGACTGAAGGGATCCGGGGTCGGTAAGCATCCTCTCGTATCCGCAGAGCAGACTGTTAAAAGACGTCGCCGACTGAAAGATCACAAGCAACAAAGATAAGCAAAAAATATATAATAATAAACATAAATGAACAGTGCAACAGACATAAGTTTCGCACCTCAGCCTAGGGCTGGGCAAAATACCCGGATCCGAAGATCCGAACCGAACCCGACCCGAAAGATCCGATCCGAATGGATTTCGGATATTGCGAAATACCCGAACGGATCCTCACCTCAAATACTTTAGATACCGGATCCGGATCCGGTAATACCCGAGATCCGAAAGTATTTTTTTAGATCCGAACTAATATGTCTTTTATATTTTATATCTATTATTTTACTCCTTTTAACATGTGTTCCACTTCTTCTTTAATTTATTTTCTTTCTTTTATGTATCAAGTATAAATTAAATCTGAAAAATTTAAAAACTATAATTCATTTGTTTGACATCAAAAATTTAATCCCATATAACTTTTAAAACTTCATATTCATTATTCCGTTTTTCATTTGTTTTTTAAATTCTTATTCAATTTGTTAGTTTTATTTTGTTGTATTGTGTGTGTTGTGTGTATATACATTCAAAAATATAAATTTGAGCTGATTTTATTTTTATTGATGAATTTTTTATTAGAATTTGAATTTTTTTTAATATGAATTTACATTAAACTACATATATATATTGTAGGATTTTCGGGTATTTCGGGTATTTTGGGTACTTTCGAGTAATTTTGGGTAGGTTTGGATATATAATACCCGAACCCGATTGTATCCGAAAAATATCGGGTATTTTCCGGATCTCTTTAGCAAGATCCGAACCGACCCGGACCCGACAAGATCCGAACCGAACCCGATCCGAAATTTTAAAATAGCCGAATGGGACCTTGACCACTAGTACCGAAAAACCCGAAACCCGAAAGATTCGACCCAAACCCGATCCGGTACCCGAACGCCCAGCCAGGGCGACCGTGTGGCGGGCGTACAGGTCCCTAACAGGCTCGCGCATGTTCTCCAACGCGGGAATGTGCAGACCCTGATAAGAGAACGTCCGGAACAAGTCTGAGACGCGCTCGCGGTCTAAAAAGGAGCGAAACAAGCAAATGTGTTAGTTTCCTGTCTAAACACAAACAACAAATTAAGCACAAAGCAAGAAAATTACCTCTCCGATTCTCCGCATTGACGATTAGGAGTAGCTCCTCCGACCCCCGAGCGCGGCTGGACTCCGATGCATGTTGAGCCGAACCTCGGCCAGACCCGCCACGACGAGGAGCCGTTCGCTGCGAAGTTATCCGATCCGCTGCACTAGATGCGGTGGAGCGATCCAAGCGGAAAGGCGGAGGGCGCATGGCAGACTCCTTGGCCCTTGTCGGGTCCGCTCTCCTGGACCTCACCCTCACGTCGGCGCGAGGAGATATACCCGCGTCATCGGCCCACCTCTTCCTTTTCCTCCTCCCGAGTCCTTCTTCTTCTTCCTCCGCGTCTTACTCGGGGCAGGGCAGGGCGACTATGACGTTCAGCTCGTTCGGACCTCGCTGGAGGACCCAATCAGCCACCAGGTTGACCTTGGGTTTCTCCCCGCTCGCCTTGAAGGTCGAGACCTCCTTCTTCTTGACCTTTGCCAAGGCCGCAAGCCGAGCCTCTCTTTCCTTCTTCGCCCGATAAGTCGGGGGAGACGACTTTGCGGTTTTTTGTGGAGAGGCGGACTCTCTGAGTGTCCTTTCTCGCAGGCGGACACATGCCCCATGGATCCTCTCCAGCGAGAAGGAATTCCATTTAGAGTGAGCCTCGACCGCGACCCGGTAGAAGTCCTCGAAGCGCGTGAGATCGTCGAGGCGCGTCTGGGTTTCTGAAAAAAAAAAAAAAAGTAAGAACCCTAAAAGTGTCGAGGTGAAAGCCCCCTTTCTGTAACAAAGAGTCCTTTATTGGAAACGCAAAGACTTACCACAGGTCGCGGCCCAATTGTGGCAGATGAACTCGTGCATGTTCCCGACGGAAGACTTCGTGATGAGGAAGAAAAAGTATTTGTCCATCCATCCCGAGTCTTTCTCAGGAAAGTCGTATACGAGGTTCCGGTTCAGATACGGGTATATGGCAAAAGTACCCGATGTCTTCGAAATCCTCACACTGAAGAGCTCCATTAGCTCCAGGACTACGAACGCGAACCCAGTCTCCTCTGCCACCGTCAGCGCGTAAAGGACCGACCTGATGAAGTTCGGCAGCACCTGGGGAAAGGCAATGCCAAGCTGGTATAAATAGAGGATCAACGCCTCAGGTATGGGGAAAGACAACCCAACTCCGGTGAAATAGGCCTCGTAGGCACAACAGAAGCCCGGGAGACACTTTCCGGCTTTTCGCCGTCACGAGGGAGGGCGAGTTGGACGGCCTCCGGAATCGCACACGCACGACGGAGATTCTCTAGCGACTTCTCCGTCGATAGTGTGCTCTGATAAGGGCCGAATTGGTCTCGCGGTTGTGTAACATCCCGACGGGGCTCTCTTGGTGCCTTTGTTTCAAGTTTAGCATAAAGGAGATTTTTATCTCTGTTAGAAGGAGGAAGGAGGAAGAAGAAGGAGTTTTTATCTCTTTATGTCTCTAAAAATTTTTTCGTCTGTGAAGAATAAAGAAGAACCCTTCACCGTCTCTTTCTTATTTAAAACAAATACCAAGATGACGTCACCTGACGCTACGGAAACCGTGTCGCCCCACTTTTTTGAAAAACAAATCATTATCTTTTAATGAAATTAAATTGGGAGATTACGTGGCGAGATCTTCGGGATCCGAGAAGCCCTAATTGGCGGGATTTCATCCCAGCGACATAGGAGTTCGCTCTTCTAAGTCCGATGAGTTCGACGAGAAAACATCGAACTTAGGGGGCCTTCTGTTGGTGTCGGACTTCTCACACGGGCCCATTAAGAAAAAGAGCAAGGCCCATGAAGGAGTTGGGCCTACTTCATGGAAAGCCCAAGAGTCGATGGGCCGCGAGAAGCCCACCTCACTCGGAGTCAGTTCGAGAAGAGCTCGGGCGGCGAGCAGACCTCGACGGTTAAGGAGTTCGATGACGACATAACGATTGACTTAATGGTTTTTAATGTGCATTTATTAGCAATAAAAGAGCTGTAAATTGAATGCTCAGTGGTGGATAGTCGTAGTATAAATATAGAAGCTCAACGAATGAGAAGGGCATGTGCTCTTACCCACAGAAACTCATATTATAAACTAATAAACATTTTTTCTCTTACATTGTTCATCTTCCATTTTTGCTTTTGTGACTTATCAAACCTCCAATTCCCAGTATTTACTTCATCCGGATGTCGTACCCACATTACATATATATACATATATCGATAAATAAAGTTTAAACATTATAAATTTGAGATTCAAATACTACATAGTCATACATATAAATAATACATTAATTTTTGATAATCTTCTTAAACTAAATGTTAATAATCACTAAAAATATTCACCGAAAACATAGACGTCATATAAAATAAACAAAAACACATATAAAGTTTCTAATAACATTAAAGAAAAAAAAACAAACTATGATGCAATTTTATAATGCAAATTAAATAAAAAAACAAACTATGATGCAATTTTATAATAAAATTAAAATAATATATAAATTGTTCTCAATAATTTTCTTAAACTAAATGTTAATAATCAGTACAAATATCCACCGAAAACATAAACGTCATATAAAATAAAAAAAATATAAAGATTCTAATAACATTAAAAAAAATTTATGATGTAATTTAAAAACGGATTAAAATTCCACGTAAAACTGAAATAAAGGTATTGTGGACAAAAATAAATTATTAGTAGTAAAGAAATTAAAAGAATACACTACAATATTTACTTCTCTTTAGATTATTTTTTTGTAAAATTAGATTTCATCACATATTGATATTTTAATCGTAATATTTACTTCTCTTTAGATTAATTTTTTTTAAAATTAGATTTCATCACATATTGATATTTTAATCGTTTATAATAAACTAAAATATTCTTTCAAAAGTTACAAATGAACAATTTTATTTTCATTAATTTGGTAAAATAAAAGAGTGATTTACGCTATAAGACACTTTTAACACTTACATATCAACATAAGACACTTTTGTGATATAGAACACTTTTCCTCTTTTTATTTTTTTAAATACAGTTATACCCTTCGTGTACACAAAGTTGTGGATACAAAGCAGTGGATACAGTTTTACCAATCGTGTACATAAAAGTTGTGTACACAAAGTTGTGGATACATTTTATGTGGGCATAGTTATGTATAATTTCGTAATTTTTTTTCAATTTATTGTAAAATATATTATTCCAATAATTGTTGTCTTATCATATTTCTACTTACTAAAAATAACTTATATGTAGTTATACTCTAAATTAAAGTATGTTTTGTAATATTCTTAATAAATGTGATATATAAACTTAGTGAAATAAAATTTAAAGTCGTCTATTCTACTTTGATCATTTGTACAATTCTACGTAGACATATATAAAAATAAGATAATGATCAGTTGTCCACTTTGAATTTTTCTTGTTATTCAATAAAAATTTGTACACACATGTTCATATGTGGAGTGTAAACCTCTAATATATGTGATTACTATTTGAGGTAGTGTCATTTTTTATTTTTGGTGTATTTCTGTATTGTATTATCGAATTCATGGTTCAAATATCGTGTCGATTACTCTTTGAGTACGAGGTAATCGTGAATTCCATGTTTTAGTTTGAATGTATAATCGACTTTTTACTCATTAAAAGTGTGCTTTGGTAAAAAAATGTTTTGGTAAAAAATGCTTCATAATGTAATTTGTAAGTGTAAAAGTGTGTTTAGAAGTAAAATTCTGAAAATAAAATGAGTTAGTTATATTCAATGTCAAACCAAATACATATTACAATAATAAAATATATTACAAAATCAACTATAATAAATAAAATATAAATATTTTTTGAAATTACTATAAAATATTAAAAGATATCCCGCGCGTTGCGCGGATTCTATCCTAGTTTTAACTAAAATATCCTATATATGTAAATAGAAGGAGTAACATTTACTGTAACAAGTGTTTACAACTTTGTTTCTTGGAAAATTAAAAAGTGTTCACATGGGCACAAGTTGTCACTTGTTCACATTCCAATTTTTGTGGCTATTCGATAGAATCTAGTTTATCTAACTAAAAACTAATCACTTATACTAAGTTGTAGTGTTTTGGTTTCAGTTTCATAACGGTATAGGCAGAGGTTAAAGAGGGCTTGCGACATATGCTAATGGGCTTTGGTGTAAAAGGCCCATCACGGGAAAACGGTGTCGTTTATGGTTTAGCCATATGCCAAGACTTGAAGACGGAAAAAGTTGTTGAGGAAGGTAACAATCTGTTACACCGGGAAAAACGGATTCAACAGAAAAGATTCTGTTATATATAGCTTGGGTCTTGTGTTGATTTACATTGTAGAGTGAATTACATTGTAGAGAGAGAAAACACAGAGAGATTGTAAAAAGGCGTAAGATCGGTGATAAGATCTTGTATTCGCCGGAGAATCGCAAGTTCGTCGTGAATAGTGGATTCCGGTGAAATACCCGGCCAGACGTAGGAAAGCTATTTGGCTTCCGAACTGGATAAAGATCGCGTGTTATTTCGTTTCTGCATCGTAATCTTAGCTTAGCTCGTGTGCGTCGTCGTCTTCCTTGAATCATCGGATTAGTTATCGGAGCTAATTTCACAACAAGTGGTATCAGAGCCAAGGCTGTGGCGATCAAGCTCGCGATTGTGGTGGTGATTGTAGTCTGGGCAAGGTGCAATATCTCAGCTTCAGATCTGTATCAATGGCTTCCGCGAAAATCGAAGTAGAGAAATTCAATGGCACCAATGACTACAATCTATGGAAGGAAAAGATCTTGGCGCATCTTGAGATTCTGGGCTTAAGTGAAGCCTTAAGAATTCAAGAGAAAGAGCTAGAGGAAAAGGAAACTCTGGACAAGGATAAAGAAGATACCAAGGAGAAGAGTCTTGAGAAAGGAGATGAATCTTCAAAGACGACAACTAAGGCAGATGTCACGCTAGCGGAAAAACAGAGAAAAGTACGCAACACCATAATCCTGAGCGTGAATGATCAAGTTTTGAGAAAGATCATAAAAGAAACCACTGCCGCTGGTATGTTCAAGGTGTTGGATTCCCTGTACATGTCCAAATCTCTGCCAAATAGGATCTATCTTAAGCAGAAACTATATGGGTTCAAGATGAATGAAGCAACAACTGTTGAGAGCAATATTGATGATTTCCTTAGGGTAATCACAGACTTGGGAAATGTTAAAGTTGATATATCAGATGAGGATCAGGCCATCCTTCTTCTAATGTCTCTTCCAAAGCAGTTTGATCAGCTGCGTGATACGTTGAGATACGGCAAGACATCTTTAACATTTGAAGAAGTAACAAGTGCTATTTACTCAAAGCAGCTTGAACTTGGAGTTAACCAGAAGAGTAGCAAGTCACAAGGGGAAGTGTTGTACTCAGGTGGAAACTCACGGGGAAGGTTCAATGGCAAAGATTCAAGACAGTTCAAAAGAAAGGACAGAGCAAGGTCCAGGTCAAGGGAACCAAAGAAGTTAACTTGTTGGACATGCGGTGAAGAGGGTCACTTCAAAAGAACCTGTCCAAAGAAGGGACAGCTACAACACAAGGATCAGTCCAAGGACATGGCTGAGGCTTCAGCCATCTCAGGTGTCAGGTTTGTAGAATCCTTGGCAGTGATGGAAGCAAACATCACTGAAACTTATGACTTCAATGAGATCTGGATCCTAGACACAGCCTGTACTTACCACATGACTCCAAGAAAGGACTGGTTCACAGACCTGAATGAGTATGACATAGGAGCCGTGAGGATGGCAAATGAAAGCACATCAAAGGTAAAAGGAGTGGGTACCATAAGAGTAAAGACATCAGATGGAGCTTTGGTGGACATTCATGATGTGAGGTATGTACCTGAATTCTCAAGAAACCTGCTATCCTTGGGCACTTTTGAGTGTGGCGGCTGCAAGTTTGAATCAGAAAATGGTCTGATGAAAGTCAAGAAGGGCTGCAGGACAATTCTCAAGGCTAAGAGACATGGAAAGATGTATTTTCTGGAAGGAGGCAGTGTCACAGGGGAGGCAAATACAGTCACACAAAATGATGAAACAGAGCTGTGGCATAGCAGACTTGCCCATGTGGGACAGAGAGGCCTAACGTCGTTAGTGAAGAAAGGATGTTTGGATGGAAATAAAGTGTCAAGCTTGCAGTTCTGTGAAAACTGCACTTTTGGAAAAGCTCATAAGGTCAGTTTCACCTCAGGAAAACATAGCAGCCAAAATTGTTTGGAATATGTTCATGTTGACTTATGGGGTGCCCAAACAGTCCCAGCTTCTCTTGGAAAGTGCCACTATTTCTTGTCAATAGTGGATGATTACTCAAGGAAGGTATTCTGCTACTTCTTAAAGACAAAGGATCAAGCCCTGGAAAAGTTTAAAGAGTGGAAACTACTAGTGGAGAATCAGCTAGGACAGAAAGTCAAGAAGCTCAGGACAGACAACGGATTAGAGTTTTGTAATCAAGGTTTTGATGAGTTATGTGCAGAGAGTGGCATAGCTAGACACAAGACTATACCCTATACGCCTCAACAAAATGGTGTAGTGGAAAGGATGAATAGGACTATACTTGAAAAGGTGAGGTGTTTACTAAGTGAGTCTGGTTTGCCAAAGGTATTTTGGGCAGAGGCAGTGAACACCTGTGTATACTTGATAAACAGAACTCCTTCTTCAGCTTTGAATTGGGAAATTCCAGAAGAGTTATGGTCTAAGTCCACCCCATCATACAGCCATCTCAGGAAGTTTGGATGCGTCTGCTACTACCACTCAGATGATGGTAAACTACAACCAAGGGCAAAGAAAGGGATCTTCATTGGTTACCCTCAGGGAGTTAAAGGCTACAAAGTCTGGGGTCTTGAAGACAAGAAGGCAGTTATCAGCAGGAATGTAACTTTTAATGAGTTAGAAAGTTACAAGGCTTTGATCAGTACAGATATGGAATCCAGGACTAAGGATATGGAGTTCTTGATCTTAGATGCTGACAAAGAAATGGATATTACTTCAGGTGGAGATTCGCAGGTTCAGGTCAGAAGTGAATCTACCTCAACAAACATCCATACGCCGGACTCAACAGAAGAAGACCAGCCAGATAATGAAGAGGTTGACCAAATGGACCAGGTGGCAGGACAGCTCAGTTACCAATTGGTAAGAGACAGGGCAAGGAGACAGCCCAAACCACCTGTAAGGTTTGATGAAGAAGACTTTGCTAGTTTTGCTTACCTAGTTTCTGAGGAATGTGAGTTTGAGGAACCAAGGAGCTATCAAGAAGCAATGAGGGATAAAAATGCAGAACTGTGGGGTATAGCTGCAGATGATGAAATGGATTCTTTAGACAGAAGTCATACTTGGGACATAGTCAAGAGACCTAAGGATAGGAAGATCATCGGCTGCAAATGGATATTCAAACTAAAGGCAGGGATACCAAAGGTGGAAGATCCAAGATACAAGGCCAGACTTGTGGCCAAAGGTTTCTCCCAAACTGAAGGACTGGACTATAATGAGATCTTCGCACCAGTGGTTAAACATGTCTCCATAAGGTACTTAATGTCTATTGTTGCTCAAGAGGATCTAGAACTGGAACAATTAGACGTCAAGACAGCTTTTCTTCATGGAGAACTGGAAGAAGAAATCTACATGTATCAGCCAGAGGGATATGAGATAAAAGGCAAAGAAGATCACGTATGTCTGCTGAAAAAGTCCCTGTATGGTTTGAAACAGAGTCCAAGGCAGTGGAATCAAAAGTTTAACACATTCATGCTGGAGATTGGGTTCAACAGAAGCAAGAAGGATCAATGTGTATACATCAAGCAAGTAAATGGTAACTACATATATCTACTCCTCTACGTGGATGATATGCTAGTAGCTTGCAAGGAAATGAAACTGATTGATACGCTAAAAGGCCAGCTAAACACAAGGTTTGAGATGAAAGACTTGGGTGCAGCAAGACGCATTCTGGGCATTGACATTATCAGAGACAGACTTAAAGGGACTGTGACTTTGTCCCAGGGCCACTATATGAAGAAAGTTTTGAAGACTTTTGGCATGGAGGACTCCAAAGCTGTATATACTCCATTAGCTGTACATATCAAGCTGTCTGCAGCTGATGAGGAACAGTACGAAAGGGAAGAAGACTTCATGAACTCAGTGCCCTACTGCAATGCTGTAGGTAGCCTCATGTACGGTATGATTGGAACAAGACCTGACTTAGCTTATCCTGTTGGAGTGGTCAGTAGGTACATGAGCAGACCAGTCAAGACACACTGGAATGCAGTCAAGTGGGTACTAAGATATGTCAGAGGATCAACAAGCAGAACCTTGATTTTCAGGAAAGGTTCAGACTTCAAAATCACAGGATATTGTGATTCTGACTATGGTGCAGATTTGGACAGGAGGAGGTCAATTTCAGGATATGCTTTCGTATCAGGAGGATGTGTCATTAGTTGGAGATCTACACTGCAAAAGGTAACAGCTCTTTCGACAACAGAGGCAGAGCTTATGGCTCTAACAGAGGCTGCGAAGGAGGCTGTGTGGTTAAGAGATTTAAGCAGTGAATTTGGCTACAACCAGAAGTGTGTTGAGATATTTTGTGACTCGCAGAGTGCTATAGGTTTGGCTAAACATAATGGCTACCATGAGCGTACCAAGCACATTGCTACGAAATACTATCGTGTAAGAGATTACATTGATGAAGGAACCGTGAAGGTGACTAAGGTGGAAACAAGTGTGAATCCGGCTGATGTATTCACTAAGGTTTTGCCTATAAGCAGGTTCAATGAGTTGTTGAACTTGCTTGGTGTGTCTGCTTGAGCAGGTACACGTCCGGGTGGAGTCCACTGAAGGCAGGGTAATGCTGAGGTATGAAACAGAACCAAGGTGGAGTTTGTAGTGTTTTGGTTTCAGTTTCATAACGGTATAGGCAGAGGTTAAAGAGGGCTTGCGACATATGCTAATGGGCTTTGGTGTAAAAGGCCCATCACGGGAAAACGGTGTCGTTTATGGTTTAGCCATATGCCAAGACTTGAAGACGGAAAAAGTTGTTGAGGAAGGTAACAATCTGTTACACCGGGAAAAACGGATTCAACAGAAAAGATTCTGTTATATATAGCTTGGGTCTTGTGTTGATTTACATTGTAGAGTGAATTACATTGTAGAGAGAGAAAACACAGAGAGATTGTAAAAAGGCGTAAGATCGGTGATAAGATCTTGTATTCGCCGGAGAATCGCAAGTTCGTCGTGAATAGTGGATTCCGGTGAAATACCCGGCCAGACGTAGGAAAGCTATTTGGCTTCCGAACTGGATAAAGATCGCGTGTTATTTCGTTTCTGCATCGTAATCTTAGCTTAGCTCGTGTGCGTCGTCGTCTTCCTTGAATCATCGGATTAGTTATCGGAGCTAATTTCACAACATAAGTGATTTCTTAAACCTTACGAAAAGTTCATGCAGTAATCCGTGCTTATATTTGAGAGAAGCTAGTTTAGCATGATCGAAAAATTCGTGTAGTAATCTATGCTCTTATAATTGATGCAGCAATAGGCCATTTTCCCCTAAAAAGAATAAAAAAGAATATGAAAAAAGAAATGTTAAAATGGAATTAATTATTTGAAGTCGTTTATATATACTTCTACATACTATAAAAAACTAGCTTAAGTAAATTATACTATAACAGAGAAGACATCACCGATGTGAGACTTGAATAAGTTTTTTTTTTTTTTTCCATCGAACAAGTTTTTTTTAATGACCAAAAAGAGATATAAAAATTAAAATTAAATCATTTTCCTTAAGTTTTTCAGGCACACTCGCTTTGAATATAAAAAAAAATATAATTACAGATATATTTGAATTTAACAAAAATCACGGCATGGATTTAAATATAAATGTTTCACTCTTGATTCACGTAATAAGTCAACTCTGATAATCCATAAGTATGTATGGTTAAAAAGTTATAATTCGTAAGAAAATAAATAGTGGGTATCAAGAAAACTAAAGACATTAGCCCCATTAGTCCATAACTAATTAACTACTCTAATAATAAATACCTCTGTTCCAAAACTTTTCCGTCTAGCCGAATACTGATAAACGATATTTTCACTCTCGTTATTTCGAATGTCTTAATGTAGTATTTAAGGTGTCAATCCGAATCAGGAGCAACCAATGTATTAAACCTTATGAGAAACTACACATAATTTAAGCAAATTAAGAGGATTGTTTTGTTTTGTAACCGATGATGAATTAACGAGAAAACGAAATATTAATTTAACAAGTTTTTAAGATTCAAATTAAAGCTAAACAACCAGGTCAAGTACTTTAACGGGTGATCGAACTTTCGGATTTCTAAATGTCTTTTAACGAAAATAACTTTAAAGTTTTGAAAACGTTTGATTAGATCAATCCACTCCCATGATAATGATCATTTTCCTATTAGTTAAACTAAAACAATACTTTGGATAGTTTAAATTTTAGAAAACGTTAAGCTCAATTCAATTCAACCACTAAACTTATTAACACAGATTCCTCGGTTAAGCTAGGTTTAGTTCTAGGGTAATTGTTCAGGAATCTCCACACTTCTTCCAAAGGTGAAGTTTCCTGGATTCTATCAATTGAATGGTCAATTCAACTAAAGCATTAAGAATGTTACACTAGATTAAAGTTTTGGAAAGTTTGAGATCAAGACATTTAACAATCCTAATATTGATTCACCATTTTTCCCCAACCTAATTGTCTAAGGAAAATTACTCACTATACATCATGAATATCAAAGCAATCAAGATTAAGAACAACATAAAAATAAACAATAAGATTAAGGGAAGGAAGAACTCTGTTATTGAAATCAAGGTTTACAAGAATCCTGATGCTTCCAAAACTCAAAGCAAGAACAAGCAAAATCCAAATCCACAAACAAGAACAAAGTGATAAAAAACAAGAGTAGGCTCAAAGATCCTTTCCCAAAAACAAACTTTCTAAACCTAAAATCAGTAAAAACGTCTTGGGCCTTCAGAAAAACGTCTTGGACCTTATTTTATTTTTGTTTTTCACGACCGATATCGACCAGAATTTGGTCGATACACTTGGTCGATATCGACCAGATTTCGGTCGATACTGTAAACCGGTATGAGTTTTTGTCCGATATCGACCAGATTCTGGTCGATACAACTGGTCGATATTGACTTCTTCGCCTCTTCTTCGCGTTTTCTTTGCGTCTTGACCACATCTAATCAATACAAGTCACCGATATGGTCGTTTTGCCACTTTAAGCTCCTTTTCCTCGCCTTTTTGTCACTTTGGCACTTCTGAACCTGAAAATGCATGAACAAACACAAATGCAACCTATATGACACTAAATTCAAGCTAAATGTGTCAATTCTAATGCATAAATCATAGTAAAAACATGAAAAATATACAAGATATCAACTCCCCCAAACTTATCCGTTGCTTGTCCTCAAGCAAGAGAACCAACATCAAAGTTTCAAAGAGTATAGAGTCGGGGACCTCATAACCAAAAGCAACGCGAAGAGTGTAGTGAACGAGTATCCTAAACATAGTATCCTATCGCAACCGAGCTAGTTCTACCTATTACCATTCACCTCAAACTCCGTCTAAATCCGTTATTATTACCAAAAGCATGTGATCCACCTATCTAGTCTAAGCACTTTTCACATTAAATTAAGCATAATCAAAGCATGAAACATGATCGAGAACTTCCAAGAGTTTTTCTATTTGTCTAGGTAGGAATGGGATTTCGCATCAAAAGAGGAGGCTAACACTCAGGCATGTGGTCAATTGTAAGGCGGTTTCTCTCGGGGAGTGAAAGAGTTAAGCAAAACCAAGAAACACAAGGAGCAATTTGTGCATACAAGTCCGGACATCCATTCCTATTCGAATCTAACCACTAACCCATCATCTTCTTCTTTTAACACTTAAACATCGAGTTTTCTTTTCTTTTTCTTAACTACCTTAGGGGATTTATTTTGGCTAAGTTTCTTATTTTTTTTTGTATTCGATTTCTTTTTTTTTTTTTTTTACTTAGCCATTCTTTTGCCCCTAGGTGTTTTATATTTCTCGTGTTTATTTTCTTTTTTTTAAAACTCAAAGATGTGTCTCTCCAACCCATTATCCCTTTCTAACATACTAGTCCAAGATAAACTAGCGAAATGGATGTCCTTTCTTGTCGCTCCCTATACTTTCAAGTTTTTGCGAAACCAAATAATCACTTATTGAAAGAGAATTCTCACAAGTGTTTGAGTTTAGGCTTAGGGGGTGAGAGGGGAATCATCCTTAGAAGGAGAATGACCGGATTGCGCTTAAAGTGTTTCGGTTTAGGAAGCCACAATCCGTAGAAATCACAAAGTCATAGAAATTCTCTTAAAAACTCTCAATCATGCTAATTAAAAGTCAAGTTTAGGTTCAAATAATTTTTGAAGGCAACCTAGAACTATCAAGCTTCATAACCACAATATTGACTTTTTAAACATCAATGTCTAGGGTCGAAGTTTCAAGATTTTCGGCGAGTTCTAAGTCGTATGAGGAAGACACTACACCTAAGATACCGTTCAAAACACTAGACGCGTCGCTTTACAAGGCTAAAATCATCATAGATCCCCTATGCATTGTTAAGATTCATGGTCTAGTTTTAAGCATTAAAAACCATGACTCTCTCTTAAAGTCACTATGGCAAGGCGCCATAGAAAGACTCTTGTTGCTAAACCTTGATAAACTCTTGTAGGTACTAATCAATGGATAATCAACAAAGAACACTTTCATGAGGAAAGTTATAAGCTCAATATAGACTAACCATGAGAAGGTGCTCTATGAGTAAATAACTTTCCCACATGACCATCGACTCAAGGAACTTTAAAGGGCCATTTCTAAAACTCTTTACTCTCTATACTTATATAGTTAGATATTTGCTTAAGTGATTGTTAATGCGTCATCACTTAGCTAAGAATGGATATAGAATTTGCAAATTATGAAAACTAGAACTTGACTTGTGGTAAAATGCATTCTATACTCGGGTTTAGCTAAATGTCTTAGGGAATATATTGAACTAAGTCTTAAACCCTCATTTGCGTTCTTCCTTGTTCTTGTTATTGTTGTTAAGTAATTTGTAAATATGTTGCTAATTACATGCCGGTTATCTTGATATTTAAATCAAATTTTGTCTTTATGATGGTATAGGATCACTATCAATAAGAGACCAAAAGTGATGATCAATTAGAAACCCCTAAGCATGAAGAGGTGACTAAGAAGAGTTAAAGAGAAGAGAAGTAAAGAAGTGTATGAAAGAGGTCACAAAAAGGGTCCAAAGAGAGATGAGAACCTCTTCTCATTCAAGCTTGTGAAGAACAAAGCCGAGAAAGGGGAAACAAGTCTAAGACTACTCCACCTTAATCATGAGGGGGAGAAGAAAAGTGACATAACTCCATGATCAAAATGGAGAGTCTATCATTCGGAGAATCTACCATTCGGCTAATGCATCTATGAAGAGCAAGGCCATCAAAGTGGAGATTCTACCATTCGGCAAAAGCCATCATTCTACCAATCCATCAACTCGGTTAAAGCTTCTTCCATGACCAATACTATCACTTGGCCTAGTAAGAACAAGGCCGAGCCAAGTCATCAAAACGGCGCTCGGACATAGGCGATATCAGCGCTCGTACACCGGCGCTCGGATACTCGACACCGGCGCTCGGATGCTCGACATAGGCGCTCGGATGCTCGACATAGGCGCTCGTACACCGGCGCTCGGATGCTCGACATAGGCGCTCGGACACACTCGGATGCTCGGACATCGGCGCCCGGGCATCGAACACACAACAAAGCCGAGCCATCCATGTTTTAGAAAGAGACCGACCAATCAATATGACCAAATCGGCTCTACTTACTTTCGGCCAAAGCAACTCTCAAGTGCAAAGGCCTAATCGTGCTACTCGGCTTGTGCATCTACGAAGGGCAAAGCCGAACCAAAGTCTATCCTTGTTCCAATTGCACAAAGAAGAAAGTGCAACTACAAGAAAACCAAAACCACTACGAACTAAAGGCTGTCCCTTAAACCTTTACTCTCTTCATTATGATTAGCATATTCATAGAACTAGAGCCGCATCCTTTATACTTGCTTAGTTCCTTGATAAAACTAATCATTGCCCTTGTTAAAAGTCGCTTAGTCTATTAAAGTCTATGTGAAATCATTTGAAATTTGTTAAGGAACTTAGGTTTAAATAGCAAAATTACTCATTGATTCATTAAGTTAGATTTAAGCTTCTTGTATGCATATCTATCTAATCATATCATAGTATCCGTTCACTAAACTCTATATATTTCTTGAAACTCTTGAAGGTTCAAAGGAAACAAGAGTGAAGTGATCATTCTCGGCTACTTGGATGACAAGAAGAAAGAAAGCTACTAAGGAGAAATGAAGAGAAGGAGGAGGAAGCCAAAAGTGTTCGGACATTTCCACTCACATTCAAGCTTGTGAAGAACAAAGCCGTGAAGAGGAAGTAAAGATTGAAGCTTGAAGAAAGCATATAAGTAACTTCATCATCTAAGTGTGAAGACCATAATCAAGATGAGAAGTTTAAAGAACCCTTATCAAGAAAGGCCAAAAGCGAAGAGCTTGAACCATTATCTACTTAAGGGGGAGTTTCGGTGAGCAAAAGAGTTCAAATGAGAAGACTTTCAAGACAAGTCATAGAAGAACTTAAGGCTCACCATAGAAGACCTCTAACCACATCAACTTACAAGACAAGATTCAAATAAAGAATAATAAGGCAAAGGTGATAAGGAAGGGAGATAAGTGATAAGGAGATTGATAAGGAGATAAGTCAAAAGGTGATAAGGAAGCAAGGAGATTGTGGATAAGGACGCGCTTGTGCCAGCTCATGTACGGACCAGCCAGTTCGCCTTTTGACCACACATGCTTGGTCTTGACCTCACATGCTTGGTCTTGACCAAGCTTATCCATAAACGGCTACTTTAAACCTAGATGCTCCTCTCCTTGTATTTTCCTATATATTCTCCTTGTGTGCACATTATTGTAATTAAGGAGGCTAGTCCTCTCTTCAATAATATATTCTTTCACAAATACTCTCTCCACAAATACTCTCTAATCTCTCTAAATCTCCATTACTCTCTACACCGAAACTACCTATTCTCTTCACATATTCTCTTAAACACATACTCATAATCTTCATATTCTCTTGAGAGCTTCACAATCTCTCCTCTATTCTCTACTTTCCTTCACTTATAAGTGTTTGAATGAGCTTTGTACTAGTTTTACGAACTTATGAAACATCTAACAACGCGTTTCTAGGACCCTAAACCAAGTTTCATGGAACATGAGTGCTTATAAGTGTCTCAATGAGCTTTGTACTAGTTTTACGAACTTATGAAACATCTAACAACGCGTTTCTAGGACTCTAAACCAAGTTTCATGCAACATGAGTGCTTATAAGTGTCTCAATGAGCTTTGTACTAGTTTGACGAACTTATTGTTAGAATTTGAGAGATTAGGGGAGATTAGTGAATGAAGTTCTTGAGTTCTTAACAAGAACACCAAGAACAAGAGAGAGAGAATAGAGAGAGAGTAACAAGATTCGGTTTCATTAGATTAGAAAGTGTTAACTTGTTTGTTTACAAAGGGGAAGATATAAATAGACAACAACAAAGGATCCCAAAATAGCATAATGGAATATGCTAAAAACGTCCTAGTCTTGCTCGGTTAGCCGCGCCACACGTCGCTATCCCTTGTGTAGCCGCGCCTTCCTTAAGGCGACCCGTGACAAGTCAGGACGAGTTGGATACACGCGCCCTTAAGGCGCACATGTGACTCTGCCCAACGGCTCTCTTGGCAACGGTCTTCTTGTGTTTCCCTTTTGCAACGGTAACTAAGAGAGCTAGTGACTTCGACAGCTTGTGACTTCGGCCTTCGTCACATGCTAGGTCATCGTCTTGATGGACAAAACTTGTCCGGACGATGCCTTGGTCTCTTTTACACTTGTGACTTTGGCAATCTTGTGGCTTCGGTTTTGCCTTAGCCGAACTCGGCTTCGGTCTTGCCTTAGCCGAACTTGAGTTTTGACTTCGGCTTTGCCTTGATGGACGGGACTCGTCCGGGCAATGCCTTAGTCTCGTTTACACTCCCCCGCAAGCTTAGCCTAGTAGAATGGCTAAGCTTGAAACCCGTATGACCTTGTCTCGTTAAAAACCTTGGTGAGAAAACCACTTGGGATAAAACTCACCTAAGGGAAAAGAGTACAAGACCATACGGTTAGGGACTTAGGCGTTGAGAGCCCGGATGAGTCCAAGTCTTGGTAGAATGGACTCGCATACTTTTAAGCTTGCGGACTTGGTGAAGATGTCCGCGAGTTGATCTTGACTCTTCGTGTAGCAAGGTAGGATAGTGCCCTTGACCATTTGCTCTCTAACCTTGTGACAATCCACCTCTATGTGTTTAGTCATCTCATGGAAGACCGAGTTGGTTGCTATGTGGATGGCCGCTTGATTATCACAATGCATGGTCATCGGTGCTTCAATCTTGAGACCCAAATCCCCTAGCAAGTTCTTTAGCCACATGAGTTCTTGAGTCAACTTCCTCATGGCTCTATACTCGGCTTCGGCGGTTGAGCAAGATACTATCTTTTGCTTCTTTGTCTTCCATGTGACAAGGTTGCCACCAATGAAAGTGAAATAGCCGGTGGTTGACCGTCTACTCTCTAGGACTCCGGCGTAATCCGCGTCACAATACCCAATGACCTCCGTGTTCTTGTTGCAACCCATCCAAATACCCAAACTTGAGGTTCCTTTAAGGTATCCCAAGATCCTCATGATCATGTTCCAATGGTGTTGCTTCGGCTTTTGCATGTGTTGAGAGACTTGGTTCACGGCAAAGCATAGGTCCGGTCTAGTGATCGTCAAGTAGATGAGTTTACCCACTAGCCGTCTATAGAGCATTGGGTCTCGGTACGGTTGATCATCCTCACTTCCTTCTTGAATGGTCTTGTAGCCGTCTTCAAGAGGAGTCTTAGCCACCTTTGTACCTATCATATTGACAACACGTAAAAGGTCATGGGTGTACTTCCTTTGGGAAAGAAATAGACCTTCTTTCGATCTACACACTTCAATCCCAAGAAAGTACTTAAGAGTTCCGAGGTCCTTAATGTCAAATTTAGATTTGAGGAAGGATTTGGTTTCTTGAATACCTCCCTTGTTGTTTCCGGAGATGATGATGTCGTCTACATACACTAGTACCACTACTATACCTTCTTGGTTTTGTAGGGTAAAGAGAGTATGCTCGGCTTGTGATCTCTTGAATCCTTTTGCCATCAATGTTGAGCTAAGCTTGTGATACCAAGCTCTTGGTGATTGTTTGAGACCGTAGATGGCTTTCCTTAACCGTAGGACTTTCCCGGGAGTGATTTCTAGGCCGGGTGGTGGAGTCATGTAGACTTCTTCTTCAAGCTCTCCTTGTAGGAAGGCATTCTTCACATCCATTTGAAAGAGATCCCATGATAGGTTAGTGGCAAGTGATAGAAGTACCCGAACCGTGTGGAGTTTTGCAACCGGGGCAAATGTGTCTAGGTAGTCCTCTCCATACGTTTGAGTAAAGCCTCTTGCTACCAATCTTGCCTTGTGTCTCTCTATCTCTCCATTGCTTAGATATTTGATGGTGAAGACATACCTTGAGCTCACGGCCTTCTTCCCTTTTGGTAGGTTGGTTTCATAGAAGGTTTCATTATCTTCCATGGCCTTGTTCTCGGCTTCCACCACTTTAACCCAAACTTCTTCCTTCATTGCCTCTTCATAAGTCCTTGGAATAACTTGTTGATCCATGGAGGTGGTAAAGGCCTTATGTTCCTTTGGAAAGCTTGCAAGAGAACACACGGCTTGAGTAGGGTGTGCCTCGGCCTTGTTGTTAAAGTACACCCTTGTGTTGGCCCAATTGGATGGATGCCTCTTGACTCTAGTGCTCCTTCTTAGAACCTTGGTCATGAACTTCTTGATCACTTTGTTGTTGCGCATTAGTCTCGGTTGAGGCTTGAGGTTCTTCTTGACCATTTGACTCTCCCCCGTACGTAGTTGGTTCTTGAGTACCGGCTTGCTCATTGTTCTCCCCTCATGATCAAGGTGGGTCTCTTGAGTTGGTTCCTCATTTCTTGTATCTTCGTCAATCTCCAAACCAAGATTCCTCATCAAGTTTCTAAGGCTTGTAGCTCTATCCGTAACAACTTCGGGTAAGTCCTTCACACTCTCCCAATTGTTTTCCTTATAGTAGCTTTGTCCTTCTAGAAACTTGACCTCCCTTGATACTAATACCCTTCTTGTTTCGGGTACATAGCATTTGTACCCCTTTTGTGTGTTTGAGTAGCTGATGAACATAGCCTTGGTGCTTTTAGCTTCTAGCTTGTTCCTTTGCTCACTGGGTACAAACACATAACACACACAACCGAACACTCTTAGATGGTTAATAAAAGGATTAGTCTTATTCAATACCTTGAATGGAGATTCATTCTTTAAGACTTGTGTTGGTGTTCGGTTGATAAGATAGCATGCCGTGAGAACCCCATCGGACCAAAACCTCTTCGGTATGTTCATGTGGAACATCATGGACCGCGTCACTTCCATCAAGTGTCGGTTCTTCCGTTCGGCTACCCCATTTTGTTGTGGTGTATATGGGCATGTGGTTTGATGGAGGATGCCATGCTTGGCTATGTGTTCGTTAAAGGCTCTACTTGTGTACTCTCCACCATTATCGGACCTAAAAGTCTTAATCTTGACATTATAATGGTTAGCCACATAGTTTTGAAAGTTTTGAAAAGCTTCTAATACCCTATCTTTTGTTTGTAAAAGGGTAACCCAAGTGTATTTAGAGCTTTCATCTATGAATGTGACAAAATAAGAGTGATTATCCCTATATTTACAAGGAGATGACCACACATCCGAATGCACAAGTTCAAAAGGTTTATAAGTCATGTTTGATTTTTGAAAAACGGTTCGGCAATGTTTACCTAAGATGCATGCTTCACAAGTTTCATGATTAAACTTAACATTAGGCAAAATGGTTTTCAAAGCATTTAAGTGAGGATGACCGAGTCTAAAATGCCAAATAACATTGTTGGCTTCGGATAAAACCGATTTAAAAGCATGACAAAGAAAAGAACTAGAGGTGTTTTCTTCAAGAACATAGAGATCGCCTCTTGTGACCCCTTTCCCAATGATCTCCTTACTCTTAATATCCTGAAAAACCACATCATTAGGACCGAAGATAACATTGCAATTCAAATCAGAAGCAATGCGTTTCACGGATATAAGGTTTGAGGTAAAACTAGGCATGTAAAGCGCTTGAGAGTCTCTATCAAATAACTTAAGGTTCCCTAATCCTTCTATAGGAATTTCACTTCCATTTGCAATAATAACATTTCCTAAAGCCGGTTTAATATTATTAATCAAGTCCAAGTTACTAATCATATGATGAGAAGCACCCGAATCAATAATAATAGGCTTAAACGGTTTATTGTCTATATTTTGAGCACTAAGGGAATAGAAGGTTGAAATACCGGAGCCCTTAAGGGCTTTGATGAGAGCGTCAAGGTCGGACTTCCTCACATACTCATCCATGTAGGGGACAATAGCCGAAGACTCCTCTTCCTTGCCATGGTTCGGTCCGCTTGAGCTTGAGCTCGGCACACTTGCCGAGTCATCATGAGAGTAGTTGGCCTTGGCGTCCTTGAACTTGGCCGGCTTGAGGTTAGGATGTAGAATCCAACACTTCTCTTTGAGGTGGCCCTTCTTCTTGCAATGATCACACGTTAAGGCCCTCCTCTCTTCATATGTCTTGGACGTTGGTTTAAATGCCACCTTGTTTGCGATTACAAGTTCCCTCATGCCTTCAAAGAGCTCAATGGAGCCTTGTTCCCTTTGGAGTTGAGCACACACCTCTTCAAGGTTTGGTAGGGTATCGGCTCGGAGAAGATGTTTGGTAATCTCCTTATAGCTGCCGTTGAGTGTTAAGAGCAAACCGAACACCTTGTCTTGTTCTCTTCGGTCATTTAGCACCTTCGGGTCGATAGTGCTTGGACGGAGCATTTCCAGTTCGGCCCATAGAGCCCTAAACTTTCCGAAGTGCTTTGTGAACTCGGTTTCTTCTTGGTTCAGATCATTGATAGCCTTCTTGATTTCATAGACCCGACTTAGGTTCGATGTGTTGCCGTAGACGGTTTGGAGAGTGTCCCATAACTCCTTGGCATTCTCACAATAGGAATAGGCTTCCAAGATAGACGGCTCAAGGGATCCTTGGATGATTCCAAGAACCTAGTAATTGTTTCTAAAGATTATCTCTTAATTTCTTTTGTTTTCTAAAGTTTGATAAAATTTTGTCAAATCCGTGTGCTATAACCCACAAAAATCTCAATTTTTTGCAAGATATTAGAAATTATGGACTAAAAGAGTGTTCCTATTGATTTCATTTATTTTCAAATTTTTGACAAAATTTTGTAAAAGCAATGTGTTATAACCCACAAAATCTCATATATTTACATGATATTAGATATTATAGATTAGAAGAGGGTTGCTATTTCTTGTATTTATTTTCTAAAATTTGAAAAAAAATAATTAAAATCAATGTGCTATAACCCACAAATATCACAAATTTTTACAAGATATTCGAAATTATGGACTTAAAGAATGTTTCTATTAATTTCTTTTATTTTGTAAAGTTTGACAAAATTTTGTCAAATTCTTGTGCTATAACCCACAAAAATCTCAATTTTTTGCAAGATATTAGAAATTATGGACTAAAAGAGTGTTGCTATTGATTTCAATTATTTTCAAAAATTTGACAAAATCAATGTGCTAACCCACAAAAATCTCAAATTTTTACAAGATATTCGAAATTATGGACTAAAAGAATATTTCTATTAATTTCTTTTATTTTATAAAGTTTAACAAAATTTTGTCAAATTTGTGTGCTATAACCCACAAAAGGAGTGTTGCTATTGATTTCATTTATATTCAAAATTTTGACAAAATTTAGTAAAAGCAGTGTGCTATAACCCACAAAACCTCATATTTTTACATGATATTAGAAATTATAAATTAGAGGAGGGTTGCTATTTATTGCATTTATTTTCTAAAATTTGACAAAATTTTGTAAAATCAATGTGCTATAACCCACAAAAATCTCAAATTTTTACATGATATTAGAAATTATAGACTTAAAGAAGGTTTCTATTAATTTCTTTTATTTTCTAAAGTTTGACAAAATTTTGTCAAATTCGTGTGCTATAACCCACAAAAATCACAATTTTTTGCAAGATATTAGAAATTATGGGATAAAAGAGTGTTGCTATTGATTTCATTTATTTTCAAAATTTTGACAAAATTTTGTAAAAGCAGTGTGCTATAACCCACAAATCTCATATATTTACATGATATTAGATATTATAGATTAGAGTAGGGTTGCTATTTATTTTATAAAATTTTGTAAAATCAATGTGCTATAACCCACAAATATCACAAACTTTTACAAGATATTCGAAATTATGGACTAAAACAATGTTTCTATTAATTTCTTTTATTTTGTAAAGTTTGACAAAATTTTGTCAAATTCGTGTTCTATAACCCACAAAAATCTCAATTTTTTGCAAGATATTAGAAATTATGGACTAAAAGAGTATTGCTGTTAATTTAATTTATTTTCAAAATTTTGACAAATTTTTGTTAAAGAAGTGTGCTATAACCCACAAAACCTTATATTTTTACATGATATTAGAAATTATGGACTAAAAGAACGTTTCTATTAATTTCTTTTATTTTCTAAAGTTTGACAAAATTTTTATTAAATATGTGTGCTATAACCCACAAAATCTCAATTTTTTGCAAGATATTAGAAATTATGGACTAAAAGAGTGTTGCTATTGATTTCATTTATTTTCAAAATTTTGACAAAATTTTGTAAAAGCAGTGTGCTATAACCCACAAAATCTCATATATTTGCATGATATTAGATATTATAGATTAGAGTAGGGTTGCTATTTATTGCATTTATTTTATAAAATTTTGTAAAATCAATGTGCTATAACCCACAAATATCACAAACTTTTACAAGATATTCAAAATTATGGACTAAAACAATGTTTCTATTAATTTCTTTTATTTTGTAAAGTTTGACAAAATTTTGTCAAATTCGTGTGCTATAACCCCCAAAAATCTCAATTTTTTGCAAGATATTAGAAATTATGGACTAAAGGAGTGTTGCTATTAATTTCATTTATTTTCAAAAATTGGAAAAAATTTAGTAAAAGCAGTGTGCACCCACAAAACCTCATATTTTTACATGATATTAGAAATTATAGATTAGAGGAGTGTTGCTATTTTTTGCATTTATTTTCTAAATTTTGTCAAATCAATGTGCTATAACCTACAAAAATCTCAAAATTTTACAAGATATTCGAAATTATAGACTAAAATAATGTTTCTATTTATTTCTTTTATTTTGTAAAGTTTGACAAAATTTTGTCAAATACGTGTGCTATTACCCACAAAAATCTCCATTTTTTGCAAGATATTAGAAATTATGGACTAAAAGAGTGTTGCTATTGATTTTAATTATTTCCAAAAATTTGACAAAATTTTGTAAAATCAATGTGCTAACCCATAAAAATCTCAAATTTTTACAAGATATTCGAAATTATGGACGAAAAGAATGTTTCTATTAATTTCTTTTATTTTATAAAGTTTGACAAAATTTTGTCAAATTCGTGTGCTATAACCCACAAAAATCTCAATTTTTTGCAAGATATTAGAAATTATGGACTAAAGGAGTGTTGCTATTGATTTCTTTTATTTTCAAAATTTTGACAAAATTTAGTAAATGCAGTGTGCTATAACCCACAAAACCTCATATTTTTACATGATATTAGAAATTATAGATTAGAGGAGGGTTGCTATTTATTGCATTTATTTTCTAGAATTTGACAAAATTTTGTAAAATCAATGTGCTATAACCCACAAAAATCTCAAATTTTTACAAGATATTCGAAATTATGGACTAAAAGAATGTTTCTATTAATTTCTTTTATTTTATAAAGTTTGACAAAATTTTGTCAAATTCGTGTGCTATAACCCACAAAAATCTCAATTTTTTGCAAGATATTAGAAATTATGGACTAAAAGAGTGTTGCTATTGATTTCAATTATTTTCAAAATTTTGTAAAATCAATGTGCTAACCCACAAAAATCTCAAATTTTTACAAGATATTCGAAATTATGGACTAAAAGAATGTTTCTATTAATTTCTTTTATTTTATAAAGTTTGACAAAATTTTGTCAAATCCGTATGCTATAACCCACAAAAATCTCAATTTTTTGCAAGATATTAGAAATTATGGACTAAAGGAGTGTTGCTATTGATTTCATTTATTTTCAAAAATTTGACAAAATTTAGTAAAATTGATAACTTGCATATTTTACACATTTTACCTTATGTTATGCATTAGAATTAACTCATTTAGGTTGCATTTAGTGTCATATAGGTTGCATCTTGGTTTGTTTCGTGTATTTCAGGTTTTGGAGCATAAAGACGGCAAAAGTGATGAATTTAAGCCAAAAAGAAGCAAATACACTTGCATCGGCATGTTGTATCGGTTTCTATTGGCCGATATAGAAAACAGAAAGTTTGCCGAAGCTCGTATCGGCCAACCATATCGGTTTGGAGTGGCCGATACGAGAGAAAAAGACCCGAAGGACGCGTATCGACTTGTTGTATCGGCTTAGCCGGCCGATACGAAGAAAACGAGCCGAAGGAAGGCTACCGAAAGCGCATATCGGTCGGCTGTATCGGTTTGCATTGACCGATACAAAGCCGCGAAAATTAATGGAAATTCGGTTTTATGTTGTAAAAAGGAAAACCAATTCCTAAACCAAATTGGTTTCCTTTATTTTCTTTGGTTTTTAATATATTAGGGTTTTTTCTATGTTTAGAGGATTCAATCTATCTTTTAGTTTTAGTTTTTCATCGCTTTGTTTCTTTTGCTTTGGACTTGGGAGATTTTCTTGGTGTTTGCTACTTGGCCACCTTTGAATCTTCATCATCATCAATAAGAGTTTTCTTGAACCTTTATTATCCTTGATTTATTTTATGTTTATGCTTTCTTCAATATCCATTGTTTTAAGATTCAACATGCTTAGTGAGTAGTTTCCCTTAGACAATTGGGTTAGGGTAGAAAGAGGTTGATTGAATCTAAGATTAATAATTGTCTAGGACTTAATAGATCATAAAACTTTAGTCTTTGGTAACAAACTTAAAGCCTTAATCGAGTTGGCCATTCGATTATTGACCCTAGGAAACTTTATGAATCGAGAGATTATAAAGATTCCTGAACAATTACCTTGGAACCAAGCCTAGCTTAACCGAGAGATCTGTGTTAATAAGCTTGGTGGTTAAAATTGATTTGTTCTTAAAGTTTCTCGACGATTAAACTATCCAAGATATTGTTTTAGTTTAATTGTTGAGAAAAGGATCATTGCCACGAGAGTGGATTGATCTAAAATCGTTTTCAAAACCTTAAAGTTATTTTTGTAAAAGACAATTTGAAATCTGAAAGTTTAATCACCTTTTAAAACACCTTAACCTGATTGTTTAGCTTTTAATTAATCTTCAAAACTCTTAATCCGCGTTTTTCGTTTTGTCTAATTTTCGGTTACAAAAACTTTCAACAAACAACCCTTTTGATCACACTTAAACTGAGTTCGTTTCTAATAAATTCAAGTATATTGTTTGCTCCTGATTTGGTTTGACATCTTAAGTACTACAATTAAGATATTAGATTTAACGGGGTAAAATCTCGTTTATCAAATTGGCGCCGTTGCCGATTCAGGAACTCGAACAATTATTAGAATTTTGAAACTACTTGGGATTAAGTTTCAGTTTCGTTACTAACTTGTTCTCTTTCCTTGTGATTTTCGTTTTGTAGGTGTATGCAAAGAAGAAGTCACCGACAAAGTGACAGCTTGCTCTTCTTCGCAGACATCAAAGCACACGAAAGAGCTATCTCACGAGAAAGAAGAACCAGCCTCCACTCCGACTCATCCACATCAGACACTTCGGGTTCAGAATCAGAATTCGAGATGGGTGATGCAAACAACGCACCTAACGTTGCACGCACCATTGGTACAGCGGATGTGCCATCAAACATCACCAACCGTAGTGGCATCACACCACCAGCTATCGCCAACAACAACTTTGAGATAAAGTCTAGTCTCATTAACATGGTGTCCAACAACAAGTTCTATGGGCTGCCTAGTGAAGACCCCATTGATCACCTTCACCAATTTGACATGCTATGCGACACGGTGAAGATCAATGGTGTCAATGAGGACATGTTTAAGCTGCGTTTGTTCCCCTTCTCACTCGGGGACAAAGCACACATATGGCAGAAGAATCTTGTGAAAGACACCATACAGACTTGGGAGGCGTGTAAGACGGCTTTTCTCACAAAGTTCTTCTCGGTGGTGAGGACAGCAAAGCTAAGAATCGAGATCTCAGCTTTCGCACAAAAAGACCAAGAAACGTTCAGCGAGTCTTGGGAAAGATTCAAGAGTTACACGGTGAGATGTCCACACCACGGTTTCACGGGAGAGAGCTTACTCAGCACGTTCTACCGCGGTCTAAAACCGAAGTTCAGAATGCTTCTTGATTCAGCTAGCCAAGGAAACTTCCTTGGGAAGACGGAAGCCGATGGACAACTTTTGGTGGAAAACTACGCCCTAAGCGATAGCAACTACGGGGAAGATTATGATCGCACCATCCGCAGCTCAGGGAATGATGAGCAATTTAAGATAGAGATAAAGGCGGTGAATGAGAAGCTGGATAAGCTACTCATGTCTCAAAAAGCGGGAATCAACTTCGTAGGAGGTAGAGAAGAAGAGGCGACCCCACTTCACAGCACTCATGAGGAGATAAACTATGTGGGTAATCAAGGTGATTGGCGTTTCAACAACTACAAACACAACCCGAACCTTTCCTACCGAAGCACCAACGTAGCTAATCCTCAAGATCAAATCTATCCCCAAGCACAACAAGGAGGATATGCACCGAGACCACCACTTAATCCACCACCAGGTTACAACCATCCTTCCGCTGCTCAAGGCCAAGTTTCTTCACCAGCTCCCCAAGGTGACCAAACTAACCAACTGTTGAAGCAAATTCTAGAAGGTCAAAGCCGAAGCTTCATGGAAATCGATGCCATCAAGACAAAGGTGGACTCTACATACAATGATCTCAACGCCAAGATCGAATCCATGAACTCACACTTGCAGGCTTTAGACAACCAAGTGGCTCAACTTACCTCGGCTTCTAAGCGACCAATTGGTCAACTCCGGGTAAACCTCGAAGCCAATCATAGAGAGTATGTCAACTCCATAGAACTTCGTAGTGGTACACAAACGCTTTCAAGCGATCTCATTGAGGACAATGCGAAACAAGGTGAGGGGGTGGACCACTCGTTTGAGCCGGAAGACACAGTTGTTAACGACGAGAACCCTGAGATAGTGGCAAAGGAGGAAATCGGTGATGAGAAAGAAACAGGGGACCAATATCGGCCAGGCGTATCGGCCACATCTGGTCGATATCGACCACCTGTATCGGCCAGGAACAAGGCCGATACGAGTGATAAGGAGACAGGGGACTCGTATCGACCTGGCATATCGGTTTCAGATGACCGATATCGACCACCTACATCGGCCAAGAACATGGCCGATGCAGAGGAAAAATCCGAGAAAAACAAGAAGCCGGTCTATGTGACGTCCGATTACGTGCCCAAACTTCCTTTTCCGGGTCGAGCTAAGATGCAACGCTTGAAGGAGTACTTTAAAGCTAAGCTCGAGAAGCAAGTAAACGAGGTACAAGTTCCCATGCCACTTATTGACGCTTTCAAGCTAGTCCCTGACGACACTAAATCCTTGAAAGACACCATCAAAAACAAGTTTAAAAACTCGGAAGACACGGTGAATCTTTCACAAGAGTGCAGCGCGATCATTCAAAAGAACCATTCTCCTAAGAAACTTGGTGATCCAGGGAGTTTTACTTTGCCTTGCACTCTTGGTCCTTTGGTCTTTGAAAAGTGCCTATGCGATTTAGGGGCCGGTGTCAACGTTATGCCTTCGTCCGTGGCTAAACGACTTGGCCTTTCTTCTTTCCAACCTACTCGCATCTCTTTGGTGCTGGCCGATAGATCCGTGAAGGTACCCGTTGGAATCTTAGAAGATATTCCGGTAAAGTTGGGAGACGTTTTCATTCCGACAGATTTTGTCGTCTTGGAGATAGACAAAGAACCTAATAGTCCACTCATCTTTGGAAGACCTTTCTTGGCAACCGCTGGAGCCGTCATAGATGTGAAGGTTGGAAAGATAGACTTACACCTTGGGAAGGACCTTGTTCAACGGTACAACATCAACGATGTGGTCAAAAAGCCTACGGAGACGGTTCCTTGTGAAGCTTTGGTGATTGGAGTAGAGAAAGATGCTAGCAATGGTAAGACTAGTGATGATGCAAGGAACAAACCCAAAGCTCCAAAAGTGGAACACCAACATCCTCCTAGAAAGTTTAGAATGGCGCATTCGAACTTGTCTAAAAACCGCGTCATTAGAAAGTTAGTCAACGAGGTTAAACTTTTGAAGAAAGCTTTCAAGGAAGGAGCAAGGAGTGCTCGCTGCGAGTCAAAACAAAGCAAGCACAACGATAGAGTCGAGTTTGTGGTGAACGAGTAAAACTCAAGCCGCCCCTGGTACACGAAGTTGTCACCGAAAGAGATTCGACATCTCTTTCAATCCCCAATGTCACCTAAAAAGAAGGGGGTAAAGTCAAGCTAAGAGACTATAAACAAGCTCACTTGGGAGGAAGTCCCATGTCTATCCTTGTATATAAAATTTTAGTTTGCATTTAGATGATAATTTACTTAGAATATATGTCATGTTTGATGGTTTCAGGTGAAAACGAAGTAGGAAGACGAATTCTGAAAGGGGTATATATCGGCCTGTTATATCGGTTGCTGGACCGATATCGGGCAAGAGTATCGGTCTGTTGGGACCGATACAGACGACTTCGACTCGTCGTGTTAGTACTACTGAGGTAACACCTGAACCATGTGCATACCCATTAGTTTTTCATATTAGAGTCATTCATACATACATTTAGGAACCTTCTCCAATGTTTGTTTCACACGGAGACCGTGTGATTTAAGTTTGGGGGAGTAGTCATATTAGTTTTCGCATATTAACATTAATAAAAAAAAAAAAAAAAAAAAAAAAAAAAATCTGCATATAGGATTAGTTCATGGCATTTAGAGCATATGCATAGGGGATCTATGATGACGTTAACCTTGTAAAGCGACGCACTTTGTGTTTTGAACAGTATCTTAGGTGTAGTATCTTCCGTAAACGAATTAGAACTCGCTGAAAATCTTAAAACCGCAACTCTAGACATTGATGTTTAAAAAGCCAATTGTGTGGTTATGAAGCATGGTAGTTCTAAGTCACCTTCGAAAAATTATCTGAACTTAAACTTGACTTTTAATTAGCATGATTGATAGTTTTCAAGAGAATTTCTATGGCTTTGTGATTTCTACGGATTGTGGCTTCCTAAACCGAAACACTTAAAGCGCAATCCGGTCATTCTCATTCTAAGGATGATTCCCCTCTCACCCCTTAACCTTAACCCAAACACTTGTGAGAATTCTTTTCATTTAGTGATTGTTTGGTTTCGCAAAAACTTGAAAGTATAGGGAGCGACAAGAAAGGACATCCATTGGGCTAGTTTTCCTTGGACTAGTGATTTAGAAGGGAATAATGGTTAGGTGAGACACGTCTTTGAGTTTTGAAAAATAAGAAAATAAACACGAGTAATTGTAAAACACCTAGGGGTAAAAGAATGGCTAAGTAAAAAAAAAAAAAAAAAAAAAAAAAAAAGAGAGAAAATCGAAAAGAAAAAAAAAAGAAAGGAAAAGAAAAGAAACTTAGTCAAAAGAAAATCCCCTAAGGTAGTTAAGAAAAGAAAAGAAACTCGATGTTTAAGTGTTTAAATATTTAAAAGAAAGACGATGGGCTAGTGGATAGTTTTGAGTAGGGATGGATGTCAGGACTTGTATGCATCAGTTGCTTCTTGTCTTTCTTGGTTTTGTTTAACCCTTTCACTCCCCGAGAGAAACCGCGCTACAACTAACCACATGCCTGAGTGTTAGCCTCCTTGTCTGATTCGAAATCCCGTTCTTACCTAGACAAATAGAAAAACTCTTGGAAATTTTTAATCATGTTTCATGCTTGATTGTGTTTAATTGAATGTGAAATAGGTAGATACTTTTGGTAATAATAGCGGATTTAGACGGAGTTAAAGGTAGATAGAAATAGGTAGAACTAGTTCGGTTGCGAGAGGGTACTATGTTTAGGATACTTGTTCATTACACTTCCGTGTTGCTTTTGGTTCTGAGGTCCCCGCCTCTGCACTTTCTCGAACTTTGATGCAAATTCTCTTACTTGAGGACAAGCAAAGGATAAGTTTGGGGGAGTTGATAACTTGCATATTTTACACATTTTACCTTATGTTATGCATTAGAATTAACTCATTTAGGTTGCATTTAGTGTCATATAGGTTGCATCTTGGTTTGTTTCGTGTATTTCAGGTTTTGGAGCATAAAGACGGCAAAAGTGATGAATTTAAGCCAAAAAGAAGCAAATACACTTGCATCGGCATGTTGTATCGGTTTCTATTGGCCGATATAGAAAACGAAAGTTTGCCGAAGCTCGTATCGGCCAACCATATCGGTTTGGAGTGGCCGATACGAGAGAAAAAGACCCGAAGGACGCGTATCGACTTGTTGTATCGGCTTAGCCTGGCCGATACGAAGAAAACAGAGCCGAAGGAAGGCTACCGAAAGCGCATATCGGTCGGCTGTATCGGTTTGCATTGACCGATACGGGCCGCGAAAATTAATGGAAATTCGGTTTTATGTTGTAAAAAGGAAAACCAATTCCTAAACCAAATTGGTTTCCTTTATTTTCTTTGGTTTTTAATATATTAGGGTTTTTTCTATGTTTAGAGGATTCAATCTATCTTTTAGTTTTAGTTTTTCATCGCTTTGTTTCTTTTGCTTTGGACTTGGGAGATTTTCTTGGTGTTTGCTACTTGGCCACCTTTGAATCTTCATCATCATCAATAAGAGTTTTCTTGAACCTTTATTATCCTTGATTTATTTTATGTTTATGCTTTCTTCAATATCCATTGTTTTAAGATTCAACATGCTTAGTGAGTAGTTTCCTTAGACAATTGGGTTAGGGTAGAAAGAGGTTGATTGAATCTAAGATTGATAATTGTCTAGGACTTAATAGATCATAAAACTTTAGTCTTTGGTAACAAACTTAAAGCCTTAATCGAGTTGGCCATTCGATTATTGACCCTAGGAAACTTTATGAATCGAGAGATTATAAAGATTCCTGAACAATTACCTTGGAACCAAGCCTAGCTTAACCGAGAGATCTGTGTTAATAAGCTTGGTGGTTAAAATTGATTTGTTCTTAAAGTTTCTCGACGATTAAACTATCCAAGATATTGTTTTAGTTTAATTGTTGAGAAAAGGATCATTGCCACGAGAGTGGATTGATCTAAAATCGTTTTCAAAACCTTAAAGTTATTTTTGTAAAAGACAATTTGAAATCTGAAAGTTTAATCACCTTTTAAAACACCTTAACCTGATTGTTTAGCTTTTAATTAATCTTCAAAACTCTTAATCCGCGTTTTTCGTTTTGTCTAATTTTCGGTTACAAAAACTTTCAACAAACAACCCTTTTGATCACACTTAAACTGAGTTCGTTTCTAATAAATTCAAGTATATTGTTTGCTCCTGATTTGGTTTGACATCTTAAGTACTACAATTAAGATATTAGATTTAACGGGGTAAAATCTCGTTTATCAAAAATCAGTGTGCTATAACCCTTAAAACCTCATATTTTTACAAGATATTAGAAATTATAGATTAGAGGAGGGTTTCTATTTATTGCATTTATTTTCTAAAATTTGACAAAATTTTGTAAAATCAATGTGATATAACCCACAAAAATCTCAAATTTTCATATGATATTCGAATTTATGAACTAAAAGAATGTTTCTATTAATTTCTTTTATTTTGTAAAGTTTGACAAAATTATGTCAAATTCGTGTGTTATAACCCACAAAAATCTCAATTTTTTGCAAGATATTAGAAATTATGGACTAAAAGAGTGTTGCTATTAATTTTATTTATTTTCAAAAATTTGACAATTTTTTGTAAAAGCAAGGTGCTATAACCCACAAAACTTTATATTTTTACATGATATTAGAAATTAAGGACTAAAAGAATGTTTCTATTAATTTCTTTTATTTTATAAAGTTTGACAAAATTTTGTCAAATTCGTGTGCTATAACCCACAAAAATCTCAATTTTTTCCAAGATATTAGAAATTATGGACTAAATGAAAGTTGCTATTGATTTCATTTATTTTCAAAATTTTGACAAAATTTAGTAAAAGCAGTGTGCTATAACCCACAAAACCTCATATTTTTACATGATATTAGAAATTATAAATTAAAGGAGGGTTGCTATTTATTGCATTTATTTTCTAAAATTTGGCAAAATTTTGTAAAATCAATGTGCTATAACCCACAAAAATCTCAAATTTTTATATGATATTAGAAATTATGGACAAAAAAAATGTTTCTATTAATTTCTTTTGTTTTATAAAGTTTGAAAATTTTTTGTCAAATCCGTGTGCTATAAACCCACAAAAATCTTAATTTTTTGCAAGATATTGAAAATTATGGACTAAATAGTGTTGCTATTAATTTAATTTATTTTCAAAAATTTGATAAATTTTTGTAAAAGCAGTTTGCTATACCCACAAAACCTTATATTTTTACATGATATTACAAATTATGGACTAAAAGAATGTTTCTATTAATTTCTTTTATTTTCTAAAGTTTGACAAAATTTTGTCAAATTCGTGTGCTATAACCCACAAAAACTCAAATTTTTGCAAGATATTAGAAATTATGGACTAAAAGAGTGTTGCTATTGATTTCAATTATTTTCAAAAATTTGACAAAATTTTGTAAAATCAATGTGCTACCCACAAAAATCTCAAATTTTTACAAGATATTCGAAATTGTGGACTAAAAGAATGTTTCTATTAATTTCTTTTATTTTATAAAGTTTGACAAAATTTTGTCAAATTCGTGTGCTATAACCCACAAAAATCTCAATTTGTTGCAAGATATTAGAAATTAAGAACTAAAGAAGTGTTGCTATTGATTTCATTTATTTTCAAAATATTGATAAAATTTAGTAAAAGCAGTGTGAATGATCTAAACTAGATCGATTGTTTAATTTGTGTGGATGAGTCTTAATTTCTTTTCCAATAAACATTTACCAAAAATTGTAACCATTTTCGAATTTTGTTACCAATAAACTTTTTTTGTCAACATTTCATCTATTAACATACATGAACAAAACGTTTGTGTGGAAACTTTTGTGTAGACTTATTAGAGATTCTAGCACAAAATTATCTGAAAGATACTTTGATTATATAAGACAAATCTGAATTTTGAAATTTTTCAAAGTAAGGAGGTTCGTTGATATATTCCACTAGGTTTGGTTGTTGAGTTTTGATTAGGTAAAAAAAACAATTTATAATTATAACAAAATGAAGGGGGTGAGTGGACACACTTTTGATACGATGACATGGAAAGTGACATGTTTAGTTAATTAACATCGACAGTAAGTCGATTTGAAAAGTATTTTAGTTAGTTTATTATAGATTTAAGATACGTGAGAAGCATTCTTTTAGTCACAATAATGCATGTGAATGATCTAAACTATAACCCACAAAACCTCATATTTTTACATGATATTAGAAATTATAGATTAGAGGAGGGTTGCTATTTATTGCATTTATTTTCTAAAATTTGACAAAATTTTGTAAAATCAAAGTGATATAACCCACAAAAATCTCAAATTTTCATAAGATATTCGAATTTATGGACTAAAAGAATGTCTCTATTAATTTATTTTATTTTGTAAAGTTTGACAAAATTTTGTCAAATCCGTGTGCTATATAACCCACAAAAATCTCAGATTTTTGCAAAATATTAGAAATTATGGAATAAAAGAGTGTTGCTATTGATTTCAATTATTTTCAAAAATTTGACAAAATTTTGTAAAATCAAGGTGCTATAACCCACAAAAATCTCAATTTTTTACAAGATATTCGAAATTGTGGACTAAAAGAATGTTTCTATTAATTTTTTTTATTTTATAAAGTTTGACAAAATTTTGTCAAATTCGTGTGCTATAACCCACAAAAATCTCAATTTGTTGCAAGATATTAGAAATTAAGGATTAAAGGAGTGTTGCTGTTGATTTCATTTATTTTCAAAATATTGATAAAATTTAGTAAAAGCAGTGTGCTATAACCCACAAAACCTCATATTTTTACATGATATTAGAAAATATAAATTAGAGGAGGGTTGCTATTTATTGCATTTATTTTCTAAAATTTAACAAAATTTGGTAAAATCAATATGCTATAACCCACAAAAATCTCATATTTTTACATGATATTAGAAATTATGGATTAAAAGAATGTTTCTATTAATTTCTTTTGTTTTCTAAAGTTTAACAAAATTTTGTCAAATCCGTGTGCTATAACCCACAAAAATCTCAATTTTTTGCAAGATATTAGAAATTATGGACTAAAAGAGTGTTGCTATTAATTTCATTTATTTTAAAATTTTTGACAAAATTTAGTAAAAGCAGTGTGCTATAACCCACAAAACCTCATATTTTTACATGATATTAGAAATTATAAATTAGAGGAGGGTTGCTATTTATTGCATTTATTTTTTAAAATTTGACAAAATTTTGTAAAATCAATGTGCAATAACCCACAAAAATCTCAAATTTTTACATGAGATTAGAAATTATTGACTAAAAAAATATTTCTCTTAATTTCTTTTGTTTTCTAAAGTTTGATAAAATTTTGTTAAATCTGTTTGCTATAACCCACAAAAATCTCAATTTTTTGCAAGATATTAGAAATTATGGACTAAAAGAGTGTTCCTATTGATTTCATTTATTTTCAAATTTTTCACAAAATTTTGTAAAAGCAGTGTGTTATAACCCACAAAATCTCATATATTTACATGATATTAGATATTATAGATTAGAAAAGGGTTGCTATTTATTGTATTTATTTTCTAAAATTTGCCAAAAAAATTTAAAATCAATGTGCTATAACCCACAAATATCACAAATTTTTACAAGATATTCGAAATTATGGACTTAAAAAATGTTTCTATTAATATCTTTTATTTTGTAAAGTTTGACAAAATTTTGTCAAATTCGTGTGCTATAACCCACAAAAATCTCAATTTTTTGCAAGATATTAGAAATTATGGACTAAAAGATTGTTGCTATTGATTTCAATTATTTTCAAAAATTTGACAAAATCAATGTGCTAACCCACAAAAATCTCAAATTTTTACAAGATATTCGAAATTATGGACTAAAAGAATGTTTTTATTAATTTCTTTTATTTTATAAAGTTTAACAAATTTTTGTCAAATTCGTGTGCTATAACCCACAAAAATCTCAATTTTTTGCAAGATATTAGAAATTATGGACTAAAGGAGTGTTGCTATTGATTTCATTTATTTTCAAAATTTTGACAAAATTTAGTAAAAGCAGTGTGCTATAACCCACAAAACCTCATATTTTTACAAGATATTAGAAATTATAAATTAGAGGAGGGTTGCTATTTATTGCATTTATTTTCTAAAATTTGACAAAATTTGACAAAATTTTGTAAAATCAATGTGCTATAACCCACAAAAATCTCAAATTTTTGCATGATATTAGAAATTATAGACTTAAAGAATGTTTCTATTAATTTCTTTTATTTTATAAAGTTTGCCAAAATTTTGTCAAATTCGTGTGTTATAACCCACAAAAATCTCAAATTTTTTCAAGATATTAGAAATTATGGACTAAAAGAGTGTTGCTATTGATTTCATTTATTTTCAAAATTTTGTAAAAGCAGTGTGCTATAACCCACAAAATCTCATATATTTACATGATATTAGATATTATAGATTATAGTAGGGTTGCTATTTATTGCATTTATTTTATAAAATTTTGTAAAATCAATGTGCTATAACCCACAAATATCACAAACTTTTACAAGATATTCAAAATTATGGACTAAAACAATGTTTCTATTAATTTCTTTTATTTTGTAAAGTTTGACAAAATTTTGTCAAATTCGTGTGCAAAAACCCAGAAAAATCTCAATTTTTTGCAAGATATTAGAAATTATGGAATAAAGCAGTGTTGCTATTAATTTCATTTATTGTCAAAAATTGGAAAAAATTTAGTAAAAGCAGTGTGCACCCACAAAACCTCATATTTTTACATGATATTAGAAATTATAAATTAGAGGAGGGTTGCTATTTTTTGCATTTATTTTCTAAATTTTCTCAAATCAATTTGCTATAACCTACAAAAATCTCAAATTTTTACAAGATATTCGAAATTATAGACTAAAATAATGTTTCTATTTATTTCTTTTATTTTGTCAAATACGTGTGCTATTACCCACAAAAATCTCAATTTTTTGCAAGATATTAGAAATTATGGACTAAAAGAGTGTTGCTATTGATTTGAATTATTTTCAAAAATTTGACAAAATTTTGTAAAATCAATGTGCTAACCCATAAAAATCTCAAATTTTTACAAGATATTCGAAATTATGGACTAAAAGAATGTTTCTATTAATTTCTTTTATTTTATAAAGTTTGACAAAATTTTGTCAAATTCGTGTGCTATAACCCACAAAAATCTCAATTTGTTGCAAGATATTAGAAATTAAGGACAAAAGGAGTGTTGCTATTGATTTCATTTATTTTCAAAATATTGATAAAATTTAGTAAAAGCAGTGTGCTATAACCCTTAAAACCTCATATTTTTACATGATATTAGAAATTATAAATTAGAGGAAGGTTGCTTTTTATTGCATTTATTCTCTAAAATTTTAAAAAAAATTGTAAAATCAAAGTGCTATAACCCACAAAAATCTCATATTTTTACATGATATTAGAAATTATGGACTAAAAGAATGTTTCTATTAATTTCTTTTGTTTTCTAAAGTTTGACAAAATTTTGTCAAATCAATGTGCTATAACCCACAAAAATCTCAATTTTTTGCAAGATATTAGAAATTATGGACTAAAAGAGTGTTGCTCTTAATTTCATTTATTTTAAAATTTTTGACAAAATTTAGTAAAAACAGTGTGCTATAACCCACAAAACCTCATATTTTTACATGAAATTAGAAATTATAAATTAGAGGAGGGTTGCTATTTATTACATTTATTTTTTAAAATTTGACAAAATTTTGTAAAATCAATGTGCTATAACCCACAAAAATCTCAAATATTTACATGAGATTAGAAATTATTGACTAAAAAAATGTTTCTCTTAATTTCTTTTGTTTTCTAAAGTTTGATAAAATTTTGTCAAATCCGTGTTCTATAACCCACAAAAGTCTCAATTTTTTGCAAGATATTAGAAATTATGGACTAAAAGAGTGTTCCTATTGATTTCATTTATTTTCAAATTTTTGACAAAATTTTGTAAAAGCAGTGTGTTATAACCCACAAAATCTTATATATTTACATGATATTAGATATTATAGATTAGAGGAGGGTTGCTATTTATTGTATTTATTTTCTAAAATTTGACAAAAAAAATTAAAATCAATGTGCTATAACCCACAAATATCACAAATTTTTACAAGATATTCGAAATTATTGACTTAAAGAATGTTTCTATTAATTTCTTTTATTTTGTAAAGTTTGACAAAATTTTGTCAAATTCGTGTGCTATAAACCCACAAAAATCTCAACTTTTTGCAATATATTAGAAATTATGGACTAAAAGAGTGTTGCTATTGATATCAATTATTTTCAAAAATTTGACAAAATCAATGTGCTAACCCACAAAAATCTCAAATTTTTACAAGATATTCGAAATTATGGAGTAAAAGAAAGTTTCTATTAATTTCTTTTATTTTATAAAGTTTAACAAAATTTTGTCAAATTTGTGTGCTATATAACCCACAAAAATCTCAATTTTTTGCAAGATATTAGAAATTATGGACTAAAGGAGTGTTGCTATTGATTTCATTTATTTTCAAAACTTTGACAAAATTTAGTAAAAGCAGTGTGCTATAACCCACAAAATCTCATATATTTACATGATATTAGATATTATAGATTAGAGTACGTAGGGTTGCTGTTTATTGCATTTATTTTATAAAATTTTGTAAAATCAATGTGCTATAACCCACAAATATCACAAACTTTTAAAAGATATTCGAAATTATGGACTAAAACAATGTTTCTATTAATTTCTTTTATTTTATAAAGTTTGACACAATTTTGTCAAATTCGTGTGCTATATAACCCACAAAAATCTCAATTTTTTGCAATATATTAGAAATTATGGATTGAAGGAGTGTTGCTATTGATTTCATTTATTTTCAAAATTTTGACTAAATTTAGTAAAATCTGTGTGCTATAACCCACAAAACCTCATATTTTTACATGATATTAGAAATTATGGACTAAAAGAATGTTTCTATTAATTTCTTTTATTTTATAAAGTTTCACAAAATTTTGTCAAATTCGTGTGCTATAACCCACAAAAATCTCAATTTTTTGCAAGATATTAGAAATTATGGACTAAAGGAGTGTTGCTATTGATTTCATTTATTTTCAAAATTTTGACAAAATTTAGTAAAACCAGTGTGCTAACCCACAAAACCTCATATTTTTACATGATATTAGAAATTATACATTAGAGGATGGTTACTATTTATTGCATTTATTTTCTAAAATTTGTCAAAAATTTTTAAAATCAAAGTGCTATAACCCACAAAAATCTCAAATTTTTATATGATATTAGAAATTATGGACCAAAAAAATGTTTCTATTAATTTCTTTTGTTATACTAAAGTTTGACAAAATTTTGTCAAATTGATAAACGAGATTTTACCCCGCTTAATCTAATATCTTATTGTAGTATTTAAGATGTCAAACCAAATCGAGAAAAACAATGTATTTGAATTTATGCGAAACAAACTCGGTTTAAGTGTGATCAAAAGGGTTGTTTGCGTGATGTTTTTGTAACCGAAGATTTAACAAAACGAAAAACGAGAATTAAAGGTTTTGAAAGATTATTAAAAGGCTAAACAATCGGGTTAAGGTGTTTTAAAGGATGATTAAACTTTCGGATTTCAAATTGTCTTTTATAAAATTTACTTTAAGGTTTTGAAAACGATTTTAGATCAATCCACTCTCGTGGCAATGATCCTTTTCTCAACGATTAAACTAAAACAATGTCTTGGATAGTTTAATCGTCGAGAAACTTTAAGGACAAATCAATTCTAACCACCAAGCTTATTAACACAGATCTCTCGGTTAAGCTAGGCTTGGTTCTAAGGTAATTGTTCGGGAGGCTTTATAATCTCTCGATTCATAAAGCTTCCTGGGTTCGATAATCGAATGGCCAACTCGATTAAAGCTTTAAGGCTGTTACCAAAGACTAAAGTTTTCAATCAATTAAGTTTTAGACAATTATCTATCCTAGATTCAATCAAACCCCTTTTACCCTAACCCAATTGTCTATTTAGAACTACTCACAAATCATATTGAGATTCATAACAATTTGATTCAAAGAAACCATAAGCATAAACAAATAAACAAAGAGAACAAAGGGTAAAGAAAACTCTTATTCAATGATGATGATGAAGATTACAAGGTGGCCAAGAAGCAATCACCAAGAAATCCTCTCAAGTCTCAAAAACAAAAACAAAAACTAAGATGATAGTGGTTGTCTCTCTTTGCCCTAATAAAAAGTCTAAACCGATAAAATAAAATAAAGGAAACCGAAAATTGGCATTGGTTTTCCTTTTTACACATTAATAACCAAAAATCTTATAAAATTCGCAGCCTGTATCGGTCAAGGCAAACCGATACAGGCTGGCCGATACGCGCTTCGGAAAATCTTCCTTCGGCTCTGTTTTCCTCGTATCGGCCAGGCTAAGCCGATACGACAGGTCGATACGTGTCTTCGGGTCTTCTTCTCTTGTATCGGTCACTCCAAACCGATATGGTTGGCCGATACAAGCTTCGGCGAAATCTCTGTTTTCAATATCGGCCACGGAAACCGATATGCTTGGCCGATACGGACTTCGGCACACTCTCTCGTCTTCGTATCGGCCAACCGAAACCGATACAACATGCCGATGCAAGTGTATCAGTTTCTTTTTGGCTTAAATTCATCGCTTTCGCCGTCTTTATGCTCCAAAACCTGAAATACACGAAACAAACCAAAATGCAACCTATATGCAACCTATATGACACTAAATGCAACCTAAATGAATGAGTTCTAATGCATAACCTAAAGTAAAATGTGTAAAATATGCAAGTTATCAACTCCCCCAAACTTATCCTTTGCTTGTCCTCAAGCAAGAGAATTTCGCATCAAAGTTTAGGAAGGTGTGGAGGCGGGGACCTCGAACCAAAAGTAACGCGAAGAGTGTAGTGAACGAGTATCCTAAACATAGTATCCTATCGCAACCGAGCTAGTTCTACCTATTGCCATTCATCTCAAACTCCGTCTAAATCCGTTATTATTACCAAAAGCATGTGATCCACTTGTCTAGTCTAAGCACCTTTCACATTCAATTAAGCATAGTCGAAACATGAAACATGATCAAGAATTTTCAAGAGTTTTTCTATTTGTCTAGGTAAGAACGGGATTTCGAATCAAACGAGGAGGCTAACACTCAGGCATGTGGTTAGTTGTAGCGCGGTTTCTCTCGGGGAGTGAAAGGGTTAAGCAAAATCGGGAAAGACAAGAAGCAATGCAAATCCGGACATCCATCCCTATACAGTTCTAATCTCTAACCCATCTTTTCACTCTCTCCACACTTAAGCATTCAAACACCGAGTTTTCTTTCATTTTTTTTTTTAACTACCTTAGGGGTTTTATTTGGCTAACTTTCTCTTATTTTTTTTTATTTTTTTTTTTTTTTTTTCGGTTTTTCTGTTTTTTTTTTTTTTTTTTTTTTTTTTTTTTTTTTTTTTTTTAAGTAGCCATTCTTTACCCCTAGGAGTTTTACAATTTAACTCGTGTTTATTTTCTGAAAATACGTTTTATTTCAAAGATGTGTTTCCCGTTATTCCGTCTACAAACTAGCATATGATAACCTAGCCAAATGGATGTCCTTCCTTGTCGCTCCCTATACTTTCAAGTTTTTGCGAAACCAAACAATCACTAAATGAAAAGAATTCTCACAAGTGTTTGGGTTTAGGCGAAGGGGGTGAGAGGGGAATCATCCTTATAATGAGAATGACCGGATTGCGCTTAAGGTGTTTCGGTTTAGTAAGCCACAATCCGTAGAAATCACAAAGCCATAGAAATACTCTTAAAAACTCTCAATCATGCTAATTAGAAGTCAAGTTTAGGTTCAAATAGTTTTTGAAGGCTACCTAGAACTATCAAGCTTCATAACCACACTATTGGCTTTTTAAACATCAATGTCTAGTGGTCGAGATTTCAAGATTTTCGGCGAGTTCTAAGTCGTTTGAGGAAGACACTACACCTAAGATACCGTTCAAAACACTAGACGCGTCGCTTTATAAGGCTAAAATCATCATAGATCCCCTATGCATATGACCTAAATGAACTAATCCTAAATGCATTTTTTTGTGTTTTTGGGTTTTTTCGTTTTTTTTTTTTTTTTTTTTTTTTTTTTTATGTCACTAATATGAAACTATATGACTACTCCCCCAAACTTAAATCACACAGTCTCTGTGTGAAGAAAGTATTTGGAGAAGATCCTATATGCAAAAACAACCTAAAAACTACATGCAATGAATGTGAAAAAGCATATGTACAAGGGTGGAGGGTTACCTCAGTAGTAGTTGGTGTCCGGGTCAGGGCCTTCTCCATCGGAGGAGAAAGTGGGAGACTCGTTGTCCGAGAGGACCGTGGGTGGGCGGTTGTGAAAGCGGTAGGGTCTCCTAGGCTGCCTAGGTGCGTCTGTCTGCGGATCACGCACTACCAGCTGCGTGTCTTGGTTCGAACTGCAGCTCGCGCAGGACAAACCCCTCTTGATGGTCTTCTTCAGCGACTTGACCTCGCGCACCAACTTCCTTATGGTTCGGTCTTGGAAGAGGTTCCACCGGCTCATTCTCTGCATGTCCAAGTACATGTCCTGCAAAGGACCAGGCTGTCTAGGCGCGGTGGAGGGACCGAGGTTATAGCGCTCGGGTCCGTAGGTAGGCAGCGTCGATGTGCTGAACTCGTACCTACTCGGTCCAGCAGGTCGGTGGACTTTTCTCGGACCGCGGACAGAGGATAGTGGGGCGGCTGTGACATCGTGTAGGTGGCGCCAGTCGAGCTGGAAGTGAACTGCGGCGTTGCCGCTGAAACTCGTGCAGGCTGGGTTGGGAAGGAGGACGATGTTTTGGACGTTGTCTATCTTGAACGAGTATGCGTACTTACCCTCGCATTCACCGACGATCATTAGCTGCTTTGCCAAGTACGGCATGTCCATGAAGGTCGGATGTTCTTTTCTTCCCAATAGGGGTACCCGCCAGCCGGTTAGAAAAGGTGTGACCCATCCGCCTATGCTCAGCTTTGGCGTGGCATCGGTGCGAGTCCAAGCCCAACGTTTGATGTCCATGAAACCGTTGATGAGAAGCCGAAGGACGCTCGGGAAGTGTTCCTCTGTCGTGGGGAACAAATCGGGGTCGCGGAGTGAGCGTCGAAGTATCGGAGCTAGACCTTGCTGCAAGTACATCATCTCGTTGTTGTTTACTTGCCCCGCCTCGCGTCTAGGGAAGAACACGTGCGAAAGAAGTTTCTGCACATATCTTATCGCCGGATGGCGAATCATCGCGCTCTTCGATCTCCCCGGGCTGGTAGACCCCGTTGGCAATAAAGTTCCAAAGCCGTGCGCTTTCGCCTATCTCGTTGCTGAGCTCAACTTGCCCGTTTGCTGGAATTCCGAGTATTTTTTCCCAAGTTTGGAGAGTTCGGAGTATTTTCTCCCGTTGCCACACTGTGAACGAGATTTCCATCACTTCATCCTTGTATGTGATCGCGAGGGTGGCTAGAAACCGACAAGTCTCCTCCTTGTAGGCTATTTCCTTCTTCCCTAAAACCCAATCAAGCCTCATGTGGCGCAAAATTTCCCTTACCTCATCGTAGATCCCTAATTTCCTGAGCGTATCCATGTCGGGGAAACGCGATGGGGTGAATGGGATCTCCATTAGTGCGTCGTACAACTCTCGGGCTGTCGGTTGCTTCTTCGGATCGCGTGTGATGGGCGAATTGCTTGTCCTTGGTGGGAAGGGGAATGTGGGCGCTACTGCCACCTCCTCCTCGTCGTAGGAGTCGTATACGAACTCGAAATCCCCCTCTTCCACGATTGCGGGTTCATCACGCTTCTTTTTCGCGCTAACCTTTCGCGATTTGCTCTTTCGCGGCTCATCTCTAGGTTCTTCCCTTGGTTCCTCTCTTGGAACCTCATCAGTGGGTTCCCTTATCACCACCGAACCCGACCTAGTCTTTCTCCTTGGTGGCTCATCATCCACTGCCTTGCCTTTTCCTTTCTCCGCCCTTGAAGCCCTCTTTGGTCCCATTGGTTCTTATTGGTGAATTTGGGCGAATTTGGAGAAGGGTCAGATCGTTGGAATCGTTGAGATGACCTGAAAAAGAAGGAGGAGACAAAGAGGATGAGCCAAAAATCGGTTGATTTCGACAACAAACGAGGGAGATATCAAGCTTTTAAAATCGCAGCAATGGTGGAACAAAGAGAAAGGTCGATATCGGCTTTGATTTTTAAGGGTAAAGCCCTAGAAATTTATTTATAAACTACCGATATCGTGACTTAAATAGCGCGTATCGGTTACCGACCGATACGGTTTTGACCGATACGATACAATATCGGGTTTTCGTATCGGCGTGTAGTCGAGGTTGGCTCGTTTCGCGTTGTATCGGTCACGGCGGACCGATACAACATGCCGATACGAGTGTTTTTTTTCTTCTGTTTCCCTTGTATCGGTCCCGGGCGGACCGATACAACTTCCCGATACGAACGTCTCCACTTTTCGCTTGCTTGTATCGGTCCCGCGGACCGATACAACATCCCGATACGAAACTCCGTGAACTTTCTGTTTGCTTGTATCGGTCCCAGCAGACCGATACAACATCCCGATACGCAAGTCTCCACTTTCTGTTTGCCTTATATCGGTCCCAGCAGACCGATACGTCTCGTCGATATCGGCCAAAGCTTGCCGATATGGCTGGCCGATACGTAACTCCTGGTTGTTTCTCCTCGTTTTTCACCTGGAAAACACTACTAAGTAACCCAAGAAGATGATTAGAACTATGAATATGAGAATGCTAAATGAAAAACAAAGAATATGTACAAGGATAGACATGGGACTTCCTCCCAAGTGAGCTTGTTTATAGTCACGTAGCTTGACTTTACCCCTTTGTTTTAAGCGACGTTTGGATCCGAAAGAGATAATGAGTCTCCTCCGGTTGCAGCTTCGTTTGCGAAGTACGGTTTGAGTCTTTGACCGTTCACTGCAAACTCCCCTCCGTGCTTGTCCCAAAGCACCACAACTCCGAGTGGTTTCACCTCCTTGATCTTAAAAGGGCCGGACCAACGGGATTTCGGCTTTCCGGGAATAGTCTAAGCCGCGAGTTGAATAGCAGCACCAAGTCGTTCACCTTGAACTCTTTCTTGATGATCTTTTTGTCGTGGAAGGCTTTGGTCCGCTCTTTGTAGATCCTCGAGCTCTCATAGGCGTGTTGGCGTATTTCGTCCAATTCCTCGAGCTGAAATTCCCTCTTCTCTTTCGCGCTCCTAATATCGAAGTTGAGAAGCTTGATTGCCCAGCTGGCTTTGTACTCGAGCTCTACCGGTAGATGGCATGCTTTCCCATACAGCAAGTTGAAAGGTGTCGTTCCCAAGGGTGTCTTAAATGCTGTCCTGTACGCCCAAAGAGCGTCGTCTAGTTTAACGGACCAATCTTTCCTCGTTACACCGACTGTCTTCTCGAGGATGGCTTTGATTTGTCGGTTGGAAACCTCAACTTGGCCACTTGTTTGGGGATGATAAGGTGTTGCCACCTTGTGCTTAACACCGTGCTTCTTGAGAAGACTCTCAAAGACCTTGTTGATGAAATGGGATCCACCGTCACTAATCACAACCCTGGGAACTCCGAATCGAGGGAAGATTATTGTCTTAAAAAGACTAACAACGGCTTTTGAGTCGCTCGTTGTGCAAGCTACAGCTTCTACCCATTTGGAGACATAGTCTACCGCCACAAGGATGTACTTCTTGCCATACGATGATGGGAAGGGTCCCATGAAGTCTATACCCCACACATCAAAAATCTCAACCTCCATGATAGGGTTTTGCGGCATCTCGTTCCGCTTGCTTATGTTGCCCTTCCTTTGGCAAGGATCGCAGCGTTGAACGAACTCGTGAGCGTCCTTAAACATCGTGGGCCACCAAAAACCAGCTTGTAAGACCTTGGAGACCGTCTTAAAGCTCGCGAAATGTCCCCCATAGGCTGAACCGTGGCAGTGAGTAAGAATGCCGTTCACCTCTTCATCCGCTACACACCTCCGATATAATCCATCTTTGCACAAGGTGTAGAGGTAAGGTTCGTCCCAATAGAACCGTTTCAGGTCGTGGAAGAATTTCTTCTTTTGATGACGCTCCAAGTCATGCGGTTCTCTTCCCGTGGCCAGGTAGTTCACGATGTCCGCGTACCATGGCTCTTTTTCCGCGGCAAAGAGCTCTTCAACCTCATACTCTTGCTCTCCCCGGAATCTCTGTAGCATGACCGTCATTAGCTGCTCCTCGGGGAATGAGTCGTCGATGGGCAGTAGGTCGTCTACGCGCAGCCGCGACAAGTGATCCGCGACTCCATTCTCGACGCCCTTCTTATCTTTGATTTCCAAGTCAAACTCTTGGAGCAGCAGAATCCACCGCGCGGCCGCGGTTTCGCATCTTTCTTTGCGAGCAAATGTCTCAATGCTGCGTGATCGGTGTAGACTATCACCTTTGAGCCAACCAAGTATTGCCTAAACTTCTCGAAAGCAAACACGATGGCTAGGAGTTCCTTTTCCGTGGTTGCATACTTTGACCGCGCATCGTCCATCGTCTTACTAGCGTAGTAAATGACGTGGAGCTTCTTCTCCTTTCGTTGTCCCAACACCGCACCAACGGCGTAGTCACTAGCATCGCACATGATCTCAAAGGGTAGATCCCAATCCGGTGGCTGCACAATAGGAGCGCTAATCAGCTCTTGCTTGATCTTGTGGAAAGCGCTTAAACACTCGTCGTCGAACACAAAATCGACGTCCTTGCATAGCAATCTCGTCAGCGGTCTAGCTATCTTCGAGAAGTCCTTGATGAACCTCCTGTAGAAACCCGCGTGACCGAGAAAACTCCTTATGCTCTTCACTGAATTTGGAGCTCCGAGGTTGGCCATAACGTCGATCTTTGCCTTATCAACCTCAATACCTTTTTCTGAAATCCGATGACCCAAAACGATGCCATCTCTTACCATGAAGTGGCACTTCTCCCAATTCAGCACCAAGTGGCATTCCTCGCACCTTTTAAGAACCCTGCAAAGATTAGACAAACACGAGGCAAACGAAGAACCGTAGACAGAAAAATCATCCATAAAAACCTCAACAATGTTTTCGATTAAATCTGAAAATATGGACATCATGCATCGTTGGAACGTCGCGGGTGCATTACACAACCCAAACGGCATTCTACGATACGCAAAAGTACCATAGGGACATGTAAAGGTGGTTTTCTCTTGGTCCTGGGGGTGGATGGGTATTTGGAAAAATCCGGAATACCCATCGAGAAAACAATAATATGGATGGTTGGCTAAGCGTTCAAGCATTTGGTCAATGAAGGGCAGGGGGAAATGGTCTTTTCGAGTTGCAGCGTTTAGCTTTCGATAATCGATGCAAACTCTATGACCCGTGATTGTTCTAGTTGGGATTAATTCGTTTTTATCGTTTTTAACCACGGTAATTCCACCCTTTTTCGGTACTACATGAACGGGAGAGATCCAATTGCTATCGGATATTGGGAAAATTATCCCCGCATCCAATAGCTTGATTATCTCTTTCTTAACAACTTCTTTGAGGTTTGGGTTCAGCCGACGTTGGTGTTCTATTGAGGACATAGATTCGTTCTCTAGATGTATCCGGTGCATGCACAAAGAGGGTGAAATCCCTTTGATATCATCTAGAGAATAACCTATTGCCTTCCTAAATTTTTTTAGCTCATGAGTTAAAGTTTTAACCTCGTCGTCGCTAAGCGCAGCGTTTATAATTATCGGGTAGGTGGAGTTAGGCCCCAAGAAAACGTACCTTAGCCCGTTGGGAAGGGGTTTTAACTCTACCTTTGGCGCTTTGAGTTCGCTCCAATCGTTGTCATCGCTAGACTTACCATTGCTAGCATCGTCGTCCGTCGTCATCGCCTTGGCGTCGTATGTAACCGCCTCGGGCAGGACAAGAAACTCGGCTTCCACATCGATGGGGTGGGAGTCGATTCTTTTCTGGACTGCCATCACGTCTCCTCTCGTTGTTCGACCTCCTTCTTCTAAGGTGGTCATGGCAAGCTGAAGCTCGTCTTCCGTCGCTAACTCCTCCAAGAATTCATCCGCGAGTTCATCCATCAAGTCGATGTAGAAAATCTGCCCATCAATGGTCGGTTTCTTGATCGTATCGTTGATGTCGTACTTTTGGACTAGGTCTTCTCCGAGATGCAGATCAATCTTACCTTTCTTCACATCTATAATCGCTCCGGCTGTGGCTAGGAATGGCCTACCGAGGATAAGAGGGTCCTTAGGTTCCTCATCCATTGCCAAGACGATGAAATCAGTGGGGATGAAAGCGTTTCCTAGCTTGACCGGGATGTCCTCTAACACACCCGCGGGTATCCTTACAGACCTATCGGCGAGTACTAGGGAGATCCTAGTTGGCTTGAAGGATGAAAACCCAAGTCTCTGGGCAATGGACAGCGGCATAAGGCTGGCGCTAGCTCCTAAATCGCACAAGCATCCTTCGAAAACCAAGGGGCCGATGGCACATGGTATGGTGAAACTCCCCGGATCACTCGGCTTTTTAGGGCGTTTCGTTGGATGATTGCGCTGCACTCGTGCGAGAGGACTACCGTATCGTCGAAGTCCCGAAACTTATTCTTGATCGCATCCTTTAGAAACTTGCTATAGTGAGGGACGAGTTTAAAGGCATCGACGAGTGGCATGGCAATTTGAACTTCCTTCATTTGCTTTTCAAACTGCGCTTTGTACTTCTCTAGCAGCTGTTTCTTAGCTCGACCCGGAAAAGGTAGCTTAGGCACGTAAGGAGACGTAACGTAGGCTGGCTTTTTCGATTTGGCGATTTTCTCTCGTATCGGCCTTGTTTGTGACCGATACAGGTGGTCGATATCGGTCTTCCGAAACCGATACACTTGGCCGATGCGAGTGTCCTGTCTCCTTATCGTTCGTATCGGCCTTGTCTTTGGCCGATACTGGTGGCCGATATCGGCCATCCGTGGCCGATACTGCTGGTCGATACAGATGTCCTGTATCCTCCTCTTTACCGTCTTCTCCACTTTCTTCATCCAAGAGCGTGGTATCTGCCTCGTGGGATCGTTCCACCTCCCCCACCTGTTCCGCATTGTCCTCGATGCGATCACCAGAAGGTAACTGTCGGCCACTACGAAGATGTAGAGCGTTGACATACTCTTTCGGGTTAGCTTCTGGTTTCCCAGGGAGTTGACCCATTGGTCGTTTGGAGGACGACGTGATCTGCCCCACTTGGTTATCCAGAGCTTTCAGGTGCGAGCTCATTGATTCAAACTTCGCGTTGAGGTCGTGGTACGAGTTGTCAACCTTTGCCTGAATTTCCTTCTTGAACGTGCTAAACTCCAAGTGATTTCTGGTTTGGCCGTCGAGGATTTGCTTCAGCAGCTGAGCGGTTTGATCACCTTGGGGAGCTGGTGATGCAGCCGCTCCTTGAGTACCAGGGTGGTTGTTGTAGCCGGGAGGACGATTTGGTGGTGGTCTCGGTGCGTATCCTCCCTGGTTGTATTGAGGTTTACCTTGGTAACCTCCTTGTTGCGCCTGGGGATAGACCTGGTCCTGGGGATTGACTACGTTGTTGTTGCGGTAGGAGAGGTTTGGGTGCTGCGAGTAGTTGTTGAAACGCCAGCCGTTCTGATTACCCATGTAGTTAATCTCCTCTTGATTCCCCTCTGTTGGGGGTATTTGTTCATCGCCACTACCAACGTAGTTTATGCCCACTTGGTTGGACATGAGTAGCTTATCCAGCTTCTCATTCACCGCCTTTATCTCTCTCTTGAACTGCTCATCGTTCCCTGAGTTGCGGATGGTGCGATCATAGTCCTCTCCGTAGTTACTATCGCTAAGGGCGTAGTTCTCCACCGAAGCTGTCCATCGGCTTCCGTCTTCCCAAGGAAATTTCCTTGGCTAGCCGAATCGAGAAGCATCCCGAACTTCGGTTTTAGGCCCCGATAGAACGTGCCGAGTAGGCTTTCTCCCGTGAAACCGTGGTGCGGGCATCTCACCGTGTAACCCTTGAAACGTTCCCAAGATTCGCCGAACGTTTCTTGGTCTTTTTGTGCGAAAGCGGAGATCTCGTTTCGCAGCTTTGATGTCCTCACCACCGAGAAAAACTTTGTGAGAAAAGCCGTCTTACATGCTTCCCAAGTCTGTATGGTGTCCTTCACAAGGTTTTTCTGCCATATGTGTGCTTTGTCCCCGAGTGAGAAGGGGAACAAGCGCAGCTTAAACATGTCCTCATTGACACCATTGATCTTCACCGTGTCGCAAAGCATGTCAAACTGGTGAAGGTGATCAATGGGGTCTTCACTAGGCAGCCCGTAGAACTTGTTGCTGGACACCATGTTAATGAGACTAGACTTTATCTCGAAGTTATTGTTGGCGATGGCTGGTGGTGTGATGCCACTACGGTTTGTGATGTTTGATGGCACATCCGCTGTACCAATTGTGCGTGCAACGTTAGGTACGTTGTTTGCGTTAGGTGCGTCACCCATCTCGAATTCTGATTCTGAACCCGAAGTGTCTGATGTGGATGAGTCGGAGTGGACGCTGGTTCTTCTTTCTCGTGAGATAGCTCTTTCGTGTGCTTTGATGTCTGCGAAGAAGAGCAAGCTGTCACTTTGTCGGTGACTTCTTCTTTGCATACACCTACAAAACGAAAATCACAAGGAAAGAGAACAAGTTAGTAACGAAACTGAAACTTAATCCCAAGTAGTTTCAAAATTCTAATAATTGTTCGAGTTCCTTAATCGGCAACGGCGCCAATTTGATAGACGAGATTTTACCCCGCTTAATCTAATATCTTATTGTAGTATTTAAGATGTCAAACCAAATCAGGAGCAAACAATGTATTTGAATTTATGCGAAACAAACTCAGTTTAAGTGTGATCAAAAGGGTTGTTTGCGTGATGTTTTTGTAACCGAAGATTTAACAAAACGAAAAACGAGAATTAAAGGTTTTGAAAGATTATTAAAAGGCTAAACAATCAGGTTAAGGTGTTTTAAAGGATGATTAAACTTTCGGATTTCAAATTGTCTTTTATAAAATTTACTTTAAGGTTTTGAAAACGATTTTAGATCAATCCACTCTCGTGGCAATGATCCTTTTCTCAACGATTAAACTAAAACAATGTCTTGGATAGTTTAATCGTCGAGAAACTTTAAGGACAAATCAATTCTAACCACCAAGCTTATTAACACAGATCTCTCGGTTAAGCTAGGCTTGGTTCTAAGGTAATTGTTCGGGAGGCTTTATAATCTCTCGATTCATAAAGCTTCCTGGGTTCGATAATCGAATGGCCAACTCGATTAAAGCTTTAAGGCTGTTACCAAAGACTAAAGTTTTCAATCAATTAAGTTTTAGACAATTATCTATCCTAGATTCAATCAAACCCCTTTTACCCTAACCCAATTGTCTATTTAGAACTACTCACAAATCATATTGAGATTCATAACAATTTGATTCAAAGAAACCATAAGCATAAACAAATAAACAAAGAGAACAAAGGGTAAAGAAAACTCTTATTCAATGATGATGATGAAGATTACAAGGTGGCCAAGAAGCAATCACCAAGAAATCCTCTCAAGTCTCAAAAACAAAAACAAAAACTAAGATGATAGTGGCTGTCTCTCTTTGCCCTAATAAAAAGTCTAAACCGATAAAATAAAATAAAGGAAACCGAAAATTGGCATTGGTTTTCCTTTTTACACATTAATAACCAAAAATCTTATAAAATTCGCAGCCTGTATCGGTCAAGGCAAACCGATACAGGCTGGCCGATACGCGCTTCGGCAAATCTTCCTTCGGCTCGTTTTCCTCGTATCGGCCAGGCTAAGCCGATACGACAGGTCGATACGTGTCTTCGGGTCTTCTTCTCTTGTATCGGTCACTCCAAACCGATATGGTTGGCCGATACAAGCTTCGGCGAAATCTCTGTTTTCAATATCGGCCACGGAAACCGATATGCTTGGCCGATACAGACTTCGGCACACTCTCTGTCTTCTGTATCGGCCAACTGAAACCGATACAACATGCCGATGCAAGTGTATCAGTTTCTTTTTGGCTTAAATTCATCGCTTTCGCCGTCTTTATGCTCCAAAACCTGAAATACACGAAACAAACCAAAATGCAACCTATATGCAACCTATATGACACTAAATGCAACCTAAATGAATGAGTTCTAATGCATAACCTAAAGTAAAATGTGTAAAATATGCAAGTTATCACAAATCCGTGTGTTATAACCCACAAAAATCTTAATTTTTTGCAAGATATTAGAAATTATGGACTAAAAGAGTGTTGCTATTAATTTAAATTATTTTAAAAAATTTGACAAAATCAATGTGCTAACCCACAAAAATCTCAAATTTTTAAAAAATATTCGAAATTATGGACTAAAAGAATGTTTCTATTAATTTCTTTAATTTTATAAAGTTTGACAAAATTTTGTCAAATTCGTGTGCTATAACCCACAAAAATCTCAATTTTTTGCAATATATTAGAAATTATGGACTAAAGGAGTGTTGCTATTGATTTCATTTATTTTCAAAATTTTGACAAAATTTAGTAAAATCAGTGTGTTATAACCCACAAAACCTCATATTTTTACATGATATTAGAAATTATGGACTAAAAGAATGTTTCTATTAATTACTTTTATTTTATAAAGTTTGACAAAATTTTGTCAAATTCGTGTGTTATAACCCACAAAAATCTCAAATTTTTTCAAGATATTAGAAATTATGGACTAAAAGAGTGTTGCTATTGATTTCATTTATTTTCAAAATTTTGTAAAAGCAGTGTGCTATAACCCACAAAATCTCATATATTTACATGATATTAGAAATTAAGGACTAAAAGAATGTTTCTATTAATTTCTTTTATTTTCTAAAGTTTGACAAAATTTTGTCAAATATGTGTGCTATAACCCACAAAAATCTCAATTTTTTGCAAGATATTATAAATTATGGACTAAAAGAGTGTTGCTATTGATTTCATTTATTTTTAAAATTTTGTAAAAACAGTATGCTATAACCCACAAAACTTCATATTTTTACATGATATTAGAAACTATAGATTAGAGGAGGGTTGCTATTTATTGCATTTATTTTCTAAATTTTGACAAAATTTTGTAAAATCAATGTGCTATACCCCACAAAAATCTCAATTATTTGCAAGATATTAGAAATTATGGACTAAAAGAGTGTTGCTATTGATTTTAATTATTTTCAAAAATTTGACAAAATTTTGTAAAATTAATGTGCTATAACCCACAAAAATCTCAAATTTTTACAAGATATTCAAAATTATGGACTAAAAGAATGTTTCTATTAATTTCTTTTATTTTATAAAGTTTGACAAAATTTTGTCAAATTCGTGTGCCATAACCCACAAAAATCTCAATTTTTTGCAAGATATTAGAAATTATGGACTAAAAGATTGTTGCTTTTAATTTAATTTATTTTCAAAAATTTGACAAATTTTTGTAAAAGCAATGTGCTATAACCCACAAAACCTTATATTTTTACATGATATTAGAAATTATGCACTAAAAGAATGTTTCTATTAATGTTTTTTATTTTCTAAAGTTTGACAAAATTTTGTCAAATCCGTGTGCTATAACCCACAAAAATCTCAATTTTTTTGCAAGATATTAGAAATTATGGACTAAAAGAGTGTTGCTATTGATTTCATTTATTTTCAAAATTTTCACAAAATTTTGTAAAAGCAGTGTGCTATAACCCACAAAATCTCATATATTTACATGATATTAGATATTATAGATTAGAGTACGTAGGGTTGCTATTTATTGCATTTATTTGATAAAATTTTGTAAAATCAAAGTGCTATAACCCACAAATATCACAAACTTTTACAAGATATTCAAAATTATAGACTAGAACAATGTTTCTATTAATTTCTTTTATTTTGTAAAGTTTGACAAAATTTTGTCAAATTCGTGTGCTATAACTCACAAAAATCTCAATTTTTTGCAAGATATTAGAAATTATGGACTAAAAGGGTGTTGCTATTGATTTCAATTATTTTCAAAATTTTGTAAAATCAATGTGCTAACCCACAAAAATCTCAAATTTTTACAAGATATTCGAAATTATGGACTAAAAGAATGTTTCTATTAATTTCTTTTATTTTATAAAGTTTGACAAAATTTTGTCAAGTTCGTGTGCTATAACCCACAAAAATCTCAATTTTTTGCAAGATATTAGAAATTATAGACTAAATGAGTGTTGTTATTGATTTCATTTATTTTCAAAAATTCAACAAAATTTAGTAAAAGCAGTGTGCTATAACGCACAAAACCTCATATATTTACATGAAATTATAAATTAGAGGAGGGTTGCTATTTATTGCATTTATTTTCTAAAATTTGACAAAATTTTGTAAAATCAATGTGCTATATAACCCACAAAAATCTCAAATTTTTACATGATATTAGAAATTATGGACTTAAAGAATGTTTCTATTAATTTCTTTTATTTTATAAAGTTTGACAAAATTTTGTCAAATTCGTGTGCTATAACCCACAAAAATCTCAATTTTTTGCAAGATATTAGAAATTATGGACTAAAAGAGTGTTGTTGTTAATTTAATTTATTTTCAAAAATTTGACAAATTTTAGTAAAAGAAGTGTGCTATAACCCACAAAACCTTACATTTTTACATGATATTAGAAATTATGGACTAAAAGAATGTTTCTATTAATTTCTTTTATTTTATAAAGTTTGACAAAATTTTGTTAAATCTGTGTGCTATAACCCACAAAATTCTCAATTTTTTGCAAGATATTAGAAATTCTGGACTAAAAGAGTGTTGCTATTGATTTCATTTATTTTCAAAATTTTGTAAAAGCAGTGTGCTATAACCCACAAAATCTCATATATTTACATGATATTAGATATTATAGATTAGAGTAGGGTTGCTATTTATTGCATTTATTTTCTAAAATTTTGTAAAATCAATGTGCTATAATCCACAAATATCACAAACTTTTACAAGATATTCGAAATTATGGACTAAAACAATGTTTTTATTAATTTCTTTTATTTTGTAAAGTTTGACAAAATTTTGTCAAATTCGTGTGCTATAACCCACAAAAATCTCAATTTTTTGCAAGATATTAGAAATTATGGAATAAAGGAGTGTTGCTATTGATTTCATTTATTTTCAAAATTTTGAAAAAAATTAGTAAAAGCAGTTTTCACCCACAAAACCTCATATTTTTACATGATATTAGAAATTATAGATTAGAGGAGGGTTGCTATTGATTTTAATTATTTTCTAAATTTTGACAAAATTTTGTAAAATCAATGTGTTATAACCCACAAAAATCTCAAATTTTTACAAGATATTCGAAATTATGGACTAAAAGAATGTTTCTATTAATTTCTTTTATTTTATAAAGTTTGACAAAATTTTGTCAAATTCGTGTGTCATAACCCACAAAAATCTTAAATTTTTGCAAGATATTAGAAATTATGGACTAAAAGAGTGTTGCTATTGATTTCATTTATTTTCAAAATTTTGTAAAAGCAGTGTGCTATAAACCACAAAATCTCATATATTTACATGATATTAGAAATTATAGATTATGGGAGTGTTGCTATTTATTGCATTTATTTTCTAAAAATTGACAAAATTTTGTAAAATCAATGTGCTATAACCCACAAATATCACAAATTTTTACAAGATATTCGAAATTATGGACTAAAAGAATGTTTCTATTAATTTCTTTAATTTTGTAAAGTTTGACAAAATTTTGTCAAATTCGTGTGCTATATAACCTACAAAAATCTCAATTTTTTGAAAGATATTAGAAATTATTGACTAAAAGAGTGTTGTTATTGATTTCAATTATTTTCAAAATTTTGTAAAATCAATGTGCTAACCCACAAAAATCTTAAATTTTTACAATATATTCGAAATTATGGATTAAAAGAATGTTTCTATTAATTTCTTTTATTTTATAAAATTTGACAAAATATTGTCAAATTCCTGTACTATAACCTACAAAAATCTCAATTTTTTGTAAGATATAAGAAATTATGGACTAAATGAGTGTTGCTATTGATTTCATTTATTTTCAAAATTTTGACCAAAATTTTGTAAATGCTATAACCCACAAAATATTATATTTTTACATGATATTAGAAATTATAGATTAGAGGAGGGTTGTTATTTATTGCATTTATTTTATAAAATTTGACAAAATTTTGTAAAATCAATGTGTTATAACCCACAAAAATCTCAAATTTTACAAGATATTTGAAATTATGGATTAAAAGAGTGTTTCTATTAATTTCTTTTATTTTCTAAAGTTTGACAACATTTTGTCAAATTCGTGTGCTATAACCTACAAAAATCTCAATTTTTTGCAAGTTATTAGAATTTATGGACTAAAAGAGTGTTGTTATTGATTTCATTTATTTTCAAAAATTTGACAAAATTTTGTAAAAACAGTGTGCTATAACCCACAAAATCTCATACTTTTACATGATATTAGAAATTATAGATTAGAGCAGGATTGCTATTTATTGCATTTATTTTCTAAAGATTGACAAAATTTTGTAAAATCAATGTGCTATAACCCACAAAAATCTCAAATTTTTACAAGATATTCGAAATTATGGACTAAAAGAATGTTTCCATTAATTTCTTTTATTTTATAAAGTTTGACAAAATTTTGTCAAATTCGTGTGCTATAACCCACAAAAATCTCAATTTTTTACAAGTTATTAGAATTTATGGACTAAAAGAATGTTGCTATTGATTTCATTTATTTTCAAAATTTGACAAAATTTAGTAAAATCAGTGTGCTATAACCCACAAAATCTCATTTTTTACATGATATTAGAAATTATAGATTAGAGGAGGATTGCTATTTATTGCATTTATTTTCAAAAATCTTACAAAATTTTGTAAAATCAATGTGCTATAACCCACAAAAATCACAAATTTTGACAAGATATTTGAAATTATGGACTAAAAGAATGTTTCTATTAATTTCTTTTATTTTGTAAAGTTTGACAAAATTTTGTCAAATCCGTGTGTCCCACAAAAATCTCAATTTTTTGCAAGATATTAGAAATTATGGACTAAAAGAGTGTTGTTATTGATTTCATTTCTTTTCAAAAAAAATTCAAATTTTTGTAAAAGCAGTGTGATTATAACCCACAAAATCTCATATTTTTACATGATATTAGAAATTATAGATTAGAGAAGGGTTGTTATTTATTGCATTTATTTTCTAAAATTTGGCAAAATTTTGTAAAATCAATGTAGTATAACCCACAAAAATCTCAAATTTTTACAAGATATTTGAAATTATGGATTAAATGAGTGTTGCTATTGATTTCATTTATTTTAAAAAATTTGACAAAATTTAGTACAAGCAGTGTGCTATAACCCACAAAATCTCATATTTTTACAAGATATTAGAAATTATAGATTAGATGAGGTTGCTATTTATTGCATTTATTTTCTAAAATTTGACAAAGTTTTGTAAAATCAATGTGCTATAACCCATAAAAATCTCAAATTTTTACAAGATATTTGAATTATGGACTAGAAGAGTGTTTTTATGAATTTCTTTTATTTTCTAAAGTTTGACAACATTTTGTAAAATCCGTGTGTTTTAACCCACAAAAATCTCAATTTTTTGCAATATATTAGAATTTATGGACTAAAAGAGTGTTTCTATTGATTTCATTTATTTTCAAAAATTTGACCAAATTTTGTAAAATCAGTGTGCTTATAACCCACAAAATCTCATATTTTTAAATGATATTAGAAATTATAGATTAGATGAATGTTGTTATTTATTGCATTTATTTTATAAAATTTGACAAAATTTTGTAAACTCAACATGCACCTACCAAAATATCAAATTTTTACAAGATATTATAAATTATGGACAAAAAGAGTGTTGTTGTTGCTTTGTTTATTTTCTAAAAATTCACAAAAATTTGTTAAATTTGTGTGCTTTAACCCACAAAATTTCATATTTTCACTTGATATTAGAAATTATTGACTATAAATGCGTTGCTATTCATTTATTTTATTTTCTAAATTTAGAAAAAAATTATAAATTTTGTGTCATATATATAACCCACAAAAATCTCAAATTTTAACATGTTATTAGAAATTATTGACTATAAATGGGTTGTTATTCATTTATTTTATTATCTAAATCTCAAATCTCAAACGGGCAAATAGATCTTCTGTTGAGACATCCTCATTTACTAAGATAACTTTGTTAAGCCTAGATTTCAATGCATGAAGAAACCTCGAAACCTCCTCATCGTTGGATAAGGCTGCCAACGATGTATCTTTCTAACAATATCACATATCATTTGTTCACCTTTAGGAACCTCTGTAAAGAAAATACCAACAAGTACCTTTTAGGTTACAAACATATATATATTCTTCATGTTTGTTTTCATTTTCATTTATCAAATATTTTTTATTTTTATTAATAAAACTTTCATTTAATAAAACAATTACTTTTATTTAATAAAACAATTGTTTTCATTTATCAATTCTCCTTCCTCTTTGTTTTAACTTAATAAAACAATAATTTTCAGTTAAATAAAAAAATTGTTTTCTTTTTACAATTCATCTTCCTCTTTGTTTTCGTTAAATAAAAAAATTGTTTTCATTTAATAAAACAATTGTTTTCAATTAAAAATATTATTAAAAAATATTATAGTAAAGTACGATTAGGGGAAAATAGTAAGACGACGGACATTGGGTAGAATTATCGTTATATAAGGTAGATCGCTTCTTTCATATAACAACTATTGAAACTAATCACTGTGGAAACAAAATAATAGATTTCGTAATGGGCTGAGAAAACTTGCTAGGCCCATATCTTTTTGTTTAGGTTGGGCTAGTGATAAGATATATGGACTACTATCATGCTTACACTTTAAAATATATGGGGCTACTATCGGAAAAATTGCAAATTAAACTCTAAAGTTTGAGCTTTTCGACAAAAAAACCCAAAGAAAATTGTGTTCTATATTAAAACATTAACTAAAATTTTGGACAGTTAAAACATAAAGTTTTTATTTGAAACAAAATAATCCCTACTGCGTAACGGGGTTAAATTTTTGACGGAAGTTAAAACTCACCGTTCCATTTAATCTTTTTGCTTTTGTTTCGACTTTAAAAACAGATCTAAGATATGAGATTTTGGGAAGAACATGCGATTTAGGGTTGAAATAGCTTAAATTATTCAGTCATCTTTCTATCTTATCTCAATCAAAACATCGATGAGTGTCGTACCTGATCGAAGAAAGCTCGTCTCTCTTTGACCGGGAATTGTGTAAGGTCGTCAAAGATAGCCTTGTAACCATTGTCGATTAATATTTTCGTCAAACACAAAAGCATATCAGCCTATGGAAAAGAAGAGAGTATTAAGAAAAACAAAACAAAAGGCTGGATTAAAAACATGATAACTAGACAAAGCTCCATCAAAATCAGGGGTGAGAATAGGAGGTTGACGCGAGAATTCTTCAGTGAGTTTGGAAACTAGTTCTAAGAGATTGCAGCTAGAATGAACCCAACTAAGAAGATATAGAAATTGTAATCATGCCAGAACGACTGATATGTGAGAGAGTATATGGGATGATCATATCGTCCAGGCAATTCACAAAGATAAGAGGAGGAGAATGAGGATAATGCTCCGGGAGCCCAATTGCAATTGGGGTGGAGAATGTGGCTCCCCTAAAGCTATATTCGACACATCCAACTACATAGAGGAGATTGGCAAAGCGACCGTCCCTGCGCTTAACTGCCACCATTTTGGGCTCTAAAGAAACGTGCTTGGAGACTAAGTCGAGGAGATGTTGCCTGATAACATCTTTCTTGGACTCATCGTAAGAAAGGTTAGGATGAGAGAGAACTTGATAAACCTCATCTTGCTGAATATCATCAACTTGATAAACAGATATGAGATTTTGAGAAAAACATGCGATTTAGGGTCAGAGATTTTAATATAAATTTTGTGAAAAAGTTAAACAAAAATGGTTGTTGTTCATGATTAATCACTTCATCACATAATACAACTAAAAATTTACCAACATAGTTCTAAAAAGAATATTGCAACTTTTTCACTTTAATAATTTTACTAATTCACTTAAAAAGTGATAAAATAATATAATAATAATATAATAAATTAGTCTAAAACGTAATAAGTATTAAACATAAGTTGTTGTTTAATGAAAAATACAATGGATCTAACATAAACAACAATTTGTGCATCACTTGTGCAATTTTTTTTTTTTACGTTAACTTGTGCAATCTCATATGTGATAACATTTTTAGACTTATCACATATTTAGACTTATTTTTTGTTGATTCTCTTTCTTATAGTATTTACATTTTGTTTATGATATTTATTAATGCAATTCCAATAGAATTTTATAGGTCTCGATAAGTTAATAAATATTATCAATTTAAGCATATGTGAATGTGATTAAGATAATCACTTATGTATAATTGATGTTGAAATACAAAATTAGTATTAAAATAAAACATTATGATGTTAATGTATATCGTTGAAACTTTTTCTTTTCATAACCAACCCCTTTAACCTTCAATAAGATGGATGTGAATATCTAAGAAGAATCAAAAAGTCATAGTTGCATATGAAAACATCACAAACATAGAAGATTTAAAGATTCATTTATGAACAAAAATATTAACGGCCGCAAAGATATAACTATGAAGATGGGTTTGAAGATATTAACAACATAATCATAAATTGAGTATTCGAATAATGCATTATCAGCATATGGAATGTCGTCAATAATGCAATACACATCATGTTTGTTTCCAAAAAACACCACATCTTGGGTCTTAGCATAAAACGGATCATTAGACACAATAATAAGTTTCTTCCTCAAATTGTAACAATAGTGACACAAGATGTCATGACTCATTGCTACTTCCACCAGTGATGTTTTGAGCTTCTTGATTGTCTCTTCGTTTTCCTTTTTGTTCTTACATAATAGACAGAGAAAATCTCTTTTCTTATACAGATTCACAACAATAGCAGCAGCTTATGCCGCTATCTTCGTATTTGCATTATCATCATTGTTTGTCCCATACATCTGAACTCTAGAGTTCCATGGACCGTTGTTTATCGTTCCATGGACCGTTGTTTATCGTTTCATTGATCCAGTTTCGGATTTTACCTAGTAAGATTTCCATTTTCTCATGTAAGCTTTCCAAATTTACTTCTGAAAGAGGGATTGTGTCGAGATCCTAGAAGAGTAGAATTTGATCTGGATGAAATAAACGAAGATTTGGACAAGAAGGAGAATGAAGAGATAATTTATTGTTAATGGTTATTGAGCTCTTTTTTGTCAAAATGTTTTGGGATTTTATTGTTAGAAGAACATAAATTGATTGTTACAAAAACTCGTCCAAAATAACAAAAATTTCATGAGTTTTAAGTTTTCTAGTTTCCAAATAAACTCATCCCAAATTTGTAAAAAGTCGAAATCTTCCCTATCTATCTATATTCTAAAGGAATTCACAAAACTACACCGTTTTAAACTTTCTTTCACAAATATATATATATATATATATATATATATATATTTCAATTTTTTCTATCTTTACACTCGTTTCAAATTTTAAATGGCTCAACTACCCTCTAAAAATTACTAAAATTAAAATTTTTTCATTTGTGTTTAGGTTATAATATTAATGGGGTAAGATTTTGTGGGTAGGGCTAATTTTGATTTGATTTTTAGTAATTAGATGGATTTTTGTGAAGTTACTTTAAAATTGTGTAGTTTTGTAAAATGTAATGTAAAGGTGTAGTTTTGTAATTCTCTCATTCTATCTATATCCTATATCATCATGTCAACACGAGAAGTGAATTTAGAGTTTAGCCTATGTATCAATTTGATAGAATTAAAGAATTTTAAAAGTTTTAGTATTTTAAGGGGTTTTTGTTTTCTTCGGCATATATAATAAAATAAAAATATGTAATTATACTGTCTTTAACTAAAGCAAAGTACGGTAAAAAAAACATAGTCATGGGAACAAATGTACATGTGTTGAACTGTATAGGTGTCACTTAACTTACAAAATATGTGATGTCAAGATAACCCAAAAAGAAAACGTAACCTGGCCCCCAAGTCAATTCACATGATTGATATCTAACTCTCGCAACTTAAGGACCATTTGAGGGCTATGTCCAGCGTCCCCTAAGCTCATGGCAAGCGATCGGACAGCTCTAGAGATCAACTCTTTCTTCTGATTCTCACCAGACACGATCTCTTCTTCCTCCTCCAGTGTCACACACAGTCCTCTCAACCACTCCTCTAGAACAGAGGCTTTCTGTATGGTTTTTATCCGAAAACATTTTCGACTTTCGAGTCATTGTTCCTTTTAAAAGAACACAATGAAAACATAGTCATTTTAGAAGAATATCTGTGCTTACTTTTTGTAGAAAATCTGTCAGTGCTTCACCACGACAGCTTGAAACAAGACTCAAGAGATGCAGCATGGTCGAGGTTAACTGAAACGACCAACCACAATTAAGATAAAATTCATTCATCCATAACTTGAAATTCATTTACCTGATTCTCAAGCGACTTCCTATATTTGAAATTTGTTGGAGTCGTCTCTCTGTCGGAACTCAGACTATGTAAAGTATGCTCCACACCTTTGACAACATCAGGGAATGATCTCCCATATGCTGCAATTACATACATTATGTGTTAAGGAGAAATTAGCCAACAATCTCCAAACCCTAAACAAATATTAGCAACAGGGGACGGGACAAAGAAAAGTTAGCATCAAACTCACCAATTGGGGTTGTTGGAACAGCTAAAGCGGCAGCAGCTTGTATTCTTATCTTAAAGTTTGATGCATCACGAAGCAGCAGTAGTAGAATACTAAAAACACTTGGAGCCCTTCAAAAGAAAACAAGTTGGTCTAGGTCATCGAGAGAAGTTGCTTCGATAATACAAAGCTAAAGGATGCATACCAATCCATCTCTTGCAGTTTTATTGTCTCGTTGGAAAATAAATTGCTTAATGCATGACAAACATTCCACTGAACCTGTAAAAAGTCTAAAGTCAAGAATATGGTATAGATAAAGCTAGGGATGTGTAACCAAACCAAACCACAAAGACGATCAAATCAAATTTGTTTCTATATAAGATTTCTTTATCAAATTAGTTAGTTTTGAGTATACCTTAACATTACCAGTAGTTACACATGAAAGAAATGCTTGCACCGTTCTATTCAACCAGCTTGACTCTCCCGTGCAGTATAGATGGTAAGAATTTGATGAATGTTGATAGGTAAAAGGTAAAACCTCTTGGTTCAGTGAATCTATACTTGACATGCATCTCAACTTTAAATATTTTGAAATACTCCCCAGTGCCCGAACTGCATTGGCTTTGACCTACCAATAGAATTCCCAAAATGATGATGGCAAATGATACTAAAAACTATTGTGCTTCATAGAAAACAAAAGTCAGCAAGCCAGTTTTGCCACACAGAAAAGGTTTGAATAGTAAGTTACTGAGAGTGGGATTGAAGAATAACAAAAACTAACAACTATCACCCTATTCTAGGAACAATTTTCATTACCTTGTCCCCATCCTCAGTAAGGCGCAAAGCACATTCTATTAGTACGTCTACAACTTGTGAAGTTGTATTTGATCCTACAAAGGGGGAAAAAGGAAAAGTAATTTTGAAACTTGTGTCAGAGTCTAATAATATTACGTCAGGATTAATACCTTCAAAGGGCATATCATTGATGCGGTAACACAGAGCCTCACATACATTGGCCAAAGCCCAGGATGCCGTTATACGCACCTGCGTTGACGAACATAAATCCATTGCAGTAGTAAAAGTAATCTAAAATGCATAGCTCATGAGAGCAAACGAATAAAAGAAGGTAGTGCAATACCGAGATCAAGGGATTGCGGGTATTCGCTTCAACAGCTAAGATAAATTTTTCATATATCCCCGCACTGCACAAACAAAGTTCTTTAAGTCCTTGACCATGATTCGTGAATATCTTTCCAGGGATAACTGGGACAAGAAACAGATCGTTTCAAAAGACAATGACAAAGGTTAAGTTACCTCAAAGAAGTTTCTGGAAAACAAGAAATTACACCAATAGCCCGGCAAGCGGCTGATCTGACCGAAGGTGCTTTGTCATGCAATGCAGCGGTTATCTGCAAAAACTTATGGATGTCATACATATATTTTAAAATTAAAGTTGAGATAGGTAAACTCCAATGACAACAAGGTTCCAAAACTTACAATTGATGAAGTAACAAAGTTCTTTTCCTGCTTATTAAATGAGACAAATATGGAGGATGTGATACCAGCAAAGCAAGTAATCGCAGTGCTCCTCACCTTCCAAACATAGAAAGGGATTCAGGACGCAGATATTAAGCAAACTACAGAGACTGCATCTATGCTTGTATTATCAGTTGTACAACCAAAGCGAAAAAATATTCTCAAGATTTAAACCCACCACCGCAGAATCATGGTGTAACACCAGAACTATATGTTTACGAATAGCCTCAGACCATTGGTCACATCCAGCCTGAAACACTGGCTCACAACCAAATTCAGGATTCTCAACTCCATATGATGGTGCAGATGAAATCCTTATTGACCTTATGTAGTCAGATGTAAATGGTGTATCCATTAATCTATCGTACTGAGAGTCCTCTGTTCCCTTAAATCCAGATATTGCACGAAGACATCCATCCAAAACCTACATGCAATCATGAGTAAGTTCTTACTGCATACGTGGCCCTAAGACATCCATCAAATAGCTTAGCTGTCAAGCTAGATTATTTCTAAAAGCAGACAAAAAATTGTCACAAAATCAACAAAATGTGAGCATTCTACCAATCTGCAATGAAAGGCCGTGGTCCACTGAAGCCAAGGAAGATAGAAGACGTTTTCAATCATAGGTATATAGAACATAGTTATTTGATAATCCTACCTTAATAGCAGCTGTGATAACTCTATCTCCAATATATCCAACATGCTCTCTAATTGAAGCCTTCCATGTTGCAGAATCTTCAACAGCAGACTTTAAAAGTTTATACACGAGGACAGAGACCCGTTCCCAGTATGCTGACACTAGAGTTGGGTAATTGAGAGCCATGGCTCTGAGGACCTGTGCGGCAACCATATATCTTTCAATGATAACATAGGACGTGTAATAGAAGCTCTTATAAACAATATCTCTATAAATTTCAGCAAAAAAATAGTATAATGCTACAGGAAAGGGAACACAGAACAGTCAGCATATTCATCAACTCCCACTCGTACATAAGTTTCTACCACACCCCTCAGACGTCAGCACAAAAATGTTTACATGTTGGTTGTAAGGTTCTTGTTGCATGTATTTATTATGTGCACCTATCCTTGGACTTTTAAAAGAACTCTAGAAGAAAAATCAACTATTAAAGAACCTAGATAATACCTGGAGTGCCTCAATGCATGTTGATGAGTCAGAAAATCTATCGGCAAAACGAAATAAAGAAGAAAGAACTCCTGGCTGCTTTGGTTCATGTCCATCTAATCCTGAAACGACTTCAAAAAAGAAAGTCAAATATGATAAATAGATAATGATTAGGGCAGTCGTCACAATATAACAGATACAAGTTATTGGATAAGATCAACCTGCTAATGTCTCATCCAAAATCATAGTGTGTACTTTCATTTGAGGAGGAAAGGTGGAGAAAGCAGTTGTCAGGCATCCTAATGCAGCAACCTGTACAAAACATATCATGATATAGGTGGCATTACCAGGACCAAGTTTTAAAACAAAGAAGCTTGAGCTGGGAGAAGAAAGTTATTCAGCAAGTCAAATGTAAAAGCAACCTAAGAAGGAGAAAATGTAATAACTACTGGGGGATTGTATTGGTGTGGATTAGGGATTGGGGTCGAGAGCTGGGAATTGTCTATCAAAAAGTTTCAAAATGTAATGATGGATGATTGAATGATGGTAGATCTTTAGTTAGTTCTTACTATACCTCTTCTTTGCCTCCACAGATAAAAACAGAAGAAATGAACTAGAACAGATTATACCAATAGGATAGGAAATGCAGAACATAAATAGAGACAAAACTCTTCCAAAACAATCCTAGACCCTTTTCCAACGCTTGTAACGTGCCTACAGTCCAGAGAATCTCCATATCTTTCTCCTCCTATTACTACCCTAAGTTTACAAACTTACGTATGTAATGTAACTTAACTTATTCTCATTAGCTAATAGAAACCAGGCTAGTCCAAAATAGTAAAACCAGATATAAAATGTGAGTTCATATCTTCATTGAACACCAAAGAAAATAAACATACAAAATAACCTTGCGAAAGGGAAGCACTAACCAGCAAACCAGTTTTATCGTTTTTAAAAGGAAACCCCTCGTTAATCTTAGCATGCAGGGACATTATAACTTTTGGCAGCAACTCTCCTGGCATTCTTGAGTAACTGGAGAAAAATAGAGACGAGAAAACATCAGCTAAACAGGAGCTAGGTCCATGAACATATTCATGTAGCTCAAGCTTTAGCAATTCATTAAGTAAAAGATAAACCTTAATCAATTGGCGTTTATGTTTTTAATGACAGATATCAAATAATATTATAAAGATACAATTGAACGAATTTTATCAACCATGAAGAGCCGATAAGACAAAAAACACATAAGAGATGTACGTACGGTGTGCTTGATATCAAATGCAATAGGATCTTGAACAGCTGAATCAACAATCTACCATGATTATCATGGTGAATCAAATGTAGAATGCCTAGATACATACAAAAAAGATTGAAATCTTAGTCAAACAAGGAATAACTATTAGCCAACACAGAAGAAAAAAAGGAAAAAGAAATGTAAGTGAAGTACCTGTGTGGAGTTGCATTAGTATTAGACCAAGGGAATTGGAGAGAGGCATGAACGATCCACATTTATTGGACTCCTTGTACTCTGCGACTTGAAGGAAAATAGATGAAGGTCCATCCATCATGATGGCAAGAGCTGAAGCAGATGCTATCCTTACCTAGACATTGTAAAATAATATTTTTTAATAAGAGTTGTCAGCACTCGGCAGCCACGGAATTAACCCGGGAAAAAGATCTCTAGAATCAAGATATATTTTGCGCAACAACAGAAGATGTTGAGTAGGTAAAAACGAACAATGAGATATGCAGCTTCAATTACTTAAAAAGGGAAGCATTAACCACCTTCAAATGAGGATCAAAAAGCAAGCAGGTCATAAGAGTAGCTTCAAACTTCCTGTTCATGATCTCAGAGAGTTGAAGAGACAAGCAAGTATTATAATACGCTGACAAAAGATGCTGTAGGTAAATTTCGACCTTGGCTTCAGTACATCACTGGTTGGAAAGAGTGACATCCACTGGGTGGTAAATGACTTTGAATCAGCTTCGCAAAGATCCTTTACAGAAGAATAAGAAATTGAATAAGTAACTGAAACTGAAAATTTACGTGGAATTTGAAGAACAACATAGAACAAAACATTGATACTCACCTGTATGCAAACAATCGCAGCTATCCTAACCTTAGAGCTTTCGGCACAATAAGAATCCCTTATGGATCCATCACTGTCAGTAAAATCAGAATCTGATGATACCACATCAGAACTAGCAGAATCATCAGCAGAAAGGCGCCGCCAGTCACGAGACACTGGCAGCTTAGAGTTCAAACCATCCCTCTTGCGCAAGTGGGGTGGCCTATAAGGATTCTTTTTGGTGTCCTTACTTACGCTAGAAAACGATGTGGAAAGCTTGACATTTAACTGATTATCCTTGGGAAAAACATTAGAATGAGAGAACTGAGATGGGCCAGTAAGTCCATAACAGAAAAACATTCTCAACGCCGCTATGAAACTTGAGACCTGCAACGTTATTGTTTCTGGTCAAAGAAAGGAAAAATTATGTATTTGCTGTTCGACAAAAAAAAACACTCATCTAAAGGCTAAGAAGAGCAAAGGTCATAAGGAACCTACTTACGTGATCAGAAACTGGACATTTGGAATTTGTAAGGACCAAGTGCACACAATGTAGAAGGCGTGAATAAAACCTGAAGAAATTGAGAAAAATATTAGCTAAGGGGACAACAAGTTTAATAAAACCCAACAAAAAAAGGAGTAAACTATATTCTCCACAAAACCAAAGGCATAGATGTAAGTCACTTTAAACCGTACCTCCGCATAGATTGGTTTTCGAGAAGCTGGCCCTTGAATGCTAAGACGTCCATTACTTTCCTTAGAACCTATATCAGGATGTACCAATTTGATTAACAAAGCATACTATCGAGTATAGTCTATAGGAGATATGAAGGGAGGGGGGGGTTACCTCCAGCGTTGATTGGCAGACATCACTAGGAAACAAAGAATCAGACCTAGAAAATGCACCACCAAACAAGTCAAAGGCAAGAGACATGGCATCCCATAAGGTACACTGTGAAGGCATCTTCTTGTTGTCATAAAGATCAAGAGCAGGGTCTGACTGAGTTGAGAGACCATATGATGCAATAAAATCCTGATGTAATAACGGAATGATGCGGAGGAGAAAGTTGACAAGGTGAATGATGTCCGGATGGGAGCTATTACGAATGAGAGAAAGTGAAAAGTAAGCAAAGAAGAAACCAACAAAGAGAGTGAGAGTGAGAGATGATAAAATAACCTTAAGGTCTCGAGACAATGGATAACGGGTCTGATTCTGGAGATATAACAAATGGAATAAGGTGGAGGCATTGGTTGGCGAAGAAGAAACTCCAAGACGCTACCAAAAGAATGAAGAAAGAGTGGATGTTGAAGAACAAGTACAACACGAGCACAAACATCGTGAATCTGGGATTCAAAGGCAAAATACTATAATAATAATAATAATAATAATAATAATAATAATAATATCAAGGAGAAATATAGGGGGGGAAGATAAGAAGACGCACCAGCTTACAAGTATGACGAGAGACAGAGATCCAGTCAGGACCATCAGCTTTGGATACCAAATCGAGCAGAAACAAGCAATCAGAAGTGAGCTCGTGCGGTGGGAGGAGAGACACGGCAGAGACAAGTGAATTGGAGTCATCAGAGAAGAGCAGATCCTGAAGCAACTGTGGAATTAGCGACGGTGGAGTGGTTAGCACTTCGTCCCTCACAGACAGAAACGCCGTCCGCCACCTTCCCGTGCTTGAGGAAGCTGCCGCTGCCGCCGCCGTCGTCAACATACCAACGAGAGATTTACATGACATGAAGAAGATACTCGAAAACTCAAAAGGGAAAGGAAGCTATTTGGGCCTGACTGTATAGATTAATGGTCTACATCAATAATAATAATAATAATAAAAAGTTATTGGGCTCAGCCCATTGTACAGATTCCATGTTCAGGAATAAATAAAAAACTCCAAATAAATAGACATAGAAGAAGAAGATGCCTCCCTTGCTAAGTAGTCTTATGTTTTAGGAAACACATGATCCGCCCCTGCTCTGTTTGTTCCTTCCTCTTCCATTACCACAGTTGCTGCTTCCTCCATTCCCACTGGGTTTACTCCTCCTCCTCCTGTAACCTGCAACCATACATTTCTAACCTCTTTTAATAAATGAACCATTCCACGGTCACCTCTGCTCAGTCTATTGTTTCTATATTCACCTTTGTTGTGCTTCCACTCTCATCCATTATATCTGCCTCAAACCCTTTGACACGCTCCATAACTCCTTTCAGTCCATCCTGCACTTCCATTAATATATTTACATCAATCTCTTCAACTTTCATTTTGCTTATCTCGGTCGTTGGACCATTCTAACTATACTAATCTAAATGTTTGAGCAATCAAGACAAATAAATAAGAGACATAGTCATGTATTACCTTGTCCTTTGTATCTGGTTCAACAGCTTCTCTCTTTACTCTGCTTGGTATAGGTTTACTGCACAATGGGATTACACAATTTAAGTAAACACTACCATGCTTACACACAATAAAAGACATCATTGATATTTCATACCGGTCATTATCTACATCCATGTCAGAATCTTGATCCCATCTTTTATCTCCATCTTCTTGGTCTTCATCTACCTGTGATTTACATAGAAAGACACTTCACAACACTAACATTGGTAGATGACCAGGTTCATCCATCAAGGGATAATCATACATATGTAACAGAAACATTATTCACCAGCCCAAACTGTTCAATTTTATTGTTTTTAGTAGTTGCACTAAAATAACCTCAAGAAAATCCACGAGGAAATGCAAGAAAAAATCTACATAAGTAAAGCAGGCAAACAAAAAACACACTTCAAATGATTTGCTTGAGTGACATACCTCGGGAGCCTCTGTTTCTGGTGGTCTTTCCTGGAATGGCACACTTGGAGCATGCTGAAGCTTAGAGAGATTGTGGAGAAGGTCATTGCGAATCTCTTCAAGCATCTGGCGAGAATTCTTATTTTCCATGTTGCTTGGAGCTACATGAAGTGTATAGTCTGGACCAAAGTATTCATAGTATTCATGCTCCGGCATCTTGTCATCGACTTCAACTCCAAGTGCAACTCCAGTCTGTTCATATAAACAGTAGCAGCAAATTCAAAGAGAGTAGCAGCACTAAAAAGAACAAAAAAAGCCGAAACAATAAGAGTTAAGCTAATTTTGGTACAGAGCAGCATGTCATGAACAGAAGAAAGTACCTCGTAGCACCAGCAACGGGCAACATTGCGGATGGTGTAACCACCGCCACCCAATAGCAGCAGGGGAACATTGAATGATCTCATAAATTTGACACACTCTGCATGACCTTTGATGGAAAGATTAAAGCAACCCAGCCTATCCCCCGACAAAGAATCAGCACCGCATTGCAATACCACAGCACCAGGTCGGAAAATTTCCATCACTTTTCCCATGATGGGCTTGAATAGAAGATGATAGCTTTCGTCGTCGATTCCATCATCAAGTGGTACATTAAGAGAATAGTACTTTCCACTTCCATGTCCAATATCCTGTATATGACCTGTACCAGGAAAGTAATCCCCAAATTTATGGAATGAGACAGTCATGACCCTATCAGTAGCATAAAATGCCTCTTCCACCCCATCTCCGTGGTGAATATCGATATCAACATATAGAACACGCTGCAAACAACAGAGGAAGAAGAGTAAACTAAAAAATGCATACCAGAGATAGTAGGAAGCTAGTACAGGCAGGACACAAACCTCATGTTGCTTAAGGAGCTCTAGGATAGCTAGGACGATATCATTAACGTAGCAGAAGCCAGAGGCCTCGCACTTCTTAGCGTGATGGAGACCACCAGCCCAGTTGATGGCAATATCGCAGAGGCCATGGTTGAGCTTGACAGAGCCACCAACAGAGCCACCGGCATAGGTCTGGCAGAAAGAATAGAGGCCGTCGAAGACAGGACAATCTTCACCAACATTGAAGCGTTTGAGCTGGCGGAGCTGGTCTTGCTGGGTTTCAGGGGTAATGCTGCGGAGAAAGGAGACATAGTCGTCGGCGTGGAAGCGGCAGAGGTCACGGTCGCGGGCAGGGAAGGGCTTGAGAACCTGCATATGCTGGAGGAGACCATAGTGAGCAAGAAGGGCATGGGTCATGCGGATGCGATGGGGCTTCATGGGGTGACCTTGACCATAGTAGTAATTCCCAACCTCAGGGTCATAGAAATAGCAAACTTTCCTCTTAACACCATCAGGTCCAGCAGCCAGAGAATTCCCTCCAGTGTCCATTTACTCTAAAGATATATATAAAAATTAAACAAAAAAATCAGAAACGAAACCCTAGAAAGAGTATTAGTTAGTAGTAGCGGCCTACCACATCTCAGATGACAAAAACTACTATGTTATGGAGGAAAAACTAAAGAGGTAAGGAAAAAAGTGCGTATATCAAAAGGATCCCCGAAGAAGAAAATGAAGAGAAGAACCTTTGTCAAGTGTAAAAGGCGTGGATCCGCTATATATCGAGAGAGAGAGAGAAAGCTCGTAGGCAGAAGCTGCAAACTCAGTACCGAGAAGGGTGGTGGTGGCCGGTGGGGGCTTTGCTTTGAGGAGGCGCGGCGCAGTCGATCGCCCACTAGCTCGGTCGCTGTGGAACCATCGTCGCCTACTTTTACTGCTTTCTACGCTCTCTCCTTTCACTTTTATATTGAATGAAAAAAGCCCATTTATTTTATTCTCGTGTCGGCCCATTGGGCTTTAAACACCAGCGCCGCCAACAGAGCTAGTTAAAGCACACACAGCCAAGACGAATCCCATGATGGCACCACACCATTGCCAGTTTCTCCAGAAGATCCACCACATTATTTATGAGTGCTTCTGATTATATCATATCGTTGTTCGCTATTAGTTATTTTGTTTTTTTTTTGTGTGTAATCATTCCCTATCACTTGTCTCGTGTACTCATATTATAAGAGTGATACATACATAAACAAAAATAATATAAGCTGATAGCCACATTATACAACCAGAAATGTATGTCCATGTATTTATGTAAAATTTGCTACAAAGAAAACTAAAAAGGAATAAAAAGGATGGTGATTAAAATGCATTTTATTTTTGAATATATATATATATATAGTGTACAAAAGTACTCATCTTGTGAATAGATAGTTGAATGCATGTGTGTGTGTGTTAAGGGAACTGGAAGCCACCAGCAGCAACGCCTTCAACAGAAGCAGCAGGTCCAGTGTTAGGGTTGATAGCTGTCCATAGTAGTGATATTGTGATGGCTATTAGACCTGCCCACACAAATACTATCGTTGGTGTTTTCCCTCTTCTTCCCATTAGTCCTTTTGCGAATGGATACAAATGTGCTAACACCCAAAAGCTAAAGAACGCTCCTCCTATTAGCTTGCTCCATTGCGGAACGGCTTGGTATATGGTTCTAATGAAGGCCACAACAATTGCTATTATGTTCACCATTGCTATGACTATAGGAGGGATCATGAGCGATGACCACTTTACTATGTACAAATCTGCGTATATGTCATCGTTGTCATCTCCTCCGGACTTGGTTGTCAATGTAAAAGATATCTCGATCCCTGCCAACACCTTGAGGATTCCTTGGACCACGGCGTAAAGGTGAGAGCTTGTTCCGGAGATAAGCCACCATTGTTCATTTCTCCACCATTCTTCAAGAGAAATCCCAGACCACTTGACTTCCAAAACCGCCAATCCAATCAAACATAATGTGATCAAGAGGAGGTAAACTAAGAAAGAGATGCTGAGCGTCCGCACGATAAACTGTCCGGAGAAGAGAGAAAAGGCCGGAAGAAAACAGTATAGGATGAGAAACAAAGAAGTGAAAGGATAAATGCCGACGTTGAGGTAAGCGAGACGTTGGAGGAACTTGAGACGGTTGGAGGCAAGAATAGCATTGTTTTTGGAGAAGAAGATTTCAACAGAACCGGTGGCCCAACGCAACACCTGATGAAGACGGTCGGTGAGATTAATGGGAGCAGAGCCTCTAAAAGAATCACGCTTGGTGATGCAGTAAACAGAGCGCCACCCACGGTTATGCATGCGGTAACCAGTCACCACATCCTCTGTCACTGATCCATAAATCCAACCCACTCTGTCTCCCCACTCTGTTTTATCCTCATACCAACATGATATTACTGAAACTGACTCTGCAACGGTGGTGGCATCAAGTGGGTCTCGTGGGACCCTTAAAGCTCCTGGTGGTCGACCAAACTTGACTGCTGGGTGGTCTGCCAATGGTCGACCTTGAAACTCTGCTATTGGAATTGACTCTGCTAAAAGTGTTGAATTCCCAAACCGCTTAGGAAGTTGTGTGACATCAAGTTCCGGGTCAAAATCACTAGTTGTAAGTGCTTCTGTCTCTGATTCTTTCTTCTCAAGAAGCTTGTCCGGGTTTGGTGGATCAAAACCGTAGAGAGCAAAGCGCCTAAACATCGTACCTGTTCCTACATAAACTGGTCCCTGCCAAATAAAAACACATAAATACTTTTTCAACATACATATAATAATATAGATGATCTATTTAACTATGTGTGTACTAATTAACTATAATATATATATATATACCTGGACACCGTCGAGAGCACGCATATTACCGTCAAAGAAAACAGTGTTGTTGTTAGCATATCTATCAGAAGGATCAATGCCTTCAAATCTTTGTGGGAACTGAATGTAGCAAATGTCTTCGCCACCTCTATCCATCATAAAACACATCCCTTCTCTGATGGCCTTACAATTATAAATGTAATGATCACAGTCAAGGTTTAGGATGAAAGGTCCATTCGAGAGAATAGCAGATGCACGGACAAGTGCATTCATAGCACCAGCTTTCTTGTTGTGATCATAACCAGGTCGTTTCTCACGAGAGACATAGACAAACATAGGTAACCTAGTGTCAGTGTCTGAGAAATCAATGATTTTATCATTGTTGTTGCCAATCAAAGGATCACTACTGGGTGGTTTCAACATGACTTGAAGAATACCAGCATGATCACCTTTAGAATGTTCGCGAGTAGAAGTAGCCCAAGTGCCAGGCCAGTGGGTGCCATCAGCCATCCATGTAGCTTTAAGAACTTTGATAGGCTCTGTAGGATCACCCCCACTTTCTCTCATTTGTTTTAGAGCCTTCATTTCTTCTCTTGCATTGAATGCATCTGATCTTCTTCTTATTGAGTCCGGTAAGCCGTTTATTCGAACCTTGAACTCGTCGTATTCTCTTTTCATCTTCCTTCTATCCTTAACAAAATCAATCCTGCTCTTGTTCTTGGTTGGATCTATCTTCAAACTGAAGTAAGTGTCAGGGTTTCTAGGTTCAATGTTATGTTTGCGACAAAAGGGTACCCATAGGTCAGCAAAACTAGCAGCTTCAGCCATGGCTTCAAAGGAGAGAAGAGCTCCTCCATCATCAGAAAGGTAACAAGACACTTTTTCAACAGGATAATCAACGGCCAAGATGGAAAGCATAGTGTTGGCTGTGACAAGTGGTGGCTCTTTCTCCGGATCAGCCGTTGACACAAAGAGATCAATACCTGGGAGATCAGACCTCCCTGTAGGGTTTGAGGGTGATGGCATGTCAAATTTGTCACGAAGCACTTCTAAATCTGTAGACCGGTTTATGGGACACAGCTTAGGGATTTGGTCTAGAATCCATGAGAATCCAAACCAAAGCTCACATATTATAGACATAAGCCATAACCATATAGCATCTTCGTTAGGATTTCTAATTCTCCAAGTAAGGAAAAAACATAGCACCACAAAACGAATGACTATTAGTAATCTGTAAGGGCTTATAATGGCAGCAGGGATAGGTATACGTCGGCTAAGTGGTCTCCATGGCTTATCAGCTGTTTCAACCATGCCACCTCTCATCCCTTCATTCATATCATCTTCGTACATTTCGTCTTGTGGCCAATAAGCATTACCGTAACCATATGTGCCTTGTGTCTCAAATAACCATCTGTTGTGATCAAACTCCCCATTTTGGTTCCTTTTCATCATACTCATATTATTATTATTTCCACGTTGATCTTTTCCCGGGGCTGGTAAAGGAAGTGCACCACTTGAAAAGTCTGGTGTATCATCGTCTAGGTCTCCGATTTTGTATTGTTCTTTGCATCCAGGGCATAGACCTGTCTCTTTTTGGGCATCCATAAAACAATCTCTACAAATCTTGAACCTAATTAATGAAAACAAACAAACAAGCATGCATTAATAATTATTAGTACGTAAAAGACACATATATCATTCATTGAATTAATAATGTTAATGTATCTAGTAATATATATATATATATATAACAATAATGTGTACCTGCATTCGCATGGCATGACGTCTTTGCCTCTCTCGTCTTTCATGACTTTACCGTCGCAAGCAGGCATGGCACAAGAAGAGCCTTTAGCACCAGCCATTTGAGGATGTGTGACATCTGAATCGATGACTTTGTCCATGAGATGTGCACGTGTGACACTGTTGAAACCACCAGTAAACAAAGAGTTGGATACGTATTGCTCTTCGGCTTTGGTGGCCATGGGTTGGTTATCAGGCGTGGGAGGAATGTGGACTGTATAATTAGAATAGTCTCCAGAAAGCTCACCGGATAATTCAATGTTATCTCGAGATAAACTCACATAACGTCCACTAGATGTTCTTCTTGCAAATTTTACTGTTTGGCCGCTGCCTGAATTATTACGGACCTTTTTTGTTGTTTGAGGAGGCGTTGACGCCATCTTTTTTAATTCTTCAAACAAATTAACAACAATATAAATATCAATGTACGTATAAGATCAATATGTAACGTAAGTTTTTACGTTCTTAATTAATGCATGGATCATTAAGACAACAACAAAAAAAAGAGAGAGAAGAAATGATCATCAGAGCGTAAAGATTGTTTAATGCTATGAATCTCTCTATTTTAGGGATAGCTTCTTTGTATCATCCACCAAACTATTTTTAGAAAGTCAAATGTTTAATTAGTTGTCTTGTGCTATTATTTATCTTTTTCTCTCGTTGTCTTACTCTATTTTGGGGGGTTTTCTGTTTCTATTTTATTTTATTTTCTAACTCATGACTCTATTGCGGAAACCAGTTCTTCACTCATCCATGACCACAAAGAAGTTGCATGAATTTTTGTTAACCTAATATATATATATATATATGGCGTTTAAAAAGAGTAGTTATTAGAGCATGTTCATCAAAGATGCTTAGGTAGAGTGTTTTTATATTTTTTTTTGTATTTGAATATTAAATTAAATCAAAACATGTATTATTAATAAGCACTATACAAAAAGGGAGCTTTTTTTTTTGTTAAACTTAATGCATTAAAATTAAACTTGTTGGTTTACATCCATCGATCTAATAACTTGCTTTGCCAAAGCATCCGCCTCTACGTTTAAAGAACGAGGGGTAAAAACAACATCAAAATGAACGAAAAACTTTGAGAGCGCCTTGATATCCTCCAAAATTCTATATAGAGATGTGGTAGAGAATGAGCCTTCTACCATCTTGACTAATTGTAAGCAATCAGACAGGATTGTGACATTTCTAAAACCTTTTTGTAGCGCACACTCCATTGCCATTCAGAGAGCTAGACCTTCTCCTATAAGAGCCGATGTCACGTACTTCTCCACCTCCCCTTTTGAGAATAAAGATACATCACCATCTTTGAAAACGCAAGCCAACCCCCCTAGATTCGAAGTTGCATTCCAAGCTGCATCCACCCAAATCTCTATCCCACCAAACTTTTTAGGTTCTCTATACCACAATTGACTTTGTGTCATGTCCTCATTTCCTTGTGCTGCACTCCACTCTCTAGCTCCCAATAGTACCTTGATTACTACATCTCGGGCCGAGAAAAACAAGTACAAAAAGGGAGCTTAAAATGCTTGATTAAGCACTTTTCATTATAGGTGCTTATTAATAATACATGTTTTTATTTAATTTAATACTCAAATACAAAAAAAATACACAAGCACTCTACATAAACACATTTGATAAACATGGTCTTAGCTAGTTTATCTATGACCTTGGAAGTATAAATCAGTTACTCAAAGTACAAGCCACACATGCGGGGATAAATCTTCTGGTATATTAATTAGTATACAAAAATCTGAATTGCTTGTGTCATGGAACATTTCTTAAGATTGGTTCCAAATGCTAGGTAGAGAGAAAGTTGGATTGTAACATACAAAGAAAGAAACACATGGATTATATAGAAAGATATATAGAGACCATCATTGAGTAAAAAAAAAGGTATATATCAAGAATTTGAAAGCATATATAAGACGAGAGGGCAACTAAAACTAATGATAAAAACCAGACATCATAATTATCCATAGTACTTAAAAAAGTCCTTAGAAATCCGACACTTAGAAAAGCAATATTAGGTTTGATCTTTAATATTATTGTGGGACCCACGGATTAATGACCTTTTTAGGCCCGATAATCATGGCCTAATGATGATGTCTTTAAGGGGAAGTATAGAGTGAAGTTAAGAGCACAATCAACGCATGATTTAAAAGAGATCTTAAAGGGTAGGTCCCACAAAAAATTAAGAATTCGTCTATATCAGTTCTGAAATAAGAGGCGAGTTTTAGCATTGTTCACGGGCCCGACACGTGGCGGCCCGCTATTGATGCACTTTTACTTTTATTTTTACTAGGGGTTGTTTTTTAATTTATTTTTATGTTGTAATTTTCATATATAGTTTTTAAAAGTCGTTTGAAAAATTATTCACATAAATTATATCCTAATTGAGGAATTTACAAAAATACATCATTTCACACATCCTTTACAAAATACACATAATTCAAGTTCTTTTTATATTTATACCATTTTCAAATTTTAAATTGTTAATCTACCCATTAAGAAATTACCCAAATTAAATAATTCATTTGGGTTCACTAATTAGTTGTTTATGGTTTAATATTAAAGAGGTTAGGATTTTGTGGATATGTTTATTTGGATTTGACTTTAGTTTTTAGGTGTAATTTTGTGAATTGATTTTGAAAAAGTGTAGTTTTGTGAAAAATAATATAAAATGTGTAGTTTTGTAATTCTCCATCCTAATTTTTTACTATGTTTTAACTAATATTTTTTTCAATTTTATTATTGGTAAAAATATTTGTGGAATTTCATTGATTAATTTTGTTACAATATCCGACTTAACTCTTGTATTTGTATGAATATCTTTGTGTGTAACTCATTCACAACAATAGAAGGAATAGCTACAATCCATACTGACTCTAGTGATTGATTAGTTCCTCGTGTACTTAAGGGGAACGTCTTTTATTCCTTTCCGAAGGAACAACTCTTTCTTTTTGTGCCGAGAACAACGCTTGCCCGGGAAAAATCACTACTCTAATATGGCAAACAAAAGTTTGGAAAACACATTTGAACTTTTTTTATAATTAGTAATGAGTTTTTGTCATGAAATTAGCTCCTATATCCCTTGTATTACCATTTCCATCATCCATTTTTGAAATTATTTACTTTGTTGTAAATTCAAACATTTTCATCAACTATATTAATTTTCGTTTATATATATTTTTTGCGTCTCACACGTTGTCTCTTGGTTTGCATTTTGTTTTTATATTTTCTCGTATTTATATTACAATTTTTCTTCATTATTATCACTAAACACCTCTCATATCATTTTACTAAAACTTTAATTAAACAACCGTTCCACCAAATTGGTCAAGGTTTGAATTCCAGTTTATTTTCGTCAAACACATCCCATTGTTTAAACTATAACATAATGTTCGGTACTTAATTTGTATTTTAGAATAACTAAATGTAGTATACATAATCAATATATTTGTTAGTCATGTTTGACTTTCGTGAATCTCTGTCACTATTAGAACAAACAGAAAATATGGCCTCATATACATATGAAGCTTCATAAATCCTTTTTAAATCAATAAACAATATTTATCTTGTGAGACGTTACCTTCTTAATACATAGACAACACCATACCTTTGTCCTCTTCTTATCCTTTATAAGTGTGATTCCCAATCTGCAAACTATGCTCTAGCATGGAGTCAAAGACAAACATCATTGATATTTGATAATACTCAAACATCCAAGGTATGTAGGAAAAATTATTACACTTGTAGGTGCATTACACCGTTATTGCCAAAAATTCAAAGAAAAGTACCCTATAAGGGACTGAGATAAATGATTATGGATCAAAGACATGAGCTTCTCAAGAGTTGTAACGAAGGTAGGTTTTACGGAAAGTATACTCACTCTCTTAGCTTTTCCAGCACTTGCTACCTTCTGGTGGGCACTACACACGAACTATAACATGATACGAAAATAAAGTCGGTTATATTGACCCGCCTACACGTAAAAAGCAAAAAAAATTAAACATCTTCAGTCTTCTTTCCACTCCAGCAGCAGCCATCTTGTCGTCATAAGTAAGTGGATCTTTGTTCTTATTTAAACCAAATGTATCATCATGTATTCAAAAAAGAGAATGAACTATTTAGGAACAATTTAGAGAGCCAGTAAAATATATATATATATATATATATATATATATATGATGGCATACAAATGACATAAGATCTATTACCATGAAATCTATTTAAATCTATATACATCGGGTTATAAAACTACCTAGAAATAGTTTAAAGAACCAACCATTGTCATGAAACCTATAGTCATTCCCTGTCAACTTGATGATAGTTCTGTAGAGATGAAAAATATTCACATTCAAATGCAGACTCTAAAATTAACAAATGAGCTAGAAGTTTTGGGTATGAAGGATTACGGTAAGATAAAGAAATTACCACTTCCCTGGCCATGAGACCGGTTTTGATGGCAAGAGCACGATGAGTATATTGAGTACTACTCAAGTTTCAATCATCGGATCGACGCCATCACTTCTCTCTTCATGTTAACTCGAAAATGGTGTCCATTTTTCTTGACATTGAAGCGGCTCGTTTCGTTGTGGCGGTTCCATGCATTCCTCTTATTCGATTCGAGGAGTTTATCTCTCTTCTTCAAGTTTCGGAATTCGGTGTGCAAATTGATAATCTGATAGATTGGACTGTGAAAAATCGATTTGGAAACTGATTTAGAAGTGCTACAAAATCGATTGTTGAGTTGATTGGATTTTATAACAGAAAGAAATAACTTTGAGAGTTTAAACGTCAAAAACCTAAATGATGATTTAATTTTGTGTTTATGTAATAGAAGGAGTTGAGTCGTTTATTTAAAAAAGGAGGAGACCAAACGTTGAAGACTACAATCTCTATTTTTTCTTAAGATGACCCACGTGGCACATTTCTAGAGTATTTAGGATTGCTGATGTGAACACTCCCATGAGTCCCAAACTCCTTCTATTATTAGTATAGATTTATTTTTTTAATCAGTAAAATAAGAAAAAAACATGCATATGAGACTGTGCATTTCTCCTCTACCGTTCAATATGGTCTAATTAGGTATGTTTTTTAGGATGATGTGCGTATTGATCATCCTTGTAATCCCAACGTAGACATGATTGGTTCTAGTAGTGTAGTACTACTCTCCCTCCTTTCTCTTCGGTTTATGGTTTCCTTTTTTTTTCCTTTTTTTTTCCTTTTTTTTCCTTTTTTTTTCCTTTTTTTTTCCTTTTTTTTTCCTTTTTTTTTCTTTTTTTTTTCCTTTTTTTTTCCTTTTTCACCCTTTCCTTTTTCTGTTATTCACCAAAATGCCATTCATTTGTTCAGATAACCACCGTGAGTGAGTAGCCCTCGATTTAGTCTGCTCTCTCTCTCTCTGTCTCCCAATGAATCTTGTTGTTGTTCTTCTTCTTCTTCTTCATCTTTGCCTCTTTTCCGCTGCCGCCTACGAAGATGATGCGATTGTGTCAAGATTTCAGGATTATCTACGAATCAACACTGTTCAACCAAACCCTGATTACTACAAAGCCGTTGACTTTATAAGCTCTGAGGCTAAATCCCTCTCTCTCGAATCTCAGACCATCGAGCTCGTTAAGGGTAAGCCTCTTCTCCTCCTCAAATGGGTTGGCTCCGACACAACCCTACCTGCTCTTCTGCTCAATTCACACACAGATGTCGTCCCCTTTGAGGAATCCAAGTGGACACATCATCCCCTCCAAGCTCACATCGACCACAATGACGATATTTATGCAAGAGGCTCACAGGACATGAAGTGCGTTGGTATGCAGTATCTCGAGGCTATACGCAAGCTCCAATCTTCTGGCTTTCACCCTATCCGATCTGTCTATCTCTCCTTCGTCCCTGATGAAGAGATCGGTGGTCACGACGGCGTCGAGAAGTTCGTTGAATCTAAGCTCTTCAATAGCTTAGACATCGCACTTGTGCTTGACGAAGGTAAAATTTGCAACCTTTCTGTTGGAATTGATTTGATTGTAAAGCAAAAAGAAACGTTCTTTTTTTTTGTTGGGTCAGGTCTGCCTTCGCCTAGTGAGAGTTACAGAGTGTTTTATGGAGAGAGGAGTCCATGGTGGCTGGTGATAAAGGCTAAAGGAGCACCTGGCCACGGTGCCAAGCTTTATGATAACTCTGCAATGGAGAATCTTCTCAAAAGCATTGAGACTATTCGGAGATTCAGAGCTTCCCAATTTGATCTCCTCAAAGCTGGTGGTATTGGTGAAGGAGATGTCGTCTCCGTTAACATGGCTTTCCTCAAGGCTGGCACACCTTCTCCAACTGTATCTATCTATCTATCTATCTTCTTCTTCTTCTCTCCATTTTTGATTAATTGGTTTATGCTAAAGTTGTTGTCTTTTATTGACTGCGTTGTCTAACATTATGCCTCTCTATATCATCTCAAAAGGGTTTTGTGATGAATCTGCAACCATCTGAGGCAGAAGCTGGTTTTGATATTCGTGTCCCACCCAATGTTGATGCTCAAGCACTTGAAAGACGGTTAGTGGAGGAATGGGCACCCGCTGCTCGCAACATGTCCTTTGAGGTAGTATCTTAGCCACTACTCATTGTTAGTGTAGGGATGTTATCTCTTTCTATTGTTCTAATGAAGATGTTAGCTGGGGCAGTTCAAGCAGAAGCTTTCGGGAAAGCCGCTAATTACAGCAGCAGATGATTCAAACCCATGGTGGAAGATCTTGGAAAATGCTGTAAAGGAAGCGGGAGGCAGGACTAGTAAGCCTGAGATATTCCCAGCATCAACAGATGCTCGCTACTTCAGGAAGGCGGGGTTGCCAGCGTTTGGGTTCTCACCTATAGCAAACACCCCTAGTTTGCTTCATGACCACAATGAGGTAGAAAGGATAGTGTATGGTTGATGTGGGCATTGTCATGTTTTTCTAACTGCGTGTGGTTTTGTTGCAGTATTTGGGTAAAGGAGAGTACTTGAAGGGGATTGATGTGTATGTTTCAATCATAAAGGCTTATGGATCATATGAAAGCAAGAGTGGCTCACGAGATGAGTTATAATTAAGGGTCTTTAATCCATTGATTCCAGCATACAAAGATGTGTACAATCAAACTAATAAGATATGAATAATGAACCCATCATCATCATGCCATGCTGTGGTAAATCAGACAAAACAGCATCACAATTGCTCTTGCTTTTTCTTTTTTCTTTTTGTTGTTACAAAGATTTTCCATTTAAAGCATAAAGGGGCCCGCCAAAAAGGCACATTTTGTGAATAGCCCATTGTAGTATTGAGAAACTAAAAGCTAGCCCAAATGATAACAAACTGGGCCCATTGTTATTAATGATATTTAAAAAGATACAATGATGATATGTTTGTGATATGAATCTGTGCGGCAATCCAATGTTGTTGTTGTTGTTATCATCGTCACACGGAAGCAGATCCCTTATATGGCGGAACCGTACAGCAGCTACACATCCGCCTTCGTTGAAAGCTTCCTTCTTTCCCTTTTGTGGATTTACTCACAGAACCACAATTTCCCCTCTTTCTTGTTCCGCTTCGGAGATTATTGCCATGGCACAGAGCCATCCTCCCCCTGAATTCAATCGTAAGCTCTCTCTCTATAGATTCCTACATTGATATCAAAACAAGGGTTCTTGTTTTTAACTGTGTATCACTGTCTGTAGTGTGGTCGGAGTTCGCACAAAATGTGTCTGGTGAATGGGACGGCTTTGGAGCAGATTTTACAAAGGAAGGGCAGCCTCTGGAACTGCCTGAATTAGTTGTTCCAGATGCTTATAGAGAATGGGAAGTTAAAGTCTTCGATTGGCAAACACAGTGCCCCACTCTTGCCAAGCCTGACTCACTCTCTTTTCTTTACAAATCCATCAAACTCCTCCCCACCGTTGGATGCGAAGCGGATGCTGCCACCCGTTACACCATCGACCAGAGGAGCATCGTCCCTACCAATTTTTCTGCATTAGCTTTTTCTTATTCTGTCACTGGATCATATGTTGCTGTTTGGCCACTCGGAGACAACCTGCTGGAGTTGGAGCATTGTCTTGTCAATCCAAACGACAAGGAGTCTCGTGTTAGGATTTTCCAGGTTGTCCGTTTTGCAGAGACCGAGATGTCGCTGCAGAGTGTCAAAGTTTTCTGTGAGCTGTGGTACGGTCCGTTCAGAGATGGTGATCAACTTGGAGGCTGTGCCATCCGTAGCGCTGGGTTTGCTACTACACCTACCACATCAGCTTCAGCGGTAGCCGGTTCTTGGAGAGTTTTACTTTCTACCACCAGCTTTCATACCTCTGATTCCGTGAGTTGCTGCCTGACTTGTTTGCTTATATAAATTCAAGATTCTAACGTGTTTTGCTCTGTGAGAGTGTTCAGGGTCGCATACAACAATTTACTGGCGAGAAGGTGATTGATATTGTGCGAGAAGAAAATAATCTTTTGTTGCTTCCGAAAGAGCTGTGGTGCTCACTCGAAGAAAGCAAAGACGGAGAAAAAGTATTTTCAGTAGGATGGTCATTTGAACCAGGCCATGCTATCACATCCAGCTGTGTATTCTCTAGCAACTCTAAGCTAAAGGTATAACAATGATCATCTCTGTTGATTACTATTCCCTGTGGTCATTATTATATCTCTTTTACTTCGCGCAGGAGGTAACAATGGGAAGAGAGACTACTCGTTCCGATGTATAGTCATTATTTAGATCTCCACAGTAATCATTTTTATGATTTTCTTTATACAATGTGTGAAAATAAGTCAAACTACAATAATCTCATATACGATGTTGGTTCAGTTTATCTGTTAATACATATAAGTACATTTTAGAGTGCAGAGTCTTTATTGATTCACTCTTTACTGGGAAAGGTCCAGACTATCTAAACCAGATTTTGCCAATCTTTGTAGCTTTTTGCATCTCGTGTAGACTGTCAGTTTGGGAAAGAATTTGATGGAATTTACTCATAAGATTACAAGAATCTGGGCGGCCTTACCTATACATAACCGTGAGATTTCTTTGATAGCTATTAAGAAATGACATTGTTCCTGAGGCTCATGTTTATGCTTTTTCTCATTGTTCTTCCAGCAATGCCCTTCTGCATCATCGCTACAAACTCTCCGTAATCAATCCTTCCATCCTGAAACAAGAAGAAGAAAATGAGCATGTAGTCTCCAAGCCAGAGGATATGAATGTATAAGTGAAGGTATCTCACATTATCTTGGTCGACTTCCTTGATCACATCTTCTAGAAATAAATCACACATCCCCTGTTCAAGACATGCTTGCTGTAGTTCGTCGATTGTGATGTAACCGCTCCCATCTTTGTCAAAGTACCTAAAGGCTGACAGTAGATGTTCCTCACGCTCTAATTTGTTCATATGGATTGTTGCAGCAATAAATTCACCGTAATCTATGGTCCCACTCTTGTCAATATCTGCCTGGTAAATGAGAGCCACTCTTAGGCTCATGATTGACATACTGACTTCAAGCAGATACAAAACTCATATCAGATCAGATCAGAGTGCTTACAGCCTCCATAAGGTCGCGGATTTCAGTATCTTTGAGGGTAGAACCATATCTTCGTAACCCAGCTTTCAGCTCGTCAAATGTGATTGCTCCACTGTTATCTGTGTCCATTGCTTTGAACATTTCCTTCAGTCCAGCAATTTCTTCTTCAGAGAGACTCTCAGCTATTACCTGAATAACAGCAGAAGATGTTTACCGGATACTAATCTTAAATAAACAGAAAATCTTGCTTCCGCATGCTTACCCGTAAAGCCATCTGCTTTAGTTTATTCATTGCAGAGAACTGCTTAAGACGAGAAAGCACAGCAGGATCTAGTGCTCTGTCTGGTGCAACTCCATTTTCACAGATCCATGGATGGCCTACAAAATTCAAAGTAAGAATGTAGATACATATATTCAGTACCTGCAACAAGACTGGTTAGACTTACGCAATACTTGATGAGCTGTGAGTCGTTCAGAGGGCCGGGAACATAGCATGCCACGGATTAAATCTTTTGCAGAGTCAGATATAAGGGGCCACGGGTCAGAGTCAAAGTCGATATGTCCCTTCAGCACTGCATCAAATATCCCTTGCTGTGTTTCTGAAGTTGAGCAAAGCAAATATATAAGAACGGTTTATCTTGGAAGCCTTATCATAGTTTATTTTGGGTGCATACCTGCCCAAAATGGAGGGACTCCGCTCACCAATATGTACAATATGACCCCTGCTGTCCACACATCAGCTTCTGGTCCGTAGTGCTTAAGCAGAACCTCAGGAGCCACATAATACGGACTCCCAACCACATCCTCAAATATTTGACCTGAGAATTGCAGATGATGTAGGTGAGCTTAAGAAAGTTCGAAATTCTATGGCTTAAAGATGTTGCAAAAGATGTTTTCACCTGGTTTAAAGAACACCGAAAGCCCAAAATCAATAGCTTTGAGAGAGAAGTCATCGTCCTTATTAACCAACAAGAAATTCTCGGGCTTTAGATCTCTATGCATGACGCCAAGTGAATGGCAAGCCTCAACAACACCAACAATGATCTTTATCAGGTCAGCGGCTTTTCTCTCGCTGTAATGCCCTCTCTGAATAATTCTATCAAAAAGTTCCCCACCTGAGCAGAGCTCCATCACTATGTGAACATACAAGGGATCCTCGTAAGCGCCTTTAATGGTGACAATATTCTTGTAACCAGCCAGATGGTGCATGATCTGAATTTCCCTGCGCACGTCTTCCACATCTTCCTTTGAAATCAACTTTCGTTTTGTTATAGACTTGCACGCATATTCACGCCCTGTTGAGATCTCTTTGCACGTGTAAGTTGTCCCAAACTGCCCTTGGCCTAGTTTGTGTCCCAATGAGTAGAGATCTCTGATGTTTGGGGTCTTTTGACCAAGAACAAAGCAGGCTTGGTTCCCGCTGTTGTGCTTCATTGTGGCTTCTTTACGGGGGACTCTTTTGCCAATTCTTCTCCTGAAACAAAAGCAATTGAATCAGAAGAATGATTTGGCTTGTAAGTGCATTGAGATAGATCATAATCCAATACCTTGCTAACTTTGTTAACCTACCCTTCAAGACCAATTTGTCACCAGAAGTAAACAGAGCACATCCCGTAGCATTATCTGAAACATCAAAAGAAGAGATACAATTTTTGCATAAAGGCAACACGTTTCTAAAGATCTACACTCAATAATCTCCAGAGCAAAAGCACATTGGTATAGAGAGATAGGGAGGGGCATAAAATACAAAGAATAAGAGGAAGAGATGGCTGAGTAATTACCAGGCAAAGATGATAGGGTGCAAGAAATGCAGTCAGATTCGTTGCAGGTCTAATGTTAAAAAGTTATGTTCTTTGTTGAATATGGTTATGAAATATGCTCCCCCAACGACTCCACATCCTGTCTAAAAATAACGGAAGAGGAGATCTTTGATTAATTAATAGGCATTAAAAGATCTATAAAATAGTTTCTTTTATTAGAATATGCTAAAAAATGCAGTTGACTCTGCTGCATCCACATGGCTCCTTTTCTAGGATGCCTGCTTTCTCAAATTTAGTTTGGTTGTGTGTAATGTGTATCACATGAGGAGTGATACATACAAATTAGATAGAATAAAGGAAACTATAGCCAGGAACAAGAAAACAACAACATGGCCGTAACATGAATCATTTAGTCCATGTAGATGGTTTATGAGATGATGTACACTACTAGCAACATAGAAAGCCAAGGGAAGTGGGAACAAGAAATACTGCATAGAGTGATTTGCATTCGTTTAAGATACCCACAAGACAACTGCAATTTGTTCCTTTAAAAAGGGCTCTTATAACTTTTAAAACCTATGAAACCAGAGGATTCTATGAGCTCATCCATGAACAATACAGCCAAAAATGCAAACAGCAGCGCTAAGGAGGCTGCCTACGGTTGGAATATCTGCATTGAAACCCTGTTAGCAGAGAACTGTAAGTAATAGTTAGGGCTGCAAAAGATCCACATGGTTAAAGAAGTACATGTTTTGCATCAGAAATTTCGAATTCCAAGCTGCACTACAGAATCCTGCCCAACCAGGAATACACGTCTTGTTGTCTGGACTCGGAACACCACTACTCCTTTATATGCTGCTCGTGGCACACCATCCTACACAATAAAAGGGGGGCACACCTTTTGGATCTACAATCACTGAAGATTATAGTTAAAAGCATCTCAAATTTACCTTCCATTCTTCAAATATACCAAACTCCCCTGCAACGCGTTCAAACTCTGCTTGGTCTTTATAACGGATGCGAACATCACCCTTTATGTTTTGAGCCTTCAAGACAAGGTCAGAACCTTGAATTGGTCGTGCTTGTCTCACTAAGCCAGAAAAGTACCTGGTATAGTTTCCCTTTGTAGACACAGAACAAATTAAGAAAGTATATGTATCAACTCAAACAGGTTAAAAGGGAAACAAAAGATATGGTCTCCAGAGTTGCTGTAGGTATTACCTCTGTCAGGTATCCCAGGTCCATCGCTTTCCAGTCAACCTTTATGAATGAAATAGGAAACCTGTGAAAAGCAGTGATGCTTAACAAAAAGGGTAAAGAACACAGTGACGCTTACCTTCACATCATTTAGCTTTATAGGTTCCAGATACTGGCTGAAAAACTGTCCTAAACTAGACCCCTGCATAATGAAATTGACAAGCTTACATGAATAAGGGGGAAACACAAAATACACTATCTGCTTTTGGCTCTCTACGTCAATGTCTTGACTGCAATGATATTTTCACATGTAGTAACAGACTTGTACAACTATGACAATGGAAACTTATGATATAGTATAATCCAGTACTGACATGTTCACCAAAATTGTATGTTCTGCAAACTTCTGGTCTAACAAATTGGCGGCCTTTATGGTTTTCCTTCAATCTCAGCCAATCATCCCAGTAAGTGGAAACTTGTTAAGGAAAATCTTAGATACGTGAAACTATTGACATCGAGATTGAAAAAACATATATAAGGATATGCCTTTGGCCACTTTGGTGATAGCTCATCCCAAGTCGATCTCTTCAGCATCCACCCAAGGCCAGGAAAAAAATCTGACCGGTAAAGTGCATCTGCAGATTATTTTAGCTAGCATGAGCAGGACGTAACAAGGCATTGAACGAACATGTAGAGAGGAAATGGGATAAGCAAAGAGAAGAAGAATCTTACAGGGATCATGCACAAACTGTTTCTGCCCATTATCATTCCATGATGAAGCAGCCATAATGGTTCTAACACATGTTTGCACCCAGAAAAGAATTAGATACAGTACAAAAAATTGTACACTCTGTGAAAACTTAAATGCCTAGCTTCAGTAGATAACATACTTATCCCTATCCATTAGACTAGCTGCAGCCTCAAAGTAATCGAAGAAGTCTGGAGCAATTTCCATATCATCTGTTAAAGAGACACAAATCCCCTTAAGCAATAATGCGCACACACTTACAACGGCAAGAATAATGAGGGTAAAAGCTTAAAAAGTGCCACCTTCTAGTATAATCACTTGGCTAAATTTATGTTTGTAAAATAATTGGTCCAATGCCCATTTGTAGTGACCTGTATGAAAAATGTTTCAGTCAGTCAAGGAGCTGGAGGGACGAAAAGAAAGGAGAAATCAAGTCATTACGTGCAATCTTGTAGTATGCAATCAGTTCGCCAGGTCTTTCAGTGACCACTGGTTCATAATCCAAGTGCTAAAAGAGAAAAAAGCATCTTTATCTCACTTATCTACATGATCAAATTAATTGAACTGTAAGGAGAAACAACCACGATAGATTTAGATGTACCTGCATATACGTTAGTTGGTTGTAGCTCAATGCTTTGCTCTTAACGGCTTGATCAGATCCATCCTGTCAGAAAAGTTGTTGTTCGTTAAGGGAGTGGTTAGTCATAGTGCTTTGAATATAAAACTGTGCAAGAAGAGGCCATCACCCATGCCATTCCCCCCAAGACAGCAAGCTTTTGCTCATTACCTGAGATATAAATAGAGGATATTTTGAAGCAACAGGACGTTGATATCTGTAGAGAAGAATTAGTCGTTAGAACGTTCAATTAATATTTCCTACAAAAAATTAAAACCAGGTAAGTATCTCACTTCAAGACTGATTTTACTGTCCTTTCAAGATAGTCTGCACGACTGCATGCCATAATCACAACAGCGGCTAGAGGCATCTGCTAAATCCAACAAGAAACAGGTTGTAGCAAGTGATATCATTGCAGAAAATACAAACATGTAGAAAAGAAACTTCTTATCCAGACCTGTCCACCTTCAATGCGTTTGGCTATATCTTTTCCTGAGAGAATAAAATAGGCATTGTTACCAAAATTCTTAAGAAGAAAGCAACAAAATTAGTTTTATAGTTGACTGAAACAACTTTCAAACGTCTGGATAAGATCCTTTAGCTGCACAAGTTCTTGATCCTGTCGGTTCTTCATATCTGCAAACATAAACCGTGAAGAAAGAAATGTAGAAGACTTGTATGTAATACATGTTAAAGAATCATTGTCGGAATCCGGAAAAGAAGAAGGGGGATATAAAAAATAGAGACCTTCGAGAGCCAAAATGCGTGATTGTTTAAGGCTAACTTCATCAATCAGTGCTCGCATTTGACTAGTGCAATGGTTCTCTGATTCGATCTGCAGATACAAAAAAAAATAATTATCCATTGATCTTTATCACATACTAGAGAAGAAACACTCCATTGATATCTTGTTATATTATTCTTGTTAGAAAAAGTAAGTAACTAATGGGGATAGTAAAGCAGGACAAAAGAGCATTAGATGGAAATCCAAAGCTGAGAAAGAGGATTGCTTCCCACTTATAAGTTAGAAAAGAGAATCGCATGTAGTGGCTATAATGGCAGCTGAAAGTGGAGCTAGTAGCAACAAAGCAATAGATAAAAGAAGAACTTACAGCGGAACCAAGGCGATCTGCATACTGAGATTGCGTCTGGAAAAGCCTCATCTATAACAAATATAAGCCAAAAACCTTTACTTTTGAGAAGAGACAGAGAGAGAGAGAGACAAGGGTAGAGGAAAGAAAGAAAGAGAATGACCTGTATGTATATGAACATTAAAGCTGCCGGAATCAGAAGCAATCTCAAGTCACATGAGATCCTCGCCATGTCTGAGAGAGAGAGAGAGAGAATCAAAGCATAACCCTTTTTCTTCGAATCAAATCAATTGATATGAATGCTGATGCGGATCTGGCCCTGAAGAAGAAGGCGGTCGCCGCCGGGAGCTAGCTTTACTTGTTTGTTACTTGCAACAAAAACGGCGTCTCGTTTCGGGTTAAAAAAGAAGAAACGGTGTCGTTTATGAGATGGTGTCTCTCTCTCTCTCTCTTTGACCCTTCTAATAGAGAGAGAGAGAAGCGACCTGTAGACAAATCAGAATACGCGCAATTATCTTTCTACTCTGTCTTCTTCTGTCATCCTTCTCCCATATTTGATATCTTCGTTCATTTCAGATTCATCCCCCTGAGAAAGGAGAAAGCTTTCTGCTTCGATTAATCAGATGGGTTTTGAGAACGAAGCTGGATCATCTTCCTCTTATACCCTTAAGATACCATCACCACCACCACCTGCTAGAGAGGACACGCCTCTTCTCGGTAAGGGACCTCCTCTTTCAAGCCAATTCAAAACCTTTGCCAACGTCTTCATTGCTGTGGTTGGTGCTGGGGTTCTAGGTCTTCCTTACGCCTTCAAGCGTACAGGTTGGCTCATGGGTGTCCTCCTTCTCGTCTCCGTTTCCGTTTTGACCCATCACTGTATGATGCTTCTCGTTCATACCCGTCGCAAGCTCGATTCTTTGAACGGCGGTTTCTCAAAGATCGGATCTTTTGGTGACCTTGGATTCGTCGTCTGCGGATCTCTCGGCAGGTTCATCGTTGACTTGTTTATAATCTTGTCTCAAGCTGGTTTTTGTGTCGGTTACCTAATCTTCATAGGCACTACTTTAGCTAATCTCTTTAACCCTGATTCGCCCACTAGTCTCAACCATCAGATCACAAGGCTGGGCTCTGAGTTTTTGGGGGTTTCCTCTAAGAGTCTCTACATATGGGGATGCTTTCCTTTTCAGCTTGGTTTGAATTCTATCAAGACTCTCACTCACTTGGCTCCTCTCAGCATCTTCGCTGACGTTGTTGATCTCGGGGCTATGGCTGTGGTGATTGTAGAGGATTCTATGATTATATTGAAGCAAAGGCCTGATGTTGTTGCCTTTGGTGGTATGTCACTCTTCTTCTATGGGATGGGTGTGGCCGTTTATTCCTTTGAAGGCGTTGGAATGGTCCTGCCTCTTGAGTCGGAGATGAAGGACAAGGACAAGTTTGGCAAAGTGTTGGCACTCGGCATGGGATTCATCTCTTCCATATACATAGCATTTGGTTTATTAGGTTACTTGGCATTTGGTGAAGACACCATGGACATTATCACCGCAAACTTGGGGGCGGGGCTTGTCAGCACTATAGTTCAGCTTGGGCTATGCGTTAACCTCTTCTTCACCTTCCCTTTGATGATGAACCCGGTGTTTGAGATAGTAGAGAGACGGTTCTCGGGAGGTGTGTACTCTGCGTGGCTGAGATGGCTGCTAGTCCTGGCAGTGACGCTGGTGGCTCTGTTTGTGCCGAATTTCACAGATTTTTTGTCATTGGTAGGAAGCAGCACATGCTGTGTGTTGGGGTTTGTGTTGCCAGCATTGTTTCATTTGCTGGTGTTCAAGGAAGAGATGGGGTGGAAGCAATGGAGTATGGACACAGCGATAGTGGGACTGGGTGTGATACTTGCTGTGTCGGGAACGTGGAGTTCACTGAGAGAAATCTTTGCGGTCAAAGTGTGAAGGACCTAGATAATGTTGGTGTTTGAGAGAAAGTATATGAATTGTTGTGATAGTATTTGTATGTTGATTTGTTGGAAGAACAAAAAGGCATGATGAGCCTGTGTTATTGTTGTTGTGTGTGTGATTATACATATGAAAGTCAAGATAAATGGGTTTGGTTATGTATTACAAAGTAGTGTAGTGTCTTTCTTTCCATGAATCCATTATCACCAAGATATTCATATATCTCTATTCTATTCAGAAATGAAGAAACCATCTATTCAGCAAAGATTTAATAAAGGTTGTGTTTTTATGTATTCTACTTACTTGGGGTGGTTTTTCTTACATAAACAGGAAACGGCAGCACGTTCACATACAGGGCCCATGAAGTATTCTTCCCTAACAAGGCGTGTGTGTATTCTCTCCGTTTTGTTGAAAGTAACAAACAGGTAAAGCTTTCTTCTTCGGGATCCGCGCATGAATCATCATCAATCGCAAGGGGATATGCTTTGATTTCTCTTCTATCTATCTATCTATCTGCGACATGGAGAGGATCTCATGTGACTTGAGATTGCTTCTCATTTCTGCAGCTTTGATGTTAATCTACATCGAAGAGGTATCTTCTTCCTCTGTTTCTCCTTCGGTGCTCTACGATACAGATCTCAAAGTAAGCAAGGCTACAACTTACTACATCCCCTCTTATTTCTATTATTAAATACAATATTTCTTGTTTTGGATTTCTACTTAACTTACTTGTAAACAAAATTGTTGTAATCTCAGGATGTGAACATAGTTGCTACATACAGTGATCATTACGGCAATATACGCCTTGGTAGTGTCAAATTGGGTCATCTTTCTTCTTCTTGGGTTTTGGATAATCCCAACAAACCAGGTTCCCAGGTAACCCCCAAACTTTTTATTATCCCTGTTTAGAAGGTTTTGGTATTATAACATAACCATAGATACCCCCATGGTTTATTAATAAATCTCATCAACTTACTTTGTTTGTTCTAATCATGTGTTGTGATATGCTTATAAGATTCCTCGCCCGCTCAACTTTGGAACTTCTCTTTCTGTATCCTTGCTTCATATGTCTATACTCTTTGGTTGCTGACTTGTTTTTTCTTATGGAATTAGCTACTGGTACCGCGTGATCCATTTCAAAATGGTACTAAAATGGATGAGAGTGAAAGTTATTCTACAACTAATCAGTCTAGTGAGAGCCAGACTCAGTTTCCACCTGTGGAATTTACAAGCCCAGCTAAACTCAAGCGTCAGGTAATCTGTTATATACCCTTTTGTTTTAAATCTCTCTATGTGTTGGTTATATATTTCGATAGGATAGTCACGACAACTGTATACCCTCCCTTTCAGATACTACGGCAGGAAAGGAGAGCTCAACGAACTCTGGATCTGACTCAACAAGATAAAAAAACTGATGACCAGATGCAAGAAGCAGCCATTGACAAGTCAATGAGCTTTGAAAACTCAGTCGTTGGGAAATACAGTATATGGAGGAGAGACTATGAGAGCCCAAACGCCGATGCTATCTTGAAGCTTATGAGAGACCAGATCATTATGGCAAAAGCATATGCAAATATTGCCAAATCTAAAAATGCAACCAAACTTTATGTTTTCTTGATGCAACAATGTGGAGAAAATCAACGTGTTATAGGAAAAGCAACCGCTGATGCTGACCTTCCTTCAAGGTATCTTTTAACATTCCTCTTTTCATTATGACTTAGTCAAACAGCAATCTTTGTTGAACTTCTTTTCATTGGTAGCGCACTTGATCAAGCAAAATCCATGGGCCATGCTCTCTCTCTTGCGAAAGACGAGTTATATGACTGCCATGAACTTGCAAAAAAGTTCAGGGCCATGCTCCAATCCACTGAACGCAATGTAGATGGGCTGAAGAAAAAGGGCACCTTCTTGATTCAACTGGCCGCCAAAACATTTCCCAAGCCGTTGCATTGCCTGAGTCTGCAGCTATCGGCGGACTATTTTCTTCTTGGTTTCAACAAAGAGGATGCAGTAAGAAAGGATGACAAACGAGTAAAATTTGAAGATCCTGCCCTCTATCACTATGCGATCTTTTCAGATAACGTTCTGGCAACCTCAGTTGTGGTGAACTCGACTGTCCTGAATGCAAAAGAACCGCACAAGCATGTGTTCCATGTAGTAACTGACAAGTTGAATTTTGCAGCAATGAAGATGTGGTTTCGCATCAATGCTCCTGCTGATGCGACAATTCAAGTTGAGAACATTAACGATTTTAAGTGGCTCAACTCCTCTTACTGCTCTGTTCTACGTCAGCTTGAATCCGCAAGGCTGAAAGAATACTATTTCAAAGCAAACCATCCTTCATCTATCTCAGCCGGCGCAGACAATCTAAAGTACCGAAACCCAAAATATCTATCGATGTTGAATCATCTGAGATTCTACCTTCCAGAGGTATACCCGAAGCTGGACAAGATACTGTTTCTTGACGATGACATAGTGGTGCAGAAAGACCTGTCACCTCTATGGGAAGTAGACATGAAAGGAAAAGTGAATGGTGCGGTGGAGACTTGCAAGGAGAGCTTCCACAGGTTTGACAAGTACCTAAACTTCTCTAACCCGAAGATATCAGAGAATTTTGACGCGGGGGCGTGCGGGTGGGCATTTGGGATGAATATGTTTGACCTGAAAGAGTGGAGGAAACGGAACATCACAGGGATATATCACTACTGGCAAGACTTGGTAAGCCATTTTGAGTTTAAAATTGGATATTTTAGCTGGATGTAATAGATGAATCTATATAACAATATATATGTGTGTTTTGTGTTGGGGGGGGGGGAGCAGAATGAGGATAGGACACTGTGGAAGCTGGGATCGTTGCCACCGGGGCTGATAACATTTTACAACCTGACATATGCGATGGAGAGGAGCTGGCATGTGTTGGGGCTTGGTTACGACCCAGCGCTAAACCAAACGGCAATAGAGAATGCAGGGGTAGTGCACTACAATGGGAACTACAAGCCATGGCTGGGATTGGCGTTGGGTAAGTACAAAGGGTACTGGTCCAAGTACGTGGAGTACGATAACCCATATCTACGTCGCTGTGACATCAATGAATGAATAAAAGAGAGCAGTAGATAGAAGTTAGTATAATAAGGGAGGGAGGGGGAATCAACACTAGTAGTATAATGATCTCTTGTGTGTTGCATCTTTTTCAGAACTTGAATTTTAAAAAAAAAGGAAATCATCTTACAAGCAAGGACCAGAATCAGATATACGTATTTTGGTAACATTATCCCATAGACTCAGATAAATGGGCTTTAAATAGGCCCACTATAAGTTAAGGCCTGAGATAAATGGGCTTTTGAAATAGGCCCAATAGAGGTGTGAGTGTCCCTTCCAAATCTGAAGTGCGATCCCTATCGTCTTTCTTATTGGGATACGGCAAAGAAGAAGAAGAAGATACGGTGACGCGAATCGTAACGGGAAGAGGCTGTTAAGTAGCGGAGAAGAGTAATTCGAGAATGGAAGCGGAGAAGATTGGCGTTGAGCAACGGATAACCACTCCGCCGCACGATTCACGAAGCATCGTTGAGAAGAAGATTCAACAAACGGAATCTCCTCCTGTTGTGAATCCGTCGAGTAATAGGCTTGTGTATGTACGAAGAAGAGTCGATGTTGACAATGGCACAGTTAAGACCAAGGAGCCAACAACAACAACAACAACAAGTATAGCTCCTTCTTCTCCTTTGAGCAATGAAAGATTGTTAGAGTGGGAAGAGAGATACCATAATCTTCAAATGCTTCTCAATAAGCTTAATGACTCCTCTCATCATCATCACTCTCAGAGTATTATGCTTATTCACCCCTTTTTACCTTTACTTAGGACTTTTATCATATCTTACTCTAATTTCCAATTCCTATGTTTCTATGTATACTATTAGTGCTTTGGTCACTTTCCTCCGAGGAGCTTAGCAAGCATGCTGTTGCATTGGAAAAGAGGTCTATCCAATTCTCTCTCGAGGAAGGTACTTATTAGTCTTTTACTACACTTATTTAGTAATTATACCAATTCACAATATATGATTTATCTACTCATAACTATATAGACTGTAGTCTCTGCCTTATTCAAATTTTGATTAACCAGCATTCGTGGTTATAGGATTACTTACTTCTTTGGTACACATTTGTGGTGCACATTAGGACACTTTAGTTTTCTCTATTGTTTGTTTTAACCAGAACCCCTTGCAAGTAGAACCCTGTCATTGTCGGGCTTGTAAATAATGTGTTGGATCCTTTTCATGGTGCAGCAAGGGAGATGCAGCGTGTAGCTGCTTTAAACGTCCTGGGAAAGTCTGTCAATAGCCTAAAACCGACACCTAATGATGGACAATAATAGTACACAAACAAACAAAAATGTGTAAGTTGTTTTTATAGATCCACTAACTTGGTTATATTATGATCTTGCAATAGCTTTCCTAATAACTTATACATGCCCTCCTAGTCAAAAAAAACTTAAAACTTTAGACTGTCTTGAATCCCATTATGTACTAGTGATCAGTGTAGTGTTGGGATTTGTTTTCAGAAGCGAAGAAAGTAGAAAGGTGAACATTTACAGAAGAGTGGGTTGTTGGTGATGGAATGAGAAGGAGATTGTGTTTGACAAGGTTAGTCTTAATCTCGCTTATCATGTTCATTAAAAAGATAACATTATCATATATTATGTGAATGTTTATATATTAGAGTAATAAAATGTTGGAGAGATGCTCTCCCACGAGTTAGGGGGACTTTGAAAAATAGATTAGGATTATATCGGTTTCTCAAAGGTGTTGTTTAGATTATCTCCTGAGACGACTCTTGCACGTTGCTTGGGCTTAAAGATCACATTACTCGTCCTACTACTAATACTACCAAGTCTATGTACTCTTTTTCTTTGTATAGAGAGAGAGAGAGAGAGAGAGAGAGTCAACAATCTCGCAATAACAGCGAATTATATTTAAAAAATACATTTAACAATTATGGTCTGTAAGAGAGGAGCATTGTTGTTAAATAATTATGTTTAATTAGTGGACAATTATTATATAATTAGGGTGTTGACTTTAGCTATTTTGGTTTAATTATCAAATAACAGCCTTGCTGATGTCATCCCTTTAAAACGAATTTATTATCTATTTCAAGTCTATATATTGCTTAAGCTTTCGGATAAACATAGAATCTAATTTAGAGGAAATAGTTTTTCCATTTTTGTCAAAAGACTAATTCCAAATTATTGCGGTTAAATCGTGATTTTATTAACGGATTTGGAATAGGATTATGAAGAATCAAATATATCTTCTTCATAAGTAGCCCATTTTTATCATCAGATATGTTGTTTTGTAGATTATTAGTTTAGGAATCCTTAGACACGTTAATATTTGGAATTAAATAGAAGACAAATATATGTATTAATAAGTAGATTATTATAGGATAAAGTCAGATTCCGACAGGTTACTGATGTCATATGGAGAAAGATTCCAATGATCCATCATACTTTTACTAATTGATTTTCAAATAAATTTCCCCCAGCTTTCATTATTATGCAACCTATTGAATATTATACTAATCAATAAGGAAGCAAAAGATTACTAAGCACAGAGAACCAGCCTTACTCCATATCCCATAGCCAAAGCCAAAGCCTATCCCTTTACAGAGAGGTCTCAACAAGCAACAACTTTGCAGCAGAGGAGGCTAATCATTCATCAGACAAACAACAAGTGGGTCTGCCTGGTCGTGTGTTCATGAGGAAGATGCCTGAGTGGACACCAGATGTTCGTTTCTTCAAAAGTGAAGAGTATCCTCGCGTTGTATACGCACGTAGGTACAATGTTATAGCCTCTTTAGCTCTCCCAATCTTCCAAGAAACCTCTGGGAACTGTGTAGCCGTCATGGAGATGGTCACCACTCACCACAGTATTGAGTATGCATCCCAACTTCACAACATCTACCATGCATGCCCTTGAGGTAATATATAATTATATATAGATGAATGGGACAAAATGATCAAATAGTGTGTGTGTGTGTTGATGAATGTAATATTAATTTAGTAACAATAAGTATAGGAAAAATTGCAAAAAAAAACCCAGGGTTTCAACTTTTCGACAGAAAAAGCCTGACAAATATTCAGGTGTAAAAAAAAACCTTAACTTTTTTATTTCACATTTTAAAACCTAAGGTTTGTTTTTTTAGCAAAACAAACCCTAGCCAAAAATCAGTTAAATTTTAGCGGAGAAAAAATTATTCGTTTCACTTAAATGAAAATGTGATTGTTTCACCATCGTATACAAAATGGATATAAGAAAAAAACGAGATAAACGAATTTTTTTTTTGTGATTTTAAACACTTTATCAAAGACTGAAGTTATGGATTTTAGGACAAATAATATCATTTTTGTTTGTGTTTTTTTTGTTTTTCTCGTTTTTTCTTTATATTCTCTTTGATATACGATGATAAATCAAACCCGTTTTAATTTTATGTGAAATATGTCGTTTATCTCTGCTAAAATTTAACCGATTTTTCGGATAGGGTTCGTTTTGCTAAAAAAACAAACCTTAGGTTTTAAAATGTGAAATAAAAAAGTTAAGGTTTTTTTTTCCCATGAATATTTGTCAGGTTTTTTCTGTCGAAAAGTTGAAACCCTTGTTTTTTTTTGCAATTTTTGCATGATTGTGTCTTTAACTTGGGGCAAAATATAATCATTGTCACTGCACTGTTGGAACACTGCTCAGCATTGACTACCTCCCCCCATGTCTTTGCATTATTATTATTATTATTATTATTACTATTACTATTTTTGGTTGACGTAAGCAACCTTTGAAGAGCTTCAATGGTTATATACTATTATAGTGTTGACGTAAGCAATTATTTGAACATTCGTTAATTTGCTTTAAATATAAACACTAATCTTGGACAGGCCTTTAATCTCCAGAGTTCACAAACATCCATTGTTCAAGCCTCTCTCAAGGTCAGTTTTTGTTGTTGTTGTTGTTCTCTGCCTCTTTTCTTTTCACTCTTTAAACTCAAATGGAGCCTTTCTTTACACAGCCTGATCACACTGACACACAAGTGTCCTCCATTCTCCAAGCCATCTCCAAGTCTTATAGACTCCCTCTAGCTATTACTTGGTGGTGTGGTCACCAAGACTCGTGTCTCTCTGTTCTAGCATCTGCCTCTTACGCCGCTGATCAAGACAGCCGCTGCTTCCTGTCTGTCTGTTCAGACCATCATCTACTTGCCGGTGAAGGGATCGCTGGAACATCTTTTGCTACAAAGAGACAGTGTTTTGCAACAGATGTGGCTATACTCAGCAAGTGGAGTTACCCTCTCTCACACTATGCCAGGATGTTTCATCTCCACGCTGCTTTTGCTGTCCCTCTCCTGACAAGACGCAACCGCACCGTCCAATTTGTTATTGAGTTTTTCTTGCCTAGAGACTGTCTTGACACACAAGCTCAGAGGCTGACTCTCAATTCCCTTTCCTCGCAACTCAGCCTACGTTTTCAAAGCTCACCACATCTGATGGTAGAAAACCAACTCACTGAAAAAGTCAGGGACACATCCATTTTCCTACAAGGTGGATCAGCAAAACAACAACTTGTAGCAGAGGAGTTAGCTTGGATATCAAGCATGACTTCGGAGGCTAAAGATGGGAAAGGCAAACAAGTGTCGGTTTCTTGGGAGTATCAGAGAGATCAAGAGCTGAAGCTTGGTGGGGGAGTGAGAGAACCTTCTTCATTTTCTTCTTCTTCTTCTTCTTTGGACACCGGAAAGCGTAAAAGAAAGGCTGAAAATGATATCACTTTAGATACTCTCAGGCAACATTTTGCTGGTAGCCTCAAGGACGCAGCTAAAAACATTGGTGGTAAGTCTTTAGTTTATATATTGCTCCTTCTATGAAGACAATATGATGATGATGATGATGATGATGGTATGAGTTATATATATTGCAGTATGTCCTACGACCTTGAAAAGGATCTGCAGACAACACGGAATCTTAAGGTGGCCATCAAGGAAGATCAAGAAAGTAGGACATTCTCTTCGAAAACTGCAGGTGGTGATGGACTCTGTTCAAGGAGTTCAAGGCTCTCTCCATCTTGCATCCTTCTACACAAGCTTCCCTCAACTTCATACTTCTTCTTCTTCTTCTTCTTTTCCTTTGCCTAATCCAACTCAAACTGTACATGTTCCCCCAAAGTCATTGCCTTCTTCATCTACCAGCCAGACCTCATCAGGTTCAAGCACATGTTGTTCCTCCGAAGACCAACAAGTTGTTGTCTTCCACAAAACAGATCCCATACATCCACAGAAGCTTACTACAAGCAGTTTACAAGAAGAGCAGGGGCCTGTTCGTGTGACATCATCATTACCACCATTGCTATCTGCAACAGCCTCAAGGAAACCAAAAGATGGTATGAAAGTGAAGGCTATGTTCGGAGATTCGAAGATGAGGATGAGCCTGCAGCCTCACTGGAGATTCACAGACCTCAGAAGAGAGATCGCAAACCGGTTTGGGATGGATGATGTTTTGAGAAGTAAATTCAGTCTCAAATATCTGGACGATGATCAAGAATGGGTTCTCTTGACATGTGATGCTGATCTTGAAGAGTGCATACAAGTTTACAAGTCTTCTCTTAAAAAGACTATCAGAATATTGGTTCATCATCCTCTCTCTTCTTTCCTTTGATTCTTAACTAAAACATCTTTGCTAATTCTACCATTTTCTTTTTACTTTGGCTTGGTTTGTAAATCCTTTCTACTTATACGACAACACTTGTTTGATTTAAATTGTAATGACAATCCTTTCTACTTATACGACAACACTTGTTTGATTTAAATTGTAATGACTAGTTGTTGGCTTCTTGTGATCCTTTTTTCTATATAAATATAAATACTGAATCTGCAAATTTTTCTTGTCTTTTTGTTATTCTAAAAGTAGATAGTTAATAGTAGGTGTTAGCACCAAACTTTTCAGTTCTTCATATTTTCCTTAAACTTAGCACCATCATGTCATACAGAGGATATCTTGTGATCACACTATTGATTCTTAAGTTTTCGACATTGGCTTGGAATATTCGAATAGTAAGAGTAATACTTTTGAGTTAAAGCTTAAGAGAGTATGTGGAGTTACTCAGTTCAATAGGGACGAAGAAGCTTCCTCTCTCTGCTGCTGATCCTCGATGTCCATCTGTAGCTGTGGAGGCCCAGCTAAACTCAGTATGACCTGAAAGTGCACCAATCAATCACCCATTAGATACTTATGGTCAACAATGGCTAGAGACGGTATTGTCTTAGGTGTTCAAGCTAGATCAGTAGACAAGTCGAGGTAAACTTACAGGCAAGAAAATGAGCCCATGCAAGAAGCCGATTATAACTAAAGCCAAGTACATTTGGAAGTAATACACCTGTAAGAACCAACACATATCCATTTGAATCAACTCAAGCAAGAGACCATGAACAGCAAAAGAAAATGGATTTGGGGTCTGCTTACCACAAATATCTCTGATCTTGCGAAACAAAGCACCACCACTCCAACAAGTTTTGTGAGTGTGATCCCACTGTTCCCAACAACATGTTTCAATTGATTAAGTACCACAAATTTGACTAGACAACTCATTAGACTACACTTTCGCATTCAAACAAAACTCGCTTTGGAGAACATGTAAAGTACAACAAGCTTTCATCACCTGAAGACTGAAGCTCCCATGGTTTCCAGTGCCTCCCTCGCTCTTTGTTCTCTGTTCCCATTACTCACCTGCATTTGGAACAGTGCATCAGATAAACATATTATTATTCAGACACAAGGTTGAAAAGTGGCATGGCTTGTTATGAAGTCTAGTGTTCGGAGTAACAAAGGGGCATGTCTTGTTCTTACCAAGAAAGCATGTGATATGTGCACGCAGAATTCTACAGCAATCCCAATTGACATTATCAAATTCACAACGGAAACTGCATTGAGTTGGATCCCCAGAATCACCATCATACCCTGCTCAAACATATCAAGGATGATTATCCCTTTACTATAACTACTGGCGGCCAGAATTGCATGAACCAAAATAATATTTTACGGATTTGTGACAATAAAAACATTTACCATGAGATCCAAGAGTATCATCACTAATACAAGGACAATGATGGCTGAACTCCACACACTGAAATTAACAGATTAAATAACAGAAACCAACATCAAGGCATCCTAAAATTTCACATAATTTATAGAGAGAACTGACCTGGAAGTGAATAATAAGCAAACAACAAATATAGCACCTGCCACAACAATATGAGGATTTAAAAACTTATGATTTGGTACAAGCTGGCAAAAACTCAAAACTACTGTCTTATGATAGATTGGAAGCAAACCGATTGCTATAGCGAGGTTTGTCAAAGCTACTGTCCAGATATTCAGATATTGCTCAAAGAAAATGTAGAAGACAGAATATGGAAAGATGTCAATCTGCATAAGAAAGGATTATTATATAGGAAGCTCAGCAGAACAAAGAAGAGATATAGTGGGCTATCCTCTATACTTCTTAAACTCTAAAATTCATCACCGGGTTCAAACCTTCAAGGAGTCGGACATTCTGGAACTGAATTCCCGAGCAGCTCGCAGTGAATTAACATAGTCTCCCTGAGGAATTTTCCATATACAAACTCAGGAAATCTCACTTCTGAGTTTTCTTTACTAAGTTTTTTGATGAGAATAATAGTGTCATACTTGTGTGTTAAGTGGAGTATGGTATGTACGGAACTCAGATGCCTGTATAACACCAGTCTCATAGCCTGCAAAAGCAAAGCAACCCGGGAAGAGGTTCAGACCAAAAGCGAATAAAATGAATGAAGTATATTGCAAATAGATTTCTTAATTAGAAAATTCTTGATTACCTTTTAAATCCACGCTGTTTGTATAAGCCCCATGACCACCCTTTGCACAATCAGCCGATGGCAAAGCATTTAGAAACCAGGGTAGTTTCTCCCTGAATTGAGCCGTAGATGGTCGATCTTGAACCAAATCTGAGTGTCGAAAGCACTGCAACAAGTTACAAAATTAGATCTATTCCAAATAATGTCGAGAGAGGGAGAGAACGAGACTGGGAGACTTACTGTAGTACAATCCTTGCAAATCCCATCTAAACCGCATATATCGTCGTCAGCTGTGCAGCAAGGTGGCTGTAGCTTGAGAATTTATGTTAGAAACTAGAACACCAGTTCGCATTATAAAAAGCTGATGCTTGAATAAGGCAATTAAAAACATCAGAAACTAGCCTATGAACCATCATCGTTTCTTCTGAGATTAAAATGAGAACTACATTTTCTAGAGAGAAAATAAATTGAGAAATCAATGCAGTTTCCACTATAAACTGTCAAAGATAAGACTGACCTGGTCATCCGGAGGACAATAACTGCCATTAGTGAACTTCCGACAACAGCCAAAAGCCTCTGGCGATAGCCACACAAGAAAATCATCGAGCCAAGAAGCAGCTGGTTTGGCAATGTAACTTATTTCTGGAGTTTGAGACGCTCTTGATATCTGGTGGAAGGAGGGGAAAACAAAAAGGGTTAAGGACTAAAACCTTTTGGGGTATTTTATATGTTCTAAGCCTTGGTGGCACCACGAGGCGATCTTTACCGAAGATGCATAAAACTTATAAGAATTCGTATGATGATTTTAGTAGCGATAAATCACATCAGTTACTGACCAACATGCATATTCTTTGAAACATGAGCATCTCGCTATACGTAATACATATCACTATATTACCTCATTTAAAAGGGAATTCGAATTGCATTGGCTGATTGAGCATAACTGATTTGTTTGCCTCGACCCCAAGCTGCCAAAAGAATCCATTTCAGTGCAATAAAACAGATACATAATAAATCATACCTAAAGGAGTCGTTTTTGTGTGGGTGTGTGTATCAGATATAGAACCTATAATTGTAATCCCTGACTACAAAGTACAAAGGAGGGCCCACTCTTAGGTACTCGGCGAGACTGTCAAAATAGTCCTGTAAACAAAAATTCCAATCGAGTTAAGAGATGAACACAAGGAGAACAACTACAGGAGAAGTTAAAAAAAGGAACACACTAACTTGAAGGTAAGAGTCCCGAGGAAGAACTATTTTCTGCTCCAAGCCAGTTTCCAGCCTTGGGCTTAGAGCCTGAATGAATAAATACACAGGAAATTTAAGCTGATGGACAAAAAGACCACCTCGCAATTACAGAAAATCTATACAATTTAGCCTTGTCTCTCTGAAACTTTTTTGGTGATAAAAGGTACAGGGTAGCACAACATATGAAGAAGTGTTAATATATACATTGGAGTAAATATTATAAATAGTCAAAGCAAAACGATAAGCAAAATGTACTCAGCAACTTACAATGCTTGCCATTGCAAAAGCCAAGAATACAGCCACAACAACCACTTTTACAACCCAAAGTCCAAGAACGGGTGCATGAACCTCCTGTGGAACACAAAGAGTAAAACATCAGCAAGTCGTGGACAGTCCTTACATGTTTGTATCTGTGAATGTGTTGCATATATCATATGTGTATTGTTTGTCTCATTTCTAAAATAGACGTGCCTTCATGTATCTCTCAAGGAACCCAGGTCCACTTGCCCCTGTCAACGTACAAAGTCCCTGACTAAGTTGAAGGAAATGATAGAGTTAACAAAGATGTGAATTCTAAACTGTTCCAGAATTAACCTTCAATGGATTCACTAGGTGATGAAGAAACTTTTATGCAAGGGAAACAATCAATCCTGTTATCCGCAGTTCTTTGGCAGTCAAAAACAATTAGCGCAACGAAGGCCGTGATTTGCAGAAAAAAGTCCAGCATAATAGCCAAAGCTGCACATGTGAAGAACAGTGTCACAGAATTCAACCTATAGCACACAGGAAGCACCAAATATTTTACGAACCTGCAAACATGGAGAAGATACGACATGCTGGCATTGGAACAAAAGCTCCAACAGCAAAAGCCAAGACCTCTGATAAACTTGCCAAAGTTATGGATGGACCTACTTCGACAAGTGCAGAGCTGATCCGTTCCTCTAATGAAACATCAAGAGGTTGTCTTTTTACAGCACGAACCAATATGCACATATTATCTACTCCCACCTGTTAACTTATGGAAACTGTTAGTATATCCATCAACCAACATCAAATTTTAAATTTCCTACTACAAAGGCTGAAAAGGAACTTACAGCCAGGACTAAGAAAGGAATTACTTCCATTATGATCAATGTGGATTTAACTCCAAGGGCACTGAAGAATCCAACAGATCCAAGTACAGAAAGCAATACAAGGAAAACCCCCGAAAGACCAAGCAGCACCTAGAAGTTATGAGAATTGTATGTAAGATGTGTAAAATGATTGTACAAAAACACAATACAACATTGTATCCACAGTCCTAGCTATTTGAATGTGAATACTTAGGTTCAAAGATCATATCACTCATGATAGAGAGGATTAGGGGAAAACATTTTATCTATACAGGCATTAAGATCATTTTAGTTCTGAACAGCGAGCACAAGTAATTCCTAACATATCATAAGATTCTCATTATTCAATAATTTACTTCTCCAAACTCTACATGAATATACAAGTGACGGAATACTACTGAATTGCCTATAAAGACCCAACGAACATGAGAGGAAGATCAACACATGCGTACCTTTGATGAAATATAGAAAGTATAAAACTGCGGAGCATCTCCAAGTGTGATGGAAATATAAACAAACATAACTAGATAGCTTACCTGGTGAAGGAAAACGAAAATAGATCACTGGCATGAAAATAATGGCAGGAAGACGTTAAGAGTTAACTCTCAAAGATATATGTTATCGACTTATCATACAGCTATTGTTATAATATCAGCAGTGCTTTCTCTTTTCAGCTCTTCCTCTATTGAGCTCTCGGATGAAAAGGAAAGGCTCAAATTCTTAGATCGCACCATAGGTAGCAACTCGTCCTGGGAAGTGTAAGTAAAAAACGATGAAGGTAACCGTACGTTTAAAAAATAAACTGGAGATATAAAATGTTAAGCTTTGGCAAAAGAAATAGACAAATTTAAAACTGGGAAAACCTTTGCTAATTGGATGAAAGATTTTTCCCATGCTACTGCCCTTGCGTTGCTAGAATCACCAATGGCATTGTTAACTGGATATGTTACAACAAACGCAGTAGCCTGAAAATAAAGTTTCATTTAAGGTCAGAACAACAAACAAAAGGTTCTGAGAAAGAGAGGTCAACAACCATCACCTCTGAATAGTTGTTTCCTGGGAACCCTCCCAACACTGCGCTAGGATCAACAGGCCCCTGAAAAGCGCTCAAACACATCTCTGATGACGTGTAATGCTGAAGGTTAGAGAGAGAGAGTATATAAGAAAACATTATTCAGTCACTAATCAGGATTCAGGAGGCAGGACATTCAACAGTGTAATTACAAAGTGAATGACTCCCCCCCCCCCACCCACACACGTATTTCACGAAAAAAATAGCTATGTGCTAGATTCTGGACAAAATTGAACCTGGAAACAATACTCAGCATGCTCAACTCCTCCATATTCATCAAAAGTTCCAGAGTCCATCTTGAAATACTGAAAAGTGTAATTCAAAATCAGATGTCAGTAGAGAAGATTCTGTGTGCAAGACAAATTTGATGTCTAAGAACTCTGTGTATCTAAATAATCACAAGTTACACAAATATCAAAAATATTGAGAATTCAACAAGCTTGGAAATTCTAAACCTGCAGAATACTCTGAGTAGCGCAATCCTCCCCCAATGGCTTCATGCAAATGTCAGTCAAAAAGACTTCTGAACCTGAATAATTTCCACGAATTTGATCGACCTGTGATATTTCAAATCAAAATAAACAAGAAATAAACGGGTGACACTGATTAAAATGACGTAGCACTTACTTAGACCTATATTTAATTATCAAAATCCGTTTGTCATTTACCTTCTCTTGTATGTCAAAAAGCAAAAGAATATTATCCTCGGTTACAATACTAGGCGCCCTGCCACTTTTGGGATCAGGAATAGTAGCCAATATAATCTGTCACACCACACGCAAGATCTTGAGCAAAGGTTATATATATCGTGAATAATAAACTGGAATATAGACGGACAAAGCAAAAAACTACCTGCTCGATCCTGTAAAATGGTGCAAGGTGGCTGTCAAAGAACTTTTTCTCTTCTGCTGCTTTACTATCAGGACCTACCCACAGCTACAAACATAGAAATTCACATGAATAATCATACCAGTTTTTTAAAGTGGCTTTGCCTGCTGAATCCATGTTATGCTTACATACCTTTTCTGGCCGTGTTTCCACCTTAAAATTATAGAGGCCTGAACTGAGCGCAAGAACAATAGCGACTGACGTGAAAAGAACTAGAGATGGATTTCTAGCAATCCATGACCCGTATGTTCTGAGGCAAACAATTGGAAAAGATTACATTTTACCTCATCAGCTTCTGGTTTTTCTTATTGTACAGATACTTTGTAAACAAAATATAGACGAAAGAAACAAAGTCCTGGAGATTTACCTGTAAAATTTTGCCATATATCTTTGGACAGGAGAGAGGTGAGCATGTGTTTTCACCTAAGAGATAATAGTCAAGTCATCAACTAGCTCTTTCTAAATAGATAATAACTGATCAGCTGGAATCGTCAATAACAGTTCTTGAGTGTGTGTGTGTGTGTGTGTAAATGTATCATGTTCATGTATATGCTATATATACAGAAGTAAGTACAATTTCGAGCCAACATATTGATATACCTTGACACTAAGTGTGTTTACCTTCAGCTCACTTCCATCTCCTTCCACAGGATGCAATAGTGGCTCTGAGCTACCACCAGGTTGTGTTACATCTCTTCTTCGATTTAAAGTAGCCCATCCGAAGAAGCAAGACACCAGCAAGATGTATACAAGTACCATTGATAACTCAATGCATCTAACCTGAATATATTGATTAATACAATCAAATCCAAGAGCATACCAACTCATTAATGTTCTCAAGCAACAATAAGTATTTCACAACCCACACCTTAAGAGGGCCGATTCTAATTGAGCAAGAGTCTTCATTATGGGGTGGCAGAGGTTCGGGACTTGAGCAAGCGGGGGATGAAGGGCAATCACCACAAGAGCATCCAAGTGATGTGTCACCACATGAGTAAGCAGATACGTTCATTGGCACCATTGTAGACAATTCAGGGGTTGATTTGAAATTTATTTCATATGGTGAACCAGGGAAGCCAAGTGTTGCTTTCTGACCAATAAATGCAAACCATTCTGAAAAACCAGAACTACAGATGAAATGTGGAACTTTTGAAACAGTGATAAAGTATGTTAAATAGGCTTTGTAACAGACTGCTGAGAACCTTTGAAGTTTTGAGCACCACCACCAACAAAGTTTATGGCACGTGTGTTCATAGTTCCAAATTTCACCTCTTTACAGGACTCGTAAAGCCCTTCTCCAAACGTATCAGTTATGTGATAGTCTATACCATCTACTGTCAAATTTCCACTCACCTAGAATAAATCACAAAAGTATGATCAATGCTAGTGTTGTTAGACATATTAACTGATCTCAAGTAACTGTCAAAAGTTGCCCTCATCATGGGAACGGAAGCTAACCTCAGCAACAGCAGTGACATTGATGAAAAGGGACTGATTGGGAGAGCATGAGAGCTCGCAGAAAAGGTTTAAGAAGTTCCTTAAGCATGCAGGACACCCCACAAGAAAAGGGACAGCCTACAATAGATCCCATCAACGTAGAACTAGTAAATGACCACCTCTATTAGAAGGATAAGAAAAGATAGTAATAGCAAGAAAGAACAGAACGGAAGTATGAGGAGACTCGAGAGACAAAAAGGTTAAAAATCACAAGGCGCTATCAACATCTTTCTTTTTGGGTAGTGACCATTCTTTGTTCTCTTTCAGATGTCAAAAGCAAAGAAAGGACTCACCTGTTGAACTTGAGATCTCAAAGTATCAAATTGAGTCTCTGTACAGCAGACTTTCCCACTAATGGTTGGACACAGACTTTGTATTTTGGCAGAAAACAGTTCATCAGGCTGCACAGAAACGAATATAAATTCCACTTAGACTTGCAGAATCAAAAAATAGAAACCTATAATGGCTTTAGTCTTTCACACTAAGTCAGAGTCCTAATCTGAAAACTTTAGTACCTTGACAGCTGGTGAACCATAAGGACAGTTAAGGACTTTTCCGTCGCTACGTTCTCCACAAATGTCATACATTGCGCAGTAATCATTTGAATGTTTACTACTGATAAGCACAAATACAAACTTTAAGGGAGAAAACAGAAATGGAGGCAATAGTTGTATGCACATATGTTCATAAGAGATTAAACAATAAGGTATTAACCTTAACCTTAACCTTGGTGAAGACTGGGTGTTGACTACATTTAGCTCTGCACTAACTAAAACTGAGGAAATTATAACCTGCAACATCATAAGCATCCCCAATTATAACACCAATCACAATAACAACTATGCCAATCACTGATTCGCGAATAGAAGAAGCATGGGTACAATGAAGAGTAAAGGGCTAATAAGAAGCAAACCAAAATTAGATAAAAACTGAAAATTTCCCTAAAATACTAGGGCAATGACATAAGATGAAGTCAGTTTTGCCTGTAAAAGGACAAGGTCGGGAATCAGCTTCAAAGGGATCTTCATGTTTGTTGTCGTTTAACGAAAGATCGGAAGAAGGATTTGTGTGGGTTTAGTAGAGATTTGACTAAATTGCAGAGAATCGAAATTGGAAAGAGTAAAGGAAAGGTCTTTAAGGTACTACCTCTCCGACGACGACGACGAGACGTGTATCCAAATGTTTGCCGTTTTAGTATTCTGTTTTAGCAATGCTTGCCGTTTTTATGTATTTAACTTGTTTTAAAGTTTTTGAGTTTTTTGACCATTCGAAGAAGAAGATGAAACCAAAAAGGTAGCTCCTTTGTCACCATCTCTTTCTCTTGAACGACGTGAGGTGTTATTGAAATTATCTACAATCAGCCCAGATTTGACTTTTTGGTGATCTCGTTTTCTCTGTCTCCGATCATCATTCAAAATCTGGTATGTGAATCATCAATTTAGGCGTATCACTCGTTTGCTAGGGTTCTTACCGCTTTAATGTTCTGTAGGGAGATTGTGTTGAAGCTTCGTGATGAAGAGTTGCTTGTGGTGGTGATTTGCATTATTATTTAGAGGTTGTGGTGATTTTTGATGGATATATCAAACTATGACGACTATCTCCTTAGTTACTCTGCTCCTGCTTGGGCAAGCTTTATGGCTGGTGCTTTCTTGCTTCTCACTCTCTCCCTTTCCTTGTTTCTTGTCTTTGATCACCTCTCCACTTACAAGAACCCTGAGGTGTTTTCTCTCTACGCCCTCTTCATTCTTTGTTGTTTTACATATTATTTATCTTCTCAATGATTTACTTGGGTTTTTTTCGCGCCTTTTCTCAGGAGCAAATGTTTTTGATTGGAGTCATCCTTATGGTCCCTTGCTATTCAATTGAGTCGGTGAGTTACTTCATTTGTAGAAAATTCAGGTTTTGAGATTTTACAAAGATATTGATCATGTCCTGACTCTTGTGTTTGTTTGAGCAGTTTGCCTCACTTGTCAAACCATCCATCAGCGTTGATTGTGGGATTCTACGAGATTGTTATGAATCCTTTGCCATGTACTGTTTTGGTCGATACCTTGTTGCATGCATAGGTATGACCATTTTTTGTTGATTTCTATGTCATTTGAATCCTTTGTTTTCTTTTCTCTTGCCCCAAGGAACTAACAAGGTGCTTTCATAGTCTACTTTCATCTTGTTTCCCATGATGGCTGCTAGGAGTTTTGGATCATCTAATCAAGTTTGTAACAATATTCTTGTGTGTTATTCATGAGTATTTGTCAACTTCGATGTGACTTTATGTGTGACACTAGTTTGGAAGCTGTCAGTTATCTATGCAAGTTGGCAATAGCTCTACGCTTATATGTGGCTATCGCGTTATTGTTATGATATTTCTCTAGTATTTATTAGGTTCTGTATCTTGTAGCTACTTGTGAAGTTTTAGACGTTGTCATGTCTTTGATGTTCTTATTATGATTCTTTGGGAAGCAAGTATCATTCTTGTGATTTTGTTCTAAATCGATTCTCTTATCATGCTAACTCTTAACATCCTATCAGGTGGGGAAGAAAGGACCATTGAGTTTATGCAGAGAGAGGGGCGTAAGAGCCTGAAGACCGCACTTTTAGATCACAATGATGAAAAGGGAATAATAAAACATCCTTTTCCTATGAATATTTTCTTAAAACCGTGGAGGCTCAGTCACTGGTTTTATCAAGTTGTTAAGTTCGGTATTGTTCAATATGTATGTTTCCCACAAATATTTGGTTTGTTTCTCGTGATTCAAAAGTCTTGTATTTGAGGTGGAAGTAAACTATTTCTCTCCTTTGGCAGATGATAATAAAGTCTCTGACTGCCCTCACAGCTCTGATTCTTGAAGCGTTCGGAGTGTACTGCGAAGGAGAGTTTAAATGGGATTGTGGGTACGTTGAGGCAATTTTGATAAGCACAGTGCTATAACAATGAGAGAACATAAAGATTCAGCCTTAAGAAACAGGAATCAGCTTCATTAATGATGGACATTGCATCTTACTGCTTTGCTTGTGTGTTTTTGTAGGTACCCATATTTGGCAGTTGTTCTAAATTTTAGTCAGTCATGGGCATTATACTGTCTGGTTCAGTTCTATGGCGCAACAAAAGATGAGCTTTCGCACATAAATCCACTAGCTAAATTTCTGACATTCAAGTCAATTGTGTTTCTAACTTGGTGGCAAGGTGTTGCCATTGCTCTTCTCTCTTCCTTCGGGTTGTTCAAAAGTTCCATTGCACAGAGCTTGCAGTTGAAGACTAGTGTGCAAGATTTCATCATTTGCATTGAGGTAGATGTCTTATGTTACTAATGTTCATGCAAAATAATATTTACAATTGTTTCCTATTTACAATAGTCTATGGAGTCGTCTCTGCTTTTCTTTCTTGAAATGAATGAAAGTTTGTTTGATACTTGTGTTGGTCATGTGCAGATGGGTATTGCTTCTGTTGTTCACCTGTATGTATTCCCAGCAAAACCTTACGGCCTAATAGGAGACCGCTTCACTGGATCAGTTTCAGTTCTCGGGGACTATGCATCTGTGGACTGTCCTATTGATCCGGATGAGATTAGGGACAGTGAGAGGCCAACAAAGGTCCGCCTACCACATCCTGACATTGATATCAGAAGTGGTATGACCATCAAAGAAAGCATGAGAGATGTTTTCGTTGGTGGTGGCGAATATGTGAGTCCTCCCATTCTTCCTTCCAAGTAAATGATTATCTGATGATTGTGATTTGTAACAAAAAAAAAAAGAGAAAAATAATAATCTGATGTTGTAGATTGTCAAGGATGTAAGATTCACTGTGACTCAAGCGGTGGAGCCTATGGAGAAGAGCATCACAAAGTTTAATGAGAAACTGCACAAGATCTCTCAGAACATAAAGAAACACGACAAGGAGAAGAGGAGAGTGAAGGACGACAGTTGCATGGCATCATCTAGTAGGCGAGTGATTCGTGGGATCGATGATCCGCTTTTAAATGGGAGTTTTAGTGACAGCGGAGTTGCAAGAACCAAAAAACAAAGGCGGAAAGCAGGATACACGAGTGCTGAGAGCGGGGGAGAGAGCAGTAGTGATCAAGCCTATGGTGGATTTGAAGTAAGAGGTCGCAGATGGATCACGAAAGATTAACATTTAAGGAGAGAGATCAGTGCTGGTACCTCTCAATTTGTTCCACAATTTTCTCCTCAGAGCTTATTAGTGGTTTTGCAGAAGAGGATGGTCATTTAGAAGCTGTTAAATATTGGATATATATGTGTGTACAAATTTGAAGATACATAACATAAATGAGCATGATATCTTATTACAGAAGAATAAACATTAATCATGTTTGATTTGGTCTTTGTAACTACAATGATTGTCATGAATCAATATAGCTATTTGAAATCAAGCAATTGCAAAGAATGTCATTAGCAGATAACAATTCAATACTTATTGTAAGCTTTCCTTGAATATATATTATTGGCAGATAAGAACAGGGCAAAGCAGAGAGGTTGATAGGCAATCAGATTAGGCGTCGGAGTTCACCAGTGAGCAAAGCAAACTTGCGGTGTTGTGACAAGACGGAAGCAACTCTGCTCATCTGAAAGCTTTCTGCCACATTGCCTGCTTTCTGTTTCATGGCTGAATTGAAAACGTTCTGCAACATCTGCAGGGGATCTCCATGACTCACCACCAGAATCGCGCACCTACACATGTAACGATCAACACACAAGTTTTCCTTTGGATAGAGTGTGATCATTTAATAATAGTAGCATACCTTTGATAATCTGCTTCGATGGATTGAATGGCAGAGGCAAGTCGGGATACAACATCATCAGCACTTTCACCACCTTCTGGTCCAATGAATGGATCTTTCTCATCAAGATCCCAAATCTCTTGGTACTGTTGTTGTGTGGGCAACCAACAGAAAACAACAAACAAACGTGAGAAGAGAGGTAAAAGTCTATATGTCTATGAGAATAGAAAGCAACCTTGTCATGTGACTTGAGTTCAAATGTAGGTCCAAAATAGCGTTCTCGGAGAGATTCAATCATCTTAAACACATTGCAGCAGAAATCAAGAAGAAGGTAACAAAAGAGAAAACACAGAGAAGTAGGGGAAAGAGAGAGAGAGAGAGAGTACCGTACCTTGCATTGAGGAGAATGAAAAGGGAGATTGAGGACCTGAGAGACGACTCGAGCGGTGTGAGTGGTTCTGGAGAAAGGGGAATAGCAAATACGGACATTGGCAAGTGGTATGTTACTTTCATGGAGTTGCTGGCAAAAGACAGACAGAGAGAAACAGAATGAAAGGGCTTGATTGATTGACCTTTGAGAGAGAGAGAGAGAGAGAGAGAGGGAGGGGTTTACCTGAAGGAACAATTGGGCAGAGAGATGAGCTTGAGAGATACCATCAGGCGCTAATTGGTAATCTGAGAGCAATCCATTCTCCATAGAAGAGACGATGATACCTCTCTCGTTAGGAATGCTCTTTCCATGTCTCAGTACCCAATACTTGTTCCCTACCAATGATTCCATCCCTCCACTAAACAAATCTGTCTCTCCCCAAAATATAAGAGTATATTACACTTACATATACTTTATAAACTTACCTTTTCACAATAAGATACTTACACATGAAGGTGCACTTTTTATGAATTAAATGACTATAATACCCTCTAACTAAGGGAAAGTGTTAGTTAGGTTTTTTTTGTTGATTTTAAAAAAATTTGAAATTCAAATAGATTTCAAATTCTCATAAATAAATAAAAAATTAACAAAATTAATTACCTCACTCTTCTTTCTCTCCACAGCTTTTCACAGTGTTCTACAATCAAATTCGATTTGGGTTATTATCTAATTCGATAAAGCTTATACATTTGCTTAGGGAACATGATTAGAGGAGATCTGGGTTTTTCAAATTTTTGAATTTCTCGCGATTAGAGTGTTTTGATAGATCTCGAAGGTGAATTTGTGACTTGAAAAAATAAAGGTAACATTTTTGAAATTTGAGAGAAGAATGGATCGTGTGGTTGGTGGAAAGTATAAGCTTGGAAGAAAACTTGGTAGTGGATCATTTGGTGAAATTTTTCTAGGTATTTTTTGCATACTTTCTTCTTCTTCTTCTTCTTGTCTATGGCTTTTTGTTGTGGTTAATTCATAGTCTCTTTAAAAAACTAGTTTCTTTGCTTTTTGTTTTCAGGGGTTAATGTGCAAATTGGAGGAGAAGTTGCAGTGAAACTTGTATGTTTCACTATTGCTCTTTTCAAGCTAAATATTATCAGTCTTTTCAATGTTTATGATATTGCATTTGGCTTTTTTTCTTTTCATCACTAGGATCTTAGGCTTTGTCTTTGTTTTTTTTGTTGCAGGAACCTCGCTGTGGCTAGGCATCCACAACTTCATTATGAGTCAAAGCTTTATATGTTTCTTCAAGGAGAAAGTAAGTTTTAATTTTGAATAGTGCTCATTGTTACCCTTCAATTATCTTTTTGTACTGATTTGAACGCCGCCGTCGCCGACTGCTACGCCTCCGCCAACGACGTTGTTCGCATTTCATCCTTTTCTGTGCAAATCGCAAGAGAAAACGAGGTATTGAGATTTTTGAATCACAATGATTCTTAGATTTTTGAATCATCACTATAGCTTCATGTTTGTGATTGAATCTTATGTGTATATGTTTATGTGGGTGATGTATTGTTGTTGAATATGTGTATTGAGATTTTGGTCTCTATGGATTGGTTTTTGCTTGTGTGTGACGTTTTTTATGGACGTTGTGGATACATCACATTTTCATTTCACACAACGTCATACTCGTGGACATCGTAAAACACACGGCATGGACAATTGTCACAATCGATAATCTAAAACACTTTAAACTTAACACCAAGCTCTTAAATTCTTATTCTTGTTTAGGTTAATACAGATGGTAATTTATATGAGAAATGAGAAATGTCAAATCATCATCCACGTCTTCGAGTTTACGCGCTAGTTCACTATGTTTAGTCCACGTAGTTTCGTCCACGCTTTAAATAAAAAAATTTAATAGTGAAAACGTTTGTGTGGATAATATCAACTTTTTAATGTGATTTTTCTATGAAATTGTTGTTCTCATGGATGCATCCATGTGGATATTGTTTGGCGAATCTATAGATCTATCCAAACTCGTCCACATTTTCACATCCACGTGTTCGCCAATATATATGTCCACATGGACAACACTAATAATTTTAGCTCTAGTCATCCATGTGGATGACCACGGGATATGGTCACCATTTTTTCAAAAATATATCAATATGAATGTCAAAATATAAAACTTTTAAAATCATAATCAGAAACACTAAACTTTAAACTTACGCACTAAAGTCCACAATAACATATCCATCTAAAAAACAATAAATCCAAAGGTCTATCCAAACTTGTCTATCCAAACTTGGATAATGAGGCTTTTTTGACTGAGTTTGGTCATTTCTAAAACCCAAAACCCTAAACATAAACACCAAATCATGATAGATATTAAAGTTCTCAAACACTAATTTCTAAAACCCAAAACTCTAAACGTAAACACTAAATTGTAAACTCAATTCGAAATTAGTACGCATAAGTCCACATGGACAACATTGATTATTTTAGCTCTCGTCATCCATATGTATATGTCCATGTATTTTGATTCTAAATAGTCTTCTTCATGAACGATTACTCGTGGACGTTTTTTGTGGACGTTGTGGATACATCACATTTTCGGTTCACACAACGGCATACTTGTGGACATCGTAAAACACACGGCATGGACGATTGTCTCAATCGATAATCTAAAACACTAAATCATGATAGATATTAAAGTTCCCAAACACTAATCTCTAAAACTCAAAACCCTAAACGTAAATACTAAACTTAATTCGAAAATTAGCACGCACTAAATAAATCCACAAGAACATATCCATCTAAAAAACAAGTAAGTTTATATGTCTATCCAAAACTTAACATCCACGTGTTTGTCAATATATATGTCCCCTCATCCATATGGATATGTCCACATATATTGATTTATAAGTGGAATTTAGGAATCGAATTATTCATGTCCACAAGATATGATCAACATTTTTAAAAAATATATCAATATGGATGTCAAAATATAAAACATTTAAAATTATAATCAGAAACACAATCAAAATTATTTTTTGTAAACTCAAAATTAAAATAAATACCATATACAAAATAGATAAAAAAACAATAAAGAAACTCACCTATTTAGTTACAATGTAATTAGAGGGAAACAAGAGGTATGACACACTATTAAATGTGTGAGTCGATCCGGTCACAATGTAAGTGGAGGGAAAAAACTATGTTTTTGCCTCCAAAAAGACGAGGGCAAAATCGTCCATAATTCATCAAAACTTAAAGAAAAGTGCACCTTTCTACCAAAGTGCCTTTTTGTGAAACAAAAGACCACCTAAGTGCCTTTATATGTAATCAACTCAAAATATAATCCAACTTTCACTTCCCTATTATTATTATTATTATTATGTTTACCATTTCCATCTTCACTTATATATATACAGTAGTAGGTACTATTTTCAGTAAACACCACTTGTCTCTTGATTTGGCAGTATATATATATATATATATGTTCATTTCTCTGTCTTTGTCTTTTTGTTTTATATATTATTATTATATAAGATTTACAAACAAGGGGGGCTGAATTATGATGAGTGTCAAAAGCTTACAAACGAATCTAATAAGTAGTAGAAATGTACTTAGTAGTAAGTATCATAACACTTTTTGAGAATGCCACAGAGGAGCTTTTAAGCAAGACGCTGCCATACAAATATGAAACATAGTTTAACAACAAAGTCTTCACATATAACATGAATTATAACCCTAACTTTACCTTGTCACTTGAATGCATGAACCACCATGGACCCTTCTTCCACATTAATCTTCATCATTAACCACACACAACACACACACACACACGCTTGTCAGCTTTATGCCACCAAAATTAAACATCACTTGTGTAACAACAAATTACAAAATCTCTTTTCTATTTACCTGCCGAATCCAGCCAACATCCTCAACCCCATTAGCATACTCAGCCCCACCCACACTCCACTTAGCCCCAACCCTGCCGGTGCATACAGCATGTACGCCGATGATATTCCTCCTGCCACCATCATCGACCATGCTGCATATGGGAAGTCTGACATCCCATAGTGCAGCCCATCGAATATAAACGCTAGTGCTGTGATTGGTTGAGTTGCCGCTACAAACTGCATGTTAACATGACTACTTGGTAAAAATATCAAACCAAAACCTCAACACATTTAGTTTACATTGAAACAAATCACCCACCAATACACCCTTTCTCACAATCCGCAGAACTTCAGGGTCCTTAGAAAACAAACCAGCTATCGAACTGAACGACAACCCCAACACAATAGCCAGTGCCATGCCCGTCACCACTCCGATCTGTACAACAATAAACATGTTACATCTCTCTCGTTCTATATAACAAGAGCTTAATCAGCATCACCAGCAGGATAACATTCATTCAACATCATCACTGTACCACCTCCGCGATTTAGAGGACAAACACAATATAATCTCAAATATGTACCACAAAGCATGTCTACATATTTGTCATTTCTACCCAAGCTCCTCAAAGCACACACGGTTCATTATTGCAGAATTAAACGGAAAGAAGTAAACACTAACAGCAAAAAAGGGAAGTGAGATCAGACCTTTAGAACAAACGTAGTAATCTCTTTTACACGCTCAAAGTCTCTTTTTGATGCAGAACTCGCGATTAAAGCCTGAACAAGTGAACACTAGGATTAATACCATCCCACTTCTCTCAGTGATTAACATTTAATACCAAATCAAGTTGAGAATTCTATACCTGTCCAGATGAAGATAGTGCATCAGTAAGCATAGATACGGCCAACCACACTTGCATGCATATCTGATGTGCTGCCATTGCAAGAACTCCTTGACGAGCAGCCATTGACGTGGCAACGGTCATGGTCAAGAGCACTGCCAATGTCCTTCCAAGAACAAATCCCCCTATAAATCATGTGAGAGGTTTCAGACGTATATATATATACTTACAGGACTTTCCCGTCTTGATTAAGATCTATGAATTCTATTGCATCTTAATCACCAATACATGAGTGATTGTGTAGTTGTATAATGAAACAAAGTGTGAGTGAGGAAATAACTAAGTTTCAAAAATGTGAAACTGTTGCCCATAGGTCACTACTTGACGCCTAAGAAATTTCATGAACTATATGAGCCTCTTCACATATTTCGGGTATTGAGAGCAACCAGATTACATCCATAAATCCCATAAGTGAGAGACCGATGCTTGCATACCAGATTTTAGGTAATCGCCAAATTTTAGTGAGCTCAGCTTTGGAGGAAGCAGTATAACTCTTTTGTTCAAAAGCACAATCATTAAAATGGCAACAGTGTACCTGATAACCAGAGAAAAAAGGTATATCACCAACCTGCAAGGTTGAAATAGGAGAAAAACAAGAGGAGATGAAAAACTGTAGATACATACTGGGATATGACGCTAGAGATTGCTGCCCCGGTTACACCCATCTTGAACTGGTAAATAAACAAAGGGAACAAAAATATAGCCAGAAAATTACCAATACCTACATCACAGATATCAGGGAATGAGTGAGAAAAAGGAAATCCAGAACTACACAATAACTAAACGTCAAAAGGTCTCAAAGAATGCTAGCCTAAGCAGTAGACTGGAGTTTTTGTATCCTTGAATCCACGGAAAATGCCCTGAAGAGCTAAAGAAACCACATAAGCAGGAGCACCAAGCGCCCTAAGAATAAGAAACTGCCGCGCAGGAATAAACATTTCTGACATCTGCAAATCATGTAAAAAGAACCAAAAACATTTATTCCTCAGCATAGATTTCACATGGATACTATGTGAAAAGCTCAATATGGACTGAACTTACAGGTTGTACACCCATTAACCTTAAAAAAGGTCCAGATGCAAAGCACAAAGCCAGTGCCTCGGAGATGCCAATTCCGACGGCTAACACCAGTGCTGTCGAAACTGAAGATAGCTGTTTCCTTTCTGGTAAACCTTGAGAAGGTGTGTCATTGTTACTGTGACTTTCCTCTGTAAAACCAAATCGAATAGATATCTATATAAGACCCGGAAAAGTTGAGAAACTAAGAGAGCTTTTATTTGAGCTAACCTGAGGCTAAATCTTGAGCGGCAACCTTTGCAATATCTTCAGCAACAAAAGAAGTGGCAACGCTGAGAAGTGGAATGTTGAAGAGCTTTGATATGGTATTGAAAATCGACATAGAAACAGCAGCTGAACCCAACTCTAATGATCCTGCATATTCGAAAGAAGGAATCCTTAAAACAATCAGTCAATCAAAACTCAAGACAAGCAAAGCAACAAATACCAAGCCTTCCAATGTATGCAGTCTCCATGAGCTGCGTCAAAGGATCTATAGCCTGTCCAGCAATGGCCGGAAGAGAGAGCATGACGAGTTCTCGTTTGACATCCACAGGATTTGAGTCTCTAATATTAACCGCATTCACATTCCTAGCAAGGAAAAAGAGCAAAAGCATTATTACAAAAGGAAAGAACCATGAAGGTACATTGGCAAAGAGAAACAAAGGGAAAATGCAACACCTCAACAGCCTTACAGGAGTTTCTCCAGCGAAGCACTAGTAGAGTCATCTTCTTCTTCTTCCTCCTCTTCTTCAAATTTAACAACACCAGAATCAGAGTTGATATGGCTCCTCCGGCGAGTCACATAAGGAGAAACAGAGTGTTGAACGGTGTAAAGAGGGCTTTTTTGAGGTAAGCGAGATAAAGGTCGAAAATTGCCTTGTCTTTTAACTTTAGCCAACCTATTCGTAAAAGGCAGTGAAACTTGGTTCCCGCACATTAACTTAGAAGTAGACTCCATCTGCAATTAACGAATTTCAGAAGAAGAAGAAAAACTCAATTTTCTACAAACTCGATAACTGCACAGAGAAAATAAAACGGTTTCGAGGAGAAATAACAACATGGGCAACCTAAAGTTGGATTCTTTAGAGCAAGAAGAATCGGATAACAACAGTGCAAGTTGCGACCAAAGAAGCTATGCGTTGGAGAAACTATATACAGAAACGAGAAGAAGACAATACAAGTAGGTAACGTAAACAAAGAGAGTAGAAACCTCCAAAAAAACTTACTGAATAAAGGTAGAGAGTAGAAATTGTCGTAGATTCCTATGGTAGCGACTGGGAACTGGGAAGGGGTTATAGAGAGGGACTCGGAAACCGTTCTTTGAAGAAGAAGAAGAAGAAGAAATTACTTTGAGGCGGTTTTTGTATTTATTCTATAGGCCCACTTGAGTCACACTTAAAGGCCCACTTAAGTCACACTTAAAGGCCCACTTAAATCATCACGTGAGAAGCACGTTGGTTGGTTGGTTGGTTGGTTGGTTGGTTAAAATATCATACGTTACAATAAGACTTTTTCTTCAACCTTTTTGTTGTAACGTGGCACGCATGTAATTGATATGTTCTTCTTATGGTATTATTTGACTCAACATTACATATCTTTTCTAATATTAGAGTTTTTATTGGTTTTGTTTTGACTTTAGCGTTCAAAACGATGTAAAACCTTTTTTAAGAAAATTAATTAAAACCCATTCAACTTACAAATTATTTAAACGAGTTGGTAATTTTTTATAAAAATAAAATCTGGATAGGATAAGTTTGTTAGGGGAATTGTAACAACAACACAGCTAAAAAAGTAAGACGATTTCAACAATATACTACGAGATTTAAAAAACAAAAAAAAAATCTAATGAGATTATCAAAAACAGCTAATTAATAAAATCATAAGAATATAATTATACAGATTGAATAGAGCGAGAGATTAGGTGGGGTTTGCTTAGCTATTAGAAATAAACAACAAAGAGAGAGAGAGAAGAAGAAGAAGAAAAAGCCATTTAAATTTGTGTGTGTTTAATTATTGTTTGTTTAAGATTAGTTTTGTGGGGTTTATCGACGACAAAACCAACTTGTCTTCTGCCTAAAACAACAACAACAACACCGATCATATATCGTCCAAAAAAATGGCATCTCCATCTCCATTATCATCATCGTTTTGCACACTCTCCTTCCCTTTTCTTCTCTTCTCTTCTTATTCATTGTAGCCTCTACGTATATACCTTCTCTTCTCTTCTCTTCTCTTCTCTTGTGTGTGTCTTCGTGTGTTAACATTTATATAAAGCATGGCTACTATAAATATGAAGATGAAGAAGAGAGATAATGAAACGGACAAGAAGAAGCTAGCAATCGCCGGAATAAGACATCAGTTGCTCCTTATCGTACGACGTCGCCACCGTCTGTTTCCTTTAGTATCTGCTTTCTCCGGTTTTCTATTACTTGTCCTCCTCTCCTTCTCCTTCTTCTCTCCTCCTCCTCCTCTTCCTTTTATACATGGCCCTCCTTTAAGCGTACGTGCTTTCCTTTGCATTACACCAATATTTACATTCATTAGTACAAATCTCATTTTTCTCTGTTTTTCTTTTTGTGTGTGTGTTATAGAGGAACATTAAATTGGCCGTGGAACCTAATTCAGATCCAACGACGACGTTTCTTGTACCCGTACGTCTAACTCTTTTCATACGTTTTAGGGTTTAACGTGCCTATTAATTAATATAATGTATATCATTATATTGTGTTTGGTTCCTTATTAATACATTGTTATGTATACATTATAATCTTAGGACAATAATGGTGTAAGATCCGCGGATAGGAAGCTATGGAGCTCAAGATTATCGAGCTTGTACCATGGATGCAGTAAAACCACTAATAACACCTTTCAAGGTATACCCACATCATCATATCACTTCTTAGAATTAGTAGTACTATATATTTAAGAAGAAATTAAACATGAAATAAATGATGATTGTTTGTGTTTCTTGCTTTTGGGGTGGCTAGTTATGGATAAGAAAAGGCAAACAGATCGTTACTTGCTGATAGTAACAAGCGGTGGTTTAAACCAGCAACGAACAGGGATCATAGATGCTGTTATTGCTGCTTACATTCTCAACGCCACTCTTGTTGTCCCTAAACTTGACCAAAACTCCTACTGGAAAGACACCAGGTACGTATGTTATCTCTTTGGATCCTGTTCTCTTTTATGTAGTACATTTCATAACTATCTTTTGTTTGGCTGGTTTTGGTTCTAACACACAATATGATCTCTCTTCTCTTTGTGCAGTGATTTTCAAGAGATCTTTGACGTTGACCGGTTCATTTCACACCTCTCCAAAGATGTAAAGATCATCAAGGAGCTTCCTAAAGAAGAAGAGTCAAGACTCATGATTGGACTACAGTCAATGCGTGTCCCTAGGAAGTGCACACCTTCTTGCTACATGCAGCGTGTTTTGCCTGTTCTCAACAAGAAACATGTAATTACAACTTATCCTTTCCTACACTAGTATAATTAAGTTATGTCTCTCTTATCATGATAATTATATTAAACTATATATATATGCTCATCTCTCTCTTAATCTAATGTTTTGCAGATTGTGCAACTCTCCAAATTTGATTACAGGCTATCCAATGATCTTGATACAGAGTTACAGAAGCTTAGGTGTAGAGTCAACTACCATGCCTTGAGATACACGGATTCTATCAACATGATGGGTAAATTACTCGTTGACCGGATGAGAAACAAAGCCAAACATTTCGTTGCCCTTCATCTTAGGTAACACACAAACTCCCTCAAAATATAAAAGTATATTTTAAAGAGAATGTAGATGGTAAACCAATGTTGCAAATACAATGGTTTATAGGTTCGAACCCGATATGCTTGCTTTCTCCGGATGCTATTATGGTGGAGGACAGAAAGAGATACTTGAACTTGGAGCCATGAGAAGAAGATGGAAAACATTACATGTAAGATGATACGCATAATTAGCTTAATTTACTCTTTAATATTATTTACCAAAGTTAAAAAAGTAGTAAACTAATTAATATTGGTGTGTTGTTGTGTAGGCTGCAAATCCTGACAAGGTAAGGCAACATGGGAGATGTCCATTGACACCGGAAGAGATTGGTCTGATGCTGAGAGGCTTAGGATTTGGAAGAGAGGTTCACTTGTATGTTGCATCAGGGGAAGTATATGGAGGAGAAGATACATTAGCACCATTAAGAGCTCTGTTTCCAAATCTCCATACTAAAGAGACATTGACATCTAAGAAAGAACTAGCACCTTTTGCAAACTTCTCATCGCGCATGGCTGCTCTTGACTTCATAGTATGTGACGAGAGTGATGCATTTGTCACCAACAACAATGGTAACATGGCTAGAATCTTAGCTGGAAGAAGGTATATTTATATAGTTGTGTCTCTTTAATATCACTTTGTTCACTCTCTTTCTCTTCTCTGACCATTGACATATGTTGTGTGTGTGTAGGAGATACATGGGACACAAAGTGACAATCCGACCAAACGCAAAGAAACTATACAAGATATTCACAAACAGACAGAACATGACATGGGATGATTTCTCAACAAAGGTCAAGTTATACCAAAAGGGTTTCATGGGAGAACCAGATGAAGTGAAACCAGGAGATGGTGAGTTCCATGAGAACCCATCCTCATGCATCTGTCAAAAATCATCTCAATCAAAACATGTAAACCCAGGAGGACGACCATGACACATCATCATAGTACTCATGAGACATTGGCAATCTTCCCCCATAGTCACAAGAAGAGATCTTGATCATTCAAAAGACTAATTAAGCAAGCTCCATTTTCTTTTGATTCAAAGTGTTATGTCATTTAAGTTTGCATAAAAAAAAAGGTTATTACAGAGATAGAAAGAATTGGTGTACATAATAAACTCTACAATAGAACTCCTTTTCTTGTACATACAATCTTTCATTCTTTAATTAGACTTCAATTCCTCTTTTGTTTTGATTTTTATTGCATTCCTTTATATAATTAAGATCCTTCTTCTTCTTCTTCCTCTTCTTTATAAAGTTAAATCAACAAATATAATAATGAATGCATTTGTTACAAGCAAGTTAGTTCCAAATATGATCATCACAAGGATCACAACCTTCTTGAGCAATGTCAGTGATTTGTACACCAGCATCATATGTCTTACCAGCTTCCCAATTAGCAGGAAGTACACTTTGTGACCATACCATTTTGCCATCATAGCCAGCTGTCACAAGAAACCTAAACTGTATAGCACCTTTTGGCACTTTATCTGTAACCCAAACAGCTCCATGGCTTCTTGTCATGTAACCCCAACGAGAAGAACCAACTTGTGCAATGTCTATGGCTACTACTTCTGTTTGTCCACCTTGGTACAATATCTTTACAGACAAATAAGAAGGCTTCTTGCTTGATTCTTCTACTCTCACACTCATCTTCTTGTTACCATAGTCACAAGGAACTCTGTTTTATATTTTCATCATTCCTTATTAGTATTATTATATTACCATTTTATTATAATGTTTGATAAAATGAGAGACAAATTAAGCATATAATTAATACCTTTGGTATTGAATGTCGACAATGCCTTGTTTAAGAAGTTCTCTGTCTGCACCAGAAACATGCTTAGCCATGGCTCTAAAGGCTCTGCTGCTAAGAACAAGATCGGTCTTGTTGCTTTTGTTGAGGTCAGTGACCATAACAGTGGTTCCTTTGGTGCTGCATAGAGAAGGGTTGTTGCATCTGACTTGGAAGCAAGCACCGCAGCCGGCGCCGTCTTTGTAGATGGAAGGCATGGCGGCGGCGATGTGGCCGGCGAAGAAAGTGGTGGCCATGGAACCGTAGGAGCAAGCTCCGGCTAAAAGAAAGAGAAACTAGCTATGAGAAGAAAGAGAAGTTAGAGAGAAAGAGTAGAGGAGGAGGAGTTTACATGAGAGAGCAGAAGCAGAGGAGAAGTAAGCAGCTTTAGAGATGTGAACACATCGGTCACAAGCTTCAATGGAGGAGAATAGGAAGACTACTAATGCCATGAAGAATAATACTAAACAGCCTCGCATATTCATTGTTTGATTTTGTTGTTTTCTTGAGAGAGAGAGTTGGTAAATAATGAGATGTTGGAGATGATATATGATATGAGAGAATAGAAGAGAGGAAGGAAGAGTGTATATATATATATATAGTGATATATACATATATAATAATAAGAATAAAGAATAATTAATACTACTAGTATAAAAAGAGTGGGTGCCAGCTCAGCATATTAGGACACGTCAGTGGAAACAAGTTGGCGGTGTTTGTAATATTAAAAGACGCGGTTGTTTTTTTTTTTTTTTTTCTGATTTCAAGAAACATTGTAACGAGATCTACTCTTTTATTAATTTCATCGATATTAAGAAAAAAAGAAAAAAAAAAAAAGACGCGGTTGGTTTATATTTGATTCTTTTGTATTTTTATCATCTTTTTCCACCTGCTGATTTCATAGACATTTTTTTATGTGCCCACAATATTACTTCATACACATTTATATATATATTAATCTTTAACTAGTTTAGTTATATTATTGTAAGTAAGAAAAAGGACAAGTATACTTACACGTATGAACCTGAGTGGATGACGTGTCATTGCACCGACTCTTTTTGCATGACAGCTGTGTCCCTCTCTCTGCCTCGGGTCTTGTTCATGTCGGCACCCTCGTTATTTTTTTTAGTTTTTTAGCCAATACTTCACCAATCAAAATTTTAAAACTATAAAACTAATTACATGTGTTTTCTTACTTTTCTTTTTTTATATAAAAAATTAACAAATTTCTAACTTGCTGCAATTAAAGTCCATTCCCACTATTAAATGAGTAGGTTATTAGAGGGTAGTTTAGAGCATGTTTATCAAGATAGATTAATTGTAGAGTGTTTGTGTATTTTTTTTATGTTTAAAAATAAAAAATTTGTATAATTGTATATTTGCGTATATATTTGTATAAAAGGGAAGATTAAGCACTCTACAAAATGGGAGTTTAAAATGTTTTATTAAACAATTTTCATTAAGTGGTGCTTATTAATAATACATGTTTTAATTTAATTTAGTGGGTGATTGGTGGAAGCTCTGAGTTCGGTAGACAGCCTCTTTTTACTTTCTACAGCAAAAAATAATCAATCACGCTTTCCTTTGGTTTTTAAACTTACAGCCGCTTTATTTTTTTTTTGCTTTACAAAGTGGTTTAAATGCTGTAGAGAGCACATTTACCACAACATTATTTACACTGCTCTGAATGCGTTTTAATTTTTATATTTCTCTTTTTAATAATTTATTAATATATATTGGTATACAATACTGTTTAATTATAAAAGGCATGTGGTTCATAATATGCATTACATATAATTATAGGATACATAGCACTTAACTATTTGTATTTACATGAGATATTTTACTATTGATCTCATCGATTTAGTATAGAACATTGATTACATATAATATTTTTTCGCAACTTAGGGCCTGATTGGTTGTAGCTGTAGCTTTTGATTTGTTGCTCTAGAAATCTGACTGTAGTTTTTTTTTGTAGCTTTTAAATTTTATTCTTTGTAGAATTTTGGTTGTAGAAATTTAATTGTCACTTTTTAAAATAAAAGCATGATTGGAAACTGTAGGTTTTTATGTCTAGTAAATATAAATAAATTATCAATACAATAAAATAAATTAATCGTTACGTTACATGTAAATTAACTAAAATATGTAAACATATAATCTACATTTTGTACATATATTTTAGAATATAAGAATATATTTCTTTGGCACAAAAACTCTTTTTAATATAAGTATAATTTTTTTATTATGAAAATTCACTTAATGTATGTTTAATAATATGTGTTATGTTTAATAAAGTTTCTAGTTTTAATATTACATTGAATTATTTTACCTATCAAACTTCTACCTAAAGCTTAAAAAATAAATATTTTGTCAATCAATAAATTTAATATTTCAACAAAAAAATAAAAAAATAATATGTGTTATATATTTGTATTATATGTTATCATATATTACATATATTGGACAATTAAAATAAACTTGATTGGAAAGTATATGTTGTATATTATTTATTTATATCTCATAATATGTATTAACAATTTTTAATAAAACAACTAATCAAAATAAACTAATTTCCATAAATCATTTGATATGATATTTACTATTTTACTATTTAATTAAAATAATATAAAAATAAACTTATTGTATTAAATTCATATGATATTTATTGTATGTAATTTAAATACAACGTGTTAATTTTGTTATATGGAATATTATATACATATTAGTAAAGAAATATTTTGTATTTAGTAAAAGAAACATAAAGTAGTTAAAAAGTTGCTTTAGAAAAACTTCTCAGAGCCAAAAACTTTCCTTAATACAAAATACAAAAAGATATGGCTCTGAGTTTGAAAAATAAAAGTAAAGACTGATTGGTTGACATTAGATGCTTTAGAAAGAAATAGAGCTCTGGAAAGCATCCAGAGCAACAACCAATCACCCCCTAAACGTACAAATATTTATGCAATTCTATATTTTTATATATATACTAATACTATTTAATAATATATGGAATAACAGATTTAAATTTATATATGTATTAATAATTATATGTTTACATCAACCATTAATATATATATATGTATATTTATATTTTTCATTTTAAAAAAGATTTTATTTTTCATTTTACAAAATATTTATTTACATGCTTTAGGTAGATGTTTTATAGGTAAACGAATTCAATTTAAGCTTAAAACTAGAAACTTTATTAAAACTAATACATATTATTAAACATAAATTAAATGACTTTTCATAATAAAAATGTTATACATATTAAAAATAGTTTTTGTGCCAAAGAAATATATTTTTATATTTTAAAATATATGTATAAAGTGTAGATTATATGTTTAAATATTTTAGTTAATTACATGGAACGATTAATTTATTTTATTGTATTGACAATTTATTTATATTTATTAGACATAAGAAAAATCTACAATTGTCCAATCATGTTTTTATTTTAAAAAGTGACAGCTAAATTTCTACAGCCAAAATCCTACAACAATAAAATTTAAAGCTACAGCAAAAAAAACTACAGCCAGATTTCTACAGCAAAAAATCAAAAACTACAACTACAACCAATCAAGCCCTTAATACTCAAATACACAAAAAATACACAAGCACTCTACAAAAATATTATAAGTACATTTGATAAACATGGTCTAAGACCATGAACATCAAAGTCTCCTAATTATTAGGTGCTTAGAATATTTAATTAGTATTTATGTGTATTTTCATAAAATAAAATACTTAAGCACTTTTGAATATGTTAAGTAAAATATATCCTCCATTAAGAAACACTAAAATAGGGTGCTTAAAAAAATTTAAAAAACTCAAAACATTCAAACATACCACACCATTCACCAAAATAATCAAACATGCCACAACACTCACCGAAACAATCAAAAATACCACACCACTCAAACATTATATTATGGTTCTTCTTGCAAACCAAATCACATTTGCCTTCTCTTTACACACTAATTCATAATTGACTCCTCTGTGTAAACCAAACCAAACAACAACAACAAGTCATTAAAGACTTGAACATAAAAACAATGAAACAAGAACACAATGTTCAGTAAAACATAAACACAATAAAACATAAACACAATGAATCATAAAATACAAAGAAACATAAAACACAATCAAACAAGTTATTTAACCATCAAACTACATACAAACACCATCAAACTACATAGCAAACACATTCAATACCACTAATTAGAAATATGTACTACACAAGGAACAAGAGAACTACTTTAAGATCAACAAACATTTAAAACGTATAACAAGCTAAACGTATCTCGTTATACTATACCTACAAACAAACTATTTTAACAATCTCTGTAATTTTACAATGAGATCAAACCAAAAATTCATTACACAAATCTATAAACCTACAAACACGAACGAATCATAAAATCAACCAAATCAACATACACTACACCTAAACATATTCATTAACTACACGAACGAAGTATAAAATCAACCAAATCATCATTTACATTAAAAAATCAAAATCTCTCAAACAAAACCCTAAATCATTATCTCCCTTCGAGATGAACGGATGTGTAAGGGAAGATTCCACTTGCTCTGAAGCCTCTCCGCTTTCGATTTCACCGTGGATTCGCCGGAGAGTCACCGAATCACCTTCGCAATCGCTGGAAACGAAAATCCAATTTTCCCCTCTGTTTTTTTCTTCCTCAGCCCATAAACAATTTTTTTTAGCCAACCCACATTTGACATGTGTCAGTGCTTAATGATTCAAGAAAGTGTCTAACTAAGCTTCGGTGCTTAGTTTATTTAAGTGAAATACACAATTGTTTTTTATTTAATTAACCTAAATACATGATTTTATACCTAAGCACCTCTTTAGATCCTTTGATGCACATGCTCTAAGATGCTAATATCTTATCTTTGTATTAAATCAAATTAGAAAAATCTAGTGGTTTTGGTCTAGTGACATTCATAAATCCACGTGAGATAGGTAGCGACATTCCATCCGGGATCGGTTTTTTACGCCTACATTTGTATAAAATTGACTAATGGATCGATCATTTGTGGCCCAAACGTTGACAAACAAAAAATAGAAAAATCTAACAATGGTTTACCTTTTTGTTATATAACCTAACATTATTGTTTGTTTGGAGATTTTATTCCGATCATACATCCAACATTATTATTTGGGGACACAACATAATTTATAATTTGATACGCATTAAAAGTTAAAAAGAGTGCATATAATAATAGATAGGAAGGATACAAAAAGGGGAATATTATTATTGGTTTAGGGAGGAGGAGAAAGATAAGAACAAATAATTACTAGCAAAGTGTTTGGATGTATGTTTTTTTTTGTTATATTCCAAAACTTAACTTCACTTTCTTTCTTTCCTTTTTGGTCCCTATATCACTTACATTGCCTTTCCTTCTTCTACACACGTTTTGTATGTATTATTTGGCTAATTAAAAAAGGAAAAAGGAATGTATAATAATTGTGTAGGTAGAAGAACTCAAAAAAGGTTACGTTTACTTTCATTTACAACTCATTTTCCACTAACATACATACATCACACATTATATACAATTACATGTACAAGAGAGCCTAACTAGTCATTAATCTGATTTTATTACCTATAATCTCTAAATTGCAATGGTTTTTTTATATATATTAATCCTTTTTTATTAGATTGTTCAAATATTTGATTAAAAGGCAATGAAATCTTTTTAAGTGCTAATTAATTGGACGACAATTAGGTAAGCAAGAAATTAACAACATCCATGTGAGAAACTACTCTGTCACATATCATTGATTAGGACATGTGAAGAAGATATCTTTCATGCTTAAATCTTCCCTCTCTGTCTATATATATCTTTATTGTGTTTCATTCATTGTCGGGAGGGGTTAATATACAATCATCTACAAGATTGCTATTTGTCTAGTTTTATAGTATATTTTCTTCTTCTTCTTAAGCAGTGATTTTATTCTTTAACCATGACCAAAACCATGCATTACCCGGCCCTCTTATATATATGATGATTAATTATATAAGCCCAAATATCTGATTCGGCCCACTTATGTTACCTTTACAATTCAATACTACTAGTTTTCTAACAACAACATAATAGCTTTAATTTGGTCTGTCTTATTGGATAATGTGGACCGACCATTCATTGGTCGGTGAACACACAGAGAGTATTCAGACATATAGGAGTACTATATAATGTTTCATATTAAAACGTTTCCTAGACACACAAAACCTTGTTCCCATCAAAGTTTTGAACATTAATTAATATATTAGACTATTGTTAGTACACTTTTGCAGGCAACACATTGGTTATGCGTAAAACCTAGTGCTAATCTTATATTATTAATACAGGAGACAGAGAGAGAAAATTATTAGAAAAATCATACGTGTCATCATCAGATTAATTCTAGTCTCATATCATTAAAATTTTCGAAAAGCCCTAAATTGAAATTCAAAGTCCAATAAAAAAGCCCACTTAATATCATATAACACTATTTTTCATATAAGACACTAAAATTTGAGGTTATTGTGATTAAACCTTCCTAGACAATATGTTTAAAATATTTTAAAAACCAATGAAAACACACAATTTTATAATTTTCATAATGTTTGTATGTTATATTCTCGCACTAAAAAATGATAAAACATATTGTTCATTTATAAATAACAATATTATTTTGTAAAATTGTATTAAACATCAAAACTCATGTCAAATGACAAAACTTGAACATAAAATTGACTCGAGCCCCCGAAAATTCAGTGGTTTTATCCTAGGTTTTAATAGTCCGAGTTTTATGACAAATAGAGATCGGAAGGACATATTTTTCGTTGTTAAACGAGTCATATCATGGTTTCAAAACACTATGTAGTTATTGTTTTTTAATGATAAATAGTAAATTATACGTAATGATAATTAAATATTCAACATCGAAATGGCAATTATAATCTTTTTCGATGATAAGTATTAAAATAATAATAGTAATAAATTTTTGTAAATAAAACATTATAAAAACCAAAATACAATATATTTTGTATATATATTTCAAATTTAAACTCCATGTTTAACGCAGATTACATGAGATCCAATTTTTTTTATCTTATTTTATACTACACATTGTTTTTATCAATAAACATTTCATTTTCAATTACGTAAATTTTTATTAGCGCGGGTAAATTTCTAGTTACTATACTAATAATGAATAACTTGTAATTAAAAATTAAACACAAAATTAAAGGGAGTGGTGCATGATGAGGTGGAGCTACTATAAATAGATCGTGTTGATGGACTGTGTGTAACTTATCAGTCCTAAAAGCAAATTAAGTCTCATCATTGGCAATTAATTAATTTAAAAAGTGAGTTAGTAAGTTGTTGTTGTTGTTGTTGTGACCAATGAAAACAAGAAAGAGGAGAAGCCTTCTGTAGCTGAAAGGCTCCACATTTATGACAACTCTGTAAGCTTATACCATATAAGTTATGGAAATGGGTAACGTGAGTTACAAGTTTTGAGATGGATAGTTAGGGCTCGACAAAGGCCCATTTAAATATCACATGAAAATGGTAAAAAGTTGAATGTGGGGGGAACACACACACACACACACACGGAGAGTCTATGTAATGAAAAAAGAAAGGGACTTTTAATCTCACAAAGAAGAAGAAGAAGAAGAAGACAATCTGTGACTTGTCTTTCTTGTGTTCCCAACTAACTAACTATATATATATATATATTGCTTCTTCTTCTTCTTCTTCTTATACGTCCCATGCATTTACTTCCTTTTTACGCGTTTTATTATTAAAAATAAATAAATATTAATTGTTATGACATCATTTTTAGATACAAACTTAATTTAGTCTAAAAATCCAAAGTAAGACTCAAATTACACAAACCACGAGAGCTAGCTGGAGCCACCAATCACTCGTTTCCTATTTTCTTTTGCGGTGCAACTTGTGTTTTGACTTTATTAAGTAGACCATCTGTTTTTTTTTTTTTTAAGTTGAATATATATATTGTGTTATTAACAAACAAAATAAGTAACAATAATGTACGTAATATTCAACGTACAAATACTAAAATTAAGAAAATTTAACGCGCCGCCAAAGCATATCCAGCTCAACAAAATCCACATTTACGCGCTTATAGTGACAAAACTTGTACTACTAGTTTTCATCTTGTCTTTAATTTCCTCAATATCATAAACTACTAATTTCACTTAATTATTATTAATTGAATATTACTCTCTCACTCATTTCCTTTTTCAATTATATGATATATTGTATTCTAATTTTATGGCTTAATTAATGACTCATGCTAATAGCCTACATTTCCTAATAACGACTATTTAGCATCATATAAATATATATATATATATATATATATGCGCCTATAATTTACTATTACATCTAAATATATAACAAAATGCATAACTCGTTAATTACAACATGCAGCAATTCATGAAATCAAGGGTCGTCGTCGCTTATATTTTCTATGAATTAAATAATCACCTCCCCAATATATATATATATAGTATGGTTACATAATGAAATTAAGAAGAAGTAGGTGGGGGCCTTATATATATATATTATTATTACAAATTAAACAAAACACGGAATTAGCTTTATTGGCAATAAGCCCTTCTTCACATTGTGACTTTAAATACGTAACCGATTTCATTGTTTCCTTTACTTACAATCTCTAAAACTCAACCTTATATATTATACCTTTTCTCTTCTTTTCTCATATCTCATTTTAATTAGGAGGTTCCTAATTAATTAAGAGTATATATGATGACATTGTGGCTAAACAACAACGTTATTTTCATCGTAATGCTTATTATAATGATTATGATGACCAATAATATACTAATTTCTTATGTTCAATGTGAAGATCCTTACCGATTTTTTGAATGGAGAGTCACTTATGGCAACATTGCTCCACTTGGCTATCCTCAAAGGGTACATTTTTCTCACATTAATATATTCATTAAATATATATTCATATATAATGGCTTCTTCTTGCTTTGTTTGATATATATATATATATACTATGCTTATTTATAACTAAAAAATGCATATGCAGGGAATCCTAATAAATGGGAAATTCCCAGGACCAGAGATTTACGCAGTGACCAATGATAATTTGATCATCAACGTTCACAACGATCTTGACGAACCCTTTCTCTTGTCTTGGTATTAATTTAATTACTACTCTACTTTCTTTTGTTCCCATTTTTCTTTAACAATATCATATACCATATATAGTTTAATGTGCTTTTTTAAATCAAAAAGCGTGCGTTTCTTATAAATTTATATATAATATTTCTCAATATAAATGGCAAAACTAATGCAACAATACCATCAATAAAACATTTTTTGCGAAATAAAAAAATAATGTTAATGACAATTAATTGTATCAATAGTTCAAGACCGGTTTCAATAAAATAAATGCTTAATTAAAGTTATACTATTAGAAAGAAGGATATATTAATTGTTTGGTAAATTTGGTATGAGGAAATTAAAGCCAATATAATATGCATGGCACATATGCCGTTTCTTCATTTATAATTTTTAATATGTTGTGTTACTTTATATACTATTAATCAACACGTCAAGTTTTAATTCATGTTATTTATAATACTAATAAATGCAACAAAAATAAATAAATGAAAAATGAAGGAACGGAGTACAACAAAGGAAGAATTCATACCAAGATGGAGTATATGGAACTACTTGCCCAATCCCTCCGGGCAAGAATTACACATATGCCCTCCAATTCAAAGACCAAATTGGTAGTTTCTACTACTTCCCTTCCCTTGGCTTCCACAAAGCCGCCGGTGGTTTTGGTGGCATCCGTATCCTAAGCCGGCCTCGCATTCCCGTTCCTTTCCCTGAACCAGCCGGAGATTTCACCTTACTCATCGGTGATTGGTACTCTAAGCATGACCACAAGGTACACTTTCTTTTATTAACTATAACTAATATAACTAATGACCATGTTTTAGTTTAAAATTTATGGTCATATTAATATGATGTGTGGTGCATGGTATTTAGTGTTTAAAGTTTAGTCTTTCCCTACAAAATCGAGTTTTTTATTGAATCAAAATATGTTTTTACCTTTTAGATATCTTTTAGTCATAATGACCATGTCTTAGTTAAAACTTGTGATCATATGTTGTGAAACACACTTTCTTTTATTAACTAACTCATGACCACACACTTTTATTTTGTGTGGTGGCTTTTAGTGTTTTAATTTTAGTGTGTTTTGCATAATCAAGTCTTTAATTTTATCGAGTCAAAATGTAATTTAAAGTTTTTTTAGTCCTAATTAATGATCATGTGTTTAGTGGGCACTTTGTGATCATAATAATACGAATCATGAACCATATATATATAGTAGTAATTATTATTAACTACATGATATGATATAGGCTCTGCAAACAATTTTGGATAATGGACACGTGCTACCTTTGCCTAATGACGTTTTGATCAATGGCCAAATCAGTTTTTCTTCTATTATAACCGTCACCAAAGGTTCATATACTATAAATCATCTCAACAACTTTAATATATATATATATATATGATTATAACAAGCGCATGCATTCTCTAACCACTTAATAAACTTTGTTTAATTAATAGGTAAAACATATAGATTCAGAATATCAAATGTTGGGCTACAACACACATTAAGTTTCAAAATAAAAGGCCATCAAATGAAGTTAGTAGAAGTAGAAGGAACACACACGGTCCAATCCATGTATACATCACTAGACATACACGTTGGTCAGTCTTACTCTGTCCTTGTCACTATGGACCAACCCGAGAAAGACTATTACATCATTGTTGCCACAAGATTTACAACAACAACACGCTCTTCCGCAACCACTATCCGTTACTCAAACTCCAAAAAACAAAGTCTATCATCAATATCTCCTTATAATGTCCATGCAGGACATCCTAGTGATGAACTAGATTGGTCTATGAAACAAGCCCGGTCTATTAGAACCAACTTGACTGCCTCTGGACCAAGGCCTAACCCTCAAGGCTCGTACCATTATGGTCAAATCAAGATCTCTAAGACTATAATACTAGAAAGCTCTGCTTCTATTGTTAATAGGAAGCAACGATACGCTATAAACGGTGTATCTTTCGTGCACGCGGACACTCCTTTAAAATTGGCTGATTACTTCAAGATAAAGGGTGTTTTCAAAGTTGGAAGGATACCTGACAAGCCAAGAAGAGGTGAAAAGATGAGGCTAGACACGGCAGTGATGGGAGCACACCATAGAGCCTTCTATGAGATTGTGTTTCAAAACCGCGAGAAAATAGTCCAAAGTTACCACCTAGATGGATACAACTTTTGGGTTGTTGGGTAAGAACAATATATATATATATATATATATACAAACATGAAGCACATCATATCATATTATATATGAACAATAATGTGAGTTGTGTGCACACAGGATGGATAAAGGAACATGGTCACACGCGAGTAGAAGAGAGTATAACCTCAATGATGCTATTTCTCGCTCCACGACTCAAGTATGTTGATTCATTGGGGATGTTTTCACTTATGATTTTGATCCTATATATATATATAATGTGTGTTTAATTTGGGTTGTTATTGATTAATTATGTAAAGGTGTATCCAGAGTCTTGGACAGCAGTGTATGTGGCATTGGACAATGTAGGGATGTGGAATCTAAGGAGTGAGTTTTGGGCAAGGCAATACTTGGGTCTACAATTCTACTTGAGAGTTCATTCACCGGTTAATTCTCTAAGAGATGAATATCTTTTGCCTAAAAATGCTTTGTTGTGTGGTCGAGCCGCCTCCAACAAACACCACATACCTTAAGATCATAGTATTGGCATGTCAATATATATATATATGAATTAACCAAGACATTACATTCATTCTATTTCAGAAAAAAATAAAAATGTATGATTATATCTTCTGCACAAACCAACACCAAAAACCTTCATAATAACTCCATTCTTTGTAATACTTGGAAACAATATTTCTACTTTTTGATAAATAATAATTTTTCTTATTTTCTACTTGAAAATTGCAATTATGAATAAACCATTTCTTTGCAAGCGTAAAAGGTTTATTAAGAAAAAGAAAAAAAAAAAGAGTAACAAAAAAAACTAAAGAGTCAAACATAAAACGATGCATGTGAATCAACACCATTCCATAGCATTCTTGTGATCTGCAATGACATTAATATTCTAAATTCGTTAACCCAAATTCAAAGTCATTAAATTAGTACTTATTCATAAATGCGTATGGGACCTTAACATTAAAAAACCAAAAAAATAAAAAAAATGCGTAGGAGTTATTTAATCAACGGTTTAGATTGCATTTTAGCTAGCGCAATGTAAGCCGTTAGATCTGATTACATTTGTATTAAACGACTTAGCTATAGCCACGTGGCATAAGATCACGAGTCAAGATACGGGAGAGGTCTCATCCGACATAGAATGCTTCTTGTCCACACAATGTCAGTCCTTTTCTTCTTCTTAAGATAGATCCTGACCGTTACTTTTTTATCATCCAACGGTTCATATAAGCCAAGCGTCATGCCGTCTATTACTCCGTTATGTCAATTCCGTTAACCAATCTAACCAAACCTTCCCTATCTATCCTCTAACGGCGTAATTAGACGCCGTGAATATACAGATAGGGACCCATATGTAAATATATATATAGAGAGAGAGAGAGTGTGTGTGTGTCTTTTCTTTTTTGCATCTCTCATCATCACTGCTTTGCTTTATCAAACCATCATCACATCCACTTTCTTCCTCTCTGTATTTTTGTGATGTTAGATTTTTTGAGCCGTTGGATCTGCGACTGAGCAAAAATGGGGAGTTTATCATCGGAGGAGGAAGAAGACGACGAAGGCTCTTCCGAGAGATGCGGAAGCTACAGTCCCAGCGCCGACATTAGCGAGTCCGACAGTTCTAGCAGCTTCTCCTGCCTCCGTTTCGACGGAGAGGTAGCTACAAGCTCTATGACACCGTCTCCACGTGGCGGCGGCGGTGGTGGTGGGAGAGGGTTTTACTTGCCGGCGACTGTTATGCTTCCGGTGATCGGTGGCAAAGATGTGGTTTGGGATGACAAGTCAGAGTCCGATTTGTCCGGTAAAGTCTCCTCCTTTTTTCAAAAAAACACACTCTTTTTAAGACATTGTAGTTAGAATGTCTGAGAAATTACTGCTAATTTTAGTAGCTTACGGTTTTGTATGGATAGAAATTGAGATGATGAAGGAGAGATTTGCGAAGCTACTTCTTGGAGAAGACATGTCAGGAGGAGGTAAAGGGGTTTGTACAGCTCTTGCTATCTCTAACGCCATTACCAATCTCTCTGGTGATTAAATAAAAAAACCATTCTTTCATTAAACTCTTGTTTCATTCTTGTAATGATTAACTAATCAAGTGTTTATTGGAATTACCAGCTACTGTGTTTGGAGAGCTATGGAGGCTTGAGCCACTTTCTCCACAGAAGAAAGCCATGTGGCGTAGAGAGCTTGAATGGTTACTATGTGTTAGTGACTCCATTGTTGAGCTTATTCCTTCTATTCAACAGTTCCCTGGAGGTGGGACTTATGAGATCATGGAGACTCGGCCGCGTTCTGATCTCTATGCTAATCTCCCTGCTCTCAAGAAGCTTGATGCAATGCTTATTGATATGCTTCATGGTTTCTCCGACACTGAGTTCTGGTATACTGATCGCGGCATTGTTCTTGGAGACTGTGAAAAGGGTTCTTACGATTCTCCGGCTTCAAGTGGCGGCGGCAGGCCGTCTGTTAGGCAAGAGGAAAAATGGTGGCTGCCTTGTCCTAAGGTTCCGACTAATGGTTTGTCAGAAGAGACAAGGAAGAAACTGCAGCAATGTCGGGACTTTGCTAACCAGATTCTCAAGGCTGCTTTGGCTATTAACAGCGGCGTGCTTGCGGAAATGGAGATACCCGATCCTTACTTGGAGACATTGCCTAAGGTATAAAGCTTGTCTCCCTTTTTGTCTTCTGTGTTCTTACCACTTGGCTTCTCATTATGGTCTGGTTTTTGTAGAGTGGGAAGGATTGTCTCGGAGAGATCATCTACCAGTACTTAACTGCAAACAAGTTCTCACCCGAATGTCTCCTAGACTGTCTTGATCTCTCATCCGAACATCAGACCCTTGAAATCGCCAATAGGATTGAGGCTGCTGTGCACGTTTGGAGACGGAAGAATGGGAGGAAGCACAAGAAGCAGGCGAAACTAAAGCTGTCTTCATGGAGTGGCAAGGTTAAAGGCCTTGTAAACGACACGGGCAGAAACAGTTTCCTTGTGCAGAGAGCTGAGACTCTCTTGCAGAGCCTGAGGATCCGTTTCCCTGGTCTTCCACAGACAACACTTGACATGAACAAGATTCAATACAACAAGGTAGAACAAGCAATGCGAATCGCTGGTTTGAACAACAAGTGATTGGTTATCTGATTTTAGAGTTTGTGTGGGTTTTGTAGGATGTAGGACAGTCAATTCTAGAGAGTTACTCAAGGGTGATTGAGAGCATGGCCTTCAACATCACGGCGAGGATAGATGATGTGCTTTACGTTGATGATGCAATGAGAAGATCCGTCTCTGCCACGGAATCGCTTTCCCTATTCAGCATCAACGGTGGACTCCACGGGAGGCCTGCTCAGAAACCGTTGTCAGTACAAGGATCTCCATACGGCTCCCCATTTGCAACGCCTTCACTAAGCATAGCATCAAGGAGCCCGAGGAGAGCACCACCGCTGTACAATGTAAAGAGGAATGGGACGAGAGAGAAGGGAGTCTTAGGTGAACCAGAGAAAGCGTGGTCGTATGCCGGGAATCTAAGTTCAAGAAGAGTAACAACAGGAGTGACTCCGGAGAGAGATTAAAAAGTGGTTGAGAATTGAAGAATGTAAAGCAAATGTGGTAGTAGACCTTACTTAGTTGTATGTTGTGAAGCCTCTTCTTTTTGTTGTTGTTGTTGTTGTCTGACTAAGTTGAGTAATGGTAATAGCAACAATGTTTATGTGATGGAGGAATTGGTATGAACTTATATTAACACAAGAGAAGAGAGGCAGCACAAATACAGACTTGATTCTGGTCAAATCCTGGAACTCAATCACATCACTTAAACTATTGTCTTAAGCTAAAGAAAACTTGAAAGTGAGTAAAAGGTTGAAACGACACCTTTTTTCATACACCGTCTAATAATACATAATTATAATAGTATAGGGGCTTTTTGCAAATTTCTTAGCTCTCGTTTTCTCTCGTCTCGGTATATAAAAAAGTAGAAGAAAAAGTTGGGAGCAAAGAGGATTTAGCTAGCGAAAGTCACGATGTCGCCTTCTAGCCTCGTCGGGAGAATCGTCGAGAAAGGTATATCGGAGAATAATAATCAGCCTCCGCTGCCTCCGAGACCCACGATTCTTCCTTTCCCTGTGGTTCGCCATCGTTCTCACGGACCCGTAAGCCAATCCACTTAGCTTAGGTCTTTTCGATTTCGTAATCGGACATGTTCGTGTAGTTAGGTTCTGGGTTTTCTAGGTTTTCTTAGTTTATGGCTTCTTCGATTTCACCTACTTGCTTACATCGGATTTTTCCCTCCTTGTAGTTAAGTTCCTTTGTTGTTATTAGTATTCTATTGTCCTTTCTGAGGTTTGAGCATAACAAGTCTTAGATGTTTGGTTTTGTAGCATTGGTCCGTGGGTAAAAGAGCTCAACCTAAGGACTCTACTACTGTCGAGGAGGATGAGGAAGAAGAAGAAGAAGAAGAAGAAGAAGATGAAAGTCTCATTAATGCAGACTCCGTTGCTGTTTTTGCTAAACCACTTCAAAGAAAGGAGATGAGAACCATGGAGCTTAGTAGGTGGAAAGATATGCTCTCTGGTGATGATACCATATCCACATGTAATAGACGCGAATCACGGAAAACTAACAAGGTTGAAGTTAGGGAGCTTTCTGTTGCTTCATCTGATGCAGCCACTACTCCCATGGACGTGGATAGCCACAATACTCTACGGTTTGACATGTCATCGGACCAGAGAGACAGTGTTTCCGAGGAAGCAATGCTTATAGAAAATATAAGGAGCCAGGAAAGGGTTTCTTTTAACGTCTCTCCTTCTTTACATGTTGCTTCTTCCAGTTCTAATGGACTCGGAACTATACAGGCTTCTACATCTTTTGAGAGTGATATTGATGAAGAGAACCATGCACGGTTGCAGACAATGTCACCCGACGAGATTGCGGAGGCACAAGCTGAGTTATTGGAAAAGATGGATCCTGCACTGCTTAGCATTTTGAAGAAACGAGGCCAGGAAAAATTGAAAAAGCGAAAGCATTCAGTGCCGGAGGTTTCAAATGCCAACGAGGAAACAGAGAATTTAAAGACCAACGGCCATTTTGTCAGGACTGATATTCATTCACAACAGGGGCAGGCTAGTACTCCATCTGCTTCTGGAGTGACAGAAATACCAAAAGAAAAAAGTGTGGTGCAAAACTCGGTGACAGCCCAAGGATTCTTGTGGGATAAATGGACTGAGCGGGTTGAGGCATCTAGAGAGTTGAGATTTACTTTTGACGGGAATGTCGTTAAGAATGATGTCTCAGTAGCTGAATCTGGTGAGTAGAACAATATAACTCAAACTGATGCAAAAATCTTAAGCTTCTTCTTACACATTTTGTATTTACAGGTGAAAAGTTGTCTGGCATTGGATCTGCTGCTGACCGTGACTTCTTGAGAACTGAGGGAGACCCTGGGGCGGCAGGGTATACCATCAAAGAGGCTATTGCACTCACACGTAGTGTGGTATGATTGGTGTTTTTCTTCCATTTTGGCTTGCCCTGAAGAATATTTTTGTATCTTGAGACTGGTTTTTCTCTATCATCGCTCATTGATTTTTCATATATTAATATGTCAGATTTCAGGGCAAAGATGCCTTGCTTTGCATCTGCTTGCATCTGTACTCGACAAAGCCTTGGAAAAACTCTGTCAGAATAGAATTGGCTACACAAGGGAAGAAGAAAGCAAATCCACTGATTGGGAAGCCATCTGGGCGTATGCCCTTGGACCGGAACCTGAGCTTGTCTTAGCATTGAGGTAATATCCTGATTAAATGTAATGTTTGACTTATTTGTAAAGTTAACACGTGTATCTCATCTGTTATTTTCCCTTAACAATAAAACATTCTGTTCTTCTTAAGGATGGCTCTTGAAGACAAACATAGCTCTGTTGTCCTAGCATGTGTGAAAGTGATTCAGTGCTTACTGAGCTGTTCTCGTAATGAAAACTTCTTTAATATTGTGGAGGTATAGCTGATTTTTTCATTCCAAATAAGGTGTAGGCCTCATAGAACTTGATACCATATGTTCTAACTGGCGAAAATATGTTTGCGTTTCCAGAACATTGGACCACACGGAAAAGACATTTTTACGGCCTCTGTATTTAGGAGTAAGCCGGAAAGTGAGTTTGGCTTCCTCAGTGGTTGCTACTGGAAGTACAGTGCTAAACCTTCCAACATTGTTCCTTTGCGTGAGGAAATTGTGGATGACGCGTCAGAAGATAACGAAACTATCCAGCAAGATGTTTTTGTAGCCGGACAAGATGTTGCTGCTGGTTTGGTCAGAATGGACATCGTTCTAAAACTATATCTCCTTCTGGATGTGAGATCACCAACTCATCGAAGAAAATCATTCTTGTTGTATTGCTTAACGGTGTTTGAGTTTCTGATGTATTTTTTTCATAATTTCAGACAGAACCAACGGCGGCACTCGAGGAAATCATAATTTCTATTACTATTGCGATAGCAAGACATTCTCCAAAATGCACAACTGCAATCTTGAAGTATCCTAAATTTGTGCAAACAATTGTGAAAAGATTCAAGTGGAACACAAGAATGGATATTCTTCCTTCACAGATTAATTCTGTTCGCCTTTTAAAGGTACTACTGGTCTGCTTATTCAAAATTATCTCGGGCTCATTATTTTGATTTCTCCGTGATGTATTTATTTTATTTATTTTGGCAAAACCTGATGATACAAGTTTGCAAAGTTATCAATCATCAGAGCTAATCCTTTGGTTTTCTTTTCTCTATATTTTGTGTATCAATTAGGTGTTGGCGCGGTATGATAAAAGTACTTGCATGGAGTTTGTGAAGAACGGAACATTCAATGCAGTCACATGGCATTTGTTTCAGTTCACCTCCTCTCTTGACTCATGGGTGAAGTTAGGCAAGCAGAACTGCAAGCTTTCATCTGATTTGATGGTTGAACAACTCCGGTTTTTGAAGGTCTGTATCCAAAGTGGCTGCTGCATCTCTCGCTTCCCAGAGCTATTCCCAGCTCTGTGTCTGTGGTTGAGTTGCCCATCATTTGAAAAGCTCAAGGAGAAGGATCTCATCTGCGAGTTTACTTCTGTGTCAAAGGAGGCTTACCTGGTCCTTGAGGCTTTTGCTGAAACACTTCCTAATATGTACTCACAAAACATTACAGGGAATGAATCTGGGGCCTGGGACTGGAGTTATGTTAGCCCTATGATTGATATAGCACTAGGCTGGATAACGTTGGCCCCCCAATTATTCGAGTGGGAGAGTGGAATCGACAGTGTCTCTGTGTCCACTACATCTCTGTTGGGGTTGTATACAGCTGTCATGCGTACAATTTCCAAAGTCCTTGAGAAAATCTCTTCCCATCTAGAGAACGAACCTCTGCCATGGCTGCCAGAATTTGTTCCAAAGATTGGCCTAGCCATCATCAAGAACAAGCTTCTTAGGTTTTCCGTCCAAGAGTGTGGAAAAGACTCTTCAAGGTGTTCTTCTTTCATGGGATTTTTGTGTATCCTAAGAGAACAATCTCAAGATGAAGAACTAGCAGTAGCTTCTGTGAGTTGCCTTCATGGGTTAACGCGGACTATCGTGTCCATCCAAACTTTGATAGAATCTGCTAGATCTAAGATGAAAAATCTTCCTCAGGAAAATGGTTCCACTACGGATGAATCCGTGCTTGCAAAAGGAATACTGACAGAGTCTCTCTCTGACCTAAGATCTATGTGGAGTTCTTTTGGAGATTACGTTGCATCAGAATGGCCCATCGTACAATCCATTGAGGTACATAAACGAGGCGGACTAGCTCCTGGGGTAGGACTTGGTTGGGGGGCTAGCGGTGGTGGGTTTTGGTCAACAAGAGTTCTGTTGGCGCAAGCTGATGCCGATCTTCTGAGTCTTTTTCTTAATATCTCTCAAATGGACTCGCATAATGATGGAGGATTGGTTTGCTTGACGGATAAAATGAATTCTGCATTAGCTATTTGCTTGGTTGCAGGCCCAAGGGATCATTTACTTGTGGAAAAGGCCTTCAAATATGTCCTTGGACCGCATGCTTTAGAACACCTGGCCCAATGTATCAAGTCAAACAAGAAAACCATATTGTTTGAATGGAAAACTAATGTAGGGGATTATCATCGCATGAGCAGTGTACTCCTTTCTCACTTCAGACTTAGATGGTTACACCAAAAGAGAAAATCTAAAGCCGAGAATGACGTCAGTGGGGTAAATGAAGGCGCAGCTAGTTTGGAGACTATTCACGAGGACAGTGAAATGCTAAATTGCTCAACTCAAGACCAAAAATCAGACTCCCTGATCATAGAGTGGGCTCACCAGAGAATGCCCTTGCCTCCACACTGGTTTCTCAGCTCCATCTCAGCTGTCCATTGTGTTAAAACCTCAACAGTGCCACCAGAATCTCCTGAGGTTCTTGAAGTCGCAAAAGCCGGAGTTTTCTTTCTTGCGGGGCTCGAGTCTTCGTCTGGGTTGGGATCGCTTCCATCACCTGTTGTGCGTGTGCCGTTGGTTTGGAAGATCCACGCTATGTCCACCGTGTTGCTGGTTGGAATGGACATCATAGAAGACGAGAACACTAGGAACTTGTACAGTTTTCTCCAGGAGCTCTATGGGCAGTTTCTTGATGAAACGATGCAAAATGAGGGTGAAATTAAGCTCATGAGGTTCACGACTGATATTTTCAAGAGTTACTCTATTTTTCTGGAGATGCTGGTGGATCAATATGCTGCAGTGTCGTATGGGGATGTACTGTATGGCCGGCAGGTGGCGGTTTACTTGCACCAATGTGTGGAACCCTCTGTTAGGCTTTCGGCATGGAATTTGTTAAGCAATACCCATGTACTTGAGCTTCTGCCTTGTCTTGACAAATGCTTGGGAGAAGCAGAAGGCTACCTCGAACCAGCTGAGGTAATTTGCAAAAACTAATATGAAAACAAACTTATCATAATAATATATTGTGTTGAACATAAGATGAATTGGTTTGTTTGTTTTGACAGGAAAACGAGGGAGTCCTCGAGGCCTACCTCAAGTCATGGACATGTGGAGCTTTGGACAGAGCTGCGACGCGAGGATCAGTAGCGTTTACACTTGTTGTGCATCACTTTGCAGCTCTAATATTCTTCAACGGAGGCAAGGAAGATAAAGTATCCTTCCGGAATAAGATTGTCATGTCTCTTGTGAGAGATTTATCGAGAAAGCAGCATCGCGAGGTAACTTAAAAACAAAATCCTTGAAATATGTTGTGGTGTTTTGAAACTGATGATGAATGAAAATGGGTTTACAGGGGATGATGATGGATCTCCTGCGTTATAGTAAACAGAGTGCAAATGCCATGGAAGAAGAAGTCGACGAATCTGCAACGCAGAGGAGGAGTGAGATAGAAAGAAGATTGAATGTGTTGAAAGAGGCTTGCCAAGGGAACTCATCTCTTCTCTCCCAAGTAGATAAGCTCAAATCTGCTGCCTTGTGTGGAGAAGGCAGAGAATAAGACAGAGAGAGAGAGAGAGAGCAAAGAAACATACTTGTGTGTGTTTTTTGGTTGTAGTAAATCTTTTTAAAAGTACAATATTATTAAGACTTTCTATCAATAGAATATCTATCTATCTATCTATGACAGAGACACTTGTGTCCCTACACGCTTTGAATCAAAAGATTTCGCATTATCGTACGCTTCTCTCTCTGAACTCTAAAATCGACGAAGACGATAACCATAGATTCGACGAACGAGATGCTGTTAAGCTCATCATCACCGACATCGTCACTGTCCAGCTTCAGTTTCCTCTCTAAGAAACCTGTCGTCGTCTCTCCGATGAGACTCTCCTCCGGCGTCGCTGCAATTAGGTCTTCATCTTCGTCGTCGTCGTCTTCCTCCTCCGGTTTTGATCTAAAGACGTATTGGAAGACTCTAATCAAAGAGATCAACCAAAAGCTCGACGAGGCGATACCAGTAAAGTATCCAGACGGGATCTACGAGGCCATGAGATACTCCGTTCTCGCTCTTGGCGCTAAACGTGCTCCTCCCGTTATGTGTGTCGCCGCCTGCGAACTCCTCGGCGGCGATCGCCTCGCCGCTTACCCCACCGCCTGTGCCCTAGAAATGGTTCCCTCTTTCTCGATTTTGAATTTTGAATTTTGAATTTTGGAATTGGATCTGAAGAAGAAATCAACAAAAATTGATTGATGAATGTGTAATGTAAAGGTACACGCGGCTTCGTTGATACACGACGATCTACCATGTATGGACGATGATCCCATCCGTAGAGGAAAGCCATCTAACCACACAGTGTACGGCTCAGACATAGCCATACTCGCAGGCGACGCTCTCTTCCCACTCGGTTTCCAACACATTGTCTCGCACACGCCTCACGAGCTCGTTCCTCAATCCACAATACTCCGTCTAGTAGCCGAGATCGCCCGCACCGTCGGGTCTACGGGTATGGCTGCAGGACAGTACGTTGACCTCGAAGGAGGAGGTCCCTTTCCTGTTTCGTTTGTTCATGAGAAGAAGTTTGGTGCCATGGGTGAATGCTCGGCTGTGTGCGGTGGTCTATTGGGTGGTGCTAGTGATCATGAGCTCGAGAGTTTGAGAAAGTATGGTAGAGCCGTTGGTATGTTGTATCAAGTGGTGGATGACATCAATGACCATCGCCATGATGATGGTGATGATGATGGTGGTAACAAGAAGAAGAAGAAGAGCTATGCGGCGTTGTATGGAGCGGAGAGAGCGATGGAAATGGCGGAGGAGCTAAGTGTAAAGGCCAAGAAGGAGCTTCAAGTGTTTGATAAGTATGGAGGAGACAGAGTTGCTCCTCTCTACAGCTTTGTTGACTTTGCTGCTCACAGAGATTTTCTACTTCATGTCTGAATATATTTGGGCCTTATTTTTCTATTTGGGCTTGTGTTCTTTACTTTTTTTTAGTCATATTTGATTTTACATGTTCTAAGTTCATATATTTGATATATAACCTGTGTTTTTATATATTAATCTTGTCAGAAAACTAACAAATAAAAAAGACTTTTGAGTTTAGACAACATTCGAACATATCCTTTTAAGAAAAAAATTGGATTGTGACATTTAGAATTAGTATAATTTTTAGATTAAGACTAAAGCCAAGTCTATGTCTCTTTTTTACTATTAATCGGGTGTGGCCATCTTATCCGATATATACCATGAATAAAAACACACCCTTAATTTTAATATTATACTAGGATTTAACTGTGCAGTGACACCACGGTTTATGTTTTTTACAAATAGTTTTATATATATACAATTAATTTAGAAGTTTGTAATATTCTTTCGTTTTTTGTAAAATAAATAAAAATATTCGAATCTCTAAAGAGTATTTTGTTATTTTATTGTTTATGCAAATAAATATATAATGAGATTAGATTTTATATAGCAAAATCTTAATATAATTTGTAAGTTGGTTTATTCCAAACTATTATAAACTATAAAAATTTATTTTATTATATTTAGGGATGGACAAAACTTCCGAATCCGAAATACCGAACCCAAACCAAACCGAAATCCCCAAATCAATACTGATCCTAAAAACAAATAACTCGAATGTATAGGGAAATTTACTACCATAATACCCGAAATCGAATCGAACCGAACTCAATGTTGTAGAACTAAACTAAAATACTCTAACTACCCAAAAAATATTTAAAATAATAATAATTATAATTATATTTGAAGTACATAATTGGAACCAAACCGAAATTAAAGAACCGAAACCGTTCCAAAAATAAATAACCCGAACGAATAGAAAAATTTACTACTCGAAAACCCGAGCTAAAACAAATTTCTAGATTTGAACCCGAAGTACCCAAAATTTGTTTATGATAAAGTTTAATCATTATTTTCAAACTTCTTGTGATTTATCTAGAATTTTTCCAGAAACCGGACCCGTTAATAAATAATTGTTATGCTAATGTTAATTGATTTAAACAAACTTTATCTATGTTCAATATAGATGTTTATTAACATCTACAATATTAATATAAATAGAAACTTATAATATGGACAATGATTATATATAAAAACTAAACTATATACTTTTAAAAAAATATTTATATTCTGAAAATTTTTATAGACCTCCGTAAGAAAAATAAAAAAATTATATCAAAAATATTATAAATATGAAATTAGTGGTTGGTTTTTGTTGAAAATCGGTTTTATTGTTTTTGTTGATATTTAAGTTAATTTTAAAAAGTATATATATAGAATGAAATATGTTTGTGTGTAAGTTTAACATAACTCTTAATCCTATTGTTGTCTAAAATAAGAATAAGATTAATCTTAAGTATTTTGTTTGGATTTACTAAATTACGTTTTTACCATTAGTGAAATTTTTGCATCTTGTTTAAAACCAACGACATAGTATGTTGTTAAGTGAGTTTTTTTGGAAAAGTTCAAAAAAATACTTCAAAAATAATAATATATATATTTTTATTATATATTTCGTATAACAAAATTTTAATATAATTTGTAAGTTGATTAGACCAATAATTTATTATTTATTATATTTATGATTCGAAAATACCCGGATTCAAAATACAAACCGAAACCTAATCAAAATACACAAATCATATTATGCGATTTACCCAAATTTATTTAAAATTATAATTATTTTGATTATATATATATAAATAATTGTTGTAAACATATTCTAAATATGTAATATAAGATTTAAAGTTTAGTAGAATTGCAATTTCTTCTTTTTTGTTTATAATCGAACCGAAATCGAACTCGTTAACAAAGTATTTTTGTTTTTTATTGGTTGATATTTTTAACAAAAAATTGTTTCAACTCGTTTTTAAATTCTTAATAATATTGATTAAACATGTTTTGATTTAAATAAAATTTTAATGGTAGTTTTTATAAAAAAATATGTAATAATATATTTATGTGAATTACATATTTTTATTTTGTTTTTCAAATATTTTTTACATAATTTCTTTAATTTTTTTATTTATTTTTGGAGAGAATTGTAATATTTTCTTATTTGGTTTTTCGTAATTAAATGTTCGAAATATTTAAACTTTTATGTTCGATAGCATAATGTGTAAATAAGTTTGATTTTTTGGACATGTTCAAATTAGTACTTCAAAAATACTAATATAGATAGTACCACGACCCACATTGTAAACTTCTTTTAACAACAACAACAACAAAAGACCAGTTTCCTATTTAATATTTACACATTTTAGACAACCAAAAACTTCTTTTATCTTTACACATTTTACTATAATTAGAGAGGGCTGTATAATAGGATTATATATAAACCAAAAAACAGTCTTTTAATAAATAAACGGTTTATCATCACAATATCAACTAGTAAGTTTATATGTATATATATCATTTATATGTATAAGAAAACGTGTAGCCCTAATACGACTATAGATTAGATATAACACCAATATTATGCATATTCTATCATTATTTTGATGTCATAATTCAATGCATCTGGTCACTTATTTTTCACATTTTCTTTTGTTAGATGGATCATTTATAATACTCGTTTCATGATAAGTTGAGATATATTTGTTGACCAAAATAAAAATGATAATTTAGTTTATCTTTTAAATTTGGCTGTTTCCAATAACAACATGATGATCCTTGACCTACGCTGTGTTTGTGTGTCAACCGATCGTTAGGGTTTGATCGGAGAAGTGATTAAACGTTGTTTAAATATTAATTATTATTATTTATTTGGTGATAATATTTTTTAAGTGATCATCTGACATTGTGTTTCTAATAATTAATGGTTGAATATATCTTTTAATATATCTTGGTACATATATACTTGATCACTTTAATGAATAAATATATATACACACACATGTATTCCCATAATTTTGTTTAATCATGGTAAACACAATATTGGGGATGGCTTATATACAAATCGGTGGTTATATATATAATTAGAAATTGTTGGTGTTCGAATTAATACACGGGCCCATTAACGACGTGGACTGAGGCCCAGCGAGAATTTAAGTCTGCATCCCTAAAAGGGCCTAAAGTGGATGGGCCGAAGAGGGCCCATATTCGACTACTATCAGTTCGACGAGAAGACGAGGGGAAGGTGAGCAGACTTCGACGGTTAAAGAGATCGATGACGACATAACGGCCGCTTTAAGTGCATTTAATTCGTATTAATGAGCCGAGACTTAAATGTCTCTATTTGTAAATTATAGTATAAATAGAGGAAGAAAACAAGGGAAAAAGGGATGTCTAATTCCCAAGAAAGAACCTATATCTTCTTATATCAATAAAATTCTCTTATACTAAGTTTTTAGCCTTCGTTTTCTTTTGCTAATTTGATCTATTAAGCCTCCAAATTCCCAGTTCTTATCCCATACAAATCGTCGTACCCACAATTTGGCGCTAGAAGGAGGGGACATTGATAGATCACCTTTAATTAGTAACGAGAGGAAAATCAAGCCACTTCTCATGGATGTCACCGACTCTCAAAACGTCTCATCGTCGACTTCGCCCAATTGCTCACCGACCTCCGGGTAAGGTAATCACCGAGCAACGAGAAGGCGACCTCTACCCAGCCGAGCGCTTCGACAAGATGAAGGCGTGCTTACCAATCTCCGCCCTCCCGACGAGCGAACACCGTTGGCACCCCCCACTCGGCCGGCAACGGCGAATGACGGACGAAACTGCGAGGAGCCAACGCCGACTTCGCGGCCCGCACCGAAGCCTTGCGCGGAGCGGACCTAGGCGGGAAGGATTTCGAGGAGATTCGAACCGAGATCCGGGGAATAAACTCAAAAATCCACGAAGCGATAAGCTCCGCTCCGAAATCAACCGAGTTATTGAAGAAACCGGGCGAACCCCGTTTACACGGAGGATCGCATCGGCTGCGCGTCCGCGATACAAGAAAGATCAAACTTCCGTCCTATGACGGAGTCGGAGATCCCAAGACACACCTCACCGCCTTCCGCATCGCCGGCGGGCGGGTGCGATTCGAGGAGCACGAGCAAGACGACGGCCTTTGTAGGTCGTTCGCCGAGAACCTCTCCGGCCCGTCCTTAGTCTGGTTCACCCACCTCGAACCCGGCTCGATCGATAGCTTCACCGACTTCACCACCGCTTTCATCAAACAATACTCTATTTTCATAGACCGGGGACTCTCCGACGGCGACTCGTGGAACCACGTTCGGAGCGAGGCCGAGCCTCCGAGAAAGTACATAACCAAGTTCAAGGAAATTCGTCCGGATTACCGGGATCACCGATTCCACGGCGATCTCTGCCTCAAACACGGTCTCGGCACGAGTCGCGCTTCCGCGAGGAGATCGTGATCAACAAGCCCACCGGTATCCACGATGCACTTCACCGAGCCACGGCTGGATGGAGCTCGAGGAAGACAAGCTCGCGATAAGCAAGAAATATCGAGCGCCTCCTAAGACCACTCCCCGAGTCCGTCTAAGAAACCCGACAATCGCCGAGCCGGCGGAAGTTCGCAAACCTTCGCCGTGGGCGAGACTCGGAGGAAAGCGAAGCGGTTCGGCGCCAAGCAACAAATGGGTCCGAGACAAGGATGCTTTTTGCGAGCTCCACGGTGTAAAAGGCCACGACACCAAGGATTGCTACCGTTTGAAAACCATCCTCATGGAGAAATGGTCCGCCGCGACCTCGGCGATTTCGACCTCGAAACCATCGCTCGGGCGAGAGAAGCGGACTCTCCTCCGTCGGAGTCGGTGGCGCATCGCCCAAAAGAGTCGAAGCCGACAACGAGAACGAAGAAACTCCCAAGAAAAGGATCGACATGATCATGGGAGGGTCCAAGCTTTTTAGCTCATCGGTGAACTCCATCAAAAAACACCAAAGGAAAGTCGGGAAACCGAGCCCCGAATACGGGACACTCGACGGACCGATCATCACCTTCGAAGAAAAGGAAACTCTCCGCCTCGCCGGGCCCCATGACGATGCCCTGGTCATCTCGCTGGACATCGCCAATTTCGAGGTGTCCAGAATTCTGATCGACACGGGTAGTTCCGTGGACCTCATCTTCCTTAGCACCCTCTCAAGGATGGGAATCAGTATGGAAGAAGTAGAGGGGGCCCCCGCCCCACTCATCGCCTTCACCAGTGAAACCACTATGTCACTCGGAACGATCCGCCTTCCCGTCCTCGCCAAAGGAACTTCGAAGCTTGTGGAATTCACGGTCTTCGACCGCCCTGCTGCGTACAACGCTATCCTCGGAACTCCTTGGCTGTACCAGATGAAGGCGGTTCCCTCGACCTATCATCGGTGCCTCGAGTTCCCTACCCCGACGGGGAGTCGAAGAGATACAAGGAAGCCGGGAGACCGCACGCTCTTGCTACATGAGCGGACACAAGCTCACCGTCAAATAGCGGTTAGCCAACGTCGCTCGACCCGGCGGGGCCGAAAAGAAGCTCGAGGGGCGACGGCGTTAGCACCGAAGTATCAATTGATCGAACAATCCGTCCCGAACCGTCAAAATTGGAGTGCGGCTCTCGGATCCGCGAAGGACGAGGCGATTCGGTTCTTACCAACAACATACACTCGTTCGCCCGGGGGCCCGAGGACATGACGGATCGACCCAACGATAATAACTCATAAACCGAATGTCGATCCGACTTACAAGCCGATCGGGCGAGAAAAAGAAGGAAGGCGGGGCCGGACGAGCTAAGGCCGTAAACGACGAAGTACGGAGACTCCCCGAACTTAGGATCGATCGGGGAGGTAAAGTATCCGGAATGGCTCGCAAATCCGGTCGTCGTGAAGAAAAAGAACGGGAAGTGGAGAGTATGCGTCGATTTCACCGACCTCGACAAAGCATGCCCCAAGGACGGTTTTCCACTCCCTCACATCGACCGACTCGTGGAAGCAACGGCCGGTCACGAACTCTTGTCTTTCATGGATGCCTTTTCAGGTTATAACCAAATCTCGATGCATCCCGACGATCGGGAGAAGACTTCCTTCATAACGGACGGAGGGACCTGCGTTACAAAGTAATGCCGTTCGGCCTAAAAAACGCAGGAGCGACGTACCAAAGACTTGTCAACGAATGTTCGAGAAACAATTGGGCGAGGTCATGGAAGTCTATATAGACGACATGCTCGTCAAATCGTCGAAGCGGGCGAGCATATCGAACACCTCCGACGGTGTTTCGATCTCCTCGGAGAATATGGCATGAAGCTTAACCCGAAAAGTGCACTTTCGCCGTACCTTCGGAGAATTCCTCGGGTACTTAGTCACCAAGAGAGGGATAGAGGCGAATCCTAGCCGGTCGACGCCCTCCTAAATATGCCTTCACCTCGAAACGTAAAGGAAACTCAAAGGCTCACGGGACGGATCGCGGCCTCGACGGGTTCATCTCACGGTCGACGGATCGTTGTCTCCCTTTCTACAACCTTCTAAGGAAACAAAAGCCGGGTTTGGGACGAGCAATGTGAAAAGGCTTTTAATCGGCTAAAGTCGTACCTCTCGAAACCACCGATCCTCGCTAAACCGGAGGAAGGAGAGCCTCTTTTTCTTTACATCGCGGTGTCCCCTTCGGCCGTCGGCTCGGTCCTCATACGAGAAGATCGGGGCGAACGAAACCGATCTTCTACACAAGCAAAACTCTAACCGATCCCGAAACCGGTACCCGATGATGGAAAAACTCGCCCTCGCGGTTGTAACGGCGGCAAGGAAATTACGACCCTATTTTCGGTCGCACTCGATCATAGTGCTCACATCGCACCCCCTCGAACGATTCTACACGGCCCGAACCGGTCCGGAAGAATTTCTAAGTGGGCAATCGAACTCGGCGAATATGACGTGGAATATAAGCCCCGCGTTAGCGCGAAAGCCCGGTACTCGCCGACTTCATAGTAGAACTCCCCGTGCAAGATCCCGAGTCCACTAACACTCTCCCCGGATCTTGCACGTTGATGGGGCCTCATCCAAGCAAGGATCGGGGATCGGCGTCAAGTTGCGATCGCCCAATCAAGAAGTCATCGAGCAATCGTTTCGACTGCGATTTCCCGCCTCAAACAACGAAGCAGAATACGAGGCACTGATCGCCGGCCTTCGCCTTTCCATCAGCATTGGGGTCAGAAATATCTCAGTCTTCTGCGACTCCCAGCTTGTTGTAAGCCAGTTCTCCGGGGAATTTTCCGCCAAAGACGAAAGAATGGAGGCCTACCTCGCCATCACCAAAGAACTTTGCAAAGAGTTCGACAAATTTGAGCTCGTCAAAGTCCCCAGAGGCGAGAACACTTCGGCAGACGCCTTGGCAGCTTTAGCATCAACTTCCGACCCTGACATAAGAAGGAACATCTCCGTGGAATGCATCGACCGACCTAGCATCGATCCGATTGGCCCGGTCTTTGCGATCCTGAAAGGGAATAAGCAGGAGGAGTCCGCCCACGCAGCAGAAACAATTATCGATGACTGGCGGACCCCAATCCAAAACTACATCTTGAAGGGCGAACTCCCTGCGAAAAATGGGAGGCTCGAAAACTTAAGGTCATCGGCGCCGGGTTTTGCATGATCGAGGGGGGCTCTACAAGCGGAGCTTCCGGGGGCCTTATCTCCTCCGTGTCCACGGAGAAGTCGCCGACACCGTCATGAGGGAAGTCCACGAAGGACTGCGGAGATCATTCGGTGGTCGTCTCCTCGCCACCAAGGTTGGCCCACCTCGATACTATTGGCCCACCGATTCGACCGACGATTGCATAAATAAATATGCGCAACATTGCGAAAAGTGCGGCGCCACGCTCCTTTCATCCACCGCTCCTTTCATCCACCACCGTCCGAACCGTTGTCATCCGTCTCCGCCCCCTACCCTTTCATGAGGTGGTCCATGGACATCATCGGCCCGCCGCACGAGTCAACCAACGGAAGGAAATTCCTTCTCGTTTTAACCGACTATTTTTCCAAATGGGTCGAAGCCGAGGCTTACTCCGCAATCATCGTCACAAAGGTCTGCAAGTTCTTATGGAAAAACATCATTTGCAGTGCACGGACTCCCGTACGAGATCGTCACGGACAACGGCTCCGGTTCATATCAAAAAAGTTCGAGAAATTCCGCCGACACCGGAAAATAAAAGTACAATACTCTACACCTCGCTACCCGCGGGGAAACGGACAGCGAAGCGGCGAACAAGTCAATACTCTATAGTCTCAAGAAACGTCTCGATTCTCGGAAAGGAGGATGACACGATGAGCTTGAAGGGGTACTGCGGGCCTACCGAACCACACCGCGCAGGCGACGGGGAAACTCCGTTCTCCCTCGTCTACGGAGTCGAAGCGATCGTCCTCGCCGAAGCAGCAATCCCGGGGATCGGCGAACTCGGAACCTCTCGATCGAAGCGGACAACGACGAGATGCCGAGACAATCTCTCGATAACCTAGATTCGAAGAGAGATCAAGCGATGATCGGATTCAAAACTATCAAGCAATCCGCGTCACGATACTACAACTCGAAGACAAAGCAACGAACCCTATCGCCTCGGGGACCTAGTACTAAGAAAAGTCTTTGAGAACACCGCCGAATATCGCGCCGGCAAACTCGGAGTCAAGTGGGAAGGACCGTACATCGTACACGAAATCATCCGCCCGGGAGTCTACCGTCTCAAAACCTCCGAAGGGAACAACGTCAAAAGACCTTGGAACATCATGAACCTCAAGAAATTTTATGCTTAAATTCGCTCTATTGTAAACCGAACTACGTTTCAGGCTTGATCCCAACTCGGGTACGTAGGCAGCCCGTATCGTTTGATCGGGTCCAGCTATATAAATAAATAAAACCTTTTTTCTACAAAGGATATTCAAAAAGCGAATCACATTTAAAGTCATCCAAACAGTTCGACAGAAAGAACTTAACGATGCATATCGAGCCCTAATGTTCGCGAACGACCAACACAGTTCTACCAAAGAACTTAACGATCGAGTGAGCGAACCGTATTTGAGCCATCTAAACAGTTCGACAGAAAGAACTTAACGATGCATATCGAACTTCAGGGTTCGCGAACGATCAATACAGCTCGACCAAAGAGTTTGAACAATAAAAAAAAAAAACAACAAACTGTATTTGAGCCATCTAAACAGTTCGACATAAAGAACTCAACGATGCATATCGAACCTAAGAGTTCGCGAACGACCAACACGGTTCTATCAAAGAACTTAACGAATTCAAGCCATCTAAAACAGTTCGACATAAAGAACTTAACGATGCACATCTACACAGTTCGACACAAAGAACTCAGCGATCAACACAGCTCCTTAGGAACTTAACGATCGAACAAGCAAAACATATTCAAGTTATCTAAATAGTTCGACCTCTACGGTCCGCAAACAATCGACGCAGCCATACTAAAGAATTCGAAACAATCAATACACTAAGGTCGGCGATACAAGCCGACCTCCCAGGCTCTCAACGATCGATACAGTTCGAACAAAGAACTTAAAGACTATAAATTATAAACCGAACCACCAACGGGTCAACCTAGAAGACTTGGACAAGGTGAACCAACTAAAGGTCCGATCGCAATGAATAGCGCCTTTTTTTTTGAAAAAACAACTAAGTACGCGGAAACAAAGACATGTAAAGCCGAGAAATTGTACTTAACGAATTCTTTTTTAAAAAAAAAGAAGGCAACAAAACAAATTTTTTTTTTTTTTGGGACAGACCCCTGCTTAAAGACATGATTACATTCATGTCTGGTCTTCTTCCCCGTCGAGCCGCTTGTTCCCGCCCCGGCCGCACCGACGCCTCTTCGCCGAGCGCGATCTCGCGACCATCCTCTCGCGAGACCCGCGACCCGTGGCTCGAACCCCTCGGGACGGACGCTCTCCCCGAGATCTTGGGCGTCTTCAACGGACAAGCGGCGGTCATCGATCCAAACGATCAAAAGGCGCCACCGTCGGTGGCGTTACCTCCAACGGCGCGGCATCGCCGGTCACATGCGCGTCCGCGGGAGCCGAGCCGATTCACGGTCGACCACGTCTCGGGAGGCGGCGAATCGTCAAATCTCTTGGCTAGCTCATCCAGGTCTAGCGAGGGAAGCGGCATGGCGGCCAACTTCGCTTCGGCCACGGGAGATCCTCGGCCATACTCGCCGCTTCCGCCTCAAGGTCGGGTATTCGCCCCTCTAGATCCCGGCCCGAGAAAATCCCGGTTCGCGCGGATCTCAGCGACCTCGCGCTCTACCCGAGAGCGCCTCTTCAACAGCAGGAGGTGGTCCCTCACCTGGTCGACCATCTTAACCCCGGCGCCTTTAACGTCGCGCCCGGCTTCGTGAGACGAGACCGGAGATCGCGATCTCGAAGTTCGAGGAGAGTCTCGTACTTCTTTGACATCGCCCGCGAACTCTCCTCCGCCGCGATCATCTCCCTCTCGAACCGAGAGCTCTTCTCTTCCGCGATCTCGACCCTCTTCGGCATGAGGGCCACCTTGGTCTCTCGCGCAGCAGGCCGCCATCTTCGCCTCGTCGCGCCGACGTCGGTAATCATCGACCCGCCTCGGCGGTCGGCGTTCCTTTCGGATGCGACCCTCATGGTTTCGAGGGATCGCTCCGCCGGGGCCGGCTTTTCCTTGGTCCTCGTCGAGTCGACGGAGGGACCCGGGTCGGTGAGCACTTGTTCGTAACCACACGAAGGCGGTTAAAAGACGTCGCCGACTGCCATATTACAAACACAAGGAATTAGTAAAAAATTTCGAGACGGACACAAGAGTCTCGCGGCAATCAAAGTTTACGTACCTCGGCTAAAGCAATCGAGTGGCGGGCATACAAGTCCCTCGCGAGGCTCGCGCATATTCTCCCGGCGCGGGAATCTCCGAGGCCTTGGTAGGAGAACGTGCGAACGAGGTTCGAGACACGCTCGCGATGCGAAATAAGGCCAAGTCGGTCGAAACCTACCTCTCTATCTAAGCGGAATAAATTCAACGCCCATAGTAAGAAGGTTACCTCTCCGATTCTCCGCGTTGACGATCGGGAGCCGCTCCTCCGACCCCCGGCACGGTTGGCCTCGGGCGCAGCGAGCCCCGACCGCCCCATCGCGTCGAGAAGTCTTCCGTTGCGGAGTCGTTCGGTCCGCGGCACTAGGAAAGACGGAGCGGTCCGAAAGGGCCGGTGGGGGGCGCATGATCGGCTCTTTGGCCGTCACCGGGTCCGCGCTCCTGGACCTCGTCCTCTCACCGGCGCGAGGAGCCGTATCCGCATCGCCATCGCCTCTCTTCCTCTTCCTCCTTTCGAGGCCTTCCTCCTCTTCTTCTTCCTCCGCGCCATCCCCGAGGCGGGGCGAGGAGCGATGGGGCCTAGCTCGTCCGAGTCCGCCGGAGGACCCAATCGGCCACTAGACCGACCTTGGGCTTTTCCCCGCTCGCCTTAAAAACCGAGATCTCCTCCTTTTTGATCTTGGCCAAGGCCGCGAGGCGGACCTCCTCTCTTTCTTCGCCCGATAAGTCGGGGGGAGACGACTCCGCGGCGGAGAAACGAGCCCTCTAACCGTCCGCTCCCTCGGGCGAGCACGGGCACCGTGGATCCTATCCGGCGGGCGGGAAGGAATTCCACTTGGAGGAGGCTTCGACGGCGACCCGATAGAAATCCTCGAAGCGCGTGAGATCGTCGAGCCGCGTTTGAGTTTCTGAAACAAAGAAAGATGTGTCAATTCCTAAAGAAACCTAGAAGGGGGCCAAGGCGGCGATCTTCTCTGCACAACAAGAAATTCTCGGATTGAAAGCATAAAGTACTTACCGCAGGTCGCGGCCCATTTGTGGCCAATAAATTCGTGCATATCCCCGACGGAGGACTTCGTGATGCGGAAGAAGAAATACCGGTCCATCCGGCCGAATCCTTCTCCGGAAACCATACACCAAGTTCTGTTGGTGTTGGGGTAAATAGCGAACGTCCCGCTCGTCTTCGAGACGCGAACGCTGAACAACTCCATCAGTTCCGGAACGCCAAAGGCGAATCCGGTCTCCTCCGCCACCGTCAGTGCACATAACACCGACCGGATAAAGTTAGGCAGAGCACGAGGAAAAGCGATCCCGAGCCGATACGGTAGAGTATCGGCGCCTCCGAATCGGAAAAGACGGACCCGCCCGGAGAAGTACGCCTCGTAGGCGCGGCGAATCTCGGGCGGACGCTTTCCGGCGATTCGCTCACGGGGTAGCGCCGGTTCACCGCTTCGGGAATCGCGCATGTGCGGCGGAGCAACTCGAGGGATTTCGCCGTCGAGAGTGTACTTTGGTAGGGGCCGAACCGGTCTCCGCTCGAGTAACCATACGTCTTGGTTCTCCGGGGGCCATTGTTGTCGTCTATTTGGGATTCCGTAAGTTTTCCGGAAAAAGTTGGAGTTTTTCTTTCTCTGAGGCCGCGAAAAGTTTGTGTTTGCAAGGATAAAGAAGAGCCTCTCCGTTTCCGCTCTATTTATTCAAATCAAATCAAGGAGTGACGTCATCTAACGCTACGAAAACCGTGCCGCCCCACCTTTTGGAAAATCGAATCATTACCCCTTTTAATATATTTTATTAGGGTATCGTTTAGCGAGATACTCGGGATCGGAAAAGATCTAATTGGCGGATTTTCCTCTTGGCAATCAAGGAGCTCGCTTCTCCGCGTTTCGGTTCGGCGAGGCCTTTGGAAATGCGAAGATCTAATCGGCGACTACTTCCCCGGTAGTCAAAGAGTCCGCTTATCTAAGTCCGATGAGTTCGACGAGAAAACATCGAACTTGGGGGCCTTCGTTGGTGTTCGAATTAATACACGGGGGCCCATTAACGACGTGGACGAGGCCGGCGAAATTTAAGTCGCATCCCTAAAAGGGCCTAAAGTGGATGGGCCGAAGAGGGCCCATATTCGACTACTATCGGTTCGACGAGAAGACGAGGGGAAGGTGAGCGACTTCGACGGTTAAAGAGATCGATGACGACATAACGGCGCTTTAAGTGCATTTAATTCGTATTAATGAGCGGAGACTTAAATGTCTCTATTTGTAAATTATAGTATAAATAGAGAGGAAGAAAGCGAGGGAAAAAGGGATGTTTAATTAAGAAAGAACCTATATATCTTCTTATATCGATAAAATTCTCTTATACTTAAGTTTTTAGCCTTCGTTTTCTTTTGCTAATTTGATCTATTAAGCCTCCAAATTCCCAGTTCTTATCCCATACAAATCGTCGTACCCACATAAATGAAGATTTACCAAATTAGGGTTCGTTTACCTTTGGATTTTTTTTTAAAATAGAAGCGCCCGACAACAAAAGGAAGGTTATATAGTGGATAGTATTATAAAATGGATTTGTAAATTAAAAAAAAATTATTTAGAAAATAAGAAAAATGAAAGTAATATGTGAGGAAAATAAAAAAATAAAAAGAACGGCGACAACTCGCGGCTTCGCTGTCTGGCCTTTCGTTATTGCAAAGAGGCACATATTATATTCCACGTGGCATCAAATGCACCCATGTGATGCCATGTCACCTTAACATATTAATTCTCGTATAACTAGTTGTAGTATTAATTAAAATTAGTCAATTACTAATTATGTAATTAATTAATTAATGATAATATCAAAAGGAATAAAAGTGGTTTATTCCTTTTTCTGGCTGCCGCATCTCCCCACCCTCCCCTGGTCAACCCCTGCCTTTTTAATCAATTAATTAAACATTTGACTATTTTTTAAACATATATATATATATATATATTATTTATATACCAAAATTTCATTCTTCCATTTTAGATATTTTATCACTAATCACGTTCATTTATCTTTTAATGACCGACCAACCTCGCATTTTCCATATTGCATACCTAATAATCGTGATATATATATATATATATGCATGACTTGTTTTTTTTTTGTTAGAAGGTATTCAATTTAAATATAAGCACAATCTAGATTACCACCCATCCTATAATTTCCTAAGGTATATGCATGGGTCGTTAATCATTCAAAAATGCTATGGATGTAATTAATTAAGTGCATCATTATTCAAAAATGCATTTTGATATTGTTATTTTATATTAATATATATGATGCCTGTTTAACTAATGTTCTAGCTAGTGTGTGCTACTTTATATTTATAATAATATGGATCTTGCATTACTATCTATAAGTCGGTATTGACATTTTTATTATTATATATATATATATATATATATATATATATATATTCGAGAGAGAGAGAGAGAGCAGCCCCATATCCACCACGTGGTACTCCATTATGTAATATATTAGGGTTTGATTATGATAATATCTAAGCTACTAGTTCACGACTTTTTCTAACATGTATTAGTATTATTATTTTTATGCATGTGTGCGTATAGTTTATTTTCAGCATACTTAAAAGCATATTCTTAAAATTTAAAATAGATGGTGTTTTCCAAATTACATGAATATGTAAATATATGTACCTTAATTTATTTTTAGGATACTTAAAAGCATATTCTTAATTTTTATATGTAACAGTTGTAACACATTATTTTATAGCACAATCAAGCAATTAGTTAATTAAAGTGTAAGATAAAATTAAAGATGCTGATTAGTCGAAACATGTTTGGACAAAAATGTTATTTCCAAACATGAGGGATAGTCACATGTGATAGTGAGATGTTTGTATATTTGGTCCAGCCCCCTCTTTTGTTGTTTCTTTCTCCAATCTGTTATATGTGTGGATGTTATTTTTAATTACGTGTCAAATATATAGCATTTTAAGTGTTATACATTAAATAAAAAAAACATTATCCCCGACAACAAAAAAATCCACCGATGAATATTGAATCCAGTAATATACAATCTCTTGAATTCTCGTGGTAGGTATTTTCCAGGAGGACCATGTAGAGAAGCTAAGAAATAATCAAGAGAGAAAAGGGTGTTAAATCGATTGAGGAAAGATTAGGGGTTGAAAATAGAGAATAAATAAAGACAAGGGAGCAAAATAGTAAAATATAGAGAATAGGTGGAACACTAATTTATCCGGATAAGTGTGGGGTCTAGAAAGTGGAATATGCTTTTGGAGCAGAAAACAGAGAGTGGGGTCACACACACACACACAAAAAGGGCGGGGAAAATTTATGATATTTGATTAATAAATTAATTAATTAAACACGATTTCAAAATCGCAATTATCAACAAAAATTAAATACGTTTATTGAAAATTCCCTAAGTACCCTTAGACGTTATTTCGGATTAGTATCGCCACGTCGGCATGAGTCATCCTCTAAGCATTTAACGGCGTCGTTTTATACCCCAAAAAAATAACAAACAGAGACCATAAAACGCTAAATCTCTCTCCCAACACCGACCCCCTCTTCTCTCTTCCTCCTCCTCAATTCTGATCGCTTCTCTCTCTCTAAATTTTCGAATTTTGCTTATAAATCAAATAATAACAATCATTTTCTTCTTCATTTTCTCCAAGTTTCTCTGAAAACGCATTCGCTAAAAGCCAAATAGAGATTCTTAATCCAATATTTCACTTTCCCTTTCCTTAGGATCCCCACCACACCTTTTTCATCTTCTTCTTCTAATAGCTTTTTTTTTCTCTCTCTCTCTCTCTCTCTCTCTCTTCTTCGTTGTAAATGGTGATGGAGAATAACGAGAGTTGTGGCAGCAGAGCAATAAGCGACGCCTTACCAACGTCACAGGCAGCGATGGACCGTCGCGAGCGTATGAAACTCGAAGTATTCGACGAGGTTCTCCGTCGTCTCCGTGAATCTGAGATCGTAGACACGGATCTGCCTTGTTTCGACGATGAGCTATGGACTCATTTCAATCGCCTCCCCGCTAGGTAAAATTACATTTTTACCCCTTTTATGTCTCTGCATGTATATATATATGCCTTTGAGATTGAAAAATTTGAAGGGTGGTGTGATTAGGTATGCTTTAGATGTGAATGTAGAGAGAGCAGAAGATGTGTTGATGCATAAGAGAATGCTTCAATTAGCTCATCATCATCCTCATAATACCCCTGCCATTGAAGTTCGTCTCGTCCAGGTTAGTCCTTTGCTCTCTCTATATATGCCTATGCCTATGCCTATTGGTATCATTGTTTGTTTGCTCTATGTTGTATTGTACTTTTAGACTTTACAAGCAAAAACCCAATCAGAATCACTCTAGATTTGGATTCCATATGGCCTGATGATGTTTTGTCTGTTATGTCTTTTGCCTTTTGTGTGAAACTTTTTGGCTTTGTGGGCTCACAGGAATGTTTGGTGTGACTGATCTTTTCTTAAGGTTCAACCTCCTGGGATCTCTGCTGACCCGACCACCTTGGACTCTGTTAGTAATGCAGCTCATCAAGGTTCTTCTACACTCTCTACCAAGAAAAGGTTTTGCCTTTTATAAATTCAATTCTTCATTCTATTGACACATGCAAGTACATCTTGACTTAATAAGTGTTTTACCTTCCATTTTTCCAGCGTTGTTCATCCGCCGCCTGCCTTTGGTTCATCTCCAAATCTTGAAGCACTTGCACTTGCAGCAAGTAAATCCCAAGACGAGGACGGAGACAGCTCTGTGCGTAACAATTCTCTCTATTCACGGTATGTATGTTGCTTTCATGTTGGTCATTGGGAAATACCAAGAACTGAAGTTTACATATATGTCTGTACTTTCCTTCTCTGGCAAACGAATATTGGAATTGTTGCAGTTTAACTTCACCCTGTTTATTCAAATGCAGGCCTTTGCATGAGGTAACCTTTTGCACAGAAGACAAGCCTAAACTCCTTTTTCAGGTATTGTTTCTTAGAAGAAATGGGTCTGCCAAAATGAATATGAATATGATTTATTTGAATATTATCAAGATAGTGTGATTATTTTGATTCATCAATGCTTTCTAAGCCAGCATAACTTATGCAGTTAACTGCATTGCTTGCTGAGGTTGGGCTGAACATTCAAGAGGCACATGCTTTTTCTACAACTGATGGATTCTCGCTAGATGTTTTTGTCGTTGATGGTTGGCCATACGAGGTACTTTCTCCTGCTATTTTCGCTTTTCCTTCACTCTTGCAACAATTTTGTGTAGTGTGTTATATCTTATGCTCTGAGAAAGGTTCCTAGTTATAATTGTTGCTTGTGTGCTACTACCTTTTTAATTATCCAGGAAGTAGACAGACTTAGAATAGCATTGGAGAAAGAAGCAGCAAAGATCGAGGTACTTGTGCAAAATTTTACTATTTTTGTGCAAAATATAAATGGATGGTATATTGGCTACTCCTTCCTTTCGAAGAACTTGGAATCTCATAGTGATTTTTTTTTCCCATTATACTTAGTTGCAGGACCAAAGCTGGCCTATGCAGCGATCCTTCTCTCCTGACAAGGACAATGGGCAAACATGTGCCAGAACGGCAAAGGATCATGTTGCAATACCCCAAGACGGAACTGATGTTTGGGAAATCAACCTTAAGCACTTGAAATTTGGGCTTAAAATAGCATCTGGCTCTTATGGAGATTTGTAAGTTGGCTATAGCCATCAGAGGCATTGTTATTTTAAGATGGTCAGATGTTAATCTCTCTCCATCTTTCTCCTTACCTCTTGTATTATACAATTCAGGTATAAAGGTACATATTGTAGCCAGGAAGTTGCTATCAAAGTCCTCAAGCCAGAGCGTCTAGATTCTGAGCTCGAAAAAGAATTTGCACAAGAAGTCTACATTATGAGGTATGTGTGTCTTCATATCTGTTTCATTGTGATCTTATATGCAGAGAAAAAATAGCGTCTGATATAAATCGTTTTCTTTTCAGGAAAGTTCGTCACAAAAATGTTGTTCAGTTCATTGGTGCTTGCACCAAGCCTCCACATCTTTGTATTGTTACCGGTATGTTACAATGACCATTTCTATGCCCATAATCTGTTTGATATAATGTTCAACGCTTATTATTTTCTTTCGTCTCTTTCAATTTTTTAAGAATTCATGCCTGGTGGAAGTGTCTATGACTATCTACACAAGCAAAAGGGCGTCTTTAAGCTTCCAACTTTGTTTAAAGTAGCGATAGATATTTGCAAAGGGATGACCTATTTACACCAACATAATATAATTCACAGAGACTTGAAGGCTGCCAACCTTTTACTGGACGAAAATGAGGTAATATTCCCAGCTTAGTTTTTATAATCTTTATTCTCTCTTTGAAGACAATGTACATTGGGTAGCATTGTAGTGAGAATGTAAGATTTGGTATTTCGGCCGAGCGTACCTAGTTTGGATGAAAGGCTACTCGATGTTAAGGATCAAATAACATATTGATGCTTGTCATGGTATCCTTTCTATAAATCAAAGTTTTGGTCTCACACACACCACATATCGGGTTAAGAAGATGTGAAAGTGTGTTTCTCTCTATAAGAGCCTTATATAGTTGCGGGTTTTTAAATTGGTGTTTGGATTTTTCCGGTTACTACAGGTTGTCAAGGTTGCAGACTTTGGAGTTGCTAGAGTAAAAGCACAAACTGGAGTTATGACAGCTGAAACCGGAACATATCGCTGGATGGCTCCAGAGGTATGATTGTCATAGGTTTTTTCAAGTATTTTTATAGCTTAGTGTGTGAAAGTTGCTCAGCCAATGTCTCTGACTTCATCTCCATTGCTTTCCCGAAAACACTTAAAACTGACAGATTATCTATGAGATGGCACACTAGTATCTGTTTCATAACCTTTATAAGCTAATGAGACTATAATTTGGTGGGATTCAGGTGATAGAACACAAGCCATATGATCACAAGGCTGACGTTTTCAGCTACGGGATTGTACTATGGGAGTTATTGACTGGCAAGGTACTTATATGCGTCTCTTATCTTACCTTAAAAATGAGGTGATAGTCTAAGTTACTAACTCATGTTTTCTTTGTGCGATGGCAGCTTCCATACGAATACATGACGCCGTTGCAGGCAGCAGTAGGGGTGGTACAAAAGGTAAATTTGGTCTCTTCCTATTTAATTGTTGGGTCTAGAAATAGAATTGTGGTGTCCTTGGTAGTCTAACATGCTAACTAAAAGAAGCACATATAACATTGGTTCAGGGGTTAAGGCCTACAATACCGAAGAACACGCATCCGAAACTAACAGAGCTATTGGGGAGATTATGGGAAAAGGATGCAACGCTGAGACCAGACTTCGCAGAGATATCAGAGCAGCTAAAAGTGATAGCAGAGGAAGTAAGTAAAAGAGAAAATAAATGATTTGGAAGAATAATAGAGATAGTAGTAGTAAAAGTGAAAATATTGAAATGGAATGTGTGTGTTTTTGGTGATGAATTGTAAAATAGGTAAGAGAAGAGGAAGAGAAGAAGAAAGCATCATCTACAGGAGGAGGAGGTGGTATATTTGCTGCACTCAGAAGAAGCACCACACATCATTGAACACCTTAATATATCATCAAATTTGCAAAAGAGTTTGTCTTTTTCTTGCTTGCTTTTGTTGTTAGCTATTTAAAGTTTATTTTGATCTCTACTTCCTTCTGTAACTTCTTTTATACATACATACCACATTTGTGTGCTTTTTCACCACACCCATTCACATGAAAAGAAGTTAAATCTATACAATGAAATGGTCTTTACTTTAACCAAATCTAATTGATCCAAAATTTAGATAACCGGTCGGAACCAAACCGGATTAACGAATGTAGATTCATAACCAAACCCGTAAATGCATAAAGGAGTCATTACAAGGTCAAAAGAGTATATAACCTTTATTGTATTGCATCTTCTTCTTCTTCTTCTTCTTCTTGAATTTCTCGGCAATGAGTGGAGGAGGGGATTCGAAAAGGCGGAGGAGAAGCAACGATCACTCCGTCGTCAAAATCTGGGAAAGGGAGTTAGGTCTTCTTCCCAATCGCAATTTCTCTAACCGCTTCTCTGCCTCCGAAGTAAGACTCTCTCTCTCTCTCCTTTTTCATGAAGTTTAGGGCTTCTAATTATGAATTCAATCTCTAATTTGTAATTGGTTTGAATTTGTAATATATGCTAATTTCGTATCATTACAATGATTCTATTGACAACAATCAAACCATGTAAATCTTATCACTTTACTGAGGTTTTGCTCATTTTTGTCTTCCTTCTTCTTCTTCTTCTTTAGGATCTATTACAGCGTCTTGGTCTACACAAGAAGCTTCAGAAACATAAAGGTTGTGTTAACTCTGTAAGCTTCAATGCAGATGGAGACATCCTTGTTTCAGGTTCTGATGACAGGCAAGTTATCCTTTGGGATTGGGAGACTTGTACTGTCAAGCTCTCGTTCCATTCTGGCCATTGCAACAATATATTCCAAGCCAAGTTCATGCCTTTCTCCGACGATCGCAGCATCGTCACTTCTGCTGCTGATGGACAGGTCTAACTCTCCTCTAGTTTGAAAGATCTTTGCTTTATGTCACAACTATTCGTGTGTTTCGCGGCCCTAAGTGAACAATCCTTTTCGTACTTTTTTAAACTATCAGGTCCGCTATTCCAAAATTTCAGAGTCTGGACAAGTAGAGACTTCTTTGTTGGGTAAACATCAAGGACAGGTACACAGATTGGCTGTTGAGCCTGGAAGTCCATTCTCGTTCTATACTTGTGGTGAGGACGGTGTTGTTAAGCATGTGAGTTCTGTTTTCCTGTACAATCCTTCAAGTTTACTACTTTTAAAAAAAAATTTCATTGACGATTTTGATACGTAGCCTGCCTATAACAACATGATTTTTATGGTTTTCAGTTTGATATTAGGACTCGGGTGGCTACAAATCTTTTCACGTGTAAAGAAGCAAAGTTCAATTTAGTTGTCTACTTGAATGCAATTGCAGTTGATCCGAGGAACCCAGGTCTCTTTGCGGTGGCTGGAATGGATGAGTACGTTCGTGTGTATGATATACGCAGCTATCGCTCTGAGGGTTGGTACAATTTCGCGCAACCGGTAGACCATTTTTGTCCTGATCATTTGATTGGAAACGGCGACGTGGGAATAACGGGTCTGGCTTACTCAGATCAAAGTGAGCTCCTTGCTTCGTATATTGGCGAGTACATCTATCTTTTCAGCCCTGATATGGGGCTTGGTCCAAATCCTTGTTCAAGGAAGACGGAGGAGAAGAGGACACCGCAGGTTTATAAAGAGCATGGGAACAGTGAAACAGTGAAAGGGGTTAACTTTTTCGGACCCAAGTCAGAGTATGTGGTTAGCGGTTCAGACTGTGGAAGAATATTCATATGGAGGAAGAAAGACGGAGAGCTTCTCCGTGCCATGGAAGCAGATAAACATATAGTAAACTGTGTAGAGTCTCATCCTCACATGCCGGTCATGTGTAGTAGTGGGATCGAGACTGACATCAAAATATGGAGTCCTGGAGGAACTGAGAAACTCGATTCGCCAGGAACCGAAGAACAGGTATATCGATATATTCTTAAACTCTGGCTGTTTTATTATGTCGTAGTTAACAAGAAGAATGCAACTTTAATTGGAGGAGGAGGTTGAATATAGTTGATAATTGTATGTATGTTGCTTGTGGTAAACAAACAGGCTTCAGTTTCTGGAAACCCGCGTTGGTTTCTATTTTATGATGAAGAGGAAGATGATGATTATGGAGACTTACCACATAGGTTTTATGTGGATGAGGATGATGATGATGATGATTCTGAGGATGAGAGTTCAAGTGAGGATGATAGTGGGGAAGAGGATGGTGGTGATGATGATGAAGATACAACTTGTATCGATTAGAAATATACATATGTATTCATTACCAAACACACAAAATGGAAAGAGTCATAAAGTAGGCAAAATGGGTTTTTTTTTTTGTAGTTTAGTTAGATGTTGGAATAGTATTTTAACAGAAGAAGAAGAAGCAAACCAATAGCAACTTTATATATTTCCATTTTCATGTTTGCTCTCTAACTATAATTTAGTTGTTTTACCAATCATCTTATGTAAATAAGGTCCTAGTCCAAAAGGCATTATGTATTTCTAGCCCATTAGTAAATTATTAAGGCCCATTAAGGCCCATTTAGTAAGGCCTAATAAGTTGCCTTTGGTTTGGTATCTTCCTCTTCTTCCTCTAGAGAGAGTAACAAACAATCTCTGCGAATTTTGTAAGAGGATGTTGGTTTCTCAGGCTCTGCTCACAAACTCTTCAGGTCACTATTCGATTCATTGGACTTTACACTATACTTTCTCATCTTCTTCTAATTTTACTCTTCCAATTTTGTGATTTACACACAGGTTTTATCCGATTTTCTCATCCCAAATTATCGCCACAACGGATTCAGAGACACAGTAGTAGCTTCATGTTTTCTGGGGATTCGGTAATTTTATAACTTTCATTTGCGGTTGGTTAAGACAAGACCAACATCTCAGGCATGTGTTTATTGTTTTGTTTCTCTGCTTGTAGTGTCTCCATGGGAGTGTTAGGTATTATTATAAGCATGTGGGTCTCTCTTCCACTGTTTCTGTATGTTTAGCTCGTCAAGGTCACACCTTCCATGAACACTTACCCGAAGAAGAACCCTTGTGGTTAAGTCTTGTTAAGGACATTGTCTGGTAAGAAAGTTAAATTAATAGCTTTCATCTTCTTCTCTATGTTCCAAATTTGAATTTTGCTGACTTTTTTTTGGTTTTAAAAGGAGTACAAGATCTCTCTTCTCCTTTATGGCTGAGCAACCAAGCCAGCTCAAATTCATAGAGTGGCCAAGTTTTATCAACACGGTATGTGCTTTTTGTGTATATACCATTGTCTTTGATTGTTTACACACACACACACACATGTAACTTTTGGTTTTTGTTATTGGTTTTGGTGAACAACAGCTCAAGACAGCCACACTGAGTCTATGTCTTGTGGCTGTCTTCATTGTTGCTCTATCATCAGTGGACTCTGCTCTTTGTTACATATTGGCTTTGGTCTTGAGGAAAGCCCCATAAGCAAAGGAAGGCCACTCACCATTGTCATTTGGTAGCCTTGAAGGTATAAGCTACAATGTTGTTGATTTAGAAAGAACCAAAGCCACTTTCTTTGTGTATTAATTAGGTTTCAACTTGCAAAATTCAATAGCCCTATGAACTAATAATCAAAGCCACTCTTTGACTACAAGGGATAGATCAACAACATATTGGTTTACAAGTAACAATGAAATAACAAGAGTCCTCTTAGAGGTTTTGGAGCTGAAGAAGAAGAAACTACTACTTGAGGACAACGGCAGCATTGCGTAAGGAGAGATATTGATGGACTTGGTCTGTAGAAAGTGACCTTACAGTCTTGAAAACATGTGCATTAGCATACCTAAGGTTTGTTCTTGGGTCTACATAAGGTGCCTATAATCAAAAAACAAGACAAGAAGAAGATGATTCATTCATGAGAGAGAGAGAGAGAGATGTATAAAAAACAAAAACCCATCTCATAAAGGTTAGATCTTTAACCTCAAAACCAGTAACATCACAGATTCTCTTGCATGGTTGTGTAGATGGAGGTGACTCAATCTTCATATCTGCAACACATAATATTTTGATTTTGATGAGATTGGTCTGCTCTATCTTCTTCATCGAAGAAGGTGAAAGAGACTTAGTTACTTACAATTGGGTAGATTAGGAGGAGAATCCTTTAGGGAGGAATCAGCTTGAAGAATCTGCTTGAGATGTTTCCACCTTCCTCTAGTTTGTCCTTTTGGGTACTTTTCGTGAGATTGCATCTTCTTAAACTTCAATTTCATCGGAATCACTATGTCTGCATTCACCAATTCCCCCTCCATCTCTCTCTCTCTCTCTCTCTCTCTCTCTCTCTCTCTCTCTCTCTCCTTGGAAACAACCCTAAAGCCTAAAGTTGTGTGTGTGTGTGTCTCTGTGTTGCCAAAATCTGAGGAGGAAGAAGATTTAAACGGTGTCGTTTTCAAGGGGTTGTTTAATAAACCGGGTCCCGGTTCAGTATTTATAAAATAAAAATCCGGTTTAACCAAGCTTTTTAATTTTGGGAATATTTTTACATTGAAGCGTTTCTTCACAGTGGGATCCCAGATTCGATTACGAGCTCCTTCTCTTCTTCTTCTTCGCGATCGATTTCAATCCAAAGTAGATACTGAATCGGAGAAAATCATAATCTGAGATCTCTTGGGTTTTCCTCTTTCTTTATTTACGTTTTGGTGTAGAGATGGTATGTATGTGTTTGTGGTGATTATAAGCCAAAAGATAGAAGAAGCGGACGATGAGTGATTTTCAGCGACCACTATCTGTGCGGTTAAGCCGCCGTGGAGAAAGAAGCTATCACAACGCACATTCCAAAGGTCAGGGCTTTTTCTCCAAATCTGGCTTCTTAATTCTCGTTATCTGATTATTTAGAAAATTAGTTATTGAGATTGATTTAGGTTTAGTGGTTTACATATATAGAAGAAGAAGAAGAAGAAGAAGAAGCTAATGCTATGGCTTTTGCTTTAGAATGTTTTAATGAGTAATGGGTTTTGTAAAAGATTTGAGTTTTTTTTTTAATTCAAAAACACCTATGGGTTTCTTGCAGAGGCTGTTGCTGGCTTCTTCTCACCCACTAGACTGCACACTGATTACACTATTAACAAAATTTGGAAGGCTGGTTTCGTTCGCTTGCTTCTCGTTGGTGGCATTGTGTGGATGCTACTCATCCTCGTTGCTCTTCTCTTTCATGTTTGGTCATGCCAATCTTCACTCTCGTTCTTCTCAGGTACCTCTCCAACACACACACACTCAAAAGCTGGTTACAATGTTGTTGCCATGTAGTTACACTAACCATCTTCTGCGTGCGTTAAACCGCATAATCTATGAGAGTAGTAACGGATTAAAGTAACACAACATGATGTTTTTGTTATTTCACTTGCAGCTATATGCAATAAAGAAGGGAGACTGTATGTCATGTTAGACACGATTGGATTTGTACCAAAACAGCAACACCGTAAGACATTTAAGTCGGTTTATTTAGCTTTTTCTTATACTATAGTTGTGCATTTATAACTGTTTGTTTTGATGATTTTGTAGGATGCCCCATTCCTGTAGCCTATGACCCTGATAAGGTGCTACTTCCTAGTGCGAGATCCGAAGATACAATAGTTAAAAATCTGACCTACATAACAGAGGATGAATCCTCTATGTCCCAGTTCCCTCTATTTGGCGGCAACATAAGCTGGTCTGAACGTGAAGAAAGCTTTAAACTTAAACCTGAGATGAAGGTAAGAGGCTAATGTTCATGGCTAGACATCTTCTACCGTTCTTCCAACATATAACTTCCAACCTATTATTCCATCCAAACACGAAACTTTTCAGGTCTATTGCGGATTCATGCCAGGCGGTGGGGCAGAAATGTCGTCTCTGGATAAAGAATACGTAAAGAAATGTAGATATGTGGTTGCAACAGGGATTTTCGATGCGTATGATGAACCCCACCAGCCATCAAACATAAGCGAGCGTTCCAAGAATCTCTTTTGTTTCTGTATGGTGGTAGACGAGGCCTCTCTCGATTTCTTAAGTAAAAACACGACTGTGAGGAAAGATGTTGAAGGAGGCAAATGGGTTGGCATTTGGCGTCTGGTTCTACTGAAAACTCCTCCATACGATGAACCTAGGAGGAACGGTAAAGTACCGAAAATCTTAACTCACAGGTTATTCCCTGAAGCACAATACAGCATTTGGATTGATGGGAAAATGGAGCTTATTGTTGATCCCTTGCTTATTTTAGAAAGGTACCTACACATTGGCTCATGAAATCTTAAAAGGAAGTAGGGAAAGATATAAGACTATATGCCCATAGATATACTTCTCCACATTGTTCATTAGCACATGATGATATGCATATTCCGGTTTCATCTTGCTTTCAGGTATTTGTGGCGTGGGAAACATACATTTGCTATTGCCCAACACAAACACCATCGAAACATATATGAGGAAGCTGATGCGTGCAAGAGAAGAAAGCGATATGCCAGACCTCTAGTTGATCTTCATATGAAAATATATCGATACGAGGGATTAGAACCATGGAGCATCAAGAAGAGCACCGTTAGTGGTAAAAGACCATACTACTAAACCATTGATATCATCATTCGCCTTATTAATAACACTAACCGTTTGGTCTTGCGTTACACAGATGTTCCAGAGGGAGCAGTGATAATAAGAGAGCACACTGCAATGAACAATCTGTTCAGCTGCTTGTGGTTCAACGAGGTTCATCTGTTAACGCCAAGGGACCAGCTAAGTTTTGGGTATGTAGTGGACAGACTAAAAGGAGCCTTTAAGCTGTTTATGTTCCAGAACTGTGAGTACAACTCTCTATTTGAACTGCACCCTCACATCAGAGAGCATTCCTCGAAGATCGAGTGGGTCAAGAGTCTTAAGGAACTCAAAGGGAAAGGAGAGAGTTTAAAGGAGAGCAGGGGCGGCTTTGGGCTATGGACTCCTTACCCTGGGGATCTTGATTCCGTTGAGCTGCCAAAAGTAGTAAGAACTTCTAAAGCTGGTTAATGCACAAAACATTACACACTAGTCACTGCTCTTTTGCTTTTGTCCTCTATGGGTGAATTAAATTACAAGTTTTCCTACATATAATACACACTTCTTTCGAATTCTAAAAGTAGCTGCGTTAACATTTTGTGCCAATATAGCTTAGGTTTATACACTAAAACAAATTTTAAAAATTTGATGGCCTTTTAGGTATCTTTCTCATTTGAAACAAGACTTCTTGTGATTAAACCTAAGAGATAATAATAAAATTTCTTGTGATTTTTACTAACAGGTAACAAAAGAAAACAAACAAAACTACCACATAATAATAACAATTAAATATATATATATATTTATATATAAAAATATAGTTACAGATCTTTGATAAAATAAGAATTAACAAAAAACTATAATTTTTCAATTGTGGGGGGGGGTGCCTTGTAATGTATCATCATCATCATGAGCATTTCTGAAGTGAGTGTGTGTTACAAAGGAGCCAAGGTGTTGTGAGGAATGTTGACACCAGCACCTCTCACAGACACACCTTGTCTGTTCAAAAAGCTTTCTCTGCTCATTAGACTTGTGTCCAAGAACACAACAATCACTGTTATGTCATCATGGAAATGTCTTCTTACTCCTCTCTCTATCTTTTTCAAATCTGAGTATCTCATCTCTCTCTTCTTTGCTGCTTCTTGTAATGCCACTTTCACTAGCCTCTTTGCTATCCCCTGCAACCACAAAAAAGCACAACACACACACACTTGTTACTTATGTGCACTCTATAGACTAACCGTAATTAAAAAGAGTGTATATGTATGTGTGTGTGTTTTCTCACGTTTCGTGGATGGTTATGGACTATATCTACAGCTTCTTGGTTACTCATGTGTTCCCATAGTCCATCTGATGCACATATTATAAACTCATCCTGTGGCTGCAGAGTATGCACTGTGATAGCTGGCTCTGCACTAAGTAATGGCTTGTTGAATGGTGATCTAAGGCGGTATTTGGCGTAAAGCGGTTCCCTGTTGAACTCTGACCGCTTTAGATACTCATCGCCAATGGACCTTGAAACCTGAGATCATCCAAATACACTGAGAAAGAACAAGTCTTGTTAAGACATACAAAGAAACATATGTTTTGTGTTCTTTTTACCTGGATGATTCCTTTAACACGCCAAACATTATGTTTCAAAACAACGATATCCGGATGGTCTGGATGCAAAGCCTGAAGCTCCCTTCTCACTGACTCTATAGAAGCATTGTGCTCATCAGAGAGCTGAGTGGCGTGAGCTACACCTGTTGCCTTCATGACCTGTCCTAAAACGGCCCGTGAATCGCCTGCATTAGCCACATAGAGCTTCCCATCGCATATAACGGTTACAAGACAACATGATCCAACAGTTGCTATCTGAGGACTAATTTGAAACCGATTAGTAACAATTGATAAGAACCCTTCTTCTGTTGCTTGGAAAGCTTTCTTAATAACTTCCACAGACATACATTGTTCCTCCATAGCAAAACCTGTGCATATAAGATGAGACCAAAGCTAAAACACACATATTCTTGGAGAGTATATAACCCAAAGACAAAGGACACTTACTCTTGAGATGGTGAAACATATGGTCATTGATGAAACGTGATGTCTCAGGACCACCATGACCATCATAGACACCAAGGAAAGTGCCATAAGGACCACCAGAGTCATGTGTGGTAAGAGAGCCAGACTCAAGCTGGCTTTGGTCTTCAAGTAAGTTATTGGCTTGAACTACAGCCATTGAGAAGTCACCAAAGAGATGGTGACCAGAGTCTTTGTACCATAAGAGACCATCATGACGGCCATAGCCAGAATCTGAAGGAACATGTTGGTCTGAAGATGGCCAGAGACAAGCATTGAGAAAGTTCATCAAGACAGAGACCATCCCTCATCTCATCTTATCTCATCAGAATCACTCCTAACTAGTCAACATATAGTCTATAGAAGAACTTGCTTGCTCAAAATTTCTAAAAATAGCCAATCACAGAGAAGCTCTATGAGATCAACAATGGTTCTTGACAAGTCAAAATGATTCAAACTTGTTGGTTAAGAAGAAGAAAAGATGGAAACTTTACCTTGTGAAAATGGAATCTAAATCTAGTTGTTGTGACTTTGAGCAATAAGAAGAAGAAGAAGAAGAAGAAGTAGGCGTGGAAATGTCTTACTTGTAGATCTAAGAACTAACCAAAAACACAAAACAAAAGTATTAATTTAATAAATAAATAAAAAGGAATGGTCTAAGTCATTGAAGGAGATGTGTGTCTAATTTTCTTCTGTGTTATTATGTGTGTTATCTTCCACAAAAATTGAAGAAGAAATGGAAATGGATCAATCTTTTGGTTAAATGGGTAACTTTCATAATAAGAGTGAACAGTAAAGAACAAAGGAAAGGCAAAGTAGGAGACAGCACATAGTAAAGGTCCCATCTTTTTGTCCTTTTGCCTTAACACAGTAAAAAAGAACAACACACATATATACTTTAAAAAGACAAATCCATTTTTCAAAAAATCTCTTTTAGAGGGGAAACAGTGAATAATAATATTAAATATTATATGTTGATATTCTCTCAATTTTGATAGTCTACTATTTCTTTGAATTATTATTATTATTATTTAACAAAGGTAAATATCTTGATGAGCTTTATTGTCAACAGCTGGCTAAATAGTAATACAGTTATGTCTGATGCACATATTTGATGACGTGGCAGCTCATGATTGGCTCATGGAACACACACACATATTATTAAAAGTGGTCCTGTTTCTTTTTTATTGTATGGCTTATTTAGTTAGTCATCGTCCTTACCTAAACTAAACTAAACTAAACTCGTAGTATGTAATGTAACACACATATCACATGTCTTATGAACATTACTATTATCATTGTTTTTTTCATACAATTTTGTTATCAAACGTTTTAATTAATGCTCATTAAAATGGTGCAGAGAAAACTAAAAAGAAGACTGCTTGGCTTCAAGTATTTATTTTTTAAAAATTATGGGACAAGAAAGTGATTGGGATAAAGTGGGATATGTCACTTTACCTAACATTTATTCAATTTTAGGTAATCAATATATATATAAATATATATATATATTAATATATGTATGGCCCTTTTTTCACCACATTAAAACTCTTTCTAGTTATTTATACTTGAATGTTTGACAAAAAAAAAAGTTATTTATACTTGAACTTTTGTAGTACCAATAATAGAGAACAATCAAGTATTCAAATGCCACCTCAAACAACAAAAAGAAAGTAAGCAAAAAACTATATGAATCAAATTTTTTTTTTGAAAAATTGAACAAGTCTATAATATAAACCATATAAATAATAATATATATACTTATATGAGCAACAACACATCTCAAAGACTTATATCGATACCTCTTTAGATATACAAACTTTAATACATTTAATAACAATAGTTTCATGTGCTTAACGCACAATTGGTTATGTTCTTTGATTAGGTTATGTGACACTTAAACTAGAAACCAAAAAAAACAGCAGAAGCAGCGTAGAACCGATTGTGCAATGCTTTGAGAAAAGGCCTTAAGAGAGCTTGAGCTTGTGTCTTCTTCTTACACGATTATTAGCTTTTTTTTTAATAATTATAAATTCAAAGATTCGATTTTTTAATGACTATAGCCGCCTTCCTAGAACTGTGTAATCTTTGTTTGACTTACCATCTTCCTCACACATTTTTTGTTTGTACTTGAAAATAAACAACATAGGAATAAGACACACTTGACTTTTATCTTGTCTACCTCTATCTATCTCCCTTTCCAAAAAAAGCAATCATCAACACATATACCATGGAAGAAGTAACATCACAAGATATAGTCATCGTCGGTGCTGGAATCTCCGGTCTTTCCACCGCCGTTGGACTCCACAGGTAGTATGTGTCTTTGTGTCTGAAAGTATCCCTACCTTTTGAGTTATAAGCAGAGTAAGTTCATCAAAGTTGTGTGTACATATGTGTTCATAGGCTTGGGATCACAAGCATTGTTTTGGAATCTTCTGAGAAACTGAGAGCCGCAGGATTCGCTTTTACGACTTGGTTCAATGCTTGGAAAGCCATGGAGGCTCTTGGCGTTTCTGAGCAAATTCGCAATCGCCATGATCGTCTTCAAGGGTATCACAAACTAACTAACTAACTAACTAATACTACTGTTATAAATCATATACCAAAATATTTGATGTTGTTGCAGATGGGTGGTAGGACCAATCTCTGCAGGAAACCCTTCTAAAGAGATGCTCTTTCCACAATCAGAGTATGTTTCTTCTTCTTCTTCTCCTTGTCCTCTTAACAAAACATGCAGATGTTACACACAAAAAAGAAGAAAACTTTACATCTTGTTGAATGGCTTTATCAGAGAATACGAGTCTCGTTGCGTGCAGAGGAAGCTGTTGTTAGAGGCTCTAGCGGATGAGTTGCCCGAAGGGACCATAAGGTTTTCGTCTAAGGTTGTTCATATTGAATTGTCTGGACACTACAAGATGGTTCATCTCTCTGATGGAACTATCCTCAAAACCAAGGTAGGTCGTAACTACTACTTTTCCTCTGTAAATACTCTGAGGCTGGTCTTACTATTACTGAAATGCGGAGATCCAGGTTTTGGTAGGGTGTGATGGTGTGTACTCAGTGGTTGGGAAGTGGCTAGGCTTCAAGAACCTGGCTACAACTGCCCGGTCAGCAATCCGAGGGCTCACACATTTCCCAGAAGGCCACGGATTTGGGAAAAAGTTCTTCCAGTTTTATGGCAACGGTGTTCGTTCGGGGTTTATCCCCTGTGACAACAACACTGTCTACTGGTTCCTAACCCACACTTCTACTGAACTAGGTAAATATAACTTTACATGATCTCTACAAGTTTTTGTTCATATCCTCCGTTGTCAATGACTATTGTCCATATGCTTGTTATAGATGAGGAGACAAATCCAGAAAATCTCAGAGAGTTTGTGCTGAGCAAGGTCAAAGACTTACCTGAAAACATCAAGAGTGTCGTGGAGACCACTGATCTTGATAGCATGGTGATGTCTCGACTGAAATACAGACCTCCGTGGGAACTCTTATGGGCAAACATCACGAAAGACAACGTATGCGTTGCAGGGGATGCACTTCACCCAATGACTCCTGATATTGGACAAGGCGGTTGCTCAGCCATGGAGGATGGAGTTATCCTCGCTCGTTGTCTTGGTCAAGCTATAATAGCTAAGGATCTAAAAGGTGAAACAGAAGATGAAGAGGAGAGTTATAAACGGATCGAAGAAGGTTTGAAGAAGTATGCAAAAGAAAGGAAATGGAGAAGCATTGATCTTATAACTACAGCATATACAGTAGGTTTTATACAGCAGAGCACAGGGAAATTGATGAACCTGTTCAGAGACAAGTTCTTGTCGTCTTTCCTTTCACGGTTGCTGCTGAAAAAGGCTCATTTCGATTGTGGAAGCCTTGCCTCATGATGATCGAGCTTAGTGAAAAATCTTGCGCGTATTCTCATCAACTATAATGTATAAACTGCATACCAGTTTTCTACTGTGCTTCAAGCTTATATACAACAGTGTTTTCGCCCTTTGTCTTACACAAAGAGAGAAACAATAATGTACTATCGTTTACTTTTCAAGGGAAATCTCAGTACCAATAATAGCAAGTGTAGAGGAAAGAAATGACATTTCTTTCGATGACCAATAAACAAAAGGTTTACATTGTTGGCATATGCAAACAACAAAGCAACAAACAAACAGGGTTCAGTTAAAAGTGTATGACCTAACAATGTTGCTTACAGATTCTGCAAAGGTTCTTGATGTGATCTTCTTACCAGGAACATGGAACGGGTTTGAGACCGCATCCACGTATGCAGCGTGGAACTTCCTGAAGAACTATAGACAAGTGCAGAGGAAAGGGTAGTCAAAAACAAAGAAAGAGAAGGAACATTGTAATAAAAGCCAATGCCAAAGCCAGAAACAGATGCTTACACTTCTGACATCAGTGTCTCTAACATCCAAATCAGTAGTGACCATGATAAACTTCACTTTTGTATTAGTCAAGTAACCATAGCTAACAAAGCAAAGAGAAGAGAAGAGAAGAGAAGAGATGATAAGTATTGGTGACTTGTGTGAATAATATAGAAGAAAACACAAAATGCTTACACTTTGTAGTTCAAAGTTGGATAAAGCAGACCAAGAAAAGCCTCGTTCAATGTTGTCCCTGACTTCTTCGGATTATTCACTAATAGAAACAAAAAGACATGAAATTACTCAAATAATAAGCCATCAAAGAAGAAAGCAGCTTAAGGAGATCACAGAATCTGTAAGTAAGAACAAGTCTATGTTGTTAAAGTCTTGAACTTTATGAGCAAAAAGGGTTAGAGAGAGAGAGAAAGAACCTCTCTCATCGATGACATCGAGAGAGCAGTGAACAATGTGGTGTAGCTTAAGGGCATCATCAGCTTCCGTGAAGCTCTGAATGTAAAGCGGATTGTTCTGTTTTTGGGATCCAAACAAGTTTATTAAAGGATCGGATCTGATAAAATCGAAGCAGAGGAAATAAAAGAAAAACCTGGTGGCCGACGACGGCGACGGAGACGATCATCTTTCTCCGATCAAATCTATTTGTGTAGAGAGAGAGAGAGAGGAAGAAGAAGATCCACACGCGTGACGCGCTTGAAGAAGAATCAGATCTTGTTATCTCATATGGCTTTTATTAATTATCGAGAGAATTACAAAACTACACCATTTCAAAAATATTTCAGAAAACTATATCTAAGCACTAAAAATTAAATCAAAGTAAATCTTACCCACACAATTTTACCCTTAATATTATACTTTAAACACTAATTAGCGAATCCAAATGAAAAAAAATAATTTTGGTAATTTTTTAAAAGGATAAATTAAGCTTTTAAATTTTTTTAAAGAGTGTAAATATGTGAAACAATTAAATTAGGTGTAGTTTTGTAAAAGAGGAGTTGGAAGGGTATAGTTTGTGAATTCATCTAATAATAATAATCATAATAATAATAATATTTATTTATTCTAATGCATATAAACAATGTATGTTTAGACCATCTTCACACAAACTCACAAAATTTCTTAACTATTCACTGGGACCCGTGAACAGTTCGTTTAAAAAAAAAGAAAAATAAAATAATTAAAAACGCATCAATCATGGATCGCTACGTATCCAAAGGGCCCACTAAATAATTAAGATCCGGATCTTAAATAAGAAATATAAGATCCAGATCTTAACTATTTAATGGGACCCACCTAGTAAGATCTGTTTAAGAAACACCAATGGATATACCAATGGATATGCTCTTAAAAGCGTTCGGATTCGGTTTGGGATAACTCGAGTTAAGGGAGTGGAAGATTTTAGCCCCATTGGGGTATTTTAGGAATTTGGTTGAGGTACGGTTCATGTTAATTAAGGATCGGTTCAGGTTTGGCATACCTGTTTATTTATCAGAACTGCCTAAAACTTACACACAAAATCTAAAACATAACAACGGTTGCTAGTTCTTAAAATCGTGTTATAACATCAATAAAAATGAAGATCAAACATCATCAGTATTTGAAAAATAAAAAAGTGAAGAAAAACAACAACAAGCAAATTCAAAAATACAAAAGCAATGTTTTAGACTTAAGAACTATTGAGCTTGAAGACCACTTGAAGTCTTGGACTATATCCTCTCAACTCATAGAGCATGTTTATCAAAGGTGGTTATGTAGAGTGTTTGTGTATTTTTGTGTGTATTTGAGTATTAAATTAAATCAAAACATGTATTATTAATAAACACTCTACAAAAGGGAACTTAAAATGCTTTATTAATCATTTTTCATTATAGGGTGCTTATTAATAATACATGTTTTGATTTAATTTAATACTCAAATACACAAACACTCTATATAAGCACATTTGATAAACATGGTCTTAGTACCTTGCTACATATAAAAAAGCAAAAAACAAATCAGAGTTAAAGACTAAAATTAAAATATAAAGAACTACAAAACATACAATAAACTAATTAAAACATGCTATAACATAAAAGAAAGAATGATTGTACCTTCAAGACTGATGAAAACCTGAAAAATGTGAAACAAAGACATTGTGATAAAATGTTGAGATTTTTAACAATTTTCCTAAAACAATTTTTCTTTTTGAATCCACAACCTCCTTTCTCTATCTCTTAATAGTTCATGAGCCTATAATTTTCAAAAGTACTTAAATATGTGCTCATGCTTTTGTTTGCTTTTTTGCATTTTTGTGCATTTTTTTCATCTTCTGCATTGTGTTTGTTTTTTTGTTCTATTCACATTAAAAACATGAGCACATCTTCTGCATTGTGTTTTTTGGTAAATTAATACTTAAAATAAAAGGGTCTTCATCAAATTCATATGATTTCATTTTCTAACAACCATTAGTCTCTACATAACAAACCCAAAGTTCCACAACACAAAACCTCACTTGAAAATCACATAGAGAAAGAGAGAGAGAGAGAGAGAGAGAGAGAGCTTTTAAGAAGATGATGTATAGAAAGTTATGTGACATTGGTGTTTTCAAGTTCCATTTGCGCAACGGTTACGTTGATAGCATCTATAATCTCCAACTTCCCCGCGCCAATAGCTTCGTCCATTGGAGCCCGCTCGTACCTACAAGAAAAATATTCAATATTTTTTATTTGCTCAGCTCCTATAGATCAAGATTAAAGATTGCAAGAGACAAACCGGTTCAATAGGCATAGAGTAGCTCCTGCCAAGATCAATCTCTTCACCACCTGGTAAAGTCAGCTTTCCTCTTTAGCCAAACCAAGAAACATAACACAAACTTACATGAGTTATAATAACCATTTTTGTTACCTCGACGTGACCATTCAAGCATGCCCAATGCAGAGGACTCCTGCTCAAACAAAATCTCTCTGAGAGGAGTGTTATTCTCATCGTTAAGAGCGTTGATATCCTGCTCAAACAAAATCTCTCTATTTAATCATGTTTAATAGCTTTCTATAAATTACATTAACGTGTTTGTTTCTATTTCTTACCACTCCTTGGTTGATCAGATACTCAACTATAGTCATATGGCCATTAGCTGCAGCCATATGCAGCGCTGCGAAAGACAACAAAAAAGAGATGAAAAAAGACAACTTTCAAAGAGATAAACTATACACTCTTAATAATGCTTCTTCATCATAAGTATCAGAATATATATATATATACGGAAGAATCATCGAAACTACACGAAATGGTTTCACATCATTTATCCACAATCCACATATATCTGATATGAGTAATTCAATTCCAAAAATTAACACATATTGTGATCAGAAAAAAGCAAAACCTTGTGGCATTAACACATAATCCCCATAAAAAAATCGAAAAAAACCTGTTAGGCCTTGTGAATCACGAGATTCAAGAGAGACACCATCAGATACCAAGCTTCTGATATCATCAATATCCTCGTATCTAGCAGCCTTTACATTCAAAAACACAAACACAAACTCAATTTTTGAGCTGAACCAAAAATTGATTAAGCAAACCACAAAAGTAAGACATGAATTGATAAAGAGACAAAACCTCGAGCAAGTCATCGACTTTGTCAGCGTCTATGATCGTGTCTGCTCCCATCTTCTAATTTTCAATCTTGAGGAGGGTTTCTCGTCTCTCTACGCCAAATTTCTGAGAGGTTTATTGCACAAATCCGAACCAAACCGAACCGAAATTTATATATTTATATATTTTAGTAATTTATATTTTGGGAAAAACGTCAAAAAATTCTCCAACTTACAAAAAAAACCGTTTAATTTCTCTACTCACGTTTTTGCCATTTTATTCCCCAATTTTTAACCGTCAAACAATAAAACCCATACAAACATTGACCAAACCATTTTATACCCTATTAAAATCAACCGTTAAATCTCCGTTAATAAACGTTAAATATCAAAACGACTGTGTTTAGTGTTTTGTTAAAATTAAAACAAAAATGACGTCGTCGTTTTAACTCTTTAAAAAAATCCCCAAATCTACCAAACCTAAATCCTTAAACGTTATTATGCCATGAGAGGAAAATTTCTTCAAACTCTGTAATCAGAGCGGACCACCGTGAATCTTCTTCTTCTTCTCCCTCGGCTACTTTCACTTTAACCACCACAACATCAGCCGTTTCTCCTTCTTTCTTCGTCGTCTTCTTCTTAACTATGTAATCAGATTTCGACGACGGAGATTTTGGCCGTGAACCTCTTCTCCTTCTTTTCTTACTTTCGAACAAGACAGAAAGATATAATCCCGACGATAACAAGATCATTTCGTATCAATTCTTTGTTTAGCTTCTTTGTTCTCTAGATCTGATTCGATTGATTTGTCTTACAGATCAAGGCACATAATCAATCTATATGGACAAGAATCAAACAATAGATTTCAGAGGAATTTGATAGAGAGACTTAACATATCTCGAAACTTAGGGTTTTCACTGTTGTTGGGCTTTTACTCGGCTCAAATTTTGTTTTTCTTTTTTTGTGAACTTCTGGGAAAAATTGCAAATAAAACCTTTTAAGTTTTGACATATCGACACATAAACCCACGTTGTAAATAAAAACCCCCAAATTTTCATTTTTATCATTTTAAAACACTAAGTTTTAGTTTAAAAAAATTAACCCCTAATCGTTAATCGTGTTAAATTATTAAGAAATTTCAACACTCTCCGTTTCATTAGAAATAAAAAACAATTGTGTTACTAAAATAACTAGGAAAGAACCCGCGCGTTGCGCGGAATATTCTCTAATTATTATAGTAAATTTAAATAATTTTACATTGAATTTACGATGGTTTTGGTTTGTTTTATGAATTTTTTTTATTTTTGTAATAGATATATGGTTTAACTTGAAATATTTTCCATCTATTTTATATTTTACTAACCTAATGAAAATGATTTTTTTACGAACGAATTCTGTTTGGATGTTTTAGTTTATTATCAAACCGATGGAATATCCATATGTAAAAAAAATTGTTGTTGTGTACCATTCAACTTCTCTACATTTAATTGTACGTATGTTGTTTAATTTTGTTTTACGTGGAGATATTAACATCTCAATTAATTTGGATCATATTTTGTTTTGTTTTCTCTATAACATTATTGGATTATTTGTATAAGTAATTGTTTATTTTGTATGAGGTTTTGTTTTACCCGTGGATATTTTAAGTTTATTTCATATATTTGGTACTAACATTTAAATTTAGAAAGTATGTATATATATGCAGTTTTTCCATCCCAAATTATAGTTACTTAAACTTTTATAAATTTATATTTATTTATTTTTTAAACTATTTTCTCTCTCACCCATTTTGTTTAATGTTTTAGGTCTTTTGATTTGTTCCATTTTATTTGATTTTCACAAGTTTATATGCGTATTTTTTATCTATTAACTATAATATGACCAATTAATATTATGTAGTCTTAATTTTTAATTGTTTTTAATAAATGTTAAACATCATTTATAACTTTTAAATTTTGTGCTTTTAGATAGAAAATTTTACATAATGAGACATAAGTAATATATTCCAAAAAATTAGTATAAGAGAGAAACAACTTTTATATATTTTCATTTTAGAAAGTTGATATACATGTTTTTTATTAGTGTTAAATATTATATTGAATGTTTTTTATTTGAGTTTTATTAATTTTGAATGAGTTTTATTAATATTGAATGAATTTTATTAAATGATTTTTTAATTGAATTTTTAATTATTTTTGATGATGATGTGGATGCCTTAGATTGAGAGAGTATTGTGCTATTATATAATAGATAGAAAGTTGATATACATGTTTTTTATTAGTGTTAAATATTATATTGAATGTTTTTTATTTGAGTTTTATTAATTTTGAATGAGTTTTATTAATATTGAATGAATTTTATTAAATGATTTTTTAATTGATTTTTTAATTATTTTTGATGATGATGTGGATGTCTTAGATTGAGAGAGTATTGTGCTATTATATAATAGATTTTATTATTAATTTAAAAAATACTCTTTTTCTCTTTGTTTTCAAGGAGGATTACAAAATTACCCCTTTTAAATTGCATTTCACAAAACTACACCATTTCAAAAATATTTCACAAAACTATACCTAAACATTCAAAATTAAATACAAATAAATCATATCTACACAATCCTACCCCTATACCCTAAACACTAATTAGCGAATCCAAATGAAAAAGATTTTAGTTTTGGTAATTTTTTAAATGGTAAATCAAGTTTTTAAAATTTTGAAAGAATGTAAATATGTGAAAATATTAAATTAGGTGTAGTTTTTGTGAAGAAAAAGTTGAAAGGGTGTAGTTTTGTGAATTCCTATTATTTTTTTATTTAGTTAGCCAGGATTGACTAATTCATATGTAGGCTGCTACTTGTGTAATAAAAACACTAAAATAGTTATGTTTTCAGATCTGACCAATCAAAATAATAATGTGAATAAGATATTGTTATTTGTTAGTTTGCAATAGTCAAAGTCAACATGAACCGATCAGACATGAAAAAGGCATATGTTATATAAACAACAATACACAAACTAGTCACCTCTCTGACTCAATACAATATATTCATTATTAGTAAGTAATTCTTACAGAAAAACGAACCAAAAGTCTTTGCATCATATCCTTCCCTCTCCAAGAAATCCAGCTTTCTATTTTGAAGGTACTTTTAAATCTTTTCTTATATGTTAAATAATAATCATCACATACAGATTGTTCTAACCAAACCTGTGCCGTGTGTCTGAATCAGAAATGGACTTTTTCAGCTCAAACAGAGGCAAGAAAGATGGCAAAAGATCAGGTAACTTTCTTCTGAAAAAAAGAAGATCATACTTGATTCGATAGCATCCGTTTTAATCGAATCGAAACTTTAACGTTGACTAATTTTTCTGGTAAATGGTTCAAGGACTGTTTGGTAAGAAAAGTGTGAGCAAGAGCAATCCAGGAAGTCCTGCTCGTTCATCAGACGGTAGATCGCCACAACCATCCTATCTGACCAACAAAAGAGCCGAGACTGAATACGATTTCCCAACCAACAATGAACAGACAACATACCCTAAACAACCTGCCTCTGAACGCGTCCCAAACTCCCACACTAGGCCTCCTGTCTACGGCTATGGCACGGTATTACTCTCTCCACTTCTTCTTGACACCAAGAAACATACTGTATAGATGGTATTGAAGCATTTTTTGTTTTGAAATTGTAGCCTGAGCGTCGTCGTATGAGTTATGAGCCAGAGACCAACGCTCCTTCGAGCCCTTTTCGTCAATCTGGAAACCGCACGGTACATATCTCAATAACTCTTTTTATTGGTTCGTTGACATTCTTGTCTTATTAGTTACTTGATGATCTTTGGCTTGAAATTGCAGCCTGAGCGTCGTAGGAAGCCAAGCCAATACAGCAGAGAACAGCAAGATCAAATGTATGAGGCAGATACACGAAGCAATGCAAGCCCTTTTCACCCTTTCAAAAGCCCTTCTCCATCTCCATACCACACGGTACATCCAAATACAGAACACACTCAAGCTCTCTCTATATATATATATATATGTTTGATTGTTCCTATCTATTATTCAAACACATCAAATCACTAAACAAACGCCTTTCTTGATTTCAGCATGATCGCCGCAGAGACCACGATCTAGACACCTACGAGGCAATGTATGAGCCTGAGGCCAATACCGTGTTTCAGAACAGAGCTCCAACAAGTCCATTTCATCCAGCCGGTAGCCGCTCTCCATCACCATACCGAACTGTAAGTCTTTGTTTGTGGTTTATTTAAGTACACAAGTGAGCTACAAAGATGTCACGCTAAAAGTCCATATCTAAATTGCAGCCCGATCGTCGTGGTAACCTTGTTAACGAGCAACCCGAGGACCTGTACGAGCGTGATGGTAATGTAACACCTCGAAACAACTCTCCACCAAGCCCTTTTCACCCAGCAGCAAGCCGTTCACCACCACCACAATCATACAAAACGGTACTACAAAACTCAAGCCTTGTTCAATGTTAGCTTCTTACTAGAGACAAGTGAATCACTTTACTTAGACTGACAATAGAATTTGTTCTTCTAATTCTCACAGCCTGACCGTCGTAGTAACCACGGCAATGACCAATACGAGGAGTTGTATGAGCCAGACGGCGATATAACACCACGAAACAGCTCTCCACCGAGCCCGTTTCATCCATCTGCAACCCGTTCGCCACCACCACAACAACCATACAGAACGGTACTAGAAAAACGAAAAACTCAAGCCTCTCTCTCTTCTCTTGACTGTGTAGTAAACTCATATATAACTAACAACATCGAATCCTCTCTCAAAATGTAACAGCCTGACCGTCGTAGTAACCACCATGGCAACGACCAATTCGAGGCAGTGTATGAACCAGAAGGCGATGTAATACCCCGAAACAGCGCTCCACCTAGCCCACTTCACGGAGAAGGAGCACCACAATACTATCCATCAAGCGACGACGACGATAACCATTCCAACTATCTCTTCCCTGAAATCTCCACACCACCTCGTCACAGTCGCGTCTCCGGCAACAACACTGTATATAAAATCTCATCTCTTTTCACCATTGTTTCTTCCTAAAATACAACAAAACACAAGCTAATAAAAATGCTTTCTTTATCTGTGTAGCCAATACACCACAACTATCAAATGGTTGCAGCAGAAACCTACGAGCAAGAGAAGCAATACGACCCACCAGAGCTACCTGACGAGTCACAAAGCTTCACGATTCAAGAGATAGCCAAAATGAGAGGACTCAAAAGCTACGAAACAACAATAAAGGAAAAAGAAGAGAGCCTATCAATGATCTCCGAAGCTTACGTGTCAGTAGCTAATTACAGAGTAAAGCAAAGCGTCGCCGAAACCCTAAAAGCGATAATCGACAAACACGGCGATATCGCCGCCGCGTCTAAGCTGCAATCCGTCGTGACGAGATCGTATTACCTGGAATCGTTAGCGACGGTGGTGATGGAGCTGAGATCTACGGCGTTGACGGATCTGACGAAATCGAGAGTGGCGGAGATGGCGGCGGTTGTTAAAGACATGGAGTCTGTGAAAATCGACGTGACTTGGCTGAAGAAAGCCGTGACGGAGCTGACGGAGGCGGTGGAGTATGTTGGAGAGTACGAGAAGACGAAAATGGAGAGAGAGAAGTGTGAGAAGGAAGTTAATGAAGGGAAAGGAGAGATGGAGGAGATGAAAACAGAGCTTGGGAAGAGAGAGAAAGAGATTAGAGAATGTAGAGAGAGAGTGACTGTTGTTGCAGGGAAGCTTGGGAAGCTTGAGATGAAAGGGGAGAGATTGAACAAGAATCTTGAGGTGTTTCAGTCCAAAGTTGAGAAATTTCAAGGAGAAGCTGTTCTTCTCCATGTTTAAAAAGCTCTGTTTCTCTCTCTCTCTCTCTCTATGGTGATTTTGGATTTGTGTGTATGGGTTTGATTCAAAAAATGTTATATTTTTATTATATATCACTGATTCTACTATTCAAAGATGTTAACTTTATTTGGTGGGTCATTCTTGTGAACAGTTTTTAAGTCTCTTTGTGTAATTTGCATTGCAAGAACAACACTTTCTTCTTCCTCCTTCTCTGCTTCTTCTTCCTCTGTTTCTTCTACTTGTGGTGAAATATACTCATAATGATGAATTCTTCATGTCAACTACGTGTCCTCTTTCTCAGAAATATTCATTCATATCAAAATCAGACAGCTTTTAGAATACGTGACAATGATGTCTGGCAAAGACTCTGTCTTTTGAGAATTATTTATAAATAAAAACTTGTTGGCTTCTTTCTTGTTTAGATTATTAAAGGTTCAAGTTGATAAACAAGTTATCCACTTTCTTCTTGTCCAGAGAGAGATAAGAGAAAGTCGCTTCTGTTTGTTAAATCAGGAGGAGGATTCTAAAGACAACTTCTTTGAGAGAGAAAGTGAAATGTCTGGAAATGTTGTTCATCAAGATTGTCCCTATGCAGCCAATCCTTACCATGAGTGCAATGATCGTTGTCTCGAGAGAAGGATCTCTATAGATGTATCAAACAAGGGCAAGAAACCATTTAGTAAGATGACTTTTTCTTTATAATCTTGATTGTTTAGATGTTGATGTTGAAGAAAATCTTGTGTTTTTGTCAAAGTCTTTGGTAAGCTACTTTGGCGCAAGGAAAGTGAAAGTCCTCCTATCAGTCCGGGAAGTAGATCGTCCTTTTCGAGTTATTTTGCAAAGAAGAGGGTTGAATCAGATGACGAGTTTCCTTCTTTCTCATCTTCCAATGACACTTTCAATGCAAACTTGTTCGGACCGCGTTCGCCTCCACATGGAAACAAAGCTGGCTCAGGGAAAAACCACCTCATCGCGACGTCTTCTCTCGCTGATTATTGCAAGAAAGAATCATTCGCATTCAAGGTGAGCATCTATTCTCCGTCTCTAACATATCACTTCTCTTTTAGTGAATGTCATGTTTATTCGGAATCGTGTTTTCGCAATGCAGGTTGATCACCGTGAACGTGAAGCGGCCTATTATAATGGTGCAGCAGACTCTGTCATGTCACCTAGGAATAGGCCTAAGACGCCTGAACATCCTCCTAGGACAGAACGATACAGTCCCACCTCTGATTCTAGGCCTAGGACACCTCAACACAGTACCATCAGCCCGAGTTCTAGTCCTAGGATTCCCGAGCACCGGTACAACACCTATAAAAACAGTATGGCACCAGAAACTAGACATAGGAAACCTGAACATGCGTCTATTGCTATAGGACCTAAGCCTAAAGCACCTGATACAAGGTCAAGGGATGAAGAACGTAGAGCAAGGTCACCAGGATACAGGGAAAGATCCTCAAGGCAGCGATCTAAGACTCCGGAACCTCAAGGAAAGTACCTTGAACCACTGAGGCTTGAGACTCCAGAAAATAAGGCAAGGACACAAGACAGTAAGACAACGACTGAAGAATATAGAGACAGAACACCTGATCACAGGGCAAGAAACCCAAGACCAGGGTCAAGGGTCCCCACAACTCAACAAACGTCTTTTATCAACGGTGACAACTATCATTCTGCGGCTCAAAGTCCGCGTAAAGCCACCAAATATCAAGAAGTTGGTCAAGTGGATGAATCAGAGAGCATAAGCGAAGATGCTGGCTCTGTTAGTCTTTACCTTGAGATAAAAAGCATCTTCGAAGCAGAGGATAAAACACAGACAATAATGTCGGATACATATGTCTCTGTAGGAAGCTACATAGTCAAAGCAAGTGTATCGGCCACTCTGCAGCAAATCTTTGACAAGCATGGGGACATAGCATCCGGTTCCAAACTTGAGTCGCTTTCCACAAGATCTTACTTCTTGGAAACACTAGCCGAAGTGGTTCTTGAACTCCAATCAACACCACTAAAGAAACTAAAGGTTACACAAGTGCTCGAAATGCTAGTGGTTGTAGAAGACATAGAGTCTGTCAAAATCAGAGCAGGTTGGCTCAGGGAGATACTAAACGAGATTCTTGATGCATCCAGACACTATGATCAACACAAGACGATGGTAATGGAGAAGAAGATGTCCCAACAAGACGCTATGCTCAGGAGACAAGAGAGGGAGACTATACTTAAGGATTTGAGAGTGAAGGAGAAGGAAGCAAAGAAACTCCGCGAAGGGTTAATGGAAACCGCAGGACGTTTAGGAGAACTGGAGATGAAGCGAGCGCGTTTGGCGAAAAGAATGGCGTTTCTGAGCTCCAAAGTAGGCAAGTTTGAAGGGAGATCTGCTCTGCAGAAGATGTTATAGTTTCCTGTTTCCAATATTATGTTTTGGTAATTACACTGAAGAAAACACATACACAACTAACCATAGCAATTAGCATATTATTCTGTAAACTTAACATTGGATAAGTGCTTCTTGTAAGAAAAGAGTGAATGAATTAAAACTCTGAGGCTGCATGCAATCAAAAATCTATTTCATCTCATAGAAAACAAAGGCAATGCAAGAGTTTGTTATCTACATCCAACATTAAACCAGATGCATTCATATGTACACAGTGTCGTACACAACATGAAACAGAAAACAAAAGAGAGTTAAAACACACAGATTCATAGAGCACAAACCTCATAGATTATGTTGCTTCTCTATGTCATACATGACACAAACATCTGCAGCCGTTTTCATCTGACACACACACCGCCACAGAAACAAACAAGACGATAAGAACCAGACAATACCTAATATATTTGAGTGATTGATTAGATGTGGTCAGTATTTATTACCTGAATTACATTGATGATCTGCTTGATCGACCAACCAAATATACTCAAAGCCAAGAGTAAAGAGAGCGGTGAAAACTGCATCAATGACTCAACTACCACCTAAAGAATGCAAACCATGAGATTTTAGATCAGAAGACAATCTACCTATAGAAATGAAACAGGAAGAAAAAGAGAAGAGAATCTAACGTTCATCAGATTTTCCGTCTGGTTCTGTGCTATGAGAAAAAGAATTATATAAAGAACCTGTTGTCATTTGAGAAAGGTCAGTGTTACAACATCACCCCAAAAAGTTAGTTGATTCAGATATAAACTACAATTACCTCGCACGAAACACAGCAATAACCCATGAACATCCTGTTTCCATAGTAAAGTTTAAACAGCCAGCTCGTGCTATCTTTCACATCCTTATGGCTGGTCTTCCCTGATAGAAATGTACTGTGACGAGAGTATTAAACTCATGGGTTTGCTATGGACTAAGGGCTATATATGATAGTGGAGTTGAGTTTACTGATTATGTTGCAACAAAGAGTACCTGTACATTTGCAGCCAGTGACTAGCAATATCCAAGGCCAGCAGTGACAGGAAAACCAAGCTAGGCCTGATTATAGTAGTTGTGTTAAGTCCATGACAAGGTTAAAACATATACTAAATATAAAACCAGCCAAGTCCTTCAATGGAGATGTCATGGGAAAGAAGTGGAGAACATTCACACCTGTATATTTGTGAGAGAATCACGAGAAGACACGCTGTACTGACTCTGAAAACACAAGCAGACCCCACAACGATGATAAAGATGTTATATAGTGTTAAGCGGAAAAGAAAGTAGAATATCGGGTATATGTATAGCAGAAACTAAACCTGTCTGTAACCATGTCCAGAACAGCTCCAAATGTAGAGACTGAAAATGGAAGAAGAGAAGATCTGTGTGTCACTATCAAGTTCTAGCGTTTTTGATACAATAGAACACTTGAAAAATATTGTTAAAACTATAGTACTTAACTACATTGTAACTTAAAAACTAGTAACATGAACAAAAACATGAGTTTGGTTGAATCTGAAAATAAGATAAGGACAATGATGTGAGCACCTTGGTTGAATTTACGAGCACACCATCCATCAACAGCATCACAACAGAAACTGCAAAACCACATTGATCAATCGATACTATAGTAAACAAGTATCAAGCACACAGATCATAGAAGAAGAAGAAGAACAAGAAGGTGGTACTAAGAAGAGGATTCTCCTTACCTGAAAAAGTATAACAGCGAGAAGAGGGTCTTGTTGGAGAAGCAAACAGCAAAGGCAATGCAGTTCAAAAGAACTCTCATGTATCCTACACATAAAATTGAATGTTAATACCTTTGATCTTAAAACAACACACACCAAAAAAAGAAGCAAAGGAAGTAGGGAGAGTAAAAAACAAACCAACGATATTGGGAATGTAAAGATAGACAGAGAGCTTAGCAGGTTTAGGCTTCTCTTTCCTTTGCTTCTCTTTGATAGCCATTAGAGACCACATCTCAAAATCTAACACCAAATTTGAACACAAAGGCACACCTAAACACACACAGAACTAACTGTATAAAAAGGAAGAGACTTTATGATAACCCAACAAGAGAAAATGCAAACAGACAAGACAAGACAAGAAAGGAAACAAAACTCCGGCAAAAACGTGAACACACCACTTAGGCCTTAATCGATTCAAAGACGTATGTATGTTCTCCAAAGACGGAGACTTTACGCAACCACGAAAATCTTAACAACCAAATTTCGAAAGGGAGAGAAACTTACTGTGTGAACAACGGAAACTTGCTTGAATAAGAGTGTCGAGAGAAGAAGAAGAAGGAGAAGAGATTGAAATCGAATCAGATTCGCCTCTTCTCTGCTAAGCAAAGCAGCAAAAACGTGATATTCTCAGTTTAGCCCTTTAATTAAAAACACACTTGCAAATAATTATGAAATAATATATTCATTTTTTATTTATATTAACCCCCTTTTATTTTATACAAATAACAATGTAGGCCCAAAATATTTTAAGCTTATATAAACTGAGCCAAAATTGTAGAAAACTGTGAAATATGAGCTTCATTATATATATATGCAAACATGTTACTAATATGGTAATATATATGCAGATAGAGAGAGTGGACATATCCCTCTATGGTAGGGGTTGGCAAAATATCCGAGATATCCGATCCGATCCGTTATCCGCTTTGATTCGATTCAAAAAATCCGGATATCCGTTACGTTTTAAAACAAAGCAAATATTAAAATATGGTATCCGTAAAAAACAAAGCAAATAGCAAATATCAATTTTTTTAAAATCGGATATCCGATCCGATCCGTATAATAATACACAACACATTAGTATATACTATATATACTTATATTACATATACATAAAATAAAAAATATAAATATATATCAGTAAAATCTCGTATTAGAAATGAATTTTAAAACTTCAAGGTTCATTTTTATTATGGAGAGAATATAATAATTAATATAATATTATTATGGGAAATTTAGTAAACTAGGTAGTTTTTGTTTTGTAATTGTCAATAGGGTGATTTTAGTTTTCTAATTGAAATTTAGGTAATTTTAATTTTTTAGAGTATACAAAAGACTAATTTATCCTTATTAATATTTAACCAAAACATATTCATCATTCACCAACGTTATTCACCATTCACCAACGTTATTCACCATTCACCAACGTTATTCACTATTCACCAACTGATGTTCACCACCATTCACTTATCATTATTCATCGTTCATCATATGGATTAATCATTCGGTAACAAAACATAACACGTTAATAGTGATATAAAAATCGCACAAATGATATTCACCACTCATCGGTGTTATTCACCATTCATGTATTCATTCACCATTCACGAATTAGATTCACCATTCACCACGAAAAAACATAAAAATTAACTTAAAGGTTATAATTGTCTTTTAACATATAAAATTACCCATTTACCAATTACAAAACAAAAACTACCTTCTAGCAAATTAGAAAACTAAAAAGTACCCTCTCAACCAATTTTCTCTATTATTGGCATAGGTTGAGTTGGCAAGTGGGGTGAAAGTTTTTTGGTTGGTCTTCAAAATGAGCACTTGAATATTTTTGGGATTTGTTTGCTCGTTACGGATTTGTTAGTAGTTGTGTATTATGTTCTATTTTATCATGATTTTATAACTGTTAGATTAAAACTTATTTTAAAAACATATGTATAAATTATTTTGGTATTTTGAACGGATCGGAGCGGATATTTGCGAATATCTAACAAATGACGGATATCCGAAATCTCGGATATCCGAAAGTATTCGGATCGGAGCGGATCAAAAAATCAAATATCCGAATTGGGCGGAGCGGATCGCGATACTGCAAATATGCATAGTATTTGCTCCGTGCCCACCCCTACTCTATGGAGGCAAAAGCTGGCTTGAATGAATTACATCTCTCAACACAGCTCAAGCGACAAATGGGCGTGGCGTGGGTGTGTTGTTTGAAGCCACCATTGGTGGAATCTAATAGGGGTGCTCAACACTTTGGTGGCGGCACCGTGTGCTTGTCCGCCTTGGCCACTCCAACTTGTATATCAAATTGTCTATCTATCATTCTCTCTTTGTACTATAAATGTTTCAAACTAAGACACCCCCTTAAACAATAACAAGACCTTATGTGATGTGATGCACACTATAATAAACAGACACTCGTGAAAAGTCTGTAACATAATAAGGTTCAAAAGAACTTATGAAAGTGTTTGATTTAAGAGCAAGGAAGCATGACAAAACCCCATTTATGAACTCCACATTCAGAGAAAAGTACAGACAGATAACCTATTGAGAAGAAGAAGAAGAAGAGTGAAATCAGTTCTTGGCTTTGACAGAGTTGTTCTCTTTGATTTTGGAGCGAGTGTCAAGCTTGACAAAACGTTTGAGATGTTCGTAAGGAAGAGTCTCTACGTTCTTCCGAGTAAGTTCACTAAGAGCAGGTCGCTTATCGAGAAGATGCCATAGCCAATCTGGGTATTGAGAATCAGACAAGATCTTGGGATCAGATCCATCCTTGAGGGTATTAGCACCAACAACGATTGTTGATTTGATCTCTTTGGTCAGGTTCGATCCTTTGGGAGCATCGCTAGAACCTTTGCCACCCTTCTTAGCTTTGCTAGCTGCGGCTGCAAATGCTCTACGACACACATCCTTGGATCCACCTCCGATTATCAATCTCACACTCTTCATTACCCTATAGACCACAATTCATTCATTCATTTATACATACACCAAATAATCATTCACTATCTATCTCATATTACAACAACAACAACAGCAACAATTAAATTAGGATAGCCATTAGAGACCACATCTCAAAATCTAACACCAAATTTGAACACAAAGGCACACCTAAACACACACAGAACTAACTGTATAAAAAGGAAGACACTTTATAATAACCCAACAAGAGAAAATGCAAACAGACAAGACAAGACAAGAAAGGAAACAAAACTCCGGCAAAAACGTGAACACACCACTTAGGCCTTAGTCGATTCAAAGACGTATATATGTTCTCCAAAGACGGAGACTTTACGCAACCACGAAATATCTTAACAACCAAATTTCGAAAGGGAGAGAAACTTACTGTGTGAACAACGTAACCTTGCTTGAATAAGAGTGTCGAGAGAAGAAGAAGAAGAAGAAGAGATTGAAATCGAATCAGATTCGCCTCTTCTCTGCTAAGCAAAGCAGCAAAAACGTATTATTATCAGTTTAGCCCTTTAATTAAAAACACACTTGCATATAATTATGAAATAATATATTCATTTTTTATTTATATTAACCCCTTTTATTTTATACAAATAACAATGTAGGCCCAAATTATTTTAAGCTTATATAAACTGAGCCAAAATTGTAAATATGAGCTTCATAAGATCCAATAAAGGCCCATATTTGTGAGGATATTAATTTAAAAAAACAGAGATCGAAAAAAGTCGGCATGTCGGTGTGATTTATCCAAAAACAATAACTCTCTTCCCCAAACTACTCAAATTATTATTTACAACAAAAAAAGTTAAAAAATTTATACAAAAGACAAAAGTAAAAGTAGCAAAAACGGCCAAGTCTTGTCCCCAATAAGATCAATCATAGTATTTCACTTTTTGACAGCACTTGTTTCACTGTAAAGTTTTTATTTATTTTCTTAAATTTCTTCAAGTTTATATGTTTTATTCCTTTTTTTAATTAATTCCAACTAAGCCAAACCATATAAGTAAAATAAAAGATACTGAAAACCGGTAACAAAATAAAACAAAAATGAAAAGTTAATGGAAGAGAAGAGTGACCCATCAATGCATTAAATTTTGTAAATATCTTAATACATATCATCCATAAATGTCTTTATAAATTCAACACAAAATTTGCATCATTCTCTTATTCACACAACCACTTTACCTTTGACACTCTTTTAACAGATATCACTCTCTCTTACTCTCTTTCTTCTCTTTCTTCTCTCTCTCTCTCTCTCCTAAAGTTTCCTCTTTAACTTATATTTGAGTTTTCTTGTTTCTTGCACATATATATATATCATATATTATAAGCTAAGATGGGTGTTCTTGATCATGTTTCTGAGATGTTTGATTGCTCTCATAGTCACAAGATTAAAAAGCGAAAACAGTTACAGGTAATTAAACCCTTTTCTTCTTTCTTATTTTTTGAGATCTTGTTATTCATTGATAAATAACGACTCTAGTCTAGTATTAGTACTTAGTAGTAATAGTAGAGATGCGAGTGTTACACTTTTGTAGATCTCTTATTAATTACTTTAATATTTAGTTCCATAATTACTTAGATTATTACTAATTTTAGTATGATTTTACTTCTTATTACTTACTTAAACCGTAAGGACAAAAAAAAAAAAATTAAATAATTAAGATTAATTATATGAACTGATTTTTGTTTGAGTTTGCTGTTCATAACGCCGACCAAATAGATACGTTTAATCTGTTCAGTTTCTTGCAGACATCTGTTAGATTTTACATAGGATTCGGTATTCCCTGTCTTAATTTAATTAATGTTATTTTAATATATCTACTTTTTTGTATTTTTGGAAAAAATCAAATAACCATAATGGAGAAAGCACATGTACTCACTTTAACTAGTCAGACATTTTTAAAAAAATATATATTATTGAAAACTAATCATTTTTTTCTTTTCTTATACTAATAATAAATAATAAAATTAAATAGACGGTGGAGATAAAAGTGAAAATGGACTGCGAAGGGTGCGAGAGAAAAGTGAGAAGATCAGTAGAAGGAATGAAAGGAGTGTCCTCTGTTTCTTTAGAGCCCAAAGCCCATAAAGTAACTGTTGTGGGCTACGTTGATCCACACAAAGTGGTGTCTCGTATGGCTCACAAAACTGGCAAGAAAGTCGAGATATGGCCTTACGTGCCATACGACGTGGTGGCACATCCTTACGCAGCTGGTGTCTACGACAAGAAAGCACCATCTGGTTATGTAAGAAGAGCAGATGACCCTGGTGTCTCCCAGCTCGCTCGAGCTACCTCCACCGAGGTTCGCTACACTACTGCCTTTAGCGACGAGAATCCAGCGGCTTGTGTGGTCATGTGATGTGATATTGTTGTGTTTGTTTGTATATTAATTAATACCATGTGATGTTTCTTGTCTTTTGGTTTTTAGCGATTTGGTCTCTGTACTCGTATTATGGCTTTGTTATTTTCTTCTTGTTGTTGTTGTTGTTGTTATGTTCCTACCAAAGGAGGCATGAGTATATTGAGACAATACTCGTGTATAAATTGAGTTTTATCAACAAAGAAACTACTACTAGTATATGATGCTTTTTGCTTTCTATAATCCTAATTACTAGTATTGAAGAAGAAAGCAGAAAATAAATATAAAAGCTAAAGTGTTAATTAACTAATAGTTAAAAACATAAAACCATATCATAGTAGGTTTGTGTTTGATGATATGGGGAATAGAACTTTTGAGTATAATAAACTTAGTGACAGAACCAAAAGGATAATAATATCTAAAAAAAGAAGAAAAGGGAAGAGAATACATAAAGCCCCCTTTTTTTTTTTTCTTTTATCTACACAGACACTGACTGCAATTATAAGAGCTTCTTTATTCATTACAACAAACCTCCACATAAGGAAGAAGGAAGAGAGGATTCAACAACAGTTTCATTGCTTTCGGCTTTTAGTCCAAGAGAAAGGGCTTTGGGTTTCTGCTGTCAAATATTACATAAGAGGGAGGGGCTTTTTTGGGTTTTATTATTATATGCTTACGAGAGGTCGAAAGATCCTTGCCCTTCGTTTATGGCATAGAGCAGCTTCTTGTACATGATTTCCTGTTTCATGTAAACAAAAAAGCTTATTATTATTACAACCAACACAATTACATGTGGGGGACTTTGATAAATGATCAAAAATGGGCTTTTACCTTTGTAGTATAAGGAGGGAGCTTAAGATAGTTGGCGCAAGTCATCACGCTTGGAAGATCATCATCTGCCGTATCCGAGGCCCCTGCTGCGTTGGCCGCCGCACTTGAGGTTGATGAGTGCTGCTGCCATAACCCAAAAAAAAAGGCAATTCATTTTTTTTTATACAATCTCATGGAAAACAACCAAATATATATAAACAACAAACTAAAGTAAAAATAATAAAAAAAAAAAAAGAGCTTTAGTCTTACCTTTCTCACGATAGTTAGCTTTGGATTCAGAACAGCTAAGCCACCAGGAGGAAGCCTAGGAGCTCCAGTTACAAATTGGCAGAAAGCCCTCTGCTGATCTGCTGTTAGCTCTCCCATTATCTCCAATAACTACAATAACAGCCAAATTCAGAATCAACAGTACTTAACCAAAAGCTGAATTATTATATATAATAAAAAAGGAATCGTACGTTAATGATTGCAGGACTCTTGGATGTATAGCCATGATCAAACTTGATATGTTCAGAAAGAGTCTCCGCCTGCAATACAAAGAAAACGTAGGTTTAACTAATTGAAATTTATATCTAATAATTGAAATTTATATCTATTGATTGAAATTTATATCTAATAATGGATTCATGAGAAACTAAAAAAAGTTGAAAAATCACCTCCCACAACTCTCTACGACCACACAGCAAGTAGTCCAGCTCCGAAGGGGTGAATATTTGCAGAGATGTTATGTCAAACACCTGTTTAATTAATTAATTAATCAGCACAAGGGAGTCAAAAATATATATATATATGCAAGAGAGTTTGAGATCAGACAAAAACCAAACACATAAACCACTTTCCAATTATCTATTATTTAGAAGCCAAACTACGCACTAACCTGATTGAATCCAGATCTGAACGCTTCAATCTGTCGGGTGACTCCTCTTTTGACAGTAGCATCAACGACCAAGGACACATACTCTTCCAGGCTATTAATATCAACCTGTAACAGACATAACATAACAGAACGGAATCATCAATCATGTACATGGACTAAAAGTATAGTAAGAAGCAGAGTTGTAAAGTTAAGGACGGTACAATTTCATCTCCTGGTCTGAGAATGTATTCAGGATAGCCAGGCAGCGTGAAGTCCAAGCAGAGATCTTCTATACAGGATCCACGTAAACATAGATCAGAAATCACGTTGCTATTGTCACCACCTATTCCCTCCAGATATTGCTTACGGCTAACAAGAACACAAAGCTCTTGCAATGTCTTGCCAAGTTCAGCATCAAATAACATAATATCATGCAAATCAAGCTCCTGCTCAAGTGAGAAAAAGAAAGTAGGAGGAAATTATTAGCAAGAGACGACAAAAGTGAGAAACTAAAAACAACTATTACACTCGGCAAACAGAAAAAAGGTGTTAGTACAAAACTCACTTGACCAAGGATCAGCTTATAGAATGCTGTACTCAATGGGAGGTCCAACAATCGCCCATCTTGAAGTGCTTTTGCCATCACACGCCCTAAAAGGCGGAAATATTCAATGACTTTATGAAACTGGCTACCTTCAGATACGTCAGCTGTCGAGGGCCAAGGTTGAGGAAACAGCCCAAGCGGTGCCTGAACTAAATCTCTGTCCCTAACTGCAGATGATTTCCCGTCTTCAACCTCATCTCTATCAATTTGCATAGATACCTTATCAACAGAATTTGATCTCCACATCCCAAGAGCAACCTTTTGTAGATCATGACTTAGGAGTGTGTAAAACTCAAGTGTAGGACCTAGACCAGTACCGACTTCACCAAAATATTCTACTTCAAGCACAGCTTTCTGGCTAGAATACATCTCCATAACTTTCGCAGCAGAATCTAATATCCTATTACGGGATACACGGACTTTCTGGCGCTGCAATCTCCCTATTCTCATCTCTCGTTCATTTGTAGACCCAGTGCCATCAGCACCTTGCTGCTGCTGCAAGCGATTCAATGCACGAGACAATCCAAAAGCAGTCGAATAAAAATACTGTCTCCGAGTCTGAAACGGAAACAAAAAGGGGCATGCTTTAGTCAACTGGTAGCACCAGGAAGGAACACTTCCACTGCACAAAGCAATCACATCTTGGATCTGTCGAGCTAATTTGGGTGTAAGTTTGCTGTTGATGAATTCTTCATGAGAAATCTTGGCTTCAGTTGCACTCAGATCATCTATATTCGCAATTTTACCCTCAGCGAAACGATCAGAAACAGCTTGGGCCCTTAGCCGAGGACCAAGCTGATTCAAACCTTCTAATACACGCAACAGAGCCAGAACATTATATGTTGAGTTTGACTTCTCAAGCTCGCATGGAAGCTCCCCTTGTAAGATACTATCCAAGAGAGATGCCCTATATGGCTGAGATTCTACACTAGAACTGGTAGCAGCAGATTTGGTGGATTTTGATGGTGTGGTAGAACTGGCTCCACCAACAGACAATCTGTTTGCTTGGCTGTCCGGCATCTGGTACATGATTGTGTTAATATCAGTGAATCTGCTTCCATCACTGGAGATGAGATCGCTGCCGCCAAACCTGTCATCGTTACCTTCATCTACCATATTTTGTCGATGAACAGCCTGATAAATCGTCAAATGCCTACTAAGTTGCTTTCCTCCCACAGTAAATATCAACTTAGAGGGCTCATCAGAACTTCGAAAAAGGGTACGCCCCTGCAGGTCTCTACTTCCCCTGATACCTCTATCACTGGCAGTTCCAAGCCCAGCCATCGTCGCTGCAGCAAAGGAGAGTGCACCCCTCGAACCATAAGAATTTCCAATGCCAGCATCAGTAGAATCAGATCTCCTTGCAGCTCCTGCTCCACTAGTGCCTCCCAGAGATGGATTCATCTGTCGGGCGCTAGTTGCCAGACCGGCATTGTCATCATCTACAGCATCCCCCAGTTTTACATCATGCACTTTATCAGGCGTGCACATGGGAAGACTATCATCAAGAGCCTGAAAATGGATGTATCAGGCCACATTAAAACTACAAAGCAATACTGTTTGTTAACGGCTAGATAAATACGAGAAATAGTGATGTAAAGTTAGTAAATCCCTTTGGTCAATTCTAAAGGGAAGGTTCCAAATGAGGTCGACTGAACAGCAGAACATTTAAAGTCAAGCATTATTGCCAAATGTAATATTTTCACGTTCGGAAAAAGTAAGAACTGCGATGTGCAGTGACATACTGGCAAAAGCGAAGAATACTTACATCTTCATTTTCATCCTCTTCATCATCAGAAATGTCATCCTCTTCAATCACCAAGGCATCATCAATGTCAACAGGGGATATTTCTAATTCCTCATCCTGCACGGCATACAAATAAGTTCATGTCACATCTCATACGATGTAACACATTTAAACAACAATGTAATCCAAAACTTGTACAGTAGCATACCTCAGAGCTGGAGTCACCACTAGCTGATTTCATTTGCGTGTCTTTGTCACTAATAGCCCTCTTTTGAGAACTCCTTGTTTGAGGCCCTTTACCTGCCTGAGTTGGCTTCATAACGCCTTTACCTTTTCCCTTGGATGAGCTGGTACCTTTCTCATGTACTTCTTTCTTTGAGGTGTCACCTATGTTAATTGCTGCTCTAGATTTAGAGGAATGACGACGAGTAGTTGAAGCTGGAGTTGACGAGGATGGTAATGAAACACCAGCACCGCTAGGTAACGTGCCTGACTCTGTATTTCCTGCAGGTGCTGCTGGCTTCATAGCAGATTCGCCACGTTGAACTCGAGGCCAGAGAAATTCCTCAACCGCTGCTAGGCTTGCCAATGGATCAATGAGTACAATATTGGAGGAGTAATCACGGAGTGTCTTCTCTCCAGGGGCACGGCATAATCGCAACTTTATAGGATGTGCCAGAGCACTCAATCCAGATGATAGACGAGCACTTCCAGTTAGTGACCTTGGGGGATGGCTAAGAGCGATTGGAAAGCGTTCCAGTGAAGATAAAGCATCTTGAAGTTTCTGAATCAAAACTGTCATCGGGGGGACCTTTCCTTCATTGCCATCAGAAGGAAGTGCAATTTCTAGAAATGCTTTAAACCTTTTGAGGCCCTCCTGGCGAAGTTTGGGCAAATTAAGCTCGGAGATCTTCTCTTTTGAAAAGTACCCACAAGAAAAATAGGTAAGCAATGCTGCAACCACACCACTGCCAATAAACTCAAAAGTTGAGACGCCATCCCCTTTGCTTAGTTCGCCAAGTATCTCAGAAATGACACCAATCAGGTATTCATCCTTGCTAGCAGAACAATCACCAAGAAATTGCCCAGAGGCTTTAGATTTTCCCTTTCCTTTCACTTTATGATCATCTATACCAGCACTTAGCTTCGTGCAAAGATTCTTTAGATGTAAAAGATCATCTGTTACCCCAACATCAAGATCCCCACCATCAGACGGGAAATACTTGTCTTTGAATGCTTTGGCACATGAGCTAACTGTTTCCCTTAGCATAAGACTACCTGTAGGATTATCCAGGGGACTATGGTTGGCACCTATGTTAACTGACAAAGAATTCTTAAGCTCTTCCGACTGATTTCCATCGGAATTGGCATTACTACTTCGCCGCCTATAACGCCTAGATCGTGCAGAGCCAGTCACACAATCATTATCCTTATCAGTAGGTGAAGCATTAGAACTAGGTTTACCAACTAAGACAAGTTGATCTACAGCATGAACCACCCCCTCCCTCAAAAACACTTTTGAAAATGTTTCAGGAAGCTTTTCCATTAGAATTTCTGCGACTTGTAGAGCAGGCACCAATACTTGTGGATCTTTCCATGCCAAGACACCAGCCAAGAAGCTACATAATGAAAAATGCAATAAGGTAAACACACTGACATTTTAAGCACAATTTATATCATAAACAGCATACCTTGATATATTTGTGTCACCAATTAGAGACTGAATCATTTCTGAAGTGCTGAAATACATCAACTTTCCAATAACTGAGAGACATTTATAGCGAATAGTAACATTGACACTAGAACCATAAATCTGTTGGAAAAGAAAACAAGGATAGTTAGCCATACAGCAGGTTGTATAAACGGTAGGTTGTAGCAAATGGAACAAAAACCTACCTGCACTAAAACTGGAAGAAGATCCAATCCAAATTGCTTCAAAAGATCTGGTTGATCATTGAGTAATTTTTCTCTAGGTGAAACTTTCAAAGCATCTTCCTGTTTTCCTGAAGTACTTGGAGAAGATTTCTTTTGGCATGAACCTTTCACAAAAGTGTTTGAGCTAGTAGGAAGGGAAATAACTCCTTCTGGCAATGCAGGGAGGAGCTCGTTCGCTAGGTTGACTATCTCAAATATCTGATATACAGAGCAGAGTTATAACTCAAAATACTTTGGTAAACAAAAGACTTCAGATGATGTTAGCTAACCATGGGCTAAAAACCAAATAAACCAGACAAAGCAAATTGATGAAGAGCTTCTCCCTATAAGAGAGTTGAGGGATCCACTCCAACACAAATAAAGCTCATAGACCAGTCAATAGATTATGATCTATCCACTATAAAAACTCCTAAGTAAATTAGGATAAACATATAAAAATGAGGAAACTAAAGGTGGAATAGACAATTTATCCTAAATCCAAGTGACTGATTTGTAGATTTCACCCCTAAAACCACCCATATAAAAGCTACTATCACATAATCCGGTATTGGAAAGAAAAATAACTTTGCTACCAACAACTAAAACCAGTACCTGATCTGTGGGCCTACTCAGTGCTGGGGACACAGATGCATTAGAGGAGACACCAGAACCCGACAGAATATCCTTAAGAATGCTACTGATACCGAGAAGAAGCAGCGTCCTGAATCCAAGAGGTGACCCACTCGCACAGGTAGAAAGTAATCTGATTAACCCCTGTGAACAAAATGATGTGAACAAAATGATGTGAACAAAATGATGAAAATGTCATGTGTGGATAAGGATAAATAATTAAATATACAACACAGAAGACTTTACTCATACCGTGTATGTTGACACACCGAGAGATGTTTGCCCACCTCCCGAATTGCTTGTAGAAATAAGAGATGCAGCTTGAGTCACCAGGCCATGGTTGCATAATTCATCCAATTTTTCAGGATACGATGCAAATGCTTCAGCAATCCGCGTCAAACATATAGAAGCATATTCCAAAACCTGCCACCATGAGAGAAAATTATGAAGGAAACTGAGGAGAGAGCAGAACTAAATAGGATCATATTGTAACAAGAAGAAGGTAAATTACCTTTGAATCATGATATTGAAGTAGGTTTGTCAGTAATGGTACAGCTTCCATAACATAATCAGATGCATCAGAAGGTAACTTCTTGCACATATTTGCAGCAGTTGATAGTGCTACACGCTACGAGAAGCCAAGCAATATTTGCATCAGATACACGTGTATGTAAAGCATAAAAAAGAAGTTACAACTTTTACTGACCTGGACTCCGGTGGAGAAGAAATCCAGATATGAGAGGACTGCCATAAGAGCACCAGCACGCAAACATGCAGTTGGGTGTTCCTGAGATATCTTTTTGAGAGCTTGCAGAGACTGTGAAACACATATAGAATTACAAATTAAAATTTCAAAACATTGGATAAAAGTAGCAATTGCCTGAGTTCTAATTCATAGTGATTAGTCCGCTCAATTTCAATAACGAACCTGCTCGGCCAAGTCCATGTATTCAATGGTTAGCAATCTGGCCACAAAGCACGAAACAGCCCCGTAATGAACAACAGCCGCACAAGAAGAAGGCAAGACATCACACAAATGAGTAAGAGCCCTGGCAGCAAGAAGCATTATATCTGGATTGCTCTCATGGTTTAGTTGACCAACAAGAACCGGCACGAACGAATCAACAGAGAAGGTGCTCAAAGAGTCTTCGGTCCCAATAGATAACATCTCGCAAAGCTGAGTCAAAGCCTCGACTTGCTTCCCCTCTTCTCCTTCAGAGCGCAAGCCAGCGAGTATCTTCTTCATCCTCCCATTCAAATGTGAAGACGAAGCTGATCCAATACCAGAAGAAGGAAGCAAATCATCTAATCCAGCTCCAAGCTTCCTAAGAAGCCCTTGTAAAGCACTACTCGCTGAGCTCATATTGGGATGCATGAATCCACCGTTACCATCTTCACTATCATTATCATCATCTTCGTCACCACTTCTTAGACCAGAAGCAGCAGCAGCAGCTGCAGCTTCCAAGTTAAGCTGTTCTCTAGCTCTCTCTCTTTCTCTAACCCTAACATCATGCTCCTTCTCCTTACCTTTATCAGAATTATTATTACTGTTATCGTTACCTCTGTTACCTCTTCCGCCACGGCGGAATCCAGAAGACTCTGTGGAAGTGTCCATAGGAGCTGAAGAAGCAGCGGCAGCGGAGGAACGAGAAGCGCGAGAGCGTGTGGAAGAGGAAGGTGCTGCGGCGACGGCGGAGACGGAGGAAGGAGAGGAAGAAGAAGAAGAAAGACGAGCGCGTTTGCTGCGGGTGGTGGGACCTGAAGGAGGAGGAGGAGAAGAAGAAGATGAGGTCGCCTCCGCCCGCTTGCGGCTCCTAGTTTCCATACAAAGGAAGAGACACCGAGTTTGAGATTTGCTTCAGACCAGAGAGAAGAGAGACTCTCTGATCAAAGCGATCCGAAATCACGAAACCCTAATTTGTCACCGGAATCATCGATCTAAGGTGGGGGAAATCAACAATCCGAGAAGATCCGGTGACGGAATTGAGATCGATAAACGGAGACGAAGGAAGAGGAAGAGGAAGAGGATCTTGAGAGAAAACCCTAAATCGAGTGAGAATCGATGAACGAACAAAAACAAAAAAGAAAAAAAAAGTTTACACAAATCCAAATATATATAAAGAAGGGCAAGAGACATACGATACGATACGATACCGTTTTGCTCACTTTCCGGATACGTGTGAGTCGTTTAGTGAGTCTACAGAAGAGAGATCCATACGATATCGTTTTACGCCTGACTCGCTCCACCGCTTTATATTATTAAACCAAATATATAAAGAAAAAATTACAAAACTACACCATTTGAATTACATTTCTCAAAACTACACCATTTCAAAAATATTTTACAAAACTACACCTAAACACTGAAAATTAAATCCAAATAAATCATACCAATACAATCTTACCTCCTTAATATTATACCCTAAACACTAATTAGCGAACCCAAATGAAAAAAATTTAATTTTAGTAATTTTTAAAAGGGTAAATCAAGCTTTTAAAATTTTGAAAGAGTGTAAATATGTGAATAAATTAAATTATGTGTAGTTTTGTGAATGAAAGATTGAAAAAGTGTAGTTTTGTGAATTCCTCATAAAAACTTCAAAAAGATAGTTATAAAATATATAACTTACATATATATATATATAATGAATAAATAAAATTTAAAAATAAAAATGTAATTGTTTACATTAGTAATAATTAGAAGATTGTCAAATAAAATAAGGGAGAATCACAAAACTACACCATTTGAATTACATTTCACAAAACTACACCATTTCCAAAATATTTCACAAAACTACACCTAAACACTCAAAATTAAATCCAAATAAACCTTACCCAAACAATCATATCCCCTTAATAATATACCCTAAACACTAATTAGCGAACTCAAATGAAATTTTTTTAATTTTGGTAATTTTTTAAAGGTTAAATCAAGCTTTTAAAATTTTGAAAGGGTGTAAATTTATGAAAATATTAAATTAGGAGTAGTTTTGTGAAGAAGGGGTTGAAAGGGTGTAGATTTGTGAATTACTCATAAAATAACTTATTATATATCTTATACTTTATATTTTCTACAAAATAACTAATATTGCACATTTTTATATTATTTTCAGCTTAGTAATATAACTTTCTATAGAAGAAAATCCACACTTTATTTAACCCAAAAAAAAATCTACACTTTTATTAAAAAAAATATATATATATATATATTTGAACTTTAAGTTAGACTTTATACAATGTAAAAGATTATACTATTTTACTAGAAATTAACCCGTGATTCACCACGGGTTTATGTTTTCTATATAATTTTATATATTTAATTTAGAAATTTTGATTATTATTTTATCTTCATTGTTTAAACAAAATATGATCAATTAATATTGTTGAAATGATATTTTTTTAATTACTATCTAATATTTTTATTATACATTCTGTATAGCAAAATTTTAATATAATTTGTAAGTTGATTAGACCAAATTATATTATAATTTATTATTTATTTGGAAAAAACCCGGGTTCAAAATACAAACCGAAACCTAATCGAAATACACAAATCGAACAATGCGATTTACCCAAATTTATTTAAAATTATTTTGATTATATATATATAGTTTTTGTAAACATATTTTGAATAAGTAATATAAGATTTAAATTTTAATATAATTGTAATTTCTTTTGTTTTTTTAGAATCGAACCAGAAACCGAACCCGTTTACAAACTATTTTTTTTATTGTTTGATATTTTTAACAAAAATATGTTTCAGCTCGTTTTAAAATTCTTAATAATATTAATTAAACTCCTTTTTAATTTGTGTTATTTTTGTTAAAAATAATGTTATGGTTTTTTAAAAAATCTCTTTCTAATGGTATGTTGATTTAAGTAAAATTTTAATGGTATTTTTTATAAAAAAACTATGTAATAGTGTATTTATGTGAATATCATATATCTTATTTTGTTTTCCAAATAACTTTTACATAATTTCCTTTAATTTTTTTAAGTTTATATTTGTTTAATTTTTTTAAGTTTATATTTGGAGAGGATTGTAATATTTTTTTATTTTGTTTTTCGTAATTAAATGTTCAAAATTATTTCCTTATAAACTCAATGGCATAATGTGTAATATTGAGTATTTTTTTGGACATGTTCAAATTAGTACTCCAAAAATAATAATATAGATTTGCTACATATTTAGAATGGAGGAATAAAAGATATGGGCCAAGACCATTCCATATGCTATAGAGTTATGCAAGAATGCATGTATTTAAAGCCCATTATATATAATTCATTTTATTACGTTCTCACAAGTATCAAATAGTCATATTCATATACACGAACGAGAACACACACAAAGTATATGGTTATTACAACGTTCTTAGAGAAAATAAAAATATATGAAAACCACCAACTCGTGACACATTGTTTTTTGCGTGAAAATTATGGTAACGCTTAATTCCACAACAAGGAAAAAATAATGAGAAATTCACAAAACTACGACCTTTCAATCCTCCATTCACAAAACTACACATAATTCAATATTTTCACAAGTTTACACTCTTTCAAAATTTTAAAAGCTTGATTTACCCTTTTAAAAATTACCAAAATTAAATTTTTTTTCATTTGGATTCGCTAATTAGTGTTTATGATATAGTATTAAGGGGGTAGGATTGTTTGGGTAGGGTTTATTTGAATTTAATTTTGAATGTTTAGGTGTAGTTTTGTGAAGTATTTTGAAAATGATGTAGTTTTGTGAAATGTAATTCAAATGGTGTAGTTTTATAATTCTCCCAAAAATAATTGGCTATATATATAATCAATCAAATAGTTTGCTAATTAACCTTATATGAATTTGGTCATCAACTATGGATTTGTTCCTAAATTTTAATATTTGTCACATGTGTTACTTCTTTGTGATGGGTAAGTGATAATACACGATACAAACATTTCATTATACAACTCCAAATGTAGTTTATTCGTTAAAATTAATCAAGCTCATGCAACATCTTCTCCTAATTAAGCTTTTAGTTATAAATTGATTTTGGTTTACTTGGTTTCTTGTGTTTTAATCTCTTTCTTCTAATCTAGTGGCCTATCACTAATATCAATTGGAAAAAAGAGTAAGCATAATTAGAAACCTTCACACTTAAATATATTTGGTGAATATAAATATATATAGACCTCTCTAGCTACCTCTATAATATCAACCCTATATATATATATATATATGTGTGACAATAATATTTATATATATATATATATAAGTAAATATATGTGTGCGGTGTGACCATAAAAGGTATTATTAATCTTCCACCGTCACCAACCATCCACCTTGTTTTCAAGTCTAGTTAAAGGAAACAAATCATACTAATTAATAAGCTTGTATATTACTCTTCTGAATTTTTTTTTTTTTTGACATCTTTACTCTTCTGAAATTTAAAACCCCATAATTACTACAATTTAGAATTAATCACATACTAGTTTATCAATGATTTTCAATATATAATGTCCGTCTTTGCCTTATTTTAGACAAAGTAAATATGATCTCTCATTTAAAATTTTTATTTCATAGAAACCAAAAAAATTAAGTTGATCTTGTAACTTAATAACATACATTTAAAATTAAAATATATATCAAACAAATGAATATATCCTTGTAAGCAATAAAATAGAAAGTGGAAGGTAAACCTAACTCCACGACCACGTCCCCTACGGACCTAAATAATAATAAAATTATCCAACTTCTTAAAAGCTTATTTTACTTCAACAAAATGACAAATTATTTTGTAATTACATAAGGCATCTTAACTCATACTATATTTAGCAAAAAATGTTACCGATGTTATATGGTTAGATATACATGGCTATTTCATTCATGTCACTTAATTACAATCCCATTAATGGAAAACAAAATTATATTATATATAATAGACATAAATGAATTTAGATTTTCATTAATTTAGTTGGGTATTTGGTGAATGTTAAAAAGTGATTTTAGATTTTATATGATACAATTGTATCATACTTGCAAGTGAATGTAACTTTATTTGGTGATTTGAAGAATATTATTTTGGGCTTATATTATTAATAATTTTATGTCGAAACCACAAAATCACGTTTTTTTCCGTCAAAACCACAAAATCACGTTTTTCGCATAAACCGCAAAATCACGTTTTTCCGCAAAACCATCGCAAAATCACGTTTTATCGTCAAAACTGTAAAATCACCTATGTTAAACTCGCGAAATCATGTTTCCGTTAAAAACGCGAAATCATGTTTCCGTCAAAACCGCAAAATCAGGGGAAAACGAAAATAAATTTTGAAACCATAATCGAAAATGAAATTTGAAACCATAATCGAAAATCGGAATAAAAACAATAACCAATGTTCTTATTTGGATTTGGTCTTATTTGGACATTGCGGACAACCCATTTTTCATGGTCCTATTTGGGTTTGGTCCTATTTGGATATGGTCCTATTTGGGCCTTGACCGATTACGTCCGCAAAAATAAATTGTCTATTTGGACACGCCCATTGGACGCGGACAGACCCAATTGATATCCCTAATTATTATTATTAGTAGAGAGAACCTAATTATCTTCTAGAAGAAGGTCATGATCATGCATGAGGTGTGATTAATTGTATACCAATAGATTTTTAAAAAATGAAACTCAACAACTCTCTCTCACTTTTTCGGTTTTCTTCAATCGTTTTCACTTTTTAGTAAACTTATCATTTTACAAAATATATATTCTCAAATTTTCCACCTAACTAACCAAACTTCACGATTAGTTTAACGTTTTGTTTAACATTTAGGCAATATTGTACGTAGACTTATTGTCTGATTAGAGAGGTTAGAAGTTAGAACCTATCATATTTTGTATATATATTAATTTTATTAAAATATATTTTCATTTTTCATTTGTTACACACAAGTTAATTAAGTTAACTATTCTACTAATTCCTATTATGTTTTTCACCCTAATCACAAACAATGTAGACGAGTAATGTTATCGTATTCTAAAAAGTGACAGAAACGATTAGTCTTATAATTAATAATATATACCATCCGGTTAAATATTAAAATCATCCAAAAATTTATGTCAAGTCTAGGTTTTCAACAAAAAAAAGTCTTGGTTTTCAAGTCTCTAACTAAAAATAATTAATAAGAAAAGTTTAGAGGAATCCACACTAAGTCAATGTTCTAGAAGGCACAATTCTTTTGCTCTAATAATTAATTATTTTTATACTATTTTTAGTGGTTCTTGATGTATTGATTTTAACTTTTCACACCGATCATATATATATATAAAAGAAACATGACCACTATCACAAATATTTTAAAGCACATCGTTTGAGAATAATTCATAAAACCATATGTACTTATTGTAGATAACCCATGCTCACACACATAAATATAGAATGATTTGGTTATGTATATTATATTTAATAAAACAAAAAAAAATAATAATTAACCTAAACTAAGAAGAGACTGTTGACCATTTCAAACAACCACACAGCCAATAAGTAGACCTGAACTTTGTACAAATTCACTCATCAACTTTACCACCTACCTCTTCACTATTCCTACCAAATTATTTATGAATTTATTCTTATTATTTTAAATTTATTTAAGAATTTCTTTTCTTAGTTCTATATTATAAATTTTTGGCCATTATCTAGTGGTATTCAAAATTTAAACTTCAAAGAGTTTTAGGGTTTTTTCTGCGTAATGAAATTTTTATCTCCTATGACAAACTTGATCATTTCGATCAACACATGCAAAAAGAAATAATCTAAAAATCGATTTATTTATCATTTGTGAAAACTAAATTTATGCCACGCAATGATTAATTTCTTAGATCATACAAAAAATGATTAAATTCTTATAAAATTAGTTTGTGTGATGACATATTAAAGTCGTTTAAAATACTAGGGAATCCAAAAAAAAAATTGCTCAATAATTTTGAAGATGTATAAAAAGTAGCGATCATATACAAATTTGTTAATTTTTTTTTACTAATTTCTTTTAGAAATAGAATAATAAATAGTTGTGTCATGTTTAATAATAAAAAAGGGATATTTGGCAAAATAATCACTTTTTTGGGGTATATTGCATATTGGACACTTTTCTCTCTTCCATGTGTGTGGGGTCCACGCGATGAGCCCCTGATTTTGTGGTTTTCCATTTATAGGTATATGGTCTTCGTATATTACGTTTATGCCACTACCAAAATATCTCAATATTTATTTATTTTATTTATATATTTCCACCGAAAATATCATTTTTTATTTTTCTTTATTATTTTTTCATTAATTTTTTACTCTTTTTTATTCTTCTTTTTCTCTTTCTTTTCTTCTTTTTCTCTTTCTTTTCTTCTTTTTGTCTTTCTTCTTCTTTTCTCTTTCTTCTTCTTTTGTTTTCTCTTTCATTTTCATTTTTATTTCTTTCATCTTCTTAATTGTCTCATGCATTATACATATAAATATTATTTTATATAAATTAATATCAACAATTATTATCTCTAGTTATTTTATAAGCTTTCAGTCTCGTACAATATCATTTTTTTATATTTTTAATGGATATTGTACATACGCTATACATATAAGTATCCACCGTATAACGTTACGAATTAAGTTGTACATTCATATTGTCCAACATATTTTACGGTATTATTTTTCTGTACATATAAAATTATATAAGTAAAATTGTACACTGTACAAACTCGAGTACATTTTTACCGTCCACTGGATACTGGATGACGAAAATGATTGTTATATCATTTAATGGATACAGGATGGTGCAAATGAATAACATTCATATATATATATATATATAGTTGTACAAATTTCATTTTCTCTCTCATCTCTCATCTACATGTTATATTTTTAGCGGATGTTGTACAAACATTGTAAAGATGATTCGAATCAGATGTTTCGGACACTAGACAGATGAATAACTTTGTTTGACTCACACATGTTTATTTCTCTCTCTTAACTTCGTTTCGGACACTGGACAGATTAATAACACATTTTTCAGCTGAAATGTATATTCGGTTGTCCACTAAATCGTATAAAAGATGTTGTGTAAATATTTGTAATCGAATCAACAATTATGTTTTTCTGGACACTGTACAATCTTCAATGCAAATTTTCTTCTGTATAGACTAGTTGTCTCAGTCAGTCATGGAAACTGTACAAATGACTGACTGGATGTACACCGTCCACTAAACTGTGCATCCAACAATTGTACACCGTCCACTAAACTGTGCAAATGGATGTTATTGAATGCAATTAAGAGAAAGAAACATGAATAAGGAGAAATAAAACTTGAAAAAATAAAACATAAGTTTGAATCAAGAGAAAAGAAAAAAAGGAAGAGAGAAGATGTGAGAGAAGAGAGAAAGAAAGAGAAAGAAAGAAGAGAAGAAAGAGAAAGAAAGAGAAAGAAAGAGAAAAAAACGGAAGTAAGAGAAAAAAACGGAAGTAAGAGAAAAAAAGAAAAAAAAGAAAAAAAAAAGAAATACACATTTATTGCTTTAAGGGCAGTTTGGTAACTTCATTTTTTGCTGTATTACACGCGTGGGTCCTACCGATGGACTCCACAGACCTATTTTGCCAATTATACATAGTAAAATGCCTAGTTTTTTAGTTACTTTCACAAAAGTGTCCATTCGGCAAATTAACCCTAAAAAAAACTTTATCGAAAAGACCATGATGCCATATATGTCAAGCTTGTCACTTATTGCACCAAAACGAAAGGCCACCATATACACACTTTGTTATTCAAATCCATCTCACCAACTTCTCATCTAGAAGCAATTACATATAAGTTAAAAACTCTCTCTCATTATCATCTAGAAGCAATTACATATATATTTACATATATATATATATAATTAATATATATACCTCTCTAGCTTCAAGTCAAAACATTATATAAACTATACACCAAAGCTTTATTGAATCATCAAACTAAACCCCAAAAAAAAAAACAAAGTGCCCCCACCAAATGTTTCAATCCTCTTTCCACTAGAAATAAATACATGCCTTTTATCCAAATATATATAAAAATAACAATAACACACTTGATATTTTCATTACAAGATTTCATATATCAAATTAGATCTAATCTAATATTAAGAATATGGGAAGGTCACCATGTTGTGAGAAAGCTCACACAAACAAAGGAGCATGGACTAAAGAAGAAGATGAGAGACTCATTTCTTACATTAAATCTCATGGTGAAGGTTGTTGGAGATCTCTCCCTAAAGCCGCCGGTCTTCTCCGGTGTGGCAAAAGCTGTCGTCTCCGGTGGATCAACTATCTCCGTCCTGATCTTAAGCGCGGTAACTTCACCGAGGAAGAAGATGAGCTCATCATCAAGCTACATAGCCTTCTTGGCAATAAGTGAGTACAATACCTAATTAATATTGTATGTATAGTCTATGTTTATTATATAACTAGATATGGTTTCTTGCGCCATACGCGGAAACGAAAATATATATTTAATTAATTTGTGCAATATGAATATGTTATGAGAAATTCATAAAACTACACCCTTTCAACCATTCCTTCACAAAACTACACATAATTTAATTTTTTCACATATTTACACCTTTTCAAAATTTTAAAAGTTTGATTTACCCTTTTAAAAATTACCAAAATTAAAATCTTTTTATTTGGGTTCGCTAATTAGTGTTTAGGGTATAGTATTAAGGGGTTAGGATTATGTGGGTATAGTTTATAATTTGAATTTAATTTTGAGTGTTTAGGTGTAGTTTTGTAAAGTATTTTTGAAATGGTGTAGTTTTATGAAATTTAATTCAAATGGTGTAGTTTTGTAATTCTCCCATATGTTATTTTTGTCTAAACTATGTTTCTTTTTTTTTTTTGTTTAATAGATGGTCTCTTATAGCGGCGAGATTACCAGGAAGAACAGATAACGAGATAAAGAATTATTGGAACACACATATAAGAAGAAAGCTAATAAATCGAGGGATAGATCCAACGACTCATAGATCAATTCAAGAATCATCATCATCATTATCACCTTCTCATCATCAAGATTCACTAGTACTTGAACCAATTATGAGTAACAACAACAACAACAACACATGCATAAACATCTCTTTCTCTTCTTCTACACCAAACGTTGAAACTTTCCAAGAAACCATAAGTTTTCCAAGAAAGCAAGAGAAAACATCCATGTTTACGTTCAAAGAAGAGTGTACAAGTTTAGAGAAGCTCCCTGATTTGAATCTTGAGCTAAGAATAAGTCTTCCTGATCAGGGTTTGGTGGGAGAGGTTAAGTCAAAAACGCCTTGTTGTTTCAAGTGTAGCTTAGGGATGAAAAACGGCATGGAGTGTAGATGTGGAAGAGTGAGATGTGATGTAGTTGGAGGAAGTAGCAAAGGGAATGATATGAGCAATAATGGGTTTGACTTTATAGGGTTGACTAAGAAAGAGACAACTTCTCTTTTTGGTTTTAGAAGCTTGGAGATGATATAATATATATCATGAATCTCAATATATATATTAATTAAGGTGTAAATGTACAAATTTTTTTTGCCTAGAGATTTTGTGCCCCCAAGGTATATTCTTAATCACTTTGTATTGCCAAGTTTCATTGTTGAATCTTAAAACTATATATATAACATATTTTTATTAATTTGTCAACAATAGATCAAGGTGGAGTTTGAATGTAATAGTTTTAAACCTATATAAGTTGTACGTAGATTAATCTATGCTTGATGAGAAAACCTAAAATCGTATAATGTTATTTGTAAGATATATATATTATACGCTTGAGAGTTTAGTTAATGTAGTAAGAGGTTGATTGCCCCCAAAAAAACTCCTTATCCGATGTTGGAGATAAGCCACAAATTAAATATTGAGGAGAAAGTGGCTAATTAATTAGTACAATATTAAGGTACTTTCATCACATAATACTTGGATTATAAAGAGATAATGTCTTGTTCAACCTCTCTAATCAAAATATGAAATAAATTAAACAAATTTATGACCATGACAAAGAGGGAGAGTAATTAATTTTGTAGTTAATTTGAAACAACAACTACTAACTACTAGATAAGTTGCAAGAGAGGGACAAAAATCAAATAAAATGAATAGATATAAAAAGAAAAGAAAACAATAAATGAAGAAAAAAGAAAAGAAACAATAAATGAAGGAAAGAAACAACAACTAACAACTAATGGACCATTTTGCTTCTACCAAACTCTTTAAATGTATATCTTCACTACTACCTATTTATCTCCTTACCTAACCCCCTTTTATACCTACCTTTCAATCAATATATATGCATGTATATGATATTATCATTATTATTGCACACATGCAAATTACAGTTTTAAGTTGGTGTAGAAAAGTATTTGAACATTCTAATGTGGAAAAACTGACGAGTATAATTTTTTTGGATTTTTTTAAGAGAGTGAAAAAGAAATGTGCATGACTAGTAGTGTAGTAACAATGTTCTATCATTAAAGCAAATGCGAGAGATAGAAAAAAAACAAAGCTTGACTTGTCTTCTTCACATAAGTAGGCAGAGAGATTAATAATAAAAAGAAGACTTCTTCATCAAAATCCACAATGAAACATAAGATGAATTTTATTGAAACTCTCTTCGTTTTCTTCTTCACTTCTTCTCATCCTCCTCACGTTTGCTACTACTCTCTTCCTCCTCTTTACCCTGTTGTTTCCAATTTTACCACAACACATTATATTAGAATTCACAAGATATGTTCATCAAACCAATACAGACACATAGTCAAGGGTCTTGTCTCTAGCCACCTTTGATTCGCCTGGCAGAGAAGCTAGCAGCGCTTGAACCTCTGGATCATTTGGATCCACCCCTGGAAGCTGTTTTTGTTCACAAAAACACTCTTATGATCAAACTCTTCTCTTTTGTTTTTCTTATAATGGCTTTGAAATATTAGTAAACCCTTACCGATGATAGTACAGACGATATGAAAGCTTGATCTCCCAAGAGGTTCCCAGCACCTGTAGCATCACTTGCCTCTTCTCCACTCATTGACATTTGCAGAGCTGCACAATGAATCAGACCCAAATATAGTTAAACAAGGTCTGTTTTTTACAACAATAGCCGGGTTTTTTTATTACCATAGATATGATATTACAACAGTTTTACTCACCTAAAGCCAAATCCTGGTCCTCATCAGCCGCATCTGACATGTTAACATCACCAACAGACATAGCAAGTGCTTGATGTAGCAATGCGTTATCCTCGTCCTGCCACCAAAATTTGTATGATAAACAACAATCTAGCAAGGTGGCTATACAACAAGAAGGCTGTACACAAAGATAACTAGGGACTAACCATGGGTTCAGCGTTCTTCTCTGTTGTCCTGGCAATTGTCTCCTGTGAGCCAGACGATTCCCCGTCTTTGCTTTTCTGACCTGTCTCATCGGCTGCCTTCTTAGCAGCAGCCTCTTGCCTTGCTCTCTCCTCCTCCATGGAGACACGAAGGGCAAGAGCAAGCTCTGGGTCAATATTTGGATCCACACCAAAGTCGAAGTCACCACCTGCTGCAGCTGCAGCTGCTGCCGCAGAAACATACCCACTTGCACCCTCATCCCCAGTGAATACAGGAGTGCTGTAAGAAAAAAAATTAAGAGTTACACATTATGAATATTATTTCAACTAAAAATTTACTGGGAGAATAACACCTGTCTAGATAAAAAAACCTAATCAAAACAATGTTCTCTAAACTTAGTATCACCGATAAAAACAAGGAATCCAGAGATCACAGATCTAAAGCAAACCACGTGCCATTCCCTTCATAGCATAAATAATGCTTGTAAGTGTTCTATGTACAATCAACACAAACTAGAGAAGCCAAAGCAAGGAAGAAAATTAATTATACCTGAGAAGCACATCTGAGAGAGCATTGGCTCCAGAAGGAACGTGAACAATGTGGCTACCATCGTTGTTATTCACAGCCGAAAGAAGAGCCTCAAGTTTCTGAGGTTTTTCCTCATCATCGTCTTCTCCGAAATTGACAATGTCAAGAGAGACACTGTTCTTCTTGAGCCTTTTCCCAACAATCTCCAAAGCCTTCTTTTCATACTTGATAGGACTAACAAACACAAAGCACAAGACAAAACATCACACAACCATAAACAAAACCAAAAACTACACAACACAAGTAAAATTCATTACCTTCCAGCGAAAACTATAATCCTTTGTCTTTGATTCTTGTTCTGGCGATGCTTAAGAGCTAACTGAGCAATCTGTATAGCTGCTGTTAAGTTAATCTCTCCTCCCACATCAAGACCTAAAAAGACAACACAACATAAGCAACAAAACAAAACCCTATACAATTAGCAAAAACACACCCAACTTTTTCAATAACTTACCATGCATACAAGCCAAGATTTTGCCAAGATCAGAAGTAGGAGTAGTCAAAACTCTAACTCCTTTACCAGCCATTGTCAAAACCCCTACAGTATTCTCCGGATTCGACTGCGATTTCACACGAAAAAAAAACCCTAAAAATCAAAACCCTAAAATTGAATCTAGTGAGAAAAATCGTTGATAAGATTCAAAATCAAAACCTGGGTTTTGGCTCCACATAGAAGATTAACAGCTTCGGTTTGTGCTTGTAACCTAGACGGAGAGTAATCTCCGTTTCTCATCCACTCTGAGTTATCGATACATATCATCGTCGCCTACCCAGAAATTCAACATAGAACACTTATCATAAACACGGATCTACGAAGAAATCGAAGCTAAAAGCAAACAAAATTCGAAAACTTTACCTCGAGAACCATTGTATCGTCGCAAAAGTAGAGAGAAAGAGAGGATCTTGATGTTGTCTTAGAGAGAAAGTCAGGAACTTTTGTGAGATTTATTATTAGAGACCCGATAAACATTATATGTGTCTTGTTTTCTTAAATAGCCCTTAATCTTTTTTAGTTTACTCTTTAAGACCCTATATTTTATGTTTATTTCAATTTAGCCCCAACATTTAAACGGTTTCAATTTAAGCCCATATTTGTAGTACAAACACGCTATAACGCTCAAGTATATTTTATCGAAGATTACACCATAACTCTACAAAACGTTAATTTAACCCCATAAGACATACCACAATTCACTATACTCAGCAATTTACAATGGTCAAAAACAACAAAAGGAAGACAAAAACGAATACAACAAGCAGAGAGAGAGAGAGACAGTGAGATCATGTGTGTGTGTCTCTCTATCTAAGCATTAAGAGCATTTGTTATGAGAGAAGATCTTGAGCTTCTGCTGATAGGCAAGTGAACATAAACCTCATGAACTTCTTGCTTACAAACATCTCCTTTGTCTCTATCAATAGCGTAACACACATAGATTGTGTCTATCACATTATCAAGGACGTGTACAAAGAAAGCCAATACCACAATCAGTAACAGCCACGCCGTTATAGCCACCAAGTAGGAATCTACACCCAAGTTGCTTATGCCTTTTAGAACGGCCCATGTCTGATTTTGCGCATCATCAAAGAAAAACGCGAAGATTTAGTATACAAAGACAGTGAAAAGAGGGTTGGTATTGTGAGAAGCAGAAGTTTATATATGCTTACAGCGACTGCATATGCGGCTGAGAGGACAAAGACAATCCCTGTAAGGATACGAGTGGATACTGTTTCGACAAAAACAGCTGAGAGTAGGTTTCGTCTTAAGAGCTCGTAAGTCATTCTAGCAGATGTGCAATAGGCTTCCCCTGTTATCGCAGCAAAGTTGATTGTGAACTTGTTGAGATAGTCGAAAGCTCCGAGTAAGGCGTTTGCACAGCAACGAAGAACCAAGTTAACTATGCCTTGTGTGTTCTCTTCTCTTGCATTGTCCACAATGGCTCGGACAACCCGAACAACGCCTATGAGGAGACCTGAGAGACATATTGTACCAAAGGATTGACCAAATGCATTCCTGGAAATATAAGAGATATGAAAAACGAGTAAGAATCGTACATGATGTAGTAAGAAATCAAAGCCATAAGGCTACAAGAATACCATGTCTTAGCATCACATAATACTTAAAAAGAAGGCCAAGCCAGAGACACTTTGGATACGAGGACTGAAATATGAGGATATGCACCTAAGAGACCTAAAGGTAAGACATCCCTAGGCTCAAACTTGAGACGAAAGCGGCAAGAAATACTCCTAAATTGTACAAAGCAATTCAAGATTGATACGGCACAAACATACACATGAAGTAAGAGCATCAAGTGTAAGTGCCACCACTGAAAGTAAACAAAGATATTGTGAAAAATCACCTCAAAGAACTCCGTATGCATTTTTTAGGCACTGAGTCTTCATTGGAGAAATACCACTGAGAAATAGCTCCACTTATCACATACACTTGCATTTCCACCATTACAGCAAAAGACCAAATCATACTTAAAATAGCAAGCGCGAAATAAGCAGGTACCCAAGAATCTTCCTTCCACTCACAAAAGTATTCACCATCCAACTCTCTAGGCACAAACTTCCCATTAAACCTTGCAAACACCAAAAACACCACAATCGGCGCATAGTAGACAACTAAACCAAGCGTCAGCAACGGCAACACAACAAAAAGCTTCAAGTTTTTAGACAAAGCGTCCGATGCAACGCTGATGATCTGTATAGTGAGTTCAATCCTATGCCAATTAGCTACTATGATCCACACAATAACACCAATGATCAAGAAAACGAAAGCCAGGACAAGGATTCTGTAAGCTAGAGGCAGTGCATCACTACAAGAAGAGCTAAGAGTACAAGCCACGAACCAATAGACATTGAAGAAGACAGGGAACAAGACAAAGAGAGGCAAACAAGCATAAACTATCTGCTTAGTGTAGTGTTTGAGCAAAAGCAGGACAAGAAAACAAAAGGGCACGCTTAGAATCAGCGTAACAACAAGTGTCCATATCAAATCCTTGTCAAAGACTGTATCAGAAGAAGGAACCATACCATAGATAACACTAGAAGAAACCCAGTCGCTATAAGAAGTAAAGGTGGTATTTTTGACACAAGTGGTAGAAGTGAAATCGTAGACGAATGAAGAAGAGGAGCTACCGTAATCACTGTTCCTATGGAAGATCGAGAAGATTCCGAAACCGAAAGTGGAGAAGACGAAGAGATCGAAGAGGAGAAGGAAAGATATGTCTTTGAAAGGTCTATGACCAAAATTGAACGAGATCTGAAGAAACTGAGTCGGGTCTGATTCATCACTACGACGAGGAGAATCGAGAGCTGACGTGGAGGGTTTTGAGAGGAGATGATGAGACGGAGATGATGAGTCGTAACTTGCGGCGAATTTTGTTGGGTCGCCGTCGTCCGCCGCCATGGAGGGAGAGAGAGAGAGCGAGAAAGGTTCCGCCTTTGGGCTAACAAGTTAAAAGGAAGACGACGAGATTCTGATTTTGCATATTGGGTTTTAATCAAAATCTGATTTTAGTTATTGACAACGAAGACGACGACGACGACCACCACCGCCCAAGCGGCGAAGCGAAGATGATTATTGAAAACGATGCTCACAATAAACACCACAAACTCTCTCAATTATAATTTCATTTGATTTTTAAAAGAACATAACATTACTTGATTAGTTTTATTACCAATATATAAATAGTTTATAGTATTATTATCTTTTTTTGTTTGTTGATAACAACATTTAAAATTTTATATTACTAAAACGAAGAAGACAATAATGACAGATCGATCATATTCACCCAATAAATTAAAATAAATAAATTTCAAAGACTTAGATGAGCCCAATTATACTTGGCTTGTAAAAGCCCACATACATGTGTTACATGGGCATTAAGATATGCTTATTTAGAAATGTAAATTAGTGGAATAAATTACACTTTTCATGTCTTATTTACGATTAAATTGTTGACTAGACATGGTAGTCTCAAAATTAATGTGTGTTTAACATTTTCTATAGACTTAAGGTAGATTTTAAAGTGGCAATTAGTAAATATTATTAAACGTAATGGTGGAGAGACAAAAGTGGCAACGGGGTCAAAAAGGATACTGAAATGGGACGTGACTTTGTGGCGTGGGGGCATATTCATTTAAAAAATATATATATATAAATTTTATAACATATTGAGACATCAAATCAAACATAAATCCCTGAAAAAGTAAAGTAGCATCATTCATATCACAGAGCACATTTACTGTGGTCCTATCGTCACTATCAAAAATACACTTAAAATTATCATTTTCATTTAGAAAATTTTAACAAATTAGACCTAATAAAACATCATTATATCACAAAAACATATCTCAGAATTTCAACACATGCAGCAATCTTAGAAAAAACAGATGGTTTGACAAAAAAAAAAAAAGAAAAAACAGATGAAAATCACAACACACACAACAACCAAAGCTAAAATTAAAAAGAAAAAGCTAAAACACAAAACTAACACTTAATTAATCAACAAAAGACAATCTAAAACTTAAACAAAGATGATTTATGACTGTTACAAGAACACAAAAGGAAACACAAGGGGTATAATAGTCATTGACATGGTAAGCATAGACGATAGTGAAGAACCGGTTAATAAGGTAGAGTCACCCATGGCTAAACCAGCCATCCATGAACCGTCTTGTAACATTGTTTCACCCGAACCTAGCTCCGAACCTGTGCCTTGAGACCCGTACTCATAACCTTGTCCCTGACCTTGACCCTGTTGACTTTGACCAGTGTAGCCCGTATCCGAACCGGGCATAGGGTTTGTGCCTTCTTGTGACGTGGCAGACGAGTCTTGTACTGGTGGAGAGTAACTTGTTGATTTTTGACTGGTTACAGAAAACGGTAAATAAAATTAAAAATGTAATTTTTTGATGTTAACAAAACTTTCTCGTGAAAGTTCATCGTTATTGTAAAAAAAAAGAGAATCTTTTTGCATTTTGGTTTATCAAAAGAAGAGAAACAAACTTCGGGTTTTACAAAAACTTTAAACATATAAATATACTCAAAAGCTTTCATTTTTATAACAATTTTGAAAAACCCATTAACACATAAAAATTTATTAATTAATTTCAATACAACCCATAAATTGCGGGAAACAAATAATAATAGTTAATGTTGTAAAAAAAATAAAATAATAGTTAATTAGTAAAATTAAGTGAGAAAATAAAGGATAAATTTGTATTTACCTAGGAGAAGAAGGACAAAACGTCACCGTATAATCACCACCGGAGCAAGTGAAAGTGCTCGTAGCATCGTCGTAAGCATAGCTATAAGAGCGAGGACAAGCCGCTTTAAACATCTCCGAGTAAACAGAAGGCCTACACGTAGACGGTGTAGCGTACGCGCCGCTGCAACAATACTCAGGGCTCCTAAACGCTTCGCACGCGCTTCTACACGCGTCTCCTTCACCGAATCGCAGCTCCGCCGGACACTGCACGTTTAGATCGGAAACGCAACCCGTCGTCTCACACTGGCCAGATCCGCCGGCGACTTCGACGATCATCGGAATATTGTAACCGTCGACGAGACTCACGTCGTAGAAATCGTCTCCGCCTCCGGATCCTAGCGTGAACTCGGCAAGCGTCACGGGCGGTTCGGCGCCGAGACCGGCGCATTCGATTTGGTTAGAACCGCAATCTCCGGTTTTGCATGAACCGGAACCGGTTTTGGAAAATTGACAACCGGTTCGAGCCCAGAAACGACCGGACCAGCCGGTAGGAGATTGGAGAGAGCGAGAGGTGTCTTTAGGGAGTTCGAAACCGGTGGTGGAGAGCGGAGGTGAACCGGCGTTGGCCAAGATTCCGGGCCATACGGTGAAGCTGCACCGGTTAGCGAATGTGAATGTTGAACCGTAAGAGCCTAAAGAACAAAGGATAAGAGAAGAAAGGGTTAAAACTTTTTGAAGTGAGCTTATAGTAAGTGAGAGAGAGAGAGAGAGAGAGAGAAGAAGATGTTATTACCTGTGGAAGCAAAGAGAAGAAGTATGGAGATAAGTGTGAGTGTAGAAGAGACACGAAGAGAAGAAAGATCCATTACAGCTTCTTTAACTTGTTCTTGTGTAGTGAAAGTGAAGATCTATGGTGTTGTTGAAGAAGAAGAGTGAGAATAAATGATTTTATGTTCTTTATATTTATTTATTATTGGGTGTTACTGGGCTCCTCTATGTCTCAGAACAAATATTATTTGCAATTATTAAAAATATTAAGATCATCTCTAATGTATTTCTCCGTTTTCTACTCCAAAATAGAGATGGATTTTACTCCAATGTATTTCTCCATTTTCTACTCCATAATAGAATATTCTAAAAATTAACCTTATTTATTTATCTTCTATAAAATTAATAGAAATTATAATATTATTTTAATAAAACCTTGTAATTAAAACTACATTACATCATAAAATAAAACATAAATATTATTCAATTATTTCCATTAGTAGATTTTTAACCTTTTTTGTTAAATCTTTGTCTTGGTTTCTTGTTGTTGTATTTTAAAAATCAATTTTGTTATTATTGTATTTTGAAATTTATTAAATATTTATTTGCAACAAAAAAATATTGTTTTCATATTTTTAGTTAGCAAACATTTGATTGAAAACATAAATTAATAACAAAACAAATGAATATAAATTTTGAAGGACTATTGTGCAATTAAAAAAGTTCATCTCTATTATGGAGTAGAGATTAAAAATTCTCCATAAATGGAGTAGAAAAGTTGTTTTCTCCATTTTGGAGTAGGAAATAGAGTAGGGTTGGAGATGATTTTTTCTCTAAAATGGAGATCTACTCCAAAATGGAGTAGGGTTAGGGTTGAAGATGCTCTAATAGGTGAGAAAAGAGATAGGGGAAATTAGTGGTTTTAGGATATCATGTAAATACATAGGCAAAAAAAGAGAGGAGATTACTAGCCTATGGACTCCATAATCTTGTCAAAATAAAATGCAAAGATAGAGAGATAGACTTTGGTTTTACAGGCGAACATGCAAATGGGCTTTGATTCTATATTACCGATCCATTACATTATTATTTTTTTTAGTATCTATATTAGTATTTTTGAAGTACTAATTTGAAATTTTCCAAAAAATCACACTAAATTACACATTATGCCATTGGGCATAAAAGGAAATATTTTTGAACATTTAATTACGAAAAATCAAGTAAGGAAATATTATAATTCTCTCCAAAAATAAATAAAAAATATTAAAGAAATTATGTAAAAAATATTTGAAAAACAAAATAAACATATGTAATTCACATAAATACATTATTACATAGTTTTTTTATAAAAACTACCATTAAAATTTTATTTAAATCAAAACAAACAGGTTTAATTAATATTATTAAGAATTTAAAAACGATTTGAATTTTTTTTTGTTAAAAATATCAAACAATAAAAAACAAAATAGTTTGTTAACGAGTTTGATTTAGGTTCGATTATAAACAAAAAAGAAGAAATTGCAATTCTACTAAAATTTAAATCTTATATTACATATTTAGAATATGTTTACAACAATTATTTATATATATATAATCAAAATAATTATAATTTTAAATAAATTTGGGTAAATTGCATAATATGATTTGTGTATTTTGATTCGGTTTGTATTTTGAATTCGGGTATTTTCGAATCCTAAATATAATAAATAATAAATTATTGGTCTAATCAACTTATAAATTATATTAAATTTTTGCTATATGAAATATATAATAAAAATATATATATTATTATTATTTTTGAAGTACTTTTTTGAACTTTTCCAAAAAAACTCACTTAACTACATACTATGTCATTGGTTTTAAACTCACTTAAAGAGTTATGTGAAACTTACACACAAACATATCTCATTCTATATATATACTTTTTAAAATTGACTTAAATATCAACAAAAACAATAAAACCGATTTTAACATAAAATCAACCACTAATTTCATATTTATGATATTTTTGATATAATCTTTTTATTTTTCTTACGGAGGTCTATAAAAAATTTCAGAATATAAATATTTTTTAAAAAGTATATAATTTAGTTTTTATATATAATCATTGTCCATATTATAATTTTCTATTTATATTAATATTTTAGATGTTAATAAACATCTATATTGAACATAGATAAAGTTTGTTTAAATCAATTAACACTAGCATAACAATTATTTATTAACGGGTTCGGTTTCTAGAAAAATTCTAGATAAATGACAAGAAGTTTGAAAATAATGATTAAACTTTATCATAAACAAATTTCGGGTAATTCGGGTTCAAATCTAGAAATTTGTTTTGACTTCGGGTTTTCGGTAGTAAATTTCTCAATTCGTTCGGGTTATTTATTTTTGGAACGGTTTCGGTTCTTTAATTTCGGTTTGGTTCCAATTATGTACTTCAAATATAATTATAACTATTATTATTTTAAATAATTTTTGGGTAGTTAGAGTAGTTTAGTTTAGTTCTACAAAATTGAGTTCGGTTCAGATTCGATTTCGGGTATTATGGTAGTAAATTTCCCTATACATTCGAGTTATTTGTTTTTAGAATCGGTATTGATTTGGGGATTTCGGTTTGGTTTGGGTTCGGTATTTCGGATCCGGAAGTTTTGTCCATCCCTAATTTTTATAGTTTATAATAGTTTGAAATAAACACACTTACAAATTATATTAAGATTTTGCTATATAAAATATAATTCTCATTATATATTTATGGGAGAATCACAAAACTACACCGTTTGAATTACATTTCACAAAACTACACCATTTCAAAAATATTTCACAAAACTACACCTAAACACTCAAAATTAAATTTAAATAAACCATATTCACACAATCATACCCCTTAATACTATTTTTAAACACTAATTAGCGAACACAAATGAAAATATTTTAATTTTGGTAATTTTTAAAAGGGTAAATCAAGCTTTTAAAATTTTGAAAGGGTGTAAATTTGTGAAAATATTGAATTAGGTGTAGTTTTGTGAATGAATGATTGAAATGGTGTAGTTTTGTGAATTTCTCTATATTTATTTGCATAAACAATAAAAGAACAAAATACTCTTGAGAAATTCTGAATATTTTTATTTATTTTACAAAATCAGAAAAAATATTACAAACTTCTAAATTAACTGTATATATATAAAATTATTTATAAAAAACATAAACCCGTGGTACACCACGGGTTTAATCCTAGTAAGCAGTAAAACACATGATCTTGTGAATATATCATATCTCTCCTACCTAATTAAGATGTTACAAAATGAAAATAGCATACAGAGAATAGAAACAACAACCTCAAACATTTACAATTTTATCTACCTTAAGTAGTAGTAGTAATACTAGTAGTAGTATGACCAATAATGACATATGGATTTGCTACGTTCCTGCACGAACCCAAAACTGGTAAGAATGAATACAAAATATATTAACCAAAATCGCCAATGCGATTATCCGCAACTATAATAAGACTTGACCTGATATGATACTCTTACTTCATCGGCTCGGCTCTCATCTGCTGCGCGAATGCCGCAAATGTATCATGCTCTTGTTGACCAGCGGCAACATCGCCCCATCTTTCCTTGATCCTAATAGCTTCTCACTACAAAATCACATAACCAAACCCCTAAATCAACATATACTCTATTAATCTCAATTACACAACCATTATAACCTGTTTCGTAACTGAACAATTAATCAACACTTGTTTAGTTCTTTAATACCAAATGCTTACTACACATTTGGTTTACATTTTCTACCAATCTAACAAAATGTGCTATACTACCATTTAATTCCAATTTAATCAAAAATAAAACTGAGCTAAAATGCCATTTTAATTACTAATAATCAACGGTTATGATTAGATTCCTCTCTCTCTCTCTCTCACTAACCTTGTAAACGGCGGAGGACAAAAGATAACGGCGTAATCAGCTCCGGTGGCGCAAGTATACGTGCTCGTCTTATCATCATACGCGTAGCTATAAGCGCGTGGACACGCGTGCTTGAAAAACAGCGAGTACACCGAAGGGCGACACGTGTCGGGCGTAGCGTAAGCGTCGCTGCAGCAATACCTCGGGTCCTGAAACGCCTCGCACGCGCTACGGCAAGCCACACCGCCTCGTTTCCCACGCGCCACCAGCTTCAAGTCTCTGGGACACGCGCCGTTCAGATCCACGAGGCATCCCGTGGCTCCGCATCCACCGTCGACGATTCTCTTCGGCAAAATCAGCATCGGGACGTTGTAGCCGTCGACGAGGCTAACGTCGTAGAAATCTAAACCCCCGGTGCCGTTTAAAGTAAACTCGGCGAGAGTAGCAGGCGGTTTAGCTCCTGAACCGGAACATTCGATTGAACCGGAGCCACAATCTGCGGTTAAGCAGACGAAATAACCGGATTTGGGATCTTGAGAACACAAGGTTCTTGCCCAGAGACGACCTGACCATGAAGATGGGATTGATACGGTTCTTGATTTGCCTCTTGAGAGACGAAAACCGGTGGTTGGAAGCGGCGGTGACGTGGCGCCGGAGAGTAAACCGGGCCATATTGTGTTACGGCAACGGTTTGTGATCTTGAATGAAACCGGTTCAACTTCTTCAAGAGATAGAAGAAGAACACACAAAATCATAAACATGAATATTTGATCCATCATCGTCGTCGTCGTTGTTGTGATTATGAGAGAGAATAGTGTTGTGTTAAAAGTTAACAACTAGAGAGAGAGAGAGAGAAAAAAAAAAGACTCTTTTTAGTTAGCCTCTTGAACCGAATTAAACCAAAACCGATTATTCTAAACCGGTTTTTATTGGTTTAGACTGCGTCATGCGAATTTCTAGATGATTCTGATTTAAAGTTGGTGTTTAATTAACCCTGAAGAAACGTAACAATTTAAACCTGAACAAGATTAAAAGAAGGATTTTTTGTTAAAAGTATTTATTAAAGACTAAGATGGAGACTGCAATTCGAATTAAATTCCATCAGGCTCATTAACTAAAGCATATTTTTAATGCAAAATCAAAGGATAATTTAATTGAGATTTAGAGTTTTAACAAGCAAATATATCCAAATAAAATTTAATGATCAGATTCAGATATCTAGATACGAATATTGTTGGCGCGTTCGGGAAGAGTTCATCCATTTGCTTCTACGTATATCAGCTACGTATATCAGCGAGACTACACCGAGTTGGATTTACGACGAAGCTGCTTGATTTTTAATTTTCGTAAACTGATGTAATAAAAAAAAAAAAAAGATACGAATATTGTTGCGTAAGAAAGACTTGAAGAAGAACAGAACAAGCTTATGAAACATTTCATAAAAATAACAAAGAACCAACATTAAACCATAAGAGAAGCATAATCCAAAATAAACCATTTAAGTCCTAAAATCCGAAACCATCAAGAGATTAAGATCCGCAAAACAAACATAGATAATCCATAAAGCAGAGATAATATTAAAATAGAGAGATAAGATAGTAAGCGGCGAGGAAAACAATCCGATGATAGATTCAGCCTTCTCCGCCGTCAGATCTATGACCGGTTTTAACGGCCACCGCTGGTACAGTCCCTAGCGAAATGTCCAGATTCGCCACAGCTGTAACAGCTTCCTCCTCCACCACCACCTTGACCACCGCCTCCTCCTCCGTACCTTCCTCCTCCGCCACCACCGTAGCCACCTCCACCTCCTCCGTAGCCACCACCGCCTCCTCCGTAACCACCACCTCCTTCAGAACAGTCTCTCGCCATGTGTCCTTGCTCACCACACTTGTAACACTCGCTTCCTCCTCTTCCACCACCACCACCGCCTCTTCCTCCGTATCCACCGCCAGATCCGCGTCCTCCAGCTCTTCCGCCGCCACCACCACCGAATCCACCGCGTCCACCAGACGAGCCACCACCGCCGCTGTTACCTTGAACAGGAGCACCGTCGGGTCCAGAAACCTCGATCGCCTTGGGACGTCCATTGTTATCGTTCTCCACCACGAACTCGACGGATTCATCGGCGGCTAGGCTACGGTAACCTTCAGATCTGATGGAAGACTGGTGAACGAATAGATCGTCGCCGCCGTCATCGGGTGTGATGAAACCGAATCCTTTCTGTGTATCGAACCATTTCACGGTGCCTCTGCGTCTGTCGCCGCCGTTGTTGTTCTCTCCACTCATCTTTTGTGATTGAAAATCTCTCTTTAAGAAAAAATACGAAACCCTAGAAAATGTCACACACAATAACAGATCTCAACACGCAGCCACTGTTATATACGCGTAGGAGAGGTGTGGCATTAGTATGACCGCCACGTCATTATTTACATTTTATTTTTATTTTCCTTTTTTCTTGTACCAAAAGATAAATATGAAATATTATTTTAATTAAAGTCCTTCTCCTTTTTCTCTTTTACCATTTGGCTTTCTTATTTTTATAAATTTTTTATTTTACAATTACATTACGTAGATAATTTGCCTGTGAAAAATTGAAGTGTTCTCTGATATCTTTCGGAATATATTATATAATAAGAAATTGTTGATTTCGAAAATGAATCTGTAACCCAGATTAAAATAAAGGGGGAATATATAATTAAAACAAAAGAAGTGGGATAAAAACTAAATATAAATTTAAAATAGGGTTGCGAATAAAAATAAATTAAATGAAAATGGTGCCAGGCTGTAAAGTGAATAATAAAGGGATCTGTTAAATCTGGACGGTTGGGGTGTTTTATTCGGAAAAATATCAGCCGTCAGATTTTGTTAATTTTGTTACTTTATTAAATTATTAAAAATTAAATGCTAGGTCAAAACTTAAAAAGGAAGAGGGGTAATTTGGGAAATAGTGAAATTCATTTTTAAATAAAGGATACAAACACACGTAAGCAGATGGATAAAAATTAAAAGTTTAGTCAACAGACTTTTTATTTACTTTTATTTGATAAGTGTCAGTAATGGTCAATACCCACTCAATTCGCATTTATTGCCCCCACCTTTCCCCATTTCTCTTTTATGATTTTATTTACCAAAATTATTTATTTCCAATGTAAAACTAATTTAAGAAGACTATGACCTCGTATTAATTGCCATTCAAACTCCTAAACGCTGTCGTTTTCAGAAGAGAGTAATGCATTTTGGGCCTGGGCTTGCATGTTTAACTTTCTTCAAGGCCCTTTAGGTCAAAATTAAGGTCCAATATAGCAATGCAATGAAGCAATTTTATTATTTTTTGGTAATGGGCTTTTAATTTTATTTTTGTGTTCAAAAAATAAGATTCATTCACAATATGGTGGTTTGTGTATATTTTGAATTATACAAGTAAAATTAGCCTCAAAGATAATGAAATTGCTTTCATATATTTTCAAGTTGTATAAAATTAGCCTATGTAGTTTATATCTCAAAACTCACTTTCACATATAATGAATTGAGATATATATTTTTTTTTTGTTGAATTGAGATATATATATATATATAGACTAGTTTTATTCATATATAAATGAATATCAATATACAATCTCAAATCATATACATACAATTAAACAACACACACACACATGTTTTCATACCAAACAATTTAATACACAAAATGAACACATAACACAACAAATGTGGTCTGTTTTTTTTACCTTATAACATATTGTTATGATCAAGCTTTACCTTCAATTCTAGCATATGTGAATCCAACACAAGCATCAACAAAATCTTTATCGATAAAATCCGTCGAAAATATCTGCAATTTATCAGCACAACCTCTCTTACCACACTCTATTATAAACACTTTCGCGTAGCAATGTATCCTTCTAGTCACAGGTTTAACACACAGTATCGGGTTATCTGGCTGCGGCGTAACCGTGTTCTCCACTCGGTAGAAGAATTTACGCGAACCGGCCGCTTCTTTCTGCTGGCTCAAATGCTTCAAATTGCTTTCGAATTTAGTCGAAGGAAGATCCGTGTCGATCCAATTGTCTCTCAAGTACCCGCCGCTCCACAACGGGTCCCCGCGTTTAGGCTGCGGCGATTTCCGCGGTTTCCAAACGCAGATCACTCGTTTAGGCAACAATTCAGAAACTTTCTTGTGAAACACGTCATCGTCCTGGTGAATCAAAACATCGCCAAGCTGTTCCACTAAGTACTTGTCGAAATCGGGAGGATCCACGTGTCCAAACTCTGTCCTGATCTCAAGAATAACAACCTCGGACTCTGTTTCGGACAAGAAACGTTTGAGATCGGATAAAACGACGTCGACGCTATAGGTTTTGAGGATACCGTGACAAACACGGCGATCTTCTTGAACCCTAACGTCGAGGACACGTGTCCCAAGGAGAAGCTGGTTGTATATAGAAAGAGATTGGCATTGAGCAAAAGGACGAGACAAGAATCTTATACCGATCTTGTTAGTGGCCGAATCGTGCGTTCCTGGCCACACGATCTTGTTGATCTGAAGATTCTCTGGTCCTAAACAAGACATCCATGTTTTGAGATCGGACGGTGTGTAATCACTTCCTGGGAAATCGCAGCCGCACGATTCTTGAAGATCTGTTAGGGTTTTCTTCTCTGTTGAGATTGCTTTTCTTCTTTGGAGTTGTTTTGAGATGTGAGATCCCATTTTTTTGGGTGAAGAAAGAAGCTTTCTTGTTTGTTTCTTTTGTGATGTGTAAATAATGGTTACGTTTGTTGGTAGTTTTTATAAATAAAATTTAGTAGAGAAACTTATAAAGATTGTTTTTTTTTGTTTTTTAATTGTAATGCTTTGTTGTTGTGTTTGCGATTGTTTATTTTTTATATGATAAAAGTTGCTAAAAATATGCGTTATAATTATTTAAAATAATTATAACCCTAATTTATGATAAACCAGCGTTTAAATATTTTTTTAATTGATTTTCCTCATAATTATCTTGAGTAATTTAAACAATTTTTGTGAGATTATGCGATAAACGTGAAATGATTGGTTAGTAGAGAGTGGAGATATATTCAAAAAAGAGTGGTTGGGTTGTAAATTGATTAGTTATTAATGTTTGGTAGGTCCAATTTTATGTATTGATGTCTTTTTATTTGTATATGTATTTTTTTGGTAGCTTTCTATTAGATGGCTTTTCAAGACGTGAAAGATATCAAAATAACGTGGGGGGTTTGTGATTATATTGGAGGAATGTTTGATTTTTCTTTGTTATGTAAAATTACAAGACACTTGTTGAGATTTTATTCATCATAAAAATGATATATACACAAAAATATGATCCAAATAGAAACACAATCATACACAAAGGCATCCTACCAAAAAAAAATCATACACAAAGGGAAACATTGTCCACACACTATGATTAAACCGCAAAAATATCCTACCAAAAGTATGCACATTGTATTGTAAGTAAACATGGTTAAAAGTGGGCAAAATTCACAAATTGCACTAAATAACTTTTTTCTTATAAAATTATCACATATTATTGATAGTTTTATATATTAAATTTGTTTCTCAAAATTTCATAAATTTTAAATTAGTTTAAAACTTCGAAAATTAAACTTTAAAAATTAAACCCCAATCCATTAAAAACTATATTTTAAGCACTCCACTCAGCTAAATTATAAGAATGTTGTAACTCGTTTTTTGTGATATTTTTGCAAACAATAATTTTTAAATGGTGTTTTGATATTAATTTTCTTGTCATGAAAAACTTTATAGTGATATTTTCAAAATAAAAAATCTTTTTGATAGTATTTTACGGAATTTCTCTTAAAAAATCATCAGAAAGATTCAAAATTATTTCTTGCTAACCTTATGAACATAAGTACATTGAACATTCATAAAATTTTAAATCCTTATAAAAAACTGAGATTTAATCTGAAATTATTCGAATTTATAAACTAATTATTTGTTTAAAAGAAAACATGAATATAGTTTATTATTTAAAAATGATAAACAGTAGCATCATATCTCAAAACAGCATCACCACTCTTCATATCAATCTTCACCGTTTTAATCTTAACGAATCCTCTCGCCATTCTAAATCCGCCGCGACCTCCGACGATAGATATCTCTCTTTCTCCGGCTTCTTCCGCCACCGGATTCCTCGAAAACACGCTTATTGAGCTCCCGTTGAATTTCCCCGTCGTGAAAGCCAGATCTGCGTACATCACTATCGTGAATCTCGCCATGTCTTTGCTTCCCGATAAATACATTCCGCGTCCGTTTCCGATCACCGGAGAATCTTTCTCCGGTCCGATTGTGAGCGGATCGTCCATCGCAAAGAGGCTCCCGAAACTCACCGGAGAATCCACGGCGCCGGAGACGGTTAGATTTGGGTGTGCGATTCTGACGGCGCTAGGGTTTAGACCGCTTAGTGTGTCGTGGAGGTAGAAAGTGACACGTGTCATTTTCTCCACCTTTAGATTAGCTGGCTTTGTTTTGCCGTAGTAAGTGGTGGAATTGTTTTTAATCGCCGTAACGGTTAAACATAACAACGCGAAGATTAATGTTATTATTTGGCTTTTCATTATTATGCGATTATCAAATATTTTATTATATGATGTGAAGAGAAAAGTATACAAACAAACACATAAAACTTAACTTACAAATATATAGAGCAAGATGTAACTTACAATATTAGATATAGATCTACATTTATAGTTATGTAATTAAAAATCTATATCTTTTTTTTCTTTTAATTATGATCAAGGATTAGCATCAAATAAAAATTAGGAAACTTGAAACAATCATTCAAGAAAAGTCTAGGTGAGATAGTATTCCATAAAATGATACTCTATAGTTAGAAAGAAATCAAACAAAAAAAAGTGTGAAATAGAATAAAAGTTTAATGAAGGGATTATTTTTTGAAATGCCATTAAAAATGAATACTTTTCTAAAATGTCATTAAAAAAATATCTTTCGGAAAATGCCACACGTGGACATGAAACGAAAGGAGACGATGAATGACGAATTTGCTCACAGAAAACAAGGTTAAATTCGCCATTTGTCGTTTTTTTTCGTGGACGTGGATAATAGCATTTTTCGAAATATTTTATTTTAATGGCATTTATCGAAAGGTTTCTTTTTTTAATGACATTTTTCATAATTTTCTTAAGTAGTTTAATCATATTTGAACTATTTAAGAGTGTAGGATCATAAGATGCTCTGATGAAGAAACGAATAACAAATAGTATTATAACTCATAGTAGCAAAAGACACCAAAAAAAAAACTCTTAAGAAAGTGCAACAAAGTGTGGAGAGAGAAGACTAATCAAAATTTTCTAAAGGAGTGTTCCACACACAAACTTGAAAGACTTAGTAAACCATCCAAATATAACAACATGATTTGCTCACAAAGCAATCCAAGAGATCTCTCTCTTTAGTTTTCGGTCTTACCATCTTCTTCCTTGATGATGGTCTCTTCCTCTTTGTTAGGCTCTTCTTCTTCATTAGGTGGTGCCTCCTGTTCAGCTCCTACCTCAGATTCCTCACTGCTTTAATGTTCAAAAAACATAAAAACAATCCCAAGTGTTACGACCATCAAGCAAAAAGAGAAAAAAACAAGTGATGCAATGCCATATAAGAACAAACACCACATGTATAGATTCAAACTTTCAGATCATAAATAGGCTTACATAAACTTTTCTTAACTATTGATGCATAAATAACACATAAATCTTACTCTACTCTCTTACTTATTAGCTAGTACAACCAAATCAAGTGATTTATAACCCAACTTCATCAAATGAACTATAGCTTATATAAAAAGTTAAAATATTCTTAAACCCATATCAATAATCCAAGAGACCATAACCACTTACTTCTATTAAGACTCATATCAATAAACTACATTCTTCTCTTATAGACCCTAAGAGATCATAACCACATACTTCTCTTAAGGCTCATATCAATATCTATACGAGACACTTAGCGACCATAACCATATATTTCTTAACTCTAAGATGCATACTATCAACAAGCAAAGCTAAGCTAAGCAAAGCAAACTAATAATAAGAATGAATCAAAATCAAAGGTATAATATTCAAAGAAGAGACCTTTTCCTCCAACTTCTTTCGGTACGATCGTCTTTACGAACACCATTGCCAAGACCAAACCCAATCTTCCCTTGAGACCTCTCATCAGGCTTCTCAACAGCAGCGACAACATCCTTCAACTTCTCAGCCTCTAGCTTCTCCTCAATCTCTTTCCAATCTTGTCCTTTCTCAGCCAAAACCTCTTCTCTAGGCCTCGCGTTACCAAAAGGATTCGCTCCTTTAGGCTTATCTACTATCACAAACACAGGACTTTCAGGTTTCATTTCCACCACAGGCTTCACTTCCATTACTGTCACAGGTAGTGTACGTGGCTGCAAAACCAATCTCGGCCTCGAGCCACCGCCGCCAAGTGATGGAGGCGGCTGCACACCGTTGTTATCTCCGCCGCCGTTATCTTCTCTTCTCCTTCCCCATGTGTCTGAATCCGATCCTCCTCCGAATTGGGTATCTCTTGTTCTAGACAATGACTCAAAGCTTCCTCTTTTCTCAAATCTATCACCACCACCACCGCTTCCTCCGCCGCCGAATCTCCGTGGCGGCTCAGATGATGGTTTAGTGGAAACCCAGCTATCGACTTCATCAGCCTTGGACTGAGATTCAAAGAATCCACCGCCACCGCCGCTTCCTCCACCGCCGATTCTGTCTCTCCTATCGAATCCGTTACCTCCTAAAGGTTTCTTCGCCGCAGCCCAATTATCATTCTCATCGGCACGAGACGGACCAGAATCTCTACCACCAGATTCTCTATTAAACCCTAAACCGCCTCTCCTCTCGCCGTCTTCAGAAACCCTAGAAGAAGATCCCCACCTAGAATTGTTCGAAGAATCGTCACCGTAACGATTCCCAGATCCATAGCTACGAAAACCACCTCCAAGCTTAGATCTATCGAGTTCTTCAGCAGATCTCTCGCGTGGACCCGTGGGAAGCGAAACTAGCTCGGCTTGTGTTAGCCTCTCCGTCTGTGGAGTCGGCGCCGCCTTGGCTGTGCCGTAAGCGGCGAATTCGGCGAGGGATATGGTTTGTCCCTTCTTCTTCTTCGTTTTCGTCGTCGCAGCCGCCGCTAAAGAAGGGAAATCGGCGGAATCTCCTCCTCCGGCGACGGTGGTTTGTTTCGAAGAGGCAAGTGATTGTTGTTTGAGTTCAGCTTCTTCGTGTTGTTCGGATTCTAGAGCCCAAGCACCAGGCTTAGACCACACAGATGATACAGCAGCCGCCATGATTGGTTTCTTCTTCTTCTTCTTCTTCTTCGCTTTTTCTTCTTCTCTTCTTTAGGTTGAATAAAATAATGAATGGCTCTAATAGGAACTCTCAGAAAAAACGCAATCTCGTTTATATACTTGATTTTTTTTTTTGGTGGGTTTTGATCCGACGGTCATAAATTAATCAAGAGATATTAAGGGTTTAATTACTTTATTAATTAATTTAATTTCCATGATGTCAAAAAAGGGAGAATCACAAAACTACACCATTTGAATTACATTTCACAAAACTATAGCATTTCCAAAATACTTCACAAAACTACACTTAAACACTCAAAATTAAATCCAAATAAACTCTACCCAAACAATCCTACCCCTTTAATACTATACCTAAACACTAATTAGCGAACCCAAATGAAGAAAAATTAATTTTGGTAATTTTTTAAAGGTTAAATCAAGCTTTTAAAATTTTGAAAGGGTGTAAATATGTGAAAATATTAAATTAGGAGTAGTTTTGTGAAGAAGGGATCGAAAGGGTGTAGATTTGTGAATTATTTCCATTACTTTTCCTACAAGGAGAAGAAAAATATTTTATTGGATTTTAATCAACATATTTATCCCTAACATAATTTCCTTTTTTTCCTAATTCCAAATCATATATATAAAAGATGAGGGAGTTCTCCATGGCTTGACACATCATCATTTCAAATTTATTACTAATTTATTTATTAAATTCATTAATTTTAAAAAACTTATGTCACAATTTAATTATTAATCCATAAAACATATTAAATTTCAACTTAATGTTTTAAAATATTATTATATAAAATATCAAATTCATAAAAATTATTAGTACATAATTTTTTTTAGATATATGTTTTTAAAAAAAATTATAGGGCTTTAAATAAATAAAATTATTTTAAACCCCTATATCTAAAACAACATCACATAAGTAATATATAAAATAAAAATATACAAAATTTATAAAATTAGTTAGAAAACATGAAAGCAAAATAAATAAAAAATAAAAAATACACAATTTAAGACACTAAATAAAAAACTAATATAAAACATATATTAGGACACTTATATAAGCATATATATGAAAAATACGTCAATATAAATAAATAGTATGATAATACACAAGGAAAAAAACATGTGATACAAAACTAACAAAAAAATACAAAACTAAAGAATATACAAACTATTTAAGATTAGTGAAAATATATCAAAAACAGAGAATTCAGAAAATAAAAATTATTGTAACATTATATAGGTAGTTAAGAATATAAATTGTGAAAATAAAAATTAATCGAATCATCAAAAAAACAAAAACAAATAATATAAAAAACCCGCGAGTCTCGCGGGTTCCTTCCTAGTATATATAAAAAATTAAAAGTCAACAGATAACATTCAATATTGTACATTTATAATAATAATCTTATTTACACAATAATAACAAATTTGTAATAATAATAATAATATCTCAAAACTAAAAATAATAATATCTCAAAACTAAATATTCTCTACCCTTTTATTTAGAAGAAGATAAAAGGGTTAATTAATTTAATATGAATTATTGATTTAATATGAACTACTAATTTAATATGAATTATTAATTTCCATTACTTTTCCTACAAGAAGAAGAAACATATCTATATTATAATTTTTGAAGTACTAATTTGAACATGTCCAAAAAATCACACTTATTTACACATTATGCCAATAAGCATAAAAGGAAATATTTGTTGAACATTTAATTACAAAAAACCAAATAAGGAAATATTACAATTCTCTCCAAAAATAAATAAAAAATATTAAGGAAATTAAATAAAAAATATTTTAAAAACAAAATAAAAATATGTAATTCACAGAAATACATTATTACATAGTTTTTTTCATAAAAACTACCATTAAAATTTTATTTAAACCAAAACAAGTTTAATTAATATTATTAAGAATTTAAAAACGAGTTGAAACAATTTTTTGTTAAAAATATCAAACAATAAAAAACAAAATAGTTTGTTAACGGGTTCGATTTCCGGTTCGATTATAAACAAAAAAAAGAAAAAATTGCAATTCTACTAAAATTTAAATCTTATATTACATATTTAGAATATGTTTACAACAATTATTTATATAATCAAAATAATTATAATTTTAAATAAATTTGGGTAAATCGCATAATATAGTTTGTGTATTTCGATTAGGTTTCGGTTTGTATTTTGAATCCGGTTATTTTCGAATCCTAAATATAATAAATAATAAATTATTGGTCTAATCAACTTACAAATTATATTAAAATTTTGCTATACGAAATATATAATAAAAAATCTATATTATTATTTTTGAAGTACTTTTTTGAACGTTTCCAAAAAAACTCACTTAACTACATACTATGTATTGGTTTTAAACAAGATGAAAAAATTTCATTACTGGTAAAACCGTAATTTAGTTAAATCCAAACAAAATACTTAAGATTAATCTTATTCTTATCTTGGACAACAATATGATTAAGAGTTATGTTAAACTTACACACAAACATATCTCATTATATATATATACTTTTTAAAATTAACTTAAATATCAACAAAAACAATAAAACCGATTTTCAACAAAAAACCAACCACTAATTTCATATTTATAATATTTTTGATATAAGCTTTTTATTTTTCTTACGGAGGTCTATAAAATTTCTCAGAATATAAATATTTTTTTAAAAGTATATAGTTTAGTTTTTATATATAATCATTGTCTATATTTTAAGTTTCTATTTATATTAATATTTTAGATGTTAATAAACATCTATATTGAACATAGATAAAGTTTATTTAAATCAATTAACACTAGAATAACAATTATTTATTAACGGGTTCGGTTTCTGAAAAAATTATAGATAAATCACAAGAAGTTTGAAAATAATGATTAAACTTTATCATAAACAAATTTCGGGTAATTCGGGTTCAAATCTAGAAATTTGTTTTGGCTTCGGGTTTTCAGGTAGTAAATTTCTCTATTCGGTCGGGTTATTTATTTTTGGAACGGTTTCGGTTCTTTAATTTCGGTTTGGTTCCAATTATGTACTTCAAATATAATTATAATTATTATTATTTTAAATAATTTTTGGGTAGTTAGAGTAGTTTAGTTTAGTTAAAAAATTGAGTTCGTTTCGGATTCGATTTCGGGTATTATGGTAGTAAATTTTCCTATACATTCGAGTTATTTGTTTTTAGGATCGGTATTGATTTGGGGATTTCGGTTTGGTTTGGGTTCGGTATTTCGGATCCGGAAGTTTTGTCCATCCCTAAATATAATAAAATAAATGTTTATAGTTTATAATAGTTTGGAATAAACCAACTTACAAATTATATTAAGATTTTGCTATATAAAATCTAATTCTCATTATGTATTTATTTGCATAAACAATAAAAGAACAAAATACTCTTTAGAAATTCTGAATATTTTTATTTATTTTACAAAAACAGAAAAAATATTACAAACTTCTAAATTAACCGTATATATATAAAACTATTCGTAAAAAACATAAACTCGTGGTTGTACCACGGGTTAAATCCTAGTTGTTGAATATTAATCAACATAGTTATCTCTAACATAATTTCCTTTAATCTCAATTAATATATACTAGGTAAGTACCCCGCGCCTTGCGCGGGACAGGATATTCATAAATAATACTCCCTCCGTTTTTTAATGTAGGAATTTCTAGGAAAAAAAATTGTTTTGAAATGTAGGATTTAGGGTTGAACATTTAACCCGAGATCTGAAATCCGAAACTGAATCGACCTAAAAAATCCGGTTTGGTCCGGTTTCAGTTTTTATATTTTCCTATCGGGTTTTAATATTTTCTAACTCGGGTTTCCGTTCTAACCCGAACCGACATGAGGTCCGAATTGTACTCGAATAGACCCGAAGATATACACATGTATATAGTTTTGATAAGGTAATTTGGATTTTAGTGGGTTATTTCAATTTTTTGTGGGTTATATGAATAAGACAAACCAAAATCCGAACCGAACCCGAATTACCTGAAATAAGACCGGAAATTCTTACAAAAAATATGTAAAACCTGAAAATCCGAACCAAAAAATCGAAAAACCAGAACCGAATAATATTTGGTTCCTGGACAGATTTTGTTAAGTATATGAAAATCAACCTGAACCCGAATAGATTCGAACCGAACAGAACTATATTTGTAAATAACTCGAACGGATCATATATCCTTTAACCCGAAAAACTCGAACTCGAATGAGCCTGACCTGAAAACCAAATGTTCATGCTCCAATCCACTAATCAAAATTCCCGATACCCGTTGACAATTTATGAGCATGCATATATGAAATACCATTATCGAAAGCCGAAATAACTAATCAAACTTTGCAAGTTTATTCAAAGAAAAAGATTCGCATTATGCATATCCCGGTAAATTAAGACGCAATCCATTTACCGAAATTCGTAGGTCCATTCGACGAAAACCCGTTTTAATGATTTTATATGTGATAAAGTCTTATTTATATTAGAAGATTTCTTATTTCCTTTCTTATTGTTTTCAATGTGGGACAAATTTAATTCTTAAAAGTTTTATATGTGGGCATGAATTCGTTGGGCCTGAAATATAATTGATAGAATTCGCCGAACAAAAATTATTCAAAAATATAAGGAATAAAACGCAAAAAAAAACAAAAAAATATCCTAAAAGCTCTCACGTCGCGACACGTAGGCGTTTTGTCTTCTCTTTTAATAGTATAGATATACAAAAATCAAAAGTCAACAAATTTATAATTATCTTACACAATAATAACAAATTTGTACTAATATCTCCAAATTTAATGAATAATGGACAAATATTCTCTACCCTTTATGCACACAAAAGCTAATAATCACTATCAAAGATAAGATATGCTATGCCCTTTTGATGATTCTTCTGGTTCAGACCAGACCATAACACAAACCTGGTTCTAGTTCAATTACAAAGGTCTGGTCTGAACCAGAATGTTGTAAACCTTTCCTAATACTCAGGATTGTACAAACTTACAAGATGTTCTTCACTAAAGCTCTTTCTTGAATCATGCCATCTCATAGTTCCTGAAGAAGATTGTTGTTCATCTTCTCTTGTTGCATGGAGTATTACTGTTCCTGTAAGCACTGTTATGAATCCACATATCTCTGAGGCTATGCTCTCTGTGTCTTGTCCATACCAGTCCTGTTACGAAAACTCGTATTTTCACTGTCATTGCTCTTAGAACACATTTTGGTAGATATGATCTATCTTTAGTTACCTTGAACATGATGGCACTGGCGACGATTGTGAGTGTTGTGAACATCACATAGTAGATTGGAGATACAATCGCTGCGTTGAATGTGTCTAGTGCCTGCAAAAAATAACATAATACTAGTATTAATAATAGGCCCAAGTACGCAAAAAGACGGTACACGGATTACAAGTATAAGATCTTTGTTACCTTGTTAAGGTAAATCATTTGCATAACGACACAGATTGTTGCAACCATTACAAAAAACCAAGTCTCTGGATACCAAATCTGGTTTATCCCTTCGAATGTTAGCTTTATCGCTATCCCCACGGCTTTTATGCTCATCACCTATTTAAACATAATAAAAACTTAAGAGGACACAAATTTGGTGAATAGAGCTTAAAAACTATATACAAGATGGTTAGATAATCAGAAACATACTGTGAGAGAACCCATCAATGAACAGATTCCGATATATACAAGAACGTTGGTTTGGCCGCAGAGTGGCTCACAGTATAGGATCAAAGCCAGGACAATCGACATTGATGTAGCTACGTAGATTAGAAAAGCTGTCTCATACAGAAAAAACAAAAGGAACTAAGTTCTTGATAAGTGACAAAAAGACAAAAAATGTGTTTGTGGAGATAGAAAGTACAAAGATCCCAACCTGGTTGCATAGCTAGTTTCCAGATTTCTTCGACAGAGTTTGGAGTCTGTTCCTGAGGTGCGTGTATGACGATCATAACTGATCCAACGATGCAACAAACACATCCCCAAACTCCCATTTTATTAAGCTTTTCGTTTAATAAGAAATGTGCCAAAACAGCACTAGTAGTTAACAACACCAAAATGAAAGGTTATGTTAGTATGAGAGAAAATCTAAAATTACATCACAGACAAAGTCATCAGGAAGACTTAAATACCTGATGATTATACTTAAAGCACCAAGAGGAGTGACAAGAACAGCCGGTGCATAAACGTAAGCCACAAAGTTTGCAATTTCTCCAATAGTCACTGAGTTACAATATCACATTCAGAATCAAACTAAGTATTAACACTAAAGAGTTTTTGAAATGGGAAGAAGAGAAAATAACACAAGGGGTTACTTACTTGTAACCAAGCCTACCCACCAAAGTGGTTCGAACAAATATGTATAACCTCCAATCCCTGCATTTCATCAAGCAAATCATACTCTTATCATCCCAATATTCTCAAATCAAATCAAACGATAGTAGAAATTCGTAAATGTTGTTGATAAACTAATAAAAAATAGGGAGTATAAGAACCATCTTTTTCCTACAAAAAACCGAGAGCAAACATAACACATCTACATAAAAGAGAATCTTTAAATGTTAAAAGTCATAAAACTAAGATGAGGCTAAAAGCTAACCAATGGAGATGGCTTCAGAATATAAAGTTCTCTAAAATGATCTCTCACAATACAAATCAATCCAATTAAAAAACAGCAAAAAACCATATAATTTGAGCAGATGGGTAGCTAAAAAAACTAGATATTTAAACCTTTTTAGCAGACAAAAACCCTTTAGATAATGAATCAAGAGAAAACGAAAGAGACGAACCAGCACGTGTGCCATTAGCAGCAGCACGCTTAAGACCTTTCTTCTTCAAGATAAAGCTCGAGCCTACGAATACACTCGACGCCACAGCTAATATCAATCCCTTCTCATTATCCGACACCATTTTTCTTTGTGTATCGATTTTTTTATTGATTTCTCTCTTATGTTTCCCCAGCAAACAACACAACATAAACGTCGATAATCTAATTACGCTAAAAAAAAATTATAAAATCAATGATTATAGCGAATTATCTCCAGTCTCAACACAAAATCAATCATAAGAAGAGGAAGATTAAAGGAGACCTGCTTTGTAGATGAAGAAGACGATCAAGGAAGAAGACGACGACGACGAAGACGACGAGAGAGATTTATGCGTCGTGGTGAATTCAAAATTTGGAGAAGAGAGAAATTACAACTTTTCGATTTTATTATTATTGTTTGTTGTTTTTTTGTTTTGTTTTTGACGACAGCTCATTTAAATTCGTCCTCTTGCATTTTTTTGAATATTATTATCCAAATTGAAATACATGGGTGTAATATTCATCTGTTTCGCGGACTACCATAAGAAAGACAAAATCATTTATAAGGGCCCACGAGAGAATTCTTCATTTAGCCCATTAAAAAAGGTAAAAACATCATATATACGAATCAATTTTTAAAAAATATTAATTACAATTATTCCATGAACGTTACACATAAACTGATCCATTTAATACTAAAATTTAGCTAGAAACGTGATTCCAAAAAAAAACTAGAAAGTCATAGAATATTTGATTAGCAAAATATTGGAGAAGAAATTATTCAAAAATGCACTTTCTGCGGTCTAGAGTGAGATTAGAGACCCAATCAAAAGAATTTGTAATGAAAAGCAACGGCACAAAAAAGAGAATATATTAATACCCATATCATATATAAGAATATATTGACTAACAACACATACGCAAGTCACATACCAAAATGATGAACCCAGGTTCAAACCCGGTTCTGTTATAACCAATCTAATGTAAATTTATAGTGAACCGGGATAGAGAAACACAGCTATTTTCTTCAGTGAATCCATACAAGGTTTCAAGTAGGCATGCACTTCACAAGCTGATGGATAATACACAAAAGAAACTAAAATGTTACCAAAACTTATTATTATTTAAAGACAAAAACTGGAAATAAGAAAGAAAGAAAGAAAGAAACAGTGTGTTGTTTACCTTTGAGTAGCTTTTTGAAGTCTTTGGAGAAGTTGTCCACACGACCAAAAACAGGATGGATCCTACAAACCTGAACAACACATAGTTCCAAGTATAAAGACATCTCTTTCATTTTCATCAGCATAAGGCATAGCTTCTTTACTTCTTCAGGAACCTCTTTTGATCTGTAATTCTCACAAAGCTCTGTCACTATCGCCGTCGCTTGGTCCTGCAATTTTTTTTCAATATTACACACATTGTGAATGAACTCAAACAAAACAAAAATCACTTGTGTAAATAACTCTTCTTTGTTCTTGAGCTATATATATCGTACCTGTAGACCGTGTAAAATCTCCGGCTCTGGAAGCTCAGGGAAATGAGCAATATCGACATATCCAACTTCATCTGCTCGTTTAACAACACCTTCTGCTTGTAAACACAGAAAATTTAGTAATAGTGAAGCCACTCTATAGATCTGCACAGCAACAGAGTCTGAAAAGTGTGAGGGGGGAACAGCTCCAGCGTGTTCTGTAGTTTGTCCCCTAACAACTAGAGCGGTCGAGAGTGATACAGCGCCGAGTTTGGGTTTCCCAACACAAACTAAAGGTGTTAGAGCAAACCATCCGTGTCTGATATTGATCAGAGACGGTATTTTGCAGGCATCAAACTCTTCTTTCACTACCGGAGGGCATAAGAGACGAGACGTTTGGCTCTGAGACTCTCTGAGGCGTTGAGGGCCTTTGCTGATAAAGGCCAAAAGATGTATAGTCATTTCTCTTAATGGAGAATCCATCTCCTTCATAATTTTAACCCATGATCTCCAATGGCTTGCTAGTACACACATCATGAGGAGTGTGTGCTCGGTTTCTCTCAGGTAAGCAAGGGAAGTCCATGTTTGTTGCGTTCGTGGTCTCACTTTGTCACGACCATCAGAAGGGAAATCTGGTGCAGAAAGATAATATGCAATCATGTGACCTTTTTCGGAGAAAAAGTAAGATATGACGCTCTCCACAATATCAGCACCCACGGAAACAGATCCTAGAGATTGAACTATGGCCGTAACCACAGTCAAACCCATTCCCCATATATGCTGAGGATTTTCTGTCTTTTCTAGTAGTGAGCCCTTTTCGTTGTCAGATACCAAAGTAGACATTCCATCCCGCAAGTCAACAAACAAAGCTCTTAGAGTCGCGAAAAAGCCAAAATTTAACAGCATCTGAGCACCGCCATGAACTTGAGCAATAGTTAAGAAAAACTGCAAGATTGCTGAAATTGATGCCCCTGACTTCTTAGACTGAAGCTGTAGAATAACATGCTGCAAGCGGAGATGACTCTGTATAATAGGGAACCATGTCTCAGACGTCAAAAAGTTTCTGAGAATCAAGTCCACTGTGGTCAGGCAGAGAGTCAAATAGTCGGGATTCCCCATGAAGTTGCAGAGAAGAGGTAACAATCCAAGAGTCGCAACAGATATCTCTGCAAGATCTTCGGCTGAGTTGGGGCTGCTGTCTGAACCACAAGCGACAACATGAAGTAGTACCTCGAGCAGGAGGTTTATCGTCTTCTTCACTACAGCATTTGATTTTCTCAAACTACCAAGGATTTTGAGGCTAGGCCCAACATTTCTCAGGACAAGTACACAAATAGATAGCGGCAGCTTTTTCTTTGCGGATTTCAAAAGGCAAGATAGCATGTCCACTTGTGCTTCAAGTATATCAAATACAATCTTGGATGCATCCCAAAGAGAGGCAAGTGAATCGACTGTAGCACATAATTTTTTGGACACTTCATCAATGCTCGAAAGAGTGATTCGAGAAGGGACTTTCCTTTCTACAGCTGCACTTTCTTCAAGAGACTGCACATGTAGAAATTAAAAGTACCTAAATCATGAGCTAAGAAATGCAACAATTCTATTGTCTACTATGTTTGGTTTAGTTGTCAACTAATAGGTTTCAACGCAAGAGGAAGGACATGAATGCATATAGGACAAGTTATATTAAAGAGAGTTTCAATAGCGTTATTTAGAGCAAAGAAACTTACCTTATCCTCGTAAAGTATCAAGACGGATGTCAAAGCATGCAAAACAGAGAGCTTCGATGTTGAGAGTAAAACCATGGAGTTTGCTCTCTGCATGTAACTCAACATTTTCTCTGTCGTAGTTTTCGATGTCTTCCATTCAGAGAAATCCCAAATATCAATACTTAGTTCTGTTCGTATGTGCTGAATGTCAAACAACCTATTGTCTCCCAAAACCATACGTTTGTCCTCATCAGTTTTCTGTTTGTACTTCTCCCAAATGTTTGACTCAACTAGAAACTGGAAAAGCTCTTTGAATGGACCAGTTGGGATATCACGACCTTCAAGTTTTCCTTGTAGATGACAGTATAGATCGTTGAGAATCAAAGGCATCAACTCCTTTCCACCACTAGCAATAGAAACCAACAGAATGTAGGTAAGAACAATATGATATGATAAATTCTTTGAATAGCAGGTTATCATGTTGACAAAGTTACAAGAATCACTGGACTTGAAAAAAGGAAGGAAAAACAAGCTGGAAAGGTTTAGTAAACAATGGTCTTACCTATAACCAAGTTTTGAGTATTGTGCCAGCAACTCAGAAAAAGCAGGTTGAGCACAAAGCTGTCAGCAGATTGTTAAACAAAATGTCAGAATCAAATATAACAAAGTCCTTGAAAAGTAAGTCGAAGGGAGAAAAAATAATTTGATTCAAAAGAAAGGAACAGACCGTTCCTGATATGAGTTTGAGCTTCCCAACTAAAGAAATGGACAATGCTCCTCCGCCAGATGTTTCCAATTTCACAATCAAGTGCACAGTAAGTAAAACAGCAGCAACCTATACATTAACATTTAAAAGTCAGAATTATATTTCTGAAAGATAAAGCGCCTAACAAAAAGGCAGAAAGTGTGATAAAACTGCTAGTGCTTCAGCTATATAAGTAAAGGATATATGCCAGAGAGAAGATGAACCTTTGCTTGGAAGTTTATTTCACTTTCACCATCTAAGGAAGAAACTGACTGGAAAAGATCATCTAAAACAGACATGTCACACCATTTTACAAATATATCTTTGGGATCTGAATCAGCTGTCTGAGTTGTATTGGATGGAGACACTGCATTATTTGACTTCTCTTTCGGGTCCAAGCATGGGTTTTTAAGCGACTCCGCAAACAACAACTTCTTGTTCAAAAACATGTTGCAGGCCATAATTTCCAATACAGAAGACTGACACTGATATTTCACAGATAACTGAGAGTTTTCTTCCTTGCTTAAACTTTCAACTGACGAATCTTTCAGCTTAGATACTTGCGATATGATGTTGGAAAATTCCTGCCACAACTTTTTTGACGCCTTAAATGGTTTCAGCATATTGGCGTATTGACCAGCCTCTTGCCATAGAGTTTTAAGGAAATCAAGTAAACTCAGCAGTATATCTGTGTATCTGAAGAAAGTGAGTCCATGAGCATAACATGTCAGGGATACAGGACATTAGAAGCTTTTAAAAAGAAATTCAGTGTAATGAGAAGAAAATTCGAAAAACATTTGGCTTTCAACGTACCTACTAAGAAAATCAGCTGCTCTCTCAACATATTGCAGGATGATGTCCGATAAGTGAGATTTACAAGCCAAATTTGGTACTGAGGAAGCCTCGTTGTTTGGCTGTTTTAACTTACCAGCATCTGAGTCTCCGTTTGAATCAAATATGGCAACTAACAGAGCAGGCTGAAGAAATAAGTTATTCAAAATTAAACAAAATCGGTATGATTAAACTGGAAAATCTAGATGGTTTCGGGAAGATCGATTGTGTGGCACAAAAAGCGATTTAAATAACCTGATATCTTGCCATAACAGTTAGTAGTTTCATGGTTGCGATGACTAGATCTCTATTTTGCCCGGATAGATCAAGTACAATCTCGCTGACCGAATTTCTTAAATCTGTGATCTAAAAAGAAAACTCTAAATTGATCATTACATATATACAGCAGAATAACTAGAAGCACATAAAGGAATAAAAGATAAGCAAGATGAACTCTAACCTGTTTATCGTCTAGACAAAAGCCTGCATTGCTTAATATGTAGAGTTGTGATGATTCTGACATGGCAAATAACTTTGAAAGCAATTTAACAGCACTAAGCTGTATAGTCTGCAGAAAACATTTGATTTTTAGACATGTTATTGGTCAAAAATCAACTTCTGTGAATCTGAATGAGGTACATACAGGATTGCGGAAGTAAGATATCAGTGATGTGATAGCTGCAACAACTGGGATTGGTTTAGTCGTAGTCGACAGCATAGCTTGATGAAACATGGAAAGACCAGATTGTGTACTCTGCAAAAATTTATAGCAAAGTATCACCTTCCAGTCTTCCACAATGCATGGAAGGGAAACAGATATGACCAACCACATACATTTAATCGGAAGAAAAATATGTTTCGAAAATTATAGCAGACCGGAGTAAAATACCATGAGTTCATGACATCTTCAATATGACAATAACTAAAATACTAAGAGTAATAGACGACTATTTTGAAGAAATCTTCAACTCGAGAAATTGAAAAACGGCTAGATAGGATGTACATGCAAAGGTTTTAATAAGGTTAAATACGAAACAACGCTTTTACCTCAGAAGATTGGAAGAGAATGCTGTCTAAAACATCCAAAACTGAGACTATAGAATGTTGCCATCCTTCAATCTCTGCTGGTTCAATAAAACGACTTACACAAAGGTTCTGTTGCAATGTGACACATCAGGAAATCAATTAAAGCATCTCAGATTGGGACAGTAGAAGTAATACTAGTCTGGAGTATATCCCAACCTCTAAAGTTTGAGTAGTCGTACAAATGATTCGGAATAGAGCGCTGTGAACAGAGGCATCGTTCAGCAAGATATCAAGGAGAACGTTCTTTAGCTTTGTGGAGAATTTACTGAATCTGAGACACGTTTTCATCACTTCAATGGCCTTGAGAAACCGACAAAAATGGAGAATAAATTTAAAGAAAGTTAACTAGGAATCCGTTACTCCAATAACCAAGTCAACACTTTTGCTTTAAGTAGGTACTAGGTAGTAGATAGAGGGGAGCTATAGATTTAGCAGCATACCTTCAGTGTCACATTCCAACGAATATTTCCATTATTGTATTTCCAATTCTCATGACTAACAAGAACATACTGCAGCGAGAAAACAATTAGAGCAAAAACTACATCATTCTCCAGTCCTCCTTCCACAAGTTGCATGGTGAATTCCAGAACTGAAAGATATAGAAATGAAAAATGTTAAGTAGAAAGCTTAAATAAACAGAGAACCGAGAGAGTCATGCAGATTAGGCACTCAACAATATTCTACCACAAACTTGCCTGATATGACCAACGGGCAGCTTGTATCATTCTTCTCGCAATCAATCAAGATCATCTTTGCCAGTTTCCCGGAGAGGGACCATGATCCACTTGTAATTTTAAACAATGAAAAGAGTAAGAACGTAGTCTAATATTGCAAACAACAATTAAGAGTAAAATAAAAAATTAAGCATTTTTGTCCATTTAAGCCATTTTTCTATGGAGAGAGGTATCATTTAAAATTAAAACAAAAAAACATTTCAATCACTACTTTCAAATCTAGTCTAATGGAAAAAACAATAGGATGGTGCCTAGTAATTAACAACACGCTCGGCTATTTCTCAATAAATCTACTTCATTGCTAAATCTAAGAAGTTCTCACTAAGAAGTTCTCACGTGAAAGTTTTCTTTTGGAGAAGCATATCAACTACATTTTTGCTATAAATTAAATGCAGCCTCCTTGTGGATAACTTCTAAATGAAAAAGGATATTTTAAGGGTGGGAACATTCCATAAGTATGGTCAATAATTATGTATATGGTATGAAATATTTGATAAAATTGAAATTAGGTATTATATGAGATATATGAGGTCCAACCTGGATGAAATATTGTAGCCAATGTCTGGGATACCTGACCCTGAAGTCATGTCAAATATATTTGCCTTTAGCACCACAGGTGCAACATTTGACGGGGAACTGCTCAAAGAGAAAATAACTTTAGCTATCAAAGAATTTCTACCAAGTTCCAATAAAATTCACATATGAAAAGATACTGCATATGACGATCAATACTACGACAGATATTTGCTAGAGAAAGAATATTGAAGACAACATTTGTTAACCAAGACAACAAACGAATAAGCATCATACAAAATTACCATTTCAGAAGCTTGGCTAAGATATCAATAGCCATTGCCATCACGGCTGCACCGCCAGAGTCAAAAGTTAAGCTTCTAACTGAATTGCAGATTATATCAACCACCCTGAAAAAAAGACAGATAACAAATCTTTGAAGCACCTTATGAAAAGAGGGTGTAAATGAAATAATATGCAAGTACTTCACCTCACATCACTTTCCATCTTCCCATTCATGTAAGATTCGTGAACATGAAAGAAATGACTGATGTTCAGTAAGGAGAAACATACACCCTGAAATCAATTTATTAAACCTGGTCAGAAAGAAAAAAAGCAAGGATGCACAATTTACGACAGACCAAATATTCAGTCTTAGATTGTTATTTTGAAGAAGGGTCAAAGAAGAATGTTTATAGAAAGACAAAGCCATAGTATATCTCATGTTTAACAAGGATGCATATTTTATGACAGAAGAGACGTCCAACATATTTGAATCAAAAGAGCATTAGCAATGAAGTTACCTTATTAAATGTTACCATTCGACGAAGCAGCTCGAGAGTCACAAAAGCTTCACGATTATTACCAGTATAGAGTCCGTTGGCCAAACGGATGATCAACACAGTCACCCCAGATAGTGAATACTTTGAAAAGATGTATTTCATGAATCAGTATTTTCTCAAGTTAATCATTTAATAGTACTAACACCATAAAAGAGATAACATGCAGGATTCGTCTTTGTGAATCTTTTTAAAATCATAAAAATCTGAATATAATATCACTTACCTCCCACCGTACAAGACCAGTCTTAACACTGATAAGTCTTAGAATCCGCCCACGAGTATTGCTGGGGATAACTAAGCCTTCATGACCTGGAATATGCAACGGCTGGGAAGTTTCAACAAGGTGGGAGGCATTATCCACCAGAGAGTCATTGGTAATATCGAATAAGGTTGATATGCCGACTGATTTATCCAGAAAGTTGTAGCTGCACAAGTGAAGACAGAAGATTGCAATGGGATGATGGTCGGCAACCAATAATTAAAAAGCTCTATAGCGATACAAGAAAGGAAGCTTAGATTGTTGTGGCAGAGTATGCTGCCGTTATGCAGAACATTGCTCCCTTCCAGATAGAGAAGTTTCCGACAAAAGTACTTAACAAACAGTATATTGTGGGATTACTACTTACACACACTCAGCAGGCCAACTTCCTTCACTCAGGGACGACAAGAGACGAATGAATTCTGCACTTCTGAATGGGAATTCACTCTCCAAATCAAAGAGAAGACAGCGAATAGGTCCATCAACAAAACTTTTTCGATCCCAAAACTGACTACAAAGAGACTCCTGAAAATTAAGGTACACAATGAGCATTTATGGATGTGCAACGTAGAGGAAAACATGCATAAAACATACCTCTCCTTGATAAACCTTGCAAAGGATGTCCAATATCAAGTCTAGGGTGGCATCGTCTTGCTGCCAAAAATGTAGCGATGAGTTTTAAAAGCTCTATTAGAGATAGTGCTGCCAAACATCTCTATCTAAAATTCTGATGGAGTTCTACCTGAACATTGATCTCATAAGACGCAATAAATGCTGAAATAAAAGTCCTCAAGACGCTATAATAACCAGAGACCAGACCCTGTAAAAAGGTTAAAAATAATAAGAACATCAATATACAGAAGGATTACATGAACAAAACTTGACCTGGCTTCGTGAAGTAGAACTTGCAACATTATTTGTTAGATAAATAAATACCAATCTCAAGAAAATACACTAAGTCAAGCCCCCTAACTGAAATTTAATCTCGTAACTTACATTGAAATCACTCAACAAATTAGTTTGAAGAATTTCAAGGAAATAGCTCAAAGATGCTGCCTCAAAAGCTTGATGAACATAGCTCACGTGATCTATCTCCTGGTTATGAAGAAACAGTAATACATATACATGAATTGTGTCTCCTTTGACAAGATAATGGAAGTATATTCAATTTCATACCATCAGAAAAGGAATTTCCTCCTTCCCAGGAAGTGATGAAATAAGACACAAAAACACTGCCCATGCAAGAACTAGAGGTCCTGTTTCATTTACTTCGTGAGTGTTTAGGCTAGAGATTGTTGCATCCATCTCTTGGACATCATCAATGGAGAAAACAAAAGAGCCAGACCTTAAAAGAAAAATAGAGCTTTTAGGCAATATCGACATATTTTCACAGGGAGTGTAGGATAAAGATTTGCTCATTAAGCATCATGTATGAAGAATGTTAACTTTCTTTGTGCATTGTTCCTCAAGAGTCAGTTAAACGAACCTGAAAGGTACACCGTCATGAACCATTTGCAACAGATTCTCCATATCCAAGGTTTCTATAAGAATCATCAACAACTGGATTTTTACACGACATGCAGACTGTTGTGCTTCAGCTGACACTGCCAGCTTCCTAAAATTATTGGAGCCCAAAAGAATTCCCTGCAACACCACGCTCATGAGTAAATAAGGTTGGTTACAGAAAAACTAAAGCTGACTAGTGACTCAGATACCTTGTATAAGGAACACAATTGTCTCCATCTTTCTCCATTACAGGTGTAAAATGATTCATGGTAAAGAAGGAAAAGAGTATCTAAGACCAAATTGTGCTCGATTAGTGTCTCCTCCGCCCACACAGTATATAGATTAACATCCTAACAAAATTTTGTAGATAAAATCAAATTAGGACCAGCAATACTAACTGGAATGACAGAATCAGAATCCGAAAATCAGTAAATCCAGGGTCCTACATAATAATAGGACCGAATCTCATGTTAAGAAGGTAAAGGACTATGAACAAATACCATCTTCTGTGGAAAAGAAGAGGAGATAAGATCCTCAAGAACTGCTGATTGTTGTCTTTCAATCCCATCTGAGATCAGCTTTGCAGCTTTGACCCTAATACTACTCTCCTCTCTGGCTGAATATACTGTACAAATTCTACAATCAGTTTACAACAAGACATAAATGGAAAATATGGGTAGAATTGTAGACGTGAAACACCACCATTGAAAAGAATCAATAATAGCATCTGAATATATATGACCATACTTGTTAAGACATTTGAAACAAGAAAAGATAGCAAAAAGGGAAAAATACAATCGTCACTTACATGCATGTATGAGAATACGCTTTGTACACTTTAGTAGGCACTGACGCTCTATGTAATACTGAAGCAATACCTTCAAAAACAGCATTGGAACAAAAAGACATCAAAAATGTTAGCAGGAAAACTGAAGACATAGGGGGTGAAATCCTAACTGATTACGAACTAAAATCATTGGCAAACATATAGGATAAGAAGAATTACATTATAACGAGATACAGAACATATAACAGAAAATAAAATGCAGATGCAAGTAGCCTTATAAACACATAAATGCCCATGAAAGCAACAAGCTCCATAACAAATAAGTAACAAATTACAGAAAAAATACTACCATATTGTATGAATGTATCTTGAATTCTTATGTGAGTAACTTATATCAGAAACAACAATCATTATGATAGTCAAAAGAAATCTCCTAAACGAAAAACCGGAAACTTGTGAATTCTAACTCACATATCATTTCACAAGATTCTATTCATACAAAGGAAGCTAGAGCCATAAGCTAGTTACCACATCAATGAACTCTTGAGATACCGAGTCCGTTGCTCCAGTTTCCTGCTCCATAGATCTTTCCACAAGGATGTATGATTGAATTTCATCCAAATTCTGGCCAAAAACCCACAATTTAGAAACACATACAAAACTCATAATTGCCTGCATCGCCTATCTAATCATTCTACCTAATGCATATATCACAGCTCAAAAATCTAACCACATGTTATCATCCATTTAGTGAACACAAAAGGCCAATAACACAAGTTTCGTTCCAAGTTTCAACCGATATCGAGAAACCCTCAAGAAACTAACCAGACACGAACTTATTCGAAGCGCTTTCTCTTTCAAATCAGGCTTTATCACCAAACTATGCTCCTTAAGCTTCACTACATCAGAATCTAAAGCTTCTTTCGATTTCACATTCGGTGGTTTAAACATAGACAAAGACCCAACGAACCAAGCGTGGTTATTATCCAACTTCTTCGCCTACAAAAACCAATATAACGAAAATCGATATAGCAAACACAAAGGAAACACATAAGAAGAAAGAGGAGAAGAGAGATTGTTACGATTTGCTGAGAGATTTCATCGTATAAGGAAGCATTCTCGAGTTCGTTGAGAAGAGAAGTAAACGGATCCCACCATAGCGACGGATCTACGGATTTAGGGTTCGCCATTGAAGAAGAGCTTTTAGTGGAAGAGAGACTCGTTCGAGAATCGCTTAAACCCTAGAAAACAAAATTGGAGATTTTTTTACTAATTTTTTTCCGCGCTTTTGATTATTTTTTATTAAGAAACAAAATAGTAAATACTAATAATTCACTTGGGTCCTGAACTCTTATTTAATTAAATTTAACTATAAGGCCCAAAAGCCCATTTAATTATCTCTGATTTAATTCTTTTTTTTCTGTGTCGGCCATGAATTTTAACTACAAAAATTTCAAAAGAAAAATTATTCATCTGGTTTTTAAATAACTGAAAAAGTGTACGCCACAATCGTAAAATACATTAATTTAGATGTTAAAACTTGGGGGTATTACAAAACTATCAATTGCATTTTACAAAATTACATTATTTTATAGTCAATTTTCAAAAGTACACATACGTACTCAAAATTAAAATCAAATAAACCATATCCAATCAATTATACCCTTTAATATTATATCATAAACACTAATTAGCGAATTCAAATAAAAATATTTAAATTTTGATAATTTTTAAAAGAGTAAATCAACTTTTTAAAATTTTGAAAAAATATAAATATGTAAAACTATTAAATAAATATGTAAACCTATTAAATTAAGTGTAGTTTTATGAAAGATCAGTAAATTAAAGTGTACTTTTGTGAATTTTTTGCTTGAATTTCTAAATTAATTACAAAGAGGTCCGGTCCTTGGCACAAGCCATCTAAAGCCGAGGCTTTAAAACCACTTACATTTTTCAAGTTTTAAAGAACACCATTTTGCTAAAAAAAATTATGTATAGACCACATAATTAAAAAAAACTTATAATAATACTACAGTTAAACCTCTATAAATTAATAATTTCGGGGCTACACCAGTTCGGTAAAAAAATATTAATTTATAGTGATTATTAATTTATCGAGAGAGAAATCACACTAAAAATCAATTCTGGGACCGGAACAAATTATTATCTTAGAGAGGTATTAACGAATCGAGTATTAATTTATAGATGTTTAACTGTACAAGTTTATAATTACCAATTTTATCGGACCGGACCCTGATTACAAACTACCAAAAAAAAATTTGAGAAATTAGGAACACTAATTTTTCGTCCTAAATCAATATTTAAAAGGCAACTCCAATTGAGACTTTATCCCATAATATTTTTAGTGGACCTTACAAAAATTTCAGCATCTTAATGTATTGCTCTATATATGGTGGGAGAGAATAATTTGATTTAGTTTTAAAACTCCTCTAATTAGTATAGCATTGTTTCTTACTTTTTACAAAATTTAGAAGTATCATTGCGTTTATGTCCTTTTAATTGAGATGTAATTAGATCGTGACATGGACTCATTAACCATATTAGATCCACAATAAGTGAGTTGATACTATTTTACTAGTACACTGATAATCTCATACAATTTTATTGTTGAAAAAGATAAACGAGAAAATAAACAAAATCAAACCAAATATTAAACATGCTTATATATGTAGGATATCATATTATTAAAAAAGGACAACACGCGTTGATTACATATTAATGCATACGTATATAAAAACGTATAAATTATATCTCAAGGGTGTGTCGGCAACGGAGGCCATTCACCGAACTTGGGGTGGTGAATGTACTTAGGATCGAGGAAGTGGTGGAAGTGGTGGACATGGCTTCTTTGGTATCACAATCGGTGGTATATATATTGGTACCGGTGGTGGACACGGCTTCTTCACCGGTGGTTTGTATATTGGTGGGTCTTCTATCTTTGGCGGCGGCTTGTAGATTGGAACCGATGGTGGAAGCTCGATCTTTGGTGGTTTTGGCGGGCATGGCTTCTTCATTGGCGGCTTGTGGATTTGGACAGGTGGTGGAAGTTCGATCTTTGGTGGTTTAGGCGGGCATGGCTTCTTCATTGGTGGTTTGTGGATAGGGACCGGTGGTGGAAGTTCGATCTTTGGTGGTTTAGGCGGGCATGGCTTCTTCATTGGTGGTTTGTGGATAGGGACCGGTGGTGGAAGTTCGATCTTTGGTGGTTTAGGCGGGCATGGCTTCTTCATTGGTGGTTTGTGGATAGGGACCGGTGGTGGAAGTTCGATCTTTGGTGGTTTAGGCGGGCATGGCTTCTTCATTGGTGGTTTGTGGATAGGCACCGGTGGTGGATAAACTTTCTTTGGAGGTTTAGGTGGACAAGGCTTCTTCATTGGTGGTTTGTGGACTGGCACGGGCGGTGGATACACAACCTTTGGTGGCGGTTTGTGGATTGGAACCGGTGGTGGATCAACTTTCTTTGGAGGTTTGGGTGGGCATGGCTTCTTTGGTGGTGGTAGCTCGATCTTCGGAGGTGGCTCATGAACGGGAACCGGTGGTGGAAGCTCTATCTTTGGTGGCTTAGGTGGACAAGGCTTTTTAGGAGGTGGAAGCTCAATTTTTGGAGGTGGCTCATAAACCGGGGTAGGTGGTGGAAGTTCCACTTTTGGAGGTGGCTCGTAAACCGGGGTAGGTGGTGGAAGTTCCACTTTTGGAGGTGGCTCGTAAACCGGGGTAGGTGGTGGAAGCTCTATCTTTGGTGGCTTAGGTGGACAAGGCTTTTTAGGAGGTGGAATCTCAACCTTTGGAGGCGGCTCATAAACCGGGGTAGGTGGTGGAAGTTCCACTTTTGGAGGTGGCTCGTAAACCGGGGTAGGTGGTGGAAGCTCTATCTTTGGTGGCTTAGGTGGACAAGGCTTTTTAGGAGGTGAAAGCTCAATCTTTGGAGGTGGCTCATAAACCGGGGTAGGTGGTGGAAGTTCCACTTTTGGAGGTGGCTCGTAAACCGGGGTAGGTGGTGGAAGTTCCACTTTTGGAGGTGGCTCGTAAACCGGGGTAGGTGGTGGAAACTCTATCTTTGGTGGCTTAGGTGGACAAGGCTTTTTAGGAGGTGGAATCTCAACCTTTGGAGGTGGCTCATAAACCGGGGTAGGTGGTGGAAGTTCCACTTTTGGAGGTGGCTCGTAAACCGGGGTAGGTGGTGGAAGTTCCACTTTTGGTGGTGGCTCGTAAACCGGGGTAGGTGGTGGCTCGTAAACCGGAGGTGGATGTTGCTCGGGAGGACTAAAAGGAGGACAAGGTTTTTTGTAAATTGGTGGAATCTCCAAAGGTGGAGGCAAAGGGAAAGGATGATCAAACCCTTTTAAAGGAGGGAGCTTAGGCATAGGCCAAAAGAATTTCGAAACACAAAGTTCCGACGAAAACTTCAAATTTTGTTTTAAACCCAAAACATGTTTGTCTCCGGATTTGGACACAAACACAATCTTGTTAGATTCAAGACCGTCTTGAGCCGGACAAGGAGTTCCCACCGCGCTATGAAGTTGCGCATAACACTCCTCCTTTAAAACTCCATCGTCCGAGACAATGTCATGAGGAACATTCAAAGCAAACTTGCCTTTATCATCAACGTTCCCTGACCCTTTTGTAACAAATTGGCCTTTGTTCACTTTACAATCAATAGTAACTCGAAGTCCTATAACAAAAACAAACAAGAGAATGTCACAACACATTAATATACATATGAAAAACTATATATTATATTATAAAATAAAACTTTGTTATAATTAAGTTAATTTACCAGAGAATGCATGTGGGTTTTTGAACTTGGTCTCGGTGTATCCGACAACTTCGACGACACGAGCTTGAGAGATAGTCGCTGAGAAGAGAACCGACACTAGAATAAGGACAAGGCTAAAAACCGAACCTATAGGTTCGGTTAAGATCCTCATTAGATTTGTTCTGACACACACTATACTATAAAGTACGTACTCTTTTTTATTTTGCTGAAAATATAAAAGTTTATCTAAGAAGAGAGAAAGAAAACTATATGATAATATTAGTGGAGTAGGTGATATATGATTATACCAAGTCTCACACTCGTTTATATAATGGTTTTTTTTTTGTAGATTATTATTTTTGTTACCAACAATAATAATTGGCTGTTTCTTTTTTTATATATATATTATTTTGTATTGTTTATTTAATTTTAAATGCATGGTCGATCTTATCGTGGTAACTTTTGGTCTATAATTAGGACATAGTTTATAGTAATACTTTTTCATGCAGAGTGGTTGAAACAATTTGACTTTTCTTTTGTATTTTATTTTTTATCTTTATATATACGACAAATGCATTCATTTTTTTTTATATATACTTTTTGCTTCTCACAAAATGTATTGTGCCACAAGGAACCTTTTGTTCCACAAATATAATATGTCTTTTTATTTTGTTTTATATATGTTATATACAGCCTATAATTGCACAATGTGAAAACTCAAGATGACCATGCATATATTATTAACTTTTTTCTCTCACACACACATAAACACACACACAAACACACACACACTATAACATATGAATTAAGGAGTGTGTGTACTAATATTATACGTGAAACCAAACCAAAATTGAAGTGAATCACATTATGGTTAGAAGTGAAACTTTAATATTTATGGAAAAAGATGGTCACAAATTTTACTAGTAGTAGATGAGAAACATAAATATCTTATGGAAAAAAGTTAGTCACACTACTTGTGCTTCTTGTCCAGGCACATCCTTCATCATATATACTATATACTTTCTAATAGTCCATGTATTTTTTTTTACATTTTCTACATATTAATCCATTTAAACATTGTATATATATATATATTAACAAAAAGACATTGTATATATACATGGTTATGATCTCAATATCGTTTTCTGAAAATTTCCAACTTTTTCTAATTGCCTTTTTTGACAACACAGAGAAATACCATAGAATATATAATAGTAGCATTTGGTTAGATGAGAAACAGAAGTTAATATTTATCATATCAATCATTTTCGTTGGCAAGGCCCATCATTCTTCAATAGAAGTTGGCAAGGCCACCTCCATGTAATATTGGAAAAAATATGTGTAACCTTATTTGAATATATATATATATATATATATGGAACAATTACAAAACTACATTTTTTTAATTGCATTTCACAAAAATACACCATTTTAAAGTTAATTTTTAAAACTACATCTAAATACTCAAAATTAAATCCAAATAAATCCTATACCCTTTAATACTCTACCCTAAACACTAATTCGCGAACCCAAATAAAAAGATTTTAATTTTGATAACTTTTTAAATGGTAAATCAACCATTTAATTTTTTTAAAGGTTGTATGTGAAAATATTGAATTATGTATAATTTTGTGAGAGAACGGTTGAAAGGTGTAGTTTTGTGAATTCCTCTATATATATATAAACCTTATTTTATTCTAAATGAGTTCTTAAAAGTTTACACAACCTTTTAATATAAACCCCATCTGGTTTAAATACTAAATTCAAACTTTAAATTTTTTTATTATAAACTCTTAAAAATTATTTTATATTTTAGGAAAAACTTTGATGAAATTTTTGGATGAAAAACTTGTTTGTAGCATTTTTTAGATAAAAGTTAAGATTTACGTTTTCATTAGATATTTATATAAATTTATATGAGAGATATCATTGTAATGTTTATTGGCATATTAAAGCTGAACCTACTCAACAACGCCCATTAATGCGATGGCTATGAACAGTTGGATAATAAGAGGCTCAAGTTTAAAGATCAAACGTTACATGTAATGTCTATAGATTTAAATATACTGTTTGATTATCTCTAATATGGCCCCTTTCTTTATTGTAAGAACATGTAATTAATAGCATTATTGTCTAGAAGATGATCATATACAACTATAAAAAATTGTCTGGTAAATTTATTAAAATAAATAAATACAGCTATATGTATACATACATATTATATATATAGATTATTTATTTTTTGATAATTCACATATTTGTTGCTCAAAACAATCAATGTCACACAAAATATAATTGAGAATAACCGTATTTAAGATATCATAACAAAATCTAAAATAGCCAATGTCATAAAGAATCTAAGAGAATAGCCATATTTATAATTGTTAATGCATATATATGAATTTCTAATTATAGTACGGATGCGATTAGTTATATATAAGTATATAACCAATGATGGAAATATTTATCACTAGAAATAATCGTATATAAACCCTAACTTTAAGTATCAGTTAATAATTTGCACAAAAAAGTAGCAACAATAAATGTTGATTGACTAAAAAAAAGAATAGCAAACAAGAATTAAAACTAATTTAGGGGAAACCAAAGGATATAGTCCCACATGGTATGAGTTTTGTGATATTATTTTCTTTTTGTTAGGTGAAAATGCGATAAATATATGAACTGTAATATGGTTGTTCCACATTAATTGAATCAAAAGTGGTTGTATAAAAACCTATATTTTTTTTTTATAAATCTGAGACTTACATAAAAATATCCCTGACTAAGCCAGATCTGGATGTTGACATATTATATACGAATATACAACTGTTTTTTATATATAACTAGATGAAATCCCGCGGGATAAATTACATAAAAATATTTTATAATTATATATTAATATTGTTAGTAAAAATAACACATTTTTTGTTTTATTACATTACTTTTGTTATTTACATGAAAAAAACATTTGTTTTAAATTAATAATTAGATAGTGGATCAATGAAGATAACAAATAAGTTATCATAAAGATTTTCTTTATTTATTCAAGTAATTTTACGTTTTTATTTTTTCTTATTTCTAATTTTTTTTATTGATTATTTCTTAAAATATTGTTAATTTTTTCCTTTTCTATGTTATTTTTCTTATTTCTGATTATTTTATTTTTCTATATTTCAGATTAATTTATTTTATTTTTAATTATTTGATAATTAATGTTAATTTTTTTATTTTTGATTATTTTTCTTATTTCTGTTTTTTTCTCAATATTGTTAAGTTTCCATTTTATAAAATGTTTACGTATCAATTTTAATACACATGTCACGATCTGAACTAACCATTTTTTGTTTTTCCTTTATCTTTTTTTCTTATTTTTCGTTTTGCTTTTTTTCTTAAACATTACATTTTTTTTTTTTTAAATTATTAACATTTTCCCTAAACATTATTAACATTTTTCCTAAAATTATTAAACTTATTAACATTTTTCTTCTTTATTTAATTGTGACATGTGTCACGATCTGGTGAGTTATAATTAAACGCGCTCACTTTTTTTTTTGTCAACTCGCGCTGACTTTTATATAATAAGATTTATATATAAACTCACATAATATATCTTGAATGCAAATGAAACAATAGATTTTTTTTACTACTTTTATAAGTAAAACAAAGATTGTTGTCGAAAATTAAATGAACGTACGGATAGTTTTGGTGTGAGGTGAAAATTGTGAACAAGTATAATATACGTTGTATTTTATCAAAAATAATATAAATATATAATATAAGTGGTATTTAGTGTTTAACAAAAAGTAAAACAACTACTGTGGAGACATCTCATCTAATAACTTCTCTAACCTTATAAGTTATAGAGACTTGACAAAAATATTATATTTGTATGTGACACTTATAATTTATGGTGTTTGGTCAATAAATAGATTGTATATATTGGAGTTTAGTTTCTGTCCATATAAGATAAAAATCATATACATTCTCAAAAGTTTTACAGTCAAAATACCACTAAACCTAAATTATTATAAAACCTTTGAATCATACCCTAAACCTTCAAAAATAAACCATATATCTCCCTCAAAACAAAACCTTAAACATTGAAAACTTTAACAAAAAAAATATTAACAAAATTAAATATTTTCTTCAATTTGAAATCTATGATTTGTAATGAATAAGAGCCCAAAAAGATATTTAGTATGGGCCTAAAGTTATAAATTGGCCCATTAGTATTAATGGATAAAAGAATTTACATGTATCCAACCGCAAGGGTACTTTAGTAATTTTACCATTGCAAATCTTCGATCAGATTCTCACATAAAAGTAATTTAACCTTTTTTCTTTCGGATACACAAAAAAGAGAAGACAAAAAATCGAAAAGCTAACCAAAAAAAAAAAAATCAAAATCAAAAGCATGAAGACGACGACGAAGACTCCGATCCACGCGGTATGGTCATGGGTAAGGAGACAGCCACCGAAAGTGAAGGCTTTCCTCGCCGTCGTCACTGGCATGGCTGCTTTGGTTTTGCTCAGATTCATCGTTCACGATCACGATAATCTCTTCGTCGCAGCAGAAGCTGTTCATTCTATTGGGATCTGTGTTCTCATCTACAAACTCATGAAGGAGAAGACCTGTGCTGGTTCGATTTCAGTTTTTTTGAATTAGGGCTTCTATACATCACATTCAATTTTAGGGCTTTTATTCAATTTTAGGGTTTTTATTCAATTTTAGGGTTTTTAGATGCAATCTATGCTTTAGAGTTATCAAATCGTGTGTTAAAGTTTGTGTTTTATAGTAATTTTAGGGTTTTGAGATTCAATTTGTGATTATTTTACTTGAATTGTTGTGCAAAAGTTTGTGTTTTTTTACTGTTAATGGTATGCTTTGGTGGATGAATATGTTGTATGAATATTTTTTTTAGTAATTTTGGGGTATTGAGATGCAATCTATGCTTTAGTTTTACCGAAATCGTGTGTAAAAGTTTGTGTTTTTGTGTGTAGGATTGTCGTTGAAATCTCAAGAGCTAACGGCGATATTTTTAGCAGTGAGGCTGTATTGTAGCTTTGTAATGGAGTATGATATACACACTGTTCTTGATTTGGCTACTTTGGGGACAACTCTTTGGGTTATATTTATGATCCGTTTTAAGTTAAAGGCTACTTACATGGAAGACAAAGACAACTTTGCTCTCTATTACGTCGTAAGTTCAATACGATTTTTGATACCAACTCACTCATGTTTTGTTTGGTTATAATACTTGGGTTTCTATTGCAGCTTGTGCCATGTGTTGTGTTAGCTGTGTTGATACATCCATCGACATCTCACAACATATTAAATAGGATCTCGTGGGCGTTATGCGTATACCTTGAAGCTGTTTCGGTTCTTCCTCAGCTGCGAGTGATGCAGAACACAAAGGTCCACACAAACTTTAACTCACAATTGAAAAGCTAAAAAAACGATCTATACGTATTTGCTTTACTCTCTAATCTTCATCTATTTTTTGGATTGTGTTTGTAACAGATTGTTGAACCTTTCACGGCACATTATGTGTTTGCACTTGGAGTAGCAAGGTTTCTTAGCTGTGCTCACTGGGTTTTACAGGTTAGAGAATAGAGATCAAACGAGTATATCGGGTGCCTCTTCGATGAATCTTATACGATGTTTCTATGTGTTTGAATAACAGGTTGTGGACACACGAGGACGGTTGCTTGTAGCATTGGGCTATGGGTTGTGGCCATCGATGGTTCTCATCTCCGAGATTGTTCAAACTTTCATCCTCGCCGATTTCTGTTACTACTACGTCAAAAGGTACTTACCCTTTACTCTTTCTAAGCTATTTTTTACGTCTTTTATCGATTACATACTAAAAAAGTATCAACCTTTGAATCTTATGTAGTGTTTTCGGAGGGCAACTTGTTCTTCGGCTTCCTTCTGGAGTAGTCTAAGTTATAAAAGAAAGAAAGAAAGATAGAATACTCCCATGATATGTAGTTTCCGAGCTTCGCCGTAAGACTGTCAAATTTTTCTTTACCTTCTTATCTCTTACCCTTTGTGTCTGAGATGGCGCACTTGATTTTACTGTGTTGTATATTCATGACTATTCAAGTGGATTTTTCTCTATCTTCATTGCTTAAGTTATGTTTCACTGAGAAAGATCAAACATATGAAACAAAAAAAGTCTGAAACTTTCAAGTTTATTATCGAAAAATATTAATCACTGGGGCATGAGTGAAACTTGCAAATGATGTTGAAACACTCTTTTCAAAGAAGAATCAACCTTTTTGTAATGAAAAGAGGAACACAAAAAAGTTTAAAGATCTGAAAGGTTTTTCCCATTGATGAAGTTGATAACTTTAGTAGCAGTTTCCTCTAGAGCAGATGTCACTACTGCCAAGTTCTGTAAGAACTCTTCCGCTGTCGGTTTATCTCCATCGACTAGATCCGTCACTGCCTTGAGGAACATAACCGGTACTTTCATAAGATCGGCTACATACGCCACAGCGGCACCCTGATAACAATATTCAAAGAGAAGTTTGATTTTCTAGCTCTAGATTCAGTAGTAACTAGAGAGTTTGTTTACAAGACATTACCTCCATGTCTTTTAGTGTAGCATCATTGGCTATGATCAATGTTTCATCTTGTGTTGACATGTCCAACGAGTCACCAGTAGATAACCTACCGATCTGATTAACACACACAATCTTTATAGTATATGCTTTTCGATATTGTGAAAATTTTAAAAGTTGAATGTTGAGAGTCTATTAAGAAAAGTACCTTTAGATTGAGTTCGTTGAGGAGATTGGGTGTTGAGAATGCAGGACGGAGACCAACTCCATACAGATCAAACATCTAAAAAGAAAGATACACAAAACACTGGTCAGGAACTTGCTGATGAGATGAAATGGGAAAAACAATGAATCACTAGAGATTAAGGAGGAAGAACATACCGGGATTGGTATTCTTCTATCATGGAAGACAACATCAGATACAAGGAATACGTCGCCTATGTTGGCTCCTTTAACCTGATCATGCTGGCACTTTAGTTACATGAAAAATAAACAAACTTCTACTACATGACAATAGGGAGTAACACAATCAAATCCACTATCGCATTCTCACAAGGACACAGAGAAAAATATGAGATGATTCTTCACAAAGTTGCAGGAAACATACATTAGAAGTTAACAATGTACCCAAATACGATATATTATAACATACATGAGAAGTTAACAATGTACCCAAATACGATATATTATAGCATTGTGGCAATTACAAAGAGAGAAAAGAGATGAAGTGGTTCTTCACAATGTACCTTGAAGGCACCACAGGTCCCGGCATTGATAATAATGTCAGGTTTTAAAGCTTGGATAGAAGCAAAGGTAATGAGAGAAGCCGGAACAGTTCCAACACTATCAATCCCTGTAGAGAGACATCTCAAGTTAGTTTTAAAAACCATAACATCCAAAGGTAATAAGAGAACCTTGAAAAGTTCCAACACTAAAATACATGTAATCATTAAAAAGTGCATTCATTTCCTTCCCTTCTAGTTCTAGAGAACTCATTTCATCAAAAACCATAACATCAACAAGCTTATAGCCTTGCACTAAACAATGCACAAGCTTGAAAAACAAAAGCAACCATCATACTAAACAATACTAAAGCCATTACTATCTTTAACAATATGAAAAGAGTCTGTAAAATCTTGCCTTGCCTAACATATTAAACAATGCACAAGCCTAAAAAAACCAAAAGCCATTACTATTACGTCTTTAACAGTATGAAAAAGAGTCTGTATAAACTTACCTAAATCTCATATTAAACAATGCACAAGCTTGAGAACCCAAAAGCTACCATCATACTAAACAATACACTAAAAAGCCATTACTACGAAGTCTTTGATAGTATCAAAAGTAGTCTGCAAAAACTTGCCTAAAGCAGCATCTCTTCCAGGGCAAACTACATTGATACGAAGATCTTTATGCAACCCATTATACAAAACCCAAGGCAATCCTTTACCAAGCCTGCCACAACAACAACAACAACAACAAATCTCAAAGTAAATAAGAAGTTTAAGTAATAGATTTCTCATGGAGATTTAAGACCAAACAAGCAAAAGATTCTTAACGGAGAATCAGTAGACTCTGAGAGACCAAACTTGTTGACCAAAGGTAAAGCCTCCGCTTGCATTGCTACAAATACAATGAATTTCGAAATCGATTCAACGAAGAAGAAGAAGTAACGATACACACACATATATATATATATATAGAGAGAGAGAGAGGCGTTGTAGAAAGTTACCGATGACGAAGACGACGGTGGAGATCTGAAGATGACTCTCCTCCTCCGATTCAGGTTTCTCGAATTCGCTTGATACTATATCTCCATGAGGAGCCATCTCTCTCTCTCTCTCTCTTCCGATTTCTCGTTGGATTCTCGGGAAAATCTGAGAATCAAGCGAAGACGATTGTTAATTATTCGTTTTATTATTGTGACTTTTTTGGTCCTTTTTTGCATTATTATTACACAAGAAACTAATTTATTTAGTGAGCATAATTATTAATTAAGACATTTTTTTTGAATATTTACTACGTTTCTAATTAGTGAAAAAAAACATTATTGAGATCATATTTTACTAATTTGATTAAAGGTTGACTTCAAGACATACTTCATTAAAAAAATTTTAGAAAAAACTAGAGAAATGTAGGAAGATATTCAGAAAATGTAATTAGAAAAGTACAATTAATCAACAAAATAAAAAACTATGGCCCAATAACATAAAAAAACCCAACAGGGTCCAATGACTTATGTGCTGTAAAATGTTTATTAGACATGTAAACGACACGATGTTCAACTACAAGGTTAATCCCAAAACAAAAAAAACAGCACACAGTTTTTGGTTGAAACAGAGAGACGGCATGTTGTTTACATGGCTGTGAGAATGCTTTAGCCCATCATCATATATATAAGTTAAATCACTTACTTTCATGTGATAATGTTATTTCAATATATATATATATATAGATAGACTAGTCAACTTCATCATCTACATTTTTAAAAAGAGGTGTATATTTGTCAATGTCATGGGACAATCTCATGTGAAGTTGTTAGTCTTTTAGTGTAACAACATGATTCATCTTCACATAATATTCATAATCAACTATAGGTTTTAGAAGCCTTAAGACATAACCATGTGAAGTCTAATTTCTTCTAATTTACATGTCCTACACTCTTATACATATATATATATATATATATATATTGCATTGTTTAATTACATATATAAACCCATAACAACTTCATATAAAGTAGCAACAAAGTTAACATTAAACAAACCAAAACATGGGTTTGTTTAAAGGTGTTAGACCATCTTCGTCAGAGAAACCCACAAAATTTCTTAACTATTCATTGGGACCCATGAACAGTTGGTATTAAAAAAAAGAAAAATAAAATAATTAAAAACGCATCAATCATAGATCGCCACGTATACAAAGGGCCCACTAAATAGTTAAGATCCGGATCTTAAATAGGAAATATAAGATCCAGATCTTAACTATTTAATGGGCCCCACCTGCTAAGATCTCTTTAAGAAACACCAATGGATATGCTCTTATGAGTGTATAAAGAAGATCTTTCAAGGAAAGTCAATAGGAGGTTCAAGACCAAAAGGGCTTTCTTGAAATTTATGTTGGTGAAAGTTAGAGGAAAAAGATATGTAGTCACACATTCATACTTGAAGAACAATCCTATATATGTAATTGGGCGGCTTATTTTTCATCACTATCACTTCTCATCTTCATTAGAGACTATATATAGTGACCAAGGATGACATATATTAAACCTTTTTAAGGTCAATAAATTTAGAAGATTTTAGAGCCCAATGTAATCACAACTATATATATGCTCTTCTTTATTGTTAAAAGAATGGTTCTACAAAAGAGATATTGAATTTTGATTTACATCCCATGTTTTTATTTATTTCATGAATCTTTTTTTTGTTTTCTATATTGCATGAATGTTGGATAACTAGTTTTACTTGAACATTATAATGTAAGTCTACTTTCACAACCTTTCTTCAACATAATAATTTAAGTGTACTTTCACAACTTTTCTCTAGCTAGGGCATAGTGCAAGAACTTCAAATTCCAATTCAAATAGTATTGTTAAGTTTTTTTTTAAACAAAAATAAAGATATTTTATATATGAAATGATAAACTAATTGATGAATCATGAAGTTGAATAGATTTGATTCCAACTCACTTTAAGTGAGGAAAAAGTGTTACAAAGTCTATGTTTCACTTTCAAGGATTAGATGTTTCTAAGTCACATCTCATCTCCTTGAAGAAAACTAATTCAAAAAAAAAAATGTACAAAAATCAATGAAAGAAATGTTATTTAAAGTGAGTAATTGATTAATTGAAGCGAGAAGCAAGATCCATAAAGATTTCTTCACTACAAGGAATGGTTAAGCCACCCATTGGATGATCAAATCCAAACTCTTCCTCTGCTTTTCTTAGTAAATCTTGAAATGAAGGTTGGTCCAAATACAAAATCGGAACTACAAATCTCTTCATCTTTCTTTCTCCTACGTAAACCGCTAAGTAGCCTTTTGGAACATCAAGAGAGGTAGAGGAAGAAAATGAGAACATTTTTGCTTGACGAAGAATGTGTTTCGATGATTGCAACACACGAGGAACGCTTATCGCCATTGGATTATTAAGTGTTTCTTGAATTGAAATGTATAATACTTTACTAGAAAAATGTGAGAGCTTGTAGAGCCTAAAGGACTTAATGATGTGTATATATAGGTAAGAGTATTATTTGAAGATAACCTTTGGTTGGTTTAGAGAAGTTTCAAACTCATAAGTAAACACAAAACTAGCACATGGCTATGCCGGACCACGGTATGATATGTAAGGGACCTCTCATGATTTTTTGATGTGAAGATATAAAGAAACATGACCACTTGTTAGTTAGATAGACATTAAAACTAGGCAAAATATTGATCAATTCTTGCCACATAAATTTTTTGTGAAGGCTTATTTATTGTGACTTTGTTTGTATATAATCAAAGTGATCATGTGGTCCTGTCTTTTTATTTTTGATATCATTGAGAAGTTGTTATGATTTAATATATAATTAAGGGATAGAGACTTATGGTTGTTTAGGTACACAACTTCAAGTCCCTACATAATCTTTTAGGGAGATTTGGCATGTGATGTCCTTTGAGACAATATATATATAAGACCCAATTAAGTTATAATCATGTAGGACATCATTATACACTAACTTCTCAAACACCATTTATTGATTTGTTCTTGGTTTAGTATCTTGAATCCAAACCCATGTGCTTTTGTTATCATGAAAAAAAACTTAATAATTATAATTTGTTTATAAACCAAGTAATACACAACATTTTTGATTCACAAACTAAAAGTTAGCAAAGATTATTGCAAGAACAAGAAACCCTTTTCAAGTTTCAAAGAAAACATAACCACAAAAATGGCTTTATTGAAAAGTTTTTTGGGTGGCAAGAAAACTACGCGAAAGGAATCATCTTCATCAACACCAAGAGGTTTCATGGCTGTTTATGTTGGAGAGAATGATCAAGAGAAGAAGAGATTTGTCGTGCCGGTTTCGTATTTGAACCAACCTTTGTTTCAAGAATTGTTAAGTAAATCTGAGGAAGAGTTTGGGTTTGATCATCCAATGGGTGGTTTAACCATACCATGCCATGAATCTTTGTTCTTTATGGTCACTTCTCAACTTCAATAAAACAATGTTCTAATATAGAATGTTGTTTTGGGAGAGATTTATCATGTAAATATAGGAACCTTGTTAGATATTTTCCCCTGGAAATTAATAATTGTAAATTATTGTTTCAATGAGAGGAATATTCATACATGATTACATAATCAATATGTGTATACATTTAGTGTGTTATTTAATTTTTGATAGTAAGTTATGTGACTATACAAGTTAGTCCCTTTTGAGTCTCAAAATCAACTAACTAGCTTTATCATGACTTAGAATATTTCATGATTAATAAGAAATAAATACCATATTTATTAGTTGTTAAAAGAAACCCAAGTGAGAACTTAAATATTATAATGGACTTGTATATGTATATCATAGTTTTAGATAGAGAATTATCATTTCATAAAGAGTACTTATGTGTCTTTTTCAATGTAGTCCTTGTGACAATTTTAAGTTAAGAGTTTCAAAATGAGCTAACTCTATTAACTCAACTAAATAGATCATGAATTTTAGTATTTCGTGATTATTAACAAGCAATTACGAAAATTAGTTGTTAAAAGAAACCCTTAATTAGTGTTAAAAAAAACTTTCGCATAATGTGACTTTCAAAAGCTGCCGGTTAGGATTAGCAAACCATTTTATCCAATTTATATTATTTGAGTGTTTTTTGAGTAACATATTCATCATTTAATTACAAAACATATTCATTATTTTCATATGTCTTGGATGGTATATATATGTTTAGTGTAAAATTACAAAATAAGCATAATTATTCAAACACAATTATTTAAAGACCTAAGAAAATTATAATATGAACTCATCATATAAATTCAAGCTGACTTACACATATATTAACTTTTTTTGTTCAAAGACATAGATTAACATTTTTGCTTTTTGAAACAAATTATGTAAGTAGACATTTTTTAAAATTCATTTAATTCTATACTTTATGCCAAGTCAAACTTTTTTTTTTTTGTTTTTTATAAAATCAAACTTTTTCAAACTTAACGTTTAATTTGAAGTATCTGTCCTCTCCAAAAAAAGAAAAAGATTCAAACATTGCAAATATGGGGCCATGGACTCAAGAAACAACTAAAGCTAAATTAAAAATAAATAAATAATTAAAATATGGTTAGTAACATGCCAAATTAAGTAGGAATACGACCTTAAAACCCTACATCAATTCACAATAAGTAGATAAATTAATTAAAATCGAAAGCTTAGTCCTTATCTTATGCAGTCTCTATATTTTTTTCTATGTGCCACTCTGTTTTTTTTTCCTAGTGATGTTACCCTTTTGAAAATGAACTGATAATCATCGTACAAGAAGATTAAAACCAACTTGATCCCATATTAATTAGTAAGTTTTTGTTCTATTTTATAGGTCCAAAATATTCTTAGTAGCAGCCCATGTGATTAAAAGACCATAATGTATTATTGATATTATACATTTCACTTTAGATCTTGCCACCTACATTTTCTTAGAAACAAAATCTCTTGCATCGTTTTTTCACGTGAATTTAATATAATTTAGATTTTTTATTTGACGCAATTTTTAGTAAATATGTACTGTAGTATAATTTTTTTGTGTGGTGTCTATATTTTTCAACGCTTTGAGAAATGTATTCACTTCAAAAGTTTTTAAGAATAAATTTTACTTTCTTTGTGCTTATTTATATTAAGCAAATTGGTAGTTAATTTTGGATAAAAAAAAATCAGAAATAAAGAGTGTGTTTGAACAATCAAATAAAGTTGCTAAAACTAGGGATTTCAAAAGAGTTTCTGATCTCGAGAAAAAATGTAAAAAGCAATTACGGTTTTTATGTGCAATATTTAAAAATATAAACCAAATTAAAAGTAATTTTTTAAAAACACACCAAATTTATTAAAGTTTCTACGTAAATATGAAGAGGAATTCACAAATCTACACCCTTTCAATCCTTTCTTCACAAAACTACTCCTAATTTAATATTTTCACATATTTACACCCTTTCAAAATTTTAAAAGCTTGATTTAACCTTTAAAAAATTACCAAAATTAAAAAAATTTCATTTGGGTTCGTTAATTAGTGTTTAGGGTATAGTATTAAGGGGGTAAGATTATTTGGGTAGAGTTTATTTGAATTTAATTTTGAGTCTTTAGGTGTAGTTTTGTGAAGTAATTTTGAAATGGTGTAGTTTTGTGAAATGTAATTCAAATGGTGTAGTTTTGTGATTCTCCCAAATATGAACTCCTCCCCACATGCATAAATACGGGCATGTTGGTTTCTCGCCATGAAAGTAGAAAATAGAGATTCAAGAATTTTTTTAAATGAGCAGACAAAAATCAATAATAAACAAAAAAAGTAAAATAAAGAAGGTACCATATATAACATTACTTTGTAAAAATGGGAACTTGTACAAAAAAGGACATTATTGTTATTAATAATTATTACAAAGGCAAAGAGAGTAACATGGAGGAAAAGAGAGACTTGTCCTTATCAGTACGTAAGGCCAATATTGTCCCTTCACTAACTCTTTAATTCCTCTTCAAATTCTCCTTCGCAGAACATGCTTCTAACGACCCCATACTCTCTCTCTCTCTCTCTCTCTCTCTCTCTCTCTCTCTCTCTCTCTCTCTCTCTCTCTCTCTCTCTCTCTCTCTCTCTCTCTCTCTCTCTCTCTCTCTCTCTCTCTCTCTCTCTCTCTCTCTCTCTCTCTCTCTCTCTCTCTCTCTCTCTCTCTCTCTCTCTCTCTCTCTCTCTCTCTCTCTCTCTCTCTCTCTCTCTCTCTCTCTCTCTCTCTCTCTCTCTCTCTCTCTCTCTCTCTCTCTCTCTCTCTCTCTCTCTCTCTCTCTCTCTCTCTCTCTCTCTCTCTCTCTCTCTCTCTCTCTCTCTCTCTCTCTCTCTCTCTCTCTCTCTCTCTCTCTCTCTCTCTCTCTCTCTCTCTCTCTCTCTCTCTCTCTCTCTCTCTCTCTCTCTCTCTCTCTCTCTCTCTCTCTCTCTCTCTCTCTCTCCATGATTAATCTTTCTTAGAGTTTCATAGTTACGTGTATTATAAGTAACTGACGTTGCTAAACTGATTTTTAGGGTTTTTCAGAACATCCACTAATTTTTTTTATTTATTTTTTTGATAAAAGAGATCATCCACTAATTGCTTAGTATAGTGTAATTAATTGCATTAAGTGATCATTTTATTAACTTAGGTAAGTTATTATGAAATTATTTATTTGCAGAACTTAAAAAATATTTACTATTACTCTAAAGTAACATGGGTTTTCAACAAAACTAAAACTCTTATATATATATATATATATATATATATATATACGAGGAATTCACAAAACTACACATTTTCAATCCCTCCTTCACAAAACTACACCTAATTTAATTTTTTTCACATATTTACACCCTTTCAAAAGTTTAAAAACTTGATTTACCCTTTTAAAAATTATCAAAATTAAAATATTTTTATTTGGGTTCGCTAATTAGTGTTTAGGGTATATATAGTATTAAGGGGTAGGATTGTGTGAATATAGTTTATTTGGATTTAATTTTGAGTGTTTATGTGTAGTTTTGTAAAGTTATTTTGAAATGGTGTAGTTTTATGAAATGTAATTCAAATCGTGTATTTTTGTAATTTTCTCTATATATATATCTAAAACACTATTATTGACTCAACATGACAAGTTTTTTTAAATATTAAAAAAAGATAGGTTATAAAACTAAACTTAAGATTTACTCAACGTGACATTTGTTTGTTTAAATATCCTAATATTTGCAGAAATAACACCCCAATTAATTAACTCCAACAATAGCTTATGATAAACCTAATTAACCATTTGACTTATTAGGAAGAGAAACATCACAAGCTAACAAAAGATATCGGAAGCTAGAGATCGTAAGAGTTATAACATGTTCTTTGTCTCTAACATTTTTACGACCAGAAACAAAGATCTCATAAATGCAAATTGTCTATATATATAACTATCCATATAACTATCAAACATGGTCAAATTATTATAAACTAATACGGCCACTTGTAGACAATATTAGTCTAAGCGAATCTTACTCATTTTTATATATGGACTATTTGTATGCATTTGTTACAATGTTTTTTTCTCAAATAGATATTTTGTAACCAAATTTTTGTATTTGATTAGTTTATACTGGTTCATTTTTGGAGTTTCATCACATGACAATTAAATATCAGTATACTATAAGAGGTTTATAGTAACTTTTAACTAATTAACTTTAATTGGAGTGTGTATTGTAATAACTAAACTAGAGCATGATATTAAGTGTATAACTATTAACTTAGTTCTTGCTAATCTTGTGATTAGTCAAATTCTATAGTTACCTCATAAAGAAGTATTTTTAAAGTCTTTTTTGAAAGACTAAACAAAGAAAGTTAACATAAAATAGAGATAATTAAACTAAATGCATGCATGCATGCTTATAATTATATCGATAGTACTAATTAACCAAATGGACTATAAGATTACATATAATTTGTACTTATAGAGTACATATTTTTTATATATATCTTTTTCGTACTAAAATAATTATATGAAATATATAGTTACCATGATTGATATTTTCTCATATATATTTAAATATATTTAATTATAACAAAAGAAATGAGTGAAAGAGAGAAAAGAGGGACCAAGGTGTCTTGTGGAGGACCAACATTTAAATTAAATCCCAATGGGTTTGGATCCCACATTGTCACATGCGTCTCTCTATATGCTTTTCTTCTGCTCCTTAAAAATATACTCTATATATTATCCAAAATTCTTATATTTATTATATCATTAATTATAATATTACAAAACTCTCCATAATATGCATGTGAAAATATTTGAATATATTTTGTTTTCACTTGGAAATGTATAATTGTTTTAGAAGAGTCTTAGAAGACGGCACTAACCAAATATTTAGATTATTAATTATTATTATATCAACTTCGGATAATAATCAAGAAACTTAATAATAATAATAATAATACTATTGCTTTAACATCATCCTATCCTCATTTTCCTCCATAAATACCACCTTTTCTCCACCTTTTCTCTCATCAAATTAACACTTCTCCTTTTCTCCTCTCTACTCACTCTCTTCCTCTCATCAAGAAAATTACACATAAAAGAATCAAAGCAATAATGGCGATAAAGAGATCATCATCTAGGCTAACACAAACAGCAATGCTAAAGAAAATACTAAAAAGATGTTCAAGCTTAGGCAAGAAACAATGTTATGATGAAGAAGGTCTTCCTCTTGATGTACCAAAAGGTCATTTTCCGGTTTACGTTGGCCAAAACCGGACAAGATACATCGTACCGGTTTCATTTTTGTCACATCCCGAGTTCTTGATTCTTCTACAAGAAGCTGAAGAAGAGTTTGGTTTTAACCATGACATGGGAGGACTCACTATTCCTTGTGATGAAGTTGTTTTTCTCTCTTTAACATCTTTTATTAGATGAGATTAAAGAGAGTTTATATGATAATATAATTATTGCAATATTATTATGATGGAGACTAGTTAATTAAGATTCTTTTCTCTTTTTTTTGACCTTTGGATAAAAGATTTTTTTATCTAAATGGTTTTTTCGAAATTATAAAACTTGTAAGATCCATTTAAAAGATTATTCTTTATGTGGATCGTGTAATTAAATTAATATCCGGTTTTTTAGTTCTTTAATTTTTTTCCCTAAATGGGATTAGTAAACTATTTAATGGAGCGAGTATGTATTTTATTTTTTAAGCTAGTTTGAATCTTGTGATTGTAAATATGAGTTCTTTTGAAACTAATAAATTTTATTTTTGAATGAGTCTTGTAAGTACGTTTTGAATTGTATGGGAGTGAACGTACATATATGTATCAAAATTTTCGTTCTACGAGAAACAACAAATAAATCGATCCAACTTGTAGCAAAGAAAATCATTGTAAACGACTCAATATTATTATAGTGCAATAATGTGAAAATATTTCTGAATAAAGAAACTTTTGATATCATCTTAATATTCAAATACATTGAGCTTTTAACCCATATGGACAATTTTTTTTACATTTTTTAAAAGTTGGGACATCAAATCTTGAATTAATATACCACTTTGAATAATTTTTTTTTCTTTGTAGTTAAAATATAGCACGGAAGAGGTATTAATAACCGGATTACTTCTTTAGGTGAAGCAAAAACATTTTTGTCTCTACTAATTACTAATTACAAGTGGTCCTATTTTTATTAATGTCTATGTCAATATCCATTGGAATTTACTTAATGGAATTGAATTTAATATAATTTTTTATAAATAGAAAATGCACTTACTCCTCTCTTTTGCCTTTTTATACGAGCCACAAATCGTATATGATAGCAACTACTCTTGTTAATGCACATACCCTTTTTTATTTTGCCTACATACACTTTTAATTTACTTGTATTTCTCTCTCTCTACCAAAATATCTTTTGGCTCATACCAATAACCAATTTTTATGTTTGGAATAAATTGCATCCACAAGTACCAAATGATATATATCCTGCCTCATCACTCACAGGACCATATTTAGGTTTGTGTATATGCATATAATTATTGATTAATTAACTAATTAAAATGGTGTATTTTGTGATCTAATTTTTTTTAATTACATGCAAATGATGGTCCATATTTCAAGTTTTACGGATAGACATATGTAATTGTTTTTTGCCCATACACACAACATAAGTAATTGAAATTGTTGATTGTAGTGTACACACAACAAACTAATATATTAATTAAAAGAATTACAAGTGCATGCAAAAAAAATATTGAAAATTCCGATGGAAAATTGTATGAACATTATTCCATATTATGTGTGAATAATTAAATAGTTTGTTAGATTGTTTTTTTTAGAAAATCTATTTAACAAAAATGAAGATACGAAAAAAAGGTATGGATATCAAGTTGATGAGTAAATTACAAAAAGAAGAATCTCAAAATATTGTCCCTTCCCGTACGGCTAAAAACTCTTTGTAAGGGTAAGTGGCCTGGTGCAGTGGCGATCGTAAGTCATGAGGAGGCAGTGCACACTCCACGGGATCGATTCTCCGCGCCTACGAAAGTGTAGGTTTGGCTAATGGGCCGGCCATTTGTGACCCAAATGTTGACAAAAAAAAAAAAAAAAAACTCTTTGTAGGAAAATTCTTGGAAGTTGCATTAGTCAATTTCTGCACAATGGATTTTACCTTTTGTTTTTGATAATAACTATTTCAACTCTTACATTTTCATGTGGTTTTAATGAATTTAAGTCTATGATCCACAATATATAAATAGGACAATTATAAAACTACATTTTTGAATTACATTTCACAAAATTATACCATTTCAAAGTCATTTTCCAAAACTACAAATAAACATTCAAAATTAAATCTATATAAACTTTACTCACACAATTCTTATCCATTTAACACTATACCCTACACACTAATTAACGACCTCCAATAAAAATATTTTAATTTTAATAATTTTATAAAAGATAAATCAACCATTTAAATTTTTTTAAAACGTAAATATATAAAAATATTAAATTAGATCTAATTTTATGAAGGAAAAGTTAAAAATGTGTAATTTTGTGAATTCCTCTATATAAATACTATAGAAACTTGTAGGGGTTCATATATTGTAATTTTTACATTATCTTTAAAAAAGAATATAATGTTGTAATAAAAAAAAGAATATAAATGCACATTAGGATTTGATAACACAACTTTATTTTCACTTTTTAGAAAGTTAAAAAACCAATGGTTTTAATTACTATCAGGGTCTTACGTGAGATTTATGGGTTACAAAACATTTTTTATTTTAGGAAAAAATTTCTATATAATTTATTTTACGATTTGAGGGTTAAAAAAAAGTTTAGACCCCAACGAACGTTTTGTTGGGATGTCACCTTATCCCTTATATTATAAAGCACAAATTACATGGTCAATCAAATTCTGCTATATGGTTTATGCTTCAATATCCTTTTTAAAAAATAAGTTAAACAAATTGTTTAAGTGAAAGAATAAAAAAAACAAAAAAATCAAAACAATTAACAAACTCTTAAATTTTCTCATCAAAAACTACCCACTATTCCATTATTTTCGAAACTAATATATCCTCTTATAAGTTAATAAAACAATTAATGATTTTTTTTTACAAATTATATTGCCGGGCGTAGCCGGGTAAAAATCCTAGTTGTAAACTAAGGTAAAAACTATACTAACTCTATATCACAAAAATATACTCTCTCAGTTTCAAATTAATTGTCATTCTAGGAGTTTTCACACAAATTAAGCAAACAATTGCAATTTCTATTTTACCCCTAATTAATGTATTATTTTGTTTGAAATAAGTAATTAATAGGGTCAAATGGTAGGGATAAAAGTGTAAAAATTAACAATAAATAGAGTCTGTAATGCCCTATTCTCTAACTTAAAATCTCCTATACCTCAAAAATCTCTTATGCCCTTTTTTATTTTTTAATTCAAAAAGAATTCAAAAAAAATTCAGAAAAATCAAAAATTGACAAATATAAACCCTAAACTAATTAAGAGGTCTTAGTTTAGGGTTTGCGAACCCAAATGGTAAGATTTTAGTTTTTAAACCCTAATTTTTTTGAAAAAATCGAATTTATAATCATATTTGGATGATTTTCGGAAAAACATTTTAAATTTGTTTTTTGATTTTTGAAATATTTTTATCAAATTCTTAAAACTAAATAAAAAAATATTGTCATCTTCAGATTTTAAAAATAATTTTATTTGTGGCCTATAAAATTAAAAAAAAAACAAAAAAATTAAAGAATGTCCTTCTTAGATATAAGGTTATAGAGAAATGTTTCCAATAAATATGAAAATAGATAACGACAAGTAATATGAAACAAAAATTTACCTCTAAAACAACAAATATTACAAAACGGAAGGAGTATTAATAAATGTATTAATTTGTGGACTATTTGTAGATTGGTAATTTGTGATTGCTTCACCAAAATGTATTTATTGTTCATAAACCATTTTTATTTGAGGAATTCACAAATCTACGCTCTTTCAACCCTTTCTTCACAAAAGTACTCTTAATTTAATATTTTCACATATTTACACCCTTTCAAAATTTTAAAAGCTTGATTTAACCTTTAAAAAATTACCAAAATTAAATTTTTTTCATTTGTGTTCGCTAATTAGTGTTTAGGGTATAATATTAAAGGGGTAGGATTGTTTGGGTAGAGTTTATTTGAATTTAATTTTGAGTGTTTAGGTGTAGTTTTGTGAAGTATTTTGGAATGGTGTAGTTTTGTGAAATGTAATTCAAATGGTGTAGTTTTGTGATTCTCCCTTTTTATTGTATTGTTTAAAATCCCAAACTTTTTTTAGTAAATAAAAAACCCCATTTTTTGATAAAATAAAAAATCCCAAACTTTTATTGCTCTAATGTTTTATTGAGTAATAAATTCAACACAACCTAGCTAGTGATATTTTGGAACGATTTATCATATTTATCATGTTATTAAATCTATATATTTTTAGGGAAAATTGGAAATATAGGACATATATACATATAGTTTATCCATATAGACCTTTTTAATAAAAATTTGTTCATATAAACCTTTTTAACTTTAATTTCCGAAAATACCCTTAAATTAAATCAAATAAAAAATATATAATTAATTATAAATCATAAATAAAACTAAAATAAAAGAAGGCAAACATACATCAATTAAAAAAAAATTAGGTTTTTTTTCGTTCTCTCCTCTTCCTTATCTTCTTCTTCTTCTAACATCTTTCTTCTTTAATAATCGATCAAGCTCTTCTTCAATGATTGATCAAGCTCTTCTTCTTCTAATAATTGGATTTGTACTTTCTCCAACCAATCCCTTTTGATATATGTAAGTTTCTTTTTCTCCCTATCTCCACTACTTATCTCTCTCGAGAGAGTCATTCTCATTACACATGAGTGATTTTGAGTTCTCTCACGAATTGGGTTTCATCATGCATGTCGTTAATTGTTGTCAAGCGATTTTGCAATTTCTCAATGTGTGGTGATATTAATTTTTTTGATTTTAGAGTCGGTTTCTATGTTCTATGTTCTATGTTCATCTTTGTTATAACTTATAAGAAACTTGATATTTTTTCTGATTCTAGGATGTTTTAAGACTGTAAATTAGCTAAATTATCTACACATATCTTCTCTTTTAACATGTCACGTTTATTTGGTTTGTTAACTAGTATATATGTTATTGTTGAAGCTTCGATTAGTTAAGTAATTTGATGTTTTGATTCTTGATTTATAACTTTTTTAAATATGCATATGTAGTTTACTTTAGCTTTTAATGTAACATGAGTTAAGCGAAGAATATTTATACTCTGCCTTGTATGTCTTTGTCATAGAGTTAGTATCATTGTTTAGTAACCATTTTGTTGCAAGTTTTAGTGTTTGGGATTTATATTTATATTTTTGTCGTGTATTTTATGGAGAATTTGCAAGTATGCTTTTATAGGTTTAGAGAGTTTAACTCTCACTTAGTGTTATGTTTGTTGTAATTCTAATTTAGTTTCATTTTTATTCTCGTTTAGGTATGGAGGAAAGTGTGCTTCCAAAACGACTTTTCAAACCTAAATCTGAACCACAAGTATGTCAGATAAACAACACTTATAAGAAGAAAACAAAAGAGAAAGAGGAAACTTTTTAATTCATGTTGTTTTCAACTTTGAATTACTGATTGTTCATTGTAATCTAATTTTATTTTTAAAAGAGGGTGAAGCATGATATATTTAGCGTCGATCACTAATTATATGGTTTAAATTTTTGAGTTTTTTTCTTGTTATATGAAAATAAAAATGGAGATGAACTTTGCATGCTTTTGGTACATTAAACTTCATCCAATATCGAACATTTTTTTAAGATGCAAAATTTTCATCTTTGTAATTGAAAATCGTTCTAGGTTATAGTGAAAAAAATAAAAACCGATGAAAAAACATGTATATAGGTTGTGTAGCGTTTTCTAAAAGTTTTAGAATATGTATTCTAAATTATTCATAACGATTTCGTAGTTCAGAAGTTGTATTCTACCAACTCGTAGAATATTATTTGTAGTCCATTCTAAACTACGTAGAATGAAATTTTTTCAAACTGCGTAGAATACATATTCTAAAATTTGTAGTACGTAGAATACGTATACTAAAAGAATTAGAATATTCTAAAAACAAATTAAAATTCAAAAATTTGTGAATAAATTTTCTTCTATATAATAAATAAAGGGTTTGTGAAATATTATAGATTTTCTTTTTAATTTAAAAATTAATTTTTATCATTTTTAGATTTATACAAAGGGTATTTTAGTAAAAAAAACATAAAGGTTTACATGGACAAACTATAGGTAAATATGTCCTATATTTCTAATTTCCCCATATTTTTATCAATTGAAGTACTATAGAATCACATAAAATATTTTTTCTCTTGGCAAAAAAACGACATAAAAAAAAAAATAAAACCTTTTTGCTCTTTTCTAACCTTATCAAATCTATAGATATATACACTACCTATAATTAAGGAATCTGCTTTTCAACAATAAATCCTAATTTGATAAAGATATATAACATCCATATATATATATATAATCTCAACATAACCGAATACATTCATAAACTTTATCATTGATGGCATTCTCCACAGAAATCTCGTCTCTCTTCCCTTACTCTCTACCCTCAAACCCTAATAATATTTCCAAAAATACCCTTTTCCCATGCTTTCTCAAACCCTACCTTAAACACCACGCTACCAAATCCCTAAGCTTCTCTGTCTCCTTCAGAAGAAACCAACTTCTCCCTGTCTCCTCGACGGCAACACAAGTCTACGAAAACGACGACGACAACGGAGAGGACAAGCTTCACGAAGAATGTGGCGTTTTCGGAATCTATGGTGACCCTGAAGCCTCTCGTCTCTCTTACTTGGCTCTACACGCGTTGCAACACCGTGGTCAAGAAGGTGCAGGGATCGTAGCCGTTAATCAAACCGGTCTAGAATCGATCAAAGGCGTGGGTTTAGTCTCGGAAGTGTTCACCGAGCCGAAGCTGAACAGCTTACCCGGCGATATAGCCATAGGCCATGTCCGGTATTCGACTTCCGGAGCGTCAACGATCAAAAACATTCAGCCTTTTATAGCTAATTGCAAGCTAGGTTCGCTCGCGGTAGCACACAATGGTAATTTCGTGAATTACAAGCAACTCAAGACGAAGCTCGAGGAGAAAGGTTCGATCTTTTCGACAAGTTCTGATACCGAGCTTGTTCTTCACTTGATCGCAAAATCTAAAGCCGAAACGTTGCTTTTGAGGATTGTCGAGGCTTGCGAGAAGCTTAGAGGTGCTTACTCAATGGTTTTTGTCTTTGAAGACAAGCTTATAGCTGTCCGTGACCCGTTCGGGTTCAGACCACTTGTGGTAGGTCGAAGAAGCAACGGAGCTGTTGTTTTCGCGTCCGAGACTTGCGCTTTGGACCTGATCGACGCGAGTTACGAGCGTGAGGTGTGTCCCGGCGAGATAGTGATCGTTGATAGAGACCACGGGGTTAGTTCTATGTTCATGATCTCACACCCAGAGCCGAAACAATGTGTTTTCGAGCACGGTTACTTCTCGCAGCCAAACTCGGTCGTCTTTGGTCGGTCTGTGTACGAAACCCGCCGCATGTACGGTGAGATTCTAGCCACGGTTGCACCCGTGGACTGCGATGTTGTCATTGCAGTGCCAGACTCGGGGACAGTCGCGGCTCTCGGATACGCAGCAAAAGCCGGAGTCCCCTTCCAGATCGGTCTTCTTCGGTCGCACTATTCGAAGCGCACATTCATAGAGCCAACACAGAAAATACGCGATTTTGCGGTTAAGGCAAAGCTATCTCCTGTCAGAACAGTTCTTGAAGGGAAGCGTGTCGTAGTAGTCGACGACTCTATTGTCCGGGGAACCACGAGCTTGAAGATAGTACGTCTTCTTAGAGAAGCCGGAGCAAAAGAAGTCCATATGAGAATTGCGTTGCCACCAATCATAGCCTCGTGTTACTACGGAGTTCACACGCCGTTGAGACAAGAGCTGATCTCTAGTAAGATGAGCGTCGAGGAAATAAGAAAGCATATTAACTGCGACTCTCTCGCGTTCTTACCGTTAGATAGCTTGAAACAAGTCTATGGACCCGTCGAGTCACGCACGTACTGCTACGCCTGCTTTACGGGGAAGTATCCCGTGACCGCAGAGACATAACTCGAAGCTCACTGTATTATAACAAATCGGAAGCCATTCCTATGTATATATATGCTTTACTTTTTAAAATTAGAGAAGCATAGTTTTTTATTATGAGATTATGGTGAAATAAATAGGCAATACATTCAAAGAAACCATTGGCTTGACTTTGTATAGTCTGAATCTAAACTCAAGATATATGTTTGATTTAGAACCTATTAAATATAAATTTGCTTGTCACAGTTTTCAGACAGGTTTCGAATGAAATTTTTGAATCTTACAGAAGATGTGGATGAAATCAGCCGTTTTCAGCTCGGTCATAAGCGTTGGATTTGTGCTTAGGAGCAAACGTGAAGCCTTCAGGAACCTTACCAAGCAGGAGTTCCGATATACGAACCTGCACCATTGTCACATTATATAACAAACTTGAGTTCATACATAGTCCCAATGTGAAGACAGTGGAAAACAGTAGAGAAGAAAATTTACGCACCCAGTCACCAGCAGATTCAGACATCATGAGTGTCTCGAGATCATCACGACCAAAGTAAGAAGGCGGGCGCCAGTTGATTTGCTGCGGGATCACGTCGAGCAAACCAACAGGTATGTACCTAAACGTGTAGCTTAGCCACTCCAGCAAGAAATGCCTAGTTGTCTCAACTCCTGTTTTAATTTTTTTTTTTAAATGACAGAGCTTTAGCCACGAGGCAAAGATTGAACCAGGAAAACATAGATTCCATGCCGCCGTGTGTATTTACCTTTTGTGTCGGATCCCCAATGTTGTAGACCAAAACGTACAAAGTCCTTGAAGATGTTAAGCCTTTCTCCAGAGGTAATGTCCCAGTGTCTTTGCTCTTTGATTTCAGTAAATATCCAAGGCTGCACGAGTCAAAAGCGCATTAAGACAAGACTTTAAAATGATTTAGTAGAAAGGGGTCGAATAGTATAAGGTCATAGACACAAACCTTGATCAGGGCTCCACGAGCAATCATGCAGCTAGACAACTCAGGACAGTCAGATTTGCGTTTGTTCCAGTCTATATAAGAGTACACATCTCCATTTCCTATAACTTGTAAATTAGTGGAAGCGTTTTTAGTACACTTGTATATATAGTCCCAATCCGCAGACTTGCTATAACGTTGCTGTCTTGACCGCCCGTGAATCGTCACCGCGGTGGCTCCCCAATTTCCAATATCAGCAATCAATGAATCTATCCGGTTCTTACCCTCAAAGAACGCAGTACGTACCTGGCACCACAAAATACATAGCAAGTATATAATAGTTTATAATCGTTGCAATTGGTCGAGTAAGATATATGCTTAAGTAGGTTACCTTGATAGTGATGGGTGTTTCAACAATGGAAGAAGAGACTTCTACGATATTCTTCATACGTGATGGCTTGTTTAGAAGGGCTGAACCAGCACTTCTGTTAACAACCATATCTATAGGGCATCCCATGTTGATGTCAATGAAATCAACTGTGCATTCTCGATCTATAAGTTCAACCGTGCGCGAAACCGTGTCAGGAAAAGAACCACAAATCTGAACACCAAACAGATCTTCCGATGAATGACGTCTAAGAAGTGCCCACTCCGAAGCTTGGCCCTGCATTAAACCATTTTACGTGTTTTCACATTGTTATAAAATGATATTTTATCATCTATCTGTCCACATAACCTTAGTGGACTAACCTGCAAAAGATTTGTGCACATAGCCATCTCACCACAAGTCACATCTGCACCCAACACTTTGCAAAGTCTTCTGAAGGGAAGATTGCCCACAGTTGTTAGGGGTGCAAGGTACAACTTATCCCTAAAATCGATAAGCTTTTTCTTTTCACGAGGATGCAACTTTAGACTATCATAAGTCTCAACAAATTTGATGTTATCCTCGTCTTTTACTTCGGCTTTTGAAGTAGGATACCCGTTCTTTTCTGTTTCCTCTTCCACTTTGATGCCTGTACCAATACAAATACAATTAAATGGGACATTAGGATATTTTCTTGTCACATGTCCTTATGCTAACTATTTGCCCCTCGAACTACACGATCATCTGAGACAATTAGTTACAAAAAGTTACTTGGCATTTCAGAAATGTCTTTTTCGAGAATGAAGAAAAGTAAGCCTCACCATCATTCACTACACGAACATCTTCACGTTTAAGATTCTGTTCGTCTTCAGATTTAGCCTTTTTCATGGGACGAACTTCCTCAGTTTCTAACGGTCCAGGAATATCGACATCTTCGATTATTTCTGGTGCATGATTAGAAATGACAGCCGAGACAACCGCTACATCAGTTGCTTGAGTGCCGTTCGCATTATTTTGAGTTTCTTTTGCGTTATCCACGTCATCAACATTTCCTTTCTTGGCATGCCCCTAGTAGTCGTATGAAATATCAAGACAAACACAAGAATCACAGAAAATAAATTAATAAAAAACTCTGTAAGACTCACCAAAAGGCCGAGGGATTTGAGTTTTGCATCTGCTTTGATAAAAGTCATCTTATTTTTCCATAAAAGCCTCTGTGTCTCTTTATTAAAAAAGTTAATCTCTGATTTTTCCTCCTTATTCGAATTAACAGCAACATCTTTGTGGGTGCCTAAGAATCTGCACGATAAACCATACGAGCATTTCATTTCAGAGGCCACAAATGGGCATTGCCCTTCTATATCATCTGGTTTCTGCAAATATCAAAACCAAAATACTTACCATCAATCACACAACAAAAATGAAAATTAGGTTCCCACCAAAAAAAAAAAAAAATGAAAATTAGGCTATCAGTGAGATGCAAAAAAAGTGAGTAGTACCTGAGCCTTGAAAGCTTCAATATCATGATTAAACCGACATTTCTCTTTATACTGACATGAATCAACATCTTCTGTTCTTGAAACTTGAGGGCAGAGATTGATGGCAGATTTCTGCGGAGAAAAGGGCATGTAACGGTTTGTTTAACTAGCAATAAAACATTCTCAAACACCATAGCTAATAATCTAACATCACAACTTAAAATCAAATCCATTTCTCAAACTATCCAGTTTCAAAAACCATAGCTAGACTCACATACATATACAAGCAAAAATGCACAAAAGCTAACCAAAATCATCTCTGATTATACAGTATACTTGTAGAAACTGGATGATTCACATATATACAAGCAAAAATGTAAAAAAGCTAACCAAACTCAGCTCTGATTATACAACGTACTTGTAGAAATTGGATGATTCACATATATAAAAGCAAAAATGTACAAAGGCTAATAAAAAAAATCTCTCATTATACAATATACTTGTAGAAATTTGATGATTCACATATATACAAGCAAAAAATGTATAAAGAAAAATCATATTCATCTATGATTATTATACAGTATACTTAAGAAACTGAATGATTCACATATACATAAGCAAAATTGTCCATAGACTAATCAAAATCATCTCTAATTATTCGATGAATCGCATATATATACCTCTTGGCGTTCGCGTTTTAGCTGTCGTTTAGATTTCTTCTCCTGGACCAAGCTGGGTTTAGCTTCTACGACGTCGTTTTGATTCACGGAGCGGCTTGGAGGAGGACACAGAAACTCCTTTTTGATAGGAGCCATTGATCGTTCTATAAGCTCTTCAGAAGTCGCTTCGTACACAGAGAACTGCTTCGCCGGAGATTGAATCGGAATCGCAACTCCTTCTACGGTCGCAACCGCCGCGAAATCCACCGCTGAATCGGACATGGCGGAGATAATCTCCGTCGTCGCGTAGAGTGAGTGAGAAATGTTTTAAGTGATTTAGGGTTTTAGATATTTTCTACAGAGACTTATTATGGCTAACACTTAAAACGACGAGAAAAACAGCGTTTTGATAAGTAACTGTGCTTTCTTAATGGGCCAAAATATAAGCCCGTCCCATAACATAATAATTTTTCCAAGTAAAAAGATAAAACAGTAAAAAGACAGAATCAAAAACAAGAACAAAACAGAGATAATCTCTTTTTGTCTGAAACTCAATCTCTACAATTACAACAAATATTTATTCATATCTATCTACCATAAAATTGGATTTTTTTTAAAAAAATGTAGTTTAAATTTCATGGAATTGACCTATATATATATATAGGGGTGGGCAAACGGGAATTCGGGACGGGATTTTTCGGGTTCGGGAATGGGACGGGAATTTCGGAACGTAAAAAATTGTCCCATTCTTGTCCCATTTTATATTTGGGACGGAACGGGAATGGAACGGGACGGAACGGGAACGGATCGGGAATTCCCAAATATCTAGACATTCATAATTCATTTGTTAAAAATTTACAATCGTGATTACTTATCAATTATCATGTTAAAATAATTTATATCACAATTCTTATACGATGATAATTTTTGTATCAATGATATAAAAAATATATTTGGTCACACTTAATTAATAATCAAAGTTCATAAAATCTAAACCAATAAAATCCACCCCAAAAGCCGCAGTCATATAATAAAACTCAAGTAAAAAAGTAATGTCTAATAATAAAAAAAACTTCAAAAACCAAACATGAAACAACTAAGTATCCACTGTCTCTTTGCATCATTATTCGTTCTGAGATTGTTTTCTCATTTCTATACAAATTCATAAGAAAATATAGTAGATGGTTATAAGATAATATTAACAACAATATATTTTAAAATATGTAATATTTAAAAAAGCGGTCGTAACTTTATTGTTATGGAGTTAGGACTTATATTAATATTAACTAGGTTTAGTAATATAAATTAAATCTTAAATATTAGATTAAATGGATAAGTAAATTATATGTGTTTATACTTTATTTATAACTTGTGTACACATAGAAAAAAGAAACAATATATATATATCACATAACATCATTAAAATTTACTTCGGGACTTCGGGTATTCCCGTTCCCGTCCCGTCCCGTCCCGGTCCCAATTGGGAATTAAACTTTTGTCCCATATCGGGACATCCGTCCTATATGGGACGGGAATTTGGGAACGGGAACGGAACGGAACGGGACGGATCGGAACGGGACGGGAATTATGCCCACCCCTATATATATATGTAAATAAATTCAACAGACTTTGCACATAAATAAAATATAAAATGATATGTAGCCACCACCAACACCACAAGTCACAACAACTTGTCTTCTTCTCTATTCATTTGGATTCAGGTTTCGTTTCCATGGACACATTTCGATTCTGCTGAGTTTGACACAGAGACTTTGGTTGCTGTCTTAAAGACTGGCTTATGTTTAGTTGCTGGAACATCTCTGCATTGAGTGATTGCATCTTTGATCTATCAGAATCGTCGTGGCTAGTCTCTCCGATGGCTAGTTTCAGTCGCTGGAGTTCACCGTTCAGCGATTCGTTTAGAGCTGCCATGGAAAAACCGAAGAAAACCCGTTAAATATGACATCTTTGTGCCCAAAAATAGGAAGATATAAAATGCGTACCATCGCGAAGTTGTGCTTGATGCTCCATTGCTTGAAGACAGAACTTAAGCTCATTGTTCTGGTTTGTTAATCCCATCATATCTCTCTGCATCAACGCCACAACGAAACATCGTTAAAAAACCAAAGAACAAACCAAATCTAGGACGGTGTTTATACCATTGTAGAAATACGCAAACCTGCAAAAGAGTGAGCTGAGCAGACAATGTAGTAGCTTCTGTCTGAAGAGTCTGCACTTTATGTTCCAATTCGACTATATACCGCATCTTCCTCTCTTTCGACCGTGCTGCAGATTGTCTGTTCGCCAAGATCCTGAAACGAAAAACCAAAGATATCATTACATGAACACATATCAAAAACCCATCTAACTTCTAGTGTACATATATATTTGGTATTAACCTTTTCACGCGCTTAGGATCAGACATAGCCATCTCAGCTAACTTATCATTAGCCATGATCTTCTTCATCTCAACCGCAGTGAACTCGCCGTTCTTAAACTCGATGCTAAAACCAGAGTTCCCATCAACGGAATTAGTAGGCGAAACTTTCCTCGAAATAGTACCAGGAGAAAGTGGCGGCTTTAACAAAGACGACGAAGGCGACTCATCTCCAAAAGAGAACTTATCCATGAAACAACTATCAACAGAGACACTCCTATAATGCCTAGTAGGAGCAATATCTCCTCCACAAGCTCTTCTCTTCAAGCTATTGCTACTCTCATTGACACTACTGGTCTCTTCTCCTTCTGTATCACTACCACCACCATTGTTGTTGTTGTTTGTCTTACTACTCTCCATATCATCCATGTTCTTGCTATGATCATGATCATCATCATGTGGTTGTTGAGATGAGTTCAAGGCATCATCAATGTTATCAAGATTCATATAAGCAGAGAAGAGATCATCCATAGCTTCTTCCTTCTCCACAACAACAACTTCTGTTTCCTTCTTCACACCAATGGCTTCTTCAGATCTCTCTAATGGCTTATGAGGAAGAGGCATCTGCATCATCATCATCAATGGAGTAAACCCACTTGTTATAATATCACTGTTGGATCTTCTATGAGACTTTCTAGGAGGAGGAGGAGGCAGAGGAGAAGACTCATCAAGTACTCCTTTATAAGGACAAGGAGACAAAGGAGGTAGTGAATCAAAGAAAGAGGAAGGTTGTGACAAAGACCTTGAATGAGATCCGACCGGGTTTGGATTTTGAGAAACGGGTCGGATCTGATTAATAAGAGAGTAAGGAGAAGTAGGAGGCACACCGATTCTTCTGTTGAAATTAGGGTTTGTTGTTGAAGAAGAAGAAGAAGAAGATGATGAATGTTGGATCATATTATACTTCTCTGTATCACCCATTTTATCCCACCCAAGCAAAAGACTTTATGGGTTCTTCTTCTTCTTCTTCTTCTCTCTCTCTCTCTAACTCTATGTTTCTCTCTCTCTCTAGATTTAGTAGATAATAATGACAGTGTGATTTCACTACTTGATGAAACCAGAGACTAAAGAGCAATGCTTTTGTGTAGACCCTATCATTAAAATTACAGAGAAATGATGAATTTAAGTGAAAAATCAGAGCTTTTTATTACATAAAAATCAGAGCTTTATTTACAGAAAAATCAGAGCTTTGAAGTGGGTTACCTCTAAAATTCAACGTAATTTAGCTTCAAAATTCAATCAATGGCGCAAATGGCGAGAAAACGTTGAAGAAAAATAATCGCGACGATTCTTCTCTCTCTCACTTTCTCTCTCTCTCAATGTTGAAATTAAAAGAAGAAACAAATGGCCAAGAGGAATTCACAAAACTAACCTTTTCGACCTCTCTTTCGCAAAACTACGTTTAATTTAATTTTTTCAAATATTTACACATTTTCAAAATTTTAAAAACTTAATTTACCTTTTTAAAAATTACCAAAATTAAAATATTTTCATTTTGGTTTCGCTAAATAGTATTTAGGTATATTATTAAGGCCTAAAAATGTGTGGATATGATTTATTTAGATTTAATTTTGAATGTTTAAGTATAATTTTGTGAAGTATTTTGGAAATGGTATAGTTTTGTGAAATATAATTCAAACGGTGTAATTTTGTAATTCTTCCAAAAATCTATCTATTTTGTTTTTATTTTTTCTTCCTATAGATTTATTTGTTTTCTCGAGAAAAATAGCGAAAACTGACGACGACTTTTTTTTCTTTATTGGAAAAAAACTAAAGAATAGCAAAGAAAAAAAAAGACACGAGTTTCATGGGAAGAAAGGAAAGACGCGTGAATTTTTAACTTACCGCGCCTACATTATTTTCTTATTATTAAATGCAAATTTTATCCAAAATTTTACTCTTTTTGATCTAATTTAAATAACTATCAGAGGAATTCACAAATTCACATATTTACATGATTTATCCTTTAAAAATTATCAAAATTAAAAAAATTTCATTTGGATTCGCTAATTAATGTTTAGAGTATAGTATTAAAAGGGTAAAATTGTGTGTAGGCTTTATTTAGATTTAATTTTTAGTGTTTAGATATAGTTTTGTGAAGTTATTTTGAAATGGTGTAGTTTTATGAAATGTAATTCAAATGGTGTAGTTTTGTAATTCTCCCTAACTATAACTCTTATTTTGTAGCCGTTTATATCAATTTTGAAAAATAATTAAATATAAAACATTTTTGAGTATCAATCAATATTTGAAAATTAAGTGATAACTAGACGTTTAGGATGAGTTTGCATAACAAAATTACTAGACGTTTAGGATTAGTTTCTAGACCAAACACTCGTACATAATCACAAAGTATGAGGTTTATTAATACAAATCAGTTTAACATTTTCAGTTAATATATCATCAATGAAATAGTATGTAGGAATGTTATTACTTATTAGCGTAATTCTGATAATAAATGAAAGATAAGATAATTTACGATGAAATATAAAGGTTAGTATATTATTAGAATATGGATTGAGTTTGGGATTGTATTCAGATTTCCGACAACATTTGACATTTTTTGTTAGACGGAAGATTCTGTCTTCATTATCTTATATGTCTCCACATAATGTAAAAAGCTATTCTTTGTATTTCCTTTTGATGCCTTTTACTTATATAGTATTTGTTAAAATTAATATGTCATGGACCGCCGTATTGAAAAGATTTTGTTACGGATTTTGGTGTCTACACCAATTATATTTTTGAAATTCCAAAAATGAAGATTATTATATAGTTTACATAAGTTAGATATCTCAATACTACCATGATATTACGCAAACACGTTTATATTTCATAAGTGTATATAGGATTTAGATAATAACGTGACATTATGTAAATTAGAATGCTACTATAAATTTTAAATAATTTTGATAAAATTGTAGTCTTATTATATAAAACTATTTGCTATTTTTACAAAATTTAACCTTTTAATGCCTAATAGATATAAATGTTGTGAAGGTTGTAAACTTGTAATAAGATATTAATTACATCTCGAAAACCAATCACAATGATATAAGTTATATATAAGATAAGTCGTGTTTGTCTTAATTTATTATTACAAAAACATACGTCCTCAAATTAAAAATAATACATTGTCATAAAAAAAAAAAAAAAAATACATTTTCGGAAATTTAAATTTCGCATATGGATATAGTTTTATTCATTTGCCTTTAAATGCTTGAGCCCCACTACTCATAAAATAGTGTCTCTAATATAACCACCTCCCTCCATGTTTCTTTAGAAATATCTTGCCATATCAATTATGATTCCAAAATCATAGTAGTATATATTATTCAATACGAATAATTAATATTTGATAAAATAAAACTTGGACTAACATGGAAATACAATAATACAACTAAATAAATAAATAAAAATTTAAACGTGGGAAGAAAATATATACCCAACTCAATAGTAGCTAAGGTGTTTAAACAAGATCTATAATATAAAGTCGTAATTAAGGTGTAAATCATGTGGATTAAGTTTTAGTCATAGTAGGACCATAAGCTACAAAAATTTAAAGTAAAACCACGATCCGTAATAAAACTGTAGGACCATCTACTATTTATATATGCAATTAAAATGATCCGCTTATCTAAATTTGGGGTAAACATATTTATTCTATTTAACTTAATCAATAATATGAAGTAGGACCTTATTGTTGAACATGAAAAGTATCGTTTTGTTTCTTACTTGAAATAAATTTTACATAGAAAAATATTTTTATTTTCGTGGTTACATCTTCAACATTTAGTTTTTTTTTTGGTACCCAAACTCGATTTATTCTATTGCTTCTCAAAATTTATGGATTTTTGCTCAGAATTTTGTTGGTCAATATATAAAAGAAGGATTTGTGAATATTTATATAATAGGATTTTTTTATTAATTTAGTTATAACAAAAAATAAATAAATTAATTTAGTTATAGAAAGAAAAAAACAGGGTTTGTGACAAAAAAAAAAGAAACACATACAAATAATGATAAGTCGAAGCGGATCCTACATCTCTCGCTTATCTTTAGTTTCAAGATTGGCCACACTTCCGTTGATCGAGCCACGTGGCTCCTCCTATATCCGTTAGATTAAATATTGACTTACTATGTGGGGCCCATTTATATCATCCCCATTATTGGACAACACTGACGTGGCAAGTTCCTGGAACTTGACCCAAGACGGGTCAATATCAATTAGGAATCGACATTTTTTTGACATGTTTTACATTTTTAGAAAAGACAAAACGTATTAACACTTCCTCAATGTAAAAGTCTTCGATAATACTCTAACTCAATTAAACATTAACGATAAGCTTAATTATGCCGTTTATGCAGTTAATTAGTAATTAATCAAAACCTCACAGAACAAAAAAAAACACACACATTTACACTTCAAAGAGATTCCATGATGAAACGGTGCGTTTTAGCTACAAGTTTTATGGGTTTTTGCATATAGGAGATTAATCACTAGACTGTTTATTAATTACATCAAAATATCAAACCAACACTACTAAACATTTGCATTAGCGCAACTATAGACAATCACAAAGTCTAATAGTTAAAAAAACTAATACAAGAAAAAAAAACAAACGAAAAGGATAAAGAGAGAGAAACATACTTCTGATATATATAGTGTTGGCTCATACATCTATGCGGTGGCTACTTGATAATGATGTAACGGTTCGTGCCGTGTCTAGCCCAATAGTCCTTAAGATCAACAGGTGCCGAAAGCTCGTGTCCTTCGCCAGCTAAACGGCTAAGCAACCTTGAAAACACGCCACCGCTCATCTTCCTACCGCCTATCCGAGAATGCCTCTTGTTAGGCATCTGCGGCAACGGATACTCAGACAAAGTTGTCGTGCAGCACGAGCTTTGCCACCCACCATTTCCCCATTTATAACACTGGCGAGCTGTGCCCGTGCAAGTGCAGACAGGCACGGGCATCATGGTCTCATCGAACGTGACTATGTTTAAACCGACCTCGTTAGTATCCCAATCTTTCCGAGATTTCTTACCCGGTGAGGCAACTAAACGGTTCAGATCCTTTGACCGTGTTGTTCCCGCGGCCTTGCTCTCTTTCTTCCTCTTGGCCCGTCTCGTGGTGGCTGTTTTAGCTGGGACAGTTGATATAGGAGAAGGGTTTGGTAAGCGAGTTTCTTCGGTTACACAGCTCTGTGAGCCGCCACTACCACGTCTTGCACAGGACAAGATATAGTTTAGGTTGTTTTCACGGTACTGAAGAGCACTCAACGCGCTGTCTCTCTCCATTATAGCGTTATCTCTTTCCGACAGAGCTTTGTCACGTTGCTCAAACGCTTGGTCCCGTGCTTCTAAAGCTTCTTTCTTTGCTGCTAAAGCTTCGTTTCTCTCCTTGATAGCTGCGTCTCTCTCGGCTAGTATAGACATGATCTTCTTATTCATCACCAACGCGTTGTGTTGCTCCTTCATCTGATGCTGATGCATTCATAATACAATGTAGATAACAGTTTATGCTTTAACTTTCAAATCGAAGTGAGAAAAAACGTATTTTGATCTGATTTCAAGTGTGTGTTTGTCTTACCACAGGCTGTGTTCCATTGTAGTAATCGGGCTGGTACCGCCCGTTATCATACTGTCCACCACTCTCCATCCTCTTACTTCAAGAGAAACGAACACAAAACAAGAAAGAAAAACTTCAAGTACGATAGCGAAAAAATGATATAAAACAATGTGAATAGTTCTCTGAAACTAAGCTTGAACTGTTAAAGACACCGATATCATAACAAAAAAGTACAGCAGAAACCCACACATTTGCTAATCATTGAAATACCGAAACAATGTGAATAGCGAAAAATGATATAAAACAATGTGAATAGCTCTCTGCAACTAAGCTTGAAGAGTAAAAAAAAAACCGATATCATAACAAAAACAGGACAAAGAATCAGAGAAGCTTAAGAGTCTCGTTAACAAGAAAATTCATTTTGATGAGACTCTTACTCTATCTTTGCTTTGGCGTCTCAATTCAAACCATAGAATATAATACATCATTACCAAAAACTCCAAAAAATCATGAAATCCACACAAATCCAGAAACTACATCGAGAATCCTAAGCAAAGATCTGTCTTTATCAGCGTAATACCGTTTCAATTCCAACGATTAACATAGAAAACAGTTTAATTCCGAGAAAAACCGCAAAATCGAGAAATCAAACCCTACAAAGTCAATATATGTGTATGAGATTAAAGCTAATATAGATCAACGAGACATGAATAAGCAACGAATTGATCGGAAAACTTACAGATTACGGCGAGATTCTACGAGCAACGGAGATTGAGAAATATCTTCAGGAAGGGAGAGAGAGAGACGAAGAGCGAAGAAGATGTTGGAAGTGGAAGAAGAGAAGCTCTTGATTCTTATTGTAATTTTACAAATATACCCCTCTTTCTAAGATGCGTAAGGAGGAAGGTTATTATCGTCTTTATATATGTATCCTTTCGATGCAGAAACGTTTCTGTTCGAATCTCTCTCCCATAAAAACACACAACTTCTTTCTACTCCTTTTTGTGGATTTTATTATTTAGACTCTCAAATAAATAGACATGAAAGGAAAAAGATTTTTCAATTCACATTGTAGAGCTAATTAAAACTAATAGATCTATTGTTGATTAACTTAATTTAATTTAATCTACAATGTTTCAAAATTGTTGTCAAAATTATAAATCCAAATGGCGATGGTGTTTTAATTGTCCACAATTGACAAAAGAGTTCACAATGTTTGTCTAACTATCTTTAACAAAAAAAAAATGTTTGTCTAACTAATTTTTTTAGTTAACAAAAAAAAAAATGTTTGTCTAACTAATTTTTTTAGTTAACAAAAAAAAATGTGTCATTAGTGTTTTTCCCCTCTAAAAGACAATTTAATCCGTTCCATTCCACATAATTATAAGTTTTTAGAGTTTTTTATTGTTTTTTATTACATCAGAGTTTATAATGCAAATTTAATAAAGTGATTTAATAATTTCTGACCATTTATAATTGAGAAATTTCTTAGAATACCATCAAAATAAGTTTTTGTTTTGAAAATACCATTACAAAAAATTTTATAACAAAAATACCATTAAAATGTTTTTATAACAAAAATACCATCAAAAAGTAGTAGTTTACAAAATACCACAAATACAAAAAATGGGTTTTAACACTTTTATATTTTAATTTTTTTCATTTGGATTTGCTACATAATGTTTAGGGTATAGTTTTAAAGGGGTAGGGTATAGTTTTTTGAAGGTTTTGTGTGTAATTTTGAAAATTTAAGATTTGTGGTATTTATGAGAAAAACTTTTAATGGTATTTGTAAAATTTCCTAAAATCTTTGCTAATTGTGTTAAAAAAAACTTTTTTAAGAATTGCCTTTATAATTTGTATTTGTTTGCGATTAGTTGAATTGTTTGAAATGAAAGTATTTAATAAAAAAATGTGTATGGAAAGTTGACTCAAATAAGGGCCCAATAAGAAAAGCCCACATTATCGTGTCGACACTGAATTCAGATCACACGACGTGTGCGCATCGCTGCTGTGAGATATTTATATTTAACCAAGTCTCTGAACCCAATCCTCTTCCTCTCATACGCGTGAAAATCAACGGAGAGAGATACAGAGAGAAGAAGCTTAAAGAGATTCAGAATCATCGGAGATGTCTACTTTCAGCGGCGATGAAACGGCACCGTTCTTCGGTTTCCTTGGCGCAGCAGCAGCGCTCGTCTTCTCCTGTATGTTCAAAATCCATGGATTCTTTTTAGATTTTGTTTTCCTTTGAGATTTTCGAAATCGGCCATAGAAATTAACCGATCTGCTTTTTCATGTTTATTTTTTTTGTTTGGTATATGACTTAGAAGCGCTAGATTTAGAGATACTTTGACCTATATTTGATTTGGCTTATGATGATTATAGATTCGTTACTTTAAGAAATTGGATCAGATTCTTAAGGAATTGCTATTGCTGGTTTTAGATTTGGGGCTTATTGGTTATGTAATTTAGGATGGTCTCTCTCTATGTTTTGTTTGATTTGTTTGTGTAAAGTACAGTTACATTGTGATCTAATAGATTACAATGTCTTGTGTTTTTATTGAGATTTGGCTTATGGGTTATGTAATCTGGGATGTTTTCTCTTGAAACTGAGATTTGTTTTTTGCCTAGATCTGTTTTTGGTTGATTTGTTGATTCACATCTCCAAGGCATGTTGATTTTCTTGTGTAGAGCATAGTTACATACATTTTGGTCTAATAGATTACGATATCTTGTGTTTATTTGCCCTGACTTGGTGATTGAAACTACTCAACTAGGCATGGGAGCTGCATATGGAACAGCAAAGAGTGGAGTAGGTGTGGCATCTATGGGTGTCATGAGACCAGAGCTGGTGATGAAGTCTATCGTGCCCGTTGTTATGGCTGGTGTGTTGGGTATCTACGGTTTGATTATTGCTGTTATCATCAGTACAGGGATTAACCCCAAGGCTAAATCTTATTACCTCTTTGACGGATACGCGCATCTCTCTTCTGGTCTTGCTTGTGGTCTTGCTGGTCTTTCTGCTGGAATGGCCATTGGTATTGTCGGTGATGCTGGTGTCAGGTATGGATCATACTTTACTCACTTTCCTCTATGTCTTTACTTGCACGTTCACATAAATGGGTTCTCTTTTATAACATAGAAAGGCCCTTTTTGTAACAACTAGTGTCGTAATCTGTTAAAAAGAATCAATTTTTATATAAAAATTTTCCTCATGAATCAGAATAACTAGTGTTTCGGGTGTGACTCGCTGTAAAATTGGATGAAAATTATAGGCTTTATGCACATGATTTGCTTTCTATGAGATGTCTCTCTATGTTATTGGCTATGACGCATATCTTATTCTGTAACGCGTTACGCGTGTGTGAGAGTGTTTTTCTCTCCTGATAAGTAATTTGGTGGGGGTTTTCGCAGGGCCAATGCACAACAGCCAAAGCTTTTCGTTGGTATGATTCTTATCCTCATTTTCGCCGAGGCTCTTGCTCTATACGGTCTCATTGTCGGGATCATCTTGTCTTCCCGAGCTGGTCAATCTAGAGCCGAATAAGAAGAGAACTCGGTTCTTTGAATTTCACGCGTGAGTCTTTTTCTTTTCCGATGTGATTCTCTTATTATTATTTTATCAGGTTAGTATGAGACACACACAACAGTGGTTTTTGCTCTCCCTTGTGTTAAGCATGTTTGTTGTCAAGAACATGTTTGCACAGAACCAAAAAAACCACACATGATGAAATTGTTTGTCTGTTTTTCAATGCTTGTTGTTATGTTTTGTAAAATTGTTTTGCGAGCTATGTGAGACACACCCTATTGATATCTCTTTTTTTTATCAGTCCAATAAATCAAAGAAAAACTCTTATTTGATCTTTGATTATAAAAAAAAACTTATTTTTGGTTAATTTCTATTGGTTTTATCGTCGAATTTAGTTTTGTTATTAAAAATTTAAATAAATACATTGAGTATGACCTTACTTGGCTTGGGGAGAAGTTATATCTCACCGTTGGGAATGTTTTCTCTCACCACCTATAACATATGTAGCATGGAAGCTTTACTCGAGTTCTGCTTTGGAATCGGAAGCTTGAGGAAGCTCCGTGGAAACGCGATTCCGAAAAATGTTATTTTTGAAGCTTCCATTCCGTTTTGGAAACTTTATAATTTTCACGATTCCAATTTTTGAAACGCGATAATATAAAAAAACTTGGAAACTTTATGAATTTTTATCAATTTTTCTTAAATTCAAAACTCTAAATCTTATCAAATTAGTTTTATTTTGACGAAAAACCCTAATTTTATATGATTTAACTTAAATTTTAAATCCTAATTTTATTTAAGTTTAAAATCCAAATATGAATGTCATATATATTTTAGTTGTTTATATTTATGTGTGTATATATATATATATATATGTATATACGCTTTCTACGCGTACCCGCACCTTGATTTAACGCTTCCGATTTCGCGTATCCGCTTCTGATTCCATGCAACTTAGCCTATAACCTCTCGACCAAACAGAGAGAAGAGTAAAGAGACACTGACAAATAGTAAAGAGAGAGAATGGTCTTTATTTGATCTTTGATTATAAAAAACTTGTTTGTTTAATTTGGTTGCAATCCTATGGTAAATGATAACTTGTTTAATTTTTCAACAATTTTTTTATGTTCATAGATGTGTGGTTCTGACTTGTTGTGTGACATCTTTTTTAAGATTAAAGAAATGTATTGATTGGTAAAACTATGACTTAATCTTCAAGCATTAGTGGATGACCATTACATTAATCCAAAAGTCGGTTTTATTTAAATCTCTATTTTTTTTTATTTTTTTTTTTGGTTCTTGTAGTTGAGGATGATCACCTTCTTAAGTAACACAAACAAATCTTCTCTTTTTTTTTATTTGTGATTTGGTTCATTGAATTTACTTCTCTTTCAACATAACAAAGTTCCTTTTAATCTCTTTTGGTCACTTTTATATGGTTTTGTTACTTGGAAAATATTAAGGTCTAAAGTTTGAAGCTTTGTTTTCAGGGTTACACCTAAATCAAAACCAATGGTGGTGAATAATATATGGTAACACTACTTTTTAAAGAAGAAGAAGAAGAAGAAGATGGAGAAGATGCAAATGTCCATAGCTCAAGAAGAGAAGATACTTGTTATAGTGAGATTAAGACCATTAAACGAGAAAGAGATCGCGGCTAATGAAGCTGCGGATTGGGAATGTATCAATGATACAACTGTTTTGTATCGAAACACTTTGCGCGAAGGCTCCAACTTTCCTTCTGCTTATTCATTTGGTAAGAAATTTCTAAATCTATGCTTTTAACATCTTCTATATAATAAGTTATGTCACACTCTCTCTTCATTGTACTTTAAACTAATATCACACCTTTTAATCCAAGAATCAGAATCTTTTGAGTAATATAGTTGGATGCTTTAATATGACATATAGCATTTCAAGCTCTTATTTGTGAGGGGAAATTGCAAAAATACACCTTTAACGTTATACTTTGCAAAAATACACCCATTTAAAGTCTATTTTCGTAAATACGCATTAACATTAAATATTGAACCCAAACAAAACTTTTACACCAAACCATACCCTTTTCGAAAATAAACACTAAATATTGAATCCAAATTTTGAACTCTTTAAGTATATTTTAATGTTTGAAATGAGTGCTGTTTTTTTGAAAAGTAGTGTTTAAAAAGTGCAGTTTTGTCAGTTTCTATATATATGACATAATTCTACTTGGCCTTTGCCACTATGATATTCTAAACTACTAATACTCTCTATATGCTGATTCAGATTCTAATTTCTTGTTCATATTTGTTTTTTGCGAGTAACAGATAAAGTATACGGAGGTGAATGTCCCACCAGACAAGTTTACGAGGATGGAACCAAAGATATCGCGCTCTCTGTTGTCAAAGGAATCAATTGTAAAGCATCCCTTTACCATTTTATACTCCTTATGAACACAATAATGCTAAGTTCCTTTATTGAATGCAATGATTTGGCAGGTAGTATTTTCGCGTATGGCCAAACAAGTAGCGGAAAGACATACACAATGACTGGTATAACCGAGTTTGCTGTTGCTGACATATTTGACTATATCTTTCAGGTACCATATGATTATTTTTCTGGTAAATCATGGTATTTATGCTTCTTATTATGGACTACTTATTGGGTATGGATGTAATGTTGCAGCATGAAGAAAGAGCATTTTCCGTGAAGTTTTCAGCCATAGAGATATACAATGAGGCCATACGCGATCTGCTTAGCTCCGACAGTACTACATCACTTAGGCTAAGAGATGATCCTGAGGTAAAATCAAATCACATTTTTTTACTTACTAATTTTTCTTGACTCTCATTATTGTTTTGCTCTTTATTTTAGAAAGGAACCGTTGTTGATAAAGCCACGGAAGAAACTCTGCGAGACTGGAACCATCTAAAGGAGCTTCTATCTATTTGTGAAGGTAAAAATTCTCAAAAATTATTTGGTCATTGTTTGAAAACTCATATTGTTCTTTAGAACATGTCTGAAAAAAGTAGAACTTACTTATTTTTTGTCTACAAATTTTTCGCAGCACAACGTAAGATTGGTGAAACCTCATTGAATGAGAAAAGTTCAAGATCTCATCAAATCATCAGACTGGTTCTCTACTCTCTTATCATTGAATCAAAAGATACAAAGAGATTCTCCTCTTACTTAAGCTTAAGCTTGTCTCTTGGCTTTATCTTTGATTTTTATAGACTGTTGAAAGCTCTGCTCGCGAGTTCTTAAACAAAGAAAACTCAACCACACTCATGGCTAGTGTGGTATGCTCTCTAAACCCTCCCCTTATGTTTGCTCCTGAAGTCTATTTTTGTCTTTCTTACAACATTGTTCATGTCTAATATGATTATCTGTGCAGAGTTTTATCGATTTGGCAGGAAGTGAGCGTGCTTCGCAGGCTATGTCAGCTGGTGAAAGACTCAAAGAAGGCTGTCATATCAATAGAAGTTTGCTTACACTTGGAACTGTTATCCGTAAACTTAGGTATATAAACACAATACTTATACATTTGTTGTCTCTTTCTCATGCTTTAGTTTTTAGTAATCGAAACCACGGGTTTTGTACACTTGATCATCTAGTAAGGGAAGACAAGGGCACATCAACTTTAGAGACTCCAAGCTCACAAGAATCTTACAGCCATGTTTAGGCGGTAATGCAAGAACAGCCATCATATGCACTCTTAGCCCAGCTAGGAGTCATGTGGAGCTAACGAGGAACACTCTCTTGTTTGCTCGGTGTGCTAAGGAGATTACCACAAAGGCAAAGATCAATGTTGTTTTATCAGACAAGGCTCTTCTCAAGCAGCTACAGCGTGAACTCGCAAGGCTAGAGACAGAGCTTAGAAACCCTTTAGCCTCACCTGCTTCAAACTGTGATTGTTCGATGACGGTTAAAAAGAAAGATCTTCAGATACAAAAGGTTTTTGCTTTCTTCAACACACATAAAGTTACTTTCATGGGTTTCCTTTACATGTTCTGTTTTGTAACTTTGGTGTTTAATGCTGTGCAGATGGAAAAACAGATCAAAGTGTTGAGAAACCAGAGGGATCTTGCTCAATCGCGGCTTGAAGATTTCATGAGAATGGTTGAACACTATGAAGCTTCAAAGGTTATTGCTTACTCTTCCCACAATAGTATAGTTGTTACATTAGTATTTTTCTACTATAGACTTCTATGGCATTTCTGCTCAATAATTTGCTTTTTTCGTCTGTTTAAAGTCTGGAACTCCGAATTTCGGAAACCACACAGAAAAGTGGGAGGATGGTTCAGTATCAGATACATCAGGTGTTTTTGGTTTAGACAGAAGTAGTTATATATCAGATGGAATGTTGACACCTCTTTCGATACCAAGAGCTTATGTTCGGTCTTACTCTGACGAAGATAACATCGATGAAGAGCTGCCTATGCGTTCAGAAGAAGCATCAGAAGAATATTGCAGAGAAGTTCAATGCATTGAGATTGAAGAATCATCAACAGTCTATAATAACCATAAAGACAAGACATCAGAACCTAAGAACATCTTAGGACATAGTCAAGATGTGAGGCTGAGAAGTTGGAGACACAGAGAGACCGTGCAAGGCACGATCACTCCTCCGCCTGAAAACTTAAGGACAGACTTTCTTGGAAGACAAGAGAGCCGTAAGATTGTGTTTCCTGATTCGGATTTTGGTTCTAGTGTCTCGAGGAACGATTCAATGTCTTCTTTCGGTAGCGATTCCACCGCTGCTCAAGGCTTTAAAACGCCGTTGGGAGAAGAAGGAGGTATCGCGAGTATTCAAACTTTTGTTGAAGGGCTTAAAGAGATGGTTAAGCGCCAATGCGAGGTATAAGTGTCAAAATCAATAATCGATTTTCGTAGTAGTTTTACATGTCACTTACAAGTTTTTGTTTCTATTAGGATGATGATTTCAGTAAAATGGATAGAGACATTGGTCTAGACTCTATAAACAGTGAGTTTGAGAAACAGAGGAGAGAGATTATTGAGCTATGGCAAACATGTAATGTCTCTTTAGTGCATAGAACATACTTCTACTTGCTTTTCAAAGGAGATCAAGCGGATTCAATCTATATCGGTGTAGAGCTAAGAAGACTTTTGTTCATGAAAGATAGCTTCTCTCAAGGAAACCAATCCATGGAAGTAGGAGAAACCTTAACATTAGCTTCAAGGTATATAGCGTTTTAGCTTCAAGTTTTGCGGGTTTTGATCTTAAGGACTAATGTTATCTTGTGGTGCTTTGTAGCCGAAAAGCGCTTCACAAGGAGAGAAAGATGCTTAGCAAGCTTATGGGGAAGAGATTTACAGAAGAAGAGAGGAGAAGAATCTATCACAAGTTTGGTATCGCGGTTAACTCAAAACGAAGGAGGTTACAGCTTGTGAATGAGCTATGGAGCAATCACAAGGACATGGCTCAAGTTGTTGAAAGTGCAGATGTTGTAGCCAAGCTTGTGAGGTTCTCTGAGCAAGGCAAAGCCATGAAAGAGATGTTTAGTCTTTCCTTTGCGCCGCCTTCCTTCTTGAGTTCTCGGAGATCACATAGTTGGAGGTCTACACTTCTTTAAAACTATATGTTTTGGCCATTGACATTGTGCTTTTGTGTTGTTTCTTGTTTATGAAGAAGCCATTTCTTGGTGTTTCTTCCTTTGTTTGTCTTTTGACTTTAAAATTACACAACGTTGTGATTGCAAAAATAAAACATTTTTGTTCATAAAAAGTTGACTTCAAAATTTGAAGATGTGTTTAGGTGTTGAGTAAAAGTCATTAAGCAAAAACGATGTGTTTGTATTTTCATGTTTTTAAGCACAAAGGATATTGGATTTTTTTGTTGTTGAATATAATTGGATATTTATGATATATGTGGCCCAATTTTACAAGTAAAAGCCCAATAGTGATTAACTACTTCACACCTACTATCACTTTTTAAACATCAACAAATATGTAAAAGCAATTCAACAAAATGTTTATCATTTTATGCCATGATTAAATGTGACAAACTATTATGATGTGATGTTAAAAACTATAGACATTCATTGGATAAATAAATAAAATTCGGAAAAAAACTAAGCAAATCTAAACATCATTTATTCACATCTTAGTTAAATACTTAAATCCACATTTGGTGTAAGGAAAAATAAACAACTTTAATTAAAATAAGAAAAAAATACAACTTTAAATCAAGGCCACAAAATTTAAGAGTTTTGAGAGTTGCTTTCAACAACTTCTTGACCACAAATTTTTATAATGTGGCAAGTGACATTTGGCCCACCCACCCTTTTGTCTTTTTATTTATATTTCCTTTTGTGGCTCTTGTTTTTTTTAATTTTAATATATTTCTAATTGCTTTACTATATTTTTGTATACTACTATTAACTTCAAGACAATTTCAAAAAAAAATATCCAACATATTATTTTTAGTAAAACCATATACTTATTCATGAAAAACAATAAAACTTATCACAAGATGACTCATTTTAAACAAAGGAAACATAAGGATAAGTCTGTTTAAAGGAGACACATCCATGACTTTTAATAAAATAAAATAAGATAAAACTATTTAAAACATAAAGGTTCTTATTAAAATTCAAAAAACATATCCACTAAAAGATATGATCTTCCCACTATTTTCTCCTAATCATACTACATTTTCTTCGTAAGTGCTTAATATTCTTCTAATTATTTTATTTTCCTTTTAACTAATAATAATAATCATTACAAAATTGAAATTTGTGAAATAACTCAAAACTACTAAGTAAGTAATGTAACAACGGTTTTGACTTGTAATAATTAACATCGACTAATCAAGTTTAGTATTATTCGCGCGTGAGATATTTTATTCGTCTCCTTCGTCTCAAAACTTCTCCTCCATCGTAGAAAAGATTAAACATTTAACAATTATTATATATATAAAAAATAACTAAAATAACTAAAATCTTTTTTCTTCTTCTTACTTGATTGATTAATACAATACAATCACTTGTTTCTTACACTTTCTTCTCTTTAAACCACAATCTTGTGTTCTGTCTGAACAACCATTATTTGTCTTTAATTAAGCTATGCGAATTTTATGCGACGCCTGTGAGAATGCCGCCGCCATCGTCTTTTGCGCCGCCGATGAAGCTGCTCTTTGTCGTCCCTGCGACGAAAAAGTAAATCTCTTTTTTTTTTATAAAAAGCTTTAGTTTTTATCATTATTGCTCTGATGGGTTTGTGAAAGATTGAATCTTTATTGATATTTGTTTATAATTATCATTAATTCTTAATTGATTAAGACATGGGTTAGTCTCTAGATCTGATGTTTCTCGTTTTCTTGTATAAGATTTAGATTTAGCTTGAAGAGTGAAGAAAGTAGACTCTGCTTTGAGATAAAGAAGAGATTGTGTTGTTGATTTGGTACTTAAGTAAGAGTGTTTAATCAAATTTTGCTTTTGAAAAAGTGAAATCTTTTTGCATTTGACTCTCAATTTTATGGATTAGTAACTCATGTTTTGGTTTACATAAGATTCAAATTCTTTGTTGTTTTGTCATATTTAATGATTATTTTCTACTATGGTATGTACATTGCAGAGAAGGGTTTGATTTATATCTATTTAGTGTTAAATTAATCGATTTTACGGTCTTTGCGATTAGTTCTTGCTTTGGTTAGATGGTTTTTAAGGGTAACACTTATTGTCTTTCTTGAGTTCTTTGTCTATTGCAATAGCCTTGAGTAGTTTTTGTGTTCAATCTTGTGGTTTAACTTTGATGTATGATTTTGAAACATTGTAATGTGTTTTTTCTTCTTGTTTCTAGGTTCATATGTGCAACAAGTTAGCTAGTCGACATGTACGTGTTGGTTTAGCCGAACCAAGCGATGCACCTTGCTGCGATATATGCGAAAATGCACCTGGTATTGATGTTTTTCCAATCAAATTTCCACACACTCTTATGTTTTCAGTGTGTTCACATATCGAAAAAGAAGGAGAAGGTCTCATTCTTTCTTGTTTCGACATATTGAAAAACAGCCTTCTTTTACTGTGAGATAGACGGTAGCTCGCTTTGTCTGCAATGCGACATGGTAGTACATGTTGGCGGCAAGAGAACACACAACCGTTTTCTTTTGCTCAGACAGAGAATCGAGGTTTTTGAATCTAAACCGTTATGTTTCTCTCACGGAAACAAAATCTTGCTTTTGATTTTTTTCTTGGTTTAATCGCCGTTGTTCTTTTTCGTGTAGTTTCCGGGGGATAAGCCTAAACCAAACGGTACTAGAGACAATCTGCAGAACCAAAGAGTCTCTTCTGCAAATGCAAACGGTGAAGCTAATGGGAAGATAGACGACGAAATGATTGATCTAAACACTAACCCGCAAAGAGTACATGAGTCTTCACCAAATAACCAAGTAACATTTGAATCTCTCTATCTATCTATGTTAGTGTCTCTATAGTAAAGAAAATCTCTCTTAATGTGTCGTTTCGTATTCGAGCAGGGTATCGATGTAAATAACGCCGATAACCACGAGCATGTAGGTGTTGTACCTGTTGGAACCTTTAAACAAGAGCTTGAGAAGTGATATGGTGAGAGAAAGAAAGAAAGAGTGATGAAAATTTGAAATGTTCATGTTTTGTTATTACTTTTGTGTTGTTTTGTGCATTATCTTAGTTTAAAGGAAAAAGGCTCATGTGAATGTATAAGCTAATTTGTTATAAGCAATTCTCAAAAAAAAATATTATATTTTTAGTTTTTGTTCCAAAAATATTTTTTATTGGTTTACTTTCCTTTATGAAAAATATCACATGAAAGTTTTATTTATTTATAATAACAAAACTAATATTTGATTATATTACTTCTTATTTGATAAATTTACAATAGCTTACTAGATTCACAAAAAAGTTACACTAGTATTTGATTATATTACTTCTTATTACTAAAGGATGATTAAGTTTGATTAAAGAGTGATATATGGGAGTATATAGTGATTTATAAAAACGTATTTAATAATATATCAGATTTTAGCACATGTCTTTGTTATGAAGATTTTTAGATTCCTAATTTAACACATCTTATATTTTTCATTTTTCTCAAGATTATCTCTAAAATTCTGATGAAAGAACATGAAACAAGTTTTGATCTTAAATAATTTAAGACATATAAAAAAAAGGAAGTTCAATATATTAGAACTTATTAAAAAGGAGTAGCTAACACAAATTCAGCAGAAGAAAAATATTTGTTTTAACATGATAATTAATAACAACCAAACTCAAAAACAAATGTAAATCAACACACATTTGCTTCCATCTCCTTACACAACAACATGATCTCTTTCATCATTGTTTTGTTCTTCAATAAGTGTAGCCTTTGACAAACATACCTTCTTTAGCCTCTTCGGACTCGCCTTCTCCTGTGTACTTTCCGAGCTGAGCCAACGAATTAGCCTTGGCTCTGGTCAAGAGCGTTGTCTGAGCCGCGTTCACATTCTCAGCTCTGCCTCCCCATGTTTTCAGACAAGTGTTCTGGAGAGCGCGTGCGTAGGAGAAGGACACGTGCCACGGGTTAGGTGCCTGGTTCATCGCATTCAGGTTCAATGTTGCCTCTAACTCAGACTGTCCTCCAGACAAGAACTGCAAGAAAGAAACACATTAACAAGTTTACTTTTACTTCAAGTAACCAAGATTAGGGTTAAAACAAGTTTACTTTTACTTCAAGTAACCAAGATTAGGACTCTACTCATAAAACATTTTTTTCGCGGAGTTTTGAACTGTGGATGATGAGAGAGAGAGAGAGAGCTTACCATGATTCCGGGCACGGCAGGAGGGACTCTGTTGCGGAGGAGCTTGAGTGTGTAGGAAGCAACTTGTTCAGGAGTAGCTCTGTCTTTAGACTCAGCTCCGGGAGTAACCATGCTCGGTTTCAAGAGGATACCTATGTTTACGATGTTGAGTTTATCCGACAAGATCATCGATTTTTAAGACATTACAAGTTGTATAAGGTATGGTCTATGTAATGAAAAATATACCTTCAAACATGACATTGTTCTGCGCAAGGTAGAAGAAAACTTCAGACCAAACCTTCTCTGCTACATCGTACGTCCTGTCGATGTCGTGTTCTCCGTCCAACATGATCTCTGGCTCAACAATTGGAACCAATCCACTGTCCTGAACAACGCAATTCAATTTCGCGTGTCAAAAGAAAAGACTACTTGAAAAGAGTCCGAAATGACCTATTACTTGAATTTTTAGCTATGTGTTTTACTTGTGAAATAGCAGCGTAGCGAGCAAGACCCCAAGCAGCTTCTTTAACGGCTAAAGCAGATGGACCGTTGGGAATGCTCACGACAGTACGCCTAACCAACCATCAAGACAAAATAATTAAAAAAAACTCGACTCAAGAGGAATAGTCTCGGGTATGAACAAAAGAGTAGTACTAGTCTATATATATACCATTTGGCGAAACGAGCACCCTGTTGGTAGTAAGCAGCGGTCCGAGAAGATAGACCATCAAGTCCTTGGCACCATGATTCATTGTTAGATCCAACAAGTGGCACCAAACCCTATAGTTCCATACACATAATTTATCGTTAAATACATTTAGGTCATTGCTAAAACAAACAAGTAGCACCAAACCCTATAGTCACATAATAAATATTATTCTGTTAGAGGAAACAAATGTGACCAAACCCTATCGTTGCATACAAATTCATTGTTAGAGCAAACTAATAAACACAAACCATATTATTAATTCCAAACATATAAAATTAATTCAAATTTTTTTATAAAAAAATTAAGCAACCGTTCTTAATTAGTCCCCTATCTAATATATAGCTAGTACAATAATTAATATTCATACAAAAGACACATAGTTAGTTATATATATATATATATATACCTTATCAACTTTGATGCCAGGGACGATGTTTTGCTGGACGAGAACATCGACCATTTTCTGACCTTGGGTAGTAGACTGATACAAAGTCTCTTCGAACAAGATAGCACCAGAGATGTACTGACCAAGACCAGGTGCAGAGACAAGCAATGTCCTGTATGCTTGACGGTTAGCCTCTGTGTTCTCTAGCCCTATCGAGTCCAAACGCTTTCCGCAAGTCGCGTTTGACTCGTCCATTGCCAATATTCCGCGTCCTGGTGACGCTATTGTTTTCTGCCTCCCAACAATATAACAACAACAATAATTACAACAAAATTCGAAAAAGTTTGCATTTTTTTTTACATTTGTTCATAATTATAACGTTTTTGATGTATTTTAAATTTCAATAAAAATAGATTTTAAATGAATATATTTTACAAACTAATATTTAATTTTTTTTTTTTAATTTCTCCTAAAACGTTATTGTAGTTCAAATGATTTTATACTAATTCTACTACTAACTAAAAATCATAACCAAACTGAAAAATACAGAATCATATCCCTTATTATAAATCTATATCTAAACCAAAATCAAAAATCAAAATGTAAAGAGTAATAAACAAAATTAAAAAAATAATTTAGTTTAGTTTTCTGTTTACTTTATCAAAAAAAAATTTGAAAAAATTGTAAAAGGTGAAAAAAAGAGAATATAATTATTCAACTAGACATTCCATTATTTGACAAAAAAAAATAAAAGAGACCTTTAAGAAACATGCAGATAAGACACGTGGCAAATAAAAAAGTAGAAATGTTATAAACTACTAAAGTAACTAACCGCTGTCTTAACAAGCTCATCGGCGTAGGAAGAACCGGCACGGACGGTGAGAGAGGCGGAGCGGTTACGGAAGACGACGGAGGCGGAAGAAGGCTGACGGAAGAGAAGGCTTTGACCACTTTTGACCCATTCAGTTTTGTCCAAAACCACCGGTGATGCCTTTAGTAGTGAGCTTGTTGCCATCTTTTATTTATCTCTTTTTTTTATTAATTAAATAAATTATTATTATTACGAGAGACTATAAAAAGAGTTGAACACAAACGCAAAGACACACAAAGCCTTATCTTTTTGTAACAAAACTCACACTCCCCTCTTTTGGATTTTATACTTCTCACAAGATCACTTTTTTGAGGTTCTTGTTACTTGGCCTATTACACTCTGCCACGTGTTATCGTAATCTTGGGTTTCTCACACATTTTTAAGCATATATCATCATCATCTCATCTTTTTATTTTATTTTATTTTATTTTCTCTTTTATATTATGCATGTTGTTACATGTTTGTTTGCTTATACTTGGCAAAAATCGAATTATAAGCACCAAAAGGTAAAATATTCGTTTGACATGATTTCTTATAAAATTAAAATAAAATAGCTTATTAGCAACTATAAAATCATATGAAATTTTTAGACAATATTTTATATATTAGTTAGAAAACTCTAATAGTCTAATAATAAAGGGAGAATTATAAAATTACACTATTTAAATTCACTTTCACAAAACTACACCAAGCAGCTTCACAAAACTACAAGTAATTACCAAAAATTATTAACTCAAAATAAAACCACAAAAACCTTACCCATAAATATTAAACTTTAAACACTAATTAACAAACACAGATTTTTTTTTAATTTTGGTAAATTTTTAGAAGGTAACTGAACCATTTAAATAACCATTTAAAAAGGTGTAGATATAGAAAAAAATTGAATTAGATATAACTTTGCGAAATAAAGATTGAGAGGATATAGTTTTATGAATTTCTGAATAATAAACTAACATTTTGTGACAAAAAAAAACTAACATTTAGTTTGTAAAATACTAGTACAAAATAACTTAGATGTTCCACATGAAAATGCAAGTATTTCACAAACGTGCTTATCTTTGAAATTAGGCCGGATTCATCTAAATCACCGTGGACCATAAATTTAAGGGAGAATTACAAAACTACACCATTTGAATTACATTTCACAAAACTACACCATTTCAAAAATACTTCACAAAACTATACATAAACACTCAATATTAAATCCAAATAAACCATACTCACACAATCTTACCCCTTAATACTATACCTTAAACACTAATTAGCGAACCCAAATGAAAAAATTTTAATTTTGATAATTTTTAAAAGAGTAAATCAAGCTTTTAAAATTTTGAAAGGGTGTAAATATGTGAAAAAATTGAATTAGGTGTAGTTTTATAAAGGAGAGGTTGAAAGGGTGTAGTTTTGTGAATTCCTCTAAATTTAATTTATAACTTTTTCTTTTAATTATATGTCTTATTATTATAAATGTTGTCAAGATGTTGAGCTCGAAGACAAATGCATCATATTCAATTAAAAATAATAAGTGGCAACAACTTATAACCTTACAATAACATGGTGCTTTGATAAGAGGATGATAAATCATATGAGGTTGGTATCATTTCAATAAAAAAAATTTTGATAAAATTCTCAATTTTTCAATATTTCCTAGTAAAATTATTATTAAATTACTATATTGTAGTCTACAAGAGGACCCTTTGCATTTGACTAAAGCTAGGCAAGTTCTATTTAAATGTATAACATATTTAACTAAAAATTTACAATGTTTACTTTCAATAACTTTTTAAATGGTGAATAAAGACAAGAAATCCCATTAAATTTCACTTTAAAGCTTTGTAACAAATTATGAGTAGAGGAAGTTACATTCATAGATAAAATGTTTTGTGAGGACAAGATTCTCTCTATTTAAGTATTTTCTTTTAAAGGCTAAGGTTTAAAGTCTATAGATTTTTTGTAAGATAGTGAAAGTCTATTTCAACGGTCGAGAGAGAACTTGAATGCAATCTCATCTTTAACACACACAAATACAATAGGTGCCCCAAGCCAAGTTGGTCATGTCAATTTACCAAATTAACCCTTGTAACCTTTAGTCTTGTATAGAAGGTTTTCAAAGATCACAAAACCGGTTAGTATCGGTTTAAAGAACAAACAAAAAAGAGAGTTTAAATTTTTTTTTTTTTTTTTTTGTCAACATTTGGACCACAAATGGCCGGCCCATTAGCCAAACCCTACACTATCGTAGGCGCAGGGAATCGATCCCGGGTGGGGTGGTGCTACCTGCCTCCTGTGGACTTATGACTGCCACTAGACCAAAGTCACTTCCCCAATGTCAATGTCACATAAAGACACATTATGTTCTTTCACTTAAATGTTTCAGTGAGAGACAGATCAGAGATTCCACTTATCAAATCATCGATGTTGCTTTCGCCACCAACGATTTGGTCATCGTTAAGTGGTTGCGGAAGTGACTTAACCGTGGAAGACTCGTCGTGTGCTTTCTTCAATTGTAGAACCAACCAATCTTCCTCATCGTCGTCGTTTTCAACAGTATCAAGATCCCACACTTTGAATATCTCTTGCGGAGTAGTAGACACTTTAACAAGATCATCCTCTGTAACATTGAAACCTTCTACATTGTCTTGAACATAGTATGTGTCGATGAAATCATCTTTAAAGACTTGAGAAGATACCGACTCTTCATTGCTACCAAACCCATCTTCTTCAAGATCTGTCTTAAGATTATCCACGGCTTCACGGGTTGTTCCACTCTCTGCAAGAGACTCTGAAGAAAAGAAATCGTCTTGTAAAGAGTTCTTATACGGGTCTGATTCAAACTTTAACAAAGAGACAATCTCGCTGTCTGTTTCACTCGGTGAATCACTAGTACTAGTACTGTTTCTTGAATCAGCTTCTTGTTTAAGATTAGGCGTATATATAGACTCTGCTTCGGTCATATCCTCGTCACGAGACAGGACACTTGTCGCTGTTTCTGTCGACGACGAAGAGACAAAGATCTCGGGATGTATATCGATGATTTCGGTAATAGCATCTTTAAAAGTTTCCCAATTGTTGTCTGAATCATCAGGGAAGCTTATGATGCATGAATCAGCCCAAGCTATACTTTCATGTGATTCTTCGTCTTCTCGTTCAGACATAGCTAAACAAAGCATAAAGCATAGATCTTTGATGTTAAGACAAAACTATGTTCAATTTCAGACACACACAACATTAGATTCTTAAAGATATATCTAACCAAAATCCCTAAAATTGAAAGCTAAAATCTGAGCAGAATTACACTAAATTCGACCGAAAATCGAGAACAGAACTGTTGGTTTACCACTAATCTTAGCCTAATTTTTAGAATCTAAAACCTGAGCAGAAATACACTAAATTTAACAAAAAAATCGAGAAAAAACCATTGGTTTACCACTAATCTTAACCTAATTTCTAGAATCTAAAATCACAGAGAACACATCGGTGTATGCTTAGTACACTTAATTACATGATTAATCCTAAAAATTAGTGACAAATTCAATTAAATAAAGTGGTTAAGAGTATAAAGACTTTACCTTGTTTATTGATACGAGAATATCAGAAAAACCCCTAATTTTTGGAAGACGGAGAAGAAGAAGACGATTCGTTTGCGAAGAGACTGAAACGGAACGGTTTAACACAATCTGTGCCTAGAACGACGCCGTTTTGGGGAAGTTCGTGATTATTTTATTAACAGCCCCTATTTTTCCAATATTAACAAAAAAGCCTTACACTTGATATTTTGTAGATTTCATCCTAAATTGTAGAAAAAAAATCACACTACAATGACTCCCAAATTTATTTTCTTTTTCATTTAAACCTACAACTAATTCATGCCATTATTTTTTGTTGTGGTAATTTCTGAAAATTAAAATCAATGGATTCACTTAAGATTCACAAACAAAAAGTAAAAAACTAATGAAATCAATATCACAATATAGAAGAACAAGATAACCAAATATTCCTAAATATTTTTATTATATTATATAATTAGTAATCAAGTACATTCGAATATTCGGTTAACATCAAAACATAAGAAGAAAAAAACCAAATATAATGCAATGATCAAGTACATTCTAATATTAGTTTAACAAAATCATAAGAAAAAAATCATGCAATTTTGTTGTTAATTGGGGCATTAAAATAAGCCAAAAGACCAACAAAAGGAGCATTAATATAAGTAGTAGGTTCGGTCTCGCTAGCATTTGTTCGACCACCAACAAAGTTATCATTAACATCTGGTCCACCAATCACCGCTCCTACTAAAACGTTTGGGTCCGGATTGGTTGATGCAAAAATATTCCATCCTTCTAAGCATTTGATCGGCGTCGGATGTGTCGAGATGGACGGTGAGGATGCACCGCGGTGATGGATTTTTCGCGGGTATTGGTCACCGTATCCGACCATGTACGACATTTTCATTGGATTATCTCCTAATATGTAATCCACCTATGTAATCCCAAAAAGACAAAGTTAATTACAAGTAATTTATTAGGGAAATTGTCAAAAATACTATTTTTTTGAGTTTTGTTACGAGGCATCATCACATTTTTTGGCCTTTTGGGATAAAATCTCATTATTATTTTACAACAACGTCACAAAACTTAAATTATATTAAATTCCTTCAAATTAAACTTTAAACCCTCAAAACATACCTATTTTCCAAAAAATAATATTTTTGACCAAAACAACTTGTGATGTTATTTTTGACCGAAAACATTTTTATTGGTATTTTAAAGAATTCTCTAATTATTAATATCACCACAAAATGGATTTGAACCTATAATAAAAATATGTATATAATCTAATTAATTTTGAAATAACGAAAAAAACTTGTAAACATCCAAAAAATCAACTATTTTTGTCATGCATTATGTGTATTAATGTATCTCTTAAATTAAGTTAAATGTCGACAAATAAAATAACTAACGTACCTGTCGTTTGGCCAAGTTAAAGAGAGAATCTGCTTGGATCATGACATTGCCACAATGTAGCTGTTGAGACGATTTCGAGAGGTAACCCGCGTAGGTTAGCACGAGAAAAGACAGCGCGACCGTGTTCTGGAGCTGGCTGCTGCCTGGTTTGTAAAGAAGACCACTTGGACTAAACGTCATATGCGTACCGGGCGTCTCCGGGAAAAACGAACACATGAATTTTTCCGCGGTGTCCTTGTACGGCGCAATCGCCGCCACATTATTTTCAAACACTTCCTGTATAGATCAACAAAGAAAAATTAATATAGCAACACTTTAGCATAATAAATCTAATTCTCATAATTAAAAAAAAAAATTGTAATAAGAAATTCAAAACTTAGAAATTAAAATTTAGAAATTCATCGGAAATGGTTATTTTCTGTAGATTTTCTCCAAAACTATAATTTTATTGGATTTTTCTATGGAAATTTTAAACCTAAAGAAATTTAAGGGATAATTAACTATTAGGAGGATATACTAATTACCTTGGCAACAAGAACATTAATACCACCAACTTTGTTATCCCAACCAAACTCAAAGTAATTAGAATCAGCACCAAATGATTGACGATTATCCACTAAGTATTTATTGTAATAATCTTCACCGGTCGCTCTTCTAAGCCATGCAGCTCCCCATAATAACTCATCCTATATAAAAACAATTAATATTAAATACATAATTAATTAGCCAAATCTAAATCTAACTAATTTTACATAAAAGTATATATTATTTTTGGAAAATAATTAATATATAATATAATTACCTCATATCCGTTAACACTACAATAAAATGGGCAGACAGCAACTTTAACCGATGGATTATTATTAGTGTAAGATCCTCTATTTGAATCAGCGTATTGAAAGGTATTTCTAGCATTATTGAGCAATATTGTAGAGTAAATAGGATCAAATCGTTTGAAAGCGATTGAAGCGGCTGCAAACGCAGCCGCTATTTCTCCGGCTAGATCAGAAGCCGGGTTAGGTGCGTTCACGGCGTAAGCGGTTCGTGGTGTGTCCATATCTTCTGGTCTCTCCCAACAATTATGGTCCGGTGTTGGTTCACCTACCTATAAAATATCATTAATCATTATTAAAATTCTCAATAAAGACATGAACTAAACTTATGTAAATATTATGCTTAGTTTATTATTTTCTTTTTGTGAAAAAATATAATAATTGTTATAAAATAAAGTAGGAACCTATCGTGCAAAAAATAAGATTAGACCCAAAATAGTGTATTTTTTAAAAAAAATAATATATATATAATAAAATATAACAACATACACTTTAATAAAACGTCTTGGTTCTAGAAAAAATATCTTGACTTAAATTAATGTTGTCTAATTTTTCAAACACAATTTAAAAAAAATATATATTAGAAACTCTACTTTCTCCCTGAAAAGTAGGTTTACCATTAGTATTTTTTAATGTTAAATTTAATCATTAAATACAATAATTATATCGAAAACCTAAAACAATACTTGTTTGAAACCAAAAAAAAAATACAAAAATATTTATTAACCAAGATATTCATAGTGAGACCCGTATACAAATCTAACATGTAAAACAACAAACCACGACAATCTACAATAATATTTAAGAAACGTTTTGTAAAAATCAACACTTATTAATTAATTTTTAAGTTAAAAGCACATAAAACCAAAACAAATTAATTTTTTTAAAAAGACAATATGTTACAAATCACATACTTGCACAAAGATACGATGAGGAAGTTGAGAAACCGCCTTAAGTAAATAATCAGTGCCCCACCGTAAAGCGACAAGATTGTCCCGGAGATCCGCCGGAGACATATAACTACCAAAGTCAACGGCACTCCACGCAAGCATAGTCGTCGTAAAAGCCATCGGAAAGTGAAACTTAATGTTATCTCCGGCGTCATAGTAACCACCAACAAGGTCAACGTTAAGATTTTTACCATCGTTGACCGCTGAGTCACGGCGCCACGTCATCCTCTGGTCTTTAGGTAGATATCCTGAGCGTTGACCTTCGAAGAATAGTATTGACTTTTTTAAAGCATCGGAGTAGTCGTGAGAAGAGGCCGTACTGATTATTGGTACGAGGATGTTAAGGAGGAAGAGGAAAGCTATGAAAGTGTATGTCATCGTTGACTTTGTTGTTTTGTCTTTTAGGGTTTGTTAGATATTGTATGAATAAGAGGGTGCATATATGCATGCATTTATATATGCGATTTTTTGTCCCTTTTAAGGAAACTTTTTTTTTTTTGTTAAAGATCTTTTAAAGGAAGCTTTCTTGAATGTTTAAGTTAGTTTTCTAGATTTTTAAATGTAAATTTTCCCAACAGACGATTTATCATAAACAAGAAAATTTATATTCTTTATTAGTATTTACATTTTAATAATTTCAGCCACGTAAAGACATATATATTAATTAAAAAATTAGTGTATATGTCTTTATGATACGCAATTAATTAATTAATGAGATATATTCTTTATTAGTATTACCATTTTAAAAAGATATCTCATTAATTAATTAATTAGCGTATATGTCTTTATGATACATATGTCGAAGTCAATATATTTTGTATGTTCGATAATACAAGAGATCTTGAGTTTGCTTTTAAAGTACGCAAATATAACAACAAATAAGTGTATTTTGTTTCTCTACAATGTCAACATATATTTGCTCGACTTTACCACATCATTTTTCGGTTGGTTTTAGTAACAAAAGTTTTACAATTGTCATGTTATATCTCATTTTTTTGTATATAAAGGCTCAAGAATATATTACATACTTAAGCAATTTCGCAAAAATAGTACTCAAATTATTCTTAAATGTAGTAACTTTTGTAACCAAAATGTTATAATTTGTAACCTAAATTAATGGTTGATCATGTTGGTTCACACCAGAACTGATTTTATATTTATCCTACATATTTTTTTCACAAAATTCATTTATCCATAATCAGCTAATTAAATTGCTAACAAAAATAATTAACTGTGTATTGTTTTTCTTAATTAGCTACCATTATTTATGTACGTATTATAGTGTTTGGTAGATTATTATATCCATTTTACAATTGATGAAAAAACAAAATTATAGAAGAAAAAAAAACAAATGATAACCAGCTAAATTAATCTGAATGAGATATTCAAAATTATTTGTTTTATCTATGTTTCACTAATGGTAATTTGGTGATAATTAATACGAGAGGACTTATTAAAAAAAATGTACTCCCATCCTCAAAAAAACTTAATTAATTTCCAAATATACCACCATAATGACGTCAGCTAAAACCAGGATTAGCTGCAAAATAAGCCAAAACACCAACAAAAGGAGCATTAATGTAAGTTGTTGGTTCGGACATGCGAAAATCAGACCGATCATCATCGTACTTGTCGTCTTCCCCGGGCCCACCAACGATCGCACCAATCAAAAGGTTAGGGTTTGGTTCGGTAGAATTAAAATAAACCGAACCGTCTTTGCAACCAATGGATCTTGGATGATCAAAAATGGACGGTAGAGATGAGCCACGGTGATGGATCCTCTTTGGATAATTATCTCCGTAACCAACCATGTATGATATTCCCATTGGATTATCTCCCAATATATAATCCACCTTCATTTTTTTTCAACAAATAATTAGATTGATTAATTATACTATGTCTACATATAAAAAAGTTCATCATAACACCTCTTAAAAATATTAAACAAAAATATTGATTACAACAAGTTTTTTATGCAAGAAAAACTATCATAATTTTTTTGGTACCATAAGTAAATAAAGATAAATTCATGAAAACAACACTAAAAAAATTTAAACCAATGTTTTTTATTAAAAGTATTTTATGCAAAATATAATAGTAGATTTTGTTTTTCGTTTTACTTGTGTTCAATATTTATTGTTTACGGAAGCATGGTTTATTTTCAAAAGGAAAATGAATTAGTTTTTTACTCTTTAGGTTTTAGAGTTCATAACATATTTTTGTTAAAGCACACCATTTTTTATTTAAGAAAATAAGTATGTACCTATAAGTACCTAACTATAGTATATAATCCGGTTTAATAAGTGATTCATCCCAAACAATGTAAGACATGGTCTAACCTGTTTCTTGGCGAGACGGCGGAGATAATCAGGAGCCACGGCGAGGCTGCCGCAATTAAGAGAAAGAGAGCTTATAGAAAGATATTTAGCATAGACAAGCAAGAGAAAAGATATGGTGGTGGCATGTTGAAGCTGGCTACCACCGGGTTTGTATAGTAAACCACCGGGAGTATACTCAACGTGCACTCCCGGAGACTCCGGCACAAGACTACACATGAAGCTCTCTGCTGATGCCTTGTAGGCTTCTAAATTGTACATGTTCCCTTCTACAACTTCCTAAACCGGAATTATATTAAACCGGTTTGTTACTTAACCGGAAATAAAAGAACAAAGCCCCATAAATTTATGCAAAGGATTGTGTCGAAAAAAAACGATTATAATTCTCAAAATTAAACCACAGATCCTCGAACTAAAACTTACTCCCTTAATAAACACTAAATATAAAATACAAATGAATTTTTTTTAATTTTTTACAAGAATGTTAAAAGTTGTGTTTTGTATTTATGGTATTTTGGGCCAAAAGCTTTTTAATACTAATATTTTTTAAAACAAAACATGTGATGGTATTTAAGTTCCAAAAATATTTGTGATAGCCATTTTAAGAAAAATTTCTCTAAAGTTAATTAGTATTTTGATAATGTAAATAGTGAGGTTAATACGAAATAATTAATTTAGGGTTTAAATCTAAATCTAACCTTGGAGACGAGAACGTTAAGACCACCAACTTTGTTGTCCCAACCAAACTCGTCGACGTTGTCGCTAACACCAAAAGGGTCACGGTTACTCTCAATGTAGTTCAAGTAAGTTTCTTCACCTGTCGCTTTTCTTAACCATGCTGCTCCCCACAATAACTCATCCTACTCCATTCCCAATATAAAAACAACATTTAATAAATTATGAGAAATTCACAAAACTACACCATTTCAATCCTTCTTTCACAAAATTACACCTAATTCAATTTTTTTTTACTTTTATATCCTTTTCAAATTTTTAAATGGTTCAATTATGCTCTACAGAATTACCAAAATTTAAATATTTTCATTTGGGTTCGCTAATTAGTGTTTAGGGTATAGTATTAATTAAAGGGGTATGATTGGCTGGATAGGCTTAATTTGGATTTAATTTTTAGAATTTAAATATAGTTTTGTGAAATGTAATTCAAATGGTGTAATTTTTGTAATTCTCCCATAAATTATCATCAACAGAAAATATACACATTCTTTTAACTCATTTGCTCAAAAAAAACAAAAAAAGGTTCAAAAATACCATATTTTTTTTTTATATATACCACTGTAAAAAAGCTAGCACAACTTAAATTAGCTTCAAGGTCTCAAAACTGGATAAACTATATATATTCAAAAATAAAATAAACCGTAAATACTCAACCGAAAGTCTTGACATTGTGATATTTTTGAGAAAAAAACTAGTGGTATTTTCGGGAATTTTTTTATAGTAATTTAGGATATAAAGTATTTACTGTGGTGCTTTAGAAATTCATCAATGTTTAAATGTTCTAATTAATGATCAATTTGATTTTATTATATATAATTACCAAATGTTAGATATTTGTTTTTGTTAATTTACCTGAAAACCGTTGAAATCGCAGTAGAAAGGGCAAACGTAACTTTTGATATCATCATTGCTACTATAAGCTCCTCTATACTTATCCGCGTATTGAAACGCTTTCACCGAGTTTTGTAACAGCGTCTGCGAGTATCCTTGATCCGTTGATCGGAACACGATAGAAGCTGCGGAGAGAGCGGCCGTGATTTCTCCGGCGACTTCAGAAGCTGGATTTGGTGCGTTTACGGCGTAAGCGGTGCGTGGCGTATCCATATCTTCTGGTCTTTCCCAACAATTGTGATCTTCTATTGGATCACCTACCTAATTTGTAATTAATTAAAAGATAATTACAAAACTATACATTTTGAATTGCATTTTACTCAATTACACTATTTTAAAGTCAATTTTTAAAACTACACATAAATACTCAAAATTAAATCCAAATAAACCATATCCACGTAATACTACCATTTAATATTATACCATACCCACATAATATTACCCTTAATATTATATTATAAACACTAATTAGCAAATTCAAATGAAAAAAAAATAATTTTGGTTTTTTTAAAAGGTGAATCAATCATTTAATTTTTTTAAGGGAAATTTAGTAGATTAGGTACTTTTTGTTTTGTAATTGTGAATAGGGTAGTTTAAGTTTTCTAATTAGGAAAATAGGTAATTTTATTTTTCAGAGAATGCGAAAAGACTGTTTTATCCTTTAGTATTTAACAAAATCTATTCACCAACCGTATTCACCATTCACCAAACGTTATTCATCATTCACAAATCGTTATTCACCATTCACAAACTGTTATTCACCATTCACCAATCGATATTCACTATTCACCAACGTTATTCACTATTCATCAACCGGTATTCTCCATTCACCAACGCTATTCACTATTCACCAATCGATATTCATCATTCATCATTTGACATTTACCGTCCACATATCATTATTCATCGTTCATCATATGTATTCATTATTTATCGGTGTTATACACCGTTCACGTATTAGATTCATAATTCACGTATTAGATTCACCATTCACGTATTCGATTCACCATTCATCACAAATAAACATAAAAATAACCTAAAGGTTATAATTGTCTTTTAACTTATTAAACTTACCCATTTAACAATTATAAAACAAAAACTACCTTCTAGCAAATTAGAAAACTAAAAGGTACCCTCTCAGCCAATTTTCTCTTTTTTAAACGGTGTAAATATGTAAAGTATTGAATTATGTGTAGTTTTGTAAATGAAATGTTGAAAGTGCGTAGTTTTGTGAATCTCTCGTTTATTAACCATGTTTTTTAATTTCTATTTTTAATTTAGTTTGCATATGTACTAAATATTCAAATCTTATAAACAAAATAATAAAAATAAATATTAACCAAAAAAAGAAAGATAATTGAATGTGTTTTGAGTGGGAAGTCTCCATCATCGTATCTCAAGATTCTGAAATGGACTTATTAAATGATCATACGTTACATTTATTATAATGTCATAAACCTTTTATTTTATGATAATATCTATAATCAATGCAATAAAAATCTTGATAAATCTTGATTATACTCCATAGTACATTTTAAAACAAGTGTTGTTCAAAAAAAGTTTACACGTTATAAAATCATACTAAAATCTTATTAATTATACCTTTAAAATATTGTTATTGGTTATTCATTACATTTAATTGTCATTATTCATTGGAGGGAGTAAATAGGAGTATTTGATAGGTGAATTATTAATTATCAATTTATCATCATCGATTCGTTTATTATAGAATTTATTGTTGTATCCAATAAATATATCCAAAGAACATGTAAGTTCATAAAATTTTTATCACTTTTGCCGATTTGTTTTTTGTGATTTAGTTTTGTAGGGATATGATTTATTGTTTATGGTTTATTTTGATTCAATATTTTACGTTTAATTACATTCGTAAAATATTAATTTAAAGAGTGTATTTTTACAAAATACAATTGTAACCGTGTATTTTCACAAAAAAATACAACATATAAAGATGTAATTTGATTTGGTTACAAAAAAAACAATGTATTTTTGACAATTGCCTCTATAAAACAAATAAATTAATTAAAGAGACTCTTAAGAGCCCACTAACGTCTCACTCACGGGTTAGTTTCACTGGTTACCGTAAACAAATCAGTTTCCTAAATATTAGCAAATTTAAATTCCCGAAACTACCCCTACTATTATCCCATATTTACCATAAATATGCCACTCGCCGGAAAATTCAGTTACGACAAAAGAAAAAAAATCAAAATCACGAACCTGAACAAAAATCCGATAAGGAAGCTGAGAAACCGATTTAAGAAGATAATCGGAGCTCCACCGTAGAGCCACCATAGATTCACGAATCTCCGACGAAGCCATGATTTCTCCGAATTCGATTACGCTCCACGCGAGCATCGTCGTCGTAAAAGCCATCGGAAAATTGAATTTCACGTTGTCTCCGGCGTCGTAATAACCGCCGGTTAGATCGGTTTCGTGAGTCCATCCGTCGCTTAGACCGGAGTTACGCCGCCACGTCATTCGCTGGTCGTTTGGGAGGTAGCCGGAGCGTTGGCCTTCAAAGAATAGGATCGATTTGGTTAGCGCGTCGTAGTAATCGTGGTGGCTCGTCGATGACATTGTTATTGTTGCAGTGAAGAAGAATAAGAAGAAGAAATGTGAGTGAAGGAGACGAGGGTAAAAATGTAATTTCATTGTATTGGAGACGGAGAAAAAAATAAAATAAAAGTCGGTGGTTGGTATGTATATATATGTCACGAAATGTGTTTATATATAAGTTGTGAGAAAATATTTACTGTATTATTTTACGAGAAATTCACAAAATTAGTGTATTCTATTTTTTCCTATTTTTACATCTTTTTCAAATTTTATATGGTTCAATTATGCTCTAATTATTTTTATTTGGGTTCGCTAATTAATGTTTATGATATAATATTGAAGGTGTAGAATTTTGTGGGTAAAGCTAATTTTGATTTAATTTTTAGTAATTAGATGTAGTTTTGTGAAATGATTTTAAAAAGGTGTAGTTTTGTGAAATGCAATTTAAAAAGTGTAGTTTTGTAATTCTTCCTTATTTTATTTTATTAATACAGAAGATTAAAGGCGTAATTATGTGATTATATTTCCTCTAATTAATATAGTCGGTTTAGTGATCCTGTCAATGTTACGGAAAACTGTGTAATTAAGCGAGTCTATAATTTGGCAAAAAATTCATCTACGATTTTTTAAATTCTTATTCTTTCTATTTTAAATTGAGTATTCTTTTCACATTTTTACATAAAACAAAAAAAATAGAAAGACTCTGTTATGCTTTTCATTGACAATTATAATTCCATAATAATATTCATAATATAATAAAAGTTGCAATTTTGTATTAGGCAATTATTTAGCAAAATATGCTGAATTTATAATATTACTAGATGAAATCCCGCGTATTACGCGGACAAATTACATAAAAACATTTTATAATTATATATTAATAATTTTATTAAATTTGTATAGTTATAGTTAGATTTAAACTAAACTAATATTATACCAGGTTATTTTATTAACAAATAATATAAAAGACACACAACAACATATCGTGTAAATAATTGATTTCTACTTTTTTCCAACAATTAAGAAATAAAATAACACATTTTGTTTTATTACATTGTTTTTGTTATTACATGAAAAAAATATATTTTAAATTAATAATTAGATAGTGGATCCATGAAGATAACAAATAAGTTATCATAGAGATTTTCTTTATTTTTCAAGTAATTTTACGTTTTATTTTTTTCTTATTTCTAATTATTTTGTTTTTATTGATTATTTTTTAAAATATTGTTATATTTTTCTTTTTCTATGTTATTTTCCTTCTTTGTGATTATTTTATTTTTAATTATTTGATAATTAATGTTAAATTTTTTATTTTTGATTATTTTTCTTATTTCTGTTTTTTCTCAATATTGTTAAGTTTTCATTTTATAAAATGTATAAGTATCAAATTTAATATACATGTCACGATCTCAACTAAACATTACAAATGTTACGATCTGGTGAATTATATTTTTGCATACGTGTCGAGCTCATGTTAAACGCGCTCACTTTTATATAATAAGATTTCCGGTCGACGCGGGTCCTCGCGTAATCACGGCGAAGAATTTTTTTTTTAATATATTTCTTTTTTATATACAAAACGAATTAGAGGAATGTGTTTTAGTTGCTTTTTTATATACTAAACTAATTAGAAATTGATTAGTTTTTTTTTTCTCCTTTCTAAAAATAATGAGTTTCATTTTATTAAATTTCATTTTTAAGGTCTTTTCCTTCTTATTTTTTCTTTTAAAATTATTTAAATTTCCATTTTTAATTTTTTAAATTTTCCATTTTTCCTTCTTCTTTTATTCCTTTTTTTAAGAAGATTACTTATTTTAAAAATGACAAATGTCACGATCTAAATTAAATTCTGACACGTGTCACGATCTGGTGAGTTATAATTTTACGCGCTCTCTTTTATATAATAAGATTTAGGATTAATTAAAGAAGGGATATCTTATTATAGTGTAAGCAAGCGGGTTTTGTTTTTTTCTAAAATAAACCAAAATCGAATATTTGTTTATTTAATTGTCGACTTTAGGAATATAATAATGGATTTCTCATTATATATTATTATATAAAAGTGAGAGCGTTTAATTATAACTCACCAGATCGTGACACGTGTCACAATTAAAAAAAAATGTTAATAATGTTAATAATTTTAGGAAAAATGTTAATAATATTTAGGAAAAATGTTAATAATTTTAAAAGAAGAAAAAATGTAACGTTTAGAAAAAAAAAGACAAAACAAAAAATAAGAAAAAAAGAGAAAGGAAAAACAAAAAATGGTTAGTTCATATCGTGACTTGTGTATTAAAATTGATACGTAAACATCTTTTAAAATGGAAACTTAACAATATTGAGAAAAAAACAGAATAAGGAAAATAAAAAAATTAAAAAATTAACATTAATTATCAAATAATTAGTAATAAAATAATTTAATCTGAAATATAGAAAAATAAAATAATCATAAATAAGGAAAATAACATAGAAAAAGAAAAATTTAAGAATATTTTAAGAAATAATAAATAAAAAATTAGAAATAAGAATAAATAAAAACCTAAAATTACTTGAAAAAAAATCTTTATGATAACTTATTTGTTATCATCAGGAATCCACCATCTAATTATTAATTTAAAACAAATGTTTTTTCATGTAAATAACAAAAACAATGTAATAAAACAAAAAATGTGTTATTTTTATAACAAATTTACTAACAATATTAATATATAATTATAAAATGTTTTTATGTAATTTGTCCGCGTATTACGCGGGATTAAGCGGGATTTCATCTAGTATTTTATAATGGTAAAAGGGATTAGTAACAAGTTTAATATGAAAAAATAGGGAAAACGACCTATTTCCCCCCCCAAACTATCGTATACCGATTGTTCCCCCCAATGTTTCACACTCTTTCTATTTCCCCTTAAGAATACTTTACTATATCTATTTCCCTCCAATATCAAACTTCTCAATCTATTTCCACACTGGCGTTGATTTAATTGGTTAATTTTGGTTTACTGTTTCTTAAACCAAACCCATTTCATTTACCAAAAGTTAAACCAAAATTAAACCTTAATATCCGATTAAATAACCTAACCGAATATAAACCAAAAAAAAAAAAACTATCGAAGAACCCTAAAACCCAAATCGAAGAACCCTAAAATTGAAATCGATTTCTTCCCCGATTTCTCACGACGAAGAAGACGAAAGTTATGGAGGATTTAGGAGATTATGTCGATGTTCGGTGTTTGGAGAAGGCGTAAACGACATGGAGGATTTCGGAGATTATGTTGATGTTCCCGTGTTTGCGAGAAGATGTAAACGATTCGGACGATGAGAATCCGCAAGAACGTCAAGATCGATTCGATTATGACCTCGAGAAAGCTTTACAAGATTTTGTGAATGAACCGTCCGTTCTTCACAATGTGATTCCAGAGAGTGATAGTGAAGGAGAAGAAGCTCCGAGCGTTAAACGTCGTGGTCGTGATTCGTTGAACAGAGGTAACGGAGTTTTGTATGAAAGGCAAGTCTTCTTGAATGGGATAGCTTTTAAAGAAGCTGTTCTTGACTACGCATTGAAATCTGGTCGCAACATTCAACAATATAGGTACGATAAGAGGAAGATTGGGTTTCAATGTGCGGGTAAAGATTGTTTTTGGCGAGTGTATTGTTCTCGAAGTGGTGAGTCCGAGAAGTGGCAAATAACGCGGTTCAACGACGAACATAGGCGTCAACCAAATGGTGAATGTCGATCGCTTAAAGTCCCAATAATTACAAGATTGTTTATACACAAGATCCGCGACGAACTCCGAGTACTTCATGCCTATGAAGATTGAACGGATTATTATGGAGAAATGGAGATTCGGTGTATCAAGACCTCAATGTCAAGCTGCTAGACTCAAAGCATTGAAGTGGATTGATGCGAGATATAGAGAACAATACACAAGGCTTAAAGACTATAAGGCGAGAAATAGAACTATCAAATCCGGGTTCTAGTGTTGAAGTTGTGACGGTGACAAATGAAGATGGGATAGAGATATTTGATAAGTTCTACGTGTGCTTTGAAAATCTTAGGAAATCATGGAAAGAAACTTGTAGGCCATTGTTTGGAGTAGATGGTTGTTTCTTAAGAGGGAAAACAAAGGGTCAGTTTTTGGTAGCTGTAGGTAGAGATGCAAACAATGCTATATATCCAATAGCCTGGGCAATTGTTGAGGTAGAGGACACCGAAAATTGGTTGTGGTTTATTCAGAAGATTAAAGAAGATTTAGCTCTAGGTGATGGTGATGGATATATCCTCAAATCTGATAGGCAAAAGGTATGTGTGTTGTTATTTTTTGAAAGTTTATGATTAATAGTGTTTCTGAAATTGTCTTTTTTGTGTAATGTAGGGATTAATCAAGGTCGTTCGAAAGAGTTACCATTGATTGAACATAGACGTTGTGTGGTGCACATCTATGGTAATTTGAAAAAGAAACATGGAAAGAAGACGAGATGAAGAAATATTTATGGTCTCTTGCTTGGAGCTACAATGAGGCGGATTATAGATCAAATTTGGATAGAATACGCTGCTATGACACGACTGTTTATGATGATGTTATGAAGGCAAAGCCTGAGACTTGGTGTAGATGCTTTTACAAGCGTGGGAGCTACTGTGAGGATGTGGAGAACAATAGCACAAAATCTTTCAATGCAACTATAGTTAATGCAAGAGAGAAGCCACTAATTCCCATGTTAGAAACTGTTGCACGATTAGCAATGGTGCGTGTTGCTACTAGAAGCTCTATCTCTCTTGAGTGTTCAGCTTCAGTGACACCTTATGTGGATACATATCTTAAAGAACTCTATGAAGAAGCATCAAATGTTACCGTTCACAGAAGCACATCATGCATTGTCGTGTTTGTGGTGTAGCTAATCACAATTCTAGATTTCATAAGAAGAATACTCGGCCTCAGGTTTGTGTAACTTTCACATATATAAACCATTTTAGCTATTAATTATGTTCATTCATATACATCTCTTCCTTTATAGGCTTCTCAAGATCAACAAACTCAAGAGCCTTCTCAAGGGAGTCAACCTCAGGAACCTTCTAGCAGACAAGAACATCAGTGATCTTTTTATTTTGGTGTGTTTTTGATCTTTTTTCCTTTGGTATGTTTTGGTCTTTTGGTGTGTTTTCCGTTTTGGTCTTTTGGTGTGTTTGATGTGTACGCTTATTGATGTGTTTTATTTTGAAACAATTGAAGAATCTTTGTGGTACTTTTGTTCATTTGTGGTATTTTTGTTATTTATAGACTATTTTGTGTTATTTTTGATTATTTATTGTGTTCATTTGTGGTACTTTTGTGTCATTTGTGGTATATGTGTCACATTAATTATTAAACACAACATAAAACCATTAACTAACAAAAGTCGATTCAAACAAACAAAGCACAAACTACAATCGACTCAAGAACACAAGATTCAACTAATACAAACAACATTAAGCAAACACTTTCATAAAACCAAACATAATTATACCACCAAAAACAAAACCAATCATCGATTTCTTCAAAATCTCTTTCTCAAGCTCTTCGTATCTCTCTGTGGTTATTTCTGAAACCTTTAATTCAAGCTTCTCAATAGAACTTGCCAAAGTATCAACCTCTTCGTACAAACCTTCATCTACCCATTTGAAAATGTGGTTATCGTTCTCAAGTTTGTGAGTGCAAAGATACCCACACCGAAGTAACGACGATATGGGTTTAAATCGATTTTTGATGTCTTCATTACGATATGAGACCCACAAGAACATTTTCTAGGAATCCCTTTGAATCGATTTATACGTCGAGAATTAGATGCCCTTGTTGAATCGACGAAATGTTGCTCGACATTGTAGATGAAGATTACGAAGATGAAGAAGATTAGGAAGAAGAAGATTCCGAAGAAGAAGAAGATTAGGAAGAAGAAGCCGATTATGGAAGAAGAAGATTCGAAAAAGAAGAAGATTAGGAAGAAGAAGAAGATTCCGAAGAAGAAGAAGATTAGGAAGAAGGAGAAGATTCGAAGAAGAAGAAGATTAGGAAGAAGGAGAAGAAAAAATTAGGAAGAAGAAGAAGAAGAAGATGGAGAAGAAGATGGAGAAGATTAGGTTAGGGTTCTAAAAATCCATTTTGGGGGTTTTCTCGGGTTATTGACCTGGTTTATTGAATTGGGTTTCAAATCGGTTTGGTTTTACATTCAATTCGGTTTGTTACTTGGTTAATATATTGAACCAATTAAATCAACGCCAGTGTGGAAATAGATTGAGAAGTTTGATATTGGAGGGAAATAGATATAGTAAAGTATTCTTAAGGGGAAATAGAAAGAGTGTGAAACATTGGGGGGAACAATCGGTATACGATAGTTTGGGGGGGGAAATAGGTCGTTTTCCCGAAAAAATATTACTCTAAAAAACTATAAAGCGATATACATCCAAAAAGTATAAATAAAATCTCGTGACAATGAGGGACCCGCTAGATACAATTAAAATGATTATGGCTTTGAGCATAAGCGTTAAACAGCTAAATCAAATGATTTTTTTTTTTTGACAAAAATAAATAAAAGGATTTAAGGCTTTACAAAACTCATAATTATTTCTATGAATTTTATTTTAAAAGAAACAATTATTCTTCACATCATTGACTTTGTATCAAAATATATAAATCATTAACACATACTAATTAATTATTATAACCAAAAAAACATAATTTTGGATATTCATATTCTCACTGACTCACACCACTCAAAGCCACCAATCACATATCAACCAATATATGTATTTCATAAGTTATAAAGGTTTTGGTCGTTTAACTAACAAACAAACTATTCTCTAATCGATTAAATAATGGAGTAGTTTTTAGATGAAATTAAAGATTCGAAAATACTTTTTTTTTTGTATTTAAAAGTAATAGTCAAAAATTTCTTAAAATCGATTTATTTAAGGGGAAATTGGAAATATATGACATATTTACCTATAATTTGTTTATCTAGACCTTTCTAATATAAATTTGTCAACATAAACTTTTTCAACATCAATTTTCGAAAATACCCATGAATTAAATCAAATTAAAAAATATATAATTAGTTACATTCTCGATGGAGGACATGTATATTCATCCACATATTTATTGATATGAAAATAATTCTTCTAAATATTATGCACGCAAACTCCACTTACCAACATTATCGATGCAACAAATAGACCACCATCTCTTATTGGATTTTATAATCCTAAAATCAAAGTTAAATTTCATAGCACAAAGCTCTGAAACTTCATTTAAATCTCTTTTACTCTTGAAATATTGTTTCTCTGTAAAACAGTCCACCAATTGACAATTTATCTTTTGACTTTCAAGAATGATTCTGGATCCTAAATCAACTTCACTATCTACATGGTCTTTAGCATCTCTTTTAAAATCAGATCTCTTAATACTCTCTTTCGCACAATCTTCGGTTTCCTTCGGCTTAAAGTCATATTCTCCATCTTTTGAATCATCAGACATCTCACTCAAATCAAAGTCGACTCCTTTATTATTTTTCTCAACGATATATTTAAGGTGCACACGTAGTTGTATTTTATCATCATTTCTTAAATATCCAACAAAATTTATCACTTGTCGATCATTTGTGAGAACAATAGACGGAACATACGAGATACTGATCAAATTACTAGGCATATAATTGATCGTCACTAGACATCCGAGATAATCAACGTTGTAGTCTTCACAAATCGTTCTCTTTATCTCTTCTAGAGTATTAGTGGATTCCAAAGTAAGAATCCGAGCACGTTTCTCTTTATCGACAATACAGTTCCATACGTTGTTTTCAATCGTTATCCATTAACCACAAACGACATAGGTGTACAAAATTTCCATCTTTGTAATTGAAAATCGTTCTAGGTTATAGTAAAAGAATAAAAACAATGAAAAACATGCATATAGGTTGTGTAACGTTTTCTAAAATTTTTAAAATATGTATTCTAAATTATTCATAACGATTTTGTAGTTCAGAAGTTGTATCCATAACGATTTCGTAGTTCAGAATGTCCTTAAGAAAGATTAGTGAATTATCACTATGACGAGTATGCTTCTTCAAGGTTTTAAAAGGCTTAAGACAAGGAGGAGCTTTATGGATAGTTTAAATAAATACTTAGTTAGTATTGTATTTTTTAGGAGTTTGGTTTGTTGTTGTTATGGCTTCTTTATTTGTTGATTGAATTTTCAGACATGGGCCTAAGTATTGTTATCTATGTTTCTACATATTAATCACCACTTAGTCTTGTAAGGAACCTTACTAATTATTTCCATTTTTAAATTACCAAGAAATGGACTAGAAGTGACTTTGACATTTTTATGACTTTTCTTTGGTCAATGAAAATTATATAACATTTTTATACGGTAACTAATTTTGACAAGAAATTGCGTGGAAACTAAAGATATGTTGAAGAGTGAAAACTCTTCTTTTGTAAATTCCTCTGAAAAATGGAGAAATTAAATTAGTCAACGCATTTTGGGAAAAATTGCCGTTGACATATGAATTCAATAAAAAAACATATATAAAAATAATCTATCTTCCATGTAGAAGAACAGTTTGAGAGAAACTTCATTTTCTTTCTCTTTGGAATAATTTTACACAATTCATTTATTTTTAATGAATTAGTGAGAAAGTAACACAAACAAAACAAAACTTGGAATATAAATATACATCTTCATGGAAATAACACAACACTACCATTGACTTGAACTAATGAAAATAGTTAAAAGTCACTAAAAATTACACATTACATTTCACGGAATTACACTATTTCAAAAATACTTCACAAAATTACACATAAACACTCAAAATTAAATTTAAATAAACTCTACTCACACAATCTTACCCCCTTAATACTATACCCTAAACACTAATTAACGAACCCAAATGAAAAGATTTTAATTTTGGTAATTTTTAAAAAGGTAAATCAAGCTTTTAAAATTTTGAAAAAGTGTAAATATGTGAAAAAATTAAATTAGGTGTAATTTTGTGAAAGAGGAGTTGAAAGGGTGTAGTTTTATGAATTCATCTTTATATAATTAGGCTTTAATTACAGCCACATGATCTAAGTAATACAAGTCTTTATTATAGTCTTTTATTAGTCAATTGTATTTTTTTTTCTTTCGTCTGTCAACTATATGTAAACTATATTTTCTGATTTCTTTTAAAAAATTATATGTAAACTATATTTTCTACAAAACCAGTCAATTGTATAATTTCAAATAATCTTATATATAATATAATTGGATCGTAACATAAACAGCCAGAAATGAAATAACAACACCAACTAAATAATTGTGTATAGATTAATCATATGATGTGCTATAAAACAAACAAAAAAACAATAATTGTGTATAAACTTAATCATATGATGAAATATAAAACAAAAATAACAAAATAATTGTGAATAGATTAATTATACGATGTTCTGTATCTTCTGTAAATTTCTCAGAAGAAATCAATTATTTCTAATTTTAATTAATGTCAAAACAAATAAAAATCAGCACGTGCTAAAAGCCTAAAATAGACTAGTATTTAGATAGACGAGAAATTTTTTATAATACCATCAAAATAAGTTTTTGTTTTGAAAATACTTTTACAAAGTTTTTGTAACCAAAATACAATTAAAATGTTTTTTATATCAAAAATATCATAAAAAAATAATAGTTTACAAAAATACCACAAATACAAAAAATGAGTTTTAAAACTTTTAGATTTTAATTTTTTTCATTTGGATTCGCTATATAGTATTTATGGTATAGTTTTGAAAGGTTATAGTTTTGAATATATCGAAAGTAATTTTCAAAATTTAAGATTTGTGGTATTTATGAGAGAAAACTTTTTAGTGGTATTTTTTGTGGTATTTGTAAAACTTTCGAAAATGTGTGCTAATTGTGAAAATGTGTTAACGAAAACTTTTTTTATAGCTATTTATAAGAATTGCGCTATTTAGAACTTACCACTTCCTTTTTCTTATAGTTCAATACAAAATCTCCAAGCGCCAAAAAAAACCACTTAAACCGGCAATAACCGATCTCCGACAACTAAACCGATCTCCGGTTAAGAAACCGATCAAATCAAAAATGTTAATTAAACATCCAAATCTCACAATCTCTCCTTTCTTCCCAAAAACTAAAATCAAATCTCACAAAACACACTTCCCCTGTCTCGGCGGCGGCGGCGGCGACTCGTTGGTAACTCGGACGAAACTCAGTTCAATCACCACCTCATCTCCTCCGATTCGCCGGAGAATCAAATTAGATCGGATCACGACGAATTGCGATCGGCGAATCGGAGAATTGGAGGAGGAGGAGGAGGAGGAGAGAGGCGTATGGGATCAGATGAGACAGATAGTGAAATTCACGGCACCGGCGATGGGAATGTGGATATGTGGGCCGTTGATGAGTCTTATAGATACGGTTGTTATCGGCCATGGAAGCTCCGTTGAACTCGCCGCTCTTGGTACGCTCTCTTTCTTAAGATCCGGTTTAGTTTAAACCGGTTTGATCTTTTGGTTTCTTTGTTTGATATGTTTTTTCTTAGAGAAATTCCTTTAGAATATAAGTTTTCGTTTTGAAAATACTATTACAAAGCTTTTTATAACAAAAATATCACTAAAATAATTTTATATCAAAAATATCAACAAAAAATAATAATTTACAAAATAACATAAATACAAAAAACTAGTTTTAATACTTTTAGATTTTAATTTTTTTCATTTGGGTTCGATATGTAGTGTTTATGGTACAGTTTTGAAAGGGTAGGACATAGTTTTGAATGTATTGGATGTAATTTTGAAAATTTAAGATTTATGGTATTTATGAAAAAAAAAAATTTAATGGTATTTGTAAAACTTTCGAAAATGTGTGTTATTTGTGTTAAAAAGTTTTTTTAATGCTATTTATAAAAATTGCCCTTATATATTTGGACCTATATGTTGACCAACTATATAAATTAAAACAGAAAAAATATAATATACTATGGAACCATATGTCAGTTTTTTTATTGATAATCATTTAGATTTGTGTCGGTATACCAACTTCTTGGAACGTGATAAATTTGATTTATTTTTCAAATCTTGATCCCTGTGTAATTAAATAACATAAAAATGATTTTTTTTTCTTATTCATTTATAAGGTTTATTTTGTTGTTGTATTAGCGGTGTTCTTTTAATAGTATAGATTGTTATTTTTTTTGTCTAAAAAACTTGTGATGATATTTTTGACGAAAATCATTTGGAATGGTATTTTACCAAATTATTTATTCTAGAATTGCATTGGAAATTTATTCAGTAATAGCCTAATAGGGGATCCGCTAATATTATTTAGTGATTATGTTGCTTAATTTGCTAATTTTGATAAATAATAAATCTATAATATTTGAAAAATTAACAATTAAATAAAGATTTTTATTAAATTTCATTATTTTACTTAAATATCATTGGAATCTTCTTAATAAATTACCGGTTTAATAAATAGGACCGGGAACAGTATTATGCGACCACATGAGTTACGTCTTCATGTTCCTCTCTGTGGCTACTTCCAATATGGTCGCTACTTCTCTTGCAAAACAGGTTTCCACTTTTGTCTTTTTCTTGTGTCACAAGTAAACCTAAAAAAAAACCTAAAGATGAAGATCACATCTCAAACGTTTATGTGTATGTGTTGCTTGCAGGACAAGAAAGAAGCACAACATCAAATATCTGTCATGCTATTTATTGGATTATTTATTGGATTAGTTTGTGGACTAATGATGCTTTTGATCACTAGATTATTTGGACCTTGGGCTGTTACTGGTAAATCATTTTTCTTCATTAACAACACAAATGTTTTATATTTGAGTAATTGTATTTATACTAAACCGTAGAGAAACCGACAAATATACACCTTTTTAAACACTATCTTACAAAACTACACTAATTTCAAAATTACTTTTAAATATACCCTTTTTAAGAGGTCAAATGACTGGGAAATGACTTTAGTCTAGTGACAGAGTCCACTACATAACACCACCCCACCACCAGGGATCGAGTTTCTTCTCCTACGATGTAGTTTATAGCTATTGGGTCTGCCATTTGTGGCCCTAAACTAGTGATATATAAAAAGAGGTCAAATGACTAGATTATCCCTTAAAATACTGTTAAATTTGGGTTTACTATTCTTTTTTAAGGTATAGTTTTGAAAGTGGTAGGATTTAGTGTTTAAATTTTATTTGAGTTCAATATTTAGTGTTAAGGTGCATTTATGAAGATAAACTTTGAGTTGGTCTATTTTTGCAATTTTTTTCCTCTTTAAACTACTAATGTGTGTGTTTTGCAGCTTTTACTAGAGGAAAGAACATTGAGATTGTACCTGCAGCTAATACATATGTTCAGGTTCTTGTTTTTCTTTTATACCATCTCTTGTCTCAAACTTATTCTTATAAATAATTGTCTCCTTTAAAACCGGAATCTCTCTGTTTTCGCAGATCCGAGGCTTAGCCTGGCCATTTATTCTTGTTGGTTTGGTTGCTCAAAGCGCGAGGTTTCTTAATACTCCTCCTTTTTACTAATAATTAGCTTTAACATTAGATCTTGTGTTAGTTATTATTATTGAACTTATGATGTGAGATATATGTGTCAGTCTTGGAATGAAAAACTCATGGGGACCTCTCAAAGCATTAGCAGCCGCTACGATAATTAACGGTCTTGGAGATACAATCTTATGCTTGTTTCTTGGTCAAGGTATCGCCGGTGCTGCTTGGGCAACAACCATCTCTCAGGTACTATACAAATACTAGTGAACAGATTAAAACTTGTAGAATGTAAATGGATTAAGAGGAAATAAGCAGAAATACACCTTTAGACCCGTATGTTGCAAAAATACACCCACTTAAAGTCAATTTTTATAAATACACTTAAACACTAAACCATATCCCTTTCAAAACTAAACCATAAGCACTAAATATTTAATTTGAATTCAAAAGTATTTTTAAGAGGTAATTTAATCATTTAACCATCTCAAAAAGGTGTATATTTAAAAGGAATTTGAATTGAATGTAGTTTTGTAAACTAGAGCTGAAAAATGTGTAGTTTTGTAAATTTTTCTCATGGATATATTAATGTGTAATGATATGATTTTATAGGTTGTTTCGGCTTTTATGATGATGGATTCTTTGAACAAAGAAGGTTACAATGCTTACTCCTTCGCGATCCCTTCACCGCAAGAACTGTGGAAGATCTCTACGCTAGCGGCGCCTGTCTTTATATCGATTTTCTCAAAGATTGCTTTCTACTCATTCATCATTTATTGTGCTACCTCCATGGGAACACACGTTTTAGCCGCTCATCAGGTAACACTTCAAAACAGAGTTCTTTACACTTGAGTTTTCTTTAGATTTAAACTTTGCAAAAATACATTCATTCAATTACCAAACTTTACATTTATATTTCTCGTTCTTTTAGTGGAAATTGCGAGAATACATCTTTAGGATTAAACTTTCCAAATTACACCTATTTAAAGTCTATTTTTCATTAATACACTTAAACACTAAATAAACCCTAAACACTAAACCCTATCATTTTCAAAACACGCAATCCTAAACACTAAATATTGAACTCAAATGAAAAATTAGAATTCAAAAGTATTTATAAGGGGTAGTTTAATCATTTCACCATTTTTAAAATGTATATATTTAAAAGAAATGATTTGTAAAGTGGTCTTCTAAAAAGTGTAGTTTTGTCAATTTCTCTCTTCTTTTTAAATAGGTGATGGCACAAACTTTCAGAATGTGCAATGTATGGGGTGAGCCACTATCTCAAACGGCTCAGTCATTTATGCCAGAGATGTTATACGGCGCGAACCGTAACATAACAAGGGCTAGAACGTTGCTTAAGTCACTAATGATTATCGGAGCCACGCTCGGATTAGTCTTGGGAGTTATCGGAACAACGGTTCCGGGACTGTTTCCTGGTGTATATACACATGACAAAATCATCATAACAGAGGTTTGCTTTCTTTTTCTTGATAAAAATCAAGATTTTTGGTTTTAATTGAATCATAATTAAGTTTGTTTAATTATAAGTTTTTAAATTAATTTTAATGGCAGATGCATAGATTGCTTATACCTTTCTTCATGGCATTGTCTGCATTGCCTATGACTGTTTCCTTGGAGGGTACATTGTTGGTAAGTATTTTAAGGTTTTATTCGATTAATTAGTTTCTTGAAAGGCAAGCAATTGTTTTTTTTTCTAATTCTCGAAACAAATTATAGTAAATATTATATAAATTAATTCTCGATAAATCAATAAATTCATATATGGTCTATAGTCGTTTAAATAATATTCCCATAAATTAATAATTCTGACAAATCAATAAAATATTATAATCGTCACGTTATTAATTTATAGATGTTTTATTGTATAGTATCTTTAGCTAAACATTTTTAATTGTATTTATTAGGCAGGGCGTGATTTTAAATTCGTAAGCTCAGTGATGAGTTCAAGCTTTGTTCTTGGCTGTCTCACACTAATGGTACACTTTAATTTTATAATAAAATCCTAATTTCAAAAACTATTAATCTTTAAAGAATATACCTTAAATATGGTTTTGTTGTTGTGTTTTGTTGTTGATGATATAGTTTGTGACAAGAAGTGGATATGGTTTAATCGGCTGCTGGTTTGTTCTTGTCGGATTTCAATGGGTAAAGATTCGTATACATACTTTTGTTATAGGCCAATTTCAAAAAATAACACTTTTCAGTTTTTGTGTCAAAATTAAATCACAAGTTTTTTATATAAAAAAAACCATAAAAAAGATTTTACCCCAAAAATACTAAAAAAAATAAATTAATTTTAAACCTTCAAAATTTAGACCATAAACCCTCAAAACTAAACTATAATTAGTAATAATAAACCCAAATGAAAAAAAAAAAAAAACTATTTTGAAGTTTCTCTTTATATCATAAATTCTATTTTTCCAAAGTTTTAAAAAACATATTAAAAACTTTGCAGGGAAGGTTTGGTTTGTATCTACGAAGGCTAATTTCACGAGGAGGTATACTTAGTACGGATGGGTTGAGTTCATATACTGCCAAGAAGAAAATCAAACCAATTTAAGTCTCTTTTTTTATTTTGTTTATAAATTGTTGAAAAAAAATTATATGGAAATATTTCATCTTTAAAGCACTAAAAATAATGTCTAGATTCTAGAATATATAATGGAAATTTTAGCTGATAGATCAATGTGTTGTGTTTGTGATTTTTTGCATGAATAAAACAAAAAAAAAATGCATTTTAAAATCAGAGAAGTAGTCTTGAGATGATATGTTTGATCCTCAAGTATTTATAAGAAAAAACTCTTTTGAAATGTTTTTAATTGCACAATTAAGACAATAAGTGTTAATTTGGAGGTGATGAGAGTCTTTAGCAAATAAAAACGAATAAACATATAAAATAAAAATAAAAGGTGTTTATGAGGAGAGAGTGTCTCTCAAATGTCACAAACAAAAGTTGAAAAATAAATTTAATTATATAGAATTTCGGTAGTGGACTTTGAATAAAAAAAACTGTAAAATTTTCTTGTTCAAAAATATGGGCTTTCTAATTATTGGCTTTAGAAAAAACAAAAAATGTATGACAAAAAAGTTAGGCATGCAATTAGGGTTAAAGCCCGCGGGCCGGCCCGACTCGACCCTGTAAAATATCGGGTTCGGACTTTCATATTTAAGTCCGAAAAAATCGGGTTTTTCGGGCTTAGCCCGTTCGGGTAAAGGGTTTTTCGGGCTTAGCCTGATTGGGTTTCGGGTTAACCCGAAAAGCCCGAAAATAAATAAGATAATAATTTTCATATACTTTATATAATTTGTAAACCTAATCATTTATAGAAGTCGTATTTTGCCTAGAAATGTTGAAACATTGATTTGCACTCGCACTTGGTTGTATATTTTTACATTAGTGATCCGAGTTACAATATCTTTCATACATATTTAATATGTTTTAAATTATTATCTATCGAATTTTTAATTTTATATAATTTATTTAGGATAAAATTTGATATTTATTTTTGTTTGTAGCTCTTGATGGTGAGGAAGATCTAGATGACGCCGAAAAAGATCCGAGTTTGCGCTCTACTAGTACTACTACCTAGATTTAAAGTGTTTTGATTTATAATTTTGCTTGCTACTATCTAGATTTCAAGCGTTTATTTTTCAAACTTTTTCTTTGTTTTTTTTATTAATCATATGATAACAAAAACATATGATCGTTTTTATTTTCAGTTTTTATTTTTAAACTAGTTTGATATTATTTTTTATTTATATTTATTACAATATTGATGCGTAAAAAATTAATTTTGTTTTTTAAAATATAATTAAATTATGATAATTAAGACGAAAATTCTAAAATATATGAAAAAACCTGAAAATATCCGAAAAACCCCAAAACCCGAAACGGGTCGGCCGGGCTTTGAAATATATGTCCGAAAAATATTCGCGCCGGATCGGATCTGGCTCAAAAATATACGGGTTTTGCGGATTCGGGTCGGGTCGGGTCGGGTTAGCCCGATTGACACCCATAACAAAAGTTAACGTTAAGATATCTAAAGAATTGTGTCTGAATTTAGAAAAATAGTTTCATTTTTTATTAATTTAAAATATGGAAAATTAAAACGACTTAATCCATTTTTGTGTCAAACATCTTAATATATGTTTTAGTGTTTTTATTTTGAAGGGGTAGAATTTAGTGTTTAGAGTTTTACAAGTTCAACATCTAAGTATATTTATGTGTATTTATAAAAACGAACGTTAATTAGGTTGTAAAATACAATTATAAAAGCATACTTTTCTGATTCATAGCCTTTCTGATTCAAAAATCTTGTGTATGATTAATATATAGTTACAACCTCCAATTAAATACGCCTCAAGTTCTCAACGTTTCAGCGGTTGCTACCGAAGAATATTTGAGCGGCGCGGTTGGTAAAGAGATTATGGATGCTTTCAACGAAAGATCAGAATTGCGATTCGGATCTGCGTTTGTCTCTTACAGATTGTAGAGAGGAGACAAAGAAAGGCACAATGAGCTATGAATGTGATGAAGCCAATTTGCGGTTCGAGCGGTTAAACTCTGATCATATTATAGCGACAGCGTTTGGGAATCACCCCACTTGCGTTTTTAGTATTTAAGGGTTCGACTGGTTTAAACGCAGCGGTTGCTGTTGCGGTTGAGGGTGATTGTTGAAGCTGGCGATGGCGGTTAATTATGGTATTAGGCGGTTTGTACGACTGGTATAGCGGTTAAAAGATTTTGCGGGATATTTTTGACTGGTTGACAAACGCTTACAGTAGCTGTTAAAATTATCAAAATTATTTGAAAATTACAAACATCACAACTATATTATATATCGTCACAACTATGATATAAAATATATTTTTTTCGAAAATATATAAAAGGTAATATATTATGATATATTATAATAAATTAAACATAATAATAATGAAAACTAAAGTAAAAACCTAAATAATTATTCAAAACTTTTTTATTTGTAGATACATTTTTAGTATTATTATTTGTAATATTATTATGGATAAAACAATTCTTTTTTCTAAATGTTTTTTTAATATTATTGAAAAAAAATTATTTAAACCAATCGCAACCGCCCGCAACCGCAAATGCTAGCGGAAATGAGCTTTTGAAATATGACGATTTCAAGTGGTGCAAAACGATGTAAAACTGTATAAAGCGATTTGAGTGATTTTTGCAAACGCGGTAAATCGCAATCGCCGCAAAAACTGCGTTTGCGGGTGGTTGCGGGAGAACCAATCAACACCTAAGTGTACTAAAGTGTTCAACGTTATTATGCATGTTTTATTTGATACAAATAAAACAACTTTGGCCTAGGGACTTAAATTCATATTAATATTACATTTAAGCTCAAATTTTATAAATTCGAACTCCTTTGACCATATTAATGTGAGATATGGTAGTAGACTTAGATTATCCGGTTATCAATAGTTAAACCGGACTTATTCTCAATAAATTACAAATTTACAAATTTACCCTTCTAGAAAATAGTATAATTACTTCATATTTAATAAAAACACGTCCACGTGTAAAGCGGTGACAGGTAAAAGGAGGAGAGATCACGTGCGGGTTTAAATCTACGCTTCCTCACCTTCTAAATTATTCTAAGCGCGTGTCTTACAGTCTCCAAATGATGCGCGTGGTTCAAAATAAGGTAAAAAATATTTCAGTTTATTTTTTTTGTGTTCTCGAGAAACAAAAAAATATGCAGAAAATGGTCGTTACGTAATTTATAATACAATGTCTCAAGGTAAAAGTAAGAACCCTAAATTAAGTCATATGAATCTCCTTAAATGATTGTGTCGCATACTATTTTAATATATTTCAATAAATTTTATGTCATGAATATAATAAAATTAAATAAATTGTAAAACTGTTTATTTTATCGACTAATTTATCAAGATTCAAGGGTAAAAAGGAGAAACTACTGTATCTGCTTTTAGCCATTATTATTCCCGCGAGTTGAAAAAAATTCGAAATTTTTTCTTGGTTTTCTTAATTTTTTAACTAAACAAGTGCCACGTCAGCAAAAAGTATAATTAATTAATTTTTAAAAAATTGATTCCTCTCAAATAATTATTTGTCGTTCTCATCTCCTTTGAACTATTTCCAGCTACCACAATTTAATTTAATTAAATAAAAATTAATGTTTTTTTTTTTGGAAAATCACAGAGAGAGAGAAAAAAACAAAATTCAAAATCTGAAAAATTTGAGTCTCCTCGTTTCTTCATCAATAGAGAGAGAGAGATTTTACTCAAAATCGATCTCCTTCTCTCTCTCTACAGCACATTCGCTTAAACAATACGAAAACTGTCAAAAATCTCTCTTCTATGGTCTCACCATCTCTCTCTACCATCTAAACTTAGAGAGAGAAAAATCAAATCAGAGAAAGAGAAGAGAGAGAGAGAGAGAGAGAGGTAACAATGCTTTATTCTCTAGCCATGTGAGCTTTCACTGACACATTCTCTTGCATCTTCTTCTTCTTCTTCTTCTTCTTCTTCTTCTTAAGCTTTGGTTTTTGGTTTTTGATTCTTCATCTTAAAAACCGAGTCAAAGACCGAGTTTCCACCGAGTTTATTGACTTTTAGTAGTGTATGGCTTCATCGTCATCGAGAACAAGAAGCAGTAGACCACCAAGCCCAGCTTCATCGACTTCTTCTTCACATCTAAGCAACCGTATAATCCCTCGCTCTTCCTCCGTTTCCGGCGGAGGCGGCGGCGGCGGATTCGGATCCAGATCTATGACTCCAAGCCGTACACTCTCAGATTCAGGCTTAATCGGCTCCGGTAGCTTCGGATTCGGATCTCCTCTTCCTTATCCTTCCGATGAGCTTCTCGGAGAGCCTGTGGAAGATACGACGGCTATTAGCTCAGAGAGAGATAGTATCTCCGTCACCGTTCGTTTTCGTCCTTTAAGGTATAATTTTAGATCTGAAATCTTATAATTAGAGGAAACCAGATCTGATCCAGATTTTTCATCGCTAGATTTGTTTAGGGTTTTTTTTAAAACAGATTTGTTTATGTTGTTGTTGCAGTGATAGAGAGTATCAAAGAGGAGATGAAGTTGCTTGGTATCCGGATGGTGATACAATGGTTAGGCATGAGTATAATCCACTCACTGCTTATGCTTTTGGTATTGGGTTTTCTCTTCAATTTCTTGAAATCACATCATTTTTAGCTTCCACCATATCCATCATTGTTGGGTTTTTGTTGATTCAATGTTTTTTTTTTTCTTTCGAATTTGTCGATGGCAGATAAGGTATTTGGACCTCAAGCAAGTACTATAGATGTATATGATGTAGCTGCAAGACCAGTGGTTAAAGCAGCAATGGAAGGTGTTAATGGTAAGGAAACATTACCTGCGAAAATTCGGATTTTTGTGTTTGACAAAGAAGTATCATGTAGACCTATTCGTCTTCTGACTTTGGGTTGGAAATTTGACAGGAACTGTATTTGCTTATGGTGTTACAAGCAGTGGAAAGACGCATACAATGCATGTAAGGGTTTTTGTTTTACCCTGTTTTTACATTTCTCTCTGATATGGTAGCAAAAGATACCATATCAAAAACCATTCGACATAAATTATATGTGAACTGGAAATGGTTATGTGAATATAACATGTAGATCTTCCTTTAGTTTACCTGTGCTTATATTTCAGGATAAAATTCACATGTTCGAGTTCCCATTGAAACTAGCAGAACCTGTTTCTGATATTTTTTTTTTTTTTTTACCATTGTTTTCTTTGCGATATGCATAGGGTGATCAAGAATCTCCTGGGATTATACCACTAGCAATAAAAGACGTGTTCAGTATTATCCAGGATGTAAGTGGTGTTCATGTTCTCATCCTATGACTGTTACATCTTTTTGTATGATTTTCATGTTTGATAATTGGCTACATATTTATATTTCAGACTCCAGGAAGGGAGTTCCTGCTCCGTGTTTCATATCTTGAAATATACAATGAGGTTAGTGGAACTGTTTATCGTTGATATATAGCTAGTGAAGCCGTGAAAAGTAGTCTTTTGGCTGGGATTTGTTTTCTTGTTATCTATCGTCACTTGTAATTAAAATCCTTAACGATGTAATTTGGGTGATTACTTAGTCATCTTTATGCTTTTACTTGAGTGTTTGTCTGTTTCATCTGTCTGTTACGTGTCCTTGTATCAGGTTATAAATGATTTACTGGATCCAATGGGCCAAAATTTACGAGTTAGAGAAGATTCACAGGTTTGCTTGAACCTCTATCTCTCTTTCACTCACACGCTCAAGTGTATAGCGCTGTGGGCTGAATGCAATAAATGATAAATAATTAGTTTTGAAACACACTATGGATGTCAGTTACTTATATATTGATTCATATTGCTTATTTGGCTAAGCACATGGGGTAATATATGTTCACAGGGCACTTATGTTGAGGGTATCAAGGAAGAAGTTGTTTTGTCTCCTGGTCATGCACTATCCTTCATTGCAGCTGGAGAAGGTAACTAGAAATCTTGACCTCTGATACATTTCTCGATTTTCTGAACTCTGACCTTTCCGCTTCTCATTAACATTGCTGTTGTTTTTAATGGCAGAACATCGACACGTTGGTTCCAATAATTTTAATTTGATGAGCAGCAGAAGTCACACTTTATTTACACTGGTATGTCTTCTCATAGTGTAAATTGTAGTATCTTCTCAGCATATCGACAAGATGTTTTTTGCTATTACAAGGGTCTCCTTACTATAGGTTTTAAGTGTAATTTGTAGTCTCTTTTCGGTGTCTCGGCATGATGTTTTTTTGCTCTTACAAGGGTCTCCTTACTACAGGGTTTAAGTGTAGTTTGTATATGTTTACACTTTACAGATGATTGAAAGTAGTGCCACTGGAGATGAATATGATGGAGTCATCTTTTCTCAACTCGTAAGTAGTTCTTTCTTTGAGTTATTGTATAAGCTCAGTGATTTTCCAAGACATGCACTAACTGTATTTTTTGTTTAGAATTTGATTGATTTGGCTGGATCTGAGAGTTCCAAAACTGAAACAACTGGATTGAGGAGGAAGGAGGGTTCATACATCAACAAGAGTCTTCTAACTCTTGGAACTGTATATTTCTTTCCTTAATTTGGGATGTCTTTCCATTTATATCTGTTTTGACTGGATTGAATAGTATATTTATGGTAGTTAGTCTTTAAACCTTCGAGATGGTAGGGCGTTTTACTTACAATTTTCTCTTGTGGCTTCATTGATGAAGGTGATTGGGAAACTTAGTGAGGGTAAGGCAACTCACATTCCATATCGTGACTCTAAACTAACTCGTCTTCTGCAATCATCATTAAGTGGTCATGGGCATGTTTCGGTAAGTGTATTCTGTAACTTGTGAAAATGTACCGTTTCACTATATTTGTTTCCCATGTTAGTCTTTCTCAGAATATATTTTTTTCTATATGTTCTTGTCCATGTTAACTAACTATGATAAGCGCTAAGCATTGCAGTCACGCCAATCCTCTGTAGCAAAGAAACTGATTTAGTAATTTGTTTTCTTGATTTTTTAGCTCATTTGTACAATTACTCCCGCATCAAGCAGTAGTGAGGAAACTCATAATACATTGAAATTCGCCAGCAGAGCAAAGAGTATAGAAATATATGCCTCATGCAATAAGGTAATCTTTAAGCATCTTTACAGTAAACTACTTTGCTTTACTCGGAAGTACAAGCATGAACTTCTGCTTAATGATTATTTTTAATTGTCCGAAAAGCAGATTATAGATGAGAAGTCGCTAATTAAGAAATATCAAAGAGAGATCTCAATTCTTAAACTAGAACTTGATCAGTATAGAAGGGGTATGCTTGTTGGTGTCAGTCATGAAGAGTTGCTGAGCTTAAAGCAACAGGTTCTGACTTCCCCCAAGGCCACCTTTATTCTCAATATTCTTTTGTGTTCCAAAGGCACTGATTGACTATCTATGTATTAAACAGTTAGAAGAAGGTCAAGTGAAAATGCAATCAAGATTGGAGGAAGAAGAAGAAGCCAAAGCAGCTTTAATGAGCAGAATTCAAAAGCTTACAAAACTCATACTCGTTTCTACGAAGAATTCTAAACCTGGATATTTGGGGGATGTACCCACTCACCAGCGCAGTCTCTCTGCAGGGCAAGAGGATGTAAGTTTTCTGTTTAAACAAGTTATATACCCTAAATGATAATTATTGCCATTTGAGTAGTAAATAGTTTATGTGATTCAGCGAGCACTTTTATCCACTGTGAGGTAGGCCAATAGAAGAAGTTTTGGAATTAGTTGGTTTGTTGATTTAACCTGAATAAGTTTTGGTTTCGTTTCGTCAAGGGTTCTTTTTCATTATCTGTTACTTTAGTGATGCATGTTCCTTCCTCATCTCAGAAGCTATTTCAAAACACGTTAAGTCATTCTTGTTTTTTCTTTGCTTTTTCAGAAATCGGATTCTCTGCTCTTGGATAACGATAATCTGGGATCTCCATCTTCAACCTTGGCACTTGTATCAGATGCTTCTTTAGGTTTTAACCTCCGGCGATCTTCCAGCAAGTTGAACGACGAAAACTCGCCGGGTGCAGAATCTAATAAAGTGAGTAAATTACCCCATAGCTGATACTGATTGTCAGAAATGGCATCTAAATAGTTGTGGGCTTATGGTTTTGTAGGGTCTCATGTCGCCGGATGAAATCGACCTTCTGGTTGAACAAGTTAAGATGCTTGCTGGTGATTTAGCTTTCAGTAAGAGCACACTAAAGCGTTTGGTGGATCAGTCCATAAATGATCCTGAAAACTCGCAAACTCAGGTAAAGATACTTCTTGATATTTCTGTACTTCGCTTTTGCAAAATAGGTTTCAACAATCTTTCTCAAATAGGATTTGGCTCATTTACCTGTATCTTAGTTAACGAAATTATTGCATGCAGATACAAAATCTGGAACGCGATATTCAAGAAAAGCAAAGACAAATTAGAGGCTTAGAACAACTTATTATTGAGAGTGGTGAAGCTTCAATTGCCAACGCCTCATTGGTTGAAATGCAACAGGTACTTAAACTCCACATTATATATACTGCGAGAACATGGACCCTTTTATGGTCACTGGTTCAATGCTCAACGCGGATCAGCTAAGATATCATGTTCTTTTGGTGTTTGCAGAAAGTTATGAGTTTGATGAGCCAATGCAATGAGAAGAGCTTTGAGTTAGAGGTGGATATTTATTCTTTCATTGAAAATACCGCCTTGTTTACTAAATTAGCCAAACCAAGTTAATTATATGTTTGACTTGGTTCTACTTTCGACACAGATCAAATCAGCAGATAATTGCATTCTTCAAGAACAACTACAGAAAAAGGTCGGTGGGATCTTTTTCTCATTTTGAATTTGTGCATAATTCTCATCAATACTGATTGTCCCTTATTCTTTTGAGCATTGTTCTGCGAAAAGATATGCTTCTTACCACACTTTTACAATGATGTAGTGCACCGAGAACAAAGAACTACATGAAAAGGTGAACCTTCTCGAGCAACGCTTGAATGCAGTATCTAGGGAGAAATCCTCACCAACTTGTTCTGATAACGCGGTATCTGGAGAGTACGCAGACGAACTAAAAAAGAAAATACAGTTACAGGTAAAATCTACAAACATACATTCTTAGTTCTCATAAGTATCCGAGTAAATCTAATTCTCACTTTGTATGCATAAACTTTTGTCTCCCATTCTTATAGTGAATGTTTATGTGTTTTGTATTTAGGAAATTGAGAACGAGAGGTTGAAGATAGAACACGTACAGATCGTGGAAGAGAACAGCGGGTTACGAGTACAAAACCAAAAACTAGCTGAAGAAGCTTCATATGCTAAGGAGTTAGCCTCTGCTGCAGCCGTTGAGCTGAAAAACCTAGCTACCGAAGTAACAAAACTCTCACTACAAAACTCAAAGCTAGACAAAGACTTAGCAGCTGCAAGAGACTTGGCCCAGACGCGTAACCCAATGAACGGAGTTAACAGTCGCAAGTATAACGATGGGCCAAGGTCAGGACGAAAAGGAAGGATCTCTTCAAGTAGGTCAAGCGGAGACGAGTTCGACTCATGGAACCTTGACCCAGAAGATCTGAAAATGGAGTTGCAAGCAAGGAAACAGCGAGAGGCGGCTCTCGAGTCTGCGCTGGCGGAGAAAGAGTTTGTAGAAAACGAATATAGGAGAAAAGCAGAAGAAGCAAAGAGAAGAGAGGAAGCTTTAGAAAACGATTTGGCTAACATGTGGGTACTTGTTGCTAAGTTGAAGAAAGACAACGGCGCGTTGTCTGAACACAATGGCACCGTCGCTGACCCTGTTAGAGAGTTAGAGAAGAATCAAATCAACATGGTTTTGAAAGAGAGACAAATCATAAGTGCACCGAGACAACCTGAAGTAGTAGTCGTTGCTAAAACCGAAGAGACACCAAAGGAGGAACCGCTCGTTGCTCGTCTCAAGGTAATGTTTAAACCACCCTTTACAAGCCTTTTTGGTTCTTTCTTATAGTCCTTTTAGAATTGTGCTCTACAAAAATACACTTACTTAAGTCCGTTTTTCACAAATACACCTAAACATTAAATACTGAGTCCGAATAAACCCTTAACACTAATCACTACCCCGTTAAAACTAAACCCTAAACAAAAGTATTGAATCTAAATGAATATTTTTTTTTATAATTCAGATGAGTTTTAATCATTTGAAATGAGTGTAGTTTTGTAAAGTAGTGTGTTTAAAAAAGGTCTAGTTTTGTAAGTTTTGCTATTGTAAAAAATGGAGACAGGCAAGGATGCAAGAGATGAAGGAGAAAGAGATGAAATCGCAAGCGAATGGAGACACAAACTCTCACATTTGTAAAGTATGTTTCGAGTCTCCCACCGCAGCTATTCTACTCCCTTGCCGTCATTTCTGCTGTGAGTTTTAACACAACTTCTTCTTCATACAAAGATATGTTTCATTTTTGTTTATATTCAAACGGTTATAATTTATGGTTTCATGTATTTACAGTATGTAAATCATGTTCATTGGCTTGCTCTGAGTGCCCGATTTGCCGCACAAAGATCTCTGATCGTCTCTTTGCTTTCCCTTCTTGACTATAAATCAAAAGGTACCTTTTCTTGCAAGTGAATATTTGGTTTGGTGTATTTATGAAAACAGACTTTAAGCAGGTGTATTTCTACAGAGTATTATAACCTTAAAAGTGTATTGTTGCAGGTGTTTGAGAATATTGTGGGTGAAGAAGAAGCCTGTTGCTATATATTTTGAGAGAGAACAGGTTTGGATTATTATTAATATTTTTTAAAATTTAGTTTCGTGCCTCTTCTTTTGTATGTAATATTTTCTCATGTTTGTGTTTATATTTATCATTAAAAATGGGAGAAAAAAAAAAGGAAAAATGAAACATATAAATACGTGTAGACAATGAACATACATGCCTTCTCTTACCTTTACATTTTCTACCCCGTCGTCACCAAATTTTTATTAAGTCGAAACAAATTGAAACTTTGTACTTTGTTTTTTATTCATTTTAATAAGTTTGGATCTCTGTTTAATCATGTTTTGAAAAAAAAATGAAATATTAGAATCACAAAAATAGCACTAAATATACTACACATGATGATTAGAAAAAGACATTCCAAAAATACTAAAAGATTAGGCCAAGTTTATAACTTTAAAATACCACAAAAATTGTTTTGGCTAAAATACCATAATCATAAGCACTAAATAATACAGGGGACGAGAAATGAAAAGTAAAATTTTAAAATATTAAAATTTATTTCTGTGTGTTGGGTATTTTGAGAAATAAATCTTGTTATTTGGAATTAAAATCTTTTTAAGAAGCATATTTTGACAAATTTATCTAAAAGAAACGTGTAATAATCCAAGTGTCACATACATACACATATATAAGCAAGCTAGATATACTATGTAGGTGCAATACTAATTTGTAACAATTTTGAAAAATATATTCAAGCCTTTGCAATTAAGCAAACATGGAATGATATCTCATCATCTGACCAATCATATTGCTTTTATATATATTTTTTTACTTCATATTTATTTTCCTATAAATCTTATTTCATCATCTAACCAATAATATCCCATTCTATTTAATCAAAAAAAAAAAATCCCATTCTACACATTTATATTGAAATATATATTTTTCCTTTGCATAATTATAAATTTATAACCTTCCATTTAATATTTTCTAATATAAATACAAACACAAAATATTAGCTACCATCTCAATTTTATTAAGCTAAAACCCAACGAGAATTCTTAACGAAGAATCTCTCTTTCTTCTTCTTCTTCATCATCATCATCGTCACTGTTCTCAAGATTCACGCGTAACGCTTCTCTGGTAATGCTTCTTCTTGCTTAATCGCTTTTTTTCTCGATTTCGATTTTTCGGAATCATCACTTCGTAAATCTCATACAAATCGTGTGTTAATCGTTTACGTTGTAGAGTGCGATTTCGTAATCGAAGATTATGTTGACGAAATTCGAGACAAAGAGTAACAGAGTAAAGGGCTTGAGCTTCCACAACAAGAGGCCATGGATCCTCGCAAGCTTGCCTTGTGGCGTGATTCAGCTTTGGGATTATCGTATGGGAGCTTTGATCGATAGTTTCGATGAGCATCAAGGACCTGTTCGTAGTGTTGATTTTCACAAATCACAGCCTTTGTTTGTCTCTGGAGGTATATATATAAATAATATACTCTTTTTTTTTTGTTTTAAAGCATATGCTTAACACTATGTGTGTGACTTGTTAAGAGTTTTTAGGAGAAGCAATAACTTATAGGTTATGCCTTTGTGAGATACATTGTGATGTGTACTTGTCTTTTTATTGGATAGTGATCTTTATGGCTTAGTTGTGGAGATTCACAGGCTACATTGTGCTTTACTATGGATAGTGTAATATAGTACTATTTGTTCACTGCAATTGTCTGTATGAACATCAAAAGAGAAGTTATGTTGTAGTTGATTTCATTGCCTATACCGATTAGTTTTGTATATTGTGTAGTTGATTTCATTGCCTATACCGAGTAGTTGTGTATACTGTGTAGTTGATTTCATTGCCTATACCGAGTAGTTGTGTATACTGTGTAGCTGATTTCGTTGGCTATATCGAGTAGTTGTGTATACTGTATAGTTGATTTCATTAGCAAATATCGAGTAGTTGTGTATATTACTATATTGTGTAGTTGATCTCATTCGCAATATTGAGTACTTGTATATATTGTTTAGCTGATTTCATTAGCTATGTCGAGTAGTTGTAAATATTGTGTAGTTGATTTCATTGGCAATGTGTGGTGATGCAGGGGATGATTGCAAGATTAAGGTCTGGAACTACAAATCACACAGATGCCTTTTCAATCTTCTCGGGCATCTTGACTATATCCGCTCGGTGGAGTTCCATCACGAGCACCCATGGATTGTGAGTGCTAGTGATGATCAGACTATCCGCATATGGAACTGGCAGTCAAGGACTTGTATCTCTGTCTTGACTGGTCACGAACATTATGTTATGTGTGCGTCTTTCCATCCTAAAGATGACCTTGTCGTGTCAGCTTCCTTGGACCAGACTGTCCGTGTTTGGGATATTGGTGCTCTTAAGAAGAAGAAAGTATCTCCTGCCGATGACCTCTTGCGTTTGACTCAGATGAATTCTGACCTTTTTGGTGGTGTTGATACTACTGTCAAGTATGTGCTTGAAGGTCATGACAGAGGAGTAAACTGGGCTTCTTTTCATCCTACACTGCCTCTCATTGTCTCTGGCGCAGATGACCGACAAGTAAAGATATGGCGCATGAATGGTAATTGTCTTACATTCTTAACCTTTCTTTGTGTGTCCAAAAGATTTAGTATTCAATTACAGATTTTGACAGTGATATGCAAATCTTTCACAAACTTGTATTAATGGTGGTGTTTTCTTTTCAATATCATTGCAGAATCTAAAGCCTGGGAGGTGGATACGTTGCGAGGCCATAAGAATAACGTGTCCTCTGTTATGTTCCACGCGAAACAAGACATTATTGTCTCCAACTCTGAAGATAAAAGCATCCGTGTATGGGATGCTACAAAGCGAACCGCGCTCAAAACTTTCAGCCGCGAACATGATAGATTCTGGACTCTTGCAGCTCACCCAGAGATTAATCTACTGGCAGCAGGACACGACAGCGGTATGATCGTCTTCAAGCTCGAGAGAGAACGTCCTGCGTTTGCTTTGAGCGGGGATTCCTTGTTCTACACCAAGGATAGGTTTTTGCGGTACTATGAATTCTCAACACAGAAAGACGATCAAGTTATCCCTATACGACGTCCTGGTACCGCAAGCTTGAACCAAAGTCCAAGGACTTTGTCTTACAGTCCGACAGAAAATGCAGTCCTCGTCTGCTCCGATCTGGATGGTGGTTCTTACGAGTTGTATATCATACCGAAAGCTAGCATTGGCAGGAGCGACTTTGTGCCAGAGGCAAAGAGAGGGACAGGTGGCTCTGCAGTTTTCATAGCCCGTAATCGATTTGCCGTTCTTGATAAAAGCACCAACCAAGTGTTAGTTAAGAATCTCAACAACGAGGTTGTTAAAAAAGCGACCCTGCCCATACCAACTGATGCTATTTTCTACGCCGGGACGGGAAACCTGCTGTGCAGATCTGAGGATAAAGTGGCTATTTTCGATCTTCAGCAACTACTGGTTCTTGGTGATCTTCAAACTCCATCGGTTCGGCACGTCGTTTGGTCTAGTGATATGGAGAGTGTTGCTTTGCTCAGCAAGCATGTTATCATTATAGCAAGCAAGAAGCTTGTCCACCAATGCACACTTCATGAAACGATCCGCGTGAAGAGTGGAGCTTGGGATGATAATGGTGTCTTCATATACACAACTCTCAACCATATAAAGTATTGTCTGCCAAACGGCGACAGTGGAATAATCAGAACCCTTGATTTCCCTCTCTACATCACAAAGGTTACCGCAAACATTATTTTCTGCTTGGACCGTGATGGGAAGAACAGGATTATTTCCGTCGATGCAACAGAGTATATTTTCAAGCTTTCGCTGTTGAAAAAGAAGTACGACCATGTCATGAGCATGATAAGAAAGTCACACCTGTGCGGACAATCTATGATCGCTTACCTGCAACAGAAAGGGTTCCCTGAAGTCGCCCTCCATTTAGTCGAAGATGAAAGGACCCGATTCAACTTGGCTCTTGAGAGTGGCAACATCAGCGTCGCTGTTGCATCAGCTGCAGAGATCAATGAGAAAGATCAATGGTACAAACTCGGCGTGGAGGCTCTTCGCCAAGGTAATGCTAAAATTGCCGAATATGCTTACCAGAAGACAAATAACTTTGAGAGGCTTTCTTTTCTCTATCTCATCACTGGAAATATGGAGAAGCTGGCAACGTTGATGAAGATTGCGGAAGTTAAAAACAACGTCATGGGTCAGTTTCACAATGCACTCTATCTAGGCAATGTTGAAGAGCGTGTTAAGATACTGGAGAACGCTGGCCATTTGCCCCTTGCTTATATCACGGCTTCAGTTCACGGTTTAAGCAATGTCGCTGAGCGATTGGCTAGTGAATTAGGAGACAAATTGCCCTCGTTGCCTGAAGGTAAAACACCGTCGCTTCTAATACCTCCAAAACCTGTAATGCGTGGAGACGATTGGCCTCTTCTTAGAGTTATGAAAGGAATATTCGAAGGAGAGCTTGAGAATGAAGGAGCTGTTGATGATGAAGAAGAAGAAGATGGTGGAGGAGATTGGGGCGAGGAACTTGACGTGGATGGTGACATGAAAGTAGTCTTAGACGACGATGAGGATGATGATGACGAGAATGATGAAGACTGTGGATGGGGAGGACTTGATGACTTAGAATTACTACCAGAGCTCGACTCACTCAAGATTTCTTCAAAGGCACGCTCATCGGGTTTCATTACACCGACTTTAGGCATGTCTGCGGATCAAATATGGAGCCAGAAGTCATCTCTAGCTGCCGAGCAAGCTGCAGCGGGCAGCTTTGACACCGCGATGCGTTTGCTTCACAGACAGCTCGGCATAAAGAACTTTTCTCCGTTGAGACCTATGTTCATCGATCTGTTCACCGGAAGCCATAGCTATCTTCGCGCACTTCCCTCTTCTCCTGTGGTGTCACTCGGTATTGAACGTGGCTGGAGCGAATCCCCTACTCCCAACGTCCGTGGCTCACCAGCTCTGGTTTACGCTTTTTCTCACCTCGAAGACAAGCTATTAACCGGTTACAAAGCCACAACGACAGGGAAGTTCACAGAGGCTCTACGTAACTTCCTCTCTATCCTTCACACAATCCCTCTCATTGTAATCGAGTCGAAAGCAGATTCTTACAAGGTCAAAGATCTTGTCACGACAGTGAGAGAATACATTCTCGGTCTGAAAATGGAACTGGAAAGAAGAGAGACAAAAGATGATCCGACACGACAGCTCGAGCTAGCTGCTTACTTCACAAACTGCGAACTCGAAACCCCTCACCAACGTCTCGCTCTCCTCAACGCAATGACCGTCTGCTACAAGGCCAAGAACCTAGCCACCTCTCATAACTTTGCTTCAAGACTACTCGAAACACAGCCTTTGGAAAGCCAAGCGAGGACAGCGAGACAGGTCATCCGTGCCGCCGAACAAAACATGACAGATGAAATCAAGATAAACTACGATTTCAAGAACCCGTTTGTGGTGTGCGCCGCGACTTATACACCGATTTATAAAGGACAAAAGCTTGTGACTTGTCCGTACTGCACTGCGAGTTATGTGCCGGGACAAGAAGGAAACATATGCAACGTGTGTGATCTCGCTGTTATCGGCGCGGACGCTTCTGGCTTTCTCTGCTCTCCTCCTCGATGATCAAAGCCGCAAAATTCATTACCTGAAAGTTAGAGAGACGAAGTAAAGTTGTCTTTATATTAGATTTCTCATTCTTATGTTCAGTGCAGTTTCTAGCTATTGAGACTTAGTTTTTGTTAGTTATTCCGGTTTTATATTTTTGGTTAATGCTATTTGGTTAAGTCCGGTTTAGTGCCATCTGTCTCTATTTCTTTCCCATATGTTAGCCTTAAAAGCCCAATAACAAGCCGTCTTTAAGTAAGCGTAAAATTGTTAATTTACAAATGATAAAGCCCAATAACAAGCAGTCTTAAGGAAGGGTAAAATGGTAATTTAAAAATAATGAGGGGGCAATTATGGAATAAAAAAGTTAAATACGATACGATGCAAGCAAATAATTACAGCTCTCCCTCTCTCTTGTCTCTGACATTATCTTCGTTGATATTTTTCTTATTTGTTATCTCTCTCTCTCTCACGATTGGCTAGAGATCGTCGTGGACGAAGAAGAAGAAGGAGAAGGAGGAAGGAGGAAGGAGAAAGTAAGAATCGATGGGGGAAATCGGAGGAGGTGGTGGTTGTTGTCCGCCGATGGATCTGATGAGATCGGAGCCGATGCAGCTTGTTCAAGTCATCGTTCCCATGGAATCTGCTCATCTCACCGTCTCTTACCTTGGAGATCTCGGTCTCGTCCAATTCAAAGACGTTCGTATTCTCCTTATCTCTCTCTCTCACTAGATCTTCGTTGACGAGATTTGTATTTCGCGTATCTGAATTGTGTATTTGATGATCTCGACGATTTTCTTGTGAAAAATTGGATCTCCGATGGCCATTGTTGACGCATTTGTTTGTATTTGTTCTCTGATAGGGTTTTTCGTTGCGTTTTGGTTTTGAGATCTCTTAAGAGACGATGAGTTATATAGTTTTTTACATCGCCATTAGCTTTTTTGGCGTTTGTTGTGATTATATCTCTTCTTCTTATTAGATATTTGTTGTTAATGTTGATTTCAGCTTAATTCAGAGAAGAGCCCATTTCAACGTACTTATGCAGCTCAGGTAAATTCATTACTTATGTGACTCTCTCTCTCTCTCTATGGATGTATTACAAATCTCTTGTATCAAGATCTTGTAAGTGAATTTTTCTCGTGTTTTTTGATGGATTTCAGATAAAAAGATGTGGAGAGATGGCACGGAAGATACGTTTCTTCAAGGATCAAATGTCGAAAGCTGGAGTTTTGCCTAAGGAGCTGCTAGAGAAAGAAAATGACATTGACTTGGATGATGTAGAGGTGAAATATAGATACATGTTTTTCATTTCTCCTTTTCATGTTTTCTATTAACTGTTTAACTCTCGTGTATACCTTTTTGTTTTCCTTTTGGCTTGTTAGGTAAAGCTCGCTGAGCTAGAAGCTGAACTTATCGAGATCAATGCTAATAACGACAAGTTGCAGAGATCCTATAATGAACTTCTGGAGTACAAGTTGGTTCTTGAGAAGGTATATGTTTTCCATATATTCTTAACTTACGGCTTTAAAGATATCATGTTGGATTACATAAGGAGTAGTAAGTTTTGATCATTGAATTTGTAAGAACTTTGTAATTATTGTTCTATAAGTCTTTATTTACCATGATAATTCAAGTTTTAAAGGCTTACCAGCTACAGCCTGTAGGTAACATTCGATAAATACATCTCTTAGTTAGTTTTAAGGCTTTTCATGGTGAGAGTTAGGCTTTTGATGCTATGGTTGAATCCCTCGATGTGCGTCTAGTGTTATATTTATTGAATGTGATATTTTCAGGCTGGCGAGTTCTTTTCTTCTGCTCATAGAAGTGCCACGGCTCAACACAGAGAGACGGAATCAGAACAAACTGGTGAAGATCTGCTGGAGTCGCCTCTGTTGCAGGAAGTACGGCATATGCATCTATTATCCTGCTTCAAGTTTTTTTGTTAATTTCTTGTTTAGTTACCATCAGTTAAAATTGTTCCTTTTAAACAGGAGAAGTCCTCTGATTCGAAGCAAGTAAAGCTTGGATTTCTCACTGGGCTAGTGCCTCGTGAAAAGTCTATGGTGTTTGAGAGGATTCTATTCCGTGCTACTAGGGGAAACATTTTTACTCGACAGTCTGTCATTGAGGAGGCGGTCACCGATCCCAATTCTGGCGAGAAGGTAAAATGTTTTTCTCTTAAATTCACTTGGAAATAGGGAGCAAGTTCTTATAGTGATAAGGAAAATAAATTTTATCTTTCTTTGTCTTTGAAGTTGACTTTTTAACTTAAAAATTTACAGGCTGAGAAAAATGTTTTTGTTGTCTTCTATTCTGGGGAAAGAGCAAAAAGCAAAATTCTTAAAATATGTGAAGCTTTTGGGGCAAATCGCTATCCTTTCAGTGAGGACCTTGGAAAACAAGCTCAGATGATCACCGAGGTATGTACTATCTTTCTTGTGAATTATACCGTAAACCCAGAAACTGTCTAACCATGTTTAGTCATTTCATTATGTTTCAGGTTTCGAGTCGAATAACGGAGCTTAAAACCACCATAGATGCTGGGTTATGCCAACGTAACATTTTGTTACAAACAATTGGAGATAAATTTGAGCTATGGAACATCAAGGTATTTATGTAGATCATTGTTGAGAAGTCTGTGTTGATCCATTTGTTCTAATCAATGCAAACTGAAGTCAAGTTATATTTACTAATTGCAGGTGCGCAAAGAGAAAGCTATCTATCATACCTTGAACATGCTTAGTCTTGATGTAACCAAGAAGTGCCTTGTAGCCGAGGGATGGAGTCCAGTTTTTGCATCCAACGAAGTGAGTTCTTTCTTCTGTTGAACTATCAATTACAATATTGGTAATAGATTGCGTGCTTGCGAGTTTACAGTTATGTACAGTTTCAGAAAACTTAAGTAGAATAATGTTTGTTTGTGCAGATTCAAGATGCATTACATCGTGCTGCAGTTGATTCCAATTCTCAAGTCGGATCAATATTCCAGGTTCTGAGGACCAAAGAGATGCCACCAACTTATTTCCGCACAAACAAATTTACTTCTGCAATCCAGGAAATTGTGGATGCTTATGGGTAAGTGTCTTTCCGGACTGCCTTTAGTGTTGTCATAATTTACTCTGACCAATCTTCTATAATCACCATCTGCAGTGTGGCCAAGTATCAGGAAGCCAATCCGGGTGTATTCACAATCGTCACCTTCCCCTTCCTTTTCGCTGTTATGTTTGGTGATTGGGGTCATGGAATATGCTTGTTGCTTGCAACTATGTACTTGATAATTAGAGAAAAGAAATTCGCCAGCGAGGTAACTAGCCCAATTGATATTACCTATATTATGACTGTGAGCATGAGATTGAATTCTCCCTGATAGTTTAATTGTCTGTTTTCTATTGGAGTTACATGTAAATATGAAAGCATAGGAAATGTTTTAGATGCTAACTCTTCAAATTGCTTCCTGACCACAGAAACTTGGGGATATTATGGAAATGGCTTTTGGTGGTCGTTATATCATTATGATGATGTCGCTCTTCTCAATATACACTGGTTTAATCTACAACGAGTTCTTCTCCATACCATACCCATTGTTTGCTCGCTCAGCATATGATTGCCGTGATGTCGCATGCAGGTATGCAGATTAGCGCTAAAAGTTCAGATTTAATATAATTACAAAAGAATATTAGTTATAGGCAAATACTTTTGCGGTGCTGAGTATTTTTTTCCTTCTCTTATGCTCTATGATCAGCGAGGCTACAACAATTGGTTTGATAAAGGTCAGGGACACTTATCCGTTTGGTCTCGATCCTGTGTGGCATGGTACCCGTAGCGAGCTTCCCTTCCTGAACTCGCTTAAGATGAAAATGTCAATCCTTCTCGGAGTTTCTCAAATGAACCTCGGAATCATAATGAGCTTCGTCAACGCAAGATTCTTCAAATCGAGTGTAAACATATGGTAGGTTCAGCTTGATATTTTATGACCATAGCATGCTTTCTTTCCATAACAACGTCTAATTTTTTTTTGCGTGTGGCTTGCAGGTTCCAGTTTGTTCCTCAGATGATATTCTTGAACAGCTTGTTTGGCTATCTCTCACTCCTTATCATCTTAAAGTGGTGCACCGGCTCTCAAGCAGATTTGTATCATGTAATGATATACATGTTCTTGAGCCCAACCGATGAGTTAGGAGATAATCAACTTTTCCCTAACCAGAAAACAGTGCAGGTTTAGGATCTCTGCCTCCCAATTGCTGTTACATTATCTAAAGAAATGCACGTCATACATACGTTTTGATTCACTCATCATCTTTCTTTCTAATTTGTTTCAGCTTGTACTTCTCTTTCTAGCTCTTGTTTCTGTTCCGTGTATGTTGCTCCCAAAGCCGTTCATCTTGAAGAAACAACACGAAGCTGTGAGTTTCTTCTTTCCTTTTTTAGTTTCTATGTAAAGGTCTTGTACTTCTCTCTCTCTCTCCTAAACGGTTTCTTTATCCAGAGGCATCAAGGCCAGACATACGCACCGCTTGAGGAGACAGACGAGAGTCTTCACGTAGAGTCAAACGGAGGAGGAGGAGGACATGGGCACGAAGAGTTTGAGTTCAGTGAGATATTTGTGCATCAGCTGATTCACACCATTGAGTTTGTGCTTGGAGCTGTTTCCAACACCGCTTCTTACCTTCGTCTATGGGCTCTCAGGTAACTATAGTAGAAGCTATAAAATAATCGAGTAGTAGTATGTATACTCATGGGTTAATTTAATATGCATCTCTTTAATTGTTTGTTTATCACAGTCTTGCCCACTCAGAGCTATCAACAGTCTTCTATGAGAAGGTCCTTCTTCTTGCTTGGGGGTACGCTTCTTCTTCTTCTTCTTCTTCTTCTTCTTCTCTCTCTATATATCTCTTTGGTCTACATAATATGTGTTAGCAAATCAATTGGTTGTAAGTAACGCAACAAATATGGTAACAGATACAACAACATATTGATATTGATCGTTGGGATCATAGTCTTTGTATTTGCGACTGTGGGAGTGTTGCTTGTGATGGAGACGCTAAGCGCGTTCCTACACGCACTGCGTCTACATTGGGTTGAGTTTCAGAACAAGTTCTACGAAGGAGATGGTTACAAGTTTGCTCCTTTCAGTTTCATCCTCACCGCAAGCGAAGACGAATGATGGATTCATTACTCTCATCTGCTATTTGAATGTATTAAGGTACACCCAACTTCTGTTTGTTTTCTTTATTGATTAAAAATCGATTATACATTTTTCCCTGAGTATTGAGGGTTAATTATTATATTTGTTTATTTGCCTGTCCTGTGTGGAGATTACACAAAAAAAAAAGAGGGGATAATGGGGGGGTTTTGTGAGGCAAAAAAAAACCCAATGTTGTTGTGTTTGTTTTTGAACTTAAAATAATAATATGAATCTGTGTATGTATACGAATAAAAAGTCATCAGGCTATACATTTATTGTTTGTTTATTAAATAATTTAAAAAACTCATATTTTTGGTTGGGTTTGATTTTGATGCGATGCTGCATTGGTTTTGTTTATTTAGTATTTACTCTGTTTTGTCATCGAAAGATTGCACCCATGAGACCTATAATTCTAGACAAAATCAGGAAATGTATATATATTTTTGGACCTTAATTTACAATCTTATTATATAAAAGAGAGCGCGTAAAATTATAACTCACCAGATCGCGACACATGTCATATTTAATTTAGATCGTGTCATTTGTCATTTTTAAAATAAGTAATCTTTTTAAATCTTATTATATAAAAGAGAGCGCGTAAAATTATAACTCACCAGATCGTGACACATGTCATATTTTATTTAGATCGTGACATTTGTCATTTTTAAAATAAGTAATCTTATTAAATCTTTCTTATTATATAAAAGAGAGCGCGTAAAATTATAACTCACCAGATCGTGACACATGTCATATTTAATTTAAATCGTGACATTTGTCATTTTTAAAATAAGTAATCTTCTTAAAAAAAAGAATAAAAAAAGAAGGAAAAATGGAAAATTTTAAAAATGGAAAACTTTAAAAAAGGAAAAAGGAAAATTTAAATAATTTTAAAAGAAGAAAAAAGAATAAGGAAAAAACCTTAAAAATGAAATCTAATAAAATGAAACTCATTATTTTTAGAAATGAGAAAAAAAAACTAATCAATCTCTAATTAGTTTAGTATATAAAAAAGACAACTAAAACATATTACATTACTCTAATTCATTTTGTATATAAAAAGAAAACATATTAAAAAAAATAATCATTCCCCGTGATTACGCCCCGTGATTACGCGAGGACCCGCGTCAACCAAAATTTTATTATATAAAAGTAAACGCAATTAATGTGAGCTCGACACGTATGCAAAATTATAATTCACCAGATGATAACATTTGTAAAGATTAGTTGAGATCGTGACATGTGTATTAAATTTGATACCTATAAATTTTATAAAATGGAAACTTAACAATATTGAGAAAAAACAGAATTAAGGAAAATAATCAAAAATAAAAAACTTAACATTAATTATCAAATAATTAAAAATAAAATAATAAAAAATAACATAGAAAAATAAAAATTTAACAATATTTTTAAAAATAATCAATAAAAATAAAATAATTAGAAATTAAAAAAAAACGTAAATTACTTGAAAAATAAAGAAAATCTCTATGATAACTTATTTTTTATTTCATGGATCCACTATCTAATTATTAATTTAAAATATATTTTTTTCATGTAATAACAAAAGCAATGTAATAAAACAAAAAATGTGTTATTTTATTTCTTAATTGTTGAAAAAATAAAAATCAATTATTTACTATTACATGATATGTTGTTGTGTGTCTCTTATATTATTTGTTAATAAAATAACGGGTATAATATTAGTTTCCGTTTAAATCTAACTATAACTATACAAATTTAATAAAATTATTAATATATAATTATAAAATGTTTTTATGTAATTTGTCCGCGTATTACGCGAGATTTCATCTAGTAAAGTAATAAAGTGATTTGTGCTTCAAAATCGGTAATTAGATGATTTTTTTTCCTTTTTTTTATGAAAGTTTTATGTTTCAGATTTTTTCATGAATTACTTAATCAAACTATGAATTTTCACATGTTATGCATTAATTCATATTCATGAATATTTATCTATGTTCATGAATATTCACACATGTTTAGATTGATAGTGTCACGATTATTTTAGAAAGAATAATATGAATGTTCAAATTACCTGACCAAAAAGTTCAATGTTATTTTTGACTTTTGAACATAAAAAATCACTTAAACGCAAATAGAAAAAAAAAATCACCTATTGGCAAATTAAAAATTATCTAATTTACTAAATAACTCATAATTCTATCATCTGATTTTGATAATCCTTTAGAAATTTTATTCCCTTGGTTGTTTTTCAGCTAATAAGCATAACATAAAGTTTAATAGCAGCAAGTGAAGTGTTTGTGTGTGTGACTGTTGGAACTTTTAAACTTTGTTGTTTGGGCCCATAGAAGTTAGAACCTACAAAATTACTCTTTGAATTACTGAAGTTGCTTAATTGGCCTTCCGGTTAAAGAATAAAATGCATCATGACGACCATTCCCACGGAGGCAATAGAACATTAGGATCCTTTGGTTCCGACAGATAAAAACACACCTGCAAACTCATGTGTATTAATCCCAGTGTTGTACTATAAAACTAAAACTACATGCAATTTGATTACTTTCTTTTTTTTTGTCTGCAATCTAATAAGAACCCTATTCCATAAGTATCAAAGCATAAACACACACATCTCATAAGAGGTTGTTGCAGACAAAAACACTATGTATGCAAAATGGTGTAATTAAATACTATAAGATCCAAACACAGTTATGTTTTAATGCCAAGTTGTATTTGTAACAACTACTACATACAAACAAAAGAGGAGGAAATAAGTTAGTTAGATAATAATACACCAGATATCATTTTCAGTAGTAGTAGTAGTAGTAGTAGTATACATATATACGTACATATAAAATAATAAAAATACACCCCAAAAAAAATAAACATTACACTTTTCTTTTACTTGTTTGTTTTGGTGTATTTCCGATTTTGTCTTTTTAATTAATTATATTTTTTTTATCTTCCGTTTAAGTTAGCAAATTGAGTAAACATGGCTGTTCCAGAGTGTTCATCTACAGAATGAACCTCGCTCGAGCCACTGTTCTCTTCCACCTTAGTGGAATCCGGAACATTAGCCGCCGCATTGGTCGCTGCGGCTGCTAAGGGCATGACTGGAGACGTAGCGACCGGCGCAACCGGTGTAACGGGATTAGCGTTCTCTGTCTCTTCCGCTTTGCCCTGAGTAAACGCTTCTTGAAGCTGAAGAGCATACTCCAAGTTCCACAGAACATCTCCCATCGTCGGCCTATCTGTGCCGTAATCTTCCAAACACTTCTCTGCGGCTTCCGCAAACTTCTTCATCGATTCCGGGTTTATGGTTCCGGCCAAATGCGGATCTATGATCTTTTCGAGAAGTCCTTTACGTTTCCATTGCATAGCCCATTCCGCTAAGTTGACTTGTTCTCTCGGTAACTGAGGATTGATTGCTGGTCTTGCGCACAGAGCTTCTAAGAGAACGACACCGAAGGAATAAACATCGGATTTGTCGGTTAGTTGTTGTCTTCTGAAGTATTCCGGGTCTAAGTATCCAAAACTTCCTTTCACGGCCGTGCTGACGTGGTTTTGTCCGAAGGCTACGTCTTTAGAAAGACCAAAGTCAGCGACTTTAGCTACTAATGCATCATCGAGGAGAATGTTGGTTGATTTTACGTCACGGTGAATGATCCCTTGAGCGGTTCCCGTGTGTAGATAGTGAAGCCCACGAGCAGATCCGATACAGATCTCGAGCCGTTGCTTCCACGTTAGAGGAGCAAGGTTCTTTCCGTATAAATGGTCTCTGAAGGGACCGTTAGACATGAACTCGTAGACTAAGATCATCTCCGAGTTTTCGTCGCAATAACCAATCAAGGAGACCAAGTGTCTGTGTCTGAGCTTAGACAGCATCTGAATCTCTGTCTCAAACTCAGTGATTCCTTGCTCTGACTGTGGGTTACCTCTTTTGACAGCAACTTTAGTTCCATCATCAAGAGTTGCAATATAGACATTACCAAATCCTCCAACACCGATAATCTGAGACGCTTCAAAGTTCTTCGTAGCATCTTGTAGCTCCGAGAGAGAGAAATAACGGCCAAGCCCCATAGTCGAGTTGTAGAAGTTAGATTTCTGAGAACCGCCTTTGCCTGACATGAAAGTACTGTCACCGGCGTGTATTGGTAACAACCAAGAAGAAAAACTGTTTCTCTTCTGCCAATCTTGTGGTCTCTTCTTCCACCTATAAACCATGGCTCCAAGACCGATGAAAGCTCCGAACATCATCACAAACCCAGCCGTTGCAACCATACCGTGTTTCCCCATACCGGTGGTTCTACCATCGACTCCAAATTCACCATCAAGACTGTCCACAGAGTTGCTCATCTTCAAGACCTCGACTCCGTTCAATATGGCGTTTGCTGTGCCGGTATCTTCTCCCATGGGACCAATCTGGACTTGGAGCTCAGGTTTCATAAGCGTCGAGTTCACAACAATGTCTTTGTAGTAAGGAGTTGCGAGATCGCCTGCAACAGTGGACAGATCTAGACCAGAAATGGCGGTTTTACCATTAACGTACACATTGAAGTACAAGTCATTTAAAGACTTGCTAACGATGTCACAGAAATGAAGTCTGATGAGGTAGTTAAACGACGGGTTCGAAGGGAAATTCCAGCTGACGTTGAAATTAGGAGCCATGGTCTGAGAATTAGCCATTTCCGCCGCTGTTGCATAAACTGTCTGTGGAGCAATCAAAGGTGTAACTCCAGGAGGGTACTTGATCGCAGAAGTCGTCGTCTTAACGTCCTTAGCCATGTTCACATCTTTCAAGAACTCTTTATCGGGTGTCCAAGTTCTTCCTAATGTGTCATTCTGAGGCAAGAGCAAAGGACCACCGACATTGATTCTGTAAACAGACTGGTAGGCGTAGTTAGACAGACCCAAGAACTCATTGACCGGGAAAAGGGCTGTCCCGGAATCAGAGATTAGTTCGTCTGGAGCCGAGACAACTTCGATGCCATTGATGAACGCTGCAGAGCCTTTCATGGGTCTAAACCTGAGGGAAAATTGTGCATCCGTCATGTTGACGAGATATTCTCTCTGGACAATGGCTTGACTATCTTTGTTGTTGCTGATTTTGAAGTTGTGAAGCAACACGAATTTCTCTGTTAGAACGGAGAAAGTCGATTGTTGGAGATCAAACTTGTCGTTAGGGAAGGCCAAGAAATGGAGGCGAACCCAATGCCAACCAGGACGGGTCAAAAGGAATTTGTAGGTGGCTTCCTCGCGGAAGATCCTTGCAGTTAGGTAGATAGGTGAAGCGACCTTGTCTGAAGGTGGAGCCGAGACCTGAATATCATCCTTGGCCTCTATGTATTGGACTGTCTCTTGGTCACTTTTAAAGACTCTTCCATCAGGGGTTTTCGACGACGATTTGCTTCCACAATCAATTAGAATATCATCTGCCGGTTTAAAACTGGCAGAGGGTCCTACAGTGGCTGCCGCAGCTACCGCAGACGTAGCAGGACCTGAGAGGAAGAGAAGAATAGCCAAGAGGATAGCCATGGAAGGCTTTGGAGAAATATCAAAGATGGGAATCGTGCTTATGTTTTGTTTCTTTCTTATCTTCATCTCTCCTTGGTGAGAAGGAGAGAGAGAGAGAGAAGAGGGAGGAGGATGAGGAAGTTTGTTGGATAGCTTGTGGTTGAAGAAAAGAGGGAGAAAAAAGGGTCATGAAAGAGAGAAATGGTGAGTTGTTATATTTGTTAGCCTGTAATTTGGTGGAGGTTATGAACACATTGACGATATTCAATGGTCTATTTTTAGCAATTTGCTAAATATGCTATCTACACAATTTAGATACAAAGCCAAAAATGAAATCACTATGATTCCCTATTTCAAGAAAACTAAAAACACTAGTATATTATAACCTCGCTATACAAGCAACTATGAGCGAAGTAGTTCCTAACGATCATCCTCAAAGCGAGAAAATTATGAAGATACGTTAAAGTAGACAACTAAATTTACCGGTGAAAGGTTTTTAATGCCACTCAAGTGACTCCAATGCTTGCTGATGAATATCTGAATCTCCTGCTGCTAGTACATTAAAGCCTGTGAAAAATGCAAAAGCGAATATGTTGAGTTCAACATTCAGGGGTTGAATCATCTTTGTTCCATGAGTTTGTGATTGAGAGCAAGAAACATAACATTTTTGGAACATTGAACGTACTTGTAGCAACTACACTGGATGACGCTTTCCACATAAGTGGTTTACCCTTCCAGTCGGTTATGGTTCCTAGAGCGCCTTCTATTACAGGCACCAGGGCAAGAAAATCGTATGGCTGGTGAAGGATAACACTTGCTTCAGTTAGGATGATGTGAACAGACAGTACCAGTTGAATATTGGTACATGAGGCATTTACTTTTGACAAGTTATTCTGAACAAGAAGTTTTACCTTTAGACCGGATTCAATGACAAGATCGACGAATCCAGAAGCCAGGAGAGCGTAAGCATAACAATCACATCCGTATAATGGCATTTTCACCTAGTTTAACAAGCCAAAGTGGAAACATACCATTTAATTGTGACCAATACTGAAATGAAAAGAAGATAGAATACTAGGAACTAAGGGAAAACTAAGGGGAACACACACGAAATGCAGTTGAGATACTGTTTCTTGTAATAAGTGTTATTCTGCAGCACTCAAGAAGTTTACATTTTCATGTAATATGATCCAACCGAGAAACAATCCCAATTTAACCATATCTAATGTAAGAATATATATTATAAGAGTAGATAAGGACCTTATCTCTAACTCGAGCAAATGCCTTTTCTGCCTCAACACTGAAAAGATGCGGGCTAGTGGTGTATCTGGACAGTCAAAATATGAGAAGAGAAAGAAGTGAGATATGAGAGCATGGTCATGAGAATGATACTTTCCATGTTGAAACCCAAAGTAAAAAGTGCTTTTCAGGATATTTCCTAAATAATATGACTAGAGAAGTATTATTAGTATGGCTCATTGAACGCGAACTTACAAATATGCTTGTGATAATTTTGGGCAAGAACGCGTTGAGATATCTTCCCCATTTAACTTAGTTCTTCTTCCACTTATTCCTATCCATCTCTCTTTAAGAATAGGTTGATCAATTATACCTAGAATCTGAAAGGGAAAGCAAAGTCAGTTAGTAAGCTTATATGCAATTCCTCGGAATCATATATCTTAAACAATGTCAAAGATTTAGCATGCTTAAAACTACTCCAGAATTCCTAGGCAAAATGAATTCTCGTTCTGATCATTATAATGTGCTTATAGTGCATACCAGAGGAAGCTTATAAGCAACAACATAGTTTAGTGTCTTACCGGTTTACCTTTGTATAGCAAAGCTACTAACGTACCAAACACGGGTTTCCCTGAAACAAACCAAATTGACAAAACAATCAAACCCTCAAACTCTTGCCAAGGCAGTAACAAAAAAATGACAAAAACATTAGAAAGAAAGAGTGAACCAGTGATAAAACTCTTTGTTCCATCGATCGGGTCCAAAACCCAAACATAATCTGCAGATTCCTCTTTGCATCTCCAACCCTTCTCCTCGCCATATCTACAGTTTCATCTCTTACAATGTGATTACAAGATGAACAACATTACTTCCTAGAAAAGCTCAATGAAAGAGACCAGAGCAACACAGTTCAAACATGGATAACCTCTTAACATCACACACACAAGAAGGAAACAGATTCAATTTTATCAAAAAACTCACATAGCATGAGAAGGGAAGTTCTTGAATATTATAGACACCATTGCTTCTTCAGCCATTTGATCAGCTATTGTAACAGGACCTACACTTAACAGTTTCAAGCTTATTAATCACTAGAGACTCCATATCTTTACTCAATACACACATTTAAGTCTATTTTTAGGTCACTAAGCTAAGCAGAGAATCCATTGCTAAAGCATATGTTTACCTCAAATACTAACTAAGTAAACAAAAACTAGAGAAGACTTACTCATATCATCTTTTTCGACAATGTCGAATTTCTTCCTGAAATACTTTCTGATAACCTCGCCGGAAGCGTCGGCGAGTTCGTTTCCCACGGCGGCGAATCGATCCAGATTCGCGGCGAGGCTAAGTTCCTCCGACGAAGTAGAAGATCCTTCGCTTGTATCAATCCGATTCGAATTCGAGGCCATTGTCATCGAGATCCGGCCACGAGAAACCGGAACAAAGCTAATAGAAGACGATAGAGAAGATAACCAAGCGATTTTTGAAGAAGACGAAGGATAGAGATGAAGAGAGCGAATCGTAGAACGCGACAACGGAGACGGCGGCGGAATCAGAGCGACGGACGTGGAGGAGATCAGCGACGGAGTTAACATTTGGAGAGAGAGACTGTGAAGAGAGACGACGGAGACGGCGAATTTGGATTTTTTTTTTAAAGTAACAATTATTGTTATCCAATCTCAACCGTTGGATCGACTTTACATTGGAAAAAAACTCGGTTCGGTTCGATTCGGTATCATATTAACCGAATAACTATTTTATTCCGGTTATGATATAATTAAATATATAAACTATAGGTTATACAAGCAAACCAAAAATACGAACCATACACTAGTAAAAAAAATCAAGATTCGTGGGTATTTTGCCTATTTTTTCGTGTAATCCACGAAAAACCACGAAAAATTTTCGTGGGTATAGCGTCGTGGGTAGAAATTTTCGTGTCTTTTTCGTGGGTATGTTATCCACGAAAATTTTCGTGGCTTTTTCGTGGGTAGAATACCCACGAAAATACTACGAAAATTTTCCTGGGAAATTAGCCACGAAATACCCACGAAAATTTTCGTGGCAATTTACCCACGAAAATTTTCGTGGGTATTTCGTGGGTGCTCAACAAACCACGAAAAACCCACGAAAATTTTCGTGGGTAGTCTGAATTTTTTAAAAAAAAAAAAAAATTCAATTTTGATTTATGAAATTATAAATTTAAAAATTAAAATTAAAACAGATTTAAAAAGACAATAATATTTGAAAATTAAAACCGCAAAAGCAAATAGTTTAACAAAATTCATAGTTATATAAATTAAATAAAGTTGGTGCAAAATACAAAAAATTACATATTATAATCGAAATTCCCAAGCGAGTTCAGATGGGTTGTGTTGAACTCCTCGAGCTGGATCCCGCCTTGATGTGCTATAGTTGGGTCTAGTGTGCCGACTCGGTCTTCTTGGTCATGCGGGACTTGGCCGGCCCGTCGAGCTTCCGGCTTCTTCAAGGCGATCTAACCTTCCTTGAGTGCTAGTCTTGAACGCGTCGAACTCACTGCGCGTAACCTCTTGTGTCGAGGACGGATAATGGTTGTACGGTTGATAGAACTGCGTCTTCGCACTACCAACGCCGTAGGCCTCTCCGTATCTCGGGTTGACCTTCTGCACAGTTAAACATTACATAATTAATACGAAATCATATTAAAATTTATAGCAATAGAAAATCAAAAAGATCGTGAAACAAACTTAACACAAGAACTTGGCCCAAACAAAGTCAGATCACCCTCTAAACCCTAGAAAACCGCCACGTGAAACTGTTTTTGTCGGGAGATCGAAATAACATTATATTGGCCGGAGACCAAATTAAGGTGCTCAACGCCGTTTGGAGAACCATCGACGCCGTTAGACCAAAAGCCGAACTACAAAACGCCGTTAGATCTGACATGGATGGATGCTAACTCATATAGCCACTTCATAACTGAAGTTAAACCCTCAGGCCATTACAGTGGACGCAGCAATGTTCGTTTCTAATGTTGCTGGTGAGATTTTAAGAAAATACGCAAGAGGATTGGTTTTGTGATATTTCTATGAAATTGATTTTCTTCCAAGAGAAATCGCCCAAGTGTTTCTTTTGAATTTCTTGATTTGATGATTTTATTGCTTTTGCTATCAACTTGTTTTTTTGTGTGTGTGTGTTGAAATCTGTCACTGATCTTTGTTATTTTGGCTTAGTATTAATATTGCTCACTTGGGTTATTACATTAAGTGTTTTCACAAGGGGTTTTCTCTGTCTCTTGTAGTATTGAATTTGGAAGCTCACAAGATTGTATTTTTTTGGAAAACACTAATTTATCAAAACTCGGTATGGATTTAGATTTCGATGATTATGCTGCACCAGCAGGTAACTTATATAGTCTGATATGCCTTTTCGATTAGTATCATGACTCTTTTTTTTTCTGTGGATTTTTGATTGATTTTTTTTGTCTTTTTGAAAACATATTGAATTTTGGGTTTTGAATAGCTAGAGCTGGTGCAAGGTTTAAACCCAAAGGTAGACCACAACCTAATAAGAACAAGAAGAAGAAACAAGTCTCTCTTTCTACCGATGTTTCCATGGAAACACTCTCGGGACAAATCGAAGATACGGTTTCTCTAGATGCATCTTCGTCTTATCCCAATGGTTTTGATACTTATCACTTGTTTTTTTTACATGTTTTTTTACGGATTTTGAAAGGTTTTAAAGATGTGGAATCTTACTTTGCAGAGACTTCTTCACCATCTCAGACTATTGTGCCAGAGAGTGGAACATTATCTGAAAATGTAAAAGTGATGTTCATTACTACTTTTTAAGCTGCTTCTTAGTGAATGCTACATGTTTTTTTTTTGTTGGTTTTGAATGTCTTTTTGTCGTTTTCTTTCAGAATGTGGATGCTTTCTCACGAAGGGTTATGTGGTCTAAGGAAACATCTGTTCTCCGTACTTGTACTAACGTTCGCTTGGAGGAGAAAAGATGTGACGATGGCGCAGAGACGGCACCCGAGTTTCCTGATGATCACAGAGCACAAGATTCTGGAATGCTTGAAGATTGTGTTACTCCTGAAACGGATGAAGTTGTTCATGATCAAACACATAGGACGCAAACAATGGTATATGTGTGAAGATGTTTGTTGTAAAGTCGATATTTCACTTCAAAATACGATTTTTTGCAAGTTTTAATAGTTGTTTTACAGGAAGAAGAGTGTCATTTAGAGATGGAAACTCTTGATATTGTGCAAGAGAAAGGCTTCATCAGTGCATATGGTATAGTTTCTTTCTCACTGAATATCGACATTTCATATGTTTTAATATCTAGCAACCGAATCAAAATGTTGTACTTGTGTACAGAGCAACATACTGGAAAGTTTCAGCCGAAGCCTAGATTGCTCGACACTGTGGTTGAAGAATCTGAGCCTCGTTATTTTACAACGGGTACTAACGAGACTGAGTTTATGGAACCACGAAACGATTTTGATGCCCACACTACGTTTTTTGAAGAGCATCAAGAAGAAGAGCTTAACATTCCTCAAGTGCCCAGAGAAACAGTAAGTAATGTTTACCAAATTGGGTTTTTTGCTTTTGTAACTTGGCAAATTATTTAACTTGAGGTCTCTTTTTATCAGGTTCCTGAGACAGCGGCACAGACTGTTTCAGGCGGATGCCAACACGAGGAACAGTTTGTCTCGCCTGATACTAACAATACTGTTACAGGAGCCGAAGAAAACTGTGGAGGCAATACAGCAGGAGAAGAAGAACGGTCTAAAAGCAAAAGTAAAAAGGGAAAATCTAAGAAGGCTACTACTCGAAAACGAAAAACCCCTACTGAAGATGAAACAAATAAGTCTACCGAAAACCCGGAGACTAAGAAGTTCAAGCATTCAAGTCGTCGACCGAGAAAAATACCATGTAAAGCAAACTAGCTGCACAGAATCTTATTTTCGGGTAATTATTATTATCATCTCTATTGCCTCTGACCAAACTATTCTCATTTTGTTATTAGTGGAGAAGGAGTTGCTTGAAACCCCGGATGACGAAATCAGATTCCTTCCTATTAAAGACATGCTTAACCTTGTTGCCTATAAAGAAAAGTTGGAGGTAAGATTCAGATTCAATTGAAAGTTTTAGCATATATATGTTAGCTTAGATCCTAACTTTTTCCTTTGTTATTATTTAGAAAAAAGAAGCAAAAGGAGCTCCTGTTGTGCCGCCAACACAAGAAAGGTAACAACAAGCAACATAGTCATGTTCAAGATGATAAAAACCGATATATTTTTTAGTTTGGGTTCTTCATGTGATGTAATAATGTGTGTGGTTTTGTGCAGTAATACAAACGCTTCGGATAACCAGTATTACTCTCAAGGCTATGACGCAGAAGACGAGTTTGCTATGGAGGAAGGCGAGAACCAAGAAACTAACGTAGTCAAACCGGATTCACCGGTTAACTATCAAACCTACATGAAAAAGACTTTGAGAACTCGATGGTCAAAGGAAGATACAGAACTCTTCTACGAGGTTAAACAAAAGCTCACCAAGAACTCATTAAATAGGACAGAAACATAACATTTTGCTTTGATTGTTTGTCTTTTTTCTTCAGGGAATACGCGAGTTTGGGAGCAACTTATCGATGGTACAACAATTGTTTCCTAATAGGACGCGTGAACAGATCAAGCTCAAATTCAAACTAGAAGAACGTAGGTATCCATTGAAGCTCGATGATGCATTATCAAGCCGCTCCAAACGTAAGTCTTCCTCTCTCTCTCTCTCTCTCTCTGTTTAGTCTCTTGTGTAAGTTTATAGAAGTGATAAAGTTTGTGTGTTTTTTCGTTACTTTCTTGTAGATCTTAAACATTTTCAGAATGTGATTAAGAAGCTTCAAGAAGAAGCCGCGGCTGCAAAGAAAGCCGAAGAAGGAGAAGAAGAAGAAGAAGAAGACATAGATGGAGAAGAGGAAGAGACAACTACTAATGTTGAAGAGAACGTAAGCATTTTTGAACTTGTTCTGTGTTTTTTTTTGCAGTGAGTGGCTAAAACCTTAAAACGATGTCGTTTTCTGAATGTGTGTAGGAGGAGGAGCCAACAAAGACAGAGGAAGGTGGAGTAAAGGAATTGGACGGTGGAGATGTTGAGAATGAAGTGAGATCGGACGGTGATGAGGAAGATGATGATTTTTGGAATTCTTATAAAAGTGATATGTAAACACATATATACTAATAAGCATATTCATCCATTTTTGTCTTATAGAATAAAAATGATTATTTAGTCATCTTTTTGAATTGAGATTATTATAGTGGATTTTTTATATTTTACTTTATTTTTCTTGCTAAAGTAAACAGTTAATATTTGTGGCAATTTTCAAAAATACCATGAAAAAGTTTATATGGCTAAAATAGCTTCATAATTTATTTTCCTTTGACTATTGTTATGGAGTTTGTCACTATAGCAAATTGAAATGAAAAATTTCAAGTTTTAAAATGTTTAAATTGGAGTTTTTTTGTTTATGGTAATTTTGTCCAAAAAAAATATGTGGGTATTTTAAGAAATTAGTCTAATATTTACCACAGCCAAAATGTATATATAACAAAAATAGATGCCAAAGGATATAAAATTATTTTACCCTTTCATAACAAAAAGTATGTATATACGCAAATAGCTACTAATCTTTTTTGTTTTTGCTTAATATTTTAAAAAAATTGGTCTAAAATTAATCATAATTTTGATTTCTCCTCTGCCTAGCAATGAAAGACTCAATCTTGTATCGAAGTTCATCCTCTGTTTCAAATATTTCAGTAGACACATTCGTCTCTGATCTTCTTAATCTTTCACAACATTTCTTCTTCTCCTCTTCAAGATTCTCCGACATGCTTCTCTTGTATGTCTGAATTTGCATATTATCAGTTATGTCTTGATTCTCAACAATGCTCTGTTTCTTCTTCTTCTTCTCCTCTGTTATGCTTTGTTCCTCCATCTTCACAACGATGCTCTGTTTCTTCTCTCCATTCTCTGTTATGCTCTGTTTTGACATCTTCTCAAGTTTGCTCTGTTTTGTCTTCTTCTCTGTTTTGCTCTGTTTTGGCTTCTTTTCTGTTATGCTCTGTTTCTCTGTCTTTGTTCCTCTCTCTTCTCTTATGTTTCTCTTATGGGTTCTTAATATTACATCTCTGCTTGAGCTCTCTCTAGCAAATTCTTCGTAAAGATCGTTGCTTTTGCGCTTTGAATCGAGTTCTTGATTCGATAAAAGACCGGATTTAGCTATCAGAGCGATAACGATTGCGTTTCCAACCGCAAACGCGAGGTTACGGTTTGCGAGAATAACCGCAACCACATCATAATCTTCAAACGCGATAACTAGCTGATAAGAAAGCTTACCTATTGTGACCAAAACCGCGATTATCTCGATGGCGCGAGAAAACATATCGAAGATTATACGAAAACGAGACTTACTTGCAAGTTTCTTTGTCTTTCTTGGCTTTGATTTATGAGTTGTAAATGAATCCATTTTTGTGTAGAGAGAAGAAGAAACAGAGAATATGTTTCTTTCTCTTTGTGTTTTTTTTTCTACTTTTGTTTTCTTGAGATGAATTAGCTTTGGTCTATGTGTGTGTATATTTATATAGTGGTGTTTTAATTATGTGGGGGGTTTTAAATGTTTACTTACCATTCTTTAAAGTAAACTTTTTATGTTTAAAATAATTAAAAAGATTTTAAGAAGAAAAAAGTAAATTTAAATGATGTTAAACGTGGTAGAAATTTTTTGACATGAAATCTTATAGTCAAACTTCATTATTAATAACTTTATAATTTTTAGAAAAATACAATAGTCTAAATATGGGAGGGATTTAAATAGAATATTTAGCGAAAATATTCGCATAGATTAAAATAATTTGAGTAATATACGGAAACTAAAACAATTTTTAAAAGATTTTTGGATTTTAGTTTTCTTTTAGCATCTAGTATTTTGTGTGGAAATTAAAATAAACTAATGTTATTGTAATAATTATAAATATATAAGTAGATCGGAAATTTAACTTTTGAAAACTTGTACTCAAAATGTGGTTTTGTACCAATCCAACAAAGATGTCACATTTAACAATATTAGTCGCAAACAAACGAAAACAATATATTAATTTTGATATAAAATACTATTGATCATGGAAAGTAACAAAGCATTATAGCTTAATATGTGTCTAAAAGTACATTTCACTATACTTAGTGTAAGGAAATTGAGTAAATAAATATATAAATTAGAATTACTTCTTCACTAAGAGATGGAAAAAAGGCTTGTAGAGGTCAATAAACTCTTTGTTTCTTTTTTCTTTAGTGTCTTGTCCTTTTCTTAACAAAAAGCATAAGAAATGGTCTCATGATATAAGTTTTAAAATGGTTCATTATTGGATGCACTTTGATAAAAGCATAATTTACTTTCTCAAAAAGCTGAAATGAAGTTTTATTATTGGTGGTGTTTCTTAATTAATTATAACATCCACAAGTGAAACATGTCTTCATATTTATATAAATTAAAAATAGTTTGATGGTGAACCTTTATTGTAAACATTGACCAATAGTAAAGTTTTTGATTTATGATTAAGAAAATTTAAGAGAAAAACATTTGACGATTAAAAAATATAATAAATTTTAATTTGGCCAAAAATCTAAAAACTCGAGAAGCATTTTAAAAAGAGAAACTCACAAAACTACACCCTTTCAACTTTTCATTCATAAAACTACACCTAATTCAATATTTTCACAAGTTTACGCCTTTTCAAAATTTTAAAAACTTGATTTACCCTTTTAAAAATTATCAAAATTCAAATCTTTTCATTTGGGTTCGCTAATTAGTGTTTAGGGTATAGTATTAAGCTGGTAAGATTATTTGGGTAGAATTTATTTGAATTTAATTTTGAGTGTTTAGGTGTAGTTTTGTGAAATATTTTGGAAATGGTGTAGTTTTGTGAAATGTAATTCAAATGGTGTAGTTTTATAATTCTCCCTTTTAAAAATCATAATAAAAAGGACAATTCTTATTAATACCACTAAAAAAAGTTTTTTTTAACAAAATTAGCACAGATTTTCGAAAGTTTTACTAATATCATTAAAAAAAAATTTCTCATAAATAACACGAATTTTAAAATTTCTCATACACCCAAAACCTTCAAAAAACTATACTCTACCACTTCAAAACTAAACCCTAAACATTATATAGCGAACCCTAATAAAAATAATTAAAATATAAAAATGTTAAGACTCGTTTTCTGATTTGTGATATTTTTATAAACTATTATTTTTTAGGGTATTTTTGTTATAAAAAACATTTTAATGATAATTTTGTTACAAAAGCATTTTAATGATATTTTTGTTATAAAAAACATTTTGAAGGTAGTTTTTTATAAAAAACTTTGTAATTGTATTTTCAAAACAAAAACTTATTTTGATGGTATTTTAAAGAATTTCTCTGAAAAAAAATTGAAGCAAAACAGAATGTGGATAACTAAATGAAATATAAATAATAGAAATCTGCTTTTGGATTAAGTAGACATAATAATATCCTCAAAACAACATTCTAAAGATTTGTCTCAAGAACAGAAATGAAACTCAAGAACCAAAAACCAATAGACAAGTCTCACAAAGAGTTTAGGTGTTGGTGGCACGAGTGTAGATCTGCTGGCTCGAGTGAGCTGCAACCATCCTTATCACACCTTTAGCCATTAGCTCCCTAATCGCTCTCCTCGCTAGCGACCCGTTGATCTGTCAATATTCATTACACAAACACATTATGCAAGTCAATAAAACCAACAACAACAACAACTATAAACAAAAATAATAAACAAGATTCAAATAAACAATACTACCATTAAAAAGTATATATAGAGACATAGAAAACTATATACACAACATTGCGCCTCTAGGCAAGACAATAAACCAAAACAAAACTATTAACAGACAATATCATCCAAAAAAACTATATACACCACATTAAGCTTTAGAGAAGACAATTAAACACACACAAAGCAATAACAAACACAAATACGATTCAAAACTACTTAAGACACTAACTAAAAAGATCATAGACATTATATATATATATGTAATTTTGAGATAGATAAAATGTGTAAGAAGATAATGATATTACCCTCATACGATCGGAGAGAATGGAAGGAGTGATGAGCTTGATCTTGGGAGCTTCGGTGAGAAGCTTATCGTAAGTAGCTTGATCGAACAAAACCATGTTGTTCACCTTCTCCTTTTGCTTTCCTTTGCTCCACTTCTGTTAATGTTTCAACACAAAAAACACATACATAGAATAACATCATGAGAATAATACAACACACAACAATCAAAGACAAAGCTTTTACACACACAATAGTATGTTTTTTCTAAACATAAATATCGAATATTATAAATATATTGAATAATCAATAACATAATACAAAACTAATCCAAGATTTGTATGAATATTTTATACACAAAACTACTTGCCTAATCATCATTATATTAAACAAATATTAATCTAATAGGATATGAATCTAAAGCCAAAAGCTTATAATCTATACAAAACTAATACATGATTTAAAATGAATTAATACTATACAAATGATACATAAAATCTCATAGGATATGAATCTAAAAGCACAAATCCTATAACAAAATCATCTTAAAACCTACAAAAATCGACAATGGAGAAACTAAGAGAGAGAGAGAGAGAGAAACAGACCTTCTTCTTCTGTTTGCCACCTCCGGATTTGGCCGGCTTCGACGACGGTGGCGGAACCTTATCCTTCTTTGGCGCCTGTAAAATTAGACAAAATTAGATCAAGACAAGACAATGATAGAGAGAGAGAGAGAGAGAGAGAGAAAGAGAGAGAGAGTAACCATGGTGGTGTTATGTGGTGGACGGAGACGGAGTAGAAGAGTGTGAAGAACGAAAGAAAACTTGCGGCGACGAAACTGTGAGAGAAAGAAGATTATGTAAATGGTGTTTATATATATATTAGGGTTTTATGAGGTAACAAAAGTGTTAATGGGCCTTTCTTTCTCTGATAAAAAGCCCATTTCTGTGTGTTTAATATTAATTATTAATTAAAGCCCAATTAAACCCAAAGGTGAGTGTATTTTTGCAAAGTAGAAGAAGCTTAAAGTTGTGTTTTTTTATTCTAATTTGCAAAGTCTTTGTTAAAGATGGGCCTCTATTTTGTCTACTTAGAGCATAGTTATAGGTTGGGCTTTTAATTTTTTGTTTTTTGGTATTTAAAAAAAATAAAATAGTCCACCAATCGCGGGCCGCCACGTGTCAGTGGGGCCCGCGAATAGTGTCAAAATGCGTCTCTTACGTAAGAGACATAGGAGCTGATTTTTTATTTTTGAGTGGGATCCACCCCTTAAAAGCCTCTTAAACCTGACCTATAAAGATGGTCTTAGAGCATCATTATTGGTTGATGCTTAGTAAGGTTCTTAGTTAATTTTGTGTATTTAATTGTAATTAATTTTTAGTTTAAAAAACTTTAGTTCCTTAGTTTTTTTGGTGACGATTATTGGTGTTGTTTAGTTAGGAGTTCTTAAAAATAAAATTTAATATTAAAAAAATTAAAAATTAAAACCATATTTGAAAATTTATTCATTATTAGAAAATACAAATAAACAATACAAATAAACATTTAAAATAGAAAACTGATAATTTGAAACGGAAACAAACGAAGAACAAAAAAAAAACATATATTTTCTCCCTTGCCGACACGTGTCCGGTGCTAAGGAGAAAGAAAGTTCCTTATATAAACATCAATACTATTTATTTTTAATCCTAAGAACTTTTTATTTTTCACTAAGAACCATCAATAATCATGCTCTTACGCATCAACTTGTCGTCCAAGTGCATATCGATCACGAGCGGCTCACGTGCGGATTTATCATGACAATCTCTTGGCCAATTTAGCCACTTTTGTCTTTTCAAAAAATATTATTCATAATAAAATTGGCTTGGATTCTTTTTAGATTGGTAATATCTTATATTATTAATACATAAAACGGAAAGAGAAAATTATTCTAAAATTACATGTGTCAGCATCTGAACATTTCTGGTCACGCATTATTAAAAATTCATAAAAGCCCAAATTTAACAGAAAATGACTTAAATTGACATAATAAATGGATAATATATTTAAAAAATATTGAAAAATCCTTAAAATATAATATTAAAAAATTCATAAGAAATACAATTTTATAATTTCTAATAGATCTCCTTAATATTTATATATTATATTCTATTACATTGAGTTCAAAATAATGATTAAACATATTGTTCATTTACAAATAACAATATTATTTTGTAAAATTGTATTTAACACCAAAATTCATGTCAAATGACAAAACTTGAACACACAATTTACCCGACTCATCGTTGAATCACCAGTTCTCAAACTTTGAACAAAGAATTTTCGGTTAAGTTTAGACATGAAAAAGTGATTAAACCTTCTTAGACAATATGTTTAAAATATTTAGAAAACCAATGAAAAACACAATTTTATAATTTTTCTAATGTTTGTATGTTATATTCTCGCACAAAAGAATGATAAAACATATTGTTCATTTATAAATAACAATATTATGTTGTAAAATTGTATTAAACATCAAAGTTCATGTCAAATGGCAAAACTTGAACAGAAAATTGACTCGTCCCCCCGAAAATTCAGTGGTTTTATCCGAGGTTTTAATATTCCGATTTTATGACAAATCGAGACTGGATTGACATATTTTGCATTGTTAAACGAATCATATCAAAGTTTCAAAACACTATGTAGTTATTTTTTTAATGATAAATAGTAAATTATATTATGTAATAGTAAATATTCAACATCGAAATGGTAATGATAATCTTTTTCGGTGATAAATATTAAAATAGTAATATTAATAAATTTTTGTAAATAAAACATTATAAAAACCAAAAATGCAGTATATTTTGTATATATACTTCAAATTTAAACTCCGCGTTTAACGCGGATCACATGAGATCAAAATTCTTGTTATTTTGTTTTATACTATTCATTGTTTTTATCAATAAACATTTTTTTATTACGTAAATTTTTATTCCGTGCTTGGCGGGTAAGTTCCTAGTTATATTATAATTCAAAAAAAAAGAATTTTGTACAATAATTGTGGGCCTCGGATCCATCACTTAAAAACATTATTTTTTGGACAGCTTTTGAGAAGTGACACACTTGCCCAAAAGGATATAATACATAAAATATTGGTCAATAATTAATAGGGAGAATCACAAAACTACACTATTTGAATTACATTTCACAAAACTATAACATTTCAAAAATACTTCACAAAACTATAACATTTCAAAAATACTTCACAAAACTATACCTAAACACTCAAAATTAAATCCAAATAAACTCTACCCAAACAATCCTACCCCCTTAATACTATACCCTAAACACTAATTAGCGAACCCAAATGAAAAAAATTTAATTTTGGTAATTTTTTAAGGGTTAAATCAAGCTTTTAAAATTTTGAAAATGTGTAAATATGTGAAAATATTTAATTAGGAGTAGTTTTGTGAAGAAGAGGTTAAAATGATGTAGATTTGTGAATTCCTCTAATTAATATTAGCGATAATACTCACTTTTGGAAACTTTACAAAATAAAATAAAATAAAAAGGAAAATAATATTGGAAAAACGGAAAAAATATTCACAAATATTACCATTCAACAAAAGGAAAATAATAATGAAAAAGTGGAAAAAGAATATTCGCAAATATTAACAAGACAACATCTACAACAAATCAAAACCAAATCAACAAATGTTATAACTTATAAGCCTTTTTAATTGCAATATTAGTTATGAACTGATTAGTTCCAGTGTTTTCGTTACCCAGTAATCGTTCGCAGTAATCGTTCGCGCCGATTAAGATATTGACCACGTAAATTTTATTTGATTAAAATTTTAATTATTTTATATTGATTAATGGTATCTAATTTTATTTGATTAAAATTTTAATTATTTTCAAACGAATTTGATCATTTGCCTTTAAATTTAAAAAATATATATTTATCTAAAATTTACGATTGATAACCGCCTAGAATTCCATAACATTGCGTTTAATTGGACTGTCAATAATTAAAGCTAAAGATAATTAAAATACGAAAATCTGGTTAAAAGAAACCTTATAATATAATTGAACACGCGAATTAAACATTTCGTTTTTAGGCAATCATAGACTAAAACCGATCTGCTACATCACAAAAAAGTAAACCGGAATAAACCAAACCAAACCAAAGTTGCAGAACCAAACTTAACCGAAAAAAACACATCACAAAGATAAAAAACCAACTTTCAATCCCAAAATCACCATCCGCCGCCGCCACCACCGCTTCCTCCATAACCACCGTTACCTCCTCCGTAACCACCTTCACGACGATCACCACCGCCGTATCCACCACGTCCACCACCACCGCCGCCAGATCCATAACCTCCGCCACCACCTCCGCGTCTCTCATAACCACCACCACCACCTCCGTATCCACCTCCTCCTCCACCATATCCACCACCGCCTCCACGGTATCCACCGCCACCACCACCACGTCCTCCTCCACCGCCGCCGCCGCTTCCACGTGACTGAGCCTCGTTAACAGTGATGCTACGTCCATCAACTTCCTTACCATTCATTTCTTCGATAGCGTCTCTCATCGATTTCTCATCTTTGAAAGTCACAAATCCAAATCCTCTTGATCTTCCAGTGTCACGATCGTTAATGATCTGTTTCAAATTCAAAAATTCAAATCAAAAATAAACAAAATAAAAAAATAAAAATCAAACAAAAATAGAATCAGATCTGATCGTTCTCGAAGAACATACCGATTCGTAATCAAAGCAAAAGTAACAGTAAGAAGAAGAAAGTAACATAGTAATCGAAATCAAAGTAACAGAGAAACGAGAGATCGGAGACAGATCCGTCGAGATTTTATCGGACCTTAGAATCAATAACTTCGCCGAACTGAGAAAAGGTTCTCTCGAGAGATTGATCATCGGTGGCCCAAGCTAAGCCGCCGACGAAACACCGAAACTCTGCTTCTCCTGACATTTTTTAGGGTTTTCGAGAAATAAAGAAGAAGAGGCTACTTATTATTTGGTGAAGATGATAAGAGGAAAGGGGTTAATTTATATAGAAATGGTGACGTAACAAAACTAGGGTTAATGCGTGTGTGTGTGTGTGTGAAAAAATAAAGCAAAGATTCCTTTTTTTTTTCTCGCCGTTCTCTATGCAAAAAATATCTGTGTGCGTTAAAAAAAAAAGTAATTTACTTTTAAAGAAAATAACAGTTTTACTTTTATCCATCAGCTTGTCTTTACTGTGATGATAGTTGGGCTTTAGATATGGGTTGGCCCAAGACAAAGATTCAATTACATTTTTTTATGTAAAAACCCATGATTTAGTTTTCAAAATCCTAGGATTTCAATTTTCTAAAATTGGTATCCAAACATTATATGTAAAACCTTTATAAATTGTCATAAAAAAGAACCTTTATAAATTATAAATTCATAACTATGACAAAATAGCTAAAATGTTATTAATTTATCGGGAGATAAACTACACCAAAAATCATATTTGACACCGAAAAAATTAGTATCACGAATCCAGTATTAATTTATAGAGGTTATAATGTATAACTTTGTACATTCACTCATTATATATGTGATAAATATATATGCTAAAATAACCAAGAAGTTTGATATAAGCTATAAGACCATGATTATTGGTATCTCTTCGAGAGGTTTATAAGAGATTTTTGTTAGATTTTTGAATGTGGGTCTCACAAAAAAAAAACTTTTTTTTGTCTCTTCTTTAAGAGTCAATTCTTATTTTTTCGCGGGTTTACTGACACGGGATGACCCACGATTGTCCCTTCAATTTTTTTTTTTTAAATCATAGAAATAAAAAAATATATATATATAATTTTAAGATGTGTTTTTTTAACCAACCGATATTAATGCTCTAAGATCATACAATAAAATCCATTATAAAAACTAATTAGATGACGTGAAAAAAAAACTAATTAGATAAATCAGATTTCAGTTTTTGTCCTTAATTAATACACTCTCAAGCTACAAGTTTTGCAATAGAACATAAAAAACTTGCCATTCATTAATACCACCAATTTCAAAAAAAAACTTAACCATTAATACCACCAATTAAATTTAAAGATAAACACCTTTTTATGGATTGTAACAAAGGAACAAGCCCTTCTTTGAATTTAGTTATAGTTTTTTACTTGTTGATGGCTTTTGGAAACCCTTGATGGGTTTATCATAGCTTGAGAAGATTTCCTTAGATTTTTGGGCAATTCTTATAAATACCACCAAAAAAAGTTTTTATAACACAAATAGCACAGATTTTGAAAAGTTTTACAAATACCATTAAAAAGTTTTTTTCTCATAAATACCACAAATCTTAAATTTTCAAAATTACACCCAAAATCTCCAAAAAACTATACCCTACCCCTTCTAAACTATACCCTAAACACTATATAGCGAACCCAAATGAAAAAATTTAAAATCTAAAAGTGTTAAAACTCGTTTTTTGAGTTTGTGGTATTTTTGTAAACTACTACTTTTTGATGGTATTTTTGTTATAAAAAACATTTTAATGGTATTTTTGTTATAAAAAACTTTTTAATGGTATTTTTAAAACAAAAACTTATTTTGATGGTATTCTAAGGAATTTCTCTAGATTTTTCCATGGATATGTGAGTCCATTGTGAGTATTAAATCACCAAAAACATCAAAGACATTATTGAGAAAAGTAGTTTGATTTATAAATATAGTAGTAAACAATATACAATAGGGGGATTTACAAGGTACAAATATAATTTACCACCACCTTCTTGGGGATTTATGTGCTAAAGAAAATTTAATTTAAAACCACAAATACAAACCAATAATCAAATTCTGACAAAGAAAAAACTAACCTCAGGTCCATTATTTCCTTCAGGACTCAACATATAAAAAGTCTCGGAATCTTTAGAACCAATAACTCTCTCAAAATAAGCTCTCATATACGCTATTTCACCATCGGGTCCTTCCGACTCCGAATTACCGGGCAAAACTCCGGCTCCCATAGAAACCGGACGTAACAATTCCATCGCATTTAAATCGTCGTCGTTTGCTTCTCGTTTCACACCGTACCCGGTTTTCTCCCCTTTACAATACATTGTCCATAACGGCTCATCCAGAATATTCGTCTTTACTTTTTCATTTTTGTTATTATTATTATTATTATTATTATTATTTGCTCGAGGCTGTTTTTCAGTCTCGAGTGCGATTCTTACCATTCCAGTGTTTAGCTCTTTTTGAAACGTCGTGGTTGGCATGGCGAGCTCCACGATTAAAGAAGGTAGACATTGAGGGTTTTCTTGAATCGAAAAACTTACTCTTCCTTTACGGTATCCGAACAATGTACCCGTGATTCTAGACGTATTGTGATGCGGATCCGGTAAACCTAAACCGGGATGGATAACCGGTATTTTGCACGCAACGGCCGGTGTTGTGAAAATAGGGAAAGAGCGAAACACCGTTCGCAAGACACGGAACACGTTTGATTTGTTCTTCTTCTTTTTCAAAGGTTGTGGCTCGAGAAGGTTATGCTGACGTGGAAGCGTGGTCGTCGGAGATGGTGATTGAGACGAAGGAGAATTTGAGGATGTCGACGAGGAGGAGGAAAAAGAAGAGGAAGGAGAAGTTGTAGCCATTTGATTTGATGATTCACTCATTAGACGAAAAATCGTTACGACGAAGAAAGAAGGCGAAAAAAACTTCTTGCTTCGACGAACGATTTACGACTACTAAGCAACCCCAATGTTCTTGAAATGTTTAAAGTTTGTTTTTACCTCTCTTCCTCTTCTTTTGAATTGATTTAACTTTTACCTATCTTTGTCCTAGGAATTATTTTTATTTTTTTTTTCCTTATTTTGTTATTGTTTTCTTCTTTTTTAAGAAAATTTAATTGAATGGTAGTCATAATAAGTTGAAAATCGAAACTATATTTGCAAAACTAAAGAAATGTCACTGTAATATATGATAAGTTTGCCATTTTTTAGCTTGGTTATAGTTTATAAACATAAAAATAGAATTTTTACTATTGTTTGCATGCATGGTAGAAGATTTAAGCCATTGATTTAAATAGAGATTTAGTGAAGAAAACAACATAATGTACTTGTAATCTTTGTTTTATATTTGTTTGAGAAAAATACAAAGACAAAAAGAGTTATTCACCATTAAAAAAACTGTACAGTAGTAATAAAAAAGATCAGTTAAAACATTTTTCCAAATTTTAAACTCACCATTAATATCTTAGGCATATAGAAGAAAGACAACCCAATAAAAAGGTTAAAATGTCCCATTGAATTGACTATTTTTTTTTTAAGACAAATAAACCATAATTTACCTGGTTGGTACAAGTGTTGTCTCATAGAACAAGATGTAACCATGATCAGTATTGCTCGAATACTCTTGAGACGATCCAAAGAATGTCTGAACAGATGATTCTTCAATAATCTCAACGTTCTCATCATCAAACAACAACCAATGGTTATGGCTTTTCACTAGGCTTACGTAATGACCATGGTTCGGTCCGCTTCCCACGTGTACCACAACAGCGAACAGAGAGTACTCTTCGTCTGCGTACGGCTCCACGGTGTTGCTTAGCTTTAGCTCCAACGGGAAGACGACTCTGTAAGAGAGCTTCTTGTAACGGCCTAGCTGTTCGATGTATTTGAAACGTTTTAGATGGATCACTAAGATGTGCGGCGGTTTCTTTATCTTCATCCTCTTTTGTGCTTCTTGTAAGCTGCCGTTATAAGACATTTAATCATGACTCGGAATTTGATAAAAGACGTAGAAACCGATGTTTTACTACCTGCAGCATCTGTCGCAGAAGAATTTGTCTTCAGAGTGAAGAGTCTCCGTGGAGCTGAAGTTTTTCAGACAGCTAGTTATCGAACTGTTCTGTTCGATATCAAGGCTTAGGTCTAGGAATGTTTCGTCTCTTGCCGTTACTGTTTCACACCGCAGACACCTTGTCTCATTGGTAAGTATGCCCTGTGTAAATATCCATAACTTTAAGTTTTAGCCAAAAATGCATTAACTAATCACATCTTAGAAGGAAAGGAGAAAGGTTTCTTTTTCGAAAAAGTGACCTGAAAAATATTGTGAACCCAAGTAACGATAGGCTCTTTGTGCACGCCATTTGCTTGAGGAACTTTAAATCCGTTTGCGATCTTTTCAGGGGATGAGGATGACGAGGTTTCATGTTGAGTTTTTGTAGCTTTTGACTCTTTCTCCAATATGTCAACAACTTCATTAAGCAAATAGTTCAGGAACTCATGTGCATCCTACAAGAGAATAGTAACACAAATACAATCAAATCTTACATTGCATTGGCTATATATATTCTCTGAAAATAGCATTTGAAAGTATGAGGAATTTTTTTAATGAGAACCTGGTGCATATAGCTTCGGAACAGCTCATTCTGTTTCTTCAACCTCTGTACAAATCTCTTAGGCGCGATAACACCCGTTTTCTTCTTCTGGGAACTTATCTGTGAAACACAATGAGCAGACTTATGATACCATACTTTTCTCTAATAATTGAAAGAACATGTGAAATACTAAGCTCAACAACAAAACATATTTAGATTATCAACGTAAGACAATACTATGATCACTACAAAACACACAGAATTCAGCGAATGACAGATTGTTCAATTGACTTAAGACAACACATAGAAGAAACTAAAACAAGCAAAAAGAAAGCGAAAAATCATTGATACCTGAGAAAACAAGTCTGCCAGGCAAGTCATAAGATTCTCTTCAGCATCGGCCACACTTTTATTACTGGTATAGTACTCGAGCAATTGCTCACGAAAGGGAACACAAAAATAAAGAGCCTGCACAAATAAGAAGAAGAAATTCAACACATACAAGTTAAACCATAAAAAGGCCACTTCACCACTATAGAAAACACATTCATTATATACATAAACACACAAACAGAGAGATCAAGAAATCAAAATAACACATAAAAAATTGCAATTACATGTTCAGTAAGTTCGATATGATCTCAAACTATACTACCACGACGTCTTCACAAGTATAGATTCACAATGATATATACACTAGACTACAATAACGTATTCATAAGCATAAGATTCACAATGATCATCTACCTACACTACACACGCTCTTGAACAAAGCAACCAAATCAAAATCAACTTTACGAGACGTATTCGACAGAAATAAGATCAAATACACAGATAACGATTCTAAACATCAAAACGAGTCACAACAGATAAGATTCGGAAGAAGAAGAAGAAGAAGAAGAGAGAAGACCTGTAAGACGCTGTTGCAGTAACAAGTGTTTCCGAAATTCTCGAAACCGAAGAATCGTTCTCCTTCAGGGAACTGATCTCCGAGAGCTTTTTCCAGTTTCGACCCCGCCGCTCCCATTAGCCCTATATTATCAAACCACCGTGTTTTTTTCACTGATTTCTGACTCGGAAGATTTGACTCGGAGATTCTCGGCGAGATAGAGAGTCTCGTCTGAGTATTGTTTGATTCGATCTGAGATGATTCAGGTTTTCAAGATAAATCGATATAATGAATGTTTTATTTTTCTGCGGAATATATATTATTACAGTCTAGTCAAAATTCTAAACAAACCCTCCAAGTTTTTAATCTTTACTAATTGAACGTTTATTATAGACTAGTTACATTATACACCATGCCTAAAATTTAATTTACGGGTTAGTTCTCAAATATACAATTTCAGTGTTTATGCAAAAATACCACAAACATTTTTATGATTAAAATTAAGAGATTCAACCTAATTTAAGTGGTTTAATTGGCATAAAAACTTTGTGGTGTTTTAGCACAAAAATAAAAGTTTAAATAAGAACTAGCATTCTTACATACTAAGTTTTTTAAGAAATGAAAATCAACAACAAAAGGTGTTTTTAACAAAACGTAGCTAAACACAAACAAATACCACAAACGTTTTCATATTGTTTTCAAGTCAATACTAAAACAAAATGAAAAATTTAAAAGCAACATTATCTAAAACCAAACTATCAAACTATTTAAGAACATACTACATCCAAATATAAAGGAAACAACAAACAAACACTTAAGCACGCTCTCCTCTGATCCTGCGAGCAAGCTGAATGTCTTTAGGCATAATGGTCACACGCTTGGCATGAATGGCACACAAGTTCGTGTCCTCAAAAAGACCCACGAGGTAAGCTTCTGCAGCCTCCTGTAGAGCAAGCACGGCATGGCTCTGGAAACGCAAATCAGTCTACAACGAAACCAAAAACACCACAAACATTACAAAACAATGAACATCACAAACATATTGGAATCAGTTCACAGAAGAAGCTCAAGACAACAATACCTTGAAGTCTTGTGCAATTTCACGGACTAGCCTCTGGAAAGGGAGCTTCCTGATCAAAAGCTCGGTACTCTTCTGGTACTTACGGATCTCACTGTCCAAAATCAAGATTAAGGAACAACGTTTATCAAATCAAAGAACACGACACATCAGATATACTTATATGATTTCTTAAAAGGGTAAAAGAGATCTTGTATACCGAAGAGCGACAGTTCCTGGGCGGTAACGATGTGGCTTCTTGACTCCACCTGTGGTTGGAGCAGACTTACGTGCAGCCTGAGATTAAAACAAAAATATTTAGTAAGCAAAAAAATATGTCTATCATTAACTACAGAGATAATACAAATGTAAAGGCCTTACCTTTGTGGCAAGCTGCTTCCTTGGAGCTTTTCCTCCTGTAGACTTACGTGCGGTTTGCTTGGTACGAGCCATCTGTTTATTGAAGATACCCAAGATTATGACAATGAGCAGACACAACTAAATCTGATTATTCGTGCAATGGTTTCAAAAAAAGCCGAAAATAGTTGCTAACGAAACAATCTTTAAGCAAAATCTACCAAAACGCTACAATAACATAACAAAACCATGGAAGAACAAAAGGGAAAAACCTAATCAACAAACGGCGATGCATATCAAAATTCGCTAACGAAACAATCTGATAGCTAAAACATATCAAATCCAATAACAAAATAATGGAAGATCTAAACGCGAAACCCTAATTAACAATCACCGATGAATCTATCAACGATTTCACAAGAAGATTCTTTTATACGAATCAATCTGAAACCTAAACCTATCGAATAGATTCCTAAGAAACCTAAAACCAAAACACAGAAGACGAATCGGCGAGAAGATGATACCTTCTTCTAGAAACTTCTCTTGGCTTCTCTCGATGAACAAATCAGAATAACGAACTATGATCTCGCGTGTAATGGTATCGATATTTGATTTATAGGCAACGCGAGATGGAAATCGGACGGTTATTATCGCTCTACGATGTGTTTTATCACGTTTTTCATATCTAACGGTCAATAAGTCCACAACTTGTGCTTTCTCATACACGATCAACGGTCAAGATCTAATGGATACAAGTTTCACGAGGATCGCGAAATTTTACGTACTCGATTTCTATTGGTCGAATTCGATACGTCGCGGATCGTTGAAAGTAACCGTCCACCAGATTTAATTTCACGAGCTGACGTGTACGGTGCGATTAATTAGTTGTATTTACAAGTCTTTTTTGGTTTATTCTCTCTCTAATGTGCTTAATGCCCTAAACAGGCTCACTTTACTCTTAATGCCCTAAATATAAATTCTTCTTTATCAAATCTAGATTGGGAAAAAAATCAAAAAAAATCCTCAATTTTTAAAGTTTCTCTATTTTAATCTTGAATTTTCTATTTTTATGGAAAATCAACGCAAAGTTGAGGATTTAAATAAAAAATTGAAAGTTTAAGATTAAAACGGAGAAATTTTGAAAGTTGAAAATTTTTTTTGAAGATTTTTTTGGAATTTTTTCCAATCTAGAATCAACAACATTAATCAAAGACATTTGAACTTTATATTTAATATAATTTAATAAACAATTTTTAAATTTTTATCTAGACATCTTGAAAAATATGTCAATTATTCTTTAATATGCGGTTCAATCCCACGTTAAATCGTAATTTATTTATTACTCCCCATAATGTACGGATTTTAGTTAATATACTTTATAAAACATAATTTAAATTAGGAAATTTTAATATATATTTTTACTAAATAATTTTAAATATAAAATATATTAAATTTCAGACGTATATGCATGTCCTTATCTAGTTAATTATTAATGGTGATTATATAAAACAAGACTTTTATTAAAAAAAATAGAATGAAGGAAATTACAAATTAGCCTCAGGTTAATTAATAATCCCATGGCTTCTTTAGAGATTATAAAATACAAAAAAAACACCAAATACAAAAAAACACCAACAAATAGGTTAGAAAATACACGAAATAAAGAGTACATTTATACTCAAAAGGACTCAATTAAGCCAAAACGACGGCGTATAAGGCACCAGCAATGAAAGTGCTGACAAAGAAAGCTTTGTTAGTCAACGCTGAGTCAGCTTCTGGGCCTGCAGGAGCAGGAGCTGGTGATGTTGTTGGGCTTGGAGCCATATATCCTTGTTTTGGAGGAGAAGCCACAGGGGCAGTTTTAGGAGTCTTGGTCGGTGGTGGTGTCATTGGAGCTACGGTTGGCTCTGGCACATGAACATGCGGTGGTGAAGCCATTGGAGACGGTGGTGTAGCCATTGGAGACGGTGGTGTAACCATTGGAGACGGTGGTGTAACCATTGGAGACGGTGGTGTGGCCATTGGAGACGGTGGTGTGGCCATTGGAGACGGTGGTGTGGCCATTGGGGATGGTGGTGTAACCATTGGAGACGGTGGTGTAGCCATTGGAGACGGTGGTGTAGCGACCGGAGATACCATTGGTGGGAGAAGAGTGATGGGTGATGGAGAAGGAGCTTGAGCGAGAGATGACGTGGCAAATAGACCAAGAAAGATAAGAGCTTGTATTGTCTTAAAAGCCATTGTTCTCTGTTTATTTTTTGGTTTTTAAAAAAACTGAGGAAACTCTTGATCTTTCGTTGGTGGTGGAGGAATGAAGAAAGATGGTTCGTATATATAGTTATGAAGATTATATTTTTTAATTTAAATAAATTATATAGGATGATTATTTAATATATGGACATTTTAATCATGCAAGCACATATATACACAACTTTTATTTGTTTATTTGATTTGGGAATAATCAAAATTAGTAGTCTTTACCAAGTCTCTTAGGGGGAGTTATTGGATCATGGATTTGGAAAGAGTTTATTTATTTTTTAAAATCCACCCTTATTGAATTTAGAATTCTATAAATATCTATCAAAATCTTATGTTATTGGATATAGAATTCTTTGTAAATGATTTAAAATAATACAAAATCCACCATTATTCAATTAAGAATCAACCAAAATCATTAAAAATCCGGGGTTATTGGATCATTTCAACTTTTAAAAGAAATAAAATATATTGAGATTTGAGAATATTTGGTTTGAGTTTTTTAAGTTATTTAAGTCATTCAACAATCTCATCTACGAAGATGAGATTTCTGAAAGATCATAAAAATATATTATATTATCATATATATCTTTCTTATATAAACTTCTCAAATGTTCCACAAAAAAACCTACTCAACTCATAAATATGGAAAGTGCTATTCTTATTTTTTATTATTTTTCTAGTTAAATAAAATTATTTTTGTGTCAAACCAAATTTTTTGTTTTATATTATGAATCATATGGTATTGCATCGTTGATCTAGTTTGATGATTTTGGTATGTTCTATTTATTTTAATAATTTTCTATATAATCATACCAAATACACTCGAATCTCTAACAAAATCAATTAAAATCTTTTTTGTTTTTTTCTTAAATTTTTATTATAAAAATGCAAAATCATGTAGAATCTCAAAATTCTCCCAAAATCCAATAAAATCTTAAATCATTACAAATAATTATAAATCCATTATCCAATAACCCCTCCTTAAGTTTACTTGGCTCCCACTAATGCATAAAACCTACTTATTATTATCTGTGAATGATTATGACACTTTTTATTATATTTATTACTGTTAACATTTTTTAACTCATTTTCAGAGGAAAATTTAGGATTTAACCAAAAATAAAATAGTTGGTTTGCATAAACCAAAAGATAAATCTATGACCGGTTAAAACCGGTCAAAATGCTTTACTTGGCGTTAAAATCTCCCGTCACATTTTCACGGCTCGTCACCGTCATTCCCGGTAAACCCGTCTTGCATTAGCCTACGGAAAAAAAACAGAGAAAAAGCAACAACAAAAAAAACAAAAACGATACCAAACTTGCGAAATTCAAAAAAAACTCACAGAGAAGAGAGAAAGGAAGAGACGATTCGATACAAAGCATCGATGGAGAAGCCAACGACGGAGAAATCAGAAGCTCCGATCAAAGATCAGCCACCACAACAAACCGTTGATCCGAAAGTAGCAGAGAACACGAGCTCTGTGATAGTATTATCCGATGAATCTCCGTCACAAGTCGGAATCGAGACGAAGAGTACCGATAATCAGTCTCCGGCTAGATCTGTATCATCGGGATCTAACCTAGAACCGGCGGTTTCTTCTTCTTCCGTCGCCGGATCTAACGCTCCTCCGTCTGAATCTCATGATGCCTCCTTGAAAGGTACTGTTAGAATCGATATGTGTGTGTGTGTATATATATGCGCCTATGAGATGTGTTTGTTATATTCTATTTTGAAAATTGAGATTTTGCAGAAACGATGGAGACGGTGAGAGATGTGATTGGGAGATGGGGAAGGAAGGTAGGAGAAGCTGCCATGAAAGCTGAAAGCCTTGCCGGTAACACGTGGCAGCACCGTGAGTGTCCTTAATCTACATTTATTCAAGATCTGATTTGTGCATAGATATGGTCACAACAATCATGTTCATAAGTCATATCAATAGCTGAAATTTTTGATAGTTTCTTTATGTGATGAACATGGTATACCGTAAAATAGGGCAATTCTCATGAAATAACACTAAATAAAGTTTTTCTTACAAAATTAGCATACATTTTCGAAAGTCTTACAAATACCTTTGAAAAAGTTTTATTCTCAAAAATACCACAAATTTTAAATTAGTTTAAAACTTTAGAAACTACACCCCAAACTTTCAAAACAATACCTTACCCCCTTGAAAAGTATATCATAAACACTATATAGCAAAAGCAAACCCAAATGAAAAAAAAACATCTAAAACTGTTAAAACTCGTTTTTTTTTATTTGTGGTATATTTGTAAACTACTACTTTTTATTGGTACTTTGATATAAAAAAAATTTTAATGGTATTTTTGTTATAAAAATATGTTGTGGAATTTCTCTAAATCATATGAATGTTCGTTATGAGTTAGAGATTGAATGTGACTATGTTATGTTATGTATAGTCTCTCTCTCTCTCAAGTATTGATCTTGCTGTTTGCATTGAATTAGTGAAAACTTCTCCGAGTTTTGCGGATGCTGCAATGGGAAGAATCGCGCAGAGTACTAAGGTGTTGGCAGAAGGAGGGTATGAGAAAATCTTCAGACAAACCTTCGAAACAGAACCAGAGGAGCAGCTTCAGAGCTCGTACGCGTGCTACTTGTCGACATCAGCTGGTCCTGTAATGGGTGTTCTTTACATATCTACAGAGAAAATCGCCTATTGCAGCGATAACCCTCTTTCTTATAAAGCTTCAGGCAAAACCGAATGGAGTTATTACAAGGTAACTAGCATTCTTCTTATTCGTCTTAATTTTAAGAAAGTTAAGAGTTTTTTGAAGCTTATGTGATCAATTACTATGTGGCTTAAGCTAATGATTACTACTTTATATCTTCTTCGTCTTAATCATAGGTAGTTATGCCATTACATCAGCTAAAATCGGTTAACCCTTCGACAAACACGGTTAACCCCGCGGAAAAGTACATCCAGGTAATCTCTGTCGATGACCATGACTTTTGGTTCATGGGTTTCTTAAACTACGAAGGCGCTGTTACGTCTCTTCAAGATACATTACAAGCCGGTGCCTTACAATCAGTGTGATCCCTGGTGCATTCTTGATCACAATAGCCTTTAATTTTTTGTTACAAACTAAATTATTTGATTTCACATTTTTACCATATCATACCTTTGCTTAATCATATTATTGCTAGTAGAAAAAAAACTAATTGGATTCTTTGATTTAATACTTTTGTTAGATAGCTTAGTAGTTACTCTTTACCATCTTATTCCAGAATATGATATATACATAACTCTTATTTTCTTCGTGTTTAAATACGATAAAAAAAGAAGCATAGATACCATTAAAAAATAAGCAATTTTACCATTTCCATCTGAGATCTTGACCCTTGGTTTGATTCTTCATCACCATCTTCTCCTTTCTTGTTTTATCTTCACTAGCTATAAACTTCTTCCTCTTGTCTGAATCCTCTGTTTTTTTCGTCTTTTTGTTGTCTACTTCTTTCTTACTCTCATTGATCTCAATCTTTGTATCACCTTCCATCTTTATGCTTATGTTAACTTCCAATACTCTCTTGCTTTTTTTCATTGAAACATTCAAAGACTCTTCTTCTCTTTCTCTTCTTTGTTCGTATAATCGACGAAGCTTGAGTGCGAGATTGTAGATCCCATCTTTGAATTCTCCTTCTAAATTTCTTTCTATTTCCATTTCAAGCTCGTCGCGGATCCTCTCTTCTTCTTTGGACAATAATAAGAGTCTTCTCTCTTCCTATACAAATTATACATATAACCAAATTTTGTAGCTAACTACTAATTTTCTTTATATCATGAAGGTTATATTAGCAATTGCATAGTCCAATGTGTGTGTATATATAATTCACTACATCATTTATAAAATTAATAGCCTCAACATTATGCTATTTTATTATTAATTTACGGTGATTATTAATCTACAAAGAGATAAATTACACAAAAATTATATTTATGACCGAAAATAGTTATATACTATTTAATAGAAGAAATTAATCTATCGAATATTAGTTTATAAAAGTTATATAGTATATGTACATAATGTGAATTATATACTTACATTTGTTTGGGTATAGTCTTGTTGGTCCATGGTTTCATTATACACTTGTTTATTTTTCATATTTTTGTTCATTTGTGTGTTGTGTCTAGTTTTTTTTTATTCACTTGATTTGCAAAATTGGGGTATAAAACTACGTCGTTTTGATATTGACATTTCTCTTGATGGGTCGCTTGTGGGCTCAGGTTATTATAGTTGTTGGTCCGAATAAGACATGTCGAATATTTTTTTTTATAAAAAAAAGGCTATTTACGAAATAAGAGTTTTTAAGTGACCGTTAGCTTAAAGAGCGTTTGAAACATTTACGCGCCAAATATCTATTAAATACAGATTAATAAATTTGAAGCTTATTTATGTCTGTCTTTGTTTTATATGTTGGTGAGAAATAGTGCTTTACTTTTAAGGCTGCTATGCATTGCTTTAAAGTATCTTTTTGATAAAAAAAAAGATTCTTATATATATTTTCATATCTTACAATGATATATTCTTTTATATATATATATTTTTTTTTTTTAAAGAAACAATTGCCAAAAATATCACTTTTAAAAATTGTATCATAATATATATCATCACAAGTTTTTTTTGGGTCAAAACAAAATCATTTTTTTTTTACAAAAGAATAATACAAATTTAAAATTTTCAAATTTAAACTCGAAACTCTTAAAACTAAACAATACTTTTTTAAAAGTAAATTCTAAACACCACGTGCAAACCCAAGGGGGAAAAAATCAACGTTGTTATTGTATTTTTGTTATTTTTGGTACATAATTTAGTGGTATTTTAGCAAAACAAAAACATATGAAGGTTTTTTTTTGCAAAAGGACAATTTTAATAAAATTTATAAAAATGTCTCAACAAAAAAACTCATATAAGTTTGAACAGTATCCATAACTTAATTAAATTAGGACTAATCATTCTCATCATTTATTAGAAGTATACTTGTACAGTAACAATATAAGTATTTATTTTACGAGTGCACGATTTGTTATAAAATATAGACTCTGTACATTTCTTTCTGCACTCTGCAGATAAGTTACAATCGCTTTTTATTTTTTTATTTTTTTGACAAATTGCTTTTTATTTTGTAATTGACGAAATTATAAAATAATGATTAAATAATGTGTAACGGTCTTTTACAAATGATAAATGTTTGCTCTGTTTAAGTTGTTTTTAAATTGTATTTTTCTTAATTATTAATCAAACTGATATGCACTACCATCATGTATAATTAAAAACTGATATAATACTACAACTAATAGATTATTATAAATGGACTGTATTAAGTTGTTTGGGATCTATAGGTTCTAGGAAATTAAAAAACTAATCTAACAATTATATTTCAGATTTATTACTATTAGTAGTTACTGAAAAAATTATGTTTTTAGGACCCTAAATATTCGAATTTGCAGTTACAAAACCCTAATATTTTTCTATCAAAATCTCTTCATAATTTGAAAACTATAAAACTTTTTAAAATAAACATAGAAAAATGTATAAGAATATCAAAATGTCATATGACTCTTATCATGGATTGGAGACACAAAATCAAATTTGTATGAATTTATTTTTGTTGGTATTGTTTTCTTTATATCTTTTCTCTCTCACTCACTTTTTTTTAATGTAGTTTCCTCCTCTTGTTGTTATTATTGTTGTGTGGACTATTTGTACATGAAGACCCAATTGTTATGTCATCACTCTTATAGCTCAAACACATTGCTTCCAACACTCCATTAGGACTCTCCGGCACCCGCTTATGCGGTGCTAATGCCCCCGCTCGTCCTCCTCGATCGAACTTATCAGGTAGATCTCGCATCATCTTTAAACATCTACCGACTCTCTCCTGCGAAAAGATGAAAAAAAAACCCCATTGAATTTAAAAACCCTTTTTCGCAATCTTGATTCAACTAATGAAGTCGTTACATCAATATATCGAAAACTCGGGGAATAGGTTTTGCGGGTTTTTGATGGTATTTAGTTGCCATGTATATATTAAAGACTCAATCTTTAAAAGCTAAGAGTAGAGAGTTATACCTTTTTAACATGTATGAAGCTAGATAACGTTTTTTCGTTATAACCCGCTTCTCCCGATAAGGAAATGGCGATTGCTGCCGCTATCTCAGAAGGCTTAAACTCTAAGAACTCAATCTCTACATTCAGTACACAAAACGCAAAAAAAAAAAAAATACTCAAAACACGAAAAAGAAACAACAATATTACATGCTTACATAGGAATAAAAGTACTCACCTTTGGTAGTATCTAGTATAAGTTGTGATGATCTATAGATATAATTCTCTAAAGAGTGATCTTTGCTCCTCTTTTCGACGAAATAATCTAAAAAGGAGAACGGAGTAATAACTCGCATTCTCCAATTCAATGTGTTTAATACCAAAAGTTCCATCCTTTTTATAGTTTTAGCCTCAAATACAAACTTTGGATCTTCCACCTAAACCACATTCACAAGAGAACTTATCAAAAGACTAATACACTTTTAAGTTTTTACGAGTTTCGGTTTTACAAAATGTGTGTGTTGTTGTTACCTGTAAATCAACAGATTGTGGCACATTTGTTTCTTCCATTTTAGCTGCTAATGAGCAAGACACAACAAGCAATTGAACAAACCAATATTTGTCCTTCTAAACCAAAATGTAAGAACAACAACACACAACAAAATCATCAGAATTTATCCGAAAATAAACCAATTTCAAGAGATTCAAGTTTTTTGATATCAAAACTTACAGGCAATTCAGAAGATGTTAAGAACCTATCAAAGTAGTTTATTGATAAGTATACACATAAAGGTCCAAAATTGTGATAATCACAAACCTGTTTCATTAAAACCCAAAACAAAACACACACACACACTTATTAAGACAAATCTGATCATTAAGACAACAATAATTTCTCAAATATATCAAAGATCTGATTTTTTGATTAGATCAGAGAGTAATCAAACCTTATGAATCCAATGAATAGCTTCGTTTCTTATACGAAGCTCGAAGCCACCACAAGAACGCAATCTGATAAGATACTCATCGTGTCCTGTTTTAAAGTATGTCTCTTTATCAATCATCTCTCTGATACTTTCACCGTCGTCGTCTTCGTCGTATCTCGCCGGAAAAGCAAAACCCATCATCGGAATTGATCTGTTTTTGTTAAAGTTTAAGTCTTTACGTGAGATTTCACCCTCCCAATTGAAAATTTCTCCGTCGTCAAGATCGTCGTCGCCGTGGTGGTGGTGGGTGTCTATGATCAATGATTCGCTGGTTTCTTCGCAGACGAGATTAATCATCTCCGACATGGGTTTTTGATTTGATTTTGGTTTTGTTAATTAGTTAGTGAAAAATGAAACCTTTAAAGAGAGGACAAGAGTCAAAAGAGATTGGGAGATTTCTAAGGAGAGGTTGTGTCTCTTGGAGATTCGGTTTTCATTGCACGAGGAGAGAGAAAATGAGGAGAGAGAGGTGGCTCTGTGTAGTGGCAATTTAGGGTAGAGAGAGAGAGAGAGAGTATAGAGAGGGAGGCTCTCTCTAGCGGCTGTGAATTATGATGCGATTACACATAAAACCTTTAACTAAAAGAGGAAATACAACAACATTGTTTAATAAAAACTATAGACTAAATTTAAATTATATTCACAAATTCATATATATTAAAAGTAACATTATGAGAATCTTATGTGTTATTGTTCATTTTGTTTGGACCAAAGTGTGTTGTTTTTTAGTAGAGAATTTGAACTAAATCTCGTCTAATGTGGTATTTTAATCCATTTGTCAAAGCTTAATTATTCATCTAATGGAATTTTTATTAATAAAAAATTAAGTCAATTTGTAGTTGAAACATGTTCTACTATATCTCAAAATTATAAGAAACACAAATAATATTCTCACTTTTTAATTATTATAAGATATATATATTTTTTAAAAAATTGTTTCAATAGATACTCATAGATATTACTCTATTTTCTATACATAATTAATTATATAATGTCTTCATATTTGGTTTTTTAAAAAACACAATTTTTCTACATAATGTTGATGCAAAACTTAATACCTTTTTTTATAACGTTGCAAATAGAACCGTTCGATGTATTTCTCATGTAGTTTAATATTAGAAAAAATATGTTTATATTATAATAAGAAATGACTAATTGGAAGCAAACAACAAGGAGGACAACAAACAAACAAACAACAACAACAAAAGAATAACAAACAATACTAATACATGTATAACAAACTAACACAATAATGTAATAAGTGTATATTAGATACAAAGCTTTGTCTTAGAGAAGGACAATAATAACATATATATAGCTTGTGATCACTTGTCTTACTTTGAAGGTGGTGGTGTACTAAGGAAAGGTATGTTTGGGATATTGAAAGGAAGATTAAAAGGAAAGTTGGTTGGTATAGGAAAATTAACTTGTGGAATGCTTGGGATTAATGTTGGTTGAACCGGGTTAGGCAATGTCGGTATTTGTGTAGGCATTGGTGGAAAACCATTAGGTTGTGGCAAGTTTTGTATTGGTGGCATAGGTGGAAATGTTAAAGCCGGAGGCTGAGTGGCTGGTGTCGATTGGAGAAGAAGGCGGTGAGAAGAAATTAGACCGGTGAATAAGATTGTTAATGTAAGTGTAATGACCATTGATGTGAACAAGAAGTTCTTGAGAAGGAAAGCCATGATGGTGTTACTAGTTAATGTTTTTGCTTTTTGATTGTTTGATTTATGTGTGTGAGGAAAAGACTTAATGTGTAAGAGCCTCTATTTATAAGAGAAGTTTTCTTTCATTGAAGTTTGATGAGAAGTAGATAGAGAAAGTTTGAAGAGTTTATTTGTTGGTTCAACCAATTTTTTTTGTTTACTAGAAGAAAGCTATCTATTAGAAGCAAACCATGAGACTACTATACAAGTGGGTAAGAACTTTTTATATATATATATATATATGGTTTTGTTCCAAAATACCATCATAACTTTTTGGCTAAATTTTTTAAAAATAGCACAAAACTTAAATCAACATTAAATTCTAAAATCTTCAAAAACAAATTATACCCTCTTCAAAATTTACCACTAGACTCTAAATATTAATGATATTTTTTTCTTTGTATTTATGATAATTATTTTCAAAATAGGGATATTTTAGCACCAAAAATCCAAAGTAAGAGTTACAACATTTTTAATCATATAACACATGAATTTTTTTTATATATCTTCACATCTACTATGAGAAACAAAGATGTACAAAATATACAAAAAAACACTCATTGCTATTAATTATTGTTGTTTTTTAGCCTCTAATGATGATTTACCATTAACTATAATTTTCAATGATCTCTTAAGCTTAACCAATCCTTGATTATTACCATTCACACCTTGAACAAGCAATGCACACTTTATTCTTCCTCCTACTGTCATTATCTCGGCTCTAACCGCTTTCAAATTCGCTATTTTCATCGACTCAGCGACCTTCGACATTAGCCCTTCTCTGTCGCTACAACAGAACACGACTCGAGCCATGTCTTTGTTGTTGTTGTTGTTACAATGTCCTAATCTTAAGCTGTCTTCTAAAGATGGTGTGGTTGGTATGTCATGAACTATCTTTTTTAGTTCATTGAAATGTCTTATAGTCTCTCCTAGCACATATGCTTTATCTTGCTGTTTAGTTTTCATTCATTGAAATTTAAAAGGTGTTAAATCCTGCAGGCGAAAAAAACCTAATATACGATATAACCTACATAAATTAATACTCGATGAACTAATACCTTATAAATCAATATTTTTTTAGACTAATATTTCCATAATATACAAGAAAGAAAAATTAAGGCCTATATTAGGTTTTCGGTATAATTAGAATTTTTGTAAACTAATAAAATATCATATAATCTCAACATTACGTGATTGATGGCAGAAATAAACTTACTTTGGCTAAATTTGGAAGAATGGTGCGAAGTGTCTCGAATTGGCAGTTAATCCGAAGCCTTCGTTTTCTCTCCGCGTCGCTATGTTTCTTTGCAGCCACTTCTTTTGATTCGGTTTTACATTTTGGCTTGAAGGAGAATAGCTTATTGCTTGTGGCTACTCCACTTGTGAATAGATTTCTTCCCATTGTTGGATTGTAACTACACCGCGAAATCGGATGCATCCTTTTGCTCTCTTAATTAACTTCATTAAGCACAAACAAATAAGTTTATTACAAAGAGCAAGAAACACAAATAAGAAAAAAGTTTAATGAATATTAGAGAAAAAATTTAGTAACATATAGAGATAGAGACTTACATGTTGAAGTAAAACTTTGGAGACAAGAGATAAGAGGGAATGTTGAATTTGTTAATTGTGTATATATAAATATTTATAAAGAAAATAACATTTTTAATAATAAGAAAGATATTTAGAAGATCACGCAGGTAATAAATGGTTGATTAATGAGAATTATGCATGAGAATATATTGTATTAATGTAAAAAGATTGGGATGATAATATTGTGCAGATAGCTTTAGATTTGTCAAGTTCATGCCAATCTTTGCCTAATTGTTTATTCTTGTAATAAATCGTATTTTCCTTTTATTATCATCTTATAGAGCATGACAAACCAATTCACTAATTTAATTTACTTCAATGTAGAATAAAGAATAATAATTTACTTAAAATACAGTAGAACCTCTATAAATTAATACTCTATAAATTAATAATCACTATAAATTAATAAAATATGTCGGTTCAAGTCGGGTTAATGTAAAAATTGTTCAGTTTCGATAAATTAATAAGATAATATTTTTTAGAAATTTCTATGTAAAAATATGGTCCCAACACCAACATAAATTAATAATTGTAGTTTTATTCATATTATATATAGCTATGACAACTTAGTAAAATATGAATATTATAATTGTTTTGTTTCTTAAGATTAAGTATACTTTAAAGTTTACAAATAAGTAAAGGACACAAACTTTCATAATGTTTTAACTATACCTAATACCTCAAAACCTTGTTTTACATAAAAAAGTGTTTATAAGTGTCAAATGAACTTTATACAAGTTTTGTGAACGTATGAAACCCCACACAATACTTTTCGTAGGATTCAAATTTTATTTTTGAAAACTTTAAAAATATACTTACGAAATACGTAATAAACACACACTTTTATAACATCAATTTTAATAAAATATTTCCTTTTATGTAAAAATATCTATATAATTAATTATCACTATAAATTAATAAAATATCAAAGTTCCAACATTATTAATTTATAGAGATTTTACTGTACTCTTTATAATTTTTTTTGAATTTACTATTTAGTGTTTATAGTTTACTTTTGAAGAGAGTATTGTTTTGTTTTAAGGATTTATGGTTTAATTTTGAAGGTTTTGAGATAATTAAACTTTTGTGGTATTTACATGTAAATTTTTTTAATGATATTTAAAAATAACTTGTGATGGTGTTTTAGTCATAAAAAAAGTTTATAATGGTAATTCGGAATTAATCAATTTTGTTTTGTAATTTTCCTAGTTAACTATCCACAACCATTTAACAATTACGTGGTATTTTTGTTATGTTTATTTATTGAAAATAATTGAGATTAGTAAATAAAACTTAATACGTTTGATTATTACATTCACTAAATTAAAAACCTCTCTTAAAAGAAGATGGTTTACAGAGAAAAACATAAGACCATGTTTATCAAAGGTGCTTATGTATAGTGCTTGTGTATTTTTTGTGTATTTTTTTGTGTATTTGAGTATTAAATTAAATCAAAACATTTATTATTCATAAGCACCTATAATGAAAAGTGCTTAATTAAGCATTTTAAGCTCCCCTTTTTGTAAAGTTCTTATTAATAATACATGTTTTAATTTAATTTAATACTCAAATACACAAAAAAATACACAAGCACTCTACATAAGCACCTTTGATAAACATGCTCTAACAAGAGATGAAAACAAAACATTATCTCTTTGTGGAATAAAAACCAAACCAAACCAAATCAAAAACTAATTGTTAAGCTCTCTAAATGGTGACCTTTCTTCAACAATATCTTCTTCATGCTTCATTACCAATCTTGGTGAACAAACATTGTTGTTCTCTTTACTACCAAATCGCATAGTCTTCTCCGAAGACTTGATAAGCTTCGCGTCTCCGTCGCATATATTCGACATCCCATTCACTAATTCGTCGATGAAACAGATCAGATTCTCTCTCTTTGACGACAAACTCGACACTTGTTTGACCAACTCTGCCTTCTCTGCTTCTGAACTTGTTAGCTTCTCTTGCACTTGTGTTGCTTCTTGTCTTAAACAAGACACAGTTTCTTCTAGTTCCTTGCTCATACTATAGACTTCCTTTTCAAGCTCTATGATCATAAGCTTCTTCGCCTCGGTTTCTACCTCTGTAAGTATCTTACTAGCCGCAAGCTTCTCTTGATTCTGTTCCACAAGCAAAGATACAAACTTCATTGAAAGAATCTCTCTCTCTGAAATTATACTCGCGAAAACAGCATCTCCGAGCTCCTTTGTAAGTGATTCTTGTTCAAACAACTCGAGATCTCTTTGCACTTGTGTTAAGATCTTGTCTTTATCTTTCACCTTCTTGACGAGTGTTTCTTTCTCTGAATCAGAAGCCTTTAGCTTATGCAGAAGCGCGTTTCTCTCTGTCCTCAAGGCTTCTCCGACTTCGGCTTGTTCAAGAAGAGAAGCTTCTACTCTTTTTCGCAGGCTTTTGCTTTGCTCGAGTTCGCCTTTTAGCCTTTTAGCTACAGATTTCCATACCCATAATTGAAACTCGAGCTGGTACGATTCAGCGGTTTTATCAGACAGCTCGCAGTTTGCTGTCTCCAAAGTATCTGAGACATCATCAAGTCTCCTTTTATAGACGTTTTCGACCTCTGCAACTTTCTCTTGTAATAGAAGTTGATTTTTGGTTGCCTCTTCAAGCTCCCTTTGTATCTGCTCTGTGTTTTGATCAATGGACTCAATTTTTTTTATCAATGAGACATTCTTCTCAACTTCTTCTGCTAACTTTGCATATGCAATGTCTACTTTGCAGCGGAGTTCACTAATATTCTCCTTTGAATCACTCTCAAGCTGCGAAATCCGCTCTTCTAAAAGCACACGAGACCTCTCTGATTCCTCAAGCATCTCCTTATGCTTATGAACTTCCTCATTCATCAACAAATTCTTCTCTTCGATTGCGCCGAATGACTCAACTTTCCTTGTTAAAGAGACTACTTTCTCGCGTTCTGCAACGAGGTCGGAGTTTATGTTGTCAAGTGCATCACATACTTGCATAAGCTTCTCTTCGTAATCCTTTTCGGCTTCTAACATCTTTTCTTTCATCTGAGTTGTAAATCTTGATGCTTCTTCGACTGTTTCTTTGTACCTCTCTTCCTCTTTCTCCATCCGAAGACTCTCTTCTTCGAAATGTTCAAGAATCTCGATTCTTTTCAGCAAGTTTGAGACTCTTTCGCGTTCTGATTCGATCTCTTCATGTGCTTTGGTCAGCAACAGATTCTTATGTTCAAGCTGATGAACAAGTAAAGAAGAGTGTTCTTCTTCTCTCTTCTCATCATTGATTTGTTCGTCTTTCACATTTGCAAGCCATGACTGTGCCTCAGAGATTGTTCTACTCAACACTAAGAACATAACCGAGATCTCTTCATATTGTACTCTCATTGTATCTGTTGAAGAATGAAAGTTTTCAAGCTCTAATTCAATCTCTTTCATTGCTGCTTCTTTAGCTTGAAGCTTTGACTTGTAATCGTTTATCTCTTCAGCCATCTTCTCCATTTGAGAGACCCACTCGGCTTCTTTGCTTCTTAGTTTAGAAGAACAACTCTTGTGTATGTTCTCCAAGTTCCGAAACCTGTTCTTAAGCTTTGTTATCGCAGAATTTCCTGATCCTTGGATTGTAGCTTCTTGGATCTCTTTCAACGAAACAAGCAACTCTCGGTTCTCTTGTTCGATTTTCCCTTTCTCGTACTTCATCTCCTTGAAATAGGCTTCTTTCGTGGTCAAAGAATGTCTCAGCTCCGCGACTTCCTCGTCTCTCTTGGCAGACAAATCATCGAGCTGCGTTTTTGCATCTCGGCACTCGGCAAAAGCCTCTTCGTACCGAGATTCTAGCTCAGAAACTCGGATCTCGAGATGTTTTCGCCGTGTCTCTTCTTGTGTCAACACACTGTTACACAACTTCAGCTTCTTATCCAAATCCTCTGAGATTCTTGTCTCTGAATCGAGTTTTGTCTGAAGAGAATAGATCTCGTCGAGAATCTTCCTTCTCTCATCTTCCCACTCTTTCTTACTTTCTTGAAACAGATTCTTAAGCTTCTCGTAAGCTTCTTCGAGATGTTTAAACTGTTCCTTCTTCCACTTAAGCTTCTCTTCTACTTGAATCCTCTCTTCTTCGATTCGATTCATCAAACCGTCTCTTCCATTAGCCTCTCTTAAACCCTTTAAAGCTTTCTCGGCTTCCTTCTTCTTCTTCTCCGATGATTCCAAAAGCCCTTTAAGCCCTTCGATCTCGGCTCTATAGACATTGTTTCTCTGCTCCATATCAATGTTCTTCTCACTCGCTTCGTCTAAACACAAAACCAACTTCCTCTTCTCTTCTTCGAACTCGCTACACTTTGCTTCTCCGTTATCTCTAAGCTTCTCGTTAGCTTCGTTTAATCGCTTAATCACATAGTCTTTCTCTCTCGAAATACGTTGCAGATCTTCGTTGTTTCGTTTCAAATCGGAGATTTCTCTTGATTTCTCCTCAGATTCAAAACCAATCTTCTCGATTATCGATCTCGCCTCCCGAATCTCGACTAATCGTTCGTTGTGTGCCTTCTTTAAATCCTCGAGAAGGTCGGTTTTGGCTCCGTAGTCGAATATAAGTTTCTCGTTCTCGGCTTTTACTTCTTCGAGCTCTTTGTAGACTTTCTCCATTATAGGCTATACTTTACACACAAAGCAGATGAACAAACAAACAATGAGAATCGAAATCAAAAACAACAACGATTCTACAGATCTGAAGAGAAACAAACACACACAGTGATTCGATCTGAGATTCGTACAGTGATAATTACATAGAACACTAAAAAATAGAGATTTTAACAAAACCCTAATTTCAAAAAAAACAAAAAAATCAAAAAATCGATCAGAAAATTCAAAGTACCTGAATCGGATAATGATTCTTCAAAACAAAAACAAAAAAATCTATTGATTGTGCGATGCGATGGTTTCAGATTCTTCAAGATCTGAGAGAGAAACAGAGAGTGCGAGAAAAAAAATGGTTGAGACAGAATTTTATTTTCTGAAGAAAATAAAGAGCCGTTGGAGGAGAAAGAATAAAAAAATTTAAAATATTTAGATGTAAACCTATATCTTAAGATGGGCTTTTAACAAATGTCGGCCCATTACTAATTTGGACTTAATATTAATATTTTTATTGAAAAATTACAAAACTACATTTCAATTACATTTTACAAAACTACATCATTTCAAAGTTACTTCACAAAACAACACATAAATACTCAAAATTAAATCTAAATAAACCCTACTACACAATTCTACCCCCTTAATACTATACTTCAAACACTAATTAGAAAACTCAAATGAAATTTTTTTAATTTTGGTGATTTTGTAAAGGGTAAATCAAGCTTTTAAAATTTTAAAAGAGTGTAAACAAGGTTCTAGAACTCGTTAGGCGCTACGCGTGCGGGCAGCAAGGGCCTAATGCCTAGCGAAAAAATCAGGAATTTTTCGGAGATTAATCGGGGAATAATTTTTGGATAAATTTATATTTACATATATTTTTTTACTTTATATTGATTTTTTATTATCATTTATATTGTTAAACTAATAACTTATCAAAAAATTTATAAATTTAAATGTAAGTGATCAAATTAGTCATAAAATAGTCAAAAATTTAACTGAATTATGCCAAATTTTAAAGAATTAGACGCCGTTATTCACGTTATTAAATTTACGCCGCCAAAAACTTAATCGACGCGGATGACCACTGAGTAGCGGGTATAAATATGTGAAATAATTAAATTAGGTAGAGTTTTGTAAAAAAAGAAAGAAATGATGTAGTTTTATGAATTCCTCTATTTTTATTCGAAAATGTGTGTATCTTTATTTATAACAAACACATTTTGTTTCGTCAAGAAAACAGTATTTGTGAGCAAACAAAAAAAAAACAGTATTGAAAAGTGTTTTTGGTGCTGTAAACTTAAGATAAAAGTTAAAATGAAACAATCTTCCTAATCTCAAATATACTTGTTATAAAAACTTATCCTATAATATTGGGTTTATGTGACCACAAAAAATAATAATAATAATATTGGGCTTCAAAGCCCATAGATTTCTTATATTGAAACGATGTCGTATTAAAAAACTTGGATAAAAAGTGAATTAAGAAGCGTTGAATTTTTAGGTAAAAAGTCAATTTAAATACGTTGATTCTTCTTTTCATTTCAATATTTTATTAAAAAATTTTGATTTTTAAACAGAAAGAGAAAAATGGTGTACAAAGTCAATAGACGATTTTTTCCGTAATGACTGTGTACTCTGGGAGAGAAGGATTCGAACCTCCGAATAGCGGGACCAAAACTCGTTGCCTTACCGTTTGGCTACGCCTCATTTCTATTTTTATTCAAGACTATTAAAAGAGTAATATTGCTATTGGTTGTTCGTCAATTCAATTTCAACCCAAATGAAATATAGATTACATTCGTGCTAAAACTGGTCAATTTCGTGTACTTTTTTCTTATTAATTGAAATTCAATTTCGTCTTCTTCGTTTCAAGAAAATTAATCCGTTGGTTTGATTCGGCTCTCGACATCTCTTGTGGGAATCTTGAACTTGCGATTTTCAGGGTTCATTAGGATATTGTAAGATTCGATTGATATTGTTTTCTAATTTTCCTGCTTTGTTTCCTTAGTTTTTGACGAGTGTTCTTGTCACAATGCATCATTAGCGTCTCTGACGAGAGAGTACTCAAGACCAACGGTGGTTAGAGGAGATCAGGCGGAGAAGAAAGCCGACGGTTCAACTACTCCGACGTACGCTCACGGCCAACATCACTCTATATTCTTGAAGTTTACTCACGTTCTACAATCTCTCCCCTGCATGTAATCAACAAACAAACCCTATCTTGTACGTCGTTATATGACGACTGTGAAAATGCATTGTGGAGGAAGATTCGGTATCGATGTTGTTGTTGAAGTTGCAGCTGATCGCTTAATCGGTCTAAGGTTCCTCGCTGAAAAAGAGTTGATAAAAAGGTTCTTTAATGAGATAGGTTCAGGTCAAAAGATGCATTTCTTTGGAGTGGAAAACACAATCAAACTCATATTCACGAATGGTGCAATTAACACCTTGATTATATGGGAAGATCTTGAAGTGAAGGTAAGAGTGATGAAGTGCAATCGCATAACCAAAACCGAAGAGATGAAGAGTGAAGAAGTGAAAGTGGAAGACAACAAAGAGATCAATGAAGAGTGGATAGTCTTTGAAGAGAATGTGTTGCTTGTGGAGTGGCTAGCCATTAACTATACAACATATGGGTTTCGGTTGGAGATAGTGACGAATGAGACTTCCGAATCAAGTATGTTTTGTCGAGGAATTGGAGGCATTGGAGGCATACTCTTAAACAGACCGTAAGATTTCAAGAATGAAGGTGATTCGGATGTAGATTCATATGAAGATGAAGACAATTAAGATATCCTTTATGGCTTTTCGGATGATGAGTGAAGCAAGTGTGAAGGTGAAAACTCTGTTTTGTTTTCCTTGAGAAACTTTCAAAACCAACTTTTGATTTCGTCTTGTCTATGAGAAGTTTCTAGATTAGTACCCATTTGGTCTTTCAAATTTCATACGAAAAACACTTAAAAATATGGGTGATTTTGGTGAATATTATAAAGTGGGTGTATAATTTGCAAAAATAACAAAAAGAGGTATAAATTTGCCAAAATGACAAGGGTTTTTTTTAATTCCAATTTTACCCTTTATCTCTCTATAATGAAAATAGTCATCTATTAAAAACTATTTATTGAGTCAATAAACAAACGTTCATTATACAATTGAAAATAGACGTATATTATCTTCAATAAACGTATATTATCTGTAAAATAGACGTTTATTATCTAAAAAATCACATTTATCATCTATTTCCGAATATATCATAAACTTTATACACTTAACTCTAAACCCTAAAACCCTAAACACTTAATCATACATCATAAACCCTAAACATTAAACCCTAAACTCTATACCTTTACATTTACCCTAAAACCCTAAACATTTAACCCTATATCATAAACTTTTATCTCATATTCATTATTTATTCTCAAAATAGTTATATATTATAAACTTAGACACATATTCTATTTCTAAAAAAACACATTTATCGTTTGTTTCCGAATATATCACAAACATATTATTTTCTGACATTCGAGAAATAGATGGATAATATTTTCTGAAGTTTCCATAGATGACGTTCATTATCGAAATTGAATAAGAATAAAAGATGATAATATATTGACATTTATCGTTTGTTTCCTAAACTCTATACATTTAACCATAAATCTTATACCTTTAACATTATCCTAAAACACTTAACTCTATTTCGGTAACGGACGTCCCGACGATTTGACGGTGACGAACGTAAACCATAAATCCTAAACAATAAACCCTTATACCCTAAACAATAAACTCTTATACCCTAAACAATAAATCCTTATACCCCAAACTCTAAACAATTTCATTCACCTCTCCTACTTTTACATATTAATTTTTAATAAGATTATTAATAAAATATTAAATGACATGATTTAATTGATTAAATTAAAAGAGGGTGAACCTAAGAATTTTTCGTATTTGTATAAACACTTTATTCATTATAGAAAACTATTTTTAGGAAATATTTTTAGGAAAATAAACAACTATTATTTAGACAATAAACGACTATTCGTAGAAATATATGTATAATATAATTAAATCTAAAAATAGCTAGTTTAAAATAGAAATGTATTTAATAAGAATATATATACACATATATATTAACTTTACATTATACATTTGACAAATCTATAAATTATTTAGTTGGAATAGATATATATTTAGTTGTGTGACTATTAGTAGGAATAAATATCTATTTATTTTACATTATTCGCCCAAGGGTATAATAGTCAATACACGTATGAATAGTACTACCGAAATATTTACCTAATTTCCTCTAAAGTTTTGTATATCTACCCTAATTTCCCCTAAAAATATCTTCGACCAAAAGCATCTTAGAGCATGTTTATTAAAGGAGACTAAATCAAAGTTGCTTAGGAATATTTTATTAGTATTTGTGTGTATTTGTACAAAATAAAATACATAAGCATTGTTAAAGGTTTTATTACAATTTGTCTTCTATTAAGGAATACTAAAAATGGGTGCTTAATCACATCAAACCAAACCAAACCAAATTTAATCACATTAAACCAAACCAAATTTAAAGTACTATGCATTTTTTTCACTACTTATTATGTATATCAAGAGTTAAACGGTTAAAAAATTGCCTCTAAGTCCAATACCTTGTTGCATCCGGGAACAAGATCTTGAAACAATCCCATCCTTTCACTAATCTTTTCTCTTCTAACCTTTAAAAACAACAAACCAAAACAACAAAACATTTCAAAAACCATTGCAAGAAACCAACAATGTATTTGTTATGTATTCGGCTAAAAAGAAGAGTGGATTACTCTTTCTGCAAGGTTGTCACATTATGCCTTTGATCCATTGAAGGGTAATGAGAGGTTGAGAAGCCACCAACACCACCACCACTATTAACAAGTGGATCCCAATCTGTAGAATAAGAAGAGAAGAAAGGAGATAAATGCTTATTCGTTGGAAGGAGCAAGTCACAAGTTCTTCTAAAAGAAAAAGAAAGGAGATAAATGCTTATTCGTATACTCAAGTCAAGCAAAGAAAAGAAAAAAAGTAAGAACAATGTAGACTTATTGTTAGGATTATGGACTTCCAACTTAAAACCAATTGGCGATAAGTGGAGAGGCTCATATCCTTTATATATTAGTGTTTAACCCTTTGTGTTTCCGATGTGGGACATTTATCCCTAATACGCCCCCTCGAGATAATGGGTCTCGTTAACCATTAATCTCGGGTAGTTTGGGCAAGAGAGGCGGACCAGTCGGGTCAGGCCTAAGATCGGATCGGGCTCTGATACCATGTTAGGATTATGGGCTTCCAACTTAAAACCAATTGGCGATAAGTGGAGAGGTCCATATCCATTATATATTAGCTTAAGTCCCTATGAGTTTCCGATGTGGGACATTTATCCCTAATACGCCCCCTCGAGATAATGGGTCTCGTTAACCATTAATCTCGGGTAGTTTGGGCAAGAGAGGCGGACCAGTCGGGTCAGGCCTAAGATCGGATCGGGCTCTGATACCATGTTAGGATTATGAGCTTCCAACTTAAAACCAATTGGCGATAAGTGGAGAGGCCCATATCCTTTATATATTAGTGTTTAACCCTTTGTGTTTCCGATGTGGGACATTTATCCCTAATACGCCCCCTCGAGATAATGGGTCTCGTTAACCATTAATCTCGGGTAGTTTGGGCAAGAGAGGCGGACCAGTCGGGTCAGGCCTAAGATCGGATCGGGCTCTGATACCACGTTAGGATTATGAGCTTCCAACTTAAAACCAATTGGCGATAAGTGGAGAGGCCCATATCCTTTATATATTAGTGTTTAACCCTTTGTGTTTCCGATGTGGGACATTTATCCCTAATACGCCCCCTCCTTTATATATTAGTGTTTAACCCTTTGTGATTCCGATGTGGGACATTTATCCCTAAAATGCCCCCTCGAGATAATGGGTCTCGTTAACCATTAATCTCGGGTAGTTTGGGCGAGAGAGGCAGACCAGTCGGGTCGGACCTGTGATCGGATCGGGCTCTGATACCATGTTAGGATTATGGGCTTCCAACTTAAAACCAATTGGCGATAAGTGGAGAGGTCCATATCCATTATATATTAGCTTAAGTCCCTATGAGTTTCCGATGTGGGACATTTATCCCTAATACGCCCCCTCGAGATAATGGGTCTCGTTAACCATTAATCTCGGGTAGTTTGGGCAAGAGAGGCGGACCAGTCGGGTCAGGCCTAAGATCGGATCGGGCTCTGATACCATGTTAGGATTATGGACTTCCAACTTAAAACCAATTGGCGATAAGTGGAGAGGCTCATATCCTTTATATATTAGTGTTTAACCCTTTGTGTTTCCGATGTGGGACATTTATCCCTAAAATGCCCCCTCGAGATAATGGGTCTCGTTAACCATTAATCTCGGGTAGTTTGGGCGAGAGAGGCAGACCAGTCGGGTCGGACCTGTGATCGGATCGGGCTCTGATACCATGTTAGGATTATGGGCTTCCAACTTAAAACCAATTGGCAATAAGTGGAGAGGTCCATATCCATTATATATTAGCTTAAGTCCCTATGAGTTTCCGATGTGGGACATTTATCCCTAATACGCCCCCTCGAGATAATGGGTCTCGTTAACCATTAATCTCGGGTAGTTTGGGCAAGAGAGGCGGACCAGTCGGGTCAGGCCTGTGATCGGATCGGGCTCTGATACCATGTTAGGATTATGGGCTTCCAACTTAAAACCAATTGGCGATAAGTGGATTGGCCCATACCCTTTATATATTAGTGTTTGTCCTTTTTGAGTTTCCGATGTGGGACATTTTGTCCCTAATACGCCCCCTCGAGATAATGGGTCTCGTTAACCATTAATCTCGGATAGTTTGGGCAAGAGAGGCAGACCAGTCGGGTCAAGCCTGTGATCGGATTGGGCTCTGATACCATGTTAGGATTATGGGCTTCCAACTTAAAATCAATTGGCGATAAGTGGAGAGGCTCATATCCTTTATATATTAGTGTTTAACCCTTTGTGTTTCCGATGTGGGACATTTATCCCTAATACTTATTATCATAGAGACACAAGAGAAAGCTCAGAACTTTCAGAGCATAAAGTGGTTTAACAAGTAATGGAGGATACATAACATCGACAAAATTAAAAAATTTGCTATGTAGGATACATAACATCGACAAAGCCGCTTAAAAATGCATAAAAGAGAAGTTTTTAAATCAAATAAACTTAACAAGAACATGCCAAAACAATCAATCAATCAAATTATATCTAAGCTTAAAGCATTCCATTGAGATAACAAATCGATTCTACAACGATCCAAAACATATCAAAGCACCTATAAACTCATAAATCGAAATAGAGATAGCTTTAAGAGTTGAGAGAGACTAACAAGGGAGGGAGAGAGAATAATCAGCGATACGTAACCAGCTGGTCTTCTCGTCGTCGTCGACGGTTCCTCCGGCGTCGGAGAAAACCTAGAGAGGCGAGTAAGGTTGTTTGGATTTGAAGGTGTGTTCTTCGCCGCCGAGCTGGAGGTTATCGGAGACAAAGACGACCATACCACCGGCGGAACCAGAAGGTTGACAATCGACGGTATGAAATCGAAGAATCGTCTATTGAATCGTATCAAATCGCCGAAAGAAGAAGAGATGCGATTTTAGGTTTTTTGTTCTTCTGAAAATCAACCCTTCGACAAATTTTTTTTCTTTTATTTTTTTTATTTCAACCAATAACATAAGGACACACAAAGGTGCTTGTAGACAAAAAAAAAGTGCTTAAGTAAGAGTTTTTTATAGTTGCTTAGTTTAAAATTCTTTTTTGATTTATTTTTCTATTCAAATACACACAAAAATATATAAGCACCCTAATTAAATACTTTAAACACCTTTGATATACATGGTCTTACTTACTAGAGAAATGTTTCAAGTTATTAAAAACAAATAATTAGTCAAAAAAGATCATCTGCTACTATTGTTACCAAGTCTCAAGCCAAAGCAAGCAATAAGCTCTTTTTAGAAATAATAATAAAAAATCATATAAGGTTCAAATTTTGTACAAAGTCTAAGGAGTAGTAAGTTCGGAAACATGACCTTGGATTAAGCATTTGAAATTCTTGGAATTCAACTTTTCTAACAATGAAAGTGTCGAGATTGTAGTAGTAAAGATAGCAAGGTTCAGTGGGAGACATATAATCCGGTGAAAAGACAATTTCACATGTACCTCATGTTGTCATCAATCCAACAATGTGTAACATGGTCTGGAGGCCAACTACGTAAAACCAACGACGTATCCGCAATCGGTAGATATGGTTAGTCCATTCATCTTGTTTACTAAGAAGCCTCAAAACAATTTTTTTATAAAATCCATCACTGAATGTCTTGCTCTGCAATACACCCAATTGACCCTTGTGGTTAACCAGTATTGTTTGATGACCAATACCACCAGGTTTGTTTATGAAGCTCAGTTTCTCAGACCTAATATCGAAACATACTATGTAGTCTTTTTCAGCCATATAATACAGAACGCCATTGATGCAAATCCCATCACCACCACACCTTTCCAAACCTCGAACATGTTTGCAACATTCGACCGCACGCCAAACTATTTCTTCTTCTCCTCCTAAAGTCAGAACATAATGCTTTGCATGATACACACATGACCAAATCGTGCACAATACCTTGAACTGTCTGATAATCGGATCGTATCCCAGAAACATTTTCATCGAAGACTACTTTTAGTAATTTTAGGCAAGTTTATACAAACGTCTGTCATTGGATTACAAACCGCAAAAAACCTTTTTGTCAGCTCTTCGATACATGTCCATCCACGAACATGTTGATTTATTATAATGTATCCATCCACATTATTACTATGAGGAGTCACCACAATAGAGGAGGACGACTTGTCGTCTTCTTGAAGCTGAGGCGCGGTGTAGAAAGTATTTTGATGCTCCGTGGCTTCGAATCCGAAAAAATACTTTGGACGATCCAAAGACTTGCTCATGAACAACTCTTCGAATTCGGGACACCCAAGTGTCAAATCCCACAACTTGCACACGCATCAACACTTGCCTACTGATTTCGCTGTCAATCTCCATATTATCTCCATTAGTACATCTCTTGGGATCTCATCCCATTGCTTCTTCACCTTTTCCATTGCCTAGAAGAATATTAAGAACAAGAACAAGATCCAAAACAAAGAAAACTTGACTTAGGGTTCAGTTTCTTGTCTGAAAACAGAGAGACCTATAAAAGAAAGAATAAGAAGATCAAATTAATCGATAAATATTTATACAACTATTAACCTCCTTACTAGTATAAAATATGGATATTGTATCTAGTACTGATAATATATATATCTAGGAAATATGGATATTGTATCTAGGAAATCTCACATATTTATAATATATATATATATATATATATATATTTATTTAGATATTTAATTAAGTACTAGTTAATAATAATATCCATACGATGATACAAATATTCTTTTAAAATATATATATATATATATATAAGTCAAATTTCCAAAAAAATCGTTCTGATAATATATATATATATTTTAAAAGAATATTTGTATCATCGTATGGATATTATTATTAACTAGTACTTAATTAAATATCTAAATAAATATAGGAAATTACGCATAAAAGAAATTATAGATATTTGTTATCTTAATATTGAAACGAAATTTTCGGTAACTGATTTCCAATTCCTCTCTTCTTTTTTTTTTTTTTCCTTTTATTAGTTGAAAGGAAAATGATATTTAATATTTTAAAACAAGTTCAAATTTCACAATATGATGTACTTCGGTTTTGTAAACTTTGACATCTTTTCAAACTTTTGACATCATGTGAAACTTGTGTAAGTTCTTCCAAACTAACATTCATGTTTGGTTATGATTCTAATTCTAATATATATATATATTAACTAGAGATATGATTCTTTTTTTTTTGTTAAAGGTTGTATTATATAAATTCCAAAAGAAATAAAAAACATACAAAGCATCGTCCAGTTTTGTGTTTTAAAACCAAAAATAAAGCCCAATTATGAAACACATAAAAAACTATAACAAGCCTTTTGACCTTGGTTTTATCAAGTCCATTAAGGTGTTAACCTTGGAGACTTTTAATCCGATCCTTTCAGAGATTGTGAATGAATCGATCACATGCAGAGATGTAGAGATATGATTCTTCAGTAAATTATTTATATACGTACATGAGAAAACGTTACTAATACAAAATACATTTTCAAAATAGGCTGTCAAAACATTTTTTATTACATCAAAACATTTAAACCAACGTTATAACACAAAATTTCAACTATATATAAATAAAAGGTTTCAGAGAAAATTAATAATTTTTCATTAAGACTAGGTAAGTACCCGCGCCTTACGCGGGACATGATATTCATAAATAATATTAAGTTATATTATGGAAAACCATGAATTGATCAATTGAGGGCTGAACATTTAACCCCAGATTCGAAACCCGAAACTGAATCGACCTGAAAAATCCGGTTTGTTCCGGTTTCGGTTCTCATATTATTCTATCGGATTTTAATATTTTCTAACTCGGGTTTCCTTTCTAACCTGAACCGACTTGAGACCCGAATTGTACTCGAATAGACCTGAAGATATACACATGTATATAGTTTTGATAAGGTAATTTGGATTTTAGTAGGCTATTTCAATTTTTTGTGGGTTATATGAAAAAGTCAAACCAAAACCCGAATCGAACCCGAATTACCCGAAATAAAACCGGAAATTCTTACCAAAAATATGTAAAACCTGAAAATTTGAACCAAAAAATCAAAAAATCCGAACTGGAAAATATTTTGTTCGAGGTCAGGTTTTGTTAAATATATGAAACTCGACCTGAACTCGAATAGAATCAAACCGAACATAACTGTATTTGTAAATAACTCGAACAGATCCTATATCCTTTAACCCAAAAAAACCGAACTCGAATAAGTCTGACCTGAAAATCAAATGTCCTGACTCCAATCCACTAATCAAAGTTCCCGATACCCGTTGGCAATTTTTGAGGCATGCATTTATGAAAGACCATTATCGAAAGCCGAAGTAACTAATCAAACTTTGCAAACTTATTCAAAGAAAAAGATATGCATTATGCATACCCGGTAAATGAATGTGCAATCCATTTACCAAAATTATCAGACCCATTAAACGAATGCCCGCTTTAATGATTTTGTATGTGATAAAGTCTTATTTATATTAGAAGATTTCTTAGTTTGATTCTTATTGTTTTCAATGTGGGATAAATTTAATTTTTAAACGTTTTATATGTGGACCTGAATTCGTTGGGCCTGAAATACAATTTATAGAATTCGCCGAATAAAAATTATTCAAAATTATAAGGACTAAAACGTAAAAAATTAAAAATATCCTAAAAGCTCTCACGTCGCGATACGTATGCGTTTTGTCTTCTCTTTTAATAGTATTTTAAAATCTTAAAACAAATAAACCTCCGTATTAATTTATAATTTATAACAAAAAAGGGAAATTAAAAAGGATAACATGCAAGAAACTCAATTCTTTCCTATTTCTTCTATGAATATGATGTCTCATAATGTGTGTGTGTGTGTATATATACATTTTGAAGCAAATGCTTTATTCTTACACTAAACTCAGATTTTGAGATTTTGAAAGCAAATAAAATATGATTTCGCATAAATACTTAGCTTTTTCAATGATATGTTTGATTCTGTTGCTTCTTCTTCCTATTGCGTTTTCTCAACCAACAAAGTAAGTTTTAATTTTTCTTTTCATATATTAGTTATTACATCCAAACATATATACATGTATTTTAACCCCAACAAAAAACTAAAAAAATATATATACATGTATAATGTATGTGCACAAAGTTCTCATTTTCTTAAATCTCTTAAATAATTCGTTTCTTTGATGCTACCATGCAATTGTGATTTTTAATTTGTATGAACTTTCAAATATTAATTATAGATTTAAATTTATTTTTTTATGATTAATTCATAAGTATATATGTTTTTGGATTTGTGTAACAATTATTAAGAGTCTTGTTTTGAATGTTACAACTTAAAAATCTTTATATTGTGTCTAATATTATAAACAAAACCCTACTTGTCCCTCTTTGCATTTTCATTAATTAACTTAGTTAATTGAATTGTATATGTACATTAAACGTTTTTGATTCAATGCGTTAACGTTATTTATTTAATTGTGATTATTGAAATTCAACAGAAACTTAGATGTAACAAGTGCAAGGGATCCAACAGTGCAGGAGAAAAGAAACATACATGGAACTAGAGAGGTAAAAAAAAAAATATACACAATATAATTTTAGTCAATAATTAAAATTTTAAAATTAATGTCATGCTAATATATACTCAATTATACTAATAATAATTATGTAAATTAATAATATTTTCAGGTGGTAGTGGACAATGGGATAATCAAAGTAAGTTTCTCTAGTCCTGAAGGACTTATAACTGGGATCAAATACAAAGGAATCGATAATATTCTTAATCCACATGTCGGAACTCGAGGGTATTTAATTAATTATCAATTTGTTTAATACTATTGTAATAATCAATTAGTATTCCATAAGCTTATATTATGGAGTATTATATAAGTAAATAAAATAGTTCTGATTAATTAATTTTATGTAATGTAGGTATTGGGACATAACATGGCATGGAGAAACCACAATACGCCCAAATTTGGATAGGTAACTAACTACTTCAATTTATTTATTTTGTCTAAATTGTCAAGTTAAAAATTACTTAATAAAGCCAACACATGTTTACATTAATGAAGCATGTATATAACTTAAACTTTGGTTTTATAATTTAATTCTAATTTTTTGGGATTTATATGATTAATCATTAGTTTCTAATTTAGTAATTTTTTTCTTTTTTTTTAGAATTGAAGGAACCAAGTTTAGAATCATAACTCAAAACAAAGAGCAAGTAGAGATATCTTTCTCTAGAAAATGGAATGTAGGTTCTGGTCATGTTCCATTAAACGTAGACAAAAGGTATATAATTCACGCAAACACTTCAGGAATCTATACGTACGGAATCTTCGAAAGGCTTCCCGAATGGCCACAAGTCGAAATGGGTCAAATCCGAATAGTATTCAAGCTTAATACCAATAGGTATCGGTAAATTATTTTGTTTGGTTTCAACATTAACCGATAATAATGTGTTTTGAATTTTTGTTTAAATTCTATGAAAATATGTTTGTAGATTCGATTACATGGTGGTCGCGGATAATCGACAAAGAGAAATGCCGAAGGATGATGACCGCGATATACACCGTGGCCACGCCAAGGCTCTTGCTTACAAGGAGGCCGTACAATTGACTCGTCCTCATAACTCTATGTTCAAAAATCAGGTAACTAATTGATTATTCTTTATACAAAGAATTACCAAAAGATTTAAAACGGATTAATTATCTAATTAATAGTATAGAAATTTATAAAATTACAAACTCTTAATGTTTTTTTTTTGCATACAAATTAAATTAAATGTGTGTAATAGGTGGATGATAAGTACCAATACACATGTGAGATCAAAGACAACAAGGTACATGGTTGGATCTCGACCAAGTCCCATGTTGGCTTCTGGCTCATATCACCGAGCTGCGAGTACCGGTCTGGTGGACCGATCAAACAAGAGCTCACGTCTCATGTTGGTCCTACGGCTATTTCTGTAAGTATTGGTCCAAAACTCAAAACTAAATTAATATTTATTCCGTTTCACAAAAAGTTTTGTTTTATAGAGTTTTTTGTTTTAGTTGGTTCAAAATTCAAAATAAATAGTAAAAAGGATTATAATTAATTATTTTTAAAAAAATATATATATTGCAGACATTTATAAGTGGACATTATGTTGGTACGGACATGGAGACAAAGTACAAAGTTGGTGAAGCTTGGAAAAAGATATTAGGACCTGTTTTTATTTACTTAAACTCAAATTCCACAAGCAATAATAATCCACGTAAATTATTATGGGAAGATGCTAAACAACAGGTTATTTTTCATTATTTTAAAATTGGTTTTAGCTTCAAAAATATTAAATTATGAATAAGAGAGACTTTTAATTTAGTTATGTAAATTTTCAGACAAAGAAAGAAGTTAAAGCATGGCCGTACGATTTTGTAGCGTCTACTGACTTTCTTAAAAGTCAAGAAAGAGGGACTATTACTGGTCAACTATTGGTCAACGACAAGTATATTTACATAAATACATAAACAAACTTAACATAAATAATTTATTTACTTCTGACTTTTTATTAATAATTATTTTATTTCTCCATATATTTTTCAGATTTTTGACTCTAGCAAAATCTGCTTACATCGGTTTGGCACCACCGGGAGAAGCTGGTTCATGGCAAACAAATACTAAGGTAAATATATAATTTTTACACAATAATATCTTTTATATAATTTAATTTAATTTTTTTGAAATTAATTTATATAAATAACTAAATAACATGTATTGATCATTGCATTTGTTTTCTTAGGGTTATCAATTTTGGACAAAGACTAACCAAACCGGTTATTTCAAAATTAATAACATTAGACCAGGAACTTACAATTTATACGGTTGGGTTCCCGATTTTATTGGAGACTTTTTATACCAAAATCGGGTTAACATAACCGCCGGTTCAAAGACTAATCTCGGTGAAGTCATGTTCGAACCACCAAGGAACGGTCCAACGTTATGGGAAATCGGTGTACCGGACCGTACCGCACGAGAATACTTTGTACCGGAACCATACAATAATACACTTAACCCTTTATACCTAAACCACACGGACAAGTTAGTATTTAAAATTTAAATCCATAATGATTCCGGTTCAAATTGTTCTAAAACAAAACCGGTTTGGTTTTAATGATTTCGGTTTGTTACAGGTTTAGACAGTATGGATTGTGGCAAAGGTACACAGAGTTATATCCAAACCAAGACCTTGTCTACACAATTGGTGTTAGTAACTACACTCAAGACTGGTTTTATGCTCATGTCACAAGGTAATAAACTTTATACAAACTAAATAAGGTTTTAGAATTTCAATAATTACATTAAAACTTATATAAATTAATAATGTTGGGATTATACTACTATAATAAAAAATATTAATTTATAGTAATTATATTTTATATAGAAAATAAGACCAAAAATCAAATTTGATTTAAAGAAATATTACTCTATCGAGTATTAATTTATAGATATTATATTGTTTTACGTAAGAAAATAATTTAATTTTGACTTTTGTTGCTTTAGAAACATCGATAATTCGACCTACATGCCAACGACATGGCAGATTAAGTTTCAACTTCCATATGTGAATTGGAGAGGAGGTAGCTACACATTGCAGCTAGCTTTAGCCTCGTCGGCGCGGGCGAATCTACAAGTACGGTTCAACACCGAGTTTTCTAGGCCGTTTTTCGCTACGGGTGATATCGGAAGAGATAATGCAATAGCAAGACATGGTATACATGGAGTCTATAGGCTATATAGCATCAATGTGCCTGGAAGATTGTTAAGAACCGGGACTAACACGATTTATCTACGACAAGCTAAAGCGCAAGGACCGTTCGAAGGTCTTATGTATGATTACATTCGTCTCGAAGCGCCTTCTAGAGATTGATTAATTTCATATAGTTGTTAAGACTTGTTTTTTTTAAATATTTATACAATTTTTAGGATATTATTATAGTTGTTTAGTGTAGGTTTTTTTTTCATTTACTCATTTTATTTATTTTAAAATTATTATTGAATGAAATATATTTGGATTTTGATATTACTTTTAATTCATCCGAGTTGAGATTGATTTCGAATGAAATAGATTATGAATTTGAATTGATGAATTTGGCTCTTTCATGTTCAGAATTAAAATAGAAAAAAATATAATCTCCTGTTTTCCCATATATATAATACAAAACATTTAGCACTAATAATATATTATACAATTGTCTTAGAAAAGATATAATTAATTAAGTGAAAAGATGGCCAAACAACTTTGGAAACATTTAGTATAATTTCCACCAGTCATCAAGTTCCAAGGCCATTTTATCTCAACTTAACCTTTACTAAATATACTAATTATCTTCAAAAATCTGAAAAACAAGAAGATAAATGTTTTTTAAAAAAAAATATGAACACAATGATCATGTGGGATTCATTTTTTAAAACATTAAAAGAGACAACACCTTATCTCTTTTTCTTGGTATAATCGATATTATCAAAATAAGGTTATCACGCTGAGTACACTTACGTGAATTTTTATAGCACACACTAGAAGAAAAAAAACTAGATTAAATATAATTAATACGTTTTAAATTTCTCAAAACATGCTTAATTATTTGATAAATGGTAAAATAATTATGAAGAATAATGGAAACTTGTGGTACTAAGTTTGATAATACTACAATCACAAATCTTGACTAATTATAACAAGCCAGCATTATTAGATTAATTGCTATTTTTCAATATTTAAATTATCATGTGGAATTATTAGATTAATTACTATATATAGTATGTAAATGGTTACTACTAAAACATAGGTGTGTTATTAAGCACTAAACTTTAGTATGTAATTTTCAATATGGCAATATATTTTGTAAAGCAAAAAATTAGGTCTTATGTGGAACTTATTATTATTTTATGGAAATAGTTACTAGTAAAACATATATAGATGGAATAAATATGAGTATAGATAACTTAGTTAGATACTGTTCTCTCCATTGTTTTGTAAAATATTTTTAAAGAAAATTTTGTTTAACTTCTAGTATTTTGGTGAAATAAGTGTACTATCTTGGGACCATTTGTTTGTACTAAGTATTTTGTTCACTCCATTTTTGGACAAATATCTTTTTTCTGCATATCCAATTATGATTTATGACCATATCCAATTAAGGTCCTTAAAATCTTAAAGTTCATTTTATATCACCTAGTATTAAAAATAATTTAATTTAAGAAAATCATCATTAAAATTAAAGCAAAAGGTTGTTGTCAGAGAAATACAGTCTTGCTATGTGCCCATTCACCATTTTTCAGATGGCATCTGAAACTAAATTATAAATGTATATAATATGTACGGACATATTAAACAAGAAATATTATTATTGACCTAATTCACACTATACGTTTAATATTATTTAACTCCTTTTTTGAAATTAAAAAGGAAAAAAATTAACTCATTTTTATCCAACACAACTCCATTAAGTTTTCACAATCTCCTATTAAAAATGTAAAAAAGTGTATTCCACATTTACTCTCTTTCGGGAAGTGACATTGGTCTAGTGACAGTCATAAGTCCACAGGAGGCAGGTAGCACCACCCCACCCGGGATCGATTCCCCGCGCCTACGATAGTGTAGGTTTGGCTAATGGGCCAAATGTTAACAAAAAAAAAAAAAACATTTACTCTCTCTATATATATTCTCTAAACCTAAGACTTTTACACGAACTTCTTTATATTCCCATTGGTTTCTTTTGATTTTTTTTCTCCATTTATATGTGAAAATTACACACAAGTACTATTTTTTGGGCTAGAAACTTAGTACATAGTACTATATCTTAAATCAGCCAAAAAAAATATCTCAAAATTAAGAGGTAAATCTTTAGTGTAGATAAATGTGCATTTATATCCTTAGTTTATTCCTCGAATAGATTGTTGACTCTTGGCTCAACCTCTCTCTCTCTCTACCTTTAAATTCTCTTTATTAGTTCCTTTTCTTCTTAATTAGTTCCTCTTTTGGTCTTGGTAAGATCTACAAAGAAAAAAAAACCCTAGAAAAAAGAAAGAAACAATTTGAACAAGATATACATTAATAGATGGGAAGAGGAAAGATAGTGATCAAAAGGATAGATGATTCTACAAGTAGACAAGTAACTTTCTCTAAAAGAAGAAAAGGTCTAATCAAGAAAGCCAAAGAGTTAGCTATTCTCTGCGATGCCGAGGTCGGTCTCATCATTTTCTCTAGCACCGGAAAGCTCTATGACTTTGCTAGCTCAAGGTTCTTTTTAATTTTATAATCTTTACATATTCTTGATTATGTGAGTATATATATATATATTGAGTTGTATATATAATATATATATCTAGTTGTGATCTATTTCATTTGTTGTGGATTTATCTTTTTGGATCTTTCCATGGTAAAACATATTAGACTTTATTATATATACAATAAGATGTGTATGTATGTATAAACCGACAAAACAAAGTTTTCTTTTATAACAAAAATAAAAAAGATTGAAAATAAGGCTAGAAGTTTAATGAAGAATGAGTACTTTGAATATGAAAAGTTTGATATGAGTTTGCTTTCTTGGATTAACATGATTCGAGAGTGATTATGTGTAGATAGTTTATTTGAAGTACTTTTTGAGGACATTGACTTATGGCTAATTAATTAAGGCTCGTTAATTATTTGTCTTAATTTAGAATGTTAGAGAAGTAGACAAGAACAAGTGAATGCTCAAAATATTAAGTTTTGAAAAGCTAAAAGTTATATAGAAGACCACAAGATTGAATAAAACTTGTGTGGAGAGAGGGACTTAATTACTCAAAACCAATAAACTAAGACATTATTTAATCTAATCCAATATACCTTTATAGTATGTATATATATATATATATATGCATTATTGTGTGATATTTGATATGAAATTATGAGTAAAATATATATATATATGAGAGTACTAATTAATATTAAACCTTTTGAACAGCATGAAGTTAGTTATTGATAGATACAATAAGAGCAAGATTGATCAACAACAACTATTGAACCCAACATCAGAAGTCAAGGTATACATTATCTACACAAAACATTAGAATATGTAACTAATTATGGGGGGGAAATGTGATGATTTACTTTACTAATTTCAAAGTTCAATGAGTTATTTGTGTTGTATCTCATAGTTTTGGCAGAGAGAGGCTTCTGTTCTAAGGCAAGAACTACATGCTTTGCAAGAAAATCACAGGTTTATATTGCTTTAAACTTAGTTCTTTGTAATACATATATAACATATTTTGTACCTTTTATCCAAAAAAAACAACATATATAACATATTCTTGAACAAGATATATCAATTGAAATACATATGTGCAAACAAAATATTAAACTTATGGTTTTAAATTACAACAACATGTTTGCTATATGAATTAAACAGAAAAATTATGGGGGAACAACTAAATGGTTTAAGCGTCAACGAGCTTAACAATCTTGAGAATCAACTTGAATTTAGTTTACGCGAAATTCGTATGAAAAAGGTATATATATATATATGAATATTTAGTCTCTACCACCTTGTATATATATATATATTAAATACTTTGAAGTGTGTTTCTTAAAGATTATGACTATAGACTAAAATGGAATTGATTGATTTTCACAGGAGCAAATGTTGACTCATGAAATCCAAGAACTAAGCCAAAAGGTCAATGTGATATATATATATAAATTCGCCAAATTAACCTAAGTAACACTTTTTAATTTAGAATATTTTTTGGCTTGTGGGTGCAGAAGAAGCTAATTCATCAAGAAAACCTAGAATTAACTAGAAAAGTAACACTTATACATCAAGAAAATGTGGAGCTCTACAAGAAGGTATAACAAATTAACATATACACAAACTACTTTAACATTTTACCAAAATAGATATATTTAAAAAGAATATACACACAAAACAAACTCATCTATTTGCTTGATGAGCTTAATTATAAGAGTTCTTGAAGTAATGTTATCGAGTTTTCAATGGATCTTTGTAGGCTTATACGACCACAAGCTTAAATGATGAATCATCACATACTAATCAGATTAGGTTGCAGCTAAGCCAACCTGGCCATTTGGATTATAAATATCATGAAACACCACCAAGTGCAAGCGAGTAATTTAACAACATAATTATAAATCTAAATTTCTAAGTTCAGGATCTTGATTGAATCACAAAAAGACAATTATGTCATTAATTTATGTATTAATGTAACTTCTTTAAAATTTCAAAGATTGAGGATGTTAAGATATCATGATAATGAATGCCAAATCAAAGGTTTGGTTTAAATAAAGGTTCCAAGAAACCATAAGCTATGATTACTAAGCATTTTTCTTGTCCATCTCAATTTGAAATATATAATTAAAACACACACACGTATATATATATATATATATATGGTATAAGTGAAATCCGATATTTATAATACTCATCCTAAGTAACATAAAAAGAATGTTCATATATGCTTTTGTCTCTCTTGTTTGTTTGCTTTTTTTCTTAGTATAATGTGATTCAAAAAATAGTAGTGGATATTATTAATATAACAAATGTTTTGCTTCAATACTAAAAATATAACCATGGATAATAAGTATTACGAGTAATTAACAATGTGTATGTGTTTGAAAAAAAAAATATTCATATAGATGCTAGAAACTATAATAGTATACGGTTACATGTCATTTTTCTTAAAGTTTCCAAAAAAATATGTTATAGTTTGACTTCGTTGACCAGAAATATATATTTTTTTAAAAACAAATATAAAGTCACCAAACGTTGGTTAACGACAAATACCAAAAGCTCATCCATAAGTTTTGTGGTCTCATTTCTCAATCTTATCAAATTCTCTTTTACAATCTCACAATATAAACTATCTTCTTCTTTTTTTTCTTCATATTTTCTCATACAAGAAAATTAAAAAAAAATAAAAATGGTTGCAACATTCTCTTACAAGCTTTCTTTATTAAACCAACCTCCCATGTATACTAAAATCAAACCAAGAACAACACAAAAGACCTTTGCAATTACAAACCAAGATCAACAAGACAACACACTTGTTGAACAAGAAACAATAATAATCAAAGAAGAGCAATCACTAGAGACCAAGAAGAAGAAGAAGAAGCAACAAACACCATTGAGACCAGTGGAGAAACAAGTGAATGTGAAGAGCACAGGGATGCCTAGAGAGTTTGGTGGTCAATGGCTAAGCAGTGTGACACGTCACGTGAGGATATATGCAGCTTATATTGATCCAGAGACTTGTGAGTTTGATCAGACACAAATGGATAAACTTACTTTGATTCTTGACCCTACTGAAGAATTTGTGTGGGAAGATGAAACTTGTAATAAGGTTTATTCTTATTTTCAAGAACTTGTTGATCACTATGAGGTAATTAATCTTGTTAATATTTATTAATACATACTACTACTTATGTGTTTTTTTTTTATTTATTTAGTAATTTTTATAAACTTGATTTGTAAGTGTATATACAATCTAATTTCTATAGATTAATTATCTCTACAAATCAATAATTTTTCTGGTCTTTGATTTAATTCTTGGTGTTATTTCTCTTTATTAATTAATAAGAGAAATATATTTAAATAATTTATCTATTTTGGGCATTTCTCATGTGTAGCACTTAAATCAATTTTTTTTACAAAAATAGCACTCACTCTTGAAAGCTTTACAATTACCATGAAAAAGTTATTTCTTAAAAATACTACAAAATTTAAATTTGTTTAAACCTTTCAAAATTAAACTGTAAACCCACAAAAGTAAATCTTATCCTCTTCGGTATTATAGCTTAAACACAAATTAGCAAACTCAAATGAAAAAAATAAATTTTAAAAGTATGTTGGAACTTATTTTTTGTATTTGTGGTATTTTGATCTAATTTTCTTTTGTAATGGTATTTTTAAAATGAACACATTTTTGTAGTATTTTAAGGAAATTAATATTTTTGTATATAAATAGATAATAATATGAATATATAATAGTATATTTTTAATTAATGTTATTTATTGTGTGTGACAGGGAGCACCATTAACAGAATACACATTAAGATTAATAGGATCAGACATTGAACATTACATAAGGAAGATGTTGTTTGATGGTGAAATTCAATACAACATGGATGCTCGTGTTCTTAATTTCAGTATGGGCAAGCCACGTGTCCAATTCAACACTACCAACAACATTCAACAACAACCTCAAGAGTAAAATTAGGTATTAATTGTGTGAAAACCATTATTAATCTAAATCAAATTTGTAAGAAAAAAAAATGTAATGAATTTCTATTACTATGGTATATATATGTACATTCCTTATATAAATTCTTCATCGAAACAAGAACAACATATCCAACGGTCACAACTTAATTTTCAACTTAATTTTTTCTCAAATCTATGATCATCACAACAACAAAAAGTGTTAAGAGAAGAGACACAAGGTAGATTCAAGGCATTATTAGTCTGTGAAGACTTAAAAAGCAATGCAAGACAATCTACCATTTATACACTTGTGGTTTCGCGGAAAAAAGACACATTTCGATGTTGAAAATGATATCTAGACTATAACAATGGATTCAACATAGAATCTATGATCCTAAACTTCCAAATTTGCAGAAAGTCGGGTTACGTAAGTTATTATCAAAGATAATAAAAGGGCCACACACAATCAAATCTACTTCCACATACACCTAATACTTAATGACAAAACACAGACCAAATTAACAACACATTGCACGATATGAGAGACGAAAAAAGGCACACTTTCTTATATGTTCTTATGGACGGATTGCTAACAAAAACATAGTTAACCAGTAACCAATGATATATGTTAACATCCGATTTCACAGCACAGTCGCAAGTTCAATCAAATCTATTTCCAAATACCTAATAACTTAATGAATTTTATCAAAAACATACTTAAACCATACTTATGTTCTAAATGGGCTGATTTGCTTGCTTGCAAAAACATACTTAACCAATGCTATATATGTTACATTGTTTTCACACAAGACTTAACTAACTGATAAAGAAACATCCGAGTTTTCGCAGCACTTATCCACACATACTTAACCTAAGTTACTTGATCACAGAGATGAAGTTTACATGGAAGTTAGAAGATACCTCGAGCTCGGCGGATAACATGGCGATGGGTATGCATACAAGGAACACACCAAACATAGCAATGGCTGTGTCGCGACGCCAATGTTTAGGCCTACAGTAAGGCCCACCTGTCATGCTCCATACTCTTCCTCTGAAATCTCTTCCTCCTCCTCCTCCTCCTCCTCCTCCATGCTCTCCTCCTCCCATCTAGCTCCAATTCGATCACTACTACACGATTCCATCGAACAAAATTCACAAAAATCATCAAAACAGGTATAATCTCTAAGACAAAACATTAGCTCCATATAACCTTCTTTAGTGATTCCAATATATTAAGGATCAATCACACTACACGAAACACAAGATTCCGTCGAAATCATCAAAAAAACGGTGTAATCATCTAAGACAAAACATTAGATCGTTATAACCTTCTTTAGTGGTTCCAATATTAAGGATCGATAACACTACACGAAACACACGATTCCGTCGAAATCATCAAAAAAAACGGTGTAATCATCTAAGACAAAACCTAGCTCGATATAAGGATCAATCGCTACACGAACACACACATGATTCAAATTTTCCCTAAATTCGATCAGTAACAACGCAAAATTCATCAAACCCTAGCTTACTAATATCGAAATTGACGATAGATTCTCTACGAGAGGAAGATCGTACCTGAGACATTCGAGAGGTAGAAGACGAAGTTTCGTGGATCGAAAAATGTTTTATCGAAAGGGGTTAACAAAATCGAATCAAATGCTATAATACATTTGACTAAAAGTTAAAATATATTATACCTTAGATAATTTTGATTTTTGTTTTGATTTTTATAAATTTCAAAATAAATCAATTTTATAAACCTAAAACGTGATTATTTTTTGTTTAATTTTAAGAATTTGATAAAAATATTTTAAAACAAAAAAAAATGTTTTTAACAAAATTGTCAAAATATGATATAAAACGATTTTAAAATATTTTTTTGTTGAATTTAAATGTTTAGAAGTTTAGGGTTTCCATTTGGCTTCACAATTCCAAATCCAAGATACTTGTGATTAGTTTAGTGTTTAGATTTGAAAATATTTAGTGTTTTATGTTTTTGGTCAACGAAAATCAAAAGATACGTAGACTATATAAGGGTACGGGAGATCTTGACTTTTAGTCAAAGTGTATAATACTTTTTTACCCAACAAAATTGCTCTTTTGTATCTCATTATTATTTGTCTTCTTATTTATTTATTTATTTAGATTATACAAAGATCGTTGTTGTTGCTAAAGAGTGAATCTGAGCCGTTGGATTTGTGTATTGTTTTTTTTGGTTTACCGTGGAGTGTATTACAGGGGATTGTAGCTAAATGGATATATAATGAACTAAAAGGCCCATTAGCTAATTTTCAAAAAACTATGGAGAAGCCCATTTTCAGACTTCATATTTATTTTTCATTTAAAAACTAAATAAATGTTAGTATTCTTTCTGTTTTATATTCTAACAATTAAATGTATGTAGTGCTGTTTTATAAAAAAGGTGTTTCATGGAACCAAGAGAATATGGCACTTACTAGATTTTCAGAAATAAAACAAGAGGAATCCAGAAAAGTACACGTTTTCATTTAATTTAGTATTTTTTATATTTATATCTTTTCAAGTTGATTTACATTAAAATATTTTGATTTGGATTTGTTAATTAGTGTTTATGGTATAATATTAAAGAGATAAAATTGTTTGAATCGAATTTATTTGTATTAAATTTTGAATATTTAGATTTAGTTATGAAAATTGACTATGAAATGATATAGTTTTATAAAATGCAATTTAAATGGTCTAGTTTCGTAAATTCATCATAAAACAATGTAACAAAACTTTTGAAAAAGTTTGATTAAATAAAAAATAATTTAGTTTGTATTAGAGATTTATATCTTTTTGATTAAATCAATTATATTCCCTAACTCCTATCAAAATATACTTTGTGTTTTTGTTTACAAATGTGGTTGATTTCTATGTTTTTTAAATTAAAAAATAGAAGCAATCCCTAAAAAAGGAAAACAGAAAGTGAGAAAGAAAAGATAATTCTTTTTAATTATGACATCAGTAGAAAACTATCTTTACATGTAATGTAAAATATTGAGATATCCAAGAAAAGTAAAAAAGAGAGGTAAAGATGTGAATCAGCCTCCCCCACAAGGAGACAAATTTCGAATCTATAACAATTAAAAACTTACAATTAAATATCAATCAAGAATCAACAGTGAAACTAAAGAGTAAATACACATTAATGCTATTAACCACTCCTTTCCACATATATTCACTAAAATTCGAATTTGTGATCGAAAAAACAATATTTATAAAATTATTAATGAATCAAGTATTAATTTAAAGTGGTTATAATGTATAGATAAAATTAATCAAGAAGTCATTTGTATCTTACGTAAACAAGATTATTAGTATAATTCTATTAAAGGAAGGTGATATATAAAACTTTTGAAATACAAGCAAAATCACAACGTACCCAAATTAGTGTATGAGGAATTCACAAAACTACACCTAATTTAATTTTTTCACATATTTACACTCTTTCAAAATTTGAAAAGCTTGATTTACTTTTTTTTAAATTACCAAAATTAAAATATTTTCATTTGGGTTCGCTAATTAGTGTTTAGGATATAGTATTAAGGGGGTAAAATTGTGTGGGTAGGATTTATTTGGATTTAATTTTGAATGTTTAGGTATAGTTTTGTGAAATATTTTCGAAATTGTGTAGTTTTGTGAAATATAATTCAAATGGTGTAGTTTTGTAATTCTCGCTTGGCGTATAGTGCCATTTATTTACCAAACTTACTTTTTTAAGAGTTTGACACAATACATAGCTTTCTCAATTAATGTACTCAAATTAGTATAATACTTTTCGCTTTTAATTTGGGTCACTAACGTGAATATATATATATATATTCAATATCGTCATTAAACTTCTTTAACAAAAAACATGGTCATGAAACTTTCGTGGGATGCTCTCGCGTGAATAATATTTCTCCACAACGATAGACTTTTATTTAAATTATTTTTAATAACAAAATAAACTCTAATTCCTATAAAAGCTAAATTTTCAACAAAAGACTTTAATTTTGCTAACTTTTTCGCATCCTTTTGGATTTTTCAAAGTCTCAAACCAATAGAGTCATGGTGGTAATTAAATTCCACTACCCAATTGGGTCTAAATGTTAAATAATTTAGAAACACTTTCCGGTCCAATTTTTGTAGGGACAATTAGTGTCAAATTTAGCTTAATTTTCCATTTTTATATGATTAATATAGCATAAAATGATGTAAAAAAATGAACGACTAATCCTAAATTATTCCACCATCTTTTTGGTATTATTACTTTTGTTTACTATTTTGTCTGGCATTATTCCAAGCCCATGCTTGAATGCAAATGGTAGTGTCACTGAAAAAAGTATTCTCCTCCACTTTTTGGGCTCGTAAAGCTATATTATATAAATTCATGATAATTAGCCGATGATTACAAAATCAAGTGATTAACATAAAATAATTAAATCACAAATTGTCACGTGAAGAATGTACTTGCACCTGTGAAATACTGAATATCAATCATTATTACTACTAGAAAATAAGAGGATTAATTGGGAAATGTTGGATAATATCTTCGATAATTATCCATTTAGTTTTATTATTAAAAATGTTGTAATTATCTACATCTTTAACCGACTAAGTCCTCCTATAAATAAGAGATATTTCTCTTTGTATTTGTGAAGAGGTAGCCACAAAAGTTAATAAGAGAAAGGTACTCTTACGGCATGTTCATCAAAAGTGTTTATTTAGAGTGTTTGTGTATTTGAGTATTACATTAAATCAAAACATGTATTATTAATAAGCATTCTACAAAAGGAGAGCTTAAAATGCTTCATTAAACACTTTTCATTATATAGTGCTTATTAATAATAAATGTTTTGATTTAATTTAATACTCAAATACACAAAAATACACACATTCTACGTAAAATCACATTTGATAAACATGATCTTACCATCTTGATATCTCTCTCATCCACTTTCACGCATAAACAAAAACATACGACATATATAGTTTATTATATTTAGTTTTATAACATGAAATGGTATATTAATAGTTTAGTATGTATCAGATGGATTATATGGTTAACAATTGCGGAAATGAGTGATTATGACCATTGCTTTAATTTTACTTTAAAGGAATAAATTTGGGAGAATTACAAAAATATATTCTTTGAATTACATTTCACAAAATTACACCATTTCAAAATTATTTCACAAAACTACATAGAAATACTCAAAATTAAATTCAGATAAACTCTACCCACACAATTTTATCCCCTTAATATTATATATACCCTAAACACTAATTAGCGAACCCAAATGAAAAGATTTTAATTTTAGTAATTTTTTAAAACCCAAATGAAAAGATTTTAATTTTGGTAATTTTTTAAAGGGTAAATCAAACTTTTAAAATTTTGAAAAAGTGTAAATATGTGAAAAAATTGAATTATGTAGAGTTTTGTAAAGAAAGGGATGAAAGGGTTTAGTTTTGTGAATTCCTCAATAAATTTGGGTTTTAAATGTATTATCTATACTATTAAATGGAAAGACAAAATTTGAGAAACCTTCAAAGTTCTTTTTATTTACATGTAAATGCTATTGTATAAATTTTAGTATAAGGTAATGTAGATTAAAAAAAAACACAACAAAAGTTATTCCTATTAAATAGGAACTTAGAAAATAAGTATCAAAAATAATTATAAAACTAAAAACGAAATTAATAAATAAAATACAAATAAATATCAAAAACTATTCCTATTTAATAGGATTAAAGGTAAAAAACAAACAAAAAATTAATATAAAAAAATATTCCTATTTAATAAGTAACATTATGAAAAATTAAAATATTATGAATAATTCAACTTTATGAAAATCATAGAATATTAAAAATATATTTAAAGTTCTTTTAAAAGTTTTTAAGTTAATAAGAGTTTAAATGCATATATTACTTTTAAAAAAGTAAAATAAATTTTACTTGCGGGTCTAATTTTAGATTTAAATGTAGTCATGATTTTCAGATTTTAGTATCTAATTTGATTAAAGATTATCTCCATATATTTTAATTTACGTAGCGGTCAATAAAGATCACAAATCAAATTTGATACAAAAATAAAAATTGTTATGAGATAAAATCAAATTATTTTTCTATAGAAAATATATGTGTAACTTTGCGACGGGTCGGAAAATATCATACATAATTTGTAAAATATAAAAATTTATATTCGTAATATCAAAACATACATATATGAATCCTAAATTATCGGATTTAAAATAATCTCATATCGGAACTTCAATACAATAACTAAATTATCTAATTAAATTATACTTAAATAAAAAAGATTTTATTTTTTATAATAAATTAGAAATTAGTTATCAAAATTTTATAATAAATAAAATTTATTTTTTAATAAATATTACACCACCCCCGGGTACAAACCTAGTTAGTTATTATTCATGAATAGGTTAAGACATTTTTTTGGTAAAACTAGGTTAAGACATTTTATAAGAATAAGATTTTTTTTTTTTTTTGTCAAAATAAGAATAAGATAAGATTTAACAAATTAACCTTTTCTAATTTAATATAAATTACAAAATTTAATCACAATAAACAACAATTATTTCAATAATATTATTTCTATTATTAAAAATAAAATATCGGATAATTATTTATTATTTAAAAACCAAGATTTATATATAGTGTGTAATGTATATTTGTTTTCAACCTTGCGTGTCCTTTCATGATTCAACATGCTTTGAGATGCGTGCCCATCTTCTAAAATATAATCGTAGCTTGTATCTATCGTTTACGATATTCCTAACTATCAAGCGAATTTTAAGATCTATTTTATTATTATAGACAATTATTTTTTTTTTTTAACGTTTGGGCCACAAAAGGCCGATCCATTAGCCAATCCTACACAAACGTAGGCGCGGAGAATCGATCCCGGGTGGGGTGGTGCTATCTGCCTCTTGTGGACTTATGACTGCCACTAGACCAAGGTCACTTCCTCTTTTTAAAACATTATAGACAATTTTTACAAGTGGAAATTAATACAAGCGATTTTATTTTTTATTACATCAGTTAACGAATATTATAAATTAAACAATTTCGTCGAAAACCCAAGTCGGTGTAGCCTCGCTGATATACATGGAAGAAAGCGGATGAACTCTTCCCGAACGCGCCAACTTGTCTGCTTTTGTGTTTCTTTCCCTTGAAATATATTTTATTCTGAAGTCTGTGAAATACTCGAGCAACGTCTCAAACTCTTCGATCATTGTCTTAAACGCAGGCCACTCTTTGGGACTCTGCAAGATTGCCACCAATGTCGTGCTGTCTGATTCAAATGTCTGACAGGAGATGTTCCGTACTTGGATAACTTCCATAGCCCATAATAGGGCTTCAAATTCAGTGTGTAGAGGAGATAACCCCCTTCTTCTACGACTTGTTCCCATTAGATGACTTGAGTCATCCCCATTTATACAAATTCATCCTAATCCTTCAAACACGTCTGTATTTTTCCATGATCCATCTACTTGACAAACTAATCCTGAGACCACGTTTTGCGATTCTTCCAACGCAAAAAAACTTATCCTGTTATCTACCTCTTCCTCCACATTTTGGGCTTCCGCCCAAGCTTTTGATTCTTTTATTGCCATCTCAATTATATCGGGTGGGTCAATTTCCACATCTTCAAAAACCTTTCTATTCCTTGATTTCCAGATATACCATAATATCCAAGGATAACAATCTTTTTCATGATATTGACTGTCTACTACTTTTAACTTGGATAACAAATAATCCATGTTTGAATACACACTTCCTTGTGGGAAGTCCTGATTGATTGAGACTGGTGAGACACCCTATGTGTAAAGTGAATGGGTACATTCAAAAAACACATGATTTATTGTCTCAATCTCTTCCTCACACCGTGGGCAAAGCGGATCACATTGTATACCTCGAGAGTTTAATCTTTCTCTAACTGCCATACTTTCCGATAATATTTGCCACAAAAAATGCCTCAATTTCTGTGGGCATTGTGTATCCCACACTTTGGTTATTAACGCTTTTATATTAGGTCCCCATTGATTAGCTGAAATACTCTCTTTTTTGATTTTTTGCAACAAATTAAAGTCTGATTTTACCGTATATTTTCCTGATTGTGTGTAGTGCCATATCCATCTATCCGAAGCCGATCTTTTACTGATCGGTAATCCCTGAATTAAAACCTTATCATTTCTGGTGACTAAGACCGCTAAGACTTCATTATCCCACTCTAGTGTATGAGGATTAATTAAGTCTTTAACTTTCAACTCTGGAAATATCAAACTTCCCCTTCCTTGCGCCGGTCTTGGATCCGCATCCGGAACCCATGTGTCCTCCCAGACAGAAATTTTGCTTGATTTCCCGGGCATTATCCTCAAACCTCTCATCAACAGATCCCTTGAGGAATAGATACTCCTCCATCCAAAGGATGGAGTGCGTGGTGTTTTGGCCATAAAAAGGTGTAACCTCGAGAAATATCTCCCCTTTAACACTCTTGCTACCAGAGATTCTGGGAATTGAGAGAGTCGCCAAAATTGTTTTGCTAATAAAGCCTTATTAAACTCTTGTAACGATCGAAAGCCCATGCCACCTTCGTGTTTGGACTCACACATTTTTTCCCATGCTACCCAATGGATACCGCAGTTTCTTCCATTGGAGATCCACCAGAATTTGGAAATCGCGCTGGTTAACTTTTTCGTTAACGTCTGGGGCAATTCGAAGCATGACATAACATATAGAGGTAGGGCTAAGGCCACTGATTTGATTAGTGTTTCCTTCCCTCCTCGAGATAACAACTTGGCTGTCCAGCCATTGATTCTTTCATTTAACCGTTCCTGAACATAACTGAATATTTTACTCTTTATTCCACCTAAATTTTCCGGGATACCCAAATATGCACCCATACCTCCATCTTTATGAATGCCTAGAATATTTTTCATATCCATCTTAATCCCTATATCCACATTGTGTCCAAACATTACCGATGATTTTGAAAAATTAATTTCCTGCCCCGAAGCTCTTCCATATATCTCTAATATCCCCAAGATTTTCATGCACTCTCTTTCGTCCGCCTTACAGAAGAAAAGGCTATCGTCGGCAAATAGTAAATGGGACACCGCAGGACTATTCCTTGCTACTTTAATGCCCGAGATGTGAGAGTCCCTCTTTGCTTTCTTGATTAAAGAAATTAACACCTCCGTACATAGGATAAACAAATATGGGGACATTGGATCCCCTGTCTCAGACCGCGTTCCGGTATGATCAACCCTCTGGGCTGACCATTAATCAAGACTTGATATGAGACAGAACTAACACACCACATAATCCATTTTACCCAGGTGATACTAAAACCTAGTTTCAATAATACTGCTTCCACGAAAAGCCATTCTACTCTATCATATGCCTTACTCATATCTGTTTTTATTGCCATATGATCAAACCTACATTTTTTATTTGTTCGTAACCCGTGGACCATCTCCTACAAGCGATTTTTAAAATTGTAAGTTTATGGTATTTAAATTTAATGTTGGCGTAAAAAATGATATTTAAGGTTCATGAATCATTAAATATAATAAATGATTATATAATAACTAAAAGTCTAAAAGAAAAGAACCTTACCAATTTTTTTTTTGTTTTTGTTAAAAAGAACCTAACCAATTTAGAGATTGAACTTCTTTCGTTTCATACGAAACATTTAAAGTCGTAATTCAACTTGTTATAAATGATATATTTTATTAACTTACATAGTTTTTCTTCCAAAAACAGCTTTTAGTTTGGAAAAGAGTAGAATTATTTTAATCAACAAAAAAACATGAAACAATTAACTTATATATAAACGTAAACTTGCTTTCCTATTACAAGTTAAGTTATTTCATTTCGTGATAATAAATATACATGTTAGATTTTAGAGGAATTCACAAAACTACACCCTTTCTTCACAAAACTACACATAATTTAATATTTTCACATATTTACACCATTTCAAAATTTTAAAAGCTTGATTTACCCTTTTAAAAATTACCAAAATTAAAATATTTTCATTTGGGTTCGCTAATTATTGTTTAGGTATAGTATTAAAGGGGTAGAATTGTGTGGGTAAAATTTATTTGGATTTAATTTTTAGTGTTTAGGTGTAGTTTTGTAAAATTATTTTGAAATGGTGTAGTTTTGTGAAATATGATTCAAATGGTGTAGTTTTGTATCCTAGATAAAATATTGTTTAATGTGGGTTAATACTTAATGGTATACTAATATATAAAGTCAAATCTTTATTGTTGATTTCCAAAATAAAGTTGAATTTCACACGATAGGATTAGCCATAGCCGAGCTATCAAATTTTTTCAAACAAAAACTCACGTAGATGACAATTCTGACATAGATATTTTTCTCAAAACAAAGATATATATTTTTAAAAATATCTTTATATTATCTCGTGGGGACATGTAATAAATGATGTAGTCATCTTTTATCAGACCATTGGTTATTATGTTATAAAGAGAAAATAAAATAATAATTATCTTTTATCAAAAATAAAAGGGAGAATCACAATAAAATGAAAAAAAATAATTATTTTTTAACAAAAAAAATTAAAAATGAATATAATGTGGCTCCCCTCCTAGGATAGATCTTAACTATAGTTAAAACTCTTAAAACATCACTTATAGTTAAATATTAACCATGGTTAATAAAATCTAACCTTTAAAAAGCCCACTTTCGCTTCTCTTCACTTACCATCATTTCTTTTTCAATTATACCACTATAAAAAAACTTTAAATGATCTTCTCCTCCGATCATTAATTTAATCTTTCTCAATTCATCTTCTTAGTGATCACTCTTCCTCTGGTAAAAAAATAAAAAATTAAAGTTCAATAAGTGTAACCTCTATAAATTATTATTATATATTTTTATAATTTTAGTGTGTAGTAAATTAGTAATATGTGTAACCTATATAAGTTATCGATCAATAGATTAATATTTATGAAATAATAATTTTATGTCCGCTTTAATATTTATAAATTAATAATTATGATAAATCAGTAATGTTTTAGATAAAAAATAGTATAAATTAATTTAAAATAGTTTTATTGTCAATAAAGAGTGTAATATTTTGTTAGGTTAGGTAATAAACGTGAAAAAGATGACGGGCGGTAACGGAAACAATAACGGTGACGGAGGATTTAGCTTTCCTAAAGGACCAACGATGCCAAAGATAACGACGGGAGCAACAAAGAGAGGTAACGGAGGAATATGTCACGACGATAGTGGACCGACGGTGAAGGCCACGACGATCGATGAGTTACACTCTTTGCAGAAAAAGCGTTCTGCTCCGACCACACCGATTAATCAAAGCGGTGCAGCTGCCGCTTTCGCCGCCGTCGCGGAGGAGGAGCGTCAGAAAATTCAGCTTCAGTCTATAAGGTCCGTTTTTTTTTTAATTTTTTGTTATTATTCACATTTAGATTTTAGATATTGTTTTAGACGTAACAAAAAGAAAGTCTAAACCTTTTAATAAAAGGAAACAAAAACACACAAAATTTAAAGAGAAATTCACAAAACTACACCCTTTCAACTCCTCCTTCACAAAACTACACCTAATTCAATATTTTCACATATTTATACCCTTTCAAAATTTTAAAAACTTGATTTACCTTTAAAAAATTATCAAAATTAAAATCTTTAAAAAATTATCAAAATTAAATTTTTTTTATTTGGGTTCGCTAATTAGTGTTTAGGGTATAGTATTAAAGGGGTAGGATTGTGTGGGTAAAATTTATTTAGATTTAATTTTGAGTGTTTAGGTGTAGTTTTGTGAAGTATTTTTGAAATGGTGTAGTTTTGTGATTCTCCCAAATTTAATTACAAAATCTTTTAACAAAACAAAGAAAATAATAAGAATTTAAATATTTTTATTTAAAAGCAAACAAGTTTCTATAAATATTATCTATTTTTTCCAAAATATTGCTTTAAATTATTTTGCATTTAATTAATGAAAAACATTAAATTTTCTTGTCGATCATTTTCATGATAAAAAGAAAGAAAAAGAGATACGAGTTTTTTAAATATTGAAATTTTCAGACTTTTTAACCCAAATTCACCTAAAAAAATTATTATTTTTTGTAGTTTTTTGTGACTTTAATATTGTAATTTTTTGTTTTTTTATAGCAATTTTTCTTTATTTGTTTTTAATTTTTCACTTTTTATAATATTAGAAAAGCTTTTAGCTTTAAATTTTAATAATTCAAACAGAAGTTAATACGCCATAATGACTATTACAGTATTACACGAGTTTAATGAACACAGGACGCGTGTAAAACAATAATAAATGTAATAAATAAATATACATGCCACGTGGAAAATAATAAATTTAAATCTAATTTTATTAATTTTGACGAGTGTTCTTTCTAACAGTGCATCACTAGCTTCGCTGACGAGAGAATCTGGACCAAAGGTGGTTAGAGGAGATCCGGCCGAGAAAAAAACCGACGGTTCAACTACTCCGGCGTATTCTCACGGCCAACATCACTCTATCTTCTCTCCGGGACTAGGCGCCGTCAGTGACAGCTCCTTGAAGTTCACTCACGTCCTCTACAATCTCTCCCCTGCAGGTAATCACAAACAAACCTAAATCCGATCCCGATCCGTTAAGATCCGATACGTCTAGATCCGATCCGATTTGGATCCGATCAGATCCGTTCCGGTTGGTCAGATCCGCTCTGATTCCGATTTGATTAGATCCGATTTCGATTGTAGTTGGTAGTTCTCTGATGAATCGATGTTTGATTTAGGGATATGTTGTTGTTGTTGTAGAGCTCTATGAGCAAGCTATTAAGTATGAGAAAGGATCGTTCATCACTTCCAATGGAGCTCTTGCGACGCTTTCCGGAGCCAAGACTGGTCGTGCTCCGAGAGACAAGCGTGTCGTTAGAGATGCTACGACGGGTGATGAGCTTTGGTGGGGAAAGTGAGTCTTGTGAATCTCAATCAGATTTTTACTCATGTGATTGTTGAAAGTTTCGTGTGTTGGGTTTTTACTGATTTGGTTTTTTTTAGGGGTTCGCCGAATATCGAAATGGATGAACATACATTCATGGTGAACAGAGAAAGAGCTGTTGATTACTTGAACTCCTTGGACAAGGTTATAAAAACATTGAAACTTCAAAATCAGTGTTAAGCCTTAAGATTATGGATCCAAGTTAGTGAAGTTTCTCTTGTTGTTGTTGTTTGTGTGTGTGTTTAGGTCTTTATCAATGATCAGTACTTAAACTGGGATCCAGAGAACAGAATCAAAGTAAGGATTGTTTCAGCTAGAGCTTACCATTCTCTGTTTATGCACAACATGTAAGTTAAAACCATCCCTTTTCTTTCTAGATAAGTCATAAGTCTACTTTATATGCATTATTCTGGTGAGGGTGGCAGGTGTATTCGACCGTCTACTGAGGAGCTTGAGAGCTTTGGTACTCCGGACTTCACTATATACAATGCTGGGCAGTTTCCGTGTAACCGTTACACTCACTACATGACATCGTCCACTAGCGTAGACTTAAATCTTGGTAGGAGGGAAATGGTTATACTCGGAACTCAGTATGCCGGGGAAATGAAGAAGGGGCTATTTAGTGTGATGCATTACCTTATGCCTAAGCGTCGGATTCTCTCTCTTCATTCTGGATGTAACATGGGGAAAGATGGAGATGTTGCTCTTTTCTTCGGACTTTCAGGTATAGTAATGCAATTGTTAACTTAAGAAACAGTACCTCTTTGTTTGTAACGAGCGCGTGGAATTGAGATTGATGATTGTTTTGTTTTCTATACAATGTTGATTTCAGGTACCGGGAAGACGACTCTGTCTACTGATCACAACAGGTATCTGATTGGAGATGATGAGCATTGTTGGACTGAGACTGGTGTTTCAAACATTGAGGGTGGTTGCTATGCTAAGTGTGTTGATCTCTCAAGGGAGAAGGAACCCGATATCTGGAACGCCATCAAGTTCGGAACAGGTAAAAAGAGACCATACATAGGAACCGTATTATTGAGAGAGAAAATTAAATCCGTGATATATATATAACAATAAGGATCTCATCTCGTTTGCAGTTTTGGAAAATGTTGTGTTTGATGAGCACACTAGAGAAGTTGATTATTCCGACAAATCTGTTACAGAGAACACACGAGCTGCGTACCCGATTGAGTTCATACCAAACGCGAAAATACCTTGTGTTGGTCCACACCCGAAGAACGTGATACTTCTGGCTTGTGACGCCTTTGGTGTTCTCCCACCTGTGAGCAAGCTGAATCTGGCACAAACCATGTACCACTTCATTAGTGGCTACACCGCTCTGGTACGTCTCATGAAAAATCCTTAATAATTCGTTTCGGATCTATCACTATAAAATGTTAACATACATATATATACATATAGGTGGCTGGCACGGAGGATGGTATCAAGGAGCCAGCAGCGACATTTTCGGCTTGCTTTGGTGCAGCTTTCATAATGTTGCATCCAACAAAGTATGCAGCTATGCTAGCCGAGAAGATGAAGACGCACGGTGCTACCGGATGGCTTGTGAACACCGGTTGGTCCGGTGGCAGTTACGGTGTAGGAAACAGAATCAAGCTGGCTTATACTAGGAAGATAATAGACGCAATCCACTCGGGTAGCCTTTTGAAGTCGAACTTCAAGAAAACCGATGTCTTTGGGTTTGAAATCCCGACGGAGATCGAAGGGATACCTTCTGAGATTTTGGATCCCATAAACTCGGTTAGTTTCTTCATAAGATCCCTCTCTCTCTCTCTCTCTCTGTCTCTTAGTTAGATCGTTAAGACATGATGATGATGTCTTAATGTTTGTATTAATATGTAGTGGTCGGATAAGAAGGGACATAAAGAGACAGTGGTGAAATTGGGAGGTTTGTTTAAGAAGAACTTCGAGACATTTGCTAATCATAAGATTGGTGTTGATGGTAAGCTCACTGATGAGATTCTCGCTGCTGGTCCTATCTTTTAGGACAGATAAAAGACAAATCTGAAGAAGAAAAAAAACTTTATTATTGTTTTAAGAATAATAAAATGAGAGACTTGTTCATGTGTTGTTAAGAGAAGTATATTGATATGAAGTGAAAGAAGTTGAGAAATATGGTGGATATTTATATGAATTATGAGTCCCATATCTATATGTAATAAATTTATAATTGATTCTCAGTATTTTCAATTTCTCAAATGTTTTCTTCTCTTTTTTTAATTTTAATATTATTTTTTTGTCTCATTCTAGTCCGGCTTACAAATTTTTACATGGGCCTTGCGTTGGTCCAACAAGTTAGGTGGCAAAACTAGTAATTATCTTAGGAAAAACTTTTTTTAAAAAGTGTCATAAACTGTTTTTCTTGTACCAAAATAACATTATTTTGGCCAAAATGCAAGTAAAATAATCGTTTGTCTAAATAAAAAAAAATATTAACACTTTGAATTTAAATATTTTCTTTTCAGTTTAGGATTTAACGTTATGAGTTTAATTAGTTTTGAGGAGTAATATTTTTTTAAAAAAAATGTAATAGTATTTTGGCTCAAAAACTAATATTTTTGGCGGTAATAGCTCGACCTTAGCATCCGATCTCCTGCAGCTATGGTTTGCCGGCTATCAAACTCCTCCAAATCACTAGTTCGCTTTGATCCTCTTCTAGCCAGTTATCCTTTGATCGTGATCTTCGGTGAGTTAATAATCACCAACCGATCACTTTCTGCATTTACTCTCCAAGTTAATTTTAATTGAGCCTATCATCACACTTTGGGTCACAAATACACTATCAAGAGGATAAAGACTTAGCCATTTCAAATAATGGGCTAGATGCACTAAATGGCTAATTGTTAAACAAAGGTTCTCGCTATGGTTTTTTAATTGGAAACATTTGAGTATTTTACCAATTATATGGTTATGTAATATTTCTAGATTTATTATATATAAAGAAAATCCTTTAACAAAAAAAAAAAAAAAAACTAATATTTTTTTTTGTAATGGCCTATATTCATGTATTTTGTTGATAAAGCTTACAAATAGTTATAGAGACGTCGAAAATATTTTTTCCATTACAATCCGACCCTTGTGTTGATAAAAAAAATTGGTCATATAAACCTGAGGGATTTGTTGAAATAGTCCTTTTAAATCCATAGCAAATCTACAGCAAATCCATCAATTATATGGTCAGTTTATTTTAAATTCATCAACTAACAAATAGAGATTTTAACAAAACAAAAAAAAACTAACACATAGTGAAAATAATAATAATAATAATAATAAAGGTTTGTCTGTTTCTTTACATGACATATGTTGATATGACAAAAGCTTATAATTAATAAAGTTTTTTCTGTCTATATTACACATTAACTAGAATTTAAACCGTGGTACACCACGAGTATGGTTTTTTCAAATAGTTTTAGATGTCTATATAAGTATAATTTATACAAAAATAGTAATTTAATCATTTAAAATTAAAAATATTTGAAAATAATTATTTTGTTACTATTTATTATCCAAATTACCCGGATCGAAAATACCACACTGAAATCTAACAAATATCCAAATTGAAACTGATCCAAAAAATAAATATCTCAAATGGGAAGAAAAAATTACTAATCGAAAACCCGAATTCGAAATATGAAAGGAGAATTTTTTTTAAAATAAAATTGAACGACCCAAAAATTATTTAAAATAATAACAATTTTAATAGTAAATTTATTTTTTTAAATTAAAAAATAATTGGTGGTAGAATATAGGATTTTAAATCAATGGCATTGTATCCCAAATATCAACATGTCACAAAAAAACTCTTTCTAATGGTATTTTGATTTAAGTAAAATTTTAATGGTATTTTTTAATAAAAACTATGTAATAGTTTATTTATGTGAATTGCATATTTCTTATTTTGTTTTCCAAATGACTTTTACATAATTTCCTTAATATTTTTGATTTTATTTTTGGAAATGATTGTAATATTTCCTTATTTGGTTTTTCGTAATTAAATGTTTAAAATTGTTTCCTTTTATACTCAATGGCATAATTTGTAATATTGAGTAATTTTTTGGACATATTCAAATTAGTACTCCAAAAATAATAATATAGATTTGTCTCTATATGTCTGTTCTTTTACGTTTCCATTTTAGGGTTTAGACTTCAAAACTAATTATGCGTTCATGTAAACCAAAAATATGAATCTAGAAAATTATTTAAATATCATACGAAATTTAGTATTTAGATCTTGAAAAATTAAATGAGTATTTAAAACTATAATCTACTCGCTTTTTCACCATAATTCAGTTTAAAACATTTGTTTTATTTGTAACAAAAAAGAATAAATATTTTATTTATCCCCTATTATATTATATATAGGATGATTTAACGATTCAAATAATATAAAAATACCAACTAGTTTATTAAAAAATTGAAAAGTAAACACAATAATGATTTATCTTAGTAATTTTTAGTTCCATTATGGGAGGAAGTGAGGGAGATTAGCTGTAAATGAACTGTCATTTATTTCTGTCATTAGAATATTACAATAACACATCGTCCTTTTTGTTTCTAGGGTCAATTAAATTTATGGCCATCAATAATCTGAAAATTAGTTTTTTGAAACTTATTTAACTTTCTTTAGTTCTCTCTCCTCCATGCTAAACTTTTTTGACCATTTTGCATTTACCTAATGAGATCCAAACAATTACGGTTGAAGACAAAAGCATTAAATGCTCTGACAATTTGTAAGAGAGAAAGATATTGTCGGGGATATCTTGTGTAAGAGAGAAATATATTTTCGTCTGATAACAATTTAGTTAGCGTTAACCAAATTGGTGACGCTAATAATTTTGTTATCGCTAATACGATACACCTGTTTTTATAATGTAATTCTTTTGATGATATTTTACCAATAAAGCTTTGGAAAGCAATGTATTTACCACTAATACGATACATTTTGTTATCTAGCCTCCAAAAAATATTGATTTATTAAATAAATAGTGAAAATATGTTAAGTTATTGTGATAATATTTATGTTACTTGATAATAATTATTATTACCACAATTATTTATATGTTCTTATCGTGGTAACTTAATTGATATCAATTAATTTATATATAATCATGAAAGTTACGTGATAAACATTTACTTATCGTGTATTCGTGTTAAATCATTATTTATATAATATGTATTAGCTAACTTGCGAGAATAAATTTATAGTTTTGAAAAAAATATTTATAAAAATAAACCCAATATACATCGTAAATGATGAGGATATGAATTTGTTTATTGCGATAAGGGCGAACTTACAAGATATAACCATTTGTGAGATACAAAAATTGTTAGCATCCCAAGTTATTTATCATAAAGTTATAAGGTAAGATGTAATATATGCGGTAACACCATTATCAGGTAACAATAAAGATACATGTTTGATATTACAATATAATGTATAAACTACGTACTGTGTATAAACTACGTACTGTGTATACATAATTATCGGCTAACGATCGCAGATAAGTTGTATAAATCAATTCAAAAACAGACGTTATTAGTTTTCAGTTAGCGGGTACAATATGATATAAACGATAACCCACTTAGCAGATAACAACCAAATTACAAGATAAACATATTTGACTACTACACAACTACACGAATCAAAGAATCAGTTTATACTAGAAACTATTGTACGCGTACTAATAGATTTGAAATTGATTAAGAGATATACTGTACGCGTACTAATAGATTTGAAATTGATTAAGAGATATACCCACAATCATTGTCGTTAATCACAATTAAAATGTGTTATAATAGCCCCCAAATCGATTAGGGTTATAAACGAAAACAGAGATACAAGATTTGAAAGTAATTCGCGGTGCATGTTCGAAATTGATGAATATTCATGAAATCAATGGCGAATATATGAGGATGAAGATAAATCAATACAAATTTTGAACATCATCAAAAAACTAATTTTTCTCTGAAACACATACCTATTAAATCTTCAATTACTCTGGTAATACCTTTAATATTGTCTCTATTTCTCAACAATCAAAACCAAGAAACAATTATAAACTTTGAGAGACAAGCCAATATAAGAAGAATCTAAAAGAAAAAGAGAGAGAAAGCTTTGATTTTGGTAGATTTTAGATTATTAGAGAGGGTTTTGGATGAGTTTCAATTAAAAATATATAAAAAATACTGCACCATGTTTTTATGTGTCAATTGTGTCAGAAAAATTTAATTTCGAATGATAGGGGCAAAAATGTCAAGGACTGTATGAATAGTACACGTTACATAACCTACTTTATCAGAGCTAATAATGGGTTCTTGTGTGTCCATATAGTATAATAATCCTTGTTTCTATAGATTAATATTTTTACGAATTTTAACGTAAGTTAAGTTATTTTTTTAATTCATCTAATTTTTTAACCTAATTAGTAATTAGTGATATATCTGTATCCTTTTACTATATTTAGATTACTATATGCCGTAAGATCATAAGGAGATCTTTGGTTGGTGCCACATTTTTATTTAGCAATTATTAAGAGATATTGATAAATATTAGTAGTAAAATTTTAGAATATATTCGATTGGACCTACCCACCATTAGCGTTGGTCTTCTTCTATTTGTTTTCTATTATCATAAGAAATGTTTTCAAAATTAATCATGAAGGCTTATATTTAATTAATACCTTCCTTATGTGGTAGCTTTGTTCTTTTAGAAATATAATTATATAGAGTTTGCCCTCCTTATCTTCCTAATGTGCACATTTACCAACACTTCTAATATAGATTTATTTTTTTTATGTCTTTTGACCATGAAAAAATTAATTTGAACAAAAAAAATACGAAAAATTTGTTACATAGACTCTCCAAAGGTTTGATGGTGAATTAAAAACACTCAAAAAGTTACACAAATTTAATTAAGTAGTTATATTTTAAATTTTATATCAATCAAATAGTTAACATATTTAAATATACAACATATATGTGTGTATATATCTTTACAATGGTTTCATATGCATCAAAAAATAAATTTGTTATTGTGCGTGATATATATATAGGTCATATATATACATGTACATCTATTTTTCGTCACGGTCATATATTTACATCTATGATTAGTTTTGACACCCAAAAATGGAATATTATTAGAGTGACCCTAAACATTTTATAGTTATATTATTGCACATTGCACGTGTAAATTACTATATACTCGTATGTATATATATATATATATATGTATGTACATACATTATACTGTTCTCATCACAAAACCAAACCTAAACTCAAGCTTAGTTTAAGTACTATTTTCAGATCTTGAACCTTCCTAGATAAGAAGCAACAACGATGAATATGTTGCCCACAAGATGGTATCATGAGCAGGTAATATATATATATATATATATATATATATATATATTAATTTGTAGAGGTTTTATTATATATACATGCTTCAATCTCAATGTTATTTGATATATTAATTTTCAATTTTTTTTATGATATATGAGATAGAAGAAAATAGCATTATCCAAGAATATTACATGATTAACTCATCAATCTCACATGAAGCTCAATACACTTTTCCTCCACACTCTTTCCCATCTTTTGATACCACAAAAAGTGAACTTTCTTGTGATGATTTGCTTGAAATAAAACCATCAAATATCCTCAAGACAACTTACATATCACCACAATTTTCACCACCACCACCTTCTACATCTTTTTCTTCTCATCAAACCCTTCTTCCTAAGTCAAATAAGCCTCATGATCTTCATCATGATATGACTTCTTCAAGAATCCTCTCTTTCGGAAATGGAAGTCAAAATGTTATGAATCATCATGAGTACTCTCCTACCTATCTAGACTCAATCTTTAGTTCCAAAGTAGAGGATCAAGTGCAACCACATAGGATGAGTCATGATCCGATTAATCGAAAAGAAACCAAGAAAGCTCAACCTTTGTATAGAAGCCAATCCAATGCTCGATATCACATATTAGCCGAAAGAAAACGTAGAGAGAAGCTTACTCAAAGATTTGTAGCTCTTTCCGCTCTAGTTCCCGGCTTGAAAAAGGTATATTTATGTCTACATGCACAACTACTAGTAAAATTATTCGTATAGCCACAAACTAACCACAAATTCGTAGCTATATAAATAAGTTTTATAATATTTGTACACAAAAGAACATTTTTGTTGAATATTTTTGTAATTTGTATGTGTGAATAGATGGACAAGGCTTCGGTGTTGGGAGATGCATTAAAGCATATTAAAAATCTTCAAGAAAGAGTAGGAGAGTTTGAGAAACAAAAGAGAGAAAGAAGATTAGAATCAATGGTTCTTGTGAAGAAGTCTAAGTTGATTTTGGAGGACAACAATCAATCTTTTTCTTCTTCTTCTTCATGTTGCGAAGAAGACTCTTCGGGCTTGGATCTTCCCGAAATCGAAGTAAGGTTTTCGGATAAAGATGTACTAATCAAGATCCTTTGTGAGAAGCAAAAGGGTAAAATTGTCAAGATTATAGCTGAGATTGAGAAATTTCCTTTCACAATAATTAACTCAAGTGTTTTGCCTTTTGGACCAACTCTTGATATCACCATTATAGCTAAGGTATCCAAATATATGTATATATTAATTAAAGAAGAACTTGTTTTTAATTGTGGAGTAACGTTGATTAATGTTTATTTGCAGAAGGAGAGTGATTTTAACATGACACTCATGGATGTTGTGAAGAGCTTAAGGTCTAATTTGTCCAAGTTCATGTGATTGTTTTTACTTGATTTAATACAAAAGGAAGAATTAATAATAACTTGTTTTTGCCATGAAAATATTTTTCTTTTATTGATAAGTTTGATTTTGGAGATTTTTCTCAACTTTTTTTAATCTATACTCATGATTGAATTAGTTGACGAATAACCTCTTTCATGCATATCGATATCAGAATAATTTCATGAATATATATATATATATATATATATATATGAATTTGTAGTGGTGTGAAAAACTTTTTATTGTGTAATTGGTATTCAATGTTTTTAATTATCTTCCATATTGTATATTTTTACTCTTTTGTAACATTTGTGTTGCATGTTATCTCTATTGTATACAAAATTAATAATCAAGTTTGTTTTTTCGGATAATGCAACAGTTTCGAAATATCCAACACAATTTTTTTTGAAGTATTCACCACATTTTTTTGAACTGTTCATCACATTTTTTTATGTATAACATTATTCTTTTTAAAATTTAAGGGGGGAAATTTAGGAAGTCTTAAAAGTATAAAGAGCTATGTAAGATTTGTTTAAGTCACCAACGACGGGTTGGCTCAGTCGGTTAAGCGCAGTCGTTGGTGATGTTGTGCTCCTGAGTTCGAACCGCGTTGGGAGCGATGATTTACGCCATTAATTGATATTATCAAAGGTGTCGCGGACTAGGGGGATTATGAGGCCTTAACCTCCTGGTTTAACAAAAAAAAAAAAAAAAAGATTTGTTTAAGTCAACTTTGGTGGATAAAGTAGTATTCTCCATGTTTTTAGGTTAAAACTTGAAAGCATCTTTTTTTGCGGAATGGTATATTTATATCATTTGATTAAATATTAAATGAAATGAGAAACAGAACGTGATAAATATTTTTTTTTTTGTCGAGTACCATTTATTTGGTCTCCCATCAAGATTTGATTAGTGACTAGAAGCTAATTACAAAACGCTAAATCAAAAATACGGTCAAAGTCAAGCAATGAGATTCAAGTATTTTCTTCTCTTTTTCTAATCATTATATACTAAGAACATATTCATTGGTGTTTTTAAAAAGATTTTAGTAGGTGAGACCCATTAAATAGTTAAGATCTGGATCTTTATTTCATATTTTGAGATCTATATCTTAACTATTTAGTACCCTTTGGATATGTGTCGATCCATGATTGATGCGTTTTTAATTATTATATTTTTCTTTTTTTTAAATTAACTATTCATGGATCTCAATAAATAGTTAAAAAATTTTGTGATTTATCTGTTGGTTGGAGATGTCTAATAACACAGATATTGCATTTCATCTTTTGCAATAAAAAAAAGTTAGGAGGCCAGATTTTTTATTTCATCAAAAAAGTGTGGCCAAATTTTTTAATTCTTTCTAGATAGATATAGTTTTCGAATAGTTTATTCATCAGATATTGGATATAAACCACGATATCCTATTTTTTATCATTACGTCTCCACCGGTTTAAAAGTTATTACATGTTCAGAAACTGACAAAACTATATACTTAAAAAAATATTTAATATAACTATATTCATTTTAAATATCTTTTTAAATATATGCATTTTAATGGATTCAAATGTTTAAATTGTCTCTTAAATATATTTTATTAAAACAAAAATTTGTTTAAGTTCAATATTTGATGTTTAGGGTTTAGTTTTACAGATGATAATTTTTGATGTTTAGATATAGGGATATGATAAAATTTGGGTTGAATATTAAGTTTACACATGTACAATTTATATATTACTTTATATATGTATATTTTCTAATATAATATCTATAAATGTATGTTTGCAATTGTTCATTATATGCATGGTAATAGCTTGTTTCATTTATATCCTTTTTTCGTTAATGAGTATTCTACCAAAATGAAAATATATATAGATACAAAAATCTATATACTATCATCGACAAAAGATGTATATTAATCTACTAAGAATTATGATCCATCTAATTTAAGTGAATCTAGCTAAACTGATAAATTTAGACATATATATGTATATGCTGGACACAAATCTACTGCTAAATCTATTGGAAAGATGTTTAAATTTATTATTTAATTTTTCATTATGATTTTATTGCTATTACTAGAAAATAATAATGGGTTGCTTGATTAATATAATAGTTCAGCCATCCAAAAATACATTTCACCAAACTGTTTTTTCTTTTTGCAAAAACACAGTAACATCATACCTTTTTCAAATAGTAACATCACACATTGATGAATTATTTATACTGTTATACATTTACTTTAAACTATTAAATTAATATATTGTGTACTCTTATAAACACAGATATCCGGTATGTATTCACATTTTAACAAAAGAAATACTAATAAATTATAATTTTCTCTTAAAATATTATAGTCAATTTTTTCTAGCATACCACATAACTTGAAAATTAAATTATCATAAAAAGCATTATAGTTTGTAAGATTTAAAATATTAAATTTTTTTACTGTATCATACTATATTCACATGTATCACGGAATCTGAGTTGCTGTCAATACCAAATAATGAAAACCAAATGATTTCATCATTTACGTGACAACTCAACTATTTTTTTCTTTAGTCATTTGTGATAAGTCTTTTAAAAAAAGAAATTAACTATGTTTTGATAATGAAAAAAATATTATTTGATCTTGATTCAAGTTTTTCTCAATTTCCACGAATAGAATAATTTATTTATAAGGAAAAGGGGACAAAATAAAAATAAATGAAAAAATAAGGGACATAATTAATTAAGGGAATACATATTAATAAATAGACTTTTAAAAACGTGGGATATTGCTATTTTATTATATTAGTTCTTGGTTATAGTATCAATGAAGCCATATTAATTTTTAAACAAATTATATGCAGAGTTGGGATTTGTCGTTGTTGGGTCCAAATTAAAATATAATGTATTAAGGTTTACTATATATTAAACATATTTATATATATTAAACATATTGCCAACTTGTGTTTACTTTGGATTAAAGTAAGTAATCCAAATATCCCGTATATCTCTATATTACTCCGATAAAAATTTTGCTTACTTGTAATATATACGATTTTATCAACATCAAATTTTTGAGTAACATATACTTTTAAACCAACAGTTATATACTTATATATAAAAAATTTATAATTATATAATCCTACAATAGAAAAGAGTGGTTCAACTCAATGACGAAGTACTCTTAATTATACCAATATTTAATTAAGATTTCGATTTATAATCATGATCATGATAACAATAATTAACTGATTAAACTAGAACATGACGTATTGTTGAGATTTGTCCTGATCTTTATAAGACTAAACCCTTTTAAGCAATCTTGAAATTAAATGCGTAAGTCATTATTAGAAACAAAACATGTCTCATCACAACTCTCAAGAGTTACTTCTATTTATAGTATTCTTTTATATAAAGTTAATTATAGGTATAGTAATTTTTTTTGTTGCAATAATAGTGAATACTAATGAAAGTAATACATATAGATCAAAGTAATTAACCCGATTTTATATTGATACTATAAGTCCAATAAATTTCGAAAAATTCACACGTTTTCAATTCATTTTTATAGACACTCCAAATATTGCATTTTCCCTATATTTCAACGTAAAACGTAGTTTAGTTTTTATTCAAATAATGCGATGTAATTGGCTAAAACTTTAGTACGTGATACATATTATAGTACAAGTCGTCATGCCATGTGGATGTGACCATCATATGATAAAATTATAATGAGATGATAATGTAATTATATATTGATTTGTGATTGGTGATTCGGTCTAAACTAAATAAATGTTTTGTATTTTAAGGGAATTCTAGAGTCACATGTAGCACGTGATTATTTCTTACTACTACTATCGCAACCTAATGTTTTTAATTACAATGAATTGATAGCTAGCAAAATATATTTTTTTTTTTTTGTTAAACCAGGTTTTGGACCGAAACCCATAATCCCCTAGATCCGCGACCAGTCGTCGATAATACCAATTAATAGCGTAAATCATCGCTCTCAACGGTTCGAACTCCAAAATATTTAATTATGTGGCATAAATTACTTTAAAACTTTCGAATATATAGTAACGTACATGGTAAAAAACGTAATATAAGATTGTGTATTGAACGTACGAAGCATGACCTAATAAAATTGTCTTCACAATGTAGAATAAAAGCCCATATAATAAAAAAGGTAGTCACAATTCTCAATTTCTATAATAGAAATCCATGTAATGTATACACTAAACACAACGTGGGCTAAACCGCATCATTTGTTTTTTTAAGGCTTAATGTCAAAAAAAAATATCTAGACCCTTGTCCTTGTGTTTAAAAACTATAGTGAACTAGTGTGATGACTAAATTATAAAACAATACTAAAGATATATAATTATATAAAAATTAATTAGATTAGTAACCATTATATTGTACATAATAGAAAAATAAAATCATAGAAACTTTTCATTTTGTGTCAAATGTAAGAGAAAGAGAATATATATATATATATATGTGTGTGTGTAAAAGAAGAGAAAATAAATATTTAAGAATTAATACATAAAATATACTACAAAGCTAAAATGATACATTTAAGTTGTATTTATATTAAACTCTTGTAATATAAAATAATTCAAAGAAAATGACATCAAAAAAACATTTTGTGATGAAAAGAAAACTACTAGTAGTGATTCTTCGTTACCTAAAAAAATAGTAATTTTATATTTCAAATCAATTTATTGTCGGTCGAGTTATATTACTATTTCGAACAAATACGACAAGAAAAAGGTGGCAAAGGGAATGAAAAAGTTGGGTAGCATATTAAATCAATATAATGGAAAGGTAAAATAATTCAAAAGACATGACATTAATTTTGGGTTAAATAGAGTTTTGTTTTTTTAAATTTATTGTGTCTGTCAAATTCTTATCCCCTGTTCTTAATTAATTCCATGTGGCTTTGTCCTTATAAATTAATTAGACTTTAATTATTCTGATAACTATCTTTTTCATGCAAACCTTCGAGTGTGTAATTGTGTATTGCATTTTGTATATAACCTAAAGTTGCCAAATATTGCATTAGATAGAATTCACAAAACCAATCATCATTTGCCTAGGTTTTAAGTTTTCTAAGTACATTTATAATTTTAATATGCAAAATTACGAGTGGATTTAAAAATTTTGATGTAAGTTTTTAGAAAATAATAGTGGAATTCAACTCAATTCGAATAAAGTTTTATGGTACTAGAAAAAAATTGATTTGAAAAAAAATATAAGCATATTGATAAAATGTGAGTGATATTCAACTCATTATATTCAAAAATCAAAATTAAAAAAATTTACAAAAACTTTTATAGAAGATAACCTAGAGAGCAAAGCGTCAATTTCGCGGACTAAATTTAATTTGTTAATGGTTAAAACTCAATTATGAAATAAAGCCATATAGCTCACGAAATTTATATAGAAAAATATATGTTGATATCATATTTATATTGTTATACTAATCAAATATATATCACAACATAATATAGATATTATCAAACCGAAAAAAACCTAACTTTATAGATTACCTAACCAATAAAAAGTTACTTTACTAGTAGTTTGGATTAAAGTTTCGAAACTAAAAGTCTAAAACACGGTGAATAATATTTGACAAATTATTATTATTTACAATATTTACTAGCTTGGACTAATTAATACTGAATAAGAAAGACAAATACTAATTAATATTAAAATATGAACTAATGATAAAAAAAAATATGAACTATTCAATGAGTACGATTTGTGTGGTTGTGGATAAGAAAATAAAAGCAAATATCCATAATTTAAACATAGACATATCCCTACTCTCAAGTCTCAAGCATCACCACATTTAAACAACTTTCATTTTTTCTCTTGAAAATTAGAATGTTCATGTACAATAATAAATACTTCACACCTACTTTCATTAATTAAATCAACTAAAATAAATGAATAACTATAATTACCACTCTTAACTTGCCATCATTTAAGAACAAAAAATGATTTCATTTAGCTTGGGTTTCAGTCTTGTGATATCTTGATACCTATTTTTGTTATGATACAAAAATACGAAAATTAACTTTAAGTAGGGAAACATTATACAAAAGGCCTTTTAACAAAATAAAAAAAAACATTATACAAATGCCACCAATTATATACTATATTATATAAGATTTGGTTGTATCCTTTTTTAAAAAAGGGATCGCACCACGTGTACCGATTCCATCCCAAAATTCATATGGTTCAATCATTTTTTTATCCCAAAATCAGTTTGACATATGGTTCAATCATTTAGAGCCAAGAAACATAATATAATTTTTTTTATTAATTGACATTTATATTATCTTTTAATAATTAGGAAAAAATCTTGCAAGACTTTCAAATCCAAATCCATAAACATATAATATGATTCCATTATGAATATCATTCGATCATGCAATTTTTAGACTTTACATTTAATGCTTTTTAGTCCAACAAATTAAATTAACAACATTGGGTATGTTTTTGGAATCATATATATTGTTATTATAATATCTTCCTATTATAATAATGACATGAGAAAATTAATTATTTTACTTGTTTTTTTTTTGATAAAAGGTATTCTATTAAAAAGCGAGAATTTACAAAACAATACAGATGAATACAATTTGGTAGAAAATGGGGACAAAAACAAAGAATCAAACCTACAATACAAACGAAAAATTAAAACTGGAATACTAGTGTCAGAAGCCGTAAAAGCTAGGTGAAGACCAACCAGCTACATGAGGCCCCGGGAGGAATCAAATAAGGAATGAACCTTTATCAAAATTATTTTACTTGTTTGATAAAGTAATTTTTACTTGTAGATATTTTACATGAGAGTGTATGTTTCACACTTCACTTGGCTCACATTGATATAGAGATAAATTACAACATAAAATAATAATCTAATTTAGTTTTTACCAAAAAGTGCATGAAACAAATTAAAAAAAAAATAACAAAAAAAGAGTGAAAGAACAGTAAAGTTTGTGAAAGAAAAAACAAGACATATATTCAATGAATAAAAACAACAATAATAGAAAAGTGGTAGGTCCAAAAAAATTGAGACTATCGATCACTGGTTAGCTGTACTGAAAAGCTAAGCTCTAAATGATATCTTCTCCAATTATAACAATAATTATATATATATATATATATTCAAAAACAAAAATACAAAAACAATAATTATATATAAATATGCTTGCATGCGTCTCACTATAAATATACCTTACATATCTTCTTATTTAAATCAAACCCATCATCATAATATATAGTCTTTACTAATCTTTAAAATACATAGCAACAAAGAATGGTTTCATCACTTTTCTCTACAACAAATGTTTTGGTTATGATAAGCTTATGCTTACTTGCAACATTGTACCGACCGGTTATGAGTAGACCGGCTAAGTTTGAAGATGACTTTAGGATCACTTGGTCCGATGCTCATATCACTCAAATTGATGGAGGAAAAGCCATTCAACTAAAATTAGATCCTAGTTCAGGTAACGACCTCTATAAATTAATACTCGATTGATTAATATTTTTATAAAATAAATAATAAAAATTTGTGTAATTTCTATCTTTATAAGTTACTAATCACGCGATAAATTTAGAATGTTTTAGTACAAAAGTGTAATTCTAACGTTATTATTATTAATTTATAGAGGTTTAATTGCGTATACTTTTTTTGTTAAAGATTGAGCTATAATATATAGTTTTAGTTCCATATTTTAAATTGTTTTTATGTTAACATTGATTATAGGATGTGGGTTTGCTTCAAAGAAGCAATACTTATTTGGCCGAGTAAGCATGAAAATCAAACTCATTCCCGGCGATTCGGCAGGAACCGTTGCCGCCTTCTATGTAACTAAAATTTTGGTTAATGTTTATGTTACCACATTTTGGTTGATATATAAATGTTTATATATGATAAATTATACGCAGATGAATTCGGATACGGATTCTATAAGAGACGAGCTAGATTTCGAGTTTTTAGGAAACCGAAGTGGACAACCGTACACTGTGCAAACAAATGTGTTTGCGCGCGGCAAAGGCGATAGAGAGCAAAGAGTTAACCTATGGTTTGACCCTTCTCGTGATTTTCATGAATATGCCATTTCATGGAACCATCTTCGTATTGTGTAAGTCCATATATACAATTCAAATAATTATTACTGTAGCTTTAATAAATATTGAAAAAAAGTTAACATATAGTTGATTTAATAGTAGAATAAAACTAACTAATAATTTGGTACTATAAGATTCTATTAACTATTTATATTGTCACGAGAAACATGATTGGTTTAATACTCTGTTGGTCCATGTAATAATTAGAGAATGAAAGAGATAGCATATTTGTTTTGGGAGTATTCATTGATTTGAAAAATTATAAGAAAAAAACGAATTATCAAAGATTTGTGGCAATAAAATATGAAAAATAGTATTCATTTTGTGACCATATAAATGTATGATGTGTAGGTTCTATGTAGACAATGTACCAATTAGGGTTTATAAGAACAATGAGGCGAGGAAAGTTCCATACCCGCGATTTCAACCAATGGGTGTTTACTCGACCTTGTGGGAAGCCGATGATTGGGCAACACGTGGAGGGATAGAGAAAATTAATTGGTCGGGAGCGCCCTTTTACGCTTACTACAAAGATTTCGATATAGAAGGATGTCCGGTTCCAGGACCAACAAATTGTCCTACTAATCCGAAAAATTGGTGGGAAAGAAGTGAATACCATCAATTGAGTTCGGTCGAGGCTCGAAGCTATAGATGGGTTCGAGTCAACCATATGGTATACGATTATTGTACCGATAAGTCGCGGTTTCCTATTGCTCCCCCGGAATGTTCTGCCGGAATATGATCTAAAGAAGTATTGTCTTAAAGAAAGCAAGAAGTTGTGCCAAGTGGTTATATATTCCATAGGCAAGGTTGTAATATGTATGTGAAGTTTTCGATGAATCTTGTGGTGTGTGATGAATTGTTCATAATAGAATATTGATTGTGGTCACACATTCATATATTCGTGTATTTTTTAAATTTTACTTTTGTTTTCCATTATGCCTTAATTTGCTTTTGTTAATGATCTATTATATTGTAAAGAGAAGAAAATCATATTTGTTTTTAAGAATTCACAAAACTTCACTGTTTCATCTATTCTTTAACAAAATTACACTTAATTGAATATTTTTACATGTGTGGATATAATTAATTTGAATTTAATTTTGAGTGTTTTGGTGTAATTTTGAAAAATAATTTTTGAAATGGTGTAATTTTGTGAAATGCAATTCAAAATATATAGTTATGTGATTGTTCCTTTCATTTTCGTTCCGGTTTACGGTAATTTAGTTTAGACAAAAATAATTAGTTTGACGGATTGAAACCAAAAATAAATTGAAGAAAAGTCACGTACATTAACTTTTATCAATTTGGATTTGATTCTAGCTAATTAATTAAAAAGGACTTTTCTCAAACTAAAATATTTAAAGATACCAAACAAATAACATATATATATTGCACCATAATCATAATCTTTCTTTTGTGATTTGAATTATGCATAAATTTATAATTGATGAACCGCATCATAGTCCAATCAAATTATCATTGAATGATAAACCATATCATTGCATCACAACTAATTTTGATTACCAATCGAGTTTCTATCCATAATTTTATTTTTTTGATAAAAGAGTTTCTAACTTTCTATCCATATTACTACAATGCATAATCGTATTATGGATAATACTATAATACTATAATATTACTCTTTCCGTTCCAAAATAAATGTAGTTTTAAGAGAAAAATTTTGTTCCAAAATAGATGTAATTTTTCATTGAAACTTTCAATGTAAAATTTAGTTATTTAATATTTTTTGACCAATTATATTTGCATACTATTTTTCTATTGGTTCAAAACTTATGCACATATTAAATATTGTTTTAGTATTGCAAATACACAAATTTAATAAATTCTTAATATATGTAAAAACTACATGTTTTCGGAACGGAAAGAGTAAATAATACATTTCATACGTAAAATAAATAATTATGTACATCATCATGGTAGTTAAAAAATACATATGTTATCAACAAATCGTTGGTTGTGTCATGCATTTGAGACATTGACAAAACCCTACATGCAATTTATATTTTCGTTATAATTCCACTACAAGAAATCACGACTTTTACCACGACCATAATCGTTGTAAAATCGTGGTAAAACGCAGTTTACCACGATTTAACGACGATTTTCATTTCGTCGTTAATCGATCGAAGTAAAAACCAAATCGTCGTAAAATCGTGGTTAATTTTACGACGACAAAAATTCGTTGTAAATTCGTGGTAAAATATTCGTTGTAAAATCGTTGTAATTGTTACAACGAGTTTACAACGAATATTTGGTTGTAAATTTGTAATTATAATAAATTGAAAATTTTTACAATCGTGGTAAAATCGTCCCTAATTAGGGACGGTTTTACGACGATTTGTATTATATATATTTCTTCAAATCGTGGTAAAATCGTCCCTAATTAGGGACGATTTTACGACGATTGTAAGAAATATAAATTTTTCAAATCGTGGTAAAATCGTCCCTAATTAGGGACGATTTTACCACGATTTGAAGAAATATATATAATACAAATCGTCGTAAAATCGTCCCTAATTAGGACGATTTTACCACGATTTGTATTATTATAAATAATAAAAAAAAAGATTAAAAATTAGGAGGATGCTCGCCATGGACGGACGTCCCGGTGTGGACAGGAATGTCCTGGAAGCTGAAGCTGAACCGGAAGCCGAGCCTTCCCGGGAAGCCCTCTTCTTCGCCAACATCCGCATGTAGTCCGGCGGTAAGGTCTTCCCTCTCCTAGGAGCCATATATAAAGTACCGCCAAAAAAACATTAAATATTTAAATAATAAACATTAAGTATTTAAAAATTATTAAGTATTTTAAAAACTAAACATTATATAAGTATTTTAATGACATAGTATTTTAAAAACTAAATATTAAGTATTTTAATATTAATTATGTATTTTAAAAACTAAGATTAAAAATTAATTATGTTAAGTAATAAGTTTTAAATATTTTAAAAACTAAACATTAAGTATTTTAATAATTAATTATATATTCTAAACATATAATTCTAAAATCTGAATCCTAAAACTAAAATCCGAGCCTAAAACTAATTCCAATTCCTAAAACTAATTCCAAATCCTAAAACTAAATTCCAATTCCTAAAACTAATTCTAAAATCCGGTTTTAAAACACATATATTAAAAATATTTACCTTTGGGGATGTTGAAAAAGAGTGAAAGTTGTAGAGTTTTAGAGAGAGAAAACTTTAGAGAGAGATAGAGATTTAGAGAGAATGAGTGAAAATGAAAAATTTTGGTCGACTATATATAGATTCGAAATCGTCGTAAAATCGTCGTAAATTTACCACGATTTTACGACGATTACTTTATAAATCGTTGTAAAATCGTGGTAAATTTACCACGATTTTACAACGATTACCTTTTAAATCGTTGTAAAATCGTGGTAATCGTTGACGTTGACAACCTCGTACAAACAAAACTCCTGAGGATTTGACGTTTAGAGTTTCATTTTTTGTCGTAAATTCGTTGTTAAATTACCACGAATTTCCATCGATTTTGTGTGAATCGTGGTAAATTCGTGGTAAATTTACCACGAATTTACCACGATTCATTACACTAAATAGATTTTGTTGAAATTCATCTGCCATTTGACTTCATGTTGAATATAACTATGATATTGTATGCATATGAAATCATACTAATTCGTATGATTGCACAAAAACAAGTTTTGGTAAAATTAGAACATATAGACATATTAACCACAATATATATAATACACTTTATCTTAAACTTTATAAATTCTAAGAATATGTAACAAAACTTATTGATAAGCAATTTTAACATTGTTTTTATAGTTATTCATTAACTTTAGAGGTCTTAATGAGTGTTTGTACGTAATATAAAACATACTTTTGAAAATGTTTGGGGTTTAGGGGTTTATACAAAATGACGTTGTAAAATCGTGGTAATCGTTGACGTTGACAACCTCGTACAAACAAAACTCCTGAGGATTTGACGTTTAGAGTTTCATTTTTTGTCGTAAATTCGTTGTTAAATTACCACGAATTTCCATCGATTTTGTGTGAATCGTGGTAAATTCGTGGTAAATTTACCACGAATTTACCACGATTCATTACACTAAATAGATTTTGTTGAAATTCATCTGCCATTTGACTTCATGTTGAATATAACTATGATATTGTATGCATATGAAATCATACTAATTCGTATGATTGCACAAAAACAAGTTTTGATAAAATTAGAACATATATACATATTAACCACAATATATTATAGTACACTTTATCTTAAACTTTATAAATTCTAAGAATATGTAAACAAAACTTATTGATAAGCAATTTTAACATTGTTTTTATAGTTATTCATTAACTTTAGAGGTCTTAACGAGTGTTTGTACGTAATATAAAACATACTTTTAAAAATGTTTGGGGTTTAGGGGTTTATACAAAAAACCGTTGTAAATTCGTGGTAAATTTACCACGATTTTACGACGATTTCGTTTAAAAGCGTTGTAAAATCGTGGTAATCGTTGACGTTGACAACCTCGTACAAACAAAACTTCTGAGGATTAAAGGTCTTTAAAAGACAACGAATTATAAGATTATTCGTGGTAAAATCGTTGTAAATTTATTCGTGGTAAAATCGTTGTAAATTTCACAAATCGTGGTAAAATCGTTGTAAATTTACGACGATTTTACCACGATTTGTGAAATTTACACATATCGTGGTAAAATCGTTGTAAATTTACGACGATTGTACCACGATTTGTGAAATTTACACATATCGTGGTAAAATCGTTGTAAATTTACGACTTTTTGTATTTTGCACAAATCGTGGTAAAATCGTCGTAAATTTACAACGATTTTACCACGATATGTGTAAATTTCACAAATCGTGGTAAAATCGTCGTAAATTCGTAAATCCGTGGTAAATTTACCACGAATTTACGACGATTGTTAATTTATTTTATAAAAAAAAATTAAAATACATTATTTTCTTAAAATACATTATTTTCTTATTTATTACTCGGAGTCATCAGCAGACTCATGTTCGTCCTCGGAGTTAGATTCATCAAATTCGTCAGTCTCTTCGACTTCTTCTTCGTCCTCATTCACCTCTTCGACTTCCCTATTATGTGGATCAACGAGTAAGACCATGTCCGTGTTTAGTTCTGGCGAAGGAATATCGACGGACGTGTCATTCTGTAGTGGTGATTCTTCTTCCCTGACTATGTACCCTCTCGGGCAATTTTGATGACGGATAGCCAATGTATTCTGTGGACTTAAGACGAGGCAACTTCTCAAATGCCCTTATTTCTGCAATTGAAATCTCCTATATCCCTCAAAAATCTCTTATGCCCCTTTTTTATTTTTTTAACTAAAAAAAATTCAAAAAAAATCGAAAATTGAAAAATATAAACCCTAAACTAATCCAGGGGTCTTGGTTTAGGGTTTGCGAACCCAAATGGTAAGATTTTAGTTTCTAAACCTTAAAAATTTTGAAAAAATCGAATTTATAATCATATTTTGATGATTTTCGGAAAAACTTTTTAAATTTGTTTTTTTATTTTTGAAATATTTTTATAAAATTCTTAAAATTAAATAAAAAATATTGTCGTTTTCAGATTTTAAAAATAATTTTTTTTGTGTCCTATAAAATTAAAAAAGCAAAAAAAATAAAAAGTGTCCTTTTTAGATTTGAAATATAGAAATAGGGACTTTTGAGAAGATGTTTCACTTAAGACGCGGATAAGGAATAAAGCTTACTTGCTCAGCTTGCGATGCAAATGTCTTTAAATCGTTGTTAAAAAGTCCCAAAATCAGAAGTTGTAAATTCGTGGTAAATTAGCAACTATATAGCGACGAAATATTCTTATAAACCAAAACGTCGGTAAATCGTTGTAAATTTACCACGATTTTACAACGATTTGGTGCTTAATCGGAAAATCGTTGTAAAATCGTCGTAAATTTACGACGATTTTAATCGTTGTAACGTTTACGACGATTTTACGACGATTACCAAAATCGTCGTAAAATCGTCGTAATATCGTCGTAAGTTTACGACGATTCAAATCGTTGTAAATTTTTCGTGGTAATTTGCGCAGATTCTTGTAGTGTTCCAATATTCATATATAAACAAATACAAACCGAATGATCATCCTTTTCTCCTCTTTTTAATGAAAAAATTTGAAGAACATGTACTTTATATGCACTAATTTGTATTTTAAATTAGGTAATTAGGTGATATTTCTTCATGCAATATTATTTTATAACCGATATACTCCTTTACATGTTGGTTTGATGTATATTATCGTGAATGTTCATAACCTTAAATAAATGTTCACGATCTAAAATGATTGTTCACATCGTCCACTACCTTTAGGTCAAGTCATACACAAGTGTTAGCGTATTTCACATTGATTTACGAACAATTATTTTGATCTAACTTTTTAGCATTTTAACTGCATACATGAATATCGTGAATGTTCATGATATGTAATGAACGTTAATGTGTGATCATTAATAAAAAGAAAAAAATTTAAACGCAAAATAAATGTTATATTTGTCTTTTCAACTTAAAAAATCACCTAAACGTAAACACAAAAAATCACTTTATTGACAAATTAAAAAATAAAAAATCACTTAATTTGCTAATAAACTCTTATTTAATTTCTCATATAATTTTTGTAATCAAAACTTATGTAATAATGTAAATCACCAAGGCTCATCAGGATAATCGAACGGCACAGATTGAAGCGGAGAAGTCTTACTAAGATCAGAGTGAACGTAACCGTACACGCGCATCACCTGATTATCAGCAAAATTAAGGGCTCTGATCATCTCATTCCAACACGTGTCACCATCGTACATCTTATTGTGGTCCCCACTACAAGGCTGGCATCCCGTGAAATGCGTCACGAAAGCTCTCCTACGACTCCCTCTCCCTCCAAACTCTCCCTTCAAAAACCTCTCCTCCCTAAACGCACCGTATCGCTCGCTCACTTTCTCCGCGTGTCGTCTACGCAACGTGGCGTCCTCTCGTTCCATCTCCAGATACCTCTCCGTCACGATAGCGAATCCGTCAACGACACCTATCCAATAACCTTGTAAATAATACTCTGCTTCGAGGTACACCTTATCATAATACACCTCTTTATGTTTATAAAGCAAATAAATCAGAGCCGTCTGATCATCAGACTCAGGAAACATCTTGTCCTTAAATATCGACCGTTGGATCTGACCCCACTTGATGTAATCTGGATCTAAAGGTCCCATACTCTTCCACGTGTCGATTAAATCCATTGACCATTGACAATTCCTGATTAAAAAAACGCCGGCGTTTAGCGCCGTCCAGCTCTGTTTATCGTAGATTATGTTTGCCCAGCCGTGAACGACGACGTTATGTTGACGGTAACGGTGAAGCGGCGGCGTAAATTCCATATCGGTGAAGATAGCGTCGGAATCTACCCACCAGATCCACTCCGCCTCTGGATGTGCGATCATCGCCGCTTTTATCGCCGGAAGTTTTGCCCAGTAAGAGTTCATCTTTGGATTAAGAAGAGCGTTGCTGTAGAAGATCTCGTGGCTATGGATTCTGCAGTAATCGACTTTGTTTTTGAAGCAACGGAGAAGGAGATGGTCACCGATTTGGTTTTTACATGGTTCAGATTGCGAACCGGTTATCATCAAAATCCGGTTTAGTAAACCGGTTTTGAATGTTGGGTGAGATTCGAGCCATTGGTTACGTTTCTCGTCCCAGCCCGTGATTTTTGAATCGATTGTGTAGGTTACGTTTGGGTCGTCGTAAAAACCGGTTTCGGGTGGGTCGGATTTTGTGTCTAAACCGGAACATTGAACCGGTTTGGTGTTGCGTTGTAAACCGGTTAATGTGAAATCGAAGGAAGGTGAGAAAATCGAGAAGTAGGACCAGACGAGGATTAGAGACGTGAAAGCTCCGGCGAGGAAGATTACTCCGTCGGAAAAACACGCGGCGGTTTTGGTCTTTGCGCCGCCGTGTTTTTTCATTTTTTGCGAATTTTTTTTTATAAAAGTGTTGAGTAAAAATCTGAAATGGAGTTTTAGGTGTAATAAAGAAATAAACTTTGATTTTAATTTGTTAAAAATGTGAAGTGATTTAGTCAGCTAGATATATGGTAAGAAAAAGGAAAATTAAAGATCATTTTTAGCACAAAATTAGTGTTTTTCACGTAACCATGCATATATGAGAAAGTGTTAGAATATAAAGTAAATGTTATGCATGGATTAGATCATTTCTTTTGGTGATTAAACTCTAGATATTTAAAAGAAAAAGTTAAAAACTATATTTTAATTTCATTAATATAAACAAATATTTTAATGGTTATGATATCTTAGCTTTTTATTAAAAACTAGATTATGTCATTCCATATACTACTAAAAGTTAGATTTAGAAAATTTGGGATTTCATGTATAATTGCTAATTATAGAATAATGATTATCTTTTATAAAATCTAATGGTCAAACATATTAATAGAATAAGATCACTAAAAAAGTTATTAATATATTAAGTTTTAGTGAAATATAATACTACTATATTTGGAATTTTTCTTAATGATTTGATATTGATTTTAGAGAAATTCACAAAACTAAACCCTTTCAATACTCTTTTCACAAAACTATACATAATTCAATATTTTCACAAAACTACACCCTTTCAAAATTTTAAAAGCTTGATTTACCCTTTAAAAATTACCAAAATTAAAATCTTTTCATTTGGGTTCGCTAATTAGTGTATAGTATTAAGGGGGTAGGATTGTGTGGATAGAGTTTATTTGGATTTAATTTTGAAAATTTAGGTGTAGTTTTGTGAAATAATTTTGAAGTGGTGTAGTTTTGTGAAATGTGATTCAAATGGAGTAGTTTTGTGATTCTCCCTTTGTTTTATTACCTTGTTCGTATAGGGGAGAATTACAAAACTGCACCATTTCTAAATTACTTCACAAAACTACAGTTAAACACTCAAAACTAAATCCAAATAAATTTACCCACGCAATCTTACCCATTTAATATTATACCCTAAACATTAATTACCGAACTCAAATGAAAAGATTTTAATTTTGGTAATTTTTTAAAGGGTAAATCAAGTTTTTAAAATTTTGAAAATGTGTAAATATGTGAAAAATTGAATTAGGTAGAATTTTGTAAAGAAAGGAATGAAATAACGTAGTTTTGTGAATTCATCTTTGTATATTTAAAAGTGGCATTATGGTTTATATATCAGTGTATGACATTCAATGATAATCTAAAAGCTAATAAATGTGTGATATCATAACAAATATAATCAAATGGACACGGAAACTTCTTATGAATTAATCTATCCTACAAATGAGTTTAGTATTATTACATAGAGAATTACAAAACCAAACTTTTTAAAATATATTTGTTGCAATAAAATATATATATATATTACAAAACTACACAATTTTAGAGTATATTTGACAACATTAAATTTAAACACTAAATATAAGTAAATTCTAAACACACTGTTATACTAATAGTGAATCCAAATAAATAAAAAATTACGTTGGATTATTTAAGCTCTTTTGACTATTAAAATTTTTTAAAATGATGTAAATTTATAAATAAACGAAATTATGTCTAATTTTGTGAATTAAAATTTAAAAGAATGTAATTTTGTAATTTTCTCATTATTAACTATCTTCTACCTAAAAAAGTCAATTTTTATCTCATTTAAATTTTGCAATAAATAGGTTTACATAAACGATTAAAATTCGGTAATTCCAAACATGTTAAGAAGCTAATATATAAAGTCATCATATACCATAACGTCATGGTTGAATAACTATTCAACACAGTAAAATTATTTTATTTATGGTATAAAAAATCTTAATGACATATATATGACCAATAATTATCCTACCAAAAAACATATCTACATGCGGATGAGCAAGTGGCCCAATGGAAGTGACTTTGATTACAGTGGCGATCATAAGTTCACAGGGAGGCAGAAGACCACCCCACCGGGATCGATTCCCCGCACCTACGATAGTGTAGATTTGGGTAATGGGCCGCCATTTCGCGCCCAAATGTTGACAAAAAAAAAAAAAAAAAAAAAAAAAAGTGGCGATGGTAGTCACTCTGCATCTAATCGCATAACCCGGGTTCGAACCTCGCCGCTCTCGGTTGGGAACTACTAGACACTAGACTACGATGAAAAAAAAAAAAAAAAAAAACATATCTACATTGTAAATAATACAAATCAATGCATATCCAAAAATTGAAGAAATTTTAAGTTAGTCAACATTATATCTTGCGACATACGGAAAATAAATTAAAGAACTTTTAAGTTAGTCTAAATTAAAGGTTGACCAAATATATAACAAATAAAGTATATAACAAGTAAAGTAAATTATATTTCAGTAGCAAAAAAAAAACAGAAAACACTAAATTAAATACAAAGAAATGGCATCATTAGGCAGATGTTTCTTTTTAGTGTTCTTGTGTTTGATTGTTTTACTCACTCCAAGTATGTCTTAATTAGAAAAAAATCATTATCTTTTATAGTTTAAAACAAATTTTACAATATAGTATTATACTATACTTAAAAATTTAATAACTGATTTTGAGTTTTTGTTATTTTGTAAAAAAGATGCAGAAGCTGATGAATCACCAAGACCTGGATATTTTGTGATAGGTCTTTGTTCAAAAATTCCAGATTGCAACAAAAAATGTATTGAGTCAGGTTTTTCTAGCGGAATATGTCTTAAAGAGACTCCTCTAACTATTCAATTATCATGTGGTTGCTATGTATAATCGATACCTAATTGACTTGTGAAAATATCAAATTTCAAATTAATATATATTAACTTAATGTTTGTGTATCTTTACTATATTTTATGCAAACGAATTATTATTATGTCTAAATAAAAGCAATGAAATATTATATGCATTTATAATTTGCGCGTAAAACTATCTCATAAGCTTCTTTTTTTTTGTTTCATATGCTTTCTTTCATTATCTCATTTAAATTTTGTAATATATAGGTTTACATAAACGATTAAGGTTTGGTAATTCCAAACATTTTAATAAGCTGATATATAAAGCCATAATATTCTACCAAATATATAACATAAAATTAATGGTTGACTGAATAAATTTATTTAATTTGATACAATAAATAAAATCTTAATTTTGCCGTCAAAAAAATAAAATAAAATAAAATCTTAATGACATATGACCAATTATCCTACAAAATACATATCTACATTGTAGTAAATAATACAAATCAATGCGTATCCAAAATATTTAAGAAATTATTGATAGTCAACATTATATCTTTGCGTAATTGGAATATAAATTAAAGGTTGACCAAATATATAGTAAGTAAATAAAAAAAATGATATTATATTTTCATCAACGAATAAATTTGTCTTTTAAAGAAAATTACATATATATATATATATATATATATATATATATATGAAGAGATAATATTTGTATCTTGTACCATTCAACATTGTATTTCAATAGCAAAATAAAAATAAAAACACTAAATACAAAGAAATGGTATCATTAGGCAGATGTTTATTTTTCGTGTTCTTGTGTATGATTGTTCTACTCACTCCAAGTATGTCGCAATTAGCAAACTAAAAACATTGTTTTTTTATAGTTTTAAACCATTTTTACATTTATATTATATATACTCTATTAAATTTTGAATAACTGATTTGATTTTTCTTGATATTTTTTTTTAAAAAAAAGATGCGGAAGCTGATGATTCACAAAGGCATGTGATAGGTCCATGTTCACAATTTCCAGATTGTAACAGAACATGCATTGAGTTAGATTATGCTCATGGACTATGTCTACCAGTGACTCCTCTAGCTATTCAATTATTATGTAATTGCATTCCATAATCAAATCAATATTCCATTGTGAAAAATTTGGGTTTCAAAATTAATAATATAATAACTTGATGGGTTTAGATATCTTTAATATATTTTATGCAAACGAATTACAATTACTATGTTTAAATCGAATAGAGGATTCATGGGAAAAACCGTCGCGTGACGAGAACTATCATATACCAAAGATTCCTCATCAAACTATAACCTATGTCTAATTGAACCCGAGTCAAATTAAAAATGTTTAATTCCTCACAAAACAAATTTTAAATGTCTAATTACTCACAATTCAAAAGTTACAGTAATTAATATCCATAAACCCATCAAGAAGCATCACTTCAGTTTGGCAAGTCAACTTCGAGTCAACCGGATAAAGAGACAACTCAGGATCAGTCAAACCTACAAGTGGAGATTCCAAAGGAGAACAATAGTCCGAGTATCATTGTCACCAACTTCGACTCAGTTGCACCACTAGAGGTATCCTCTTCATCTTCTCAAGTTCAAAAAATATTAACAATCTCACAAATTGTTCCAATTGTTCAAACTACTATGGAGTTCTTTCCACCACCAAACACCAAAAATGCGGACTACCAATCTCAACAACAATATGTTTTTGGGAGTAATAGTGCGGCCACAAACAACTCCAACCGATCACCAAATACTCATGGTGATAAAGAGAAGACTCAAGAGTGTAATGACAATGAGACTACTCAAAGTGCATTGGACTCTTCTTACACAACAACAAGAGGAGGAAGGACAATTAAACCATCTCAAAAACTCATGGAAATGGATTGGACGACAATGAAAAGTAGAGGAAACCGAGGCCGTGGCGGCCGAGGCAAACATCCACCACATCACTAAGCCGATCTTTTGGTTCTTTGACTTTTGGTGAAGTTACTTCTTTTTAATTAGTTGCACTACAATTTGGTTTTTAACCTTATTGTTCAAAGGTTGTTTTCCTTTGTTAGATATATCTAGCACTTACTTTTGTAACACTTTCTCAAACTATATGGTCTTTGACCGTAGCCTTGCAATTTCAATAGTAAAACCTTTAACAAAAAAAAAATATAGAAATTATTGAATTAGGTAGAATTTATGAAAGAAGGAATGGTGTAATTTTGTGAATTTCTTGCTAAATATATATATATATAGAGAAATTCCTTAGAATACCATCCAAATAAATTTTTGTTTTACAAATATCATTACAAAGTTTTTTATAACAAAAATACTATCAAAAAGTAGACAAAAATACCACAACTACAAAAAAACGAGTTTTAATACTTTAGATTTTAAATTTTTTCATTTGGGTTCGCTATATAGTGTTTAGGGTATAGTTTTGAAGGGGTAGGGTATAGTTTTTTGAAGGTTTTGGTTGTAATTTTGAAAATTTAAGATTTGTGGTATTTATGAGAAAAAAAACTTTTTAATGGTATTTGTAAAACTAATTGTGTTAAAAAAACTTTTTTTGTGGAATTCATAAGAATTGCCCATAAATATATCTCCTATTTTGAAATATAAAATAATATATTTTTAACATTTCCTTTTTCCCAAAATGTAGAATGTTCAAAGCATACACGTTAAGAAAATTTATTTTACATTTAATGGTATCAGTTAAAAACAATTAAAATCAGCTAAAAATATGTAAATGACTAAATGACCGTTTTAATTAATGTAGAATTAAATATATTAAAATTTTGCAAAGATATATTTGAGAAAAGCTAATAAAATGAAACGAAAATAAAAACCTACAACATTCTACATTTTGGGACCAAAGTAGTATCAGTTAACCAATATTAGAAAGTGGTTCTACATAATACAAATAATCTTAGAACGAAAAATTACATTTAATTTACATTTTTTAACATCGGAAGAAATTATTTTAAAAAAAATCTGGGACTGATCTTTTGACTTTAGTGTTTTGTAAGTTTGCGTTTGTTTTGATATAATATTACATGGCTTTTAATTAGACATAATAATGGTTCGTTTGCAAACAATATGGTAACGATACCCAAATATCAACTTAATATTATATTTATTTTGAAATTTCTTTGTATTTAATTGAGTGTTTTCTATTTTTTTGCTACTGAAATGAAACGTTGAATGGTACGAGGCACATGTGTAATATACACATATTAGGATATTGACCCGGGCTATGCCCGGTTTAACATTTTCTTGATATTATATTAACTGTTTTAATTTAAAACAACATTCATAAACGCTTATATATAAAGTAATAATTTTATATAATACTCTTTCCATTTCAAAATAAATGACATTCTAGATTTTTTCCGCACTTATTAAGAAACTTGAAATTTTCTTACTTAATGATTAAATTAACAATACAAAAAATTCTATCGGTTCAAAAATTTAAATTCATTTAATTTTTGCATAGAATGTCACGTCACTTATTTTGTAACGAAAATATTAGGGTAGAATACCATTTATTTTAAAATAGAAGGAGTATAATGACTTTGAGTTTTGTAATTCTCACATTCACTAAAATTTTCCTTAATAACACATGTATATTTTATACATAAACCGCTACATGAAACAACATTTATCAAGGTAATGTTTGAATATTTTGTAAAGAATAAATTGCATCAATATATTCTTATTTGAATATTAACAAAAATATCATTTTAATCATAATTGTTTCTTATTTGCATAAAAGTAGAAATACGTAAAACTAATACAAAGAGATGTAAACTTATCAAATTAAACATGTGTAAAGTGTTAAAAGTAAATTTGTAGTGGTTCCGATTAAATTATTATTTTAGGGGTTGAAGATAAAATTTAAACAAAAAATTTAAATTCAATGTTGAAAATTAGGCTATGCAATGATTTAAAAAAATTAGACAAATTTGAATCAAAACAGAATAGAATCATATATTTTTTTAGAGAAATTTCACCTGTCTGAAGCACAAGAGAGAATGAGATTTACTATTTCTTTCATTCTCTACTATGAGTCTTTGTCTTGTTCAACACAATTTAACTTGTGATAAACAATAAACTTCATGAAGACCTGAGAAATAGTGGATGGTAAAAAAAGAAAAGGATGGTGAGTTACAAAGCAACGGAGAAACCAATAAAACAAAAGAGTAAAAGTGGATGGGATGAAATAGAAAGTTTAACATTTACTATTTTGACTTGCATGATAATTTTTTGGAATTAAGTTGAAATATATGTTTTCTAGAACATGTAAGAAAAAGGTAATTAATATGACATTCCTAATTAAAACAGAGAATTAAGAAGTGAATAAGTACCTTGTTCTTTGGAAATTACAATGGTGAATATGACAATAGAAGAAAGAGCTTTTTATACTTCACATATAAAATGATATAGTAGAAGTTATTGAGATCATCATGGGTAAAAAATCACTAAAAAAATGGGATAGTGACTTGTGTTTTCTTACACTTTAACTTGAAACAATTTTTTTTTTTGTTAAAAAAATTGATTAAAAAAAATATTGAAGCACAAGCCACTTGGCGCATTCTAATTGGCCAGGTGACTTGTGCTTTAAAATATAAGAGATACGTAATTTTCTTTAAAAAGGTAAGTTATTTAAGTTACAAAGATAATAATAACTTACTTTATTTGTTATATATTTGGTCAACTTTTAATTTATATTAATTCCGGCTTTTGTCTGTATGTTTTTTTGGTGTTTTGGTATTGTTTCTTCTGTTTGGTATTTGCTTAGGCATTAATGAGGTTTAGAAAAATCATCATTGGAAAAAATGTTTTATCTTTTCAAATTTTCATGAGAATTTACCTCTTCTTCTTCTTCAGTTCTTCTTCTCGTTTGTATATGAGTATAAGTTGTTATCCATTGTATGTTATCCTACCTTTTTTATTGGATGTGTGAATTAATTATATAAAATTTACAGGCAATAGATTTTGAAAGCATTATGAAACTTTTCATTATAATCAAAACGATTCTACTAAAATCACACCAAAGAAACATAAAAATTGGTCATTCACAAATTCTTGTTAAAAAAATTTCAAATGATATTAACAACAAATACTATATAACATTAAATAACACTTGAATTTATTAGAATCGAAAATTCTATCAAATAAATAATACAAAATTGGCTAATGGATCAGTCATTTGTGCCCCAAACGTTGACAAAAAAATAAATAAAATAACACAAGATTTTGGAAGAATTAAAAATTTATCTTATTAAATAACACAACAAACTTAATAGAATCCTTAATTCATTCAAATTCAACGAAATTATCTTTTTGGATAACATTCCCTAAGGGAGTGTGTATTTAAATAAGGATTTTGTGTGATTTGTGTTAAAAACTCAAATCATATGTCATTACCAATAAGTTTGTAATTTTCAAAAAATTTCTTGAAGATATTTATTGTTTACCTATAAGTTTAGATATCATTTCATTTTTTGGGTTGGGGGTTTCAGACTTTAAGGGCTTCATTGGTTAGACAGTAACTTTGATTTTTTGCGGTAGGATGTAGGTTGGAGACTTTTCGGCTACGCATTCTTTTGCTCTGCCATTTAGAAAAATGGAAACTTGTTTTTTTACGTGATTATAAAAAAATCAATGGATTTAGAAAGTTTCTAAAGCCTCTACTAATCACCCCCTAAAATTTATAATCAATTCAAATATTTTGAAACCGAGTTCCATTCTAAACAATACTACACCAGATAAATAAATTTATAATTACTTTTAGTATACCTTTCACCAATCCAAAAATTCGGTATTTTTTTACACAATCCTATACAAAAAAATAATAATCATTTTTCATTTTTGCCATGCCATTCTATACCCATTTTTCTCTCGATACCCAAACCATTTCTTGGTTAATTTCTTTAATCTAACATCCACAACTTCACAAAACTTTTGTGCCCACTTTTCCGGTTCAATTGGTCTAAATCCCAAACCGGGTGTTCTATCTCTCGACTTTGGATTCGAAACTCTTGTCCAATCCACAACGTAAGCCGACACGCGCCTCTTAAACTTTGCTTTAAACTCACTCCACGCTTGATACTTGTAATGATTCACTACTCCTTCCTCCGTGTCCTCCACGCGCCACTCGTACTCTCCTTTTATACCGAAGTGGTGTATCGCCGTGTAAAGCGAATGCTCCACCGCGTCTAGCCGCACGATCGACTTGTGTCGTTGCTCTTCCTCACGTCGACACGTGTACCCTTGCGTCACGCCGCCACGTGGATGCTCCGTCTGATTTGACGGTCCAAACTCTAACGACTTGAAAGACACTTGTCCTATCGTTGTTTGATTTAACGGTAAGAGAGATCTGATCAATTGATTCGACGGTTTAGTTTGGTTAGACCAAACCGGAGAGAAGAGAAACTCGTCCACGTCGATGTACATCATCCACGTACACGTGTCGTTACCGTACACCGCCGCGTGTGAGAATCCAGCCTCTTGCGTTTTGGGCCATAGCCATAGTACTTTAGTGACGTCATATCCTTCTTTATTGAGAATCGAAACGACGTCGTTTAGCTCGTCGTCGCTGTTATTGTCGTAAATAATGAATCTCTCTATACCTATCGTCGCGTGATACATAACCCACTCTCTTAGATATTTTGCTACATTGTACACCATCGTCGTCGCGCACAATAGCGATTTGTTTTTATTATGTTTTGTTAACTTGCGCTTGGGGCTAAAATACGCCACTGAAGGTATTGTCTTCTTCTCCTCCGTTTTCGTTGGTACGGTCTCGAGGTAGACTTTGATCGGAGAATCGATCGTTACGTTGGGGAAAGGACACCGGAAAACTTCTTGAACAGAGCTCGTCACGGTGGTTCTAACGGCGGAATCAGATTCTTCCTCGCCACCGCCGAAAACGCAGCGAAACGATTCGGGCGGTTTGTTAGATCCCAAACCGCGATTAGGTCCTTTGACGAAGAGAACGACGTCGTTCTCCGTCGAGATCGCTTCGAAAACGACGAAGTTCCAGAGAGGGAGATCTAGCCACCGCGTCTCCGGCGAGATCCGAAACGATTTCGATGAAGCAAGGATCGGAGTCGGGATCGGATGGTGGTGGCGATATTCTCCGGGAAGATTGCATCTAAACGCCGCGCGATTCGTGAAAGGGAGAATCGCGGCGAATCTCGCCGCCGATTTCTCGCCGTTCGGGTAAAAACACGTGTAATCGTAATCATCCGCCGTGAAAGGCGGCGTAACGTTCTTCTCCTCCGGTGAAACGATGACCATGAGATCCCACCCCGGCCATAAAACGGCGTCGGATTTGATCTTTCGTTTATAACCGTTGGATTGATTATAACGATGGATTGAATCTTGACCGTTGATAACGTAACTGAATAACGGGCGTGTGGTTTTGAAAATGGAGTTTGGGGAAGAGTAGAGAGAGAAGAAGACGAAGGAGGAGAGAGAAAGGACGATGAAGAAGAGTGTTGTTGTGTGTGCTTTGTAACTACACGACGTTTTATCGCCGGAGATTCGTGGGGAAGAAGAAGAAGAAGAAGTCGTGAAGGAAAGAGTCATGGTCGTTTAATACGTATTAAACGATTAATTTGTTTTGTAATTAACAAATTTTGAGGGAAAAAAACCAATAAAATAATAGGAAAAGACTAATTCTAAACACCACAAAAATAGCTGCTAAAAATTGATTACAAATGTCATTACACAATGCAATATATGATTGTGCATTTTATCAGATAAGTAAATAACCATGCAAATGGTGATTACAAACTGTTAGGATTATGGGCTTCCAACTTAAAACCAATTGGCGATAAGTGGAGAGGCCCATATTCTTTATATATTAGTGTTTAACCCTTTGTGTTTCCGATGTGGGACATTTATCCCTAATACGCCCCCTCGAGATAATGGGTCTCGTTAACCATTAATCTCGGGTAGTTTGGGCAAGAGAGGCGGACCAGTCGGGTCAGGCCTAAGATCGGATCGGGCTCTGATACCATGTTAGGATTATGGGCTTCCAACTTAAAACCAATTGGCAAATCCCGAGTCCAAAAGAAACGATCGCAACTCATTGTACCATGCTCTTGGAGCTTGTTTGAGGCCGTAAATAGCTTTATGTAGTTTCCAAGCATTGAGGTATTACGTAACTCATCAGGTCTTTTACTAACTCAAACACGGTATATTGCAGATCTTCTTCACCGCACAAAGATGAGTGACGCCAAGCCTCTGCCAACACCGATGTGTCCCACGACTACTCTCACACTTACCTCGGGCAACCCACTTGAAGACGCGACTGAATATCGTGCCACAATAGGGAGCTTACAATATCTCTCCCTCACAAGACCGGATATCTCCTTTGTAGTAAACAAGTTAGCACAATACATGCACAAGCCAACAACTGATCATTGGCTTGCGGTTAAAAGAGTCCTACGTTACCTCGCTGGCTCCATGTCACGCGGCGTGTACTACTCGGCGTCAAACCCCTTATCTCTTCATGGCTTCACAGATGCGGATTGGGCTGGGAATAAAGATGATTATACATCCACAGGCGCATACATTGTCTACATTGGTCGTCATCCCATCGCGTGGTCTTCAAAAAACAAACGGAGTAGCACGATCATCTACGGAAGCCGAATATCGCTCCATAGCCAATACTACTGCTGAGGTCATTTGGTTACAATCACTCATAGGAGAACTTGGCATCAAGCTTGTCTCAACACCGACAATCTATTGTGACAACAAAGGTGCTACATACTTGTGTGCAAACCCGGTGTTTCATTCACGTATGAAACACCTCGCACTAGACTATCACTTTGTTCGGCGAGAGGTTCAAGGAGGTACATTACGGATAACTCATGTCTCATCGAAAGATCAACTAGCAGATGTACTCACAAAGCCTCTAACTCGGGCTCCATACCAACGAATGTGTATCAAGATTGGACTCACCGATGGTGGCCCATCTTGAGGGGGCATATGGACATATACATATTCTCTTTATTTACTCTCTACGATTATGTTACCGTTGCGTATATTTCTTACCTTGTATAGGTCTTACTATTTAGTATATATGTATATATTCACATATCAATACTATATGGGTTTTCCATTTTCCAATACAAACATCATTATAAAGAACGAATTACAAAAATATACGATTACATTGCTATGGTGAAAAATGTGAATTTACATAATGTTTTGCTTAAAATTTTAAAATGTTGTTATATTCCTTAGCGAATCCATATTTACCCCATACATAACAAACAGTCGCGTGTGTACGAAGCGCATACAAGGTTTTTTGTAATCCACATTTCGTTTGCGGGCGGTCTTCTTTTATTTTTCTTGGTCAGTACTACTATTGACCTTAGCGAAAAATCGTCTATTTCCCAATGATAACTATCATATACCGAAAATTATCAACAAAACTATGATCTCTATCTAACTGAACTTGAAGCAAACTATGAATGTCTAATTTCCCACCATTCGAAAGTTACAATGTTTAATACCTATAAAATTGGTTAAGGTTGATTTATTGTTTTCTTAACCTAACTTAACCAAATTGTGCGTGTAACCGAGCCAGTTTTCTACTGATTATAGTTTTGGGTCACATAGATCTCGGTATGTTTTCAATTTGGTTTATCGATTTTAAGTTTTAAACCGTGATTTTGATTTATATTAGGTGAAATCAAATTTCGTGGAGAATTAGACATTCATATTTTGGTCATATTCAATTAGACATATATCATAATTTGATAGGGAATTTTCGGTATGTAATAATTCTTGTGGAGAAATAGACGAATTTCCCAACCATAGTTTATGAATGGTAAACTAAAAGTGGATTAATCCGCCGCCGCGACTTCCGCATTCATTCGCAACCTAATATTCTTCTAAATAATTGTTTGTGCTTTAAGAAAACCATAATATAGTAGTACTATATAAAAGAACCTTTATGCTCATCCACACTTGACTTAATATGTGTCTTAAAACCAACAATTTGAGGCTTAACCCAACAACTTTATTTGCATTACATAAAAGTTTAGAACATTTATATAATTTTAAACAAAACTTTATAAAGTTTAAATTAAAAGCCACTTAATGGGCCTTAAGCTTATTAATAATGGGCCTAGAACGACACAAAGCACGTAAAGGAACTTTCTTACGCATAGCCATACCAATAGTCTCCGTCATATCAATCTCATCTTGACCGTTGATTCTCTCCCAATCAAAACACTGAATCAACGAACCTAAAGCCAACGTCACGATCCTCTGTCCTAATCCCGCTCCAGGACAAGCTCTCCTTCCGTTACCAAACGCCATCACCTTATTAACATCTCCGTCACCGTTAACGTTACCGTTAACGTTAAATCTCTCCGGTTTAAATTTATCCGGTTCGGTCCAAAGATCTGGATCTCTGTGTATAGACCAGGCGTTAACCATCACGATCGCGCCACGTGGCACGTCGTACCCGCCGATTTTGAGATCTTGCGACGGAGATCTCGGAACGAGAAGCGGCGCCGCCGGGTATAGACGGAATGTTTCCGACACGATGCTTTGGAGGTAAGGCAAGTTAGAGAGATCTGGTTCGTCGATTAAACGGTCTTGTCCGATTTTGGAGTCGATCTCGAGTTTGGCTTTGGAAAGTGAGTTTGGATTGTTGAGGAGACACGACATGGCCCATTCTAATGTCACGGCGGATGTGTCTGTTCCGGCGAGTATCATCCCCTGTTTATTAAAGTATATTTAAACATGTTTTTTTTAGTATAATTACTCTGTTTTTAACAATAGAACAATACAAATTTGTAAATTTATTATAAAATGGGGAAGTTACTTCGAGTACAGTGGCAGTCATAAGTCATGGAGGCGAGAGACCACCCCACCCGGATCGATTCCCCGCGCCTACGATAGTGTAGGTTTGGGTAATAATTGCGTATTGTGGCCCAAATGTTGACAAAAAAAAAAAAAAAAAAAATTTATTATAAATACTTTTTTTTAACAACAGAACAATACAATTTTGGAATTTTATATGAAATTCGAAAATGTAATAAAAATAAATAAAAATAGACAAGTTGTACTTTTGAATATATATTTTAGAATGTTAAATTTCTAAGTTATCAAAATTAGGCAATTGTCAATTTTTTTTTGACGGTGAAAGAAAACGTGTGAGCCATGCATAAACAGCTCAAAACAAAATAAAAATAAAAAATATTATATGAGATTTATTTTTAAAAAAACGGTAATAGAAAGCTAAAAGTTATATAATAAGATGTTCTAAAAGAAATAATTCATTACCAGCATTAAGCCTTTGATAGTGACATCAGTGTAATAATCAGGTTGTTTTTGTTGCAAAGACAACAAATGATTAACCATAGTAGTATTTTTACCATCTTTATCATCATCTCTCTTACACTCATCAAGCAAACGTTGTAATAACTCATCCATAGCTTCACCAACACTTTTAACTCTCTTCTCAAATCCTCCTCCTCCAAAAACCTTCAAAAACTTTGGCAAATAATCTCCTGCATGCCTCGCGCCGCTACAATCGTTAACATCCGCCACAAGGTTCTTGAATAGATTCGCTTCTTCTTCTTGTCCTTGTTCTTCGTTATAATTACCATAGTATCTCTTCCCCGTGACCATCCTCACAATGTTGTTGAACGTTAGATCAGACAACAAAGGCTCGAGCTCGACATCGACTACATCATTATGGTCATGCATGTCACGCGAGAGCCGCGTGACCATGCGGAAGATTTCGTCTTTTCGTATGTGGAGGAAGTTTGTTAAACGGTTGGTGGATAAAATTTCCAAGGAGCAAATTCGGCGGAGGTTACGCCAATGGTCGCCGTACGGGGCGGTTCCTACGGTTGTGTAGTTATAAGCGACGTATTTAGCGGTTAGGAAATGAGGGCGGTTTGATAAAACGACGTCGTTTTGATCAGTAAAGCAATCTGATGCTAGAGAGGAGGAGGAGATTATGACGGTGAGGCGGGAGCCGAGTTTAAGGGAGAAGATTGGGCCGTGGGTTTTGGCGAGACGGTGGAAGAGACGGTGGACCGGTGGTTTTAGTATGTGGTGGTGGCCGAGGATAGGGAGAGAGTAAGGAGGAGATGGTGGGAGGTTGAAACGGTGCGTTTTGGGTTTGGAGTTTTGTTTGTAAGCTAAGAGGAGGAAAATAGCTATAGGGAGAACAATAATAATAATAATAATATAGTAAAACATTTTTGAGTGTTATTTTTTTTTCTTTTTTGAAAGAGTGTTGGTGATGGTGTTTGTGGAAATTAAACGATCATATTTATATGTGTGTTAATGAGTGCCGTTCATGAGTTTTGAAATCGGCGCACACTCTAAAGAGAAAAATATGGGCCGATTTTACATTTTTTTTAAAAAATGGACCGCTTTTCATACTAATTTTTTTTTTAAAAGTTGGGCCGCAAGCACGTGTTTGTCCCGCTTGTACTCAGGACCGCCACTGGTGTTAATGTATGAGAATAATCATCATGTATAATTTTTTTTTACAATAAGATGTTGTTTCATAGGATACTTTTTATTTCGTAAGTTATATGAGTGTCGGATCCTCTGGGTGATTAATAATATTAAATATAAAAAAAATATAAAAAAATATCAAGAGAAAATATTTTATCTACTTTGCAATGTAATAAATAATTGTTATGTTAGTACAAAATAATATTTGTCTTACTACATATAAGCTTTTGTATTATTTTAGTGTTGCTCGATGTATCGATATAAGTTTATGATCTTATATCAATCTTTTTATTATTTCTTTGATAAAAGTTACTATCTTGTAACGTTATCAAAATTTGCTAGTTTAAATAATCTTAATTTAGATTCACATAAATTGATTACTTATGAGATATATAAATTTAGCTAATATAAATTTTTAAATGTTTTAATAAGAATGTGGACTTTCAATTTTGGAAAACAAATTTTAGTGGAACAAGGCATTTGCCTCTATCTATATTACTAAATAGAAGAGACACGACTCTCACAATGTGACAAGTGACTAAAGAAATTATTGATAAAGTGACAATTCAAGATTTCCACATCTTCTTTTTGTGTGGTGTTTGTAATGAAAACTAAGATAGACACGATACGTGTAAGAACAAAAACAGTTTGATTTGGTAGTATTGGAGAAAAAAACAATAAGTTTGTTACAAAAATAAGCACATTTTTTAAAGGTGAATTTATGAACTTAACATATTAATATTTGTTACAAACATATTTGAGGTGGAGCAAAGAGCACCTCCAATTATGTTTCTTAAGGATTTTTAAGGGGTTTTTTAACTTGATTTAATTTTTAATTTAAATAAAAAAATAGTGTTTTAGTTTAGAAATTTAGAGGAACGTACACTAAATAGGAACTTTTAATATTGTTAAGAAACCCATAAGTGGGTAGTGTTGATTGGTCGAGACTTTTTGATTTTAAAAAACTGATTTTTGTTTTTTTCTTTTCTCTTTTTCTTTACCATTCTCTGATTTTTTTTCTTGGTGTTCTTCTTTCTCTTTTACTCGATGATTCTGATATTTTTTTCTTTTTTCTGAAGTTGTTTGGATTTAAGGTTTATGTGTCAGAGTTTTTTCCTCTTGTATGAGATTAGAATTTAGTTATTGTCTCATTTTTTCCTTTGTATTGATTTATACATAAAATTTTAATTTGAATGATGGTTGAATTTTTTTTTTTTTTTTCATCGTTGCCTAGTGTCTAAGTAGTTCTCTCCAACTGAAAGCGGCGAGGTTCGAACCTCGGGTTATGCGATTAAATACATAGGTGACTACCATTGGACCACTTGCTCATCCGCAAGATGGTTGAATCTTTAAGTATTTTAATTTGAACATAATCAATGCATTGTCAGATTTGTATGTAAATTTTTCCGATCTGAAATCTTTGTAAGACTCATGTTAAAGCACTAGATAGTAGTACAATGATTTTGGATTACAACAAATTCTGATTTGTTCAATTTCAATAGCTTCACGTCTTCACCTAATCAATATTGAAACTTTTGTTTTTTTGTATGAATCTTGTTCTCTAATTGATTTAATGGTATATGAACGACAAAAACTAGTAATTTAAAGCATTTCCAATAGAGTTTTTTAAAGGGATCTTAGCCGGTGGTCCACAAAATAGTTAAGAAACTGATTCTTAAATTCCTTATCTAAATTCACCTCCAGCGGAGATTTCTAAATAAGTTTTTAAAATAAAAATAAATATAAAATTAAGAATAGGAGGAAACAAAATATAAACAGTCTCTTATTGTAAATATTTAATAACCGTCTCTTATGTCACATGTCTTTATATTAGCAGTTGTTTGGGCAAAAGTTAGCGATCCGTTAGAAGAACCACGGAATTCGATAACGGTTTATACTACAAGAATCGGTTTGAATTAGATGTCTTTATTAATCGATCAAAGAATACAAAAGAAGAGGAATATGATTTAAGATCTAGACTTAGAACAATCTGAAACTTATAATCGAATATTCTCCTTAAAAGCAAGTGCTTATGTCGAAAAGTGTATGTGAAAGTCGATATGAATGAATGTCGATATGAATGAATGAGTCCTCTGTGTCTCACTAGCCTTCTTCTTTATATAGAGGTCTTTAGGTCAATGAGCCTTCCTTTTCCTTTTATGAATAGGAATTGACATGTTTTCTTTTATTGACCTTTTTCCTTTTATTTAGATATTTTCCTGGATCTCTCCTTAATGAATATTTAAGAGAATGCAGTAATATATCTTTTCCATTTTACCTTATGTCGATAATTAAGCCCAAATAAAGCCCAATATCAACTAAAGGAGGCCGGTTCCGATATTGCCGGCGATTCGGTTTAGTGGTCCGATCTGCCGTCGATCCGGTCCGGTCTCGTCGCCGGTTAAATCTTAACCGGGATGGTTAAATTTATCCCCAACAGTTTGCCCCCAGCTTTGCTCTTCTTTGATCTTGAATAAGAAGGGGAAAGTAGTTTGTCGAAGGATAAATTTCTTGAGCTCGCCTTTGATTTCACCGTGGCTTGATTTCGTCATACGCCGAGTAGCAATGTTGAGTCGATCTCACTTGGAAGAGATATTCATGGATGCGCTGGGGATGTTGCCTCGTTAAAAACCTTACCGGGAAAACCCGAGTGGGAAAAACCATGGTTAAGGGGAAAAGAGTGCAACACGCATTGTATCCTCCTCGTTTGATCGACTCGCTTGAGTAGGGTTCACTTGAACTTGCATTATGACTTCTTTCCATGCTTCAAAAACAGCATATCTCGCCAATCTTGAAGTTGCATCGTGATTTGATGGTCCTTCGTTTGGCTTCGTGAAGTGATGACTTTCTGGTGTTTTTTCCGACGAGAGGATGATCGTCTCATTATCCTCGATGAGAATTTTGAATGTTTTCCTCGCGTAGAGATTATAAAAACATGTGTTAGTATATTAAAGATAATAAGTAAAGTAATACTTTAACGATTTTGATCAATGTGATCATAATTATCCTATGTAAGGATCTGATGACTTTTTCTCGTGTAGAGAGTTGTCATGTGGTTATTCTCAGTGAGAATCTTAGACGTGTGTCCCGCGTAGGGATTGGTCTTTCTATTATCCTCTGTGAGGGTCACTGACCTTCTTCCGCGTGGGGATTAGTCGTGTGAATATCTTTTGTAAAGATTATTGAAGACTTGGAACATAGTCGTTCCATGATTCCATATGGGGTTCTCTTCGTAAGAGTTCGATTAGGAAAGACTTTTATCTCATTGAGAGTAAAGTCTCTCTCTTTCGATGTTGTTTTTAACTATAAGCGTATATCAACGTTTAGTCAAAACTGAAAGAATTTGTGATGATGAGATTACCTCGATGATGATCTGCTAAGTGACCGACAAGCCGATTTGATCATGAGAACTGTTTCGTTCGGGATATGATGTCGTTGATGAATTGTCATCGTCTTTCTACTCCCAGTAACATCCACCCTTGATTATCTTTTCTTGGAGACTAAGTCCATAATCGAGGTCGAGTCTTCTTTCGTCCGTGAGGATGGGGATACCGAGTGAATAAAGGTTAGAATCCACCGTATATCTTCATGTTTTGATGCTGCCACCGTGTTCAAAGCTTTGTTGGCGGGGACTTCTTCTTTATAAGAGAAACTTTCATTCCGTTCCATTGGAGAGAAAGGAATCTCTTCTATATCGTCAGTGACGGTTCTTTGGTCACGAAGGGAAATCATGGCGGTAAGATAAAATTTCTCATGTCCATGCTAGGTCTTGAAACGTCTATCTCTGACATAAAGATATTGAATCCATGTCGCAAGAGGTTGATAACCTCATCCGAATGAATGAAGTCGTCGACACCGAGTGTAATTAGCGCCTTTGTAGGTCGGTGATCATATCTTCGCGAGAGATTAAGACGAAGATCTTGATGAGAAATCGTCATAGATGAAGTCTAGATGATGCTGATATGAAGTGCCGCCATGTGAATCCTTCGTGGCTGCAAGTGACAATATGATTCTGACTCGTCGTGTGTTAGATCCTTTCGTCGTTGCATCCGATGAGCTCCTTAGCTTGACATATTCTCCCTTTGAGTAATACTTCTTGGATGTACCACGCCTTAGTGCAACTCCAGACTTGCCCCCGATTACCGGTTTAGTATTTGCGAGCAAATCCTTGTGTTCTTCCACCATGGTCAATTTGCAAGTGAGAGGGTGATTCTTCTTGATGGAAAATTCGCGCCATGTTGGTAGATTTTAGAACATACATGTCGTCTTCAGCCTCTCAGATTCTTTTTAATTGAATTTGGCTCCAAACAGAGTATCACTGTCGAACTCGCGCTTTCTTCAGTGATGTGATCGTCGTAGAGGTTGTAAGTGAGTTGGAATTGATACCTTTTGGTCCAACATGAGGTTTTGTGAAGTTGAAACCTTCTAATGTCGCAGGTAGGTCCTTCAAGAGAGCATGCGTCTTCAATGTTTGATGGTTGAAGATGAGCTTCCCCGTCAGTCGTGATTTCGTCAATGAGATTCCTCGTTACTCTATTTGATGTTGAACGTTTATAGAGTTTTATCTTCGATGTGTGATCTTTCACGGGGATCACACTCAGTTGTCAAAGGTACGCCATGAAAGGTTGAAACTTCGTCTTCAAAACATAGCTCGTGTGGGCAAACTTTTCCATTCCTAGGTGAACTCCGTAAGGTTGACACTTCCGCCATGGTTGACGAACTCCGTAGGGTTGAAACTTCCGCCATGGTTGATAAGTCATCCAAGGATTATAAGGTCGTACTCATCATGAAAAAGATGTATGAGGGCGGCTCGAGGTCGCTTTAAGGGCTCGCTTTCTCCGGTGTTGAATGAGTTGCCGCCGGCTCGTCTTGGTCGACCATTCGAACGCTTTTATGATGGACCCGTCATCTTTTAGGCACTTGTTGGGTCGGCTTGTCGCCATTAATGCCAAGAACAAAGAGGCGAGAAAACCTCAAAGTCTCCATATCGATCATGGAGGAGCTTCGGTAAAAAGTCATCGAGTGATGAAGGAGGATGAAATCAAGGATGAGGACGTGAAGTCGGCCGAAGAGGAAGAACGAGCCGCTTCAAGCCGAATACGACTTCTTCCTTGGCGGGTACGCGGTTATAACCCGGTGGGAGACGATGAGGGAGTATACGGCGGGCAGCATTTGTCGTGGGACCATGATGGCCTTGATCGCCGTTATGCCCAAGTGGTGAAGGCTCGAAGCACGGTTCGAGGGTGCACTGCTCCCGGAGGTGGTTGAGTCGTTGATGGCGTTTAGCGATACTCCTCCGTCTAGATTCTCCTTTATCTAAAAACTTGTAATTTTGTTGTGGTCCATCCGTGGGATGGGCCATCTTTAAACTGTTAAGTGGGCCGCTCAAACTTTCGTTGATCATAGCGGACCCTTATGTTTTTTTTGCCCTTGGTGGGCTTTTTGGATTTTGCCCCCGAGGCTAAACTTGCTTTTTCGGTTATCTTTTTGTTTTGAGCTTTCGATAAGTTTGAGCTGTATCTTTTGAGCGTCAAATCCGTTTAGAGATGCACCGACCCAAATTAAAGCCTCGTTAGGTTATCCGTCGCTGACCATCTTAAATCCGGATGGATCCGACGAGGTCGGTCATCCTTCATCTCTAAGTGGTGAATCTACTATCTCTCGTGGAGATTCTATCCGTTGGCTGTTTTTAATGCGTATGGGACCGCGGGGGTCGACCGTTTTTTGGACGAGATCTCGGAGATTCGATCGTCATTAATAGTGGACCAGTTAAGGGTCTCGGCGCTGTATTAACCGTACAAAGCTTTGTCGGGTGAGTCGGTTAATGTTTCGCCGAGCCTTTGTGCGTACATTGCACGGATGGGATCCGTAGATCGGCCATCTCGGTGTGGTTTCGGCGAGGTCCCGTCGGACACGTACACCCCCGAAGAGGGCGACTAATGTGCGTTGCGATTTTATACTTTCGAGGAAGGTCATTAACACACAATTAGCCTCCACCTTGTCGGCCGGGCGGTTCGAGCAACCTGGCGGCGATCTTATGGAGCGAGGTGCCGTCGCACTGTACACTCGGCTATTAGGTTACATGCCCGCGACAATAACTCTAACTTTTGCCTGGTCCTAACGTGGTCGGAAACCCGTATGGAACCCTTCAGCGTTCGATTTACACCGACACGGTTTGTCGTGATGTGTTCGGCTAGGATTGGCCTACGCGGAGTAGGGCTTTTGGCCTATGCGGAATAGGGCTTTTGGCCTACGCGGGGTAGGGCTTTCGGCTATGCGGAATAGGGCTCTTGGCCTACGCGGAGTAGGGCTTTCGGCCATGCGGAATAGGGCTTTTGGCCTACGCGGAGTAGGGCTTTTGGCCTATGCGGAATAAGGCTTTTGGCCTCACGCGGAGTAGGGCTTTTGGCCTATGCGGAATAGGGCTTTTGGCCTACACGGAGTAGGGCTTTTGGCTACGCGGAGTAGGGCTTTCGGCTATGCGGAATAGGGCTTTTGGCCTACGCGGAATAGGGCTTTTGGCCTATGCGGAATAGGGCTTTTGGTATTTGCTTGACGAAGTCGATAAACTCACGTCGAACATTATTGGCTGGTGAAGTAGTTTAAACTTCTTTGAGCCTTCTAGGGTGACGAAGTATGTCGTCTTAACCTTTATTATTTTGCAAGGTTACTTTCGTAACCTTTACCCCTAAGATGTTTAGTTGATGAATTTCATCGAGCTCAACATCTAACTTTATCTCGTTGACCTAGGTCTACGAGTTTATAGAAATCGTTCTAAGGCTTTTGGGTTTTAGGTTTGTACCTTGCCCCCGTAAATCGTCGAACGATATTTCACCGAGCTTTTTCTTCTTGACGGCGTTTTCGGTAGGGTTTATTTTATTAAACGTTTTGGTTGCTTATAATTTTTACCCTAAGTATTTTTCATGAAAGTTTTTTGAGGATTGGTGATATTTGCCCCGAAACTTGGGCGAGATATGTCATCAACGCTTTTGCGACCAACTAATATCTCGATTGAGTTTCAATGGATGACTATTTCGGTGTTTTATATCTAAACTTTTTGAGATTATCTATATTTGCCCCCGAAACTTGGGCGAGATATGTCATGAACGCTTTTGCGGCTAACTAGTATCTCGCTTGAGTTTCAATGGACGACTAGTTTTGATATTAACACTATGTTTGGTAAGCGAGTCTTTTTCAAAAGTTCGCTTACGTTTTAAGTTTTTGTTTTATAGGTATATTAATTATTTGAAAATAATTAATGCGTACCTTCTTCCTTATGGAACTTTGTCGTTGAGATGTGATCCGAGGAATAGTCGCCAAGGTAATTCTCCATGGATAAAGTTTGTGCAATAAGTTGTTTTGCACGTCTCTTTTCTCGGCTGAGGTGGCTAGCCCGACTGAATGTCCTGAGTGTGGACGCTGAAGGATTCACTGATATTCCAATCAGTGTATTAAAGTCTGCGGCCTGACGTTCGTTGAGGATTTTCCAGATAACGCCAAAGTCGCTCTTTAGAGATATCATAACCATTGTTGCACGCGGCTGATAGTAAGGTTGTAGTTTCTCGTCGGCCATCAATACGTCGAGTGTAAGTTTCTTCTTGAATACCCTTGTTGCAATCTCCTCTTCGTTCGGGTGGTAAAGATTGGATGAGGTTCTTATGTCCGCCGAGTGAACCTTATGCCCCACGGATTTGTGGTAGTACATGCCCCATGAGATAAATATTTCTTTTGATCTTGCGGATGCATTGGGATTTGGCTACATGTAGTGAAAACGTTGGCCTATCCGATTAGTTGATGCCTCGCCATATAGCTAATGACCCGTCATAGTTGCGGTAAGCTTATTTCTGAGTGAATCATGATTGACGAGAGGTTTCCGACTTTGTCCTTGGCAACCTGTCATGATCCGTAATAGACTTTCCTTGCGCTTGACTTCGTCATTGATGATTAAGTCCCGAGTCGTAGGTCACTTGAGGAATCGTGAGTGGCGTTTCGATTCCTTCGTCGAGCTTGGATTTTGACACTAGTTGTATCCTCCAATTACGCCTAACTTTACTTGCGATCGATAAAGAACTTCTTCGTCGATGGTTAAGTCGCCGGTTGTACGCTTCTTCAAACGTCGCCGGTTAATGTGCTTACGGCCGATCTTGATCATCTAAACTTCTCATGGAAACGGGGGTTGATGGCATGGTCAAATGTCGATGGAATTGCCTTCGTCTCGTGGGATCATTGTTTTTGTACGAACTCACTTGTTGTATTGACTCCTCAGTTATATCTTCTAAGATCGTCCTTCTATAAGCGTTCTTCAAGAGAGTGTTCACCAAGTTTCAATAGTTGATGAATCGTCCTTCCATCGAGCAATTAGCGTTAACACGATGATTGGTGTGCCATGGGGATTCATACTCCTTATGATATCCTTTGATCATGAACAAATTACGTGGTATACGAACTGTTCAACCATTCCTTCGGCATCGTTGTTGTGGTGGTTCTTATACTTGATTTGGTCGTCGAGCTGAGGTAGCTTGACGGATTCTGACAATGATGGCGACATAATCCTCGGCGGAATAGCATTCAATTTCCATATCTTTGTGAACAATCAGATATGTCGGTGGCTTTTCGGTTGACGTAATCCTTGGCGGAATAGGATTCATCTTCCTTCTCCTTATCTAATTCATGACGGAGTTTGTCGTTGCGAATACCCCCATTGATGAATATCCCGGCGAGAATATTATAGGTCGTTGATGAGATGTCTACAAAGACAAAATACAAATAATGATCGAATACGATGAACCATGTGTTAAAACATTTAAATCGGGACAACATTGTAGGTGCGAGTATTGCGAACTCGATGGTTCGATGCGACATGTTTCATCTTAATTCATATGAAAACATGTATAAAAGCTATCAACCGAGTATTATCGAGGTAAAAAGTAAAAGTCCCAAAACTTATCTTTTGTTGTAGCGCAACCATGAATCGAAGTGGTTGGTAATCGGTCCTCCTTGACGGATCTTCTAACCGTTCACTGAGCATCGATTTTGTCTCCGGCTTTGTTAACGTCGAAACGTGATCTCCAATACGTCTTTTCCTCTCATTGAGGCTTTACATGTGAAGAGGCCGATGAGTCCGTCTCGCTAATGTTGAAACGTGGTTTTTGATACGGTTCGTCTTCTCATGAAGGTTTTCCACATCGTAAGATCCGTGAATCCGCCTTTGTTGATTGATGATCAATGCGGGTCAATTTTCTTCCCAAGTGACCATGCTCGATCGAGAACACCTCCATGGTTTTGCATTGGTACTCGGTGAGTTGTTTGTGGAGGTTGATGTATACAAATAGACCTCCTTCGAACGCGAAACTACTCGTTGGCATATTGCGGCTTGGGTTAGGAGCCTTTGTAAGATCGTCGACACCTTTATCATAAATATCGTTGACAAACTAGTCGCCGAGCGGATGGTTGACGAGCGGATGGAAGTGACCGGATGTCGACCTCTTTTCACCTCTTACGGATCGTCGTTGTGAACAATACATCCTCGTGATTCGTATAATTATTAGGGTTTTTGCTTTGCCCCATTATACATCCTCGTTGTACATACGTGATTGTCGGGGTTGGTAGAGCCATCGTAGATCTTTGTCGTTGGGAAGGTGAACCTCTTGGGCATCTCTACCGAGTTACCTCATCCGTGAAGGGTGAGTTAGCATGGGAATAACGTTCGGAGCGTCTTATGGGTGGAGCTACTCCCGGCATCCGTTCGATCATTAATTCGAAAGCACTAAGCCTTTTCTCGATGACGGAATCGATGTAGGCATGATCTCTTTCGAAGTCGGAACATTCGTGGTCGAGATCGACGATGTTCCGATCACGGAAGGTACTAGGTTTTCCTCCCGTCGTTGGATAATCTGTACCCGATCCGAATAATCTCACTTGGCCGGATTGTGAAGATGGGATCTCCCATGGGTGCGGATCTTTGGCCGATGGACGTGAGATTCGCGTTTTGCCTCCGAAGTCGGAGGTTGTCTTCCTCCGGTTGAGCGAAGCCTTTTCGTTACTTGCCGGAGTTGCTCGTTGACGGCATCCACCCGTCGTTTAGCATGTTCGTCGAGAACGGGGTAGTAGGTTGCTCCGTTATCGCTCGTCGTAGCGCTATACTTCGCCCCTCTCTACAGCGCCAAGCTTGTTTGGGCAAAAGTTAGCGATCCGTTAGAAGAACCACGGAATTCGATAACGGTTTATACTACAAGAATCGGTTTGAATTAGATGTCTTTATTAATCGATCAAAGAATACAAAAGAAGAGGAATATGATTTAAGATCTAGACTTAGAACAATCTAGAGCTTATAATCGAATATTCTCCTTAAAAGCAAGTGCTTATGTCGAAAAGTGTATGTGAAAGTCGATATGAATGAATGTCGATATGAATGAATGAGTCCTCTAGGTCTCCTAGCTTCTTCTCTTATATAGAGGTCTTTAGGTCGATGAAACTTCCTTTTCCTTTTATGAATAGGAATTGACATGTTTCCTTTTATTGACCTTTTTCCTTTTATTTAGATATTTTCCGATTCTCTCCTTAATGAATATTTAAGAGAATGCAGTAATATATCTTTTCCATTTTACCTTATGTCGATAATTAAGCCCAAATAAAGCCCAATATCAACTAAAGGAGGCCGGTTCGATATTGCGGCGATTCGGTTTTAGCGGTCCGATCTGCCGTCGATCCGGTCCGATTCATCGTAGGTTAAATCTTAACCGGGATGGTTAAATTTATCCCCAACAGCAGTTGTAATTTTTATTTATTCTCAAACTTAATTAAATTAATTAAATTTATATAAAATATTATTTTTTTAATAAACTCTCCGTCTAAGACCATGATTATAGGATAATCCTTATGAACGGTTTCTAAGAGAAGTTATTTAAAAAAATGGATGAATCGTGGGACGTCACGTGTCTGTGGGGCCCAAGAACAAGGCTAAAACCGGATCCGAAATAAGAGCACAAAAAGTTTGGCTATTTACTTTTGGCTGACCCATCACCTAAGAGACCCATAAAAGCCCCTATTAATTATGTTCTAAGATTCAATCTTGCACTGTTCATAGACCCACTGGATACGTGACAACCCACCCATGATTGGTGCATTATTAAATTTATGTTTTTATTTTTTTAAAATTATACTATTCATGGATCCAATTAAATAATTAAGAAATTTTGTCGATTTTCTGTTGGAGATGATGTTACCTTCGGTTTGGTCTACATGATAGATCTCACAATTATAATAATAAATCAGATTACAAAGAATCATTTATTTGTTTTAAATTAATTTTATATCGAAATAAGTTCGAATACAAAAAAAATATTCCTAAAAGAATATATGATTGTAAGCCAATTCCTCGTTATCTTTTGTAATATGTTTTCACATTACCAAAGAAAAGTCAACATATTCTGATTCTAAGGATAGTTGTTTTGTCGTAATCAAAGAAAAAATTGGATTCTTTTTGTTGGTTTTTGTTCGATTTATTTATACTCCACTAAGCATTTTTCCAATCTTACTTTTATTTAAATTCCTTATTCCTTTCTCTTTTAGGCAAATGTTTTGAGTCATATAGTGATATAGATAAAAATAACTTGTTGATAATTATAGGTTTTTAATTCAATTTCAGTTCACAATAATTGGATTGAGTCATATATTATACATATTACTATTAGTGTTAAATTTTTGAGAAATTCCTCAAAATAGCATGAAAAAATGTTTTTTGGACAAAAAAAACATTACAAAAACTAATTTTAAGTTTATGTTATTTTTGTCCAAAAAAACTTGTTAATGGTATTTAAGGAAAAAAAAACTTTTGATGGTATTTTTGTCCAAAAAACTAATTTTCATGGTATTTTCGGAAATTGCCCTAATTTTTTTTTAAAATGTGGATACCTCGAAATGGTGATTTTTTGGTTCATCTCGATTTAAATTTCACTCTTAACACATCTAACAAAATCCTTTTTTGGCTATTTTAATTGGATTAACAAGCAATAATTTGATGAATTATTGACTTCAAACTCAAAAACAATTAGTAATGAATCGATAAACTTAATATATTCTTTATATAATAGTAGTGTTGAGAAGGAATAACAAATTAGGCTACTTAATTATATCAGAAGAACTTTCATTTCAATACAAAAAGAACAATTATTATATGTTAAGCAAAATATCTCTCTAGACAAACAAATAATAATAAAAAATTAGATAAAAATAAATAATTTGACATGAATCATACTTTTGTATTATATCCTTATTATACTTTGTATGTATTCTCAAATCAAATCAAGACAATATTTTTTTTGTTTATTTGCGAGCAGATTCTATATTAGTTATGAGAAATTTTGGAAAATTACCTTATATGAGTTAGAACTTTAAAAACTACACTTTTCTCTAATATTATTTACTAGTTTACCCTTAATTTATTATTATTTTTAAACAAATGTTAAAAATAAGAAAATACATGTATTATTATATGTATTATTGAACAAGAAAATAAGAAAATACATGTATTAAATACATGTATTAAATACATGTATTATGTATTAAATAAGAAAATATATGTACTAAGTACATGTATTAAATACATGTATTACTAGTAAAAAACAGAACCATAACCAGAAATTCGTGGCAATTTCGTGGCTATAGCTCCGTTTTTAGTACTTTCGTAGCATTCGTAGCTTTTGCCACGAAATGAGTAAAAAACAGCTCTATAGCCACGAAATCCTGAATTTCGTGGCTATGACTCTTTTTTTTTTACTAGTACATGTATTTAATACATGTATTAAGTACATGTATTAAATAAGAAAATACATTTTTATGTATCAAATAAGAAAATACAAGGTTGTAATAAAAAAAAATATACATGTATTATTATAAGAAAATAATAGGGAGAATTACAAAACTACACCATTTGAATTACATTTCACAAAACTACACTATTTCAAAAATACTTCACAAAACTACACCTAAACACTCAAAATTAAATCCAAATACATCCTACCCACACAATCCTACCCCTTAATACTATATCATAAACACTAATTAGCGAACCCAAATGAAAATATTTTAATTTTGGTAATTTTTAAAAGGGTAAATCAAGCTTTTAAAATTTTGAAAAGATGTAAATATGTGAAAAAATTAAATTAGGTGTAGTTTTGTGAAGGAGATGTTGAAAGGGTGTAGTTTTGTGAATTCCTCAAAATAATATGTATTATTGAACAATGTTAAATAAGAAAATACATGTCAACCGAATTAAAAAGAGGAAATCACAAAACTACGCCTTTTAAACTTTTACTTCATAAAATTACACATAATTTAATATTTTTACAAATTTACATCATTTCAAAATTTTACATGGTTGATTTAACTTTTGAAAAATTACCAAAATTAAAATCTTTTTGTTTGGGTTCGCTAATTAGTGTTTAGGGTATAATATAAAATAGGGAGAATTACAAAACTACACCATTTGAATTACATTTCACAAAACTACACCATTTCAAAAATACTTCACAAAACTACACCTAAACACTCAAAATTAAATCCAAATAAATTTTACCCACACAATCCTACCCCTTTAATATTATACCATAATTAACACTAATTAGCGAACCCAAATGAAAAGATTTTAATTTTGGTAATTTTTAAAAGGGTAAATCAAGCTTTTAAAATTTTGAAAGGGTGTAAATATGTGAAAAAAAATAAATTAGGTGTAGTTTTGTGAAGAAAGGGTGTAGTTTTGTGAATTCCTCATATAAAATGGGTAGAATTGTGTGGATAAAGTTTATTTGGATTTAATTTTGAAATGGTGTAAATTTGTCGGATAAAATCAAATGGTTTAGTTTTGTAATTGTCACATATTCGAACATTTATTACTCTTTAGATTTGTGAGACCACTAAAATCTATCTCCTACAATGTTTATAATGCGCTTGGTTGATAGTATTTTTCAATACAAAATTCACACATATTTGTAAATCACAGGTTATTTTTAAAAAAATGTTTCTCAATTGTTTAAGGGCAATTTTTATGAATACCACTAAAAAAAATTTTTTAACACAATTAGCACAGATTTTCGAAAGTTTTACAAATACCATTAAAAAGATTTTTTTCATAAATACCACAAATCTTAAATTTTCAAAATTACACCCAAAACCTCCAAAAACTATACTCTACCCCTTCAAAACTATACCCCAAACACTATATAGGGAACCCAAATGAAAATAAAATAAAATCTAAAAGTGTTAAAACTCGTTTTTTGTATTTGTGGTATTTTTTGTAAACTACTACTTTTGACGGTATTTTTGTTATAAAAAACATTTTAATGATATTTTTGTTATAAAAAACTTTGTAATGGTATTTTCAAAATAAAAACTTATTTTGATGGTATTCTAATAAATTTCTCATTATTTAATGTTCAATTCAAACTCATTCAAAATAATTGGATTGAGTCATATCTTGTATATATATATATTAGTGTTGATTTTTAAAATTTATGATAATTATCATAGCATGTCTCCTCAAAGTAGTTTATTTTTGATTAATCTCGAATCGAATCTTACTATAAATAAATAACCTTTTTAGGCTATTTTATTTTGATCAACAAAGCAATGAATTTGATATATATCATACCGAAAGTAATGAATGTAATAACAACAAATATTTGATTTTTGAATTTTGTGATGTTAACAAGTTCGGCTACTTAACTACATCTGAAGGATTTTACACAAATAAATTAGTTTTTTTGTGTATGTAAAAGCAATAAACCAAATAATTTTAAAGGTAGAATAGTGTTAACCCTGTTTATATTTATTTATAAAACTGAATTTTAAATGAATGTGATTTTATAAAGTATAATTTTAAAAGTGTATTTTTGTTGAACTTCTCTTTTTTGTTGGTCACGACATGTCGTTGGTTTTAACTTTTAACTGTGTTATTCTTTAAAATATATATAAACAATAGTTTTAATCAATCCAAAGTTATGGATCAAATGTTTTGAACAATTATTTTCTGTTAACCGAAAAACTCTATACATAAAGAAAATTAAAGAGTCCTTCTAGATAAAATTAAATAATTTGACATGAATCATGCATTTGTATTTAGATTATATCTCTTTTCAAAAATTTGACCATTTAACCAAGTGGGTTTTGGCATTGGCATGGTGGTTTTGAGATATTTTTACAGTCTTCAAGATTACTAGTTTAAGATTTTTAAAAACAATGATTTACCCCTTAAACATGGTATTATCAATGGTTCACTCTAAACACCGATGAATATTATGGGCCAAAAGTCAAAAACTCCAACGATTTATCAAAAAAAAAAGTTGTTTAGCCGATAAATCTCAAAGTAAGGTTGCCAATCACCATGGCGAATAAGGGATATACGAAACGCTTCCGCATTTTTAATAAAACTGTAACTAAAAAATATTTTATCACCAACGACATCACCAACGACATGTTGGCTCAGTCGATTAAGCGCAGTCGTTGGTGATGTTGTGCTCCTGAGTTCGAACCGCGTTGGAAGCGATGATTTATACCATTAATTGGTATTATCAAAGGTTGGTCGCGGGCCTATGAGATTTTGGGCTTCGGCCTATAACCCCTAGTTTAACAAAAAAAAATAAAAAAAAATATATATATATATATATATATATATATATATTTTATATGTGCTCGGATCATCAAAACAATATTATTTTGTATATTTGCGAGCGGGTTATATATTATTTTGATGTGAATGGGAAGAAATTACAATTATATTTTTGTTTAAACTGATATTTTTGTAAATTTTACATAAGTTTAGTTTCGAATGTTTAGAAAAGAGTAGATTATCGAAAAATTAATCCCCCAATACTCTTCGTCCTTTTTCTAATTTTTACTTAATCTTTTGTTTATCGGGCATAGTGTCTAGCGAAGTTCTCAACAACTACTAATCTTTGTATTGTTAAATAAAGTTGACTATACAATAATATGACCAAAAGCATTACATCACTTCTTGTTATATAAAAGTGAGCTCATTTAACATATAAAAGTGACTTCAATTAACGTAAGCTCGACCCATAGACAAATTATAATTCATCAGATCGTGACATGTGTTACAATTAATTTAGATGGAAATATTATAAATTAAAAAGAAGAATGAAAACACCTTAAAAATTGGAAATATTATAAATTAAACACTTATAAATTAAAAAAAATTAACATTAATTATCAAATAATTTTATTATATAAAACTGAACGCGATTAAGGTGAGTTTGGCAACTATAATTATAACTCACGAGATCGTGTCATTTGTAATGGTTAGTTCAGATCATGACATGTGTATTAAAATTGATACGTATACATCTTATAAAATGAAAACTTAACAATATTGAGAAAAAACAGAAATAAGGAAAATAATCAAAAAAAAAAATTAATATTAATTATCAAATAATTAAAAATAAAATAAATTAATCCGAAATATAGAAAAATAAAATAATCAGAAATAAGGAAAATAACATAGAAAAAGAATAATTTAAGAATATTTTAAGAAATAATCAATAAAAAAATTAGAAATAAGAAAAATAAAAACGTAAAATTACTTGAAAAATAATTAAATCTTTATGATAACTTATTTGTTATCTTCATGGATCCACTATCTAATTATTAATTTAAAATAAATGTTTTTCATGTAAATAACAAAAGGGAGAATTACAAAACTACACCATTTGAATTACATTTCACAAAACTACACCTTTTCAAAAATACTTCACAAAACTACACATAAACACTCAAAACTAAATCCAAATAAACCATACCCACACAATTTTACCCCCTTAATACTATACCCTAAACACTAATTAGCGAACCCAAATGAAAATATTTTAATTTTGGTAATTTTTAAAAGGATAAATCAAGCTTTTAAAATTTTGAAAGAAAGTAAATATGTGAAAAAATTAAATTAGGTGTAGTTTTGTGAAGGAGGGGTTGAAATGGTGTAGTTTTGTGAATTCTTCATAACAAAAGCAATGTAATAAAACAAAAAATGTGTTATTTTTATTTCTTATTAGATGAAAAAAGTAAAAATCACTTATTTACTATTATCATATATTGTTGTGTGTCTTTTATATTTATTTGTTAATAAAATAACGGGTATAATATTAGTTTCCGTTTAAATCTAACTATAACTATACAAATTTACTAACAATATTAATATATCATTATAAAATGTTTTTATGTAATTTGTCTGCGTATTACGCGGGATTTCATAGGGTGACTAAATAAAGTTGACTAAATTATCTATGCAATTATTGCTTATATTTTTAATAGTAAATCCTTTAACAAAAAACAAAAAAAATAGTTGGGAATGGGAGGTCACACAAAAAATAGTCCATTTCAAATAATTTAAGAAAATTAAAAAGTCCTAGAAAATTAATGTTTGGGTTTCCATATTTGTCTTTGTGTTTTAAATTATTTTCGATAAAATCATCTAAATATGATTATAAAATCGATTTTAAAATTTTTTTTTGAAAATTTATAGGGTTTAGAAATCAAAATTCTTCCTTTTGGATTCGCAAATCATTTGAATTAGTTTAAGGTTAAAATTTGTGAATTTTGGATTTTTTTGTTAAAAAATAAATTAAAAAAGGTATAAAAGATTTTTTGGAGGCATAAAAGATTTGAATAAGAGAAATATAGTCATCGGAAAAGTTGACTCCATAAAAAGACAATATTTAAAACAAAGATAGTGTAAGAGAATTTAATGAAAAAATATTTGGGTTCACCCTGGTTGAACCTTCTCATTCATCTCATTTATTACTAACCAATCAAATCACCTCTTTCTAATTTTGTAGCCATTTTAATTTTATAAGCCATAAAAATTATTTTTTATTTAATTTAACGAATTTGATATAAATATTTCAAAATTCGAAAAAACAATTTAAAATATTTTCGATAATATCATCAAAATATGATATAAAAAGGACATAAATTATTTTTGTGTTGAATTTTAGGGTTTCGTAATTAAATATTTGCGTTTGGGTTCGCAAGTCTAAATTTAAGACCCTTGGATTAGTTTATGGTTTAGATTTACTGGGTTTTGGGTTTTTTTATTACAAAAGAAGCATGAGAGAAGTTTGCACATAATTTAGGGTTTATGGTTTAAGGTTTGGTGTTTAGTGTTTATGATTTATTTTAATTTTTCCATAATCTAATTTTAATTTAGGGAAAATCACAAAAGTACACCATTTAAATTATATTTAATAAAACTACGCTTCTTCAAAATACTTCACATATCCGGCCGATCCTAAAACCAATGACATTGAAATTTGAATCATTTTTTTATCTATCAATCTTTATCCACTAAAATTTTAACTATTTTTTTATTGTAATATATATTTTTTTAAAAACGATTGATGATGATGATCTTATCATGGTTTTTACTTGTAAATAATTTGCATGTGTGATCACGGTGCAGTGGTTTGAATATATCATTATACGATTGTGAGGTTTTTTAATGTGTTATTTTGCATACATTTTTTTAATTATCAATCCAAATTTAAAACTCAATAAAAATGTTGAATTGAATTAGTATATACAAAAAAATAATTTGAATAATATCACATCTAAAATATTCATTAATAATATTTGATTGTTATTATTTTGGTAAGTAAAATATGTTTTTATCAAATATAACCTAAACACAGGTTATATAATACATGAAAAATATAAATATATTTATATAATAAAATAGTTAAACTAAATGATTAAATTATGTTAAATTATATTTTATACAAAATTTTAGAGAATATTTAAAATATTAATTATTTGCTTACAAAATTTTATTTTTAATTAATTATAAATAAATAATAAACATTTCAATATATGTTATAAATTGTTTTATATTACTATAAAACTAACATTTTATAAATTTCATTTAATTGTAAAATTAAATAAATATTAATCTCGCTGCATAACGCGGGATAAATTCTAATATGTATATATAATAGCACACATCTCATTCGAGTAAACACAGAGACAAATATGGAAACCCAAACATTAACTTTAACATTCCTCCTCTTCTTTCTCTATTTCACATATATCATTGTTCGGAAAATGAAACCTAAACCTAACCTTCCTCCGTCTCCGCCGTGGTCTTTACCGGTGATAGGCCATCTCCGCCTAATCAAACCGCCGCTACACCACACTTTCCTTGCTCTCTCAAAGTCCTTAAACAATGCACCCATCTTCTCTCTCCGTCTCGGGAACAGGCTAGTCTTTATCGTCTCCTCACGTTCCATTTTTGAAGAATGTTTTACCAAAAACGACATCGTATTAGCGAACCGAGGAGAGTTTATTAGTTCAAAACACATCTTGTACGACCACACGGCGATGATCTCGGCTCCGTACGGTGATCATTGGCGGAATCTTCGACGTATCGGCACCCTTGAGATATTTTCGGCTCATAGACTCAATAGCTTTGCATCTATCCGTAGAGACGAGACGCGGCGGCTTATAGTCCGTCTTGCACATAATTCCTCACAAGTAAGTGAACTTATAGGAGAATATATGGATTTTCCAACTCATAACTAATATTTGACAATAATAATAATATTTATTCGTCTTTAATTTTAAAAATTGTAATTAGTTGTATATTAATGTTCTATATTTTAAATAGATTTTGTTGAGGGATACTAACAAAATCTCTTGAGAAAAAGGTTGGACTCTAATACTAAATGGTCTAAGTGGATAGTTATGTGCAATTTTAGCTCATAATTAATTGAAAAATTGTTGATTTGGTTGACATATTTTTATAATATGTTCTACGTTGATAAATACTTTATACACTCACATTTTTCTTTTATCCTATATTTAGAAAAGCGAAAATCGAAACTCCAATTATCTATCCAATTATCAAGTAGTTGGGAATGAGAGGCCACTATCCTAGCAAGTATAGGCCACACACAAAAAAAGTAGTGGGGGCATAAAAAGACAATATTTAAAACAAAGATAGTGTAAGGGAATTTAATGGTTATGGCCAGTCTAATGGAGAAAACATATAAAGTGGATCAAGCCGATTAATTATTGTAAGGGGTCAACCGCCCTGATAAACGAGATTTTACCCCGCTTAATCTAATATCTTAATGTAGTATTTAAGATGTCAAACCAAATCAGGAGCAAACAATGTATTCGAATTTATGCGAAACAAACTCGGTTTAAGTGTGATCGAAAGGGTTGTTTGAGTGATGTTTTTGTGATAGGAAATTTAACAAAACGAAAAACGAGAATTAAAGGTTTTGAAAGATTATTAAAAAGCTAAACAATCGAGGTTAAGGTGTTTTAAAGGATGATTAAACTTTCGGATTTCAAATTGTCTTTTATAAAATTTACTTTAAGGTTTTGAAAACGATTTTAGATCAATCATTTCTCTCGTAGCGATGATCCTTTTCTCGACGATTAAACTAACACAATGTCTTGGATAGTTTAATCGTCGAGAAACTTTAAGGACAAATCAATTCTAACCACCAAGCTTATTAACACGGATCTCTCGGTTGGCTGAGGCAGGTTCTAAGGTAATTGTTCGGGAGGCTTTATAATCTCTCGATTCATAAAGCTTCCGGTTCGATAATCGAATGGCCAACTCGATTAAAGCTTTAAGGTTGTTACCAAAGACTAAAGTTTTCAATCAATTAAGTTTTAGACAATTATCTATCACAGATTCAATTAAACCCCTTTTACCTAACCGAATTGTCTATTTAGAACTACTCACAAATCATGTTGAGATTCATAACAATTTGATTCAAAGAAACCATAAGCATAAACAAATAAACAAAGAGAACAAAGGGTAAAGAAAACTCTTATTCAATGATGATGATGAAGATTACAAGGTGGCCGAGAAGCGATCACCAAGAAATCCTCTCAAGTCTCAAAAACAAAACAAAAGCGAGATAATCCACCATAGGGTGGGCGTGTTTTTACCCTAATAAACGAGTCTAAACCGAAAATAAAACAAAGGAAACCAAAAATCAAACCGGTTTTCCTTTTTTACATAGCGAAAAACCAAATCTCATAAAATTTCGCGGCTGTATCGGTCGAAGCAAACCGTCTGGGGGTGGCCGATACTGTGCTTCGGCAAATCTTCCTTCGACTCTGTTTTCTTCGTATCGGCCGGTGGCCGATACGACGAGTCGATACGTGTCTTGGGTCTTCTTCTCTTGTATCGGTCACTCCAAACCGATACGGTTGGCGATACAAGCTTCGGCGAAACCTCTGTTTTCAATATCGGCCACGGAAACCGATATGCTTGGCCGATACGGACTTCCGCACACACTCGTTTTACGTATCGGCCAAACGAAACCGATACAACATGCCGATGCTGAGTGTATCGGTTTCATTTTGGCTCAAATTCATCAATTTCGCCGTCTTTATGCTCCAAAACACGAAACACACGAAACAAACCAAAATGCAACCTATACGACACTAAATGCAACCTAAATGAACGAATTCTAATGCATAAGCTAAAGTAAAATGTGTAAAATATGCAAGTTATCAACTCCCCCAAACTTATCCTTTGCTTGTCCTCGACGAAAGAACTAACATCAAAGTTTAAAAGGGTATAGAGGCGGGGACCTCGGAACCAAAAGTAACGCGAAGAGTGTAGTGAACGAGTATCCTAAACATAGTATCCTATCGCAACCGAGCTAGTTCTACCTATTTCCATTCATCTCAAACTCCCGTCTAAATCCGTTATTATTACCAAAAGCATGTGATCCACTTGTCAGTACAAGCACCTTTCACATTCGATTAAGCATAGTCGAAGCATGAAACATGATCGAGAATTTTCAAGAGTTTTTGTTTTGTCTAGGTAAGAACGGGATTTCGAATCAAACGAGGAGGCTAACACTCGGGCATGTGGTTAGTTGTAGCGCGGTTTCTCTCGGGGAGTGAAAGGGTTAAGCAAAATCGGGAAAGACGAAGCGATGCAAATCAGGACATCCATCCCTATACAATTCTAATATCTAACCCATCTTTTCACTCTCTCTACACACTTAAGCATTCGAACACCGAGTTTTCTTTCATTTTTTTTTTTTTTTTTTTTTTTTTTTTTTAACTACCTAGGGGTTTTATTTGGCTAACTTTCTCTTTTTTTTTTTCTTTTTCGGTTTTTGTTTTTTTTTTTTTCTTTTTCTTTTTTTTTTTAGTAGCCATTCTTTACCCCTAGGAGTTTTACAATTTAACTCGTGTTTATTTTTCGAAAATACGTTTTATTTCAAAGATGTGTTTCCCGTTATCCCGTCTACAAACTAGCATATGATAACCTAGCCAAATGGATGTCCTTCCTTGTCGCTCACTATGCTTTCAAGTTTTTGCGAAACCAAACAATCACTAAATGAAAAGAATTCTCACAAGTGTTTGGGTTTAGGCGAAGGGGGTGAGAGGAGAATCATCCTTATAATGAGAATAATGGGATTGCGCTTAAGGTGTTTCGGTTTAGGAAGCCACAAATCCGTAGAAATCACAAAGCCATAGAAATACTCTTAAAAACTCTCGATCATGCTAATTAGAAGTCGAGTTTAGGTTCAAATAATTTTTGAAGGCTACCTAGAACTATCGAGCTTCGTAACCACACTATTTGGCTTTTTAAACATCGATGTGCAGGGTCGAGATTTCAAGATTTTCGGCGAGTTCTAAGTCGTTTGAGGAAGACACTACACCTAAGATGCCGTTCGAAACACTAGACGCGTCGCTTTATAAGGCTAAAATCATCATAGATCCCCTATGCATATGACACTAAATGAACTAATCCTAAATGCATTTTTTTTTTGTGTTTTTGGGTTTTTTCGTTTTTTTTTTTTTTTTTTTTTTTTTTTTTTATATGTCACTAATATGAAACTATATAATTTCTCCCAAACTTAAATCACACGGTCTCGTGTGAAGAAAGTATTTGGAGAAGATCCTAAATGCAAAAACAACTTTAAAAGCTACATGCGATGAATGTGAAAAAAGCATATGTACGAGGGTGGAGGGTTACCTCGGTAGTAGTTGGTGTCGGGTCGGGGCCTTCTCCATCGGAGGAGAAAGTGGGAGACTCGTTGTCGAGAGGGACCGTGGGTGGGCGGTTGTGAAAGCGGTAGGGTCTCTGGGCGCCTAGGTGCGTACGTACGCGGATCACGCACTACCGGTTGCGTGTCTTGGTTCGAGCTGCGGCTCGCGCGGGACAAACCCCTCTTGATGGTCTTCTTCGGCGACTTGACCTCGCGCACCAACTTCCTTATGGTTCGGTCTTGGAAGAGGTTCCCGCCGGCTCGTTCTCTGCATGTCCAAGTACATGTCTGCAAAGGACCGGTACGTCAGGTGCGGTGGAGGGACCGGGGTAATAGCGCTCGGGTCGTAGGTAGGCGGCGTCGATGTGCGAACTCGTACTGCTCGGTCCGGCGGGTCGGTGGACTTTTTCGGACCGCGGACGAGAGGAGAGAGGGCGGGCGTGACATCGTGTAAGTGGCTCCGTCGAGGTCGAAGTGAACGCGGCGTTGCGGCGGAAACTTGTGCGAGTTTGGTTTGGGAAGGAGGACGATGCTTTGAATGGTGTTTAACTTGAACGAGTACGCGTACTTACCCTCGCATTCGCCGACAATCATTAGGCGCTTTGCCAAGTATGGCATGTCCATGAAGGTCGGATGTTCTTTTCTTCCCGATAGGGGTACCGCCGGTAGGTTAGAAAAGGTGTGACCCATCCGCCTATGCTCGGCTTTGGCGTGGCATCGGTGCGAGTCCAAGCCCAACGTTTGATGTCCATGAAACCGTTGACGAGCGACCGAAGAACGCTCGGGAAGTGTTCCTCTGTCGTGGGGAACAAATCGGGGTCGCGGAGTGAGCGTCGAAGTATCGGAGCTAGACGCTTGCTGCAAGTACATCATCTCGTTGTTGTTTACTTGCCCCGCCTCGCGTACGGGAAGAACACGTGCGAAAGAAGTTTGCACATATCTTATCGCCGGATGGCGAATCATCGCGCTCTTCGATCTCCCGGCTGTGGTAGACCCGTTGGCAATAAAGTTCCAAAGGCGTGCGCTTTCGCTATCTCGTTCTTTGAGCTCAACTTGCCGTTCTTCGGAATTCGAGTATTTTTTTCCAAGTTTGGAGAGTTCGGAGTATTTTCTCCCGTTGCTAGGCGTGAACGAGATTTCCATCACTTCATCCTTGTATGTGATCGCGAGGGTGGCTAGAAATTGACAAGTCTCCTCCTTGTAGGCTATTTCCTTCTTCCCTAAAACCCGATCAAGCCTCATGTGGCGCAAAATTTCCCTTACCTCATCGTAGATCCCTAATTTCACGAGCGTATCCGTGTCGGGGAAACGCGATGGGGTGAATGGGATCTCCATTAGTGCGTCGTACAACTCCGGGCCGTCGGTTGCTTCTTCGGATCGCGTGTGATGGGAGAATTGCTTGTCCTTGGTGGGAAGGGGAATGTGGGCGCTACGCCACCTCCTCCTCGTCGTAGGAGTCGTATACGAACTCGAAATCCCCCTCTTCCACGATAGCGGGTTCGGTATGCTTCTTTTTCGCGCTAACCTTTCGTGATTTGCTCTTTCGCGGCTCCTCTCTCGGTTCTTCCCTTGGTTCCTCTCTTGGAACCTCATCGGTGGGTTCCCTTATCACCACCGAACCCGACCTAGTCCTTCTTCTCGGTGGTTCTTCCTCTGTTGCCTTGCCTTTCCCTTTTTCGGCCCTTGATGCTCTCTTAGGACCCATTGGCTATTATGGTGAATTTGGGCGTTTTTGGAGAAGGCTCGGATCGTTTGAATGGTTGAGATGACACGAAAGAGAAGGAGGAGACAAAGAGAATGAGCCAAAAATCGGTTGATTTCGACAACAAACGAAGGAGATATCAAGTTTTTAAAATTTTCAACAATGGTGGAACAAGAGGGCGATATCGGTCGTGTTGATTTAAGAGAAAAACCCTAGGATTATATTTATACTCGACCGATATTAACAAAAATTCAGCGCGTATCGGTTACACTGGCCGATACGGTTTAACCGATACGATGCGTATCGGGTATTCGTATCGGCGTGTAGTCGAGGTTGGCACTATTTTGCGTTGTATCGGTCCCGGCGGACCGATACAACATCCGTCTGAACGTCTCCCCTTCTCTTTGCCTTGTATCGGTCCCGGCGGACCGATACAACATCCCGATACGCAAGTCTCCACTTCTGTTTGCTTGTATCGGTCCCGGCGGACCGATACGTCTCGTCGATATCGACGATGCTTGCCGATATGGTGGCCGATACGTAACTCCTGGTTGTTTCTCCTCGTTTTTCACCTGGAAAACACTACTAAGTAACCCAAGAAGATGATTAGAGCTATGAATATGAGAATGCTAAATGAAAAACAAAGAATATGTACAAGGATAGACATGGGACTTCCTCCCAAGTGAGCTTGTTTATAGTCACGTAGCTTGACTTTACCCCTTTGTTTTAAGCAACGTTTGGATCCGAAAGAGACAATGAGTCTCCTCCGGTTGCGGCTTCGTTTGCGAAGTACGGTTTGAGTCTTTGACCGTTCACCGCAAACTCCCCTCCGTGCTTGTCCCAAAGCACCACAACTCCGAGTGGTTTGACCTCCTTGATCTTAAAAGGCGGGACCAACGGGATTTCGGCTTTCCGGGAATAGTCGAGCCGCGAGTTGAATAGCGGCACCAAATCGTTCACCTTGAACTCTTTCTTGATGATCTTCTTGTCGTGGAAGGCTTTGGTCCGCTCTTTGTAGATCCTCGAGCTCTCGTAGGCGTGTTGGCGTATTTCGTCCAATTCCTCGAGCCGAAATTCCCTCTTCTCTTTCGCGCTCCTAATATCGAAGTTGAGAAGCTTGATTGCCCGGTGGCTTTGTACTCGAGCTCTCTTACGGTAGATGGCATGCTTTCCCATACAGGCAAGTTGAAAGGTGTCGTTCCCGAGGGCGTTTTAAACGCGGTTTATACGCCCGAAGAGCGTCGTCTAGTTTAACGGACCAATCTTTCCTCGTTACACCGACCGTCTTCTCGAGGATGGCTTTGATTTGTCGGTTGGAAACCTCAACTTGGCCACTTGTTTGGGGATGATAAGGTGTTGCCACCTTGTGCTTAACACCGTGCTTCTTGAGAAGACTCTCAAAGACCTTGTTGATGAAATGGGATCCACCGTCACTAATCACAACCACAGGGAACTCCGAATCGAGGGAAGATTATCGTCTTAAAAAGACTAACAACGGCTTTTGAGTCGCTCGTTGTGCAAGCTACGGCTTCTACCCACTTGGAGACATAGTCTACCGCCACAAGGATGTACTTCTTGCCATACGATGATGGAAAGGGTCCCATGAAGTCTATACCCCACACATCAAAAATCTCGACCTCCATGATAGGGTTTTGTGGCATCTCGTTCCGCTTGCTTATATTGCCCTTCCTTTGGCAAGGATCGCGGCGTTGAACGAACTCGTGAGCGTCCTTAAACATCGTGGGCCACCAAAAACCAGCTTGTAAGACCTTGGAGACCGTCTTAAAGCTCGCGAAATGTCCCCCGTAGGCTGAGCCGTGGCAATGGGTAAGAATGCCGTTCACCTCTTCATCTGCTACACACCTCAGATATAATCCATCTTTGCACAACGTGTAGAGGTAAGGTTCGTCCCAATAGAACCGTTTCAAGTCGTGGAAGAATTTCTTCTTTTGATGACGCTCCAAGTCATGCGGTTCTCTTCCCGTGGCCGGGTAGTTCACGATGTCCGCGTACCATGGCTCTTTTTCGCGGCAAAGAGCTCTTGACCTCGTACTCTTGCTCTCCCGGAATCTCGTAGCATGACCGTCATTAGCTGCTCCTCGGGGAATGAGTCGTCGATGGGCGATAGGTCGTCTACGCGCGGCCGCGACAAGTGATCCGCGACTCCATTCTCGACGCCCTTCTTATCTTTGATTTCCAAGTCAAACTCTTGGAGCGACAGAATCCACCGTAGCGTAGCGGTTTCGCATCTTTCTTTGCGAGCAAATGTCTCAATGTTGCGTGATCGGTGTAGACTATCACCTTTGAGCCAACCAAGTATTGCCTAAACTTCTCGAAAGCAAACACGATGGCTAGGAGTTCCTTTTCCGTGGTCGCATACTTTGATTGCGCATCGTCCATCGTCTTACTAGCGTAGTAAATGACGTGGAGCTTCTTCTCCTTTCGTTGTCCCAACACCGCACCAACGGCGTAGTCACTAGCATCGCACATGATCTCAAAGGGTAGATCCCAATCCGGTGGCTGCACTGATAGGAGCGCTAATCGGCTCTTGCTTGATCTTGTGGAAAGCGCTTAGACACTCGTCGTCGAACACAAAATCGACGTCCTTGCATAGCAATCTCGTCGGCGGTCTAGCTATCTTCGAGAAGTCCTTGATGAACCTCCTGTAGAAACCCGCGTGACCGAGAAAACTCCTTATGCTCTTCACTTGAATTTGGAGCTCGAGGTTGGCCATAACGTCGATCTTTGCCTTATCGACCTCGATACCTTTCTGCGAAATCCGATGACCCAAAACGATGCCATCTCTTACCATGAAGTGGCACTTCTCCCAATTCGGCACCAAGTGGCATTCCTCGCACCTTTTAAGCACCTGCAAAGATTAGACAAACACGAGGCAAACGAAGAACCGTAGACGAGAAAAATCATCCATAAAAACCTCGACAATGTTTTCGATTAAATGCGAAAATATGGACATCATGCATCGTTGGAACGTCGCGGGTGCATTACACAACCCAAACGGCATTCTACGATACGCAAACGTACCATAGGGACATGTAAAGGTGGTTTTCTCTTGGTCACGGGGGTGGATGGGTATTTGGAAAAATCCGGAATACCCATCGAGAAAACAATAGTATGGATGGTTGGCTAAGCGTTCAAGCATTTGGTCGATGAAGGGTAGGGGGAAGTGGTCTTTTCGAGTTGCGGCGTTTAGCTTTCGATAATCGATGCAAACTCATGACCCGTGATTGTTCTAGTTGGGATTAATTCGTTTTTATCATTCTTAACCACGGTAATTCCACCCTTTTTCGGTACTACATGAACGGGAGAGATCCAATTGCTATCGGATATTGGGAAAATTATCCCCGCATCCAATAGCTTGATTATCTCTTTCTTAACAACTTCTTTGAGGTTTGGGTTCGTAGACGTTGGTGTTATTGAGGACATAGATTCGTTCTCAGATGTATCCGGTGCATGCACAAAGAGGGTGAAATCCCTTTGATATCATCTAGAGAATAACCTATTGCCTTCCTAAATTTTTTTAGCTCATGAGTTAAAGTTTTAACCTCGTCGTCGCTAAGCGCGGCGTTTATAATTATCGGGTAGGTGGAGTTAGGCCCCAAGAAAACGTACCTTAGCCCGTTGGGAAGGGGTTTTAACTCTACCTTTGGCGCTTTGAGTTCGCTCCAATCGTCGTCACCGCTAGACTTACCATTGCTAGCATCGTCGTCCGTCGTCATCGCCTTTGCGTCGTATGTAACCGCCTCGGGCGGGACAAGAAACTCGGCTTCCACATCGATGGGGTGGGAGTCGATTCTTTCGGATCGCCATCACGTCGCCTCTCGTTATTCGGCCTCCTTCTTCTAAGGTGGTCATGGCAAGCGAAGCTCGTCTTCGTCGCTAACTCCTCCAAGAATTCATCCGCGAGTTCATCCATCGAGTCGATGTAGAAAATCGCCCATCGATGGTCGGTTTCTTGATCGTATCGTTGATGTCGTACCTTTGCACTAGGTCTTCTCCGAGATGCGGATCAATCTTACCCTTCTTCACATCTATAATCGCTCCGGTACCGTGGCTAGGAATGGCCTGCCGAGGATAAGAGGGTCCTTAGGTTCTTCGTCCATTGCCGAGACGATGAAATCGGTGGGGATGAAAGCGTTCCCTAGCTTGGCCGGAATGTCCTCTAACACACCCGCGGGTATCCTTACCGACCTATCGGCAAGCACGAGGGAGATCCTGGTTGGCTTGAAGGATGAGAACCCGAGTCTCGGGCGATGGACGGCGGCATAAGGCGGCGCTAGCTCCTAAATCGCACAAGCATCCTTCGAAAACCAAGGGGCCGATGGCACATGGTATGGTGAAACTCCCGGATCACTCGGCTTTTTAGGGCGGTTTCGTTGGATGATTGCGCGCACTCGTGCGAGAGGACTCGTATCGTCGAAGTCCCGAAACTTGTTCTTGATCGCATCCTTTAGAAACTTGCTATAGTGAGGGACGAGTTTAAAGGCATCGACGAGTGGCATGGCAATTTGAACTTCCTTCATTTGCTTTTCAAGCTGCGCTTTGTACTTCTCTAGCGGTTGTTTCTTAGCTCGACCGGAAAAGGTAGCTTAGGCACGTAAGGGGACGTAACGTAAGCCGGCTTTTTCGGTTTGGCGGTTTTCTCCTCTGTATCGGCCTTGTTTGTGGCCGATACGGTGGTCGATATCGGTCTTCCGAAACCGATACACCCGGCCGATGCGAGTGTCTGTCTCCTTATCGCTCGTATCGGCCTTGTCTTTGGCCGTCTTGGTGGCCGATATCGGCCCGGCCGTGGCCGATCTCGCCGGTCGATACGGATGTCCTGTATCCTCCTCTTTACCGTCTTCTCCACTTTCTTCGTCCGGGAGCGTGGTATCTGCCTCGTGGGATCGTTCCACCTCCCCCACTGTTCGCATCGTCCTCGATGCGATCACCGAAGGTAATTGTCGTCCACTACGAAGATGTAGAGCGTTGACATACTCTTTCGGGTTAGCTTCGGTTTCCCGGGGAGTTGACCCATTGGTCGTTTGGAGGATGACGTGATGCGCCCCACTTGGTTATCCGGAGCTTTCGGTGCGAGCTCATTGATTCGAACTTCGCGTTGAGGTCGTGGTACGAGTTGTCGACCTTTGCCTGAATTTCCTTCTTGAACGTGCTAAACTCCAAGTGATTTCGGGTTTGGCCGTCGAGGATTTGCTTCGACGGTGAGCGGTTTGATCACCTTGGGGAGCCGGTGATGCGGCCGCTCCTTGAGTACCGGGGTGGTTGTTGTAGCCGGAGGACGATTTGGTGGTGGTCTCGGTGCGTATCCTCCTCGGTTGTATTGAGGTTTACCTTGGTAACCTCCTTGTTGCGTACGGGGATAGACACGATCACTAGGGTTAGCGACGTTGTTGTTGCGGTAGGAGAGATTTGGGTGTTGAGAGTAATTGTTGAAGCGCCAACCGTTCGATTCCCCATGTAGTTTATCTCCTCCCCGATTTCCCTCGATTGGGGGCAAGCTTGTTCCTCTCCGCTTCCCACAAAGTTGATCCCCACTTGTTGAGACATGATCGGCTTGTCGAAGCTTCTCGTTCACCGCTTTTATCTCTCGCTTGAATTGCTCGTCATTACCGAGCTACGGATGTTGCGATCGTAATCCTCGCCATAGTTGCTATCACTCGATGCATAGTTCTCCACCAACATTTGCCCATCCGCTTCGTCTTCCCAAGAAAGTTACCTTGGCTAGGCGAATCTAGAAGCATTCGAACTTGGGTTTTAAGCCTCGGTAGAATGTCTTGAGCAAACTTTCTCCCGAGAACCCGTGGTGTGGACATCTCGGCGTATAGCCTTTGAATCTTTCCCAAGCTTCGGCGAATGTTTCTTGGTCCTTTTGGGCGAAAGGCGAGATCTCATTCCTAAGCTTTGATGTCCGAACCACGGAGAAGAACTTTGTTAGGAAAGCCTTCTTGCAAGCTTCCCAAGTACGGATGGTGTCCTTGACAAGGTTCTTTTGCCATAGGTGTGCTTTGTCCCCTAGTGAGAAAGGGAACAATCGCGGCTTGAACATGTCCTCGTTGACACCGTTGATCTTCACCGTATCGCATAGCATATCGAATTGGTGAAGGTGGTCGATCGGGTCCTCACTAGGCAAACCGTAGAACTTGTTGCCCGAGATCATGTTGATGAGGCCGGACTTGATCTCGAAGTTGTTGTTGGCGATGGCCGGTGGCGCAATACCACTACGGTAGGTGACGTTAGAAGGCACGTCGTCGGTTCCAATCGTGCGTGCAACGTTAGGCGCGTTGTTTGCGTTAGGTGCGTCACCCATCTCGAATTCGATTCGAACTCGAAGTGTCGATGTGGATGAGTCGGAGTGGACGGCGGTTCTTCTTTCTCGTGAGATAGCTCTTTCGTGTGCTTTGATGTACGCGAAGAAGAGCAAGTTGTCACTTTGTCGGTGACTTCTTCTTTGCATACACCTACAAAACGAAAATCACAAGGAAAGAGAACAAGTTAGTAACGAAAGCGAAACTTAATCCCAAGTAGTTCCAAAATTCTAATAATTGTTCGAGTTCTGAATCGGCAACGGCGCCAATTTGATAAACGAAATTTTACCCCGCTTAATCTAATATCTTAATGTAGTATTTAAGATGTCGAACCAAATCGAGGAGCAAACAATGTATTCGAATTTATGCGAAACAAACTCGGTTTAAGTGTGATCAAAAGGGTTGTTTGAGTGATGTTTTTGTGACCGGAAATTTAACAAAACGAAAAACGAGAATTAAAGGTTTTGAAAGATTATTAAAAAGCTAAACAATCGAGGTTAAGGTGTTTTAAAGGATGATTAAACTTTCGGATTTCAAATTGTCTTTTATAAAATTTACTTTAAGGTTTTGAAAACGATTTTAGATCAATCCACTCTCGTGGCGATGATCCTTTTCTCAACGATTAAACTAACACAATGTCTTGGATAGTTTAATCGTCGAGAAACTTTAAGGACAAATCAATTCTAACCACCAAGCTTATTAACACGGATCTCTCGGTTAAGCTAGGCTTGGTTTACAGGTAATTGTTCGGGAGGCTTTATAATCTCTCGATTCATAAAGCTTCTGGGTTCGATAATCGAATGGCCAACTCGATTAAAGCTTTAAGGTTGTTACCAAAGACTAAAGTTTTCAATCAATTAAGTTTTAGACAATTATCTATCACAGATTCAATCAAACCCCTTTTACCCTAACCCAATTGTCTATTTAGAACTACTCACAAATCATGTTGAGATTCATAACAATTTGATTCAAAGAAACCATAAGCATAAACAAATAAACAAAGAGAACAAAGGGTAAAGAAAACTCTTATTCAATGATGATGATGAAGATTACAAGGTGGCGAAGCGATCACCAAGAAATCCTCTCAAGTCTCAAAACAAAACAAAAGCGAGATAATCCACCATAGGGTGGCTGTGTTTTTACCCTAATAAACGAGTCTAAACCGAAAATAAAACAAAGGAAACCAAAAATCAAACCGGTTTTCCTTTTTTACATAGCGAAAAACCAAATCTCATAAAATTTCGCGGCTGTATCGGTCAAGGCAAACCGATACGGTGGCCGATACGCGCTTCGGCAAATCTTCCTTCGGCTCGTTTTCTTCGTATCGGCCGAGCTAAGCCGATACGACGGAGTCGATACGTGTCTTGGGTCTTCTTCTCTTGTATCGGTCACTCCAAACCGATACGGTTGGCCGATACAAGCTTCGGCGAAACCTCTCGTTTTCAATATCGGCCACGGAAACCGATATGCTTGGCCGATACGGACTTCGCACACACTCGTTTTACGTATCGGCCAAGCGAAACCGATACAACATGCCGATGCAAGTGTATCGGTTTCATTTTGGCTCGAATTCATCAATTTCGCCGTCTTTATGCTCCAAAACCTGAAACACACGAAACAAACCAAAATGCAACCTATACGACACTAAATGCAACCTAAATGAACGAATTCTAATGCATAAGCTAAAGTAAAATGTGTAAAATATGCAAGTTATCACGCCCCCAAAACCAATGACATTGAAATTTGAATCATTTTTTTATCTATCAATCTTTATCCACTAAAATTTTAACTAATTTTTTATTGTAATATATAATTTTTTAAAAACAATTGATGATGATGATCTTATCATGGTTTTTACTTGTAAATAATTTGCATGAACATTAAGGAACAAGTTTTCTCAAATGCATAATTGTTAAATGATTTTTCAACTAATCAATCAAAATAGTATATCACGTTTTGAGTCCATTTCAAAAATAAGTGACCAAGTAATTAAATAGTCTCATTAATTATCTAATAAAAATATTAAAAAATTAGAAGATTCACACCACTAATCTTTGTGTTGGTCTACATGTCACTAATTTTCACAAATTATGTTAAAATATTATTTTGTAGGAATATGCCAAAGTGGAGATGAAATCAATGTTTTCTGACTTAACATTCAACAACATTGTAAGAATGGTAGCTGGAAAACGTTATTACGGAGACGGTTTAGAAGACGACCCCGTGGCTAAACGTGTGCGGCTTCTCATCGAAGAAGCGTTTGCTAACGCAGACGCCGGAAACGCTGCTGATTATTTACCGGTTTTACGTTGGGTGACAAGTTACGAAAAACGGGTTAAAAAGTTGGCGCGCGGGCTAGATGAATTTTTGCAAGGATTGGTTGATGAGAAACGTGAAGCTAAAGAAAAAAGTAATACGATGATCGATCACTTGCTTTCTTTACAAGAAACCGAACGGAATACTTCACGGATCGAATCATCAAAGGATATATGCTCGTAAGTTACATACAAATAATATCAAAATAGGTTTATCAAATATTTGATTCATCTAGTGCTAAAATTTATACTTATAACCATAAATTAACCACAAGTATATATTTATGTCTCACATTATAATGCATTGTGCACATGTGTAGGCTTTGATTCTAGGGGGAACCGATACATCATCAGTGGTATTAGAATGGGCAATGTCGAATCTATTGAACCATCCAAAGATATTGAACAAAGCAAGAGAGGAAATCGATAGAAAGATCGGGTTTGAGAGGCTTGTGGAAGAATCGGATATCTCAAATCTACCACAACTCCAAAACATTGTGTTTGAAACGTTACGGTTATACCCTTCCCTTCCCATGATGCTTCCTCACCTTGCCTCGGAAGATTGTAAAATCGGAGGCTACGGTATGCCACGTGGCACGATGCTATTAGCCAATGTTTGGGCTATGCAAAGAGATCCTCAACAATGGGATGATCCAAATAGTTTCAAGCCGGAAAGATTTGAGAAAGAAGGCGAGGATAAGAAGCTAATGGCGTTCGGGTTAGGACGAAGGGCGTGTCCCGGGTCGGGTTTAGCTCAAAGGCAAATAAGTCAAACACTTGGGTCATTGATTCAATGTTTTGAATGGGAAAGAGTTGGAGAAGAGAAAGTTGATATGGGTGAAGGTAATGGAGTCACTATGCCTAAAGCCAAGCCTTTGGAAGCCATGTGCAAAGCACGTGCCTTTGTTGGTCAAATCCTCAACGAAACTTCTTGAGTTTAATTATAGTTTGAGTTCATGTCATTATATATGTTTAAGCAAGTGTTGGTTTGACAAAAAAGTGTTATGTAACGTTTATAATATATTTTATTATATAAAATTTGATTTCTAAAGTTAGTATATCGTGTAATAGTTATAATGATAGTGTTTTTTTTTTGTCAACAATAATGATAGTGTTTATATCAGTGATTTAACATTTAATTTAATGTGATATATTCTAACAAGTATCTTTTTTTGATGAATATGGGAGGAAAACTATCAACAAAAAGGACACATCTAGTATTATCGAAATGTTCAAGATAAAAGAACTAAATATCAATTAAATTATCTTATTTTTAGTTTTGTAATCTTCTCAAACTATACATTAAAATTAAATGACCTTTTTGGTAAATTTTAAATTAAATGACCTTAACACAATACCTAACACCTAGCTAGTGTCTAAAAGAATTCAATTTAAATAATGCAAGCCACTAATAATGACATAACGTGTAAACTACATGAAATATATATCACTAGATTTTACTTTTATATAGTCTATAGACGATGAAAAAACAACATAAATTACCTATTATACAATTTCTTTGCTGGACCAGATGTTCCCCAATATTCAAAAACAACAAACAAATACAAAATAAAGACTTTTTTCTAACCAAAAATAAAGACTTCAAGAAAAAAAAAATAACAAAGACTTGAGAGTATCCATGTCAATTAGGGCTCTAAAGCGTAGTAGGCTGGCCGACCTTATAAAATATCGGGTTCGAGAACTTTATATTGGCGAAAAAAATCGGGTTTTCGAAACTTGCGTTCGGGTAAATGGTTTTTCGAGAACTGCGATCGGGTTTAATTAACACGAAAAGCCCGAAAATAAATGAGATAATAATTTTATATACTTTATATAATTTGTAAACATAATTTTGCATAGAAGTCGTCTTTTGCCTAAACATGTTGAAGCATTGATTTGAAGTCGCAATTAGTTGGATTGTTTTACATTTAGTGATCCAGGTTACAATATCATTCATATATATTTAATATGTTTTAAATTATTATCTATCGAAATTTTTTATTTTATATGATTTATTTAGGATAAAATTTGATATTTATTTATGTTTGTAGCTTTTGATTGTGAGGAAGATCTAGATGGCGTCGAAGAAGATCTGAGTTTGCGCTCCACCGGTACTACTACCTAGATTTAAAGTGTTTTGATTTTTAATTTTACTATTACTATCTAGATTTTAAATGTTTCTCTTTCAAACTTTTTCTTTATTTTTTTATTAATCTTATGATAACAAAAACATATGATCGATTTTATTTTCAGTTTTTATTTTTAAACTACTTTGATATTATTTTTTATTCATATTTATCACAATGTTAATGCGTAAAAAAATTAATTTTATTGTTTCAAATATAATTGAATTATGATAATATTGTTTAGACAAAAATTTTAAAATATATGAAAAAACCCGAAAAAACCCGAAAAACCATAAAGCCCGAAGCGGGTCGGGCTTTGAAATATAAGCCCGAAAAATATTCGGGCCGGATCGGGTCGGGCTCAAATATATACGGGTTTTGACGGGTTCGGGTCGGACCGGGTCGGGTTAGCCCGATTGACACCCTTACTTGAGAGAAAGACAAGAACCCCACCACACAAACAAAGAAGTCACAAAAAAACATGGACATAACGCAAATTCTAATAATACTCTCTTCTCTCTTTCTCTTAATCTCCTTCACGTTCTTTCTCAATAGAACCAAACCTAAACTAAACCTACCACCGTCTCCGGCCACATCTCTACCGTTCATTGGCCACCTCCACCTCCTAAAGCCACCGCTCCACCGTACATTCTTGTCTCTCTCGCAATCAATCTCAAACGCACCGATCTTTCACTTACGTCTAGGAAACCACCTAGTCTATGTTATAACCTCACGTGCCATAGCGGAAGAGTGTTTTACTCAAAACGACGTCGTTTTAGCAGACCGTCCAAAGTTTATAATGAGCAAAAACGTTGGCTATAGCGCGACGTACTTGTTGGCGGCATCGTACGGTGATCATTGGAGGAATCTAAGACGTATAGTTTCCTTGGAGATATTCTCTACGCAAAGGCTTAATTCTTTTTTGTATATTCGTAAAGATGAGATCCGTAGGCTTATCTTGCGTCTTTCAAGAGATTCCTTACACGTAAGTACGTTCCTAACCATATATATTTTTTTTTTTGGGAGAATTACAAAACTACACATTTTGAATTACATTTCACAAAACTACACTATTTCAAAATTACTTCACAAAACTGCACATAAACATTCAAAATTAAATTCAAATAAATCCTACTCACACAATCCTACCCCTTTAATATTATACACTAAACACTAATTAGCGAATTCAAATGAAAAGATTTTAATTTTGGTAATTTTTTAAAGGGTAAATCAAGCTTTTAAAATTTTGAAAAGATGTAAATATGTGGAAAAATTGAATTAGGTAGAATTTTGTAAAGGAATGGATGAAAGAGTGTAGTTTTGTGAATTCCTCTTTTATTTTTGTTATATATTAAAATTATGTTTATTAGTAATTGATTCATTATTGTTTGTTACTTCCACCTTTCACGTTAAATGTCATTTTAGAACTTAAAATATTAAATAATGTTTCAAAATAAGATTCGTTTTTATAATTTTAATCTAATTTTTGATAGTTTTAAATTTTTTATCCTTAGACATAGTAAAAGAGAACATTTGACTATTTTATTAAAACGTATTAAAAAACCTTAAATACTTATATAATAAAATGGAGGGACTATATTATAAATTAAAAAAGGCTCGTGAAAAAAAAAAAAAAAAAAATTAAAAAAGGCTACATTGAATGTGATTAGTTTACTTCCCAAGAAAATAAATTTGTTGTTTCAAGGCTTGAGCAGTTGGATGTATATTAAATTATAATTTGTGATCTACAGTATTCTACATATTATGTCACAAATTATAAATGAATACAAAACTTGCCGACAATAAAAACTTATCTTTTAACTTTTTAGTGACCAAATTTTGGGTTTCGATCGTTTAAAGGTTAATTATATTGTTGTGGTGTGAGATGGCTTCGTTCGAAAAATTTATATGATTTTGAATTACATGTTGAAGTTTTCTAAATATCTTAATCTTAACTATTAAAAGAGAAGCATTTTTGTAAAAAGGACAAAAAAAAAATTGTAATTACAATATAATGCCATTCATATAACCTATGCTTCAATTTCTTTCAAAGAAGATTTATGGAAAAAAACAAAAAAGACATAATAAAAGTCAAATTAAATTTCTGCATTAAAAAAGGACACAAATAGGGAAATAACAATATATGCTAAATATCTTCCATAACTTTTGAGTTTTCACTTATATATTTACATAAAATTCGAAAATATTTTAAACATTCAAATGGGAAATAAATTTAAATTTGCGGAATTGATTAGACTTTTTTATTTCGAAATTATAATAATTCATATAAAACAGAAATAAAATTAATTTAATTTTTAAATGAGAAACATTTTCACAAAGAAGACAAAAAAACTCAATATAACATATGTTTAAAACATTTAAAAAAGAAATAATGGTTAGAAAAAATAAGAATATTCAAAAAGGAAAGGAAAATATTTTGAATTTCAAAATAAAAAAAGAACTAAAAAAAGAAAACTAATAAAATCGAATAATAATATATTATAAAATCGAATAATAATATACATAAAAATCTTAACTTGATATATTTGTTAATCCATATATCGTCGAGGTGTTTAAAAACAGAGAAATGATAACATTTTTTTATTTTAAAATAAAAAATGAAACAAAAAAGAATTGAATAATATCTAAAAACATAACTTGATCTTATCTATTAGTTGGAAACCAATTTTACAAAAGAATAATAATAAAAAATTGTATTTACAGTGTAATCATAGATTTTACGGATTAATTTATTAATAAGATAAGATAATTTTTTTATTGATTAATTTCAGATTTAAATCAAGGTATAACCGTAGATTTTAAGTATTCAACATCCAATTTGAATAAAAATTATGATCTTAGCATATTATAATTTTTGTAACGGGTCATTAAAATCCAAAATCCAATTTGATCACAAATGATAATTGTTATGAGACTAAATCAATTTTAGTTTATGAAGATTATATATATTTGTAATTTTTGTGACGGGTCGGAAAATATCAAACATAGTTTATAAGATATAACAAAATCATATTCGTAAAATCAAAATCTACATAAACAAACAAATTGTATATTTTCATCGTTATAAAAAATAAAAGTTACAAAAGATATAATTTTAAATATATAAAAAACATATCTTAATTCCGCACGTACGTGCGGGTCCTCATCTAGTATATAATTAATTAAAAGGTTTTAGCCTTTAATAATTTACCCTAGCAACTTGGTTATTGTTAAATTAAATTTAAGTTTGGTAAATACTTTATGAAAGTGACTTTAAAGAAAACCGCTATAATTTGAAATCTATACAAACATTTTGATTTTGAAAAGTTCTTCAATAAGTTTTTATTGAAATACCCTCTTAATTGCCAAAACAACTTGTTTACTATAAATTAAAAAAAAAAATCAAAGAGAAAATTACACAACTACCCCCTTTTAAGTCTTTTAAGTTACATTTCACTTATCCTAAACCTATTAATTAACAAAAAAAAAACTAGAATAGTAAAATATTTGGTTTTTAATACATTAGTACTATAACTAATTAACATGAAAGTAAATCACTATATAATAAAACGTTTCAATATGTTTTATATCATAATCACATCTACGCAATACATAGTTTATATATTCACATACTCTTTTGCAGGGATTCGCGGAGGTGGAAATGAAATCAGTACTAGCAAACCTATCATCAAACAATGTCATAAGAATGTTGTCCGGAAAACGATACTACGGCGAAGAAAACGACGAAGCCAAAACCGTGAGAGAGCTTGTAAACGAGCTAGTGACCAATGCTGGTGCAGGCAATGCAGCTGATTATCTCTCTGTTGTACGTTGGACTACAAACTACGAAAATCGGATAAAGGACTTAGGGTTTCGTTTCGATAAGTTCTTACAGAAAATCGTCGACGAGAGACGTGAGGAGAAAGTTAAAGGAGGAACTATGATAGATAACTTGCTTGCTTTACAAGAAACACAACCTGAGTACTATACGGATATTACCATCAAAGGAATCATACTCGTAAGTTTAATATAAATATAAATATAGCTATATGTAAATATATTCATATATCAACAAGAAAATATACTATTTAGCTATATGTAATATAGAACAAAATTTCGAAAATACTAGTTTATGTACACAGTGTCGTGCTTAGACACGGGAGGCGTAGGACAATTTAAAAAAGTGGCTTCATAATATTATTTATAAAAAATTATATAAATAAAGTATGCATATTGAAAGTAAATATTAAATAATTTTTTTAATTTTTTCTAGATTTATTGTTAGTTATTTTGTGTATTTATATATATCTAACTTCTTGTTATATAAGATTAAGAATGTGTTTTCAAAATATAAAATCACCATTAAATCAAAAGTATACATAAGAATATAGTTGTCACTAAATTTTCGTATTAGAAATCTATAGAATATTTAAAAATCCAAACATATATAAGCTTGTTATTTTTATAAAAATGTGGCCTTAAATTATGTAATGTACATAAAGTAGAAACTACCATCAAAAAACAAAATCACCCTAAAACTACCACTACTTTCTTTTCAAAAATATGATAAATGTACATTAGGCAAAACTTTCGTTACTAAACTCTAAACCATCGAAACTAAATTTTAATCCCTTCAAAATTAAACTCTAAACACTATATACAAAAATCAAACTGAAAGTATTTATTCTGGATTCTTTTAACAGTTTTTATTTAAAAAATTCTACAACCTCCAAAATTGTTTTCAAAATACTGTAAAATCTCTATAAATTAATATATACAAATCAATAAAAAAAAATTCCAGTCCAATATTGATATTTTGGCTCAAATAATATTTCGATAAATCAATAAAATATTATACATTAGTAATATATAAGAGTTTTATTATATTTTGTAGATTTCCCTATTATATAGTTAATTAACAACCAATATTGGCAGACTATGATAATCGCAGGGACAGATACAACATCAGTAACATTAGAATGGGCAATGTCTAACTTACTAAACCATCCACAAATCCTCAAAAAAGCAAGAACCGAAATCGATGAAAAAATCGGTTTAAACCGGTTAGTAGACGAACCGGACATAACAAACCTACCTTACCTCCAAAACATAATATCAGAAACAATACGTTTATATCCAGCTGTCCCACTACTACTCCCCCACGTGGCATCACAAGATTGCAAAGTCTCCGGTTACGACGTGCCACGTGGCACGATGTTATTGACCAACGTGTGGGCCATGCATAGAGATCCAAAAGTATGGGAAGATTCAGAAGCCAGAGAGGTTTGGGAAAGAAGGTGAAAGTGAGAAGCTAATGCCGTTTGGTATGGGACGTAGGGCTTGTCCTGGTGCAAGTCTAGCTAACCGTTTAGTTGGTTTGGTTCTAGCCACTTTGGTTCAATGTTTCGAGTGGGAGAGAGTTAGTGAGGAGCTTGTGGATATGAGTGAAGATAAAGGAGCTACTTTGCCTAAACTTGTGCCGTTACGTGCCATGTGCAAGTCACGTGACATTGTTGGTAAAGTTATGTAATGTTTTTTTTTGTTTTTGTTTATAAGATGTGTTCGCTTGTTCTTTACTTGTTTTTTAATTACATTGCAAGCTTTTTATTTATGTGTTGATTGGGTGTATTATATGGATATGTTAATCATCTATTGTTGCATTACAAACCATAATGTTACGATTATATGTTTTTCTTAAATAAAAACCAATTAACAAATGTAGTTAGTGGTTTTCTCTAAGTGTAAAATTTTTAGTCATTATTAGAAGACAACACACAAGCCCATTAAAGTGTCAACAAATCCATGTTATAATATATGGTTACAAACCAAGACTTACAACAACAAAAGTATCAATAATAACATGCTAGTATATTCTTCTGTAGAGAAATAATATTCTATGTTATTATAATTTAAACATGAGGAATTCACAAAACTACACCATTTTCCTCTTCCTTTACAAAACTCTACATAATTCAATTTTTTTACATATTTACACCCTTTCAAAATTTTAAAAGTTTGATTTACCCATTAAAAAATTATCAAAATTAAAATATGTTCATTTTGGTTCGCTAATTAGTGTTTAGGTATAATATTAAAGGGGTAAGATTGTGTGGGTGTGGTTTATTTGGATTTAATTTTTAGTGTTTAGGTGTAGTTTTGTGAAGTAATTTTGAAATGGTGTAGTTTTGTGAAATGTAATTCAAACGGTGTAGTTTTGTAATTCTCCCTTTAAACATTGTCGTTTAAAATGTTTTGTCGACTACCTTTGATGAGATATTTTCTTGAGACTTCAAAAAATCAAATCATCTTATTGATTTATTTTGTCTCAAACATCGAAACAAATAAAAAGCAAAAAACAAAAGTGATAAAAAAGAAATGATTCCCATATTTATGAAAACTTGAATAATTCATTGGTCCCTCCATTAACTAATTTGAATTATTACAAAATGGGACCGTACTATAACATTTGGGTGTGGTTTTTCAAAAATAGTACCATACAAAAATTATAATTTCATGAAAATAAATAAAATAGTGTGTGTGTCGTCGGTGTCTAAGGGCTCGACTGGTTTAAACGCAGCGGTAGCGATTGCGGTTGCGGGAGATTGCTGCAGCGGGAGATGGCGGTTAGTTGTGTTATTAAGCGGTTTGTACGGCGGTATAGTGGTTTAAAAATTATGCGTTTGCGGGACATTTTCGATTTGGTTGACAAACGCTTGCGATTGCGATTAAATATTACCAAAATTATTTTGAAAACTAAAGAACACCAAAACTATATTATTATTATTATAAAATTTAAATTTAAAAAAACAATAAACTAATAGTGGTATTTTCGAAACTAGTCAATAAAAAGTTGCATACAAATATAAACATATAACTAGGCGTATCGATAAAAAGTTGCATACAAATATAAAAAAAACCCTACACCTTCAATATTATACCCTAAACACTAATTAGCAAACCCAAATGAAAATATTTTAATTTTCGTAATTTTTAGAGCATAATTGAACCATTTAAAATTTAAAAAGGATGTAAAAGTAGGAAAAAATTGAATTAGGTTTACTTTTGTGAAGGAATGATTGAAATGTTGTAGTTTTGTGAATTTCTTTTTTTTATACGTTTTTTGTAGTTTTTTATTAATATAATTTTTTTAAAAAAATGAATCGCTATCGCCCGCAAACGCAAACGCTTGCGGGAAACAACTTTTGATTTTATGTTGTTTGAAGCGTTACATAGAGATTTAAAGCGATTTGAACGATTTTTTCAACAACCACAAATCGCTACCAACCGCAAACGCAGCGTTTGCGGGTGGTAGCGGCTAAACCAATCAACACCTAAGTATGTTAGGGAACCATGTGGGGTTTAATTTCTCAAAAGATTTACAAAAATGGAAAGTCTTTGGACCGCAAAAACGTACCTTAGTTTCTGATACCTTACTATATTTGTATATTAACGTGTTTCCCTTTGTTCTTTTTTGTCGTCTCCTTTCAGATTTTTTTTTCTCCTTTTTGATTATTAACCCTAAGTTTTTATTTTTCCTCAAATTACTCTACGATCTACCCGTATTTATTTAATTTTATTTTGTTGTTAAAAAAACTTTTTCCTTCAAAATGTTTTACTTTTAAACATACTCTCTAAACTAAATAAATAAAAAATAATATTAATTGGATGGGTTTTCTTAAAGTGCTAAGAAACTCATTCCAAAATCTCTAAATAAGAGATTTTATATACTTTGAGATGAGTTTTTTAACAATTTAAGAAATTCACCCTATATAATATTCTTATTTATTGATTTTATTTTTAAGAAACCTAAAATTAAAATTTCCTACTAGAGATGATTTTAGAGCATCTCCAATGAAGTTTCTTAGAAACATAAGTAGATGGTGGCAATTTTGTTCTTTTTTATTTATTTTCGGTTAGTGTACTAGAATATGAACAATTAAATATGACATTGTTATGTCATGTGACTATGTTAGGATGTAATTTTAATTTGATTTATATAGAAACCGAAAATATAAAAAGTATATAAGTGTAGATATGATTTCTAAGGCATCTAGAGTACTTTCACTTGTTTATTACATTCAATAATTCATCTTCCTACTTTTAGTACATTTTTGTCATATCATATATGTCGTATAACGAGGGAGTATAAAGTGTCTGATAAACTCAGCCAAAATTATGAATTTTGTTTTGTTTTGTTGTTGAATAGTAAGTATAAAAACTTGAAAATTCATAAGATTATAGGCAATAATAATATTTTTGCGTGGGCCTACTTTATTAGAAAAAGACAGAGTATCTCTCTGTAAAGTGGCCCGTGGGCTTTAATAATTATTTACATACAAACAAAAATCACATATATGGTTATGTACTGTATAATATCAAGCCAAAGACATATCCCATTTCTGAAAAATCAAGCTACTATATATCACAAAAATTGCTAATAATAACAATAATATATGTTTGTGTGTGTATTTATATATAGGGAGAGAGAGAGAGATAATGGGACATAGAGAGAGAGAAGAGCATTAGTTTCCACTTTGAGGAAAGCTATTATTAGAATGTTTATGAGTCATGACCATTTTTTTAAAAAAAGCTTTTTAAGAGCTTAGCGATGATATATTCATACTAAAAAACAATTATATGTTTATACTAAAATATGAAAAGATATAATTTATTAAAAAAGTAAATAAACTATATTTTGTTGAATAGAATATTGTTAATTTTAACATTTTTAATTACGATTTAATATAAAACCATCAGCGATGATGATACGTTCATGCTAAAAAAAATAATATAACAATCTACTTTAAAAATGTAATGTCGACAGAATTTTTAGATTAAAATATATATGATAAAGAGATAAATTTCTAGTATTATTCAAAATAAAAATACCGACAAATAGTTCACTCGTGATCAAATCATCTCTTCTAATATTATAATATAGATAATTAAGTGTAAGAACATTTAACAAAAAAAGTGGAAGACCATATATTATATATAAACAAAAATAAAAGAAAATATGTATGGTAAATTGTAATGTAACACTTTTTGTTATAATAAAAAAAAGTTATAGATCAAGAATTTTGATATGTCTCTAATGTGAATGTAACATTTAAATAGTATATTTAGTAGGAAATTTGTTTTGGTCTAAAACATAATATCATCCGCAAACTTCCATTTTTTCTCTCTTTTAATATAAGTATTTGACACTTATTTGTTTCTGTCTCAATAAAACTTACTTAGGGCTCGACTGGTTTAAACGCAATGATTCTTTATTGCGGTTGAGGGAGATTGGCAGCGATGACGGTTAATTATGGTATTAGGTGGTTTGTACGGCCGGTATAGCGGTTAAAAGATTTTGCGTTTGCGGGATATTTTTGGTTTGGTTGACAAACGCATTATTATTTGTTAAAAATTATCAAAATTATTTGAAAATTACAAACATCACAACTATATTATATATCGTCACAACTATGATATATAATATATTTTTTTCGAAAATATATAAAAGGTAATATATTATGATATATTATAATAAATTAAGGGAGAATCACAAAACTACACCTTTTGAATTACATTTCACAAAACTACACTATTTCCAAAATACTTCACAAAACTACACCTAAATACTCAAAATTAAATCCAAATAAACTTTACCCAAACAATCCTACCCCTTAATACTATACCCTAAACACTAATTAGCGAACCCAAATGAAAAAAATTTAAATTTGGTAATTTTTTAAAAGTTAAATCAAGCTTTTAAAATTTTGAAAGAATGTAAATATGTGAAAATATTAAATTAGAAGTAGTTTTGTGAAGAAGGGGTTGAAAGGGTGTAGATTTGTGAATTCCTCATAAATTAAACATAATAACTATGAAAACTAAAGAAAAGACCTAAATAATTATTCAAAACTTTTTTATTTGTAGATACATTTTTAGTATTATTATTTGTAATATTATTATGGATAAAATAATTCTTTTTTCTAAATTTTTTTTTAATATTATTGAAAAAAAAATTTATTTGAACTAATCGCAATCGCCCGCAACCGCAAACGCTAGCGGGAAGGAACTTTTGAAATATGGCGATTTCAAGTGGTGCGAAACGATGTAAAACTGTATAAAGCGATTTGAGTGATTTTTGCAAACGCGATAAATCGCAATCGCCCGCAAAAGCTGCGTTTGCGGGTGGTTGCGTGAGAACCAATCAACACCTTAATCTCCTTAACAATATTAAAAATAATAACTAATTTCTTTCACAAACTAAGAATAAAAAATTAAGGAGGTGATGTCAAGAATGATGTTTTTCTCACAAATCTAAACATCTTCTCGGGTTAGAACATGTGTTTACCACGCGCTGATAGAGAGATAGAGTGTGTAACACGCGCGTTACAAAAGAGCGTGAGATAAATATACGAGGTTTAAGAACGAAAGTCATTGGTGGATTAACAAAGTAATGTGGGACCCATTATTTGTCCGAATTTGAACATTTATGGTAACATTTTCCTTTTCTTCTCATAATTCTTTTGTTCCTTTTTTTATACTACCAAAAAAATACTCATGTTTACACCTTTATATTCTCTTCGTTTTTTTTTTTTACTATGAAGCAATATATGTAATTTTGTAAAAAAATATTTAAAAACGTATAATTTTATCAAATTCTTTTAATATAATGTGTTTTCAAACAACTTATTGATTAAGAAAAAAGAAATTTACAATCACTTGGTTTCAGACACTCTAAAAGTTTAGGTCAACTATTTTTGTTGGAAATAGAAACCTTGCACCAATTCAGCCTTAAGCAATAAATTAAAAGATTGAAATAAGCTTCAAAAAAATAAAATAGTAATGGTAATTTTTTGTGACTTAACATCTCTTTTTAAAGTTAGAACCCTATTACTTGCTTGTCTTCAAGGAATTGCTATTTTTGGAGCTTCACTTTAAATAAACATATAAATATTATATTTAGTATTGATCAAACTTAATATCGCTTCTACTTTAATTTTCCCGATCATGAAAACACCTATTCTTTGCACATAAATATACATCTTTAACATAAATAGATCCATGCGTGATCTATTTGTAATGGTATCGTCTTACCTTTATACATATATAAATAGAAAAAAACAAAGAAAAAGCTATGTTCCAAGAGCTAAAGTATATCAATTTTGGCAAAATTGTGGGGTTTTTAAGTTACAAATCAAGTTATTTATTTTCTTGCAAAAAATACTTTTTATAGATTGCTTGCAAAAAATCCATGGACTTTACTTTTCTTAAAACATGAAATAACATATTAATGGAATCCTTAACTATGCAAGTAAGATGTTTGCATACACATATAATAATAGAATTAGTTGAAATATTTTGTTTTCGGAGATTTCTTAGAATACCAAATAAAAAAATGTGCCAAAAATACAATCACAAATTTATTTCAAGCAATCCATTTAGTTTGTTTATTTCAAAACAATCATAAATGTAAAAATCAACTTTTATATTTTTTTATCTTGGATTTAGCATGAAATTTCAGATTTAGCTTTTAAGATGTTACCTTTAGTTTTTATATTGTTGTACTTTTAAACAAATATTAGTGGTTTTTCTTTTAAAAACTCCTAGATTTTAAAACAAAAACAAAATTCTTAAATTTCCATCATTTAAAAAAATAAAGTCCAATACGAGGAATTGTTCACAATATAATTTTTTTTCATAGAAAGCAAGTGGTTACTAGTTAGAGAGAGTATATATTTAAAAAATAAAAATAAAGAAAGAGAGAAAGGGTATTGAAAGTAAATATAAAAGTAAATGATACAAAAATGAAATATTTCGTATAAGCAAACACTAAAAATCTCTCTCTAGCTCTTACTCTTATTTATTTATTTCTCTACCAACTAAAAAAAACATCTCTCTTCTATGGTTTCTTTGTTTTAATTAGCTTCTATAATCTCAAAGATCAACACAAATAAAAATAAACACACAAAGATTTTATAAAAAGAAATGTGGGATCTAAATAATTCACCACACCAACCACATAGAGAACAAGAAAATTCATCACAAGATATTTCTTATGAACCAAACCGGGTCAAACCGGTTAACCCACTTATAACCCATCAATTCTTCCCGGAGATAGAATCTTGCGGCGGAGGAGACGGTGGTTCCGGTGATCACTTTCCTAAGGCTCATTGGTTTGGTGTTAAGTTTTGTCAAACAACCGGATCATCGTCGGCGGCGGTTAAAGAAACCACCGTGGCTGTTGCGGAGGAGACGACGCAGCCGTTAAAAAAGAGCCGTCGTGGACCACGGTCAAGAAGCTCTCAATATAGAGGCGTTACGTTTTACCGGCGAACCGGAAGATGGGAATCTCATATTTGGTAAATTGTTTTTTTTTGGGAGAATTACGAAACTACACTTTTTAAATTGCATTTCACAAAACTACACATTTTTTAAATCACTTGATAAAACTACACCTAATTACTAAAAATTAAATCGAAATTAACCTTACCCCAAAAACCTTACACCTTCAATATTAAACCCTAAACACTAATTAGCGAATCCAAATGAAAATATTTTAATTTTTGTAATTTTTTAGAGCATAATTGAACCATTTAAAATTTGAAAATGGTGTAAAAGTAGGAAAAAATTGAATTATGTGTAATTTTGTGAAGGGAGGAATGAAATGGTGTAGTTTTGTGAATTTCTCTTTTTATTTGTAGAATTGAAACTAATTAATTGATAATTATTCTTTTTGCAACTAATTAAATTGATATTAATATATGATTTTTTTGTCTATTTTATTTATTAAAGGGACTGTGGGAAACAAGTTTATTTAGGTAATTTTGTTAACTTTTTTTATCTTTATCAAAATTTTCTAGATTTATTCATTTTTTGGGACTATAGTTTTTAAAAAATGTAATCATAAAAATAATTATTACTTGTTTTTTTAAAATGTATGAATAGGTGGATTTGATACCGCTCATGCAGCTGCTAGGTATGTGTTCTTCTATTTGTGACTCTCTTTATAATAAATAATAATATTATAAGAAAATAAATCAAAACAATACACATCTAAATATATATTGAAGGTTTTAATTTATCATTATTTAATATTTTCCTCGTAGAGCATATGATAGAGCTGCTATTAAATTCCGTGGAGTAGAAGCTGATATAAATTTCACAATCCCAGACTATGATGATGATTTAAAACAGGTAAATATTCATTACAAAAATTAATGAAACTATTAATTCACTTGTTAATTAAGTTTTTTTAAAAAACTTAATATTGAAATTAATGATTATATATAGATGAGGAATTTAACGAAAGAAGAGTTTGTGCATGTATTAAGGAGACAAAGCACAGGCTTCCCTAGAGGAAGTTCAAAGTATAGAGGTGTTACTTTGCATAAATGTGGTCGTTGGGAATCTCGTATGGGTCAATTCTTAGGCAAAAAGTAAACTAATTAATTTCTTAAAACATTTTTAATAATTACAAAAACATTGTATTAATTAGTAGATTTGTTATTTTAATTTTTGAAAATTTAGGTATGTTTATTTGGGATTGTTCGACACCGAGGTTGAAGCTGCTAGGTAAATTCTTTTTAAGTTTTCTACGTATGATTTTTTTTACAATCAAATTTATAATATGTTATTTTGTTTAATTGATTTTTGTTTTTAATTTTGAAAATAACTATAGGGCTTACGATAAAGCTGCAATAAAATGTAATGGCAAAGATGCTGTGACTAATTTTGACCTGAGTATATACGATGGTGAACTCAATGCTGGTAATTATTTTCAATTTTATTTTATATTCAATCGCTTAATTTTAGATATATTATTTATAAAAATATTTCTTTTATTTTCTCGTCTAATTTTGTTTATTTTTGGTCTAAAACTTGCTTTAATGATTTTGAATTTTTGTAGACTCATCAGAGAACCCTACTAAACAAGATCATAATCTTGATTTAAGTTTGGGAAATAGCACAAATATAAAGCCAAACAATCAAGATATGCCTCTCAAGGTAAGGTTTAATATCTTAATTATTATCAAAAATTTATAGTTTAAATATACTATTATTTTGTTATAAAACATTTTTTTACTTAAAATTTTCAAATGAACCAACAACAAGATTCTCTAGGTCAAACCGGACTAGTGAATAATCTAGTGAGTTAATAAAACAACAAATACAAAAAAATAGTTAATCTCATTTGGTTAAATATATGTTTGATATCAAAATGTACAATTTTTTTTGTAAATTAGTTTTTAGGAGGCAACAACATTGGCGGCAACGGAGGGGGCTTATCGCTATTTCCGGTGGGCGAGAACCACCGGTTAGATGGTCCGTCCGCGACGAACCAAGTGTTGAAAAATGCTGCAGCATCATCAGGATTCTCTCCTCATCATAATTTTAATTCTACTTCTAATCAGTATTGTATACAAAACAATGGCTTACAACAATGAAATCTTTTATATTGTTGGTCTTTAAATTAATATAAAATCTCAAGCAAATTAATGCAAATGTTTTTCAATAGATATATAATTGTTGGATATATTGGAAATGGGATAAATGTGATTTGAGATGTTCTGAATAAAAGAAAATTGATAAGATCTTTGTCAATGAGTTGTCTTTTGTTGTATCTTTTTCAAATACATTTATTAAAAAATAATTTTTAAAACATTGCTACTGCTTTAGGATCAAAGGCTCATATACCTTTGACCGAAAGTCAAATTCTCATATACCTTTTGACTTTCGGTTAAACGCTATTATTTTCGTTTTGAATTATTTTTTAAGTAAAAAAATAATAATTTCAAAAACTGAAAACACCAATATTTTTAATTTAATTTAACGAATTTTATAAAAATATTTTAAAAATCAAAAAATAAATTTAAAATGTTTTTATAAAAATCATCGGAATATGATTATAAAATCATATTTTGTGAATTTTATAGGTTTAGAAGTTAAAATATTACCATTTGGGTTCGCAAATCCAAATCCAAGACCCTTTGATTAGTTTAGGGTTTAGATTTGAAATTTTTTAGTGTTTTAAGTTTTGGTCTGAGATTACATAAGAGTACGAGATAATATAAATTTTGGTCGAAGGGTATTTGAGATCTTGGTCCGCTGCTTTATATGTTACCTGCACCTATCTACACATTTGTTCAGTCCTAATTTGTTTTGTTACTTCTAGTATATATATTTACATATTCAATTTATAATTACACATTTATTAAATTATTTTGACACAACATAGATATAATTTTTTATACTCTATGGAAAATTAAAAACTGATAGGTACGAGAGAGAGCATATCAAAAGTAGATTGGTACTGATATTTCCCTAATGGAGTAAAGAAGAAAAATTCTCACAGTTATTTTTATGTTCTCAACAAATAGTTCAAATCCGATTTATAAAATAGAAATTCACAATACTACATACTTTCGACTTTTCCTTTAGAGAACTTAATTTAATTTAATATTTTTACGTATTTACATATTTTCAAAATTTTAAAAAAGTGATTTACCATTTGAAAAACTACCAAAATTAGATATTTTCATTTGGATTTGGTGATTAGTGTTTATGTGTAATTCACCTTTATAAAATAAAATTTGCACTAATACTATAGTTTATAGTTTCTACTTTCTACGCACTAGTACCTACAAGATATTAGACCATTAGTTACAAAAATAGTTCATTTTCCAATACTAGTTATGGAAATAAAATCTTGGATATATATATATAAAGAAAAAAAAAGAATTAAATAAAAATTGATAATTTATGAGGCATGAGTGGTCATTATCAAGTAATGGTGTCCTATGAATCAGTTTCTCTCTATATATATATCTCTCACAGAAATCCAAAAAATGCAAGGGAGAATCACAAAACTACACCATTTGAATTACATTTCACAAAACTACATCATTTCCAAAATACTTCACAAAACTACACCTAAACACTAAAAATTAAATTCAAATAAATTCTACCCACACAATCCTACCCCCTTAATATTATACCCTAAACACTAATTAGCGAACCCAAATGAAAATATTTTAATTTTGGTAATTTTTTAAAGGGTAAATCAAGCTTTAAAATTTTTGAAAGGGTGTAAATATGTAAAAATATTGAATTAGGTGTAGTTTTGTGAAGGGATGGTTGAAATGGGGTAGTTTTGTGAATTCCTCTTGTTAATAATTGTGAGAGAGACTTCACTGCTTTACTTCTTTTATTACTAAAAATAATTGTTATTAATTTATATAAAAATAATTGTTTGAGAATGTTAAATGTTTGTTATGGGTGGGCCTCTCAGGCCCAACATGACCAGACCCGTTAAAGAAGTCCGTCACGACAAGCCCACCAAAGCCCAAATATCAAATCATGGCCCAATTGGAAAGAGGCCCAGAACTGAGTAAACAGCGTCACGTCACGCCTGACAGTACAGTTCCGCCGCGCCGAACGATAGTTCTGACAGCATTTATGAGCGCCGAACGACAGTTCTGACAGAACATTTATGAGGCGCCGAACCGAACAACCCTATGACTTAGCACTGTTCTACGGTATGGGATCAGTACGGAGATCGCGTACCAAGGAAACCTGCTAGGAAGAGCATTTACTATAAATAGCGCTCATCTTGTTCAGAGAAAGGGATCCGGATTTTAGAGAGAGAAACCTACAGAGAAAAACAAGAGCATCTAATTTACTATCTTTTAGTTCGACATCTTCTGTTCGATATCTTTGTCTTCATTTTCTGTTCGGCATCTCTGCCTATATTATGTTCGACATTTTTGCCTATATTCCGTTCGGAATCTCTGTCACACTTTCTGTTCGCTATCTTTAGCATAATAAAACAGTTCGCTGGAAAACCTAGCGAACTATCTAAACGAACCATAGTTGTCACAACGAGAATTCCGACCCCTTTTACATACACATTCCGAACCAAACTCGTTGACACACCCGAACAATCCATCTATTTCACTCCGAACATTATACATAACCGTTTTACCCCTGCAACAATGTTGTTTCTAGGGTTTGAATGTAAGTATACTAGAGATTAGTGTACGAGGAACTAATGAATGCATACTTCCTTCGCAATTTGGAATTTTATAAATAGTTTAGACTAAATAATTTTCCCGCCCAAAACTCAAAATCGCATTTTTTGCGCAATAACGTAAAATCACAATTTCCCGCTGAAAAAGTAAAATCACAATTTTTCACCGAAAATATAAAATAACGTTTTCCCCGCGAAAAAAACACATTGTTTTTACCAATAAATATTTCTTCTTTTATTCCGTAAATTTTTATCCCGCGCTAGGTGCGGGTAAATTTCTAGTTTTCTAGGTAAATTGCAAATTTAAAAACTTTTTACCCTATACAATTTAGGGTAACCGCGGAGTATCCGCTTCAATTTTAAAATGAGAAATTCTTTATAATACCATCAAAATAAGTTTTTGTTTTGAAAATACCATTAAAAAGTTTTTATAACAAAAATACCATTAAAATGTTTTTTATAACAAAAATACTATCAAAAAGTAATAGTTTACAAAAATACCACAAATACAAAAAAACGAGTTTTAACACTTAGAGATTTTAAATTTTTTCATTTGGGTTCGTTATATAGTGTTTAGGGTATAGTTTTGAAGGGTAGGGTATAGTTTTTTGAAAGTTTTAGGTGTAATTTTGAAAATTTAAGATTTGTGGTATTTATGAATACCACTTAAAATGTTTTTTAACACAATTAGCACAAATTTTTGAAAGTTTTACAAATACCATTAAAAAGTTTTTTTTTCATAAATACCACAAATCTTAAATTTTTTAAATTACACCCAAAACCTCCAAAAAACTATACCCTCCCCTTCAAATCTATACCCTAAACACTATATAACGAACCCAAATGAAAAAATTTAAAATCTAAAAGTGTTAAAACTTGTTTTTTTTTATATTTGTGGTATTTTTGTAAACTACTATTTTTTATGGTATTTTTGTTATAAAAAACATTTTATTGGTATTTTTGTTATAAAAACTTTTTAATGGTATTTTCAAAACAAAAACTTATTTTGATGGTATTCTAAAGAATTTCTCATTTTAAAATTGAAGCGATGCTGCGGAGTTCCCTAAATTGTATAGGGGGTAGAGTTTGGGTTACTCTACCAAACTTTACCATATCCGGGTTTTTTTCAAAACAAGCTTTTTCTGGGCAGGCTTTTTTCGGGTTCAGGTAGGGTAGGGTAAAATTACCCATGACAACATCCCTAAGTTTAGTCATTTAAACTTTTTGATCATAGGATATAAAAATTAGTTGGTCCATGTAAAGTAAATTAATATATATATTTTCTAAGTACGATATTTATAAAATATTAAATTCAAGATGAACCAAATTTCGCCACGGAAGTCGTCACTTCGAACATATTATATTGCATGATTTATTATTTTAATTTATTAATTCATTTCTATAATTGGCAAGAATTGTTGTCCCACGAGGATTAATGTATTACTTTTCTTAATTGTTCTTAGTGCTTTAATTAGTCAACCATAAAACTTTATGTCTTATTAAATGATTAGTAAATATGCTTTGCGCCTATATAGAAAACAAATACCTCGAATCTTAAACTAATATATTTATATAATCCAAATTCACCTTTTAACTATGAAGATATTGTAAGATAATCCATACTAGTGGATTTATGCACTAAAACATGAAAATGAAATAGCTTATTAAAGCTTTATTGTGCACAAATATAAAGAGAAGAAAAGAACTTAAGAGTGTCACCAAGAACACTATGAATCTAAATTAATATTTTATAAATATGGATAAGAGAGAGTTGCACAAATGGCAACTCTTAGGTTAATTACATTCAAGCTCATAACAACATTTATATATGGAATCTAGAAAACCCTAATATCATGGTATTGTAAACTTGTATTGGGTCATAAGGTTGGGTTTGTGATGAGCTTTAGTGTATGCCTTAATAGATATGATGCCAAAACTAATACTAAAATATGGATCATCATTATTCGATATATATCCAATTAGCTTATTTTTTTCTTAAGTAATTCATTTATATAATTGTAAGAAAAACTAGAGTGGTCCAAAAAGAGGGGAAAAATCCTTTAACAAAATAAAAATGAAAGAAAATAAACATTAGACTGTATTATTAATTTATTATTACTAGCAATGAGTAAACTCATATTTTGCAGCAACTTTAATAAAGTCAAAAATATAAAATATATATGGTTGTATGCTTAAAAGTTAAGTTAAAACATACAATTTATTTGTTGACAAAAAAAAACATACAATTTATTTTTTTATTTTTATAGAATATATATATATATATATATATATTACTTTTTTTAACAGAAATATACTTTAAGATATCTTTTGCTGTTGTAAAAGGTGTTTTATAGAATCACGAGAGTAGAAAAAGTCTGAAACAAACAAATTTGTAAAAAGAGTTTTTTACCCTACAAATAAAAATAAATTATTCACTTTTTACAATCTGCCGTTTTTTAGCTTTGTTTCTTTTAATTATGCAGTGCCATTCATGATGCCAGATTCCATATTTAGAATATTAGTTCGAAGCATCTTATTGTCCGAAAAAAAGAAATTAATTTTTATCAAAAGCATTGTATAGCAAAAAATGAAAGTATGGTCATAAATTATAAATATGAGATGAAATTTTCCAAGTTTTTACGGATATAACTATTTCACCATATTGTTAATTTGGTAATTCACAAATAATATTATTTTTTGCGCTTGATTATAGCTTTAAAACAACATTCATTTTCTTATGTTGTATTTTTGGAGTATACATTGCTCTCATCTAATAAATAAATAAATAAAAATCCCATTTCTGTTTTTCAAAATCTATATTATGTAAATGTAGAGAAAAATTACGAAATAACGTGGTCTAGCTAGTATTTTCAGCAATTTAAATTCAATATTACTAGTTGAAATCCAGTTTAAGTGTTAATCATAATAGTTATGAATAACTAGCCTTAATAATACTCTAAAAAGTTTACTAAAAACTGAATTATGATTTGAATGGTTTTTACAATTTCATAAACCAATAGGTATAAAACCAAAGACCCTTAAATCAAAAGAATATATTGCAAAACTCTTTAGTGTGAATTTAGTTACAACTTAATTAACATAGTGCTCATTAGTTATTACCTCAAGCAAGAATTGCCCCATCAAAGTCTTATGTTAAATCTTTATTTTGTTGTGAATAAAAAGTCTTATTTGGTAAAATAGATTATGAGCATATTGGGCCTATACAACATAATTGACTTAACGCATAGTATTATTTTGAGTTTACTATAATGTATTGTCCATTTGAAACCAAACCAAAACCTTTCTTGATGCTTGAACATAAACATTTAAACAAGAGATAATTGGCTAAGAAGGTACTTTTTAGTTTTCTAATTTGCTAGAAGGTAGTTTTTGTTTTTTAATTGTTATTTGGGTAATTTTCATAAGTTAAAAGACAATTATAACCTTTGTGTTACTTTTTTATGTTTATTCGTGATGAATGGTGAATCGAATACGTGAATGGTGAATCTAATACGTGAATAGTGAATCTAATACGTAAAAGGTGAATCTAATACGTGAACGGTGTATAACACCGATAAATAATGAATACATATGATGGACGATGAATAATGATAGGTGAATGGTAAATGTCAAATGATGAATGATGAATATCGATTGGTGAATAGTGAATAGCGTTGGTGAATGGAGAATACGGGTTGGTGAATAGTGAATAACGTTGGTGAATGGTGAATATCGATTGGTGAATGGTGAATAACGGTTTGTGAATCGTGAATAACGATTTGTGAATGGTGAATAACGGTTGGTGAATGATGAATAACGGTAGGTGAATATATTTTGTTAAATACTAAAGGATAAAATAGTCTTTTCATATACTATGAAAATTAAAATTACCTATTTTTCTAATTAGAAAACTTAAACTACCCTATTGACAATTACAAAACAAAAAGTACCTAATCTACTAAATTTCCCTTTAAACAATTCATTGCCTTCTCTAATCCCAAAACTAATTCAAATCTTAATGCTAAATCATTACACATGGAACGTTTCACACGTGCGCAAAAACAAGCTTTGTGTATATACTTTGTTTGGTAACTAAAGCTTTCTTATGTCATGTCATGCCCTTTCACTTCTTTATATCCATTAATTAATAAAAAATAGACAAAATTACAAAATTTGAACAAACTACTTTTACCTTGTCTTCAAAAACTCGTACGCCTAGCCGATTACTCTGGTAAATTTACGTTACTCAGTGATCGTCTGCGTCGATTAAATTTTTAGCCGCGTAAATTTAATAACTTGAATAATGGCGTATAATTCTATAAAATTTTGCATAATCCAATTAATTTTTTACTATTTTCTGACTAATTTGATCACATATATTTAAATTTCATAAATTTATTTATAAGTTATTAGTTTTAGAGTTTAATAACAATATAAATGATAATAAAATATTAATATAAAATAAAAAATATAAATTTATCCAAAAATTACATCCGATTAATCTCCAATTTTTTTGTTAAGCACTAGGCCTCTCTTGTCTTGCATGCGCAGCGCCTAGCGAGTTCTAGAACCTTGCTTTTACCGAATTAAAATGTTTTAAATTATAGTCAACGAGCTAAATTAACAAAAATATTAAAACCATGCCCATATTAATTTATAGTCAACGAGCTAAATTAACTTATTTCTCCACTAAAACTACCTAACGTTGACCCAATCACACGTAACAGACCAATCAGGTGCGTCGTCTGTGACTAACGCACTTAATCTCACCAAATAACTAAACCGTAAATCAATAACCGGTTTATTATTAACCGGAGATTGAACCGAATTCCACCCAGGGAAATCAAACGGATCTCTAGGCGAAACCAAAACCGAATCTACGATTTGATCAACGGTCAAAAACGGATGATCCAAAAGCATCTCAGCCGTCCATCTCTCCTTTGGATTTCTCACGAAACATCTCTTCACGAAATCTCTGCCTTCTCTCGATAACCGAACCGGAATCTCAGGAACTTCTTCGCTTAAACCGATTCTAACCATCAACGACATGACGTTTCCAACTTCTACATCAAAACACCATGCCGTTTTTCCGCTACACATTTCAACTACACAGCATCCCAAAGCCCAGATATCGCACGGCGGTTCAAACTCGCCGCGATTTACAGATTCCGGCGACATATACAGAGGCGTTCCTCTGATTTCCCCTCCGATTTCGCTTCTCCGTCTTCTTCTTCGTTTCGCTAATCCGAAATCTGAGATCTTAACATCTCCGTCGTCGAAAACTAAAACGTTCTCTAGCTTCAGATCGCAATGAGAGAATCCAAGCGCGTGTACACGACGCAATCCCTTAACGATAGATCTCGTGTATCGTCGGATTTTAGATTCCGGCAACGATTCGCCGGATTTTTTAACTTTATCGGCGAGGTTTCCACCGGAAGCGTACTCGAGGAAGAGATTGTAGATCTCCTCTCCGTTCTCCACCGTCTTCGCCTCGCCGTAACACCTTACGATATCTGAGCATTCGCCGAGAGATTTCAATGTTTCTCTCTCGTTTTGTAACGCGGCGGAGCAAACGATTCCGGTTGATTTCACGGCGATTAACGGCGGAAACGACGTCGTGTTACCGGAGGTGGTTGCTAAACTAACGGTGGAGAAACTTCCGTGACCGATTGTTTCTCTACGAGTCCACTCCATTGTTTACACAGAGCTCAAAGAAGAAGACGAAGAAGAAGAAAATTACAATGAAACAGTTTCTCTCTGCTTTTTCTTCAGTGACTATTTTTTTATTTATACTCTGAAGATTTTATTATTATTATTTACTGAGAAAATAAAGTTTGTTAGGAGGAATGTATATATTTTGTAATTAATGCACGTGATATTAGTATATTTAATTTTATTTAATTTATTTGGCCACGAGAAGAAATAGCGGCCAATAAAGAAAACGTGGGTCGTGAGTGAGAAAAGGAAGAAAGACTCTTGTGTTTTATTTTATTATTTTTATATTTATAAATAGAGGAATTCACAAATCTACGCCCTTTCAACCTTTTCTTCACAAAACTATTTTCAAAATTTTAAAAGCTTGATTTAAGCTTTAAAAAATTACCAAAATTAAAAAAATTTCATTTTGGTTCGCTAATTAGTGTTTAGGGTATAATATTAAGGGGGTATGATTGTTTGGGTAGAGTTTATTTGAATTTAATTTTGAGTGTTTAGGTGTAGTTTTGTGAAGTATTTTGAAAATGGTGTAGTTTTGTGAAATGTAATTCAAATGGTGTAGTTTTGTGATTCTTCCATATAAATATTCATAGTGAAAATAAATAATATTTAAATTATCAAATGAGTTTGTAAATTAATTTAATGGTATATGTTTTATTTATCGTCATTTTTAGCTATAAAGCATAGATAGATTTTTTTGTTGTGTTATTTATCAAATAAAGCATAGATAGATTTTTTTGTTGTGTTATTTATCAAACTAAGTGATGACCCCACGCTATGCACGGTGAAGTTATTTAAAAATAATTATTTACATTAAATTTTTTATTTCTGGTTTTAAATAATCATAGAAACGAAATGAATATTGTATAACGAACATAATTTATTTTAGATATATATTTATTTTGCTAAAAGTATAACACTTTGTTTACGACAAATATCAATATATTCATACATATATATGTATCAGTAGCATAATGAAATGATTAAAAAGTATTAAAAATTGTGATATTGGTTTAAATTTTTGAAAATAATTAGAAAAACTTGAACGTTATAATATGTCTTATTTTATAAAATATTTTTTATTGTCGTATAAGATAAAATGTAATATATTTCATAATTGCATAGTAACAATATTATTAAATTCAAACAAACTTTTGTTTTGTATATTCCGAATATTTTTGTAATTTCGATGCGAAAAAGTTATGTTATAAATTTTTAAAAAGTGGATTAATTTTCAAATAACTTAAAATAATAATTAGTATTATTAAAGTAGAAAAATGTATCTAAATAATAAAATTTTAATTATAAATTGAATAATTGTTATTATTTGTAAATTATAATAATCGTCTAAAATAATAAAGAATATCAAAAAGAATAATAATTCTAGAATATTAATAAGAGAAATTCACAAAATTACACCTTTTCAACCCTCCCTTCACAAAACTACACCTAATTCAATATTTTCACAAGTTTACACCCTTTCAAAATTTTAAAAACTTGATTTACCCTTTTAAAAATTACCAAAATTAAAATCTTTTCGTTTGGGTTCGCTAATTAGTGTTTAGGGTATAGTATTAAGGGGGTATGATTGTTTGGGTAGGGTTTATTTGAATTTAATTTTGAGTGTTTAGGTGTAGTTTTGTGAAGTATTTTGGAAAATGTGTAGTTTTGTGAAATGTAATTCAAATGGTGTAGTTTTATTAATAATTGGGGTAAAGTTTTTTTATTGGGAGAATTACAAAACTACTCCATTTGAATTACATTTCACAAAAATACACCATTTCCAAAATACTTCACAAAACTACACCTAAACACTCAAAACTAAATCTAAATAAACTCTATCCACACAATCTTATCCCTTTAATACTATACACTAAACACTAATTAGCGAACCGAAATGAAAATATTTTAATTTTGGTAATTTTTAAAAGGGTAAATCAAGCTTATAAAATTTTGAAAATGGTGTAAATATGTGAAAAAATTAAATTAGGTGTAGTTTTGTGAAGGAGAGGTTGAAAGGGTTTAGTTTTGTGAATTCCTCTTTTTTATTTTGGTTATTCAAAATGTGAAATCGTAAAGTAAAATCGGCCTTTAAAAAAGAAATAACCAAAAATATATTGAATCGCAATATATAAAAATGGAAAAAATCGGAAATCGGAGTATATAAAAAATTCGGAAATAAATTGAGACAAAATTTTTATTGAGGCAAAATATAAGGGCATAAACGCAAAAAAATAAAATATATGCAAAATTTTAATTGAAGCTAAAATATAAGAACATAAACGCAAAAAATAGAAAATTTCCTCAAATCTCTCTAGTTGCGGCACGTAGGCGTTTTGTCTTCTTCTTTAATAATCTGGATAAAATATGGGAGAATTATAAAACTACACCATTTGAATTACATTTCACAAAACTACACCATTTCCAAAATACTTCACAAAACTACACCATTTCCAAAATACTTCACAAAACTACAGCTAAACACTCAAAATTAAATCCAAATAAACCCTACCCAAACAATCCTACCCCCTTAATACTATACCCTAAACACTAATTAGCGATTGCAAGTGAAAAGATTTTAATTTTGATAATTTTTAAAAGGGTAAATCAATTTTTTAAAATTTTGAAAGGGTGTAAACTTGTGAAAATATTGAATTATTTGTAGTTTTGTGAAGGAGGGTTGAAATAGTGTAGTTTTGTGAAATTCTCAAAAAATATTTATAAATAATAAAGCGGAATTCACAAAACTACACTCTTTCATCCCTTCTTTTACAAAAATCTACCTAATACAAAAGTTTCACATATTTTCACATTTTCAAAATTTTCAAAATTTGATTTACTCTTTAAAAAATTACAAAAATTAAAATCTTTTAATTTGGGTTCGCTAATTAGTGTTTAGAGTATAATATCAGGGGGTAGAATTATGTGGATAAGATTTTTTTGATTTAATTTTGAGTGTTTAAATGTAATTTTATGAAATAATTTTGAAATTGTTTAGTTTTATGAAATGTAAATGTGTAGTTTTGTAATTCTCCCGAATATAAATGAATTGGATTCGTACTTGTACACGTTTGTTTGTAAATCTACCATGTGATTCGCGTTTCTTTTTTATTAAGTAGCGTATTTTTTTTTATATAAGTAGCGTAAATATCGGGTGGAAGATTTTATTAAATTTTTATATGGCTGTGAAGTGAATATATGTTTTTTAAAAAATAAAATAATATATAAAATGGTCATATTGTGAGGGGTGGCTCGGTGATTAGCGAATTCCTCTCTCGAAGAAACTGGTGTTTTATTTATGAGAAAACCTGAAAATCTCATCTACATAAAGGGTCTGATCGGTGACACTTGAATTACTATTGAGTTAAGTTGAGTTATGAGTTTAACTCAAAGATAACTTAAAAATGTTACCAATCATGTATAAAACTAAATTTTTTGAAGTTAAGTTTGAGTTAGAATGTGGTATCATTGAGTTAGAATGTGATACCACATTCTAACTCAAACTTAACTTCAAAAAATTTGGTTTTATACATGATTGGTAACATTTTTAAGTTATCTTTGAGTTAAACCCATAACTCAACTTAACTCAATAGTAACTCAAGTCACCGATCATACCCAAATATTCATGAGTTATGTGTGAGTTGAGATTTTCTCTATTAAAATTGATAATCCAACTTATACATCATAAAAGTTACCAATCAGTTTTATTTTTGGCAAAAATGTTAACTCATATTTCTACAGCAAACTTCCGATTAATACAATTTCTACCACATTTTTTTACTGCAAGTTACTGTAAAGTATACTACATTTTGTAACTCAACTTCAGTAACTCGAGTCATCAGTCGGAGCCAATTAAGGCTCTGATTGGTGACATGAGTTATTGATGAGTTAAGTTGAGTTATGGGTTTAACTCAAAGATAACTCAAAAATGTTACCAATCATGTATAAAACTAAATTTTTTGAAGTTAAATTTGAGTTAGGCTCCGACTGGTGACTCGAGTTACTGAAGTTGAGTTACAAAATGTGGTATATTTTGCAGTAGCTTGTAGTAAAAAAAATGTGGTAGAAATTGTATTAATCGGAAGTTTGCAGTAGAAATATGAGTTAACATTTTTGCAAAAAAAAAATTGATTGGTAACTTTTATGATGTATAAGTTGGATTATCAATTTTAATAGAAAAAATCTCAACTCAAACATAACTCATAAATAATTATTGATGTTGAATAAACTTTTGAATTAACAATTTTACAAAGGAGTAACTCAAATTTATAACTCAATCATACCACATTCTAACTCAAACTTAACTTCAAAAAGTTTGGTTTTATACATGATTGGTAACATTTTTGAGTTGTCTTTGAGTTAAACACATAACTCAACTTAACTCAATAGTAACTCAAGTTACCAATCACACCCTTAGAATGTGGTATAATTGAGTTATAAATTTGAGTTACTCCTTTGTAAAATTGTTAACTCTAAAATTTATTCAACATCAAAAAATATTCATGCCTTATGTATGAGTTATGTCTTATGTGTGAGTTATGTCTTATGTGTTAGTAGAGATTTTTTATTAATATTCATTTTCAAAAAAGTATAAACGTTTTTAACCTGAAAATACAACTTTTAAATTATCATTTAGATTAACGTTCATTTTCTATTAATATTCATTAGTAACATACGAGATGAAATCGCAAATATATTATGGAAAGTACGTCATTAGTAGCCATCTTATCATTTTTTCGTTTTTATTTGCTTTTTATTTCTGAATTTTTTTGTTATTAATAATTTATTATTAAAAAATGATAATTCAATTTATACTTCATAAAAGTTAACAATCAGTATTATTTTTGGCAAAAAAACTAACTCATATTTCTACAACAAACTTCCGATTAATACAATTTCTACCACATTTTTTTAACTGCAAATTACTGCAAAGTATACCACATTTTGTAACTCAAATTCAGTAACTCGAGTCACCCGTCGGAGCCTAAGTTAATTAAACATTTGATTTCAAATTTCTTAAGATATTAATATCTTTTAAGTATTTGTTTTTATAGACATAATTAGTCCCAAATTTGATTTTTTTAATTTTTTTCACAAATTATTCAGGTTATTACGTTTCTAATAAAAAGTAGTATATCTTAATTTTAGTTTAGTTTAGCTATTTTCTAAGTTAAGTGTTAGTCCGTATATAGAATAAAATTGGTTTTGTTATTACTTTAAAACGGTGTCGTTTTAGCTAAGCAAATAGCCAACAATGTCGTTTAGCATTATTGCTTACTTCTAAAACGGTGTCGTTTGAGTTATCACTATTAACAAAATAAAATATCTTCTTCTTCTTCTTCTTAGGTCCTGATTGGTAACGCTTATACGAGAGCATTAACCGTTTTAGCCGTGACTTGCTTGATTCTTTCAGGTCGGAACTTTCTCCGTCGCGGCGATCGTGTTTCTCCCCGGAGATGCGGCGATCATCTATCAAACCAAGACTTAAGAGCGTATAGCTTCAGATATTGATTATCAGATCTAGCTTCGCGGTTTTTTTGAATTTTGCGAAAAACTCAGATCTCGATAGCTATGGACTCCATGGAAACACAATCTCCACCAACATTTCAATCTCCGTCACGTTCCAGGTTTCTTCTTCTTCTTCTTATATCTCACTTAGCTTCACATTTCAATGGCTTATCTCTTCTTAGATCTTACTTAGTTTCGAATTTTCAAAGGCTTATCTCTCTGTTACTTACCTTCTACTTCTTCAAATTTTACAGTCAACAATTACATTTCTACCTCGCCGTAGATCGTCCCCAATTCAAAACGGTAACTATACAATCTTCACTATATTGCTGAAATCGAATCTGAGATTTGTAAGAAAATCGAAAAAACTGTAGAAATCTTCTTACGCAGGAGACAGTAGTGGAGTTATTAGGAGTTCTAGGTCGTCGTCAATGGCTTCCTATCGTTGTTTGTTGCAGCTCTCGCGATGAATTAGACGCTGTTTGTTCTTCTTTGTCTACGCTTCCTTACATCTCCCTGGCTTCTTTGGTAATATCAATCAATCATCTCTTCTTCTTCTTTGTCTTGTCTTATTAGCTTTTGGTTTTGATTTTAGGATTGTTTTAGTGTGTTGTGTGTGTGTGATTGTATCCTTTAGGAGATTTTAATGTGGTTTTTTGAGATTCTTGTTGTTGTTGTTGAAAATCACATGCTTATTAGTGTTGGATTTTGACATTGGATCATGTTTCTTCTTTGATTTGTGCTCGCTTTTTCTAATTGCTTGCTTTACTGTCTTTATTATTGTTTTGTTTAGTTTATTGGTTTGATTATGGATTCTTTAGTGTGTCGTATCCGTGGAGATATAATGTGATCGACTTGATAAAACCCGCTTCTTGTTGGTTCATCATGAACAATGTTTGATTTTTGGGAAGTAGATCATGCTTCATAGTGGTTCTCTAGATTGTGTTAACATGTCGAAAATTTTTGGTTGTTTGTTTGTATAGTAGGATGGTGTATCCGTGCGATTTAGTGTGAGTTTGGATGGAAATAACCCGCTTCATGTCGACTTATTTGCTTGTTGGTTATGATCAGTGTTCGATCTTTTGAACTAGATCATGTTTCATAATGTTTCTCTAGATTGTGTTCACATGTCCAATATTATTGATATTTGGTTCTATAGTATCAGATTCTCAGTGTGGTGTATTTGTGGCGATCTAATGTGATTTTGACTTGAAAATAACCCGCTTCTTGTCGACTATTTTGTTTGTTTGTCATTATTATTGTTCTGGTTTTGGCACTAGATCATGTTGTTACACTGTCTTCTTTCTCTGTATTATGCTCACATTTCAACATCACTTGTGTTTTACAGTACAGCGACCTTGCGGAGAGAGAACGAGCTATGGTTTTAGACAAGTTCAGACAAGCAACAATCAAATGGAACCAACAAGTTAACACTGTTGTGTTAGAAGAAGGCTTGAAAGAGAATGAAACCGGAGAAGAGGAGAAGAATTCTAATCTGGTAGTTGTAACCGATGTTTGTCTTCCGCTTATTTCGTCTGGAGAATCTTCTCTTTCCGCAAGAGTTCTCATCAACTATGAGCTTCCTACTAAAAAGGTCGGTACTTTGGTTAATCAAATCCTTGGATTTTGCTTTCTTATGATTAAGAAAACCGATTTTGTTCACTTGTTTGTAATAACAGGAAACATATACAAGGCGTATAACAACTTGCTTAGCTTCAGGTTTATTTCGTTATCTTTCGAAAACATAACTCATTTATTCATCAGGCAATTCCCAAATATACCTTCTGAAAGGTTTTCAGGCCAAAAATACACCTGAAAGGTTTTTAGCCAAAAATACCAGAAAAATCGAAAATAGCTTTCTAAACTGAACTACAACCCCCCAAAACTAATCTTTATCCCGTTCACATTAAAACATAAACACTATTCTAAACCGACTTGAAAAAAGTTAAATCTAAAATGTGAAACTTGTTTTTTTGTGTGTGTTTGTGGTACTTTTGACGTTAAAAGCTTTTTCTTAGTGGTGTTTTAAGGAATTTCTCTTGTTTCATCAACAAGTGGCATTTTTAACATTTTGAAAACTTTCTGTTTTGTGTAAGGTGGGATTGTTATAAACATGGTTGTTGGAGGCGAAGTAACGACTCTGAAAAGCTTAGAAGAAAGCAGCGGCGTTATCATCGCGGAGATGCCAATCAATGTACATACATACATACATACCATAGAGAGTAGAAAATCAATCAATTAAAGAAACTTTAATTTGTTTTTTGATTATGTCAAAGATTTACATGTTGTTTCTTTGTTATTTTTTTTTTTTTGCAGATTTCTGAGATCTTATAACAAAAAAGATTCCATGGATACCACCGTCTAAGGCAGATTTGTTGGCTTTTATAACTTTCAGGTTACTTAACTTCTCTATAGAACTCATAATTAGTTTGTGTTTATTATAAGATCTTGGTCTTCATATACATTCGTTTACGGATATGTTTTGCGTGTTACAGTTGCAAATATATTGAATAAAAATATTATGAAATATTAACATAAACTGATAGAACTTTCGTATTTTTTTTTTGTAAATTGACTTTCGTGTTTGTAATTGATAGTAGAATTTAATTTCGTGACTATTTTCCCTGACTTTTCTATTAGAAGGTCAAAACATTTTTTTGTTAATTGTATATAACTATATTTTCTTGGGTCAAAATCAATAAAGTTTGATCAGCACGCTTTGTAGTGTGTAATATATTCATTAATCTAAGGGATGACGATTTTTTACACCCAGAGAGTACTATCCCACACTGAATCCACCTAAACTCTCAATCTCTACACGTATACCTTAAACTCGTAAAATTATCTGATTATCCACACAATTTCATTAAAATCAAATTAATTCCACATTAGGCTAAAATTGCAATTATCTTATAAATTAACCGTGACAAAATAAATCCGATTATGATTGAAATCTAACCCGATTACGATCTAAAACTATGGATCTAGGGCTTATAGTTTTAGCGGGTTAAATCCATAGTTTTAGATCGTAATCGGACTAGATTCGAATCAAAATCGGGTTTATTTTGTCACGGTTAATTTATAAGATAATTGCAATTTTGGCCTAATGTGGAATTAATTTGATTTTAATGAGATTGTGTGGATAATCAGATAATTTAACTAGTTTAGGGTATACGTGTAAAGATTGAGAGTTTATGTGGATTCAGTGTGGGATGGTACTCTTCGGGTGTAAATAAATCGTCATACCTTAATCAAAAGATTCCAAAGTTCTAATGGCGTATGTACTCACGCATGGCCACAGTTTCTCGTATCACCTCAATTAATTACTCATTTATATTATAAATAAATAATATTTATAACAAAAAAAAACACAATAAATAAATTATTTAAACTTCATCGCTTTCACTTGTACAACACGCCTTTCTTTCTCTCTCTCTTTCCCTTTTCAAAACCTATTAAATTTGTAATAATCCATCTAAAACAAAACCTGAGCTTTTGTTTCTAATTCTTCCTACAAGACTATTATGTCTGTCTTCACTAACTTAAAAAGCTGTCTAAATATATCTCATGTAATATTAGCCTTTTGCTCTGCTTTCTTCCTTGGTGCTCTCAAAGGTTTCACCTTTTTCTCTTCTTCTACTCTAATAATTGATGGGTTCTCTTCAAAATTCATTTTTTTCAAATAAAGTTTGAATTTTTTTAATCTTATTTATTGTAGGTTTAATCGTTGGTCCAATAGCTGGTTTAACTTTAATAACAGGCAATGTTATAGTGATTCTTGTTTTGTTCCCTGCACATATTACTTGGACTATTTATGCTATTTCAAAGTAAACAAAAACAAAAACTTTATTTATCCTCATTTTATTGTATTTCCCAAAATTATAATCATTATTGTTTTATTTCTTTGAAATTTTGCAGGACTAATAGATTTGATATTCCTTTGAAACTAGCAATATTGGTGGCACTTCCTGCATTGTTTGGTATATGGTTAGGTCTAAGTATATCAATAAGTGTTCTTGTTGGTGTTGGTTATGGATTCTTTACTCCTTGGATCTCTGCTTTTGAAGCATTCAGACAAAACACTAATGAACTCAACAAGTTCTTTCACTGTCTTGTGGTAACCCACTAATTTTTTTTTTACTCTGAATTTTATCTATTTTGACTTTGTTTAAAATTAGGGTTTTTTGGTACTAATTTAGGATGGAACTTGGGGAACAATCAAAGGAAGTTGTACCGTAGTTACCGATTTCGCCGATATTTGTTACCATTCTTATCCTTTTTACTTGAAGGAATTGCGCGAATCCCCGATTTCAAATGAGCTTCAAACTCTTAGGTGAAATAAGAAAGATAGGATTTAAACAGTTTCATCCTAATTGATACTTGTGTTTGATTTATTAATCTTTTTATTTTTTTCAGGTTAATTCATGTTCCAGGATGTATACTTGTAGGGATTATAGGATTAATTATCGATATACCTCTATTAACCGCGATTGCGGTTATTAAAAGCCCTTATCTACTATTAAAAGGATGGTACCGGCTAGGTCAAGACGCTATTAATCGAGAAGGACCGTTTCTTGAAATAGCTTGCATACCATTTGCTGGTTTAACAATATTGTTATGGCCTATTATTGTCATTGGTTTTTTTTTGATGACCGTTTTCGCAAGCATCTTTGTCGGGTTATATGGAGCCGTCGTCGTAGTTCAAGAGAGATCTTTTAGAAGAGGAATGTCTTATGTGATTGCGATAGTTGGCGAGTTTGACGAGTACACAAATGATTTGCTTTACCTAAGAGAAGGAACTATCTTCCCAAAGTATGCATCTTTTTTTTTAACAGTCCCTTTCTTTTTTTTCGACGCCTAGATGATTCTAACACTTCGAAAGTTGTATTCCGCTACACGCAGGCCAAGTTATCGGATGAGGAAAGTGTCATTCTCAAGCGAAGTATCCGTGATTATTCATCCTTCGGAAATAAGCAAAGTCAATAGTTCTGTTTCCGTGGAAGTTCCAGCGATGATAGTACCGAGCCTAGTTCACTCTGTTTCGGTCAGAGGGGTCATACAAGAAGTGAGAATGGTTCAGGTAAATGTAAAAAAATCTCAAATCTTTTTTTCTAACCATTATATTTATGGGCCATAAATAGCCGACCCAATAGTCAATAACCCCATTATAAGAGCATAAACTCAAATCCCGATTTGGACGGCGCTACATGAGTTTAGTGGACTTATGAATGCTACTAGACCAAAACCATTTCCGCAAAAAATGTTTGGATCTTGATTTCGAATTTTCGCACATTACATTTTTACACATTATTTGAAATTCTAGATTTGGGAGCATATGATGGGATGGTTTGAGATGCAAGGCAAAGAACTACTTGACGCAGGAGTGATAACACTAACCGATCTATACGACTCTTTAAAATCAAGACACGGAAACGAATCATCGGTTATCAACATCGGTCTTCCTTCTTACTGTTTGTTGCATACATTGCTTGGCTCTATCAAAGCCGGTGCTCACGGTGTGCTTTTGCTCGATGGATCCGAAGTGACCCATTTGAATAGACCTCAAGACAAGTTCTTGGACTGGTTCTTTAACCCTATTATGGTGTTAAAAGATCAGATTCGAGTGATTAAACTCGGAGAAAACGAAGTTAAGTACTTGGAGAAAGTTCTTCTTTTTGGAGATCATGATCAACAAAGGATAGATGCTTGGGATAATCGCGATAACTCGCCACAAGAAAACTTAAGAACTGCTCAAATCCAAGGAATCAGTAGAAGGTAAATGATTCAAACTTTTAGACCAAGAAAAAATGATGAGAAATTTCAAAACTACACTCAATTTAGTTTTGAAAGAAGTAGGGTTTATGTGTATTTATAAACCTATTTTACATGGATGTGTTTTTGTCAAATACTACTATTCAAAAGGTGTATTTTTGTAATTGTACCAAAAAAGATGAGCCTTAATGGATTTTTAGATTAATGATTTAGTAATTAATCTCATATATGTATTTTTGTAGAATGATGGGAATGGTAAGGAGCATATCTAAGCTTCCTACATATAGAAGAAGGTTTAGGCAAGTGGTTAAGTCTCTAATAACATATTCGTTAGAGAAACAAGGCTTGAATCGAACCGGTTCTATGAGTTCTGTAGATTATGTTGATGAGGTCTTAGCATAAAAAGCAACATTTGTTGCCTTCTAAAAAATATTTTAGGGTTTTTTTTATATTTTTTTGTAAGATGTGTTTCTTATTTTGTGTACTAAACTGTGTAAATAGAATTTAAATAGAACTTATTAAAAACCTTTTTTATATACCAAAATACTATATATATATATATTAATTTTTTTTTGTTTTTAACACTTTAGAAATTGTTAATTTTCCATGTAAAATATTTTCTTTTAATGATATTCAAAGGAAAAAAACTTGAGAAATTACCTAGAATACCATCAAAATAAGTTTTTGTTTTAAAAATACCATTAAAAAGTTTTTTATAACAAAAATACCATTAAAATGTTTTTTATAACAAAAATACCATCAAAAAGTAGTAGTTTACAAAAATACCACAAACTCAAAAAACGAGTTTTAACACTTTTATATTTTAAATTTTTTCATTTGGGTTCGCTATATAGTGTTTAGGGTATAGTTTAGAAGGGGTAGGGTTTAGTTTTTTGGAATTTTGGGTGTAATTTTGAAAATTTAATATTTGTGGTATTTACGAGAAAAAAACTTTTTAATGGTATTTGTAAAACTTTTCAAAATATGTGCTATTTGTGTTATAAAAACTTTTTTTGGTGGTATTCATAAGAATTGCCCAAAAAACTTTTCATGTTATTTTAGTTTTAAAACTTTTTTCCATGGTATTTGTGGAAATTGCACTTCATTATAATGAAGAAAGCCCATTAAGATTAAAAAAGCCCACGACTATTATTTCTTTGCAAGTGGTAAAAATAAAATAAGTGGTACTAAATTCGCCGAGAATGCTCTCTCTCTCTCGCGCACACAAAAATGGCGACAGCGAAATCTCTGCAACCAAGAATAATCTCTTCCTTTATCGGAGAAAAATACTCTATTCGAACAAATCAGCCTCTTCTTCATCTCTTTCGCTTCGATTCAGGTTCCTTCTCTCTCCTCTCTCTCTCTCTCACAACAATCACTTCATCTTCTACACTAGTTTCTTTGGTGAATTCACAAAAAGATCAAAACTTTAGAGTGCCCATGTGACTAATTTTGATTCTTATATAAGTTTTATAGCTTAATTGATAATAAACTATGCTTGAATCGAAGTGGGTTTTGTCTTAATTTGATTTATTTTTCAACAGGAAGAAGACATGTTGTGTCTATGCAATTATCAAGGACATTTTCGACATTAACCAATCTTCTGTTTAGTAGAAGGTGTGTTCTATGAATGTTTTTTTAGTTAAGAGAATTGCAAAAATACACCTTTATGATTGTACTTTGCAAAAAATACACTCACTTTAAAGTCCATTTTCATAAATATATCTAAAACACTATTAACCCAAATAAACCCTTGACACTGAACTCTATATATTGAAGCCAAATTTTAATTTTAATTTGAGTGTATTTTTAAAGGGTAGTTTTGTAAAGAGAAATTCCTTAGAATACCATCAAAATAAGTTTTTGTTTTGAAAATACCATTAAAAAGTTTTTTATAACAAAAATACCATTAAAATGTTTTTTATAACAAAAATACCATCAAAAAGTAGTAGTTTACAAAAATACCACAAATACAAAAACGAGTTTTAACACATAGATTTTAAATTTTTTCATTTGGGTTCGCTATATAGTGTTTAGGGTATAGTTTTGAAAAAGTAGGGTATAGTTTTTTGGAGGTTTTAAGTGTCATTTTGAAAATTTAAGATTTGTGGTATTTACGAGAAAAAAACTTTTTAATGGTAGTTGTAAAACTTTCGATAATCTGTGCTAATTGTGTTAAAAAAAACTTTTTTTAGTGGTATTCATAAGAATTGCCCTTTTGTAAAGCATTGTTTAAAAACTATGTAATTTTGTCAATCTCTGTTTTGTAGTTTACTTTATAGTTTTAGCAGAGAATGTATATTATTATAACATAACAATGAAACTCTCTTTGTTTCTCTTTGTTGCTTTGGTTAAAGAAATTTAGATGAAGTTATTGATGGCAAGAGAAAACCTTTGAAACCGGGTAATGTATCTCCTCGTCGCCTTGTCCCGGACCATATAACAAAACCTCCTTATGTTGATTCTTTAAAATTCCCCGGGATTTCGCCGGGGCTTGAGATTCATGATAAGAAAGGTATAGAGAGCATGAGAGCTTCCGGGAGGCTCGCGGCTATGGTTAGGGACTACGCCGGGACATTGGTTAAGGTTTGCGAGAAAAAACATATACTTTTGTTTTTTCCTCTATCATAGTTTAACTTTCTAGAATTTTCCTGAATTACCATCAAAAAGTATTTATGACTAATACCACCACAAGTTTTTTTCTTAAACTACCATGGAAAAGTATTTTCTGTCCTTTACCACATATATAAGAAAACAATTTCAACACTTATTTTTTTTTCCTAGTTGAGTTAACTATTCAATGTTCATAGTTTAGTTTTGAATGTTTTGAGTTAATTGAAGTTTTGTGGTATTTTATAGAAGAAACGTATTTTTCGAGCCTAAAAACTTAAAAATATGGTATTTTTGTGAACTGATTTTTAAGTATTTGTAATACTCTTTTATCGATGATTTTTTTTCCCTATGTTGTAGCCCGGTGTGACCACGGATGAGATCGATGAAGCGGTTCATAATATGATTATAGAGAACGGAGCTTATCCTTCGCCTCTCGGATATGGTGGCTTTCCTAAAAGTGTTTGCACTTCCGTTAACGAATGTATTTGCCATGGAATCCCCGATTCACGACCACTCGAAGTTTGTCTTCTTTTAAATAGTAGATTATATTATGTTCCTATTATCTTTTATATTTACGCGTGAATATTAAACTATGATGTTCTATGTTTTTTTATTGGGCAGGATGGTGATATAATCAACATCGATGTCACGGTTTATTTGAATGTAAAAGAAACTTCTCTTCTTTTTTGCGTGTTTTCATTGTCTAGTCGATAATTTGGTCTTTATGTTGACCTGCAGGGTTATCACGGTGATACTTCTGCAACGTTCTTCTGTGGAAACGTCGATGAGAAGGCTAAAAAGCTCGTCGAGGTATATAATATTTGCATCTATAGCAAGTTCTATCTATGAATATAACTTGAAAAATGTGGTATAGGTGACAAAAGAGTCTCTAGACAGAGCTATATCAATATGTGGTCCTGGTGTCGAATACAAGAAAATCGGGAAAATTATCAAGTAAGAGAACCGATTATTTCTATGAAACAACAAATCTTACTGTAAAAATCAAATCTTTTGACAGAACTTTGTGTGTGTTATGAAGTGATATTGCAGATAAGCATAGATATGGAGTTGTTACACAATTTGTAGGACATGGTGTTGGTCGTGTCTTTCATGCTGATCCCGTGGTTCTACATTTCCGTAAGTATTGTCTCCAAAAATACTATCATTATAAAGTTTTTAAGCCAAATACATTAGAACTTTTTAAGCCTAAACTACCACTAACAAAATTTTGGCCAAAACTAAACCCAAAACACTAAATAGTAAACACAAAAAAAAAAATGTTAAATTCTAAAATGTTAAAATTTGTTTTATGGTACTTTTGACCAATAACACTTTTTAGTGGTATGTTGGATTGAATTGCTTTATGTGTTTATAAACTTTGATTCTTCTTGTTATTGAACAGGGAACAATGAAGCAGGACATATGGTATTGAATCAAACATTCACAATAGAGCCAATGCTTACTATAGGAAGTCGAAAACCGATAATGTGGGATGATAATTGGACAGTGGTAACAGAAGATGCAAGCTTATCCGCGCAATTCGAACATACCATTCTTATTACCAAACATGGTGCTGAGATTTTAACCACTTGTTGAATCAAATGGTTACTTCAAAATTTAGTCTCAAATTTGATTGTTTATTGGATTATAAGAAACATATATTCGTTTAGTTTTTTGTAGTCACACAAATAGTTATACAAACTATGAGTTTTAAAAGTTTCGTTTTTTTTTGGGTATAAACAAACTATAATTTAACATGGCTTTTAGTTTGGTGGCATTTTCTGAACAAAACTAAATATGGTAATTTTTGAACAAAAATTGAAAAAGTGGTATTTTTGGGAAATTGTCTTTATTTTATGGTTTTTAGAAGAAACAAATTATTTAGGGTAACTTATTACAACAAATTATTCATACAACTAAAAACATACCACAAATTATTCATATATTTAATCTCTTGTGATTAGTTTGATGATACTTTATTCATTGCTTCACTTCTCCTTCTCCTTAGTTTCATTTCATCAGACAGTATTTTCGCAAACCTATCAACCAAATAATCAAACAATTCGATTACTTGTGATACAAGAAACACATTAACATATAATTTTTTAAAGTTTGTGAATCAACCTTTTGAGTTCTTGCTCATTAGTGACATTTTGAGGAACAGGTTCATATACACCAGTGTCTATGTTCATATGTGCCACTCTGTTTTTAAGAACTTTCTCACCAATCCTCACAAGATTCTCTAAATTGGCTTTTGTCGATAAATCCATTGACCTTGTGTCTCCTTCTAATGTATCATCCTACCAAAATCAATTTCACACAAAAATGGTGTAAATAAAACAATCAATCACAAATATTGTAAAGAAATTTTTTCAAAAATACAATCGTTCTACACTAAAAGTACCATCACAAATTTTAAGGCCTAAATACCATTGTTTTTCTGGCCAAAAGTATCATAAAATTTAAAATAGGTTAAAACGTTCAAAATTAAACCCTAAAACCTCAAATTAAACCCTGCTTCTTTCAAAGTTTAAACTCTAAAATATTAAAACTTGTTTTTGTGTTTGTGGTATTGTTGGCCAATTTTCTTTTTTTTCGAACTAAAAAACTTGTAATGTTATTTTCGACCTAAACCCTTGTTCTAGTACTATTTTAAAGAATTTTTGGTACTTATTTATATAGCTACTTACATCGATTCTAAGGTACTTATCCTCGGATTGTAAGGCTTTGAACACAACAGAGCTATGGAAATGAACAATGTCGCGGCTTGATTCCATAGTAATGTCTAAAATTGGATTAGATCCATTGTCATACAACCAAGATATGATTCCCCATTTCGCGGCTTTTCTTGCGTTATACTTCTTTTCCTTTCTTGCAGAACCAGTTCCTATCGAAACAACGAGGAACTGGTTGTAACCTAATGGCTTGAGGTCAGCCATGTCTGGATTGTTCTTTACAATTTGTTTGGAGACAGCAGTCATGGCCACAAGTGTCTATATAATAAAAAAACCAAACACACAATATAAAGATATTAAGGATATGTGTTGGGAGAGTACTATTATGTCTTTTTAACCTTTATTAATTAAGAGAAATCACTTGAAATACAAAATTTTATGCTAAAACTATTATCACAAGCTGCTTAGGCCGAAAATACCATCAAAAATGTTTTTCGAAACCAAAATATAATTAATTTTGGTTTGTGCTATAAGTGTTTACGGTTTAGTTTAGACAGAGGTTTATGTTTAATTTTGAGGATTTAGATCTTGATTTTGATAATTTTTACCTAATTTAAGATGTGCTATTTTTTAGAAAATCTTTTTTTAGTGATATTAATATCACTAAAAAGTTCGATTATAAATGAAAAATTGAAGAATAATTCGACTTATTAAAACTGAGGATTTATTTGACCATTTTCCCAATTTCCTTTAGTATAATTACTAAAAAAACTAAAACCTAACCTAATAAAGCTAATAAAATATGGTAAGAGAGGTGTAATTTTACCGGATTATTGGCAGTAACACCACCATCAACAAGGTGAAACTCACTGGTTATGCCTTGACTATCTTCATTGGTAAAGTAATGTGGAGGAAAGTAAGTAGGCGCAGCCGATGTGCCAATGCATATGTCTGATATCTTCACGTCCAAGCTAGGATCAACCAGTGCCTTCATCAACACGTTACATATAAAATTAGTAAGATTCATGATCAAAGATGAAACACAAGACCTTGGAGATGATATAGTCTAATGTGTTTTGTAGTAATTTCAATAAACTCTTATGCGGAAATATGTTTCGAGTAATATCGTAAATTAATAATTTTGATTTTTTAGGTGCTCATACTATAAATAATTTAGTAAAAATATGATGAGAATATTCTTATAAAACTACGAGGAATGTAGTTTAAATAGCAACAAAATGTTAGAGATTTACACATATGTATATGGCTCTAATAATATAATAAATTAATTATTTTTTGTAAAAATTATAAAAAGTTATATCACTATAAATTAGTAAAATAAACTAAGACAATATTATAATTTAGATATTATGATATTCTAAGAGTTTAATATACCTGAAAAGAGGAGAAAATAGTGGGTTGAAGTTTATTCATGTCAAAAGTAGGTATAACAATGTTTGTGAGTGTTTGGTGAAGTCTTGTCTCTCCAAGTAGTTTACTTAGTAGATTCTGCAGATATTTTCCGTCGTATTTTGGTCCATACATAAGCTTTGGAAGTTTTGGTAACATAGAAAATAAACCTCTGCATTTTTCATTTAGAAAAATCATTTTTAATAATTTGTTAAGCTAAAAACATCAAAAAATTTAAAATCGCAAGTGTAGCGGTAGTTTTTTTTATGTTAGGGTCTACAAATTTTTAGAAAGTATATTTTTACCATAACAAATAATATTTTTTAATTAATTTTTGAATATGGTTCTGCTTGATTAGTCCTATGTCCATTAATTTCCCTCTCTCTCTCCAACAATTTCAAATCGTATGGACTTTAAAGTCATATCTGTTAGGATTATGGGCTTCCAACTTAAAATCAATTGGCGATAAGTGGAGAGGTCCATATCCATTATATATTAGTTTATAACCTTTTGAGTTTCCGATGTGGGACATTTGTCCCTAATACGCCCCTCGAGATAATGGGTCTCGTTAACCATTAATCTTGAATAGTTTGGACAAGAAAGGCGGACCAATCGGGTCAAGTCTTTGATCGGATCGGGCTCTGATACCATGTTAGGATTATGGACCTCTCCACTTATCGCCAATTGGTATTAAGTTGGAAGCCCATAATCATAACAATATCCATGTATTATTTTTTTACATTTTTTATTATTATTACTCCCTCCGTTTCAAATTAGTTGTCATTTTAGAGGTTTTCACAAATATAAAAACAATTGCATTTTCTATTTTATCCCTAGTTAATGTATTATTTTATTTGAAATAAGTAATTAATAGGGTCAAAAGGTAGGTATAAAAATGTAAAAATTAACAATAAATACACATTGAAAATACAAAACGGACGACAAGTAATATGAAACTGTTAAATAATGGATAATCATTCATGTGGGCCTAGCCCATTATCATAATTCAGTCGGTTAAACTAACCGACTAATATCACTATAAATATATGTATGATAGATCATGTTGTTTGGATGGATATCATTGATACAAAAACAAAAAAGTTAATAAGAAACAACCTTTTTTCTTCTCTCGTATAGATAATAAAATAATAATTTTATACCACGTTATCAGCACGAAACTCTATCCGATCAATTATATTTTGAAGGTATAGTAAAAAGGTATGCTAAATTAATTATTTTATATGATTATATTATGCTTTTGTTATTTATTATCTATGGCGTGCTATGCCGCCTGAACATGGTAGGCTCTGCCTCCTAAATTTATGCTTTTGTTATTTATTATCTATGGCGTGCTATGCCGCCTGAACATGGTAGGCTCTGCCTCCTAAATTTATTATGGTTTCATTATTTATTCTCTATGGCGTGCTATGCCACCTGAACATGGAAGGCTCTGCCTCCTAAATTTATTATATATTATTATTTATTAAATATATAAATATAATGCAAAAATTATGTTTAAAAAACTATGCCAGAATTTTGCATCTTAAAAATGTTTTAAATATTGATTTTATTTAAAAAGAAACTCTGGCAAAATTTAAAGGTAAATAAATTAAAAATCTAAGAGAAACTCTGCCAAATTTTAAACTTAAAGATTTTGCCAAAAGGCTAATAAAATTATAAAAGAAATTATGGCAAAATTTAAATTAGTAAATAATTTTTTCTAACAGATTATAATTTTCTTTATAGTCATCATGTCAAATTTGGAAAAACTTGCAATTACTGCCCTTGATGTTTCCGGAAGAAATTATATGACATGGGCTGTAGACGCAAAAATACATTTGAAAGGAAAAGAACTTATCAGTGCGATTGATAAGTTAGAAACAACTCCTGATGAGAAAAAGGCTAAGGCCATGATGTTTTTACGCCACCATATTCATGATGATCTAAAAAATGAATATATTACCCAAGAAGATCCTGAGATCTGCGGGAATCCTCGAAGGATAGATTTGATCACCAGAAATATGTGATCTTACCAAAAGCCAAACATGAATGGCTAAATCTCCGATTTCAAGATTATAAAAGTGTTGGAGATTATAACTCTGCCTTGTTTGGAATAACTTCCAGAATGAAGTTGTGCGGAGAAAAGGTAAGCGATTACGATATGATCGAAAAAACGCTCCAAACATTTCATCCCGTAAATGTCCTCCTGCAACAACAATATCGAGCAAGCGGATACACGAAGTATTCGCAATTGATGCAGGTCCTCTTAGTTGCTGAACAAAACAATGAGCTAATGATGGTGAACCATCAAACTCGTCCAACTGGATCAGCTCCATTCCCTGAAGTGAATGTGGCATCATCCAGTTATACCAGTTTGCGAGGACGTGGTCGCGGTCGCGGTCGAGACCGTGGTCGTGGTTATGGACGAGGAAGAGGACAAAGAGGAAGACAAGTCAGAGGATATTATAATCGTGATTCGGGGAAACAAATTAAGAATTATCCAGAAGATAATGGTGGTCGTACAGTGAAAAGACAAGGTGAAGATTCTTGTTACATATGTGGTGGGAAAGGCCACTGGTCGCGTACCTGTCGTACGCCAAGGCACCTAGTCGATCTGTTTCAAGAATCTCAGAAACCGAAAGGGAAAGGAGTTGAAACAAATTTCGTCCATGATGAAGCCGAACCTAGTTTTCGTGGCTTAGATGAAGATATTCATCTGGACATTACATATTTCCTTGATCCAGGAGCATCAATGGAAAACATAGACTAAGAAATAAAAGACATGATAGCTCGTTTTAATAACTATGTTTTGTAATATACTAAATAGTTTTTGGTGTAATATAAAGTTTGCAGTAAAGTAACTTTTGTAACATATTTTTGTAATATAAAAATCGTTTTGATGTGTTAATACATGTTTTATGATTATTCAGAAAATGTCTAAGCTTGAGATCAAAGATGGGGATATCTGTTTGGCAGATAGTGCGACAACGCATACAATCCTCAAAGATAGAAAGTATTTTTCCGATCTCAAATTAACAGGCTCCGCCGGAAGCGTGAGTACTATATCGGGAAATGCAAAGATAATTATAGGCTCTGGAAGAGCTAGTTTTTCAATGTCAAAGGGGACACAATTTGAATTAAAAAATGTGTTATATTCCCCTAAATCTAAAAGAAACTTGTTAAGTTTCAGAGATATCCGAGAGAGTGGATATCATGTAAAAACAGTGAGTAAAAATGGCACTGAATATCTTTGCATTACATCAGAGGATAAATATATGTTGGAAGAGTTACCAATGTTATCCTCAGGTTTATATGCCACAACAATAAACAAAATTGAAACATATGTCATAGTAAACCCGAAGTTTACTAGTACGTTTAAAGTGTGGCATGAAAGACTCGGTCATCCTGGTTCAGTGATGATGCGAAAGATTGTAGAAAACTCTAATGGCCATTCATTGAAAAACCAGAAGATTTTTCAATCGAACGAGTTTTCATGTACTGCGTGTTCTCAAGGAAAATTGATAACTCGGCCATCAGTAACAAAAGTTGGGAATGAATCACCTGATTTTTTGGAAAAAATACATGGTGATATATGTGGACCTATACATCCACCGTGCGGGCCATTTCAATATTTCATGGTATTAATTGACGCATCCAGTAGATGGTCAGATGTGTGTCTATTGACAACACGAAATACGGTTTTCGCAAAATTTATTGCCCAAATAATAAAGTTAAGGGCTCAATTCCCAGATTATACCATAAAGAAAGTAAGGCTAGATAATGCCGGTGAATTTACTTCACAAGTATTTAATGAATATTGTATGTCATTGGGGATCGATGTTGAGCATCCGGTTCCCCACGTTCATACACAAAATGGCATGGCTGAGTCTTTAATAAAACGGTTGCAACTAATTGCAAGACCGTTAATATTGAAAACACAACTCCCATGTTGTCTTGCATCTCGGTTTGGGGACATGTTGTCTTGCATGCGGCAAAGACCGGTACAAATACGACCAAGTGCCTATCATGTGTTTTCCCGTTGGAATTAACATCTGGCCAGAAGCCGAATATTTCCCATCTCCGTGTATTCGGATGTGCGGTGTATGTACCCATAGCCCCACCGCAAAGAACAAAGATGGGACCACAAAGAAGATTGGGTATATATGTGGGATATACATCACCAAGTATAATTCGGTATTTGGAACCGAAAACTGGTGATATGTTTACGGCACGGTTTGCCGATTGCCATTTTAATGAGGATGAATTTCCAGCTTTAGGGGGAGGAATTCGAGAAAATTCCGAAAGATGTTACATGGTATACATCTACATTATTACATTTGGATCCCCCTACTAAACAACGTGAACTTGAAGTTCAAAGAATAGTTCATCTACAAAATATGGCAAATCAAATTCCGGATGCGTTTACGGATACGCGGAAAGTAACAAAATCATATATACCCGCAAACAAATGTCCCATCAAGAATCGATATTCCTAAAGAGAATAATGATGTGAGTAAAATAAATGAACCTAAGGTTCAATTGAAAAGGGGAGACCTATTGGATCTAAGGATAAAAATCCTCGAAAGAAAAAGAAAGAGGTAGAAATAAATGAAAAGGTTCCGTAAGAATCAAACAACGAAAAATGTCCCGAAGACATATATGAAAATGTTCCGGAACGAAAGAAAATGAGGAATGTCACGAAGACGAATGTAACACGAAAATTATGAGATTTCTATTAATTATGCCCATAATGGAAAAATGTGGCTTAGAAATGAAATTGATGATGATGTGATATTCTCATTTTCTGTGTCTAAAGAAATAGATGATGAAAATGATGACTTAGATCCAAAGTCTGTATATGAATGTCAGAAAAGGCATGATTGGGAAAAATGGCAAATTGCCATGAAAACAGAGTTGATATCTCTCAATAAAAGAGATGTCTTCGGACCCATTGTCGTTACACCAGAAGATGTAAAGCCAGTTGGATGTAAATGGGTCTTTGTGCGAAAAAGAAATGAGAAAAATGAAATAACGAGATATAAAGCTCGTCTTGTAGCACAAGGTTTTTCTCAAAGACCGGGAATTGATTATGAAGAAACTTATTCCCCGGTTATGGATGCAATCACATTCAGGTACTTAATGAGCCTAACGGCATCCAAGAATTTGGAGATGTACCTTATGGATGTTGTGACTGCATATCTATATGGATCACTGGAAAATGATATATATATATGAAAATCCCGGAAGGATTAAAGATCCCTGAAAGATCAAAGATGAATGATATATCAAGTGAATTATGTTCGGTCAAATTACAAAGATCACTTTACGGATTAAAACAATCCGGACGCATGTGGTATAATCGCTTAAGCGATTTTCTGTTAAACAAGGGCTATGTAAATAATGAAATATGTCCTTGCGTCTTTATTAAGAAATCCCAGAATGGATTTGTGATCATTGCTGTTTATGTTGATGACCTGAACATGATTGGTACTCGAAACGATATTGATGATGCACGAACTCATATGAAAGAAGAGTTTGAAATGAAAGATCTCGGACAAACCAAGTTTTGTCTTGGGCTCCAGATAGAGCATCTCCGAGATGGAATATTTGTGCATCAATCAAATTATACTCAAAGAGTTTTAAATCGGTTTAACATGGATAAAGCAACTCCTTTGAGTACTCCAATGGAAAACAGGTCACTTGATATTGTTAAAGATCCATTTCGACCTTGTGAAGAAAACGAGGAAATGTTAGGTCCTGAAGTACCTTACATGAGTGTTATAGGCGCATTAATGTATCTTGCGAATTGCACAAGGCCAGATATAGCATTTGCTACTAATCTGCTTGCAAGATACAACTCATCTCCTACTCGCCGACACTGGAACGGAATAAAACATATATTCCGTTACCTCCAAGGTACAATTGATTTAGGACTATATTATCCTAAAAACTCTGGTTTTCGTTTAGTTGGTTTCGCAGATGCCGGATATTTATCAGATCCGCATAAAGCTCGATCGCAAACCGGATATGTTTTCACAATGGGTGGAACTGCGATCTCATGGCGTTCTCAAAAACAGACGTTAGTTGCTACTTCGTCAAATTATGCAGAGATAATCGCGCTTCATGAAGCTTGCAGAGAATGTGTTTGGTTACGAGCCATGTCTAAACATGTACAAGAAGCAAGCGGATTAATCGTTGACAAAGAGCCAACACTACTTTTTGAAGACAACGCTGCATGTGTTGCTCAAATCAAGGAAGGATATATCAAGAGCGACATAACTAAACATATCCCGCCAAGGTTCATATCTTATACTCAAGAACTTGAGAAGAACCAAGAAGTCAACATTCGATATGTTCGTTCAAGCGAAAACGCTGCAGACGTGTTTACAAAGGCGCTTCCCACTACGATGTTTAGAAAACATATTCACAGCATCGGAATGCGTCACTTACGGGATATTTAAAGTGAATGATATAGTTGACACTCTCAGGGGGAGATTAAGTTACTGTACTCTTTTTTCTTATTACGGTTTTTATCCCTATCGGGTTTTTCCATGATAAAGGTTTTAACGAGGCAGTACACAATCTACCGATGATGAATGATTAAGGGGGATTGTTAAATAATGGATAATCATTCATGTGGGCCTAGCCCATTATCATAATTCAGTCGGTTAAACTAACCGACTAATATCACTATAAATATATGTATGATAGATCATGTTGTTTGGATGGATATCATTGATACAAAAACAAAAAAGTTAAAAGAAACAACCTTTTTTCTTCTCTCGTATAGATAATAAAATAATAATTTTATACCAGAAACAAAAATTTACCTCTAGAACGACGAGTGTTATGAAACGGAGAGAATATTATTTTTATTTTTTATTTTATTTTATTTTAAGAAGTACATATATTATACTATTTCTTTACCCGGACTGTGGAAATATTTGAGGAGAATGTTGAAGATAAAAAGGAACAATATCTTTGGCTGCAAAATGTGGTCGACCGGTCTGGTCCGGTACGGTCAACATAGCAGCCATGAGACCACCGGTGCTGGTTCCTGCTATTACATCAAAGTAATCTGCTAGCCTCACTTCTTCTCCATCCAGCTCCTACTTATATATATATAAATTGTATAATATAAGAAATATTATTAAACAAAAAAAAAATATAAGAAATATTAAGGGACAATTCCTAAAAATATCATGAAAAAAGTTTTATGGAAAAAATAGTATCATAAGTATTTTTTTCCTTAAATATCATTAAATATTTTTTTTGGACAAAAATAACAGAAAATTAAAATAAACTTAAAACTTTCAAAATTAACATGAAACCATCAAAATTAAACCGTATCTCCTTTAATACTATATTTTAAAAAATATATAAAGAACCCAAATGAAAATTTTATAGTTTTAAAGTGTTAAAATTAGTTTGTTATGGTTATATTATTTTTGTCAAAAATACATTTTAATGATAATTGAGAAAACAAAACTTTTGTCCAAAACTTCTTTTTTTTAATGTTATTTTTAGGAATTTTTGTGCAAAGAATATAGCATCTCTCTAATGATGTATATACAAACTTGAAGTTGTTTTTCGAGATAAGCAAGGACAACGCCGGCGATGATTCCTCTGACTCCACCGCCGTCAAGGCTAAGTATGGTTACGACACTTCCACACGACGGTGGTTTGTTTCTCTTACACGACGATTTCTTCTCCATCGATTAATTAGTTTATCAAACTTCTTTTGAGTAAAGACAATTATAAACTGATTTTTTTTTGTGAAGCTTTAGGATGTAAAAACATTCGGTTACTTGAATGTTTATCTTTATATAAATGCAACATTTTACGTGTCGATATTCTAGCTAGAAATTCAATTTTTCTTTCGTCAGTCTTTGTCTTCATACATTTTATTTAACCTTTTTATTTTGTTAGAGATGTTCAACTATTTTATATATGCGTTAAAGAAGAAATAATCCAACGAATTTTAAATCAAAAATTTTCAAAAACGAAAATAAGTTTTGTAATTATTTGGATTTGTTAAGACACATCTCTACTTCTCGATCCACTGTCTAGACATGTTGTAAAGGCATCTGTCAATTCATTGATAAGATGATCTCAAAATAAGTTTAAAAGGAAATTATATTCATATAATAATAATAACAAATTTATAAATAAGACATTTACAAATTTGAATTTCCATTGTCATTCTTTTTCCACTTTGAATTAATTAAACCCATATATTTATGAGAAATTATATTTATGAGAAATTCACAAAACTACACCTTTCCGTCCTTTTTTTACAATGATAATTAAGTATTACTCCATCCGTTTCAATTTATTTGATGTTTAAGGTAATGACACACAAATTAATAAAATTTATAAAATATATATTTTAATCTTATTATCTTCTTTATTCATCATTAAATGAATTTCGATCACATGTTATCGTGTAATCATAAAGGCAAAATAAGAATCATATGTTAATTTTTGTATTGATAAATGAGAACATCACTTATTTTGAAATAAAAAATTTTCTCTCAAACATCAATTAAATTGAAACGGAGGAAGTAGTTAAATTATATTAGATGTGTACGAAAATTAAATTAGTACTATCATATCCAAAATTTCGTTATGAGTTATGACATAACTTGTAAGTGGTCAAATTATTGTTTATAGTCGGTTTTAAAATGAGAAATGAAACGAAAAAAACTTTTATTTAATCATTACGAATTAATGTTGAATTAAAACACATAATACTTAACATAATACAACATAAACAAATTATAAGACAAGCGAAAGTATTTTTTTTTGTCTATTTATTATTGAAAAATCAACGAGCTTTTCCTTTTCCCTTTGTATCTATTTCCACTCTCCATATTTTTGAAAAAAAACTCACACACATAATTATCACCTAATTCAATAAATAAAAAGATAAACAATGATATATAATATACCAAATAAATCCTAAATGGGGCGTTTGGCTAAACCGCAATAAAGTGCGTTTAGAGGCGGTTCAGCTTCAGTGTAAAGAGACTTCTCATCGTTCCAAACACGAACATAAAGCTCTTGTCCTAAATATCTTCTTGACCATATTTGTGACCTTAGATTCCACATCCCTTTGTTATCCAACGATACCAATATGCTTGTCCACGATAGCGGATACACCTTCACACACACAATCATTCATTATGTATATGTATATTCAAGTCATTTTTATTTCATGTCACATGTTTAAAATTTTGAGATATATAATTAAAAACTCTTACTTGAAAAGTGTGTCTTGCAACAGCATCAACTAAATTGTAACGTTTTCTCATGGTCACATTCCATGTCCCTGACCCATATCTGTAAAAAACAAACAATTTTGTTAAAAAAATATTATGAATAACCGGACCGGTTTAGATGGCCGGTTCTAGGTCTACCAAGATGAAACATGTCTAAGGTTCAAAATTTTTGAAAGTTCATCCATATATAAATTAATAATGCCGAAACTACACCATTCTCTTAAAAATATATTAATTTATAGAGATTATTAGTTTATTTAGTAACAAATAACATCAAAATCAAATTTGTAATCCATAAAGATGAAGATAGAAGAATTCACAAAACTACACCCTTTCATCATTTCCTTTACAAAACTCTACTTAATTCAAATTTTTCTAATATTTACACTTTTTCAAAAATTTAAAATCTTAATTTACCCTTTAAAAAAATTCTAAAATTAATTTTTTTCATTTGAATTCGCTTATTAGTGTTTACGGTATAATATTAAGAGGTATGATTGTATGGGTATAAAGTTTATTTGAATTTAATTTTGACTGTTTAGGTGCAATTTTGTGAAGTAAATTTGAAATGATGTAGTTTTGTGAAATGTAATTCAAATGGTGTAGTTTTGTAATTCTCCTATAAAGATATTAGTTTATAGAAATATTAGTTTATCGAATATAAATTTATAAATATTCATAGACGTTATATGTAATATAGGTCAAGGGGCTTACCCGACAGCAAAAGCGCTAGTACCATCCATGTGCCAAGATTGGATCGATCTTTCGTCGTTTTGGAACACGATTTCGACGAACTCATGAAGCTCAATGTCGAAAACCGATGTACCAAAATGAGCCGGTCCGATTGTAGGAGTGCTAAGGATTGTCTTGAAATCGAACACACCCGAAATGTTGTACCAATCGGCTAGTTTCAACGGTGTTGTTGGGTTGATGTATGATATCCGATTTACCGTGTATCGAAGCTTACCGTAAATCATTGTCGCCGCATTTGCTAGAACCAAAGTTCGATTTATCGGTATGGTACCGTAGTGAAATGATCCTTGTGGGTTTGGTCTTGCAGCATTTGCCGTCAAATTCAACCTATAATTAAAGAGAAAAAATCAAATCTTATTGGTGCAATTGCAAAAGTACATTTCTAGGATTATAATTATCAAAAATACACCCGTTACATTTTCATAAATACATTTCAACTCTTTAAATAAACCTAAACATTAAATATTGAACACAAACGAAAAATTTAAATTCGAAATTATTTTTAAGGGAATGTTTTATCATTTGACCTATTAAAAATGTAATTAAAAAAATGAAATGATTATTATTTTGTGAATTAAAATTGTGTTCAAAAGAAGTATTTTTTTGTCAATTTCTCTAACTTATTAAACAAAAAATCTATCTAATATTGTTTTGGTTTGGTTATAATACCTTATGGTTCTTGCTTGTTTCATGGACCAATGTATATGGTAAGTAGGACCATCAGGGATTGGACCATACACCGCGTTTTTCGAGCCAAAGTAACGAAGACTCGCGGATGTGTGTAGTATCGGTTTAGTAAACCGGGTCGAGGCCACAACATAATAGTCTTTCACGGACGCTTTTAAAGTGACTAGGACGGTCACGGACTGACCAACATGTACGTCTAGAGACTCATAGCTCTCTTGAAGTGTGTGAGAGCCTTCTACTTCTATGAGACTCATTGTGTGGTTTTGAATCCTAAAATTTATCGAAGTTGCTATACCGACATTCGATACTCGAAACTTGTATGTTTTGCCTAAAGATAATCAACGAAAATCAAAAACATTAAAAACTAGTAATAGACCGGTAAAGATTTTATAAAAGTGTATGTTTATATATATATGGGTATATTATGTAATTTATGTGATGAGATTACCTTGTTGACCGGTAAAGATCAAACCTTTAGAAACACCATTGATGAGAAGACCATCAGGATTAGGAAGAGCATAGCCTGCGTCAAGCCGATTTCGCAATTCCTATAGTAATCACAAATTAAGGAGTTAAAACAACAAATAAGCATTACTTTTATATAATGTCTAAATGTTTGCTTTCATACATACACTCCTTAGGTTTCATAATATTTTAGAATGTTTTGTAAAATTTATTTTGTTTCACTTCATATGATCGTTTAATATAATGTCTAAATTGTGTATAACTTTATGACTATTCGTATTATCTCGTATACTTTTCATATATCAATTAATTTTTATGATGTTCTTATATTTATAACTTTATTACTTTTGTTGAACTGTCAACTTTTAATTCCAAAACATCTTATATTATGAAACAAACCAATATATGAACTAGTCCAAAAATTTACCATACCATCTTATACTATTCGTACATCTATAAAAAAATCAATACATGAACTAGTCTATATATAAAAAGGGCTTTTATTTAAAAATAATTAAAATTTTGATTTAAAGTACTATGAAACATCTTGTATGTATGTGTAGTTTTGTGTTGGTACATACCTTGTGGCTCATTTTAAACCAATCCGCGACAAGGAGTGTGAACTCGCCATCGGGTTGAGCATAAGGAGTCGTAATAACGGATCTCTGGTTAATGTTTAGAGCACCGAAAGCACCACTGGCTCGGTGCAAAGCCGTAGAGGCGAAATAGGTGTAAGTTCCGATCTGGTCTTTAAGTTGAAACTGGTAAGTCCAATTCGAGTTTGGTTTTATCGGACAATTTGTTCCTAAAACTCCGTCTTGCCACGACATTCTCCTCTGTTTCATTCCATTCCTACACAAATTTACAACGTATCCGTAAACTATACTCGTTCTTCAAACTAAACCGTAAACACTAAATACTAAACAAATTAAATTAAAATAAAAAAATCAAACACATTACCTTTTTGTATTCTTTTGGTATTTTTTAGGCAATATTGTTGTGATAGTATTTTGGTAGAAAAACATTGTTGGTATAACATTTTTAAGGAAATTATCTAAATACAATTATATTTTTGTATGTGATTAATTATATAATTATAGTTATTATATAGATATGTACCAAGTGATTAGGAAAGGCTCGTCAAGCTTGTTAATGAGATTAACAACTACGTTGTTGTTTGTTACCGCTTCAATAGCTGGACCAGGGAATTGTCCATTTATAAGAATAACCTACCAAAAAATATACGTAAATTATAGTTATATATATATAGTTAATATCTTATAACAACATTAAATTTAATTATTATAAATAATTAATCTACCTGTTGAGGAACACCTAGAGGAGATCTTGTTCCATAAGTAACAGTCCAAGTGTAGAATAAATATGGATCTTCTCCATAAACCAATAAATCTCCATACCAAAATAACAAGGTTCCTATGAATAAGTTACATAACATAAGATTGTTTTGTTTCATTTTTTGTAAGACAAATATGAAACAAATCTCGAACAAATCTCAAACAAATCTTAGAACTCCTTTCAAGATTCAAGAACTAGTTTATGTGTTGTTTTGTGAGTCTATGTTTGAGTTTAAATACACATATGAAGTTAGAGAGAGAGAGAGACTAGTTTACGTGTAAGTTTTTTTATTAAGTTTTTTTTTGTTTTTGGACGTGAATCTCCATGCATCATCACGTACACGGAAGCCTCTTAAGTTCTTTTGCGGCGTACTTCAAGCAATTACTTGTTGTCTTTGACAACTTTTTAATATAAATTTTACGCCATATATCTAGATTTGTTATTACATAAAAAATGTGTACTATAGTCTATATAGTATATACATATAAATAAGAAATTATCAAAAATACTCAAATTACCAAGTTTTCTTTGTCGGCAAGAGTACATTTATATTGAATTAATTAGATATAGATTTTTTTTTTTACAACCGTGAAGTCATGTCCCTCACCCAAGTCAGTCCAGATAAGTAAGATAAGTAGGTCGTAAGAGTCGGCACATGGAACAACTTCAAATTGTTGTTTCATGGACGTTTAGGTTCGCATGTGAATACCTCACCACATGCAGATGAACTTTATAAAATTTTTATGAATTTATAAACACTTAAAGTTTTTTTTATAATATGTCTTAGAGTTTACACTATGTTTTGAAAAATATACTTACGAAATTCGTAAGATACACAATTTTGTAACATCTCAACTTTTGTAAAATAAATTAATAATTATTAATAGATAGTATAAATTAATAAATTTCAGTAGTCCCAACATTATTAATTTATAAAGATTTTACTGTACGTTGTTTTATTCACATAAAGCTCTATTAGAATAACCAACGCAGCATTATATTTTTCATTACAAAACAATACTATGATGTGTTGTAGAAGTGTCATTTTTATGACTTTGTAGTATACAAATCTTTAGGACTTAATAACAAAAGTGTAAGCAATAGATGCGTGTTTTGAGATTTGACTTTGGGAGTTATGAATAAATCTAAAATTAGACTAGGAATATTTGGAATGTAGATCTTGATCTATGATTAAATTATGTGTTCCCTCCAATAAAAAAATGCTTAAAAAAGTAAGTTGACTTTAGATTTGATTTTTGTACATAACATCTATATATACAATTAAAAAAAATGAATCAAGATCACATACTTAAGTTCTCAAGTTAATCAGATCGTAAAAAGAGTGTGTTTAAATCTAACGAAATTCCAATTTATATTAATATTCTTTTGTAAATTATAAAAAAACAATTAACTCTAATTAATATCACATATGAGTTCGTTACCACTAAGTTCGCTTTGTACCATGTGAAACTATATCCTAACTAGATTTAAAATTGTTTTAAAATTTATAATTCAAAAAAAAAATTATTTAAAATTGTTTTTAACTCGTTTTCAACCGATTAATATATATATATAATATGTAATATTTATACGAAACGTACAAATATACACAATTTGTACATTAATACATGCATGTGTTTGTATGTTTCCTCACTCCTCAACTTACGAAACTTGTCTTGAGACCATCACAATGTTATAAATGGACTCATACTAGTTTTTGGAGTTATACTTTAACAAAAAAAAAGTTTCATGCTTTTTAATTTTTTGAGTGTATGTACATTAATCTTATTCTCATAGTCCATATATATAGTATACAGTCTCTTTGTCTATTTCATAATTTTAGTAAAAATCGTTGTGGCTTAAAGTGGATGTATCATAAAATAGTTTTTTTTTTGGTTTGCAATATAAGTTAATACGTTTTAACAAAAAAAAAAAATAAGTTAATACGTTACGTTAGTTTCTAGTTTCTACTAGTCATTTTAATTGGTTTTAGACATAACCTCTAGTGGGTTGTTAATGTTGGTGAATGGGTTTATAATTTATTTAGTGGATTGGGCCTTGGGGATTGATCATATTATTAATTATAACGGATCAAAATTTATGGCCTTTTATAATGCTCTTGTATTTTCAATTTTGGCATATAAATAAAAAATAAAAGTTGGGTTGGTGACAAAAAGAAAATATACAAATTGAGGCTGGCCAAAGTATCTAGAACCGAACAAAAAAATTCATTCAAAATCTGCATCAAAATATAAACCAAACCAGATCGAACTTTATTTTTTAAAATTTATTAAACAGATAATATTTTAGTTATACAAATAATTTATTTCAATTCACTCAAATTATATTATTAGGTAAGAATAACTATTATATTTATTTATTTTGGTAAAAAACTAGCATATTTATTTTTATTCCAATTTTTCTAAAGAACCAAAAACAGAACCGAATTAAATTAAAAGAAATTTCTTAAAATACCACCAAAATAAGTTTTTGTTTTAAAAATAACATTAAAAAGTTTTTTATAATAAAAATATCATTAAAAATATTTTTTATATCAAAAATACCAAAAAAATAGTAGTTTACAAAATACCACACATACAAAAAAAACGAGTTTAACACTTTTACATTTTAAATTTTTTCATTTGGGTAAAACTTTTGAAAATGGATTTTAATTACTTTAAAAAAAACTTTATTTAGTGTCAGTGACTAGAATTGTCGTTAAATTAACCAATGCCTAACTTGTCGGAAACAAAAACAAAAAAGAAGTAAACCGGTTTAGTTTAACCGTAATTAACGCGTGGAGATAAGGGTTACCAAACAAATCCAAAACGTCACCGTTTTCCTATTTTTGCTTTTTCGTTACAAAGGATCCGCCTCGGTGGCTATCTCTCACTCCGCTCGCTTTTGCTTCTTCTTCTTCCTCTTTCTCTATAGAAGAAACCAAAACCAAATCAAAAACCATTATCGTCTCTCTCTCTCTCTCTCTCTCTCTCTCTCGATTTTCTACAGATTCGCGATTCATCAACAAACAAAGATGTGGCGCTGCTTCTCTCGTAGCTTTCGACCTCCTTCTTCTACGACGACATCGCTCTTCAATGGCGTCTATGGATCTCGCTTCTCCAGATTCTTCTCCTCCGCTTCGGTAAAGATCTCTCTCTCTCTCTCTCTTCCCCAATCTTATGAACACACAACGAATCTTAGATTCTTCCTCCATAGATCCGTTTAATAGTCTCATAGGAACTGGTGTTTTTGGAGCTTATTTGATCTTATGCGTGTGTGTCTGTGTGTGTCGATATATGGATTAAACGTAGATTTCGAGTGAATCCGCCATAGATCTGTTCGATAATCTTCGGTGAAATGGTGAATTATTAAGCCTCTTTTGATCTCATGTGTGTGTTGTATGTATGAAACAGAGTGATTACACGTATAATTGCGGCTGAATCCGACATAGATCTGTTTGATATTCTTTGATGAAATGGTGAATTTATAAGCCTCTTTTGGTCTCAATGTGTGTTGTTTTGTGTTTATGTATGTAACAGAGTGATTACACGATAGTGGATCACACTTACGATGCGGTGGTGGTGGGAGCTGGTGGCGCTGGGCTTAGAGCGGCGATTGGGTTATCGGAGCATGGATTTAACACTGCTTGTATCACTAAGCTCTTCCCTACAAGGTCACATACTGTAGCTGCTCAGGTATTACAAAAACACACATATTCTGTTTAGTGTGTTTTCTTAGATTTTCTTTTTGGGTTTTTTTGATAATGATTGTGGTGAAAATTTGTGTGAAAAGGGTGGTATTAATGCTGCACTTGGGAATATGTCTGAAGATGATTGGAGATGGCACATGTATGATACTGTCAAAGGAAGTGACTGGCTTGGTAATATCGGGTTTTATTCGTTTTTGATTGATCGTTGTTATTATGTGAATTCGATGGATGCGATTAGTGAGTTTTGTTGTTGCTTTTGTGTAGGTGATCAAGATGCTATACAGTATATGTGTAGAGAGGCACCAAAAGCGGTTATTGAACTCGAGAACTATGGGCTTCCTTTCTCTCGTACAGAAGAAGGGAAGATTTACCAACGTGCTTTTGGTGGTCAGAGTCTTGATTTTGGGAAAGGTGAGTTAGGTTTTGTAATGGCTTTGCTGCCTTTTCTAGTTGGTTTTTCTTATATTGACATTTATATTGTTTGGTAACTATCAGGTGGTCAGGCGTATCGTTGTGCTTGTGCTGCGGATCGGACAGGGCATGCTCTGTTGCATACACTCTATGGACAAGCTATGAAGCATAACACACAGTTCTTCGTTGAATATTTTGCTTTGGATTTGCTCATGGCTAGTGATGGTAAGCTTATATGAGAGTTAGTTTTTTCTTCTTTTTACTGTCTCTTCTTATAGTATTTACCTGTTTGGTGATGTTAAGTGGGATGCTACTAGACATGACAAGTAAGTGATTCGGTTTTTTATGAGGTTAATGAAACATTGTTGTCTGATATGCAGGAAGTTGTCAGGGTGTAATCGCGCTAAACATGGAAGATGGAACATTGCATCGCTTCCGCTCTGCACAAACTATTTTGGCCACCGGGGTGAGCTAGTTTCTATATGTTAACGTATTTTTCCTCAGTTGTGCGTATTATGTACTCACCCGACTGATGGCTGATGTTGTGTCTAGGGTTACGGCAGAGCTTACTTCTCTGCAACCTCGGCACATACATGCACAGGAGACGGCAATGCCATGGTTGCACGTGCTGGTCTTCCACTCCAGGACTTGGAGTTTGTTCAGTTCCATCCAACTGGTATATACGGTGCTGGATGTCTCATCACTGAAGGTTAGCATCTTGTCCTTACATACTTTGAAGCTTTAATGCATGTTTTTTAACAGTCTCATCTTTGGTGTTTTTTCTATTAAACAATTTGAAGGATCTCGAGGTGAAGGTGGTATTCTTAGAAACAGTGAAGGCGAACGTTTCATGGAACGATATGCTCCTACAGCTAAGGATCTCGCGTCAAGAGATGTTGTCTCAAGGTCCATGACTATGGAGATCAGGGAAGGTCGTGGTGTAGGTATGTCCCCTCCACTGAAAAACTTGGTTTTTAACTCTAATTACGCGTACCATGTAATGTTATTCTGACCTCATAAAAATGGCAGGACCACACAAGGATCACATCTATCTACATTTGAATCATCTTCCACCAGAAGTTCTAAAAGAAAGGCTTCCTGGAATTTCCGAGACCGCTGCCATCTTTGCTGGTGTTGATGTTACCAAAGAGCCCATTCCTGTCTTGCCTACTGTTCATTATAACATGGGTGGTATTCCAACAAACTATCATGGCGAGGTAAAGAACAAGGAGGAAATATATTTGATTTGTAATTCGAGGCTTCATGTAAAAGTAATTGTTTTTTTTATTATGATCCTTGTAGGTAGTTACTATCAAAGGCGATGATCCAGACGCAGTGGTTCCTGGACTTATGGCTGCTGGGGAGGCAGCTTGTGCATCGGTTCATGGTGCAAACAGGCTCGGTGCTAACTCATTGCTAGACATTGTTGTGTTTGGTCGTGCATGTGCCAATAGGGTTGCTGAGATAAACAAGCCAGGTTAGTTTCTTTTCGAAAACTTAACCCAACTACTAAAGTACACTCATTTAAAGTCTATATTATTAAATAAACCCTAAACACTAAACTATTTTCAAAACTACCCCTACTATTTTCACTAAACATCGAATATTGAAACCAAATAAAAAAGAAATTTGAAAGTATTTTTGAGGTGTATTTTAGTCATTGAACCTCTTAAATATATTAAAAAAGAATTTGAAATGGGTATAGTTTTGTAAAGTAGTGTTTAAAAAAGGTGTAGTTTTGACAATTTGTCATATGAAAAGACAGTTTTTCCTCTCTGATTCATTTATTATATTGTGTGCAGGAGAGAAACAAAGACCTCTTGAGAAGGATGCGGGCGAGAAGACTATTGAATGGCTAAACAAGCTAAGAAACGCTAAAGGGTCGCTTCCTACTTCAAGTATCAGACTCAACATGCAGAGGATCATGCAGAACAATGCAGCCGTCTTCCGAACTCAAGAAACATTGGAAGAAGGTACAAAACACAACAAAACATAATTAATTATCATCTCACACTATGTTCTTTTCTAAACCCATTTCTATTTTACACCGCGGAAAATAATAATAACAGGTTGTCAGCTTATCGACAAGGCGTGGGAAAGTTTCAGTGATGTTCAGGTCAAAGATCGAAGTTTAATATGGTAAGAAAACTAAATCAGAGACTGATTTTAATTGAGAAATTTCTTCAATATCTTTTAAAGAAAGTATTTTAGCCTAAAATACTGTCAAAAGTTTTCCCCCATACCATAACCGATAAAAGGTTTTTCTTGCCTAAATTACCACAAATACAGAAAAACAGTTTCAACACTTTCATTTAGATTCAATATTTAGTGCTAGGGTTAGTTTTTAAAAGGTAGGTTTTAGGGTTTTTTTGGGTTCATTTTGTAGTAGTGTTTAGGTATATATTTACGCAAATGAATTTTAAGTGGGTGTAATTTTACAAAGTAAAGGTGTATTTTTCGAAATAGCTCCCTAGTTTTGAAGGTTTTGGTGATATTTAGAAAGATGGTATTTTGGGAAATGGTTCGACTTGAGTTCACATTAGATATTGACAATAATTATTCTTAAAAAACTACTGTTTTGGGGCAGGAACTCTGATTTGATAGAGACATTGGAGCTAGAAAACCTATTGATAAACGCAGCGATAACAATGCATTCCGCAGAAGCTCGTAAAGAAAGCAGAGGAGCTCACGCCCGCGAAGACTTCACGAAAAGAGAAGACGGAGAGTGGATGAAACATACTTGCGGATTCTGGGAAGACGAGAAAGTGAGGTTGGAGTATAGACCTGTTCACTTGAACACTCTCGACGACGAAATCGACACTTTCCCTCCCAAAGCTCGCGTCTATTGATAATTTGAGAACATCTCAAGATCAAGACAAATGCCCTTTTGTAGTTTGGTTTTACTTTCATCGGAATAATGGTAATAATAATAATTAATAGTAATAAATCAGGACAAGGCAAAAGAAGATGGGTTTTGTCTATTTATTGGCCTGATCCAAGTGTTGTTTGATTGTTACTTGTTAGTTTGGTGATATAGCAATTTTTTAATTGCTTACTGGGAAAAATATTATTATTATTTATGAGGTGATAAAGTTTATACAGTTTTATTATTCACTTCTAATCATAGTTGGCTACTATGCGAAATTAACAGTTTTGAAGCTTAGGACTCTTTTATTTTTTAGTATGGTTTTAAAGAATATTTAGAGTGTGTATTGAGATTTAAGTTTCGTTTTAAGAGAAAGTCAATCTAATTTAATATCTTAAAATGAGCTTAGTTGGATTTATAAATATTCAATTTGTTATCCCATCTATCGTCACCAACACACGATTTTAGCTCATGAATATTTTCTTATTAAAAGATATTCATATTACGAAACTTGTGTTTAAGACATTATCAAATGCTTCCTCTTGGTCCGGACTTGGAAGAAGGTTTCAAAAGCTAATTAAAAACCCAAAATAAAAATAAAAAAAGCTCCGATGCCGGGAATCGAACCCGGGTCTCCTGGGTGAAAGCCAGATATCCTAACCGCTGGACGACATCGGATTGGTTGTTCATATTGAACAAGTTTTATATATATACGCGTAAATATTGTTGTAGTATTAGTTTTTGTTTGCAAAATCTTGGATTAATAGTAAAATATATATATATATATATATATATATATTTATGCATGTATTTCGCTCTTTTTTTTTTTGTTAAACCAGGAGGTTCTGGGGCGAAACCCATAATCCCCTAGGCCCGCGACCAGTCTTTGATAATACCAATTAATTGCGTAAATCATCGCTCCCTACGCGGTTCAAACTCAGGAGCACAACATCACCAACGACTGCGCTTAACCGACTGAGCCAACCCGTCGTTAGTAGCGTGTTTATCACGAGAAAACAGCAAACTCTTGGATTTTTCATATTTTGAAGATAAAAAAGAAACTAACTTTTTAGTGAAATTTTAACAAGAAAATAAATAATTAAGATGTGTTTGTTCATTGTGCTCACGAAAAAGGTTCATTCGAAAGTCTTCAAACAAAAAGCAGAAGGTGCATATTTGCATATTTGAGATTACCTGATGAATACTTGAATGCATATAATTGGCTTTGTTTTTGATATATATATGTGTCTTATAATGGATATATTGTATTTAAAGTTCGAGTTACTTGTAGCATTAAAATATCTTGAGTTTTTATATGATTAGTAAAATAATTTAGGCATGTCAATCGGGATAATCCGATCCAGTCTAAACCCGTAAAATTCGTATTTATATGAGTCCGACCCGACTCGACCCGAATATTTTTCGGGCTTATGTTTTAAAGCCCGGTCCGACCCGTACAAGTTTTTATTAACAATAGTTTCATATTTTAATGATAAGTTAAATAATAATATTAAATTATTTTACACATTAACCTTTTGAAAAATATGAAAACACGGAAAATATAATTAATGGAATATCATTATTTAACTATGAATTGAATATTTAATATATTATGTTTTTCAAATATATTTGACTTGGAATATTCATTAGACTTAATCACCATATACATAAATTAAGTATTATAATTCATTATTCAATTATATTTTTTATGATAACAAAATGTGTTAATCACCATATACATAAATTAAGTATTATAATTCATTATTCAATTATATTTTTTATGATAACAAAATGTGATTAATACTTTTAATTTAAATATATATAAATTATTTGCTATCAATTTTTTATATATGTATTTATAGGAAAAAAATAGATAGAAAATTAGGATTTACAAATAAAACAAAATATATATGATTATTATATTATTTATTTTTGGGCTTTTCGTATTAGTCCGAACCCGGTCGGATTAAGCTCGAAAAGCCTATTTCGAATTTAAATATAAAAATCCGAATTCGTTATTTTACATGGTTGGGGCGGGTCGTCCCCCAGATTTTTACCCTAATTGACACGCCTAAAATAATGTAATTAGCTATGTATGTTGAGTGGAGATATGTTAGACCATGTTTATCAAAGGTGCTTATGTAGAGTGCTTGTGTATTTTTTGTGTATTTTTTTGTGTATTTGAGTATTAAATTAAATCAAAACATGTATTATTAATAAGCACCTATAATGAAAAGTGCTTAATTAAGCATTTTAAGCTCCCCTTTTTGTAAAGTTTTTATTAATAATACATGTTTTAATTTAATTTAATACTCAAATACACAAAAAAATACACAAGCACTCTACCTAAGAACCTTTGATAAACATGCTGTTGATGAAAGCGAGACTAATGGTGTCACCAGCGAAGCTTGCCTACGTGGCAAACGTCTCTAATAAAGATTAACCAAAATCATCGTAACAGTTGTCACAAAATGAAACATAACGTCTAAAACATATACTTTTATGATTTTTATTTTCATTTCTTAATTTTAACATTTACAAGTCACGTCTTCTATTTCTGAAATTTGTATTTGATCTTTTCAAAGTTTGTTTCTTTGTGATTTTGTTATAAATACTCTATAGAATTTAGAGAATGATTAAAAACACAATTTAATAAAGAATAACTCTCTTTATTAATCTTTAGGAAAATCACTCAAAACCTAAAGTTAAGTTCTCTCTCGAACTCTCAAAGCTCTCAAATCTCTAAACTCATAAGTTATGCAACATCCTCGCATCTCCTTATATAGAGAAATCTACACAAACTTCCTATTCTCTCAATATGATAACTTCCATTTATTTCTCTCTTTAAACATATTTAGAAAACTCACAAAAGTAAATATAACTATTCCTAAACTCTTAATTAGGATTTGTCTATTTTCCATTTTTTTTTAAACTTGTTTTTTTCAAGCTTACTCCAACATTCTCCCCCTTAAGCTTGAAGTCCATCTTCTCCAAATCTTGAACACCAATGAGATCTCTCATCTCCTTAAACTTGACTCTTCCAAGCGCCTTTACCAGTTTATTTGCAAATCGTCCCTTGTTCCCGAACTTGCATCCCATAACAATCCCAAGTTCATATACATCAACGTTCTGAAATTGAAGTTTCACAAGACATTCTTTCCGCTTTCTTACCTTAGCTTTCTTCCCGCTTGTCAAAACCTGCTTCTTTTCGACAACCATTTTGATATTACTCCTTATATTCCTCTCTCTCATTATTTCCCTTACTTTGTGACTTTGAGTAGAATCTTCATCTTCATGAACCACACCGTGTAATTACTCGAAGTTAGCATGATGGAGGCAGGCTCTCTTCCTTCGTTTAAATTTGACATCGACAATGATGTCTTTTTGTTCTTCTCTTCATATTTTTCCATCGTCTCTTTTCTTCTTTCGTATTACTCTCAAAAGAAGAACAACGAGGTTCCTCAGGATCTCTCTGAAGCTCTGATACCGTTGAGAACTGGTGAGGCCCATGTCCAACTCCTAATTAATATGATATTGTCCGCTTTGGGCTCATGTCTCGAACCCTCACGGTTTTTTTTATTGGGCTTCTTCCCAAAAGGCCTCATATTAATTAGGTTTATAGACTCTTTATATATTAGACATTACTCGTCTAATATTTCAATGTGGGACTTGAATTGTCATCTCAACAATCTCCCCCTCAAGCCAAGGACCACAACGATGGCTCTGATACCAATTATAGAATTTAGAGAATGATTAAAAACACAATTTAATAAAGAATAACTCTCTTTATTAATCTTTAGGAAAATCACTCAAAACCTAAAGTTCCCAAGTTCTCTCTTAGAACTCTCAATCTCTCAAAGCTCTCAATCTCTCACATCTCTAACAACTTTCCAACAAAGTCGTCACATCTCTAACCATATCATCACTTGTTTTTTTCAAGCTTACTCCAACATACTCTACTTATTGTTACAAATTATAAATTAAAATTGTGTGTTGTGAGAAAGTTTATATAATTTTATAAATAAAAAATAAACATTTCAAGAAATGGGGAGAGTTGACTATTTGGCTATGAAGACTGCGGAGGAGACCACGGCGAATATGATAAATTCCGATGTGAATGAGTTTGTAGCCGCCGCGAAGAAGCTTGCGAAAGACGCGGCGATGCTCGGTGGTTTAGGCTTTGGCACGTCTTTACTCCAATGGGCTGCTTCTTGCTCTGCCATGTGAGTCAAAATAAAGAACAAAAAAAATGAAAACCATTAACAAACTTTTCATTTATTTATTTTTCTATAATTCCAAAAATACAAGTTTGGGATTGTGTTTTGTACAATACATCTATTTAAATTCTATTTTGATAAATATATCTTAACACTAAATATTGAATCCAAATAAATAATAAATATTGTATTTTACTCTTTTCAAAACTACAAAACTAAAAAACTAAATTGTAAATACTAATTATTAAAGCTAAGAGGGGAGAAAAAAATCATTTGAGCAATTAAAAAAAGATGTATATTTTTGTCAATTTTTTGTTATTTTTTAGATAATTTTATAATGATTTTATTTATCGTTTGTTTTTGATAGTTATCTATTGATATTGGACCGTACCAATTGGAGAACCAAAATGTTAACAACTCTTTTAGTGCCTTACATATTTTTCACACTTCCTTACGTTGTCTTCAACTTCTTCGGGTAAATCAATAATCTTTCTTACAATGATTTTAATTAAGATGTTAATCTTGTGAAAAAATGTAACAAGAGCAAGTCTTTATAATTGATTTTAATTTCATTAGGGGAGATTTTGGAAAATGGATTGCTATCATTTCAATCACAATAAGGCTTTTCTTCCCTAAAGAGTTCCCAGGTAAGCCCAATGGTCATAAATAACACATACTTAGTATTAATCCGTTTTATGTTTATTCGGGATTAGGGTTTTCGGAATTCAAAAAAATAGGTCTAATTCGACAAAAATGTCTCATTCGAAAGCGAGTTTCATAGAAATCCAATTTGGACGGTTGGCTCTTTTAGGTATTTCGATTCAATTCGATTTTTTTCGTATTTTAATTCAATTTTTTTTAAAAAAAATGTAGAGTGGTTGGAGATTCCGGCAGCATTGGTTCTTCTATTGGTGGTTTCGCCAAGTCTCGTAGCCGGAACACTAAGAGACAATTGGGTTGGTGCAGTGATATGTCTTGTAATAGCATGTTACCTTTTCCATGAACACATGAAAGCTTCTGGTGGATTCAAAAACGCTTTTACTCAAAAGAATGGTATCTCCAATACTATCGGAATCGTTGCTCTTCTCGTTTATCCGACTTGGACCATCTTTTTTAACATCTTCTAAATCGGTTCCGACCCTTTGGCCCATTAAAAAAAAAAGTTAAAACATTATGTGTCTTTAATTCTTTTTAATGCATATCAAATATTATTGTGTTGATCTTTTTTTCAATTATAAAGTGTGAATTGTTTTATGCCTTTTTAGAAGCATTGGTTTGGGAAAATCTTGAATGAACTATTAAAGAGATTTGTAGTGTGACTTGTAATATATGTATGAGTTTGTATTGTATTTTTTGAATGAGATCTTCAACATTTTAGACTATAGTACTATTTAACTAGTGTTTAAGCCAAACTCTATTTTAGTCCTAGTATATGTTAATTTTCGGGGGGTTTTATTGAATATGGATGGACATGCTAGTTCAAGAATTTTCATGAGACATTTTTTTGAAAAAAAAATCGATTTATGGCATAATTTCACATAAAGACTCTAATTCTAAAACTTTAGGGAGACAATAGTCCACCAACATTTGGTTTATTTATTAAACATAACTTCTAATTTGAGAATGGAAGGCTTGTTTGTTTTGGTGGGCTGCTAAAGAACAAAATAGTGAAAGCTCATATCACATTTCAAAAAACAATTGTGGTATTTTATATATTTTTTGGAGGGAATTACAAAACTACACATTTTAAATTGCTATTTACAAAACTACACCATTTAAAATCATTTCATAAAACTACATTTAATTACTAATAATTAAATCAAAATAAACCTACCCACAAAACCCTACCACCTTAATATTAATCCCTAAATATTAACTAGTAAACCCAAATGAAAAGATTTAAATTTTGGAAAAAAAATTAATGGATAATGGAACCATTTAAAATTTGAAAAGGGTGTAGACATAGGAAATGTTTAAATATAGTGTAATTTTGTGAAAATATTGAAATTGTGTAGTTTTATGAATTTCTCTATTTTTTGCACAAAAAACTCAAAAAGTGGTGTTTTCGATTTTCCTAGATAAAATTGTATATATAATATCTTCACAAACAAGATATAAAAGACATATATAGTGGAGACACATTAAATTTTGAAAACAAAAGGACGTTAAAACAATTGTATCATATGATTAGAAAACGTGTTTGCTAATGAACCAATTATTTAGAAATTGTGTAACCAAAATAATACAAACTAGATGAGGATCCGCACGTACGTGCGGAATTAAGATATGTTTTTATATATTTAAAATTATATCTTTTGTAACTTTTATTTTTTATAACGATGAAAATATACAATTTGTTTGTTTATGTAGATTTTGATTTTACGAATATGATTTGGTTATATCTTATAAACTATGTTTGATATTTTCCGACCCGTCACAAAAATTACAAATATATATAATCTTCATAAACTAAAATTGATTTAGTCTCATAACAATTATCATTTGTGATCAAATTGGATTTGTGATTTTAATGACCCGTTACAAAAATTAAAATATGAGAAGATCATAATTTTTATTCAAATTGGATGATGAATACTTAAAATCTACGGTTATACCTTGATTTAAATCTGAAATTAATCACTAAAAAAATTATCTTATCTTATTAATAAATTAATCCGTAAAATCTATGATTACACTGTAAATACAATTTTTTTTTTTTTTTGTAAAATTGGTTTCCAACTAATAGATAAGATCAAGTTATGTTTTTAAGATATTATTCAATTCTTTTTTGTTTCATTTTTTATTTTAAAATAAAAAAAATGTTATCATTTCTCTGTTTTTAAACACCTCGACGATATATGGATTAACAAATATATCAAATTAAGATTTTTATGTATATTATTATTCGATTTTATAATATATTATTATTCGATTTTATTAGTTTTCTTTTTTTAGTTCTTTTTTTATTTTGAAATTCAAAATATTTTCCTTTCCTTTTTGAATATTCTTATTTTTTCTAACCATTATTTCTTTTTTAAATGTTTTAAACATATGTTATATTGAGTTTTTTTGTCTTCTTTGTGAAAATGTTTCTCATTTAAAAATTAAATTAATTTTATTTCTGTTTTATATGAATTATTATAATTTCGAAATAAAAAAGTCTAATCAATTCCGCAAATTTAAATTTATTTCCCATTTGAATGTTTAAAATATTTTCGAATTTTATGTAAATAAGTGAAAATTCAAAAGTTAGGGAAGATATTTAGCATATATTGTTATTTCCATATTTGTGTCCTTTTTTAATGGAGAAATTTAATTTGATTTTTATTATGTCTTTTTTGTTTTTTTCATAAATCTTCTTTGAAAGAAATTTAAGCATAGGTTATATGAATGGCATTACATTGTAATTACAATTTTTTTTTGTCCTTTTTACAAAAATGCTTCTCTTTTAATAGTTAAGATGTGGCTAGTAATTGAGATAGTGGTTACACATTAAATTGCAATACATTCCACAACTTTATATATATATTAGCTTTTCTCCAATAACTTCTACCACTATAATATATGTAGTGGACCATATGAGAAAGATGGATATCAAAATATCATATTAGCTATTAATTAATACGATAAAACTTTAGTATATATATACACCAACTTAGTTTTCTATTAATGGTATCAATTGTAAATAATTAAAATGGTTTTGTATTTATTTAGTGCAAAAAACTCTTGGCTCATTTTGTTTCTTGTTTACCTTAGACTCCATCTTTTGAACATAATGTTATATAACTATATATTTTTAATATAATATATGGGATGCATGAAAATAATTTAGACTATATTATCTTGGGTTGCAATTGCAAATATCTGGATTTAGATAACTATTAAACTCTATTAGCATATACTACATATACAGATGAATCTGAATAATTAGTTTTATATAATAATATATATTTATATCATTAGCTTAATATAGCATATTGATTAATGAAAGGCACCGTGGCTTGTTCAAGTACATGCACATACATATTCATGTGATCCGTACGTAAGTTTCTATAGATTTTTTATAGATACACAAGTTATAATTCATACATAAACAAATTATGTATCGCTTGTTTAAACTAATAAAATTATAACTAAATTAAAGTTATGTGGAGTTTTGTGGGCCTAAATACGAGTTTTATAGGGGTCAAAAAGATATTTAAATTTCAAATAATAACTAATTATGATATATAGCATATGTTTTCAAAATAAAATTGTATTATCGATATTGACTATTGTATGTGTTAGAAACATAATTTGTAAACAATATCCTTTAAGGAAATTTAATCACTTACCAAAAAAAAAAAATTGAATCTATAATCTCAAGTCTAAGTGGTGCAATTATAAACATTTGTGATAGAGAAAAATAAATTTCAATAGCAAAAACTAAAATTTTCTAATTCTAAATTTTAATTTAGGGGTCACTTGTGATAGAGAAAAATATATTTTTCCAAATATCATGTAAATTTTGCTTTATAAAAAGCAAATAATCGGTTGTTTTCTTTTAGATTATTCCATACTACGGCATTTTTCTTGTAAAGAGAATAATTCAACTGATTTTAATATGTTTTCTCCAATGACATTCAAAATTCTACAATTAATTATATATATAAATACCTCTAAAATTTGTATATCGGAGTTATTGTATATTGATATGCATATCTAGAATGTTTGTCAAAATCAAGACCAAACTAATAATTATTGATACTATTAATTATGACCCACAATTAACAAGTACTCTTAAGATATCAGAACTTATAATTAAGGGACCCAAGACAACCTTGCATGATGATGAAACATTTTATAATTTCTATGAAAGTTATAATTAGATGGGAAGTTTCATGGTAATGACAAGTTTTAGCTTTTTTCAATGAATCTAAAGAACAAAACAAGAAATTATTTGACAAAAAGGAGTCCCACTATTGTGTAAACAACATATTAATAATAATAAAAAAACCAAAAAACAATATATTCCATATCTTAAACTTTGAAACAATATAAAAATAATTATAATTTGAGCATATGGATATTTTCCTCCAAAAAAATTCAGTCCACTGCGTTTGTCGCGTGGTGATTTTGCAAATCTTAAATGGTATTTTTGACCCACCAGAATAAAACAATCATTACAAAAGAAACACGAAAAAATTAGTTTTCAAGAACACACAAATTACTTATGTTAAGGCATTTTCTTTTTCGTAAAGCCTAAAACTTTCATTACTTAATTTTATCTTAAATATGTTTTGTAAGGGATAACTACAAAATTTGTAGCACACATTTTATAAGAAAAGAAAAAATTGTACACTTTTGCACATAACTTTCCTAACGAAAGTAAATGTATTTAATTTTAATTATTTTAAAATTGTGAAAGTTATAACTTATAAGGCAAACACGAAATGAACCAAACTCAATTCAAAGTCAATATAATATTGTTTTTTTCTTTGGGACTGTGATTGTTTTGGTTATAAAATGTAAAACATTATTATACCAAACGCATGGATCACATGATGATGATCTTTTTTCTACATGCAAACCTTTCCAAAAATAATATTATTATTATTTAAAGAAATTTTTTATATAAAAAACTACACGTAATTACGACACAAGTATATAACATAGATTAAACAAAAAAGGTATATATTATAGAGACAAAAACATTATTATGTACTACAAAATTTAAACACAGATTATGATTGTATTACAACTAACAAACATTACTTCGACAGTGAAGATTAAACAAATCGCTAACTGTAACAATATTGTTACAATCTAAAAATATGTCTTATTTCACTTAAAAAAAGTAAAGTAGTAACTAAATTAATAATCAGATATTTCTCATTAATCCACCATTACTGTTTTAACTAAAAAATAAAAATTACTATAAGAAAGGGGTAAGGTCAGAAAATAGTAAAACAATGAACTGATTTTAATAGCATAAGATGGATTATTTTTAAAGGAATTTATGAAACAACACTCTTTCGATCATTTTTCACAAAATTACATCGAATTCAATATTTTTACATATTTATATTCTTTCAAAATTTTAAATGGTTGATTTACCTTTTAAAAAGTTACTAAAATTAAAATATTTTATTTGAGTTCGTTAATTAGTGTTTAAGATATAATTAATATTAAAGTGTATGATCGTACGGATATAGTTTATTTGAATTTAAGTTTGAGTGTATGTGTAGTTTTGAAAGAGAAATTCACAAAACTACATCATTTTATCCCTTTCTTTACAAAACACTACCTAACTCAATTTTTTCTCATATTTACACCCTTTTAAATTTTTAAATGGTTGATTTACCCTTTCAAAATTTACCAAAATTAAAATTTTTCATTTGGGTTCGCTAATTAGTGTTTAGAGTTTAGTGAAAATGGGGGTAGGATTGTGTGGGTAGGCTTAATTAGAGTTTAATTTTTAGTGTTTAAGTGTGGCTTTGTGAAGAAATTTTTTAAATGGTGTAATTTTGTGAAATATAATTCAAAAAGTGTAGTTTTGTAATTCCCCCGTTTTGAAAAGTGATTTTAAAATGGTGTAGTTTTGTAAAATGTAATCTAAAAAGTTTGTAATTATCCCTTATTTTTACTACAAAAAACAAATTTGGTAAAATACTACAAACTACTTCGACTTATATTACAACACTCGAAGAGTTATATAACCAATTTCAGCATGTAACAATCGATAATAAATTATTCCACAGTCAATATCATTCACAAAATTAAACCCTTTCATCTCGTTTTTCGCAAAATTATACGTAATTCAAATTTTTTTATATCTACGCTCTTTTCAATTTTAAATTGTTAATTTACCTTTTAAAATTTTCATTTGGATTCAATAATTAATGTGTAGGGTTTAATATTAAAGGGAATAGGGTTTGTGGATATGATTTATTTGAATTTAATTTTTTTATTTTAGGTATATTTTTGTGAAGTGATTTTTAAATTGTGCACTTTTATAAAATGAAATTTAAATGGTGTAGTTTTGTAATTCCCCCTTTAGTCTAATTACTATATTTCTTCATGTTCTAATTACTATATTTGTAACATTTGTTTTACAGAAAAAAAACATAAATATGATTGTATGAGGAATTCACAAAATCACATTTTTCAACCATTCATTCACAAAACTACACTTAATTCAATATTTATACATTTTTAAAATTTTAAAAGGTTGATTTACTCTTTTAAAATTACCATAATTAAAATCATTTTATTTGGGTTCGGTAATTAGTGTTTAGGGTTTAATATTAAAGGGGTAGAATTGTGTGACTATGATTTATTTGGATTTAATTTTGAATGTTTATTTGTAATTTTGAAAAATGATTTTAAAATAGTGTAATTTTATAAAATACAATTTAAAAAATATAATTTTGTAATTGTCCCTAATTGTATTAGCTAAAAGAAATCATTTCTAGTTGGCACTTGACATCGTTAATTAATGATAGTTGACAAATAACCACATTTTAATCCATATATCATTCAAATTCCACATAACAACCAAAAAGAATTTGAATACTACACATAATTCTAAACCATACATTATAACAATATATATATATATATATATATTTAACTTGTTGTATATAAATTATAAAATCATATCTAAAGAAACAATAACGAGCGATGTCATCAGGCAAACAAAAGCGACTTAACTAGTTTAGGCCATCTCCAATAATTTGTCGGACTATTTGTGGGACCCTTAGAACCAACGTGGCATCTACGGCTTGGAGAGTAGACACGTGGATGTAAAAGCCAATACCACGTCATCCCCCAGCGCCAAGACCACTTGGCACATATTTAAACGAGTGTTATTTTGTGGTGATAAATATATATGGGACAATGACGTCAAAAAATTAAAATATATATGGAATAATTACGTAACTGCAATTTTTGAATTGCATTTGATAAAACTACATCATTTTGAAATTATTTTACAAAATTATATATAAAATATTCAAAATTAAATTCAAATAAATCTCACACATTTAATACTACACCATAAACACTAATTTAACGAACACAAATAAAAATATTTTAATTTTGGTAACTTTAAAACGGTAAATCAACAATTTAAAATTTTAAAAAGTGTAAATATGTAAAAATATTAAATTAGATGTAGTTTTGTGAAAAAATGTAGAAATGATGTAGTTTGCGAATTCTTCGATATATATAACCAATGTCACATTATGTAATCGTTGATATTCTCATATTGGTGACGATATCATTTTAAAAGTTTATAACACATACCTAAAATGGTTGATATCTGAACAATGAAGATTTATTAAATACACGATTATATATAAAAAAGAATTTAAATGTAAAAAATTTGTTTTGTATATATATGGTTATTTTAACAGTAAAAATTATAACTGTATCTATTGAATTTATATTTTAAAGAATTTATCATAAGATTATAGATGAAGGTTACCCGTGAAAAAAAAAAAAAAAAAAAAAAAAGATGAAGGTTACCTATATAGATATATACACAAACTCAAAAACATATGTTATACATCTATGGAATTTAAGTTACATTAAAGGATCCGATAGCTTCGAGGCCAATAAAAAGTTACAAGAAAGTTCATCATTATTATTCATATATATATATATATATATATCAAAATATATTAATTAACAACATAAACATGTCACCCTAACATAGTAATTAACAATTCAAAATAATAAAAGAGTAAAAATATCAAAAACAACAACATAAACATGTCACCCTCACCACCACTTTTATCCAGCCTGTCATTAGTCATTATTAGTTAACAAAACGACAAAATCCTACGTGGCATCCCATTATTATTACACAGCACAACACACCAACACAAACTCATCTATTTAATACACTTCCACATTATTATTATTACATACTCATAATCACTTTCAACACAAACCAAGTCATTCGAGTTATCAAGAATCATAATACTAAACCCTAAAAACATACATATAATTAATGGGTTTATGCATTTCAAGCGAGTCAACGAGTCAAGCTCTCGCCACGGCGAAGCTGATATTACACGACGGAAAGATGATGGAGTTTAAATATCCGGTGAAAGTAGGATACGTTTTGCAAAAGAATCCAATGTGTTTTATATGCGACTCCGACGATATGGACTTTGACGACGCCGTTTCGGCTATAAGCGCCGATGAAGAGCTTGAGCTAGGTCATATTTACTTTGCTCTTCCTCTTTCTTGGCTTCGTCAGCCACTTAGACCGGAGGAGATGGCTGCATTGGCCGTTAAAGCTAGCTCCGCTCTTATGGGAAGAGGCGGTGGTGGTGGTGGTGGTGGTCGGAGAAATGTTGATATTATTGTGGATGAGAAGTTTAGAGTGAGAGGTGGTTACGGTGGTGATACGGTTGATTTCGGCGGAGGAAGGAGGAGAGGGATAAACGGTGACGGTGGTGGTGGAAGTAGTGGCCGGAGGAGGAAATGTTATGCGGCGGAGTTGAGTACGATAGAAGAGTGAAGAGTAGTACGTAATTACGTTGGGGGTATTTTAGTCATTCAAAGAAAGTTCTTATTTGGGACTATAGTATATCATTCATTTATGCGATTTGTAAATCACAATTTTAATCGTTTTAACATTTTTTCCAAAAAGATTATTATTAGCGGCAATTACTCATATTAACAAAACTACTCATATTAGATTTCATATTTTTAGTATATATAAGTATAACTATTTGAAAAATCTCCAAAACATTATTTAGTATTAAAAATGTGTATTAATTAATACCCGGAGAGAGAGTCTATCCGTGGCCGCACCTCCCTTGGGATTAGTGCAGGCTGGGTCGGGATACCCCCAGGTTTACCAAAAAAAAAAAAAAAAAAAAAAATGTGTATTAATTCATTATTTTATAAGGACTAAGAGCATTAACATCGGTGCTTCCCCACCCACCTCTAAGCGGTGGGGTCCACGTCCAAAAATAAAAACCACCACTATTAATTCTAATTTAAGAACCAGCTCTTCAACTTTTCGCGGTCCCACCGCTACGTGGCGGCCGCGATTGGTGTTTTCTATTTTTTTTTTTGAAAAAAATAAAATAAAAATATATATATTTTTAAGATGTGTATTTCAACCTCTAACCTATATTAATGGTCTAAGAGCATAATTATCAATAAAAAAACAAAAAAGGTCCTTAAGTTTTTTTTTTTTTTTTATTTTTGAAAAAAAAATAATAATAATCCGACTAATCGTGGGCCGCCACGTGTCAGTGGGACCCGCAAAAAATCTTAGGATTGATTCTTAGATTAGTAATTTAAAGAATGGATCTTAACTTTATCTTGGGGCCCAGGATTAAGGACCACCCTTTGCCCCCGATAGATAATAATGATCTAAAAGAGTAACATGTGACCGGTTCCAAAGATCTTGTAATAAACGAAAATACTAATGTGATATTATATTTGTATAGATGTTGTTTTGACGTTGGCAACAAAAAAGATGTGTTGTCACAAGTTTAAATGTTTATCAATATTACACATTATTTTTATTTTGTTAAATAATATTACACATTATTTAAAACTTTCTTAAGTTAGTCCTACCTTTTTGTATGTAAAACATAAGTTCTTCATTATAATTTTTTTTAAATGATACGAAGTCTAATTTATTTCTTCATGGTATATTATAGTTTATATATAAGAGTAATTCACAAAACTACACACTTTCATCTATTCTTTTACAAAATTCTATTTAATTCAAAATTTTTTCATAATTACACTTTTTCAAAATTTTAAAAGCTTGATTTACTCTTTAAAACTTCATCAAAATAAATAAATTTCATTTATATTCGCTAATTAGTGTTTAGGGTATAGTTATTAAGTGGATAGGGTTGTTTGGGTAGGCATAATTTGAATTTAATTTTTAGTGTTTAGGTGTAGTTTTGTGAAAAAAATTTTAAAAGGTGTAGTTTTCTGAAATACAATTAAAAAAGTGTAGTATTGTAATTCTCCCTATAGATACTCCCTCCGTTCTTTTATGTTTGATGTTTTAGAAAAAAATTTTGTTTTTAAATGTTTGATTTTCTCAAATATCAATGTAGTTTTATGTATTGATATTTGTGAATTGTAGTTTTCAAAGTATATTAATTGAGAGTTTTGAAACACTATTGATCTAAAATATTGAAAATTGTTCAAAACATATTTATTAGTAGTTATTTATGTGTTTTCTTAATTTGTGTGAAAAACCTATAAAATCAAACAATAAAAAACGGAGGGAGTAATAGTTATCTCTACATATTTTATGTCAATTAAATAACTACCACTTACTTTGTATATGAAAATTTTTGTTTCAAAATAGTTGTAGTTTTCAATTTTCAATGAAAAATTTATTGTTGTTTTTTTTTGTTTTGACCAATAGTATTATGTAGAGAGTTTTTCATATATTAGGTATATATTAAATGATGTTTTTCTATTTAAACACACAAAATTCAATAATTTTTGGGAGAATTATAAAACTACACCATTTGAATTACAATTCACAAAACTACACCATTTCCAAAATACTTCACAAAACTACATTTAAACACTCAAAATTAAATATAAATAAATCCTACCCAAACAATTCTACCCCCTTAATACTATACCCTAAACACTAATTAGCGAACCCAAATGAAAAAAATTTAATTTTGGTAATTTTTAAAAGGGTAAATCAAGCTTTTAAAATTTTGAAAGGGTGTAAACTTGTGAAAATATTGAATTAGATGTAGTTTTGTGAAGGGAGGATTGAAAGGGTGTAGTTTTGTGAATTTCTCATAATTTTTTAAACATAATACAAACCTTAAACTACATTTAAATTAGAACGGAGGGAATAATATATCCAAATATTTATATCTATAAGACAATAATTAATTTTATAGAGGACCTTGAGATTAGAGCCTCTTAATTTTTTTAAAAAATACAGCTTGTGTTGATAGAGCACAGTCACCAACGATGTAGCCATTGGCCAAAATCCATTTATATGAATTTGTATAATAAAGTGTTTTTGCTTATTAATGTGACTATCCTCAACATTTATTACTAATAGTTATAAAGTCTCTCTTTTGGTTTGACAAAAACTAAGCAATTTTGAACATTTCCTTTTTCCAATAAATCATTCAAGCTTTCTCGTTTAGTATTGAAACTTGTATTTCTTTGTCTCTATTATGATTCGAGAAAATGCCCAAAATAATCCTCAAATCTTACCAAAATGCCAAATTAACAACCAATTGTAACGAAAACAATAAAAAGAACCAAAAATTCTTGACTTTTCTTAAATATTATAAGAGGCCTAATTGAAAGAGTTATTAGCTATTTATTGTAGACATTAAAACAAAACGACGACGTTTCATACAATACATATGGATCTTAAATTGGGCGAATTAATAATTCGGCCTTTCAAATATATATAATGGGCCTTCTAAATATATATGAGAAATTTACAAAACTACACCATTTCAATAATTCATTCACAAAATTACACCTAATTCAATTTTTCCTACTTTTACATCTTTTTCAAATTTTAAATGGTTCAATTATGCTCTAAAAAATTACCAAAATTAAAATATTTTTATTTGGATTCGCTAATTAGTGTTTAGGATATAATATTGAAGGTGTAGGGTTTTGTGAGTAAGGCTAATTTTGATTTAATTTTTAGTAATTAGGTGTAGTTTTGTAAAGTGATTTTAAAAATGTGTAGTTTTGTGAAATGCAATTTAAAAGGTGTAGTTTTGTAATTGTCCCAATATATATTGAGTCTTTTAAATAAGAATTGGGCCTTCTAACTTTTTATTCGCTACCAATAAGATTCTTCTTCTTCTCAAGGCTCCTTCGTCGTCGTCTTCTTCACTGAAACTGCTACGACCTCTCTCTCTTTCTCTCTACACGATTCTCTCTCTCTCCTTCTGAATCAGGTAATAACTGAATTCCTTGCTTGCTTACTAATCGAATCATCAATTTCGATTCTATCTTCTCTCTATGTATCGTTTGATTTTTAGGGTTTTTCTTCGATTTTGAATCTCTTAATAAGCTCGTTAATGGCGTAATTAGGCTTTAGGGTTTGATAATAGTCTGATATTTCTCTTACAGTCTCAGCATAATTTCGAATTACGGGACATGGCTTGTAATTCCTCGAGCTGCGAATCTGGTTGCTATGGCGGCGATAAAGAGATCGAAAACAAAGTAGAAGATGATACGATTAGTAGTGTATGTTGTGTATGCGTAAAGTGTAAAACCAAAGAGCCTGTGAAGTTTGGTGATGGTGGCTCAGAAGATGAGAGATTCTGTGTGGATTGTTACAGGAGCAATGTCTTTGGGAAGTTTCGTCTCGCTGTTACTTGTCACGCCATGATCACTCCTCATGATAATGTTCTTGTTGCCTTCTCTGGTGGATCCTCTTCAAGGTTTCTTCTCTCTCTCTCTCTTTGTTTTTTTTTTTTATGATTGTTTCTATGGGGATTGCAAGAATACACCTTTAGGATTGTACATTGCAAAAATATACGCAAGTATACTTTCATAAATACACCTAAACACTTTATATCGAACCCAATTAACCCTAAACTTTACCCCTTCAAAAATACAACCCTAAACACTAGATATTGAATCCAAATAATAATTGTAAATTCGAAAGTACGTTTAGGGGTAGTTTAATCATTTTTAACCCCTTGGAGGTGTATGTTTGAAAGGAATATTGAAATGGGTGTAGCCTTATAAAGTAGGGATTAAAAATGTGTATTTGAAGTAAGTGTAGTTTTTTTTTATAAAATAGTGTTTTAAAAAGTGTATACTTGAAAGGAATATGAAATGGGTGTAGTTTTGTAAAATAGTGTTTTAAAAAGGTGTAGTTTGTCAATTTCTTGTATAAGTAAGCGAGTATATGATGACGTGTGTATAGGGTTCTTCTTCAATTTGTACATGAGTTACAAACAAAGGCTTTGAAGAATTACGAGGCAAGTAGAGACAGATCTTTACCTGTGTTTGGTGTTGGTGTCGCGTTTGTGGATGAAACTGCAGCTTATCCTTCTCTTTCGAAAGAAACGGTTGATGCTGTTGCCTGGATTAAATCCACCGTTGGGGATCTGTCACCGCCTTCAAAGGATCTTCATGTTGTTCCAATTGAAAGCGTGTTTGGTTCGGATTCTGTTGAAGCAAAAGATAGGCTTTTGAAGCTGTTAGAGTCTGTTACCGACGCGACAGGGAAAGACGACCTTTTGTTGAATCTTAAGATGTTGTCTTTGCAGAAGGTTTTGGCTTATTAATATTGCTTTTCTTGTCTACTGGGGAGAAATATATTTTGTTTGACTTTGTCTTTCTAATACTTTTTTAGGTTGCCTCTGAGAATGGTTACAACAGATTAGTGGTGGGATCTTGCACGTCGAGGCTCGCTTCCCATGTTCTTACAGCCACTGTCAAGGTGTCTTTTTCTTCTCTATTTTTTGTATTGAGCGCATCGTTGAGAAAGTACTATGGTTACCTCAAAGAATGTAGATATGTAGGATCCCACTCTGTGTATCTGTATTTGATTTGTAGAGCCGAGTATAATGGTTGTATCTATAAAAGTATAAGTTTCGGTGTAAAGTTTTTGTTTTCGGCATACATTGTGTATTTGTATCTTTATTGGGACATTACCTTTAGACAATGTTTGCTCCTTTTATCAAAGTTGCCTTTTTTTCTTTGAGACAGGGACGAGGCTATTCATTATCAGCAGATATTCAACATGTAGACGCGAGATGGAAGGTTCCCGTTGTGCTTCCACTTCGAGACTGTGTTTGGCAAGAGATAACTAGACTCTGCCATTTAGATGGGTTCGTATAGCGCAAAATGTTTATCCGTAACATAACAATCCAACCGATGAGTTAACATCTAACATATTTTGTTGGCAGGACAGTCTAAAGACTATGGAGCTAGCTCGTCCTCCACAGTCCGGTATCAATGATTTGGTGTCTTCATTCGTCACTCTCTTGCAGGTACCAATCAATTACATCTCTGGTTTTTATCTGTGTTTTTTGTCCGTTTCTTTAGTTAAATTTCTGTCTGTGCAGCAAGAGAACCCATCTCGGGAGTGTACGATTGTACGAACAGCTGCGAAGCTTACGCCGTTTTACTTCAACAAGATCCCCGAAACAGACGAGGCCAACGTTCCTATGGCTACTCAGAGGCGTCTAAAGAGATTCAATCTCAAATACGACGGTTCCATGACTACAGAAGCCTTCTGTCCGATCTGTAACGGTCCGATAAACAGATCAGACGAAGAATCTAATGAATCCGATGATGTCATTTACGCCGCTTGCTGTTCAAGTTGCCGGTTTCAGATACTTCCACAGGATCAATCATCGCTGGAGCGGTTTGGTTCGTTGCTACCGCAACAGATGGTATCTGATGTGAAGTGTTTAAAGATTGATAACCAAACTTATCTGAGGTTTGCACTTAAAAAAATCATTTTAAAATGTTAATTAATATCACTTGTATAGCATATTTCAAGGTCACACTACATTGTTTTTTTTGCAGGGAGAAAATAAAAGACTGTTTGTTGTTGGACAGTGAAGAGTCTGTCTAAATATTACAAGTGTTTTGTCTTTTTCAGATGCTTGTACTACAAGGTAGGCCTGTTTTAAAATCATGCAACTCTTATTTGTGGGGCTTAATGCTTCTCTTTTGTCTCTTTTTAAATTTTGATAGCGAATTTAGAGTAATTAGACACCTTAAATTAGAGCATGTTTTCAATCGCTATTTTATTTTTGATTATTGTGGTATTTTTGCTGATATGATTAGTGTATTTTTTTCCCACATCAACCTATGATCATACATATTATGCGATAAGATTATATATAAGCATTAGAATATGCATAGTTGATCAACTTTCGAATTGTTCTATATTTTTATACACATTTTAAAATGCATATTACTATGGATGCAATATATGATTTACAAAATATCTAACAAATGTGACACAATGTAGCTTATTAGCAATTTTACACTACTTGGTCCAGTTTTACACGTAAGAACCATAAAGAACACATAACTAGAATCAAGTTTTATTACATATACATTACATTCGATTAATCTACTCTTCCAAATATTACATAAGCCGCATCTATTAGACCACATTCTTGTCTTTTTCTCTCTTATCTTCCCCAAAAATATCATACTAACTTTTTAAAAAAAAATTAACGACTATACCATTTCACTCAATTTTTCGGTGTAAAGTATTTAAATTTCATCTTTTTTCTCAGGTTAGATGTTAGCAACACAAGATTAACTCTTTAAAGTTCCAAGATTCTTGGAAACAGAAGCTAAAGAAGGCTTAAGATTAAAAAGCTTCTTAAGCTCATAGTACCTACCAACATTAAACTCCTGAGATTTCATTAGTTTCCTCTGTTTAGCTTCAAACCTGCTCTGATAAAACCCTTCGAAAGAAGGCTCTTTCGATGTCCTGAGGAAGAAAGCGTAACCAGCCATGAAGTAAACGGACGTGACGTAGAAACATATCGGTTCCATTACATCCCATGTTAGTTCCCAGAAAGTTAGTCTCATGAAAGCCGCGGTCTGGACAATCAAGTAACCTAGTCCAGCCCAAAGCTCTTTCTTCACCAACGAATGTGCTTTCTCGTCGATTATCGCCTTTATGGCTTCGAGCTCTTTTAGCTCTTTTCTTCTCGGGTCGTTTAGGTTACGGATTTGTGGTAACGGAAGTAAGCCCTCGATAGATTTAGTAACCTAATCACAACACAAGCCAAAAAAACAGAAGTTTTTGAGTAAAACATGACACTCATAACCTCTCTAAAGCATTTAAAACACACGCAAAAGAGAGCGTATAATCAATCGATACTAAAATGACAAACTTTTCGATTAAACTACCATTACTTAGAAAGCAACAATGATCAAAGAAACCATAGAAACAGAGCACAACCACATCTAAACCCAAATCAATGATCTTTATAACCATTTTTTCTCTATAAAAGTCACCCAAATATCCGAAAAACGGTGGCTACGAAGACCAATAACTAAACAGAGAACAACCATAGCTAAACTTCAATCCATAAAATCATCAAAGAGAAATACCTTAAAATACCATCAAAATAAAAACTTATTTTGAACATTACATTACAAGGTTTGTATAATAAAAGTACTACTAAATGTTTTTAATAACAAAAATACCACACATACAAAAAACGACTTACAACATTTTTAAAAATGCAATTCTTTTTCATTTGGGTTCTCTATATAGTGTTTGGGTATAGTTTCGAAGGTTTAGGGTGCAGTTTTGAAAGTTTTTAACTAATTTAAGATTTGTCTTATTTTTGAGGAAAAAACTTTCTACTGATATTTGTAAAACTTTTGAGAATATGTGCTATTTTTATAAGAAAAACTTTATTTAATGTTATTTATGAGAATCGCCCTAGAATCAATCTCATACAACATAACAAATGATGAATTCAAATGTTAAAGACAAAGAAGTAATAAGAAGAAGAAGAAGAAGAAGAAGAAGGAAGAAGAAGAAGAAGGAAGAAGAAAATACCTGATCAGGTCTTAAGCAAACATAATCACCAAGAACAATAACATTCCCTGAATCATCAAGCATCTTCGCTATCCAAACACCATGAGAAGCATCCGAAGAAGAAGAAGAAGAATCGTTACACACACTTACGAAATCAGAGTAAGAGATCCAGCTTCTCTCCGTCTCCATAAGCTTCTTCTTCACAACTTCGATCTCTGCAGCTCTCAAAAGCTTCTTCGCGTCTCTCACCGTAATCGATCCCATCACCGTATCCTCCGTATCCGCCGTAGATCTCGCCGGAGGAGGAGAAACGCGATCCTTGCTCATATCGATTTCTCGAAGCTTATCCATCAGATTCTCGAGAATCGGAAGCTTAAGATTCCGATTCACGGCGATTCCGTGGATAAAACGCCGCGAAATCGAAGAATCTCCGGGCTCAGGATCGATTTTGGCTTCTCCTTCTCCATGATCGTTAAGAGCCCTAGATCGTACGGATAACGAAGAAGACGATATACGACAGTTCGTGAAACTCTGCGACGACGCCGTTTTGGATATTTTGAATAAACGTTGAGAGAAAAGCTTTCTCATTGTAATTTTTTTTTAAAAATAAAAATAAAATAAAATTGAAAAATGATATTTTTTTTGAATAAGCAAAAAGAGGTTTATATAGGTGACGAAAGTTTTTTGTTAACAAACTAATTTATTTACTTTTTTGTAAAATTTTTAAATATTAATAAAGTGGACTAATACACGTAAGCAGATATAGATTACGAGTAATTAAATATATTAGGTGATAACTGTACACGTGGCTTGATCTTAGTTGGTTATAGCTTGCGGTGCTTTCACAACCGTTTGATTATTATTAATTTTTAATATTTGTTTGACTGTAATGGAAACTGAACAAATTTAATAAGTAAGAAGAAAGAAAGACACACAAAAACGTGTCGCCACATATTTCTGTTTATCTTCTTACATTTAGTAAAAATGGGTAGTTTGCCAAAAAAAAAAAAAAAGTAAAAATGGGTAATGTTATAAATTAATTAAAGATAAGAATTATCTGATAGTTTTTGCTGTAATGTGATGTGTTATGTAGAAATCCAGTAATATTTTGTGTTAATTGTTTAAATACAATAAATTTGAAATATAGGATGATGAATCACCCATTTTTTGGTTTATTATTTTGAGGAATTCACAAAACTACGTCATTTCATCTTTTCATTTACAAAACTCTACATAATTCAATTTTTCACATATTTACACATTTTCAAAATTTTAAAAGCTCGATTTACCCTTTAAAAATTACCAAAATTAAAATATTTTCATTTGGGTTCGTTAATTAGTGTTTATGATATAGTATCAAGGGGTAAAATTGTGTGTGTATGGTTTATTTGAATTTAATTTTGAGTGTTTATGTGTAGTTTTGTGAAGTAATTTTGAAAATGTGTAATTTTGTGAAATGTAATTCAAATGGTGTAGTTTTGTAATTCTCCCTATTATTTTTACATTTAATAAATGTTATAATAATAAATAATGTTGTTTGGGATATAATGTGAAGGTGTCAATCCAGTGAAAAAAACTTTTATTTTTGTTGTTTTTAATCTAAATTTGGAAATAGTATAAAAAATGTGTCCCCTTTGTTTTTATCTTTTAATATAGTAAATGGTAATGTTATAAGACATTTTGTGATGAAATGTGTATGGATTAGAATAACTTTTAATATTTTGTCTAATAACATTATGAACAGATGATTAATAAAAAAATTGGTGGATAACATTTTATCTAACAAAAAAGATTTGGTTTATATAAGAACTAAAGCATGTCATTACTAAATGGTGGCAAATATCGTTGGATTACTTTGATTTTTAAAAAAATCTAGAACCATTAATTATTCTTATTTATCTCCAAATAATAAACATTATCCTAAGAAACACATGCCATTAAAATTGTTTTTGATTTGACAAAAAAAACTATTGTTTCGATGGTTTTCAAGTGAAAGAATATATCTATATTAGTTTTGATTTTTGTTAATTATATCAATACTAAAACATTTTAAAAAACCTATCGACTATTTTGACTCAGGACCTTGATATTTAGTCCGGTGACATGATAATATTGAATACAATTCGTTTATTTCGTCTATTCAATTCTTTAAAGTGATGCTTGAAACTTGGGCAAGTAACACTTTGTTTCTTTGCTCAAGTGGCCAACAAATTTTATAATATGATGATTACTTTATATAAATATATATAATAGTATATATTACTCTAGATTAACAAACAACCAAATTAGATTCAAGCGAAATTTTAACCTAAGGTTTTAGTTTTTTTTTTTTTTTTTGATATTGATAGTATCTCACACTTTTAGAATTATACGAATTTTGTACGTATTCGCATATTATAAACCATTACATCGACGAAAGAAATCAGATTCTATAATTTTCACGGTGGTATATTTTTGCTAATGTCATAATTTCTAAATATCCGAATAAATGCACATGCTTTATTAAAAAAAACAATAACGACTGGATTATTGTATATTGAGAAAATGGAATAATATATTTTTTTGTGCCACTAAAGTGAGAATAAATAATTTCTAAATTTTCACGCTTCATGTATACACCACAAAACATGTTAATTCTAAAAAGAGTGGATGCCATTAACCGTCGATTATACACCATCATTTCTATCTATGAAAATGTTATTAAAAATAAATAATTAATTAATTAAAATTGGGGGGTTTTGTATGTACTCCAATACCACTCTATTTTTACCTTAACCTATATATTGAAGTAAAATATTTTTTTAACTCATTCCAAAATAGAGTTAAAAATAGATTTATTTCATGAAGTAACATAATATCGAGTCATTTATTTACTCCATCGCTCCATTTTTCACTTTAAAGGAAGATCAATATTAGATGAAAATTCAACTTCATATTAAAGTTAGTATTAAATTAGGTTGCAAATATATGAACAAGATGATTTTCTGAAAAATATTATTTTAGAGTATCTTCAGATTTAGGCTTCAATATATTATGTGAAATCTACAATATTTGTTGTTATAAATTAGCTAAGGAACACCAAGGTTTTGAACTTTAGTATTAAACATTATATTCTTTGATTTGTTATTGTGACAAGTTTTGGGATAAAGAGGTTTTGTAACAGAAGCAATGATAGGGTTTAGAAGGCAATGTTTGTTTGAACATATTGCTCGAAGATTGAAAACCGGTTCTCGACATAAACACGGTTATCTACGGTTTCTTCCATCTTTTCACGGTGAGAAAAACACTATCCGCGGTTATATCCAATTTGGTTTTAAGAGATAACCAGATGTTTTTTGAGACCAATGTTCGAAGAGCTAAGACCGATGGATATGTTGGTCATACATTTTTTCCACCGTGTGTGTCAGAAAAGCTTGTGTTTGTGTTCTCGTATAGCGCGGATAAAAGAGGTTTCTACCCTTTTATCTGCGCTATTGTTTCTCTTCATTCTCAAGGATAATGTTTACTTTTCTTGTTTGCATCTTTGTGTAATTACATTATGTGTAAGAACATTGTTATTTCTTTGATTGAGATCTTGTGAACAATGCATATTTGAAAGGAAACTGAAAAACACAAAAACTTGGCAATTCTATAATTTTGAACTATTTTTTTGTTTTTGCCATTATTGTTTGTGGAAATTAATATATATCAGAAATTTAGTATATCATCCATTTCATAAAAAGTGTTCATTTTCCCACGAAGTAATGATCATTAAATTTCTACAAAACTAACATTTAATATAACACACGATTATTTTTTGAAATGTCGTTAAAAAAACTAAACTTTTCCTGCATGCCATTAAAAAAATCTTTCGGCATATACCATACGTGGACAAAAACAAATGTTTTGTGAACAAGAGAAGACGACAAAAAACAAATTTGCCTATGTGTTCTGTCCATGCGGTGTTCGTGGACTAAAATTTGTCCATAAAAGCAATGTCAAATTCGTCATTTGTCATCTTTTTTATCCAAGAAACATTTGCCATCCATGTGTGACATTTTCCGAAATATTTTTTTTTTAAAAACAAGCAATAAAAGTTTATTAATTTTAATAACATATATTAAGTTTATACTAAAAATTAGTTTTTTCTATATAAAAATTAACTTTATATTATTATTGGTCAAAATCTCAAAACTCATTTAATTTTTTCTTTGAAAATCGAAAACTACAATTTTTATGAAACAAATTTTTTTTCTGTTCTAAAATGACATTTTTTTTATGAAACAGGAGTACTATTATATTTTTTACATAAAGTTTAAAGTTGAAAAAAGAAAAATCAATGTAAATTGATATTGATTACAAGTCGTGCATGTTCAAAATATAAAATATTTATTGAACTCTATAATCTATATAACATTGTTAATAATGAGATTAATTAATAATTTCCATTTTCGAAATAAAAAAAAGTAGTTGAGTCGCACAAAACCGTGGCTATCGTGTTAAAACCTTATCCAGTAACACGTGTACAGCTGGACCTCTCTTTGTCCACGTGTCAAATCATCAAAACCCTAAATCCCAAAAAAAAAAAATTAAATTAAAAGAAAAACTTTCCTCTTCTTTGTCTTCTCCTATTGGATTTCGCCACACCATATCAGAGAATCTCAAATTCCTCTCTTTTATCTTCGCTTTCTCAAACAGATTTCAACGAACCAGTAAGAGAAACCCCTTTTTTAGAGAAATAATTTGGAATCGTCTTCTTCTTGTCCGAACAGAGACCGGAGCTGTCTGAATCTGTTGGAGAGGAGAGAGAGAGGACGTGTCGGAATCTTTTTGTCTTACTCTCTCTCTCTTTATAATTTTAAGGTAAAAAGTCCTAGCTGGACTTACACATCACTCTATGTGCTCTTTTATGATGACTGTGTATATTAAATTCGCTGAAACAATTCTTCAAAATTGAGGTTATTTAGGTGAAATTCATGTAATTTTAGGACATATAGATGTTGTTTTGTGTGTAAGAACATGTATAGAGATATGGGCTTTTAAGAAAATAGTGTACTTGTTCTTAAAGTAATGATCTTTATGTGTAAGAACATGTATAGACACTTGGGTTTCAAAAAAAAAAAAGAGAGAGTTTACTTGTTCGTTGTTTTGTGTGTAAGAACATGTATAGAGATATGGGTTTTTAAGAAAATAGTGTAGTTGGTTTTAAAGTAATGATCTTTCTGGATTTTTGAATTTGCTTGGGTCGGTTAAGCGCAGTCGTTGGTGATGTTGTGCTCCTGAGTTCGAACCGCGTTGGGAGCGATGATTTACGCCATTAATTGATATTATCAAAGGCTGATCGCGGGCCTAGGGGATTATGGGCTTCGGTTTAACAAAAAAAAAAAAGTCAAGTTTGATTAAATGTTCATGTGATGTTTTGATGTAGACAAAGCTACCTCTCTGTTTGTGAGATACTTTTAAGATCCTTGTCTTGACTGATACTTGCTCCTTCCTTTTATAGCTAAAGCTACACAAGTTGTTTATAGCTCGTAAACAATGGGAACTAGGGAAGAGAAGACGCCGTTTAAGCCATCTAAAGCAGCATCTTCGGCACAGGTTTGTCCTTCTCTTCTTCTTCCTTTCTGTCGCATTCGTTTTGCATTACATAGTCATGTGTCTTGACAACATGTTTTCATGTGTGTGTTCCTCTTGTTTGCAGGACATTGCTTCCACACCGTATCCAGACTGGTCGAATTCAATGCAGGTTCGTGTAACATCACACACTTTTGGTCACTAATAGTTCTCATAGTATAGTATCTTCTTTCTCGAGAAACACAGGACATAACAATATGCTCATTTTTCTTTAGGCTTATTACGGCGCAGGAGGTACTCCAAATCCTTTCTACCCGTCACCGGTTGGATCTCCTAGTCCTCACCAGTATATGTGGGCTGCTCAAGTAAGCTTCCATTACATCAATATGTGATTCTATGGACAAGAAGTTTGCATCTTTGCCCGTTGATGACACTAATTTGAGTCTTATATTCTGTTTTTTCGATACTTTCAGCACCATTTAATGCCGCCTTACGGGACCCCTGTTCCGTATCCAGCAATGTATCCGCCAGGAGCAGTCTATGCCCATCCTAGCATGCCTATGGTAACATCCACGCAACTCAAGTAATCGTTTATAGCTTTTGTTTTGCTCTGTTACACAGAATAGATAAAGCATTCTTCTGTTTGTAGCCACCTACTTCTGGTCCAACCAACAAGGAGACTGCGAAGGAAAATGCTTCTGGTAAGAAATCAAAAGGTAACATGAAAAGAAAAGGCAAAGGAAGTGAGAAGCCACTTTCTGGTTCAGGGAACGACGGTGTATCTCAAAGGTGCCCCCTCCTATAAATACTCTACATAACATATTTCTTTATGAAATTGCTCTTCTATAGGACTAAAAAAAGGTATAGAAGATGTAACTATGAGTTCTTTGTTGTGCAGTGACGAAAGTGTCACAGAGGGTTCATCTGATGAAAACGATGAAAATGCTAACCACCAGGTACTAATAAGAGTTTGTCGCGTTCTTTATGTACATTGTACAATGTTTGATTGTATTTGATATTGATGTAGGAACAAGGTTTAGTTAGGAAGCCGAGTTTTGGACAGATGTTAGCTGATGGTAAAGCTCTTTGTCGCCACAGACTTATGTTTCTTTACATATCTCATGTTTTTATTAACTTGGTATTGTTTTCTCTATAACAGCGAGTTCCCAGTGTAATACTAACGGAGAGATCCAAGGTCCGATGCCCGTGAGGCAAGTGGCTCCAGGGACTAATCTGAATATCGGGATGGACTTATGGTCTTCTCAGCCGTGTGTAGCTGTTAAGGTGACACCAAAACTGTCTTTTTTCGTATTATCTTTACATACAAAGTAGCTTATAAACTCATGTGTGTTTATGTAATAGGATGAAAGAGAGCTTAAGAAGCAGAAAAGGAAACAATCTAACCGTGAGTCCGCTAGGCGGTCTAGATTGCGAAAGCAGGTAATGTGCATGTGTTAATAGTAACAAGGGGAAATTCCCAAAAATACCATCTTTTAAAAACTATAAGTTTTCTGGCCTAGAATACCACTAAAACGTGGGCAAATTAGCACAAAACTTTCAAAACTAAATCCTAAACCCTCCCCTCCTACAAAACTAAACCTTAACCACTAAATATTGAACCTATATGAAAAATAGTTTTTTTACTTGTTTTCTGCAATAGTGGTATTTTTGGATTTTTAGTGGTATTTAATGATTTTTTTTTCTTAAAATCATTTTGATATGTTCATGTAATTACTCAACTCCATAATATACCACTTTTTTGGGTGGTATTTAATGAATTTCTGTTGTACCATTTTGATATGTTTTTGATTTAAAAACTTTTGTTTAATGGTATTTTAAGGAGTTTATCTAGTATAATTTTGCTATGTTTCTCATGTAATCACTCTTATTCCACCCACAATATACCACTTTTTGAATAGGCCGATTGCGAACAGCTTCAACAGAGACTAGAGATCTTGTCGAACGAGAATCAAAGCCTGAGAGACGAGATGCAGAGACTATCCGGCGAATGTGATAAGCTCAAGACCGAAAACAACTCTATTCAGGTAAACAAACACACACACATACACATTCTCTTTTAGTCCCAAGATTGGTAATGAAACCTCTCTATAAGCTTTGGTTTTATCATCGCGCTTGCTTTCTCGGGTTGATGAAAGAAATGAAATACATATAGGATGAGTTGGTGAGAGTGTATGGACCAGAGGTTGTAGCGAATCTAGACCAGAGTGGTAGTGTTGGTGTCTAAAGATGGGCATGGACCAGATGTTGTAGCTAATCTAGACCAAAGTGGTGTGTTGGTGTCTAAAGATGGAACTAATTAAACAGTTAGGAATTTAGGATACATTAATGATGCTTTTAGTATTGGGATTATTATTTTGGGTTTTTCGATATAACAGATTAAAATAACTTATTTTGTAAAAAACCAAGTCTATAATTTATTTGAGATTTTACACGATTATACACAGTTGTTGTGACATTTTTTTTTTGTTTGTGTAATAGAGATTTTTCAACATAAGCTTTGTTAAGGCCAGTAGAGGCCTGTGGCAAAATTTAGAAATGTGGTATTTGACTATTTTATTTTTAGGACGAAAAGTTATTATACAATCAAATATTTTTCATAGTGAAATTCATCATTAAAAATAAAATTTAGTCTATTGTGAAAATATTATGTCACATATTTTCAAGAAAGAAGGCCAAACAAAATATTAAAAAATAATTACTAAACATATTTTTTTAATAATTAGTGGCCTTTAAAAATTTGTAAAAGGGTGTGGCCTGGGGCGGTTGCCCCAAAAATTTGTCTATAGACACCCTACTGGTTAAGGCCACAAAAGCTTTACACTTGGTTTGTTTTACTACATGTAGTCTTTTATATGATAAGATTTGGATACAACTTGTGAATTTGACATTATAAATCGACCAATCTTATACAAACGAATTTTAATTTTTTTTAATTTGATTGTGTGTGTTTTTTACATCAAATCCTTCTATCTAAAAGGAGGCTTCTAGAGCTCCTGGGATATGCCACGTCAGTTTTGTTGAGTTGTTGTATGATCGCCATGTCACCAACCTTACAGACCAGGCCCATTTGTTGTGTTGATGTCAATTTGTAGAAGGCCCATTTCATATATGTAAAAGGACCAGGATCACGTCTCTTCATCTCCTTGCTTGCCGTAAAGTCTTCTCCGAATGAAAATCAGCCGTTTCACGCTCATAAATTCTCGCCGGTCAAATCTGTTTATCTTCTTACATCTTCTTTGGACATTTAATTCACTCAGACCGTTTCAGCCATGATCTCCACCTTTAATCCTCATCTATGTATGGCTATAAAACCATAGCCTCAGGGCAAACAACACATAGAATCTCAATCGCACAAGCAATCAAAAATGGCGGCTCAAAGATCGACCATAAAGGATCACGAATCTTATGAGGTTGTTTGGTATATAATAACTGAGAGATTTGTTCTATTGAATCAGTGACATTGTTGTGTTGTAGTGTCGTCAAAAGTCAAGTAATATTGAAGGATCTTTCATCCCCAAGACGCTTCCGAAGACGTGTTTAATGAACAGGTTTGACTTTATTTTTGTCTTGTGAGATTTATGTTTAGAGCTACGTAGATCCGTTTTTCGTAATCTAATGTAGGATTCACCTTTTGTACATCTCTTCGCTCATCATGTGTGACGGTTCAATATTATGAAAACCAGAGTAGCTGGTATTGTATTCACCAAGTTTAAGGTATGTAAATTAGCGGCTGATTTCTAATTTTGTCATATATCTGAAATTTTGAGATTGATGATTATAGCAACACATAACAAGTCCAACTAATTTAGTGTGTCCTCATTTTCGGAGTTAAAACATTGTTTTTCAAATAAAATAGATTTCTTTAAGAACAAAATTATCTTCCTTATTGTCAAACAGAAAATATAATAAAAGCAAATAAAGCTGAAGAAAATTTTGGAGATTTGGTCGGCCGACGCTGATGGAATGAAACAAGAGGAGGAAGAGAAGAACCTTAATTGTTGCTCTCCCTTCTCTCTGAGAGATTCGAGTAAGGAAGGTGTTATTGACTAAGTGTGGTAATGGTAATTGGAGGAAGTAGAAGATGTGGAAATAGTTATTTTATTTTATATAATTATGAATTGTTTTATGTTGAAAATTATTAAATTCTTAATGTATTAATTTATTTATATTTACGGTATTCAAAATATAGAGAGTGTTGAATCAAGGAAAAATGATGGCGGGTCATGGAGTTAAGGATATTCTAAATGGTTGATTCCATTTTAGTTAAGATGAATGGTGCGATACATAAGGATATGTCTCACAGATATATTGGGAACATGGTTCATAAGGAAAATGATCCATGTGTGTGTGGAACATGGATGATTACTAGCGATGAGCTTACATTTGTAGCCAAAGCCATAGGTCATAAGGGATTCATGGTCGTAGGTATGACCTTAGAGACTGTCACTCCAATCCCTTAGGATGTTGTCAACGATCTCCAAGGAGGCTATTAGTTATGTTTCTTTGTATTCTAATGAATTCATATAGCATTAGTTTTCACCCCATATTTTTCATGATTATCATTTTTGTTATCCATTCTATATGATGACTAATGAAATATTGAGGGTGATTAGGTCGACGTCGTCCCCTCGATTTGTAATTTTTTATCACTTTATTTTGCTATTGTCAGTTTGTGATATTGCTTATGTATTGTTTTTCAGATTCCAACCATTGTTTTCTCACTAAATGAATTATTAATAAATTTTTTACTATGAAGAAAATTCATTTTTTTAATGAAACATGTTTAAACATTTGCAAAGTTATGAAAATTATGTTTTTGCTAATTAGATATGCACACATTTAATGCAAATAAATAGAATCCGAAAGAAATCCAAAGTCATAAATGAATCTAAAAGAATATGATTACTTAATTTAAGTTTAAAAGATTGGAAAATCAATAAAGGACACTACTCCCTCTATATCAAAACATTGCTTTTTTGGAGATTTCACACATTAAAAAAAACAATATTATTAAAAAAAAAACTATTATCTGTTAGTTAATACATTAATTTACCAAATTACACAATTTTCTATATCAATTAGCCAATATTCTTTCAAAAAATCAAATATTTCCAATAAATTCTTTTTTGAATTTAGCAACAAAACAATAAATCATACTTTGAAAACTTCAAAAATCAATATTGTTGAAACAAATAAAAAACCTAGAAAGTCATTCTATTTGATATAGAGGGCATACTTCTTTTGAGACAAACACTCCTAAATTATATGATCATTCTTTTAACCACACATTCATTGAAAATCCAAACATTTATCCGTTGTCCAATTTTAAAGGGATAGTGTCTATCAACGATACATGTAACTCAATAATATCATAATAACTTAAACACCTTCTTTTTGTAGGAATAATTTTAATATCGTTGTAATGTACAAAAATATGAATACACCATTCCACAATACTTGGGTGAACTTTTCCATTCACTTCTTTATTATTAGCCAATTGAATCATGCCAAGTAATTTTTTTTAAAATCCAAATAATTTAGTGAATTAAATAAATTTAAATTAAATAATTAAAAAAATAGATTATGGAAAAATTAAAATAAATCATAAACACTAAACACCAAACTTTAAACCCTAAACCCTAAATTATGTGCAAACTTCTCTCATGCTTCTTTTGTTATAAAAAAACCCAAAAACCACCAAATCTAAACCCTAAACTAATCTAAGGATCTTAAATTTGGACTTGCGAACCCAAACACAAATATTTAACTACTAAACCATAAAATTCAACACAAAAATAATTTTTGTCGTTTTTATATCATATTTTGATGATTTTATCGAAAATATTTTAAATTGTTTTTTTGAATTTTGAAATATTTTTATCAAACCCGTTAAATTAAATAAAAAATAATTTTTTTGGCGGCTACAAAATTAGAAAAAATGATTTGATTGGTTAGTAACAAATGGGGTGAATGAGAATGTTCACCTAGGGGTGAACCCAAGTATTTTTCATTCCAAAGCCATGATCATTATAGAATCATATTTGAATATATTATATGCAAAATACTGTTTGAGGAGTTTGATTTACCAAATTTAACATTTTTTAAAAAACAGCCGCGCGTAGCGCGGAACAACCCCTAGTAGATATTATACCAAACAATAACCGGATGATATTGTTCTTGTCAGCATAATTGTCTTTGCTGACGTGTCACAATCTTAACGAGACTATGATAAGTTATATTGACGAAACTACCCTCCTATCTTGTTTATATATAGCAATATAATAAGAGTGATTTCTGCACACTTTTAACACTTACATATCAACATAAAACACATAGCACTTTTTCCTTTTTTATTTTTTTAAATACAGTTATACCCATCGTGTACAAAAAGCTGTGGATACAAAACTGTGGTTACAGTTTTACCAATCGTGTACATAAAAGTTGTGTACACAAAGTTGTAGATACACAAAGTTGTAGATACGTTTTATGTGGGCATAGTTTTGTATAATTTCGTAAATGTTTTTCAATTTATTCTAAAATATATTATTCTAATAATTGTTGTCTTATCATAATTCTACTTACATAAAATAACTTATATATAGCTATACTCTAAATTAAAATTTGTTTTATAATATTCTTAATAAATGTGACATATAAACTTAATGAAATAAAATTTAAAGTCGTTCATTATACTTTGAACATTTGTACAATTCTACATGGACATATATAAAAATAAGATAATAATCAGTTGTCAACTTTGAATTTTTCTTGCTATTCAATAAAAATTCGTACATAAATATGTGGAGTGCAAACCTCTAATATGTGTGATTACTATTTGAGGTAGTGCCATTTTTTATATTTTTGGTATATTAATATATTGTATTATCGAATCTTCAAATATCGTGTTTGTCTCTCTGTGTACGAGGTAATCGTGAATTCTATGTTTTTAGTCCGAGGATATAATCGACTTTTTACTGATTAAATACAGTTATTACGAGACCTACATTGCAATCCCCGTAATCTCTAGAAGAAAATTGTATCTAAACCCTAATTTTCTCCGGCTAGAGAGACAGAGAGCGCGAACGTTACTTTCCGGCGAAGAGATGTCTGACGTCGAAGATCACGAAGGAAACGGCGCGGCTGTTGAAGGTATCTACGGCGACGATAACGGTGGTCACGGCGGCGAAATCAAAGATCTCATAGACTCGAAATCTAAGGTACTTTCATCTTCTAGCTTCGGATTTATGTAGGTCTTGTGCTTGTAGTTTCAATCAAACCTGTGTTTCATAGCCTCGATGAGTAATTGAATTCAATTTGATATCGAAAGGGAGGAAAAATTGAGATTGTTAGGTTTTAGGGTTTTAGCGATGGTTTCCTTCATCTCTTAGATTGAATCTATGATTGTTGATTGATTCTATAATGATACTTAAAGAGTTTTGATTTCTCTGTTTTTGTAGAGAGAAACGCGTGCCAATGAGAGAGAGATTACTAGGAGTAAAGATAGAGAAAGAGAGAAGGGGAGTGATAAAGGCAGAGAAAGGGACTCTGATAGAAGCAGAGATGGAGAAAAAAGCAAGGAGAGAAGTAGAGAGAAAAGCAGGGACAGAGATCGTGGCGAGCTTCATCGCAGAAGTAGCCGTCGCAGGGATCATAGCAGAGATCGGAGTGAGAGAAGAGAGCGTGGTGGTAGAGATGATGATGATGACTACCGTAGAAGCCGCGACCGTGACTATGATAGGTGAATGTTTTTGAAACTAACTTGTGTTTTTGAGTCCTTTATCATTGTTGATTTTAAGGCACTGATTTGGCTGTTGTTTTGTACTGTTAGGCGTAGAGATGATAGAGGTGATAGACATCGTCGTAGGTCTCGTTCTCGGTCAAAGAATAGATCTGACCATAGAACAAGGTCGCGGTCTCCATCAAAAAGGTATCATATTTTTCTTCTTTTTGGACTACTCTTCCTGTCTTCCATAATATGATTGTTCAATCTATGATATAATTTTATTACATCTTTCTATGTTCTTGCAGTAATAAGCGTGTGAGTGGATTCGACATGGCACCTCAAGCCTCCGCTATGTTAGCTGCCAGTGCTTCTGTTGCAGGTATCTTTTTATCTCATGTAGCATGATGTATAGTTTCGACGTATTGCACATAATGGTTTTGATCTATTACGAGTCTCCTGGATACCTGCAAAAGATAATAGGTTGTTTTTGGTTATTTTTATGTGCAATGTGACAGTGACACTAGAACTGAGAGCTTTTGGTTGTTTGGTGTTCTTTGTGTTTCTTGTTTGCTTTTCTCTTTTGGTAAGGCAAACATTTGGTGTGGGTTGGTTAGCTCTTATAAACAAGGTGGACTTGCTGCAATAGTTTTATGGTATTGCTCATCCTCAGTACCTATCTCTGGTTTTGATCTTGTAAACGTCGTACCATCAAACTCTATAAGGCTGGTTGTTGAATATAATATCACCATACCGATTTTAATCTCCCGAACTCGCCTATGCTTTTCCAGGGAAGGTAAGCTATATCTTCTCATATGTACTCTTCTCATTGTATTAACCTGTTTCTTTTTTTTGCAGGTCACCTTCCTCCAGCACCACCAATTCTTCCTGGGGCCGGAATGTTTTCTAACATGTATCCCTTCCCGACTGGACAGGTTTGTGCTCTACACTCTTTTAACATTATGAATTGTTTGTTGGTTTCTTGAACTAATTATTTAATGTTTTGCAGCCATATGGGGGGCTCTCTATGATGCCGATTCAGGCTATGACACAGCAGGTTAGCTCTAAGTTTCATGTTGTATCGTATACACAAGCTACTATGTGTTCACTATTTATAACCATGTCTTTTTATTTTACTTATTGTGTTCACAGGCAACTAGGCATGCTCGCAGAGTCTATGTCGGTGGGCTTTCACCAGCGGCAAATGAACAGGTTAATATCTACACACGTTTTTTGTTCACGAGAATATGTTCTAGCATTTGATACTAACATTTGTTTTACTTTCCTGTATTGTAGTCTGTGGCTACATTTTTCAGTCAAGTTATGGCTGCTGTTGGTGGAAACACCGCTGGTCCAGGTGATGCTGTTGTTAACGTTTACATAAACCACGAGAAGAAGTTTGCGTTTGTGGAGATGCGATCCGTTGAAGAGGCAAGTAATGCAATGTCTTTAGATGGGATTATATTTGAGGTACGTATATATGATCAAAACTAAATGCTTCTCTTTTTAAACAATACATGTTGATAAAAAATTCAGTATCATGTTTTGTCTCTTACCAGGGTGCTCCAGTGAAGGTGAGGAGACCAAGTGACTATAACCCATCTCTAGCGGCAACTCTTGGTCCAAGCCAGCCCATTCCCAATCTAAACTTAGCTGCTGTTGGGCTGACTCCAGGTGCTTCTGGTGTGCTTGAGGGTCCAGACCGTATTTTTGTTGGCGGGCTTCCTTATTACTTCACCGAGGCACAAGTGAGAGAGTTGTTGGAGTCTTTTGGAGCCCTTAAAGGCTTTGATCTTGTAAAAGACCGAGAAACTGGGAACTCTAAAGGATACGCCTTTTGTGTGTTCCAAGACATCTCTGTTACAGATATCGCGTGCGCTGCCCTGAACGGTATCAAAATGGGAGATAAGACTCTTACAGTGAGACGAGCTACCCAAGGAACAATGCAAACGAAACCCGAACAAGAGAATGTATTGTTACATGCACAGCAACAAATTGCTTTTCAGGTACAAAATGTCATTTATATTCCATTTGTAAGATTTATAGACTTAATGCTTCTTCTCTTTTTGTAGAGGATTATGTTACAGCCGCCCGTAGTAGCGACAACAGTCGTATGTCTGACTCAAGTTGTTACCGAGGATGAGCTTAAAGACGACGAGGTGTATGAAGAGATAATGGACGACATGAGACTAGAAGGCGGAAAGTTTGGTAAGAGATCTCTTCTTTATTGTCGTTATTATCATCCAATATTTTGTGGAGATATAAAGATTGATCTGTGTGACTCTCTTGTGTTTTGTTGGTTGTATATGTCTGTTTTGGCAGCCTTTTGCTATAAAGAATCAGAAAGGAGACTGCATAAAAACCCTTCTTATCTAATTTTCTTAGAAGATACAAAAGAAAAAGACTTAACTAACTTTATATGTGTATATCTCTGTGTTTTGGTTCTCTTGTGTTTTGTTCTTTAACTCTTTAAATGCAGGTGCGTTGACCAACGTTGTGATTCCCCGTCCCGGCCCCGACGGCGAACCAGTTCCAGGGATTGGCAAGGTCAGTACCTAAACACCTTCTCTCTCTATATTGTAAATTTTATATTAAGTGTGAAACTTCTCACTGTGGGAGATTATAATATATGTGTAGGTGTTCATGAAGTATGCGGATACAGACAGCTCGTCGAGGGCGAGGACAGGTTTGAATGGTAGGAAGTTTGGCGATATGGAAGTGGTGGCTGTGTTTTACCCAGAAGACAAGTTTGAACAAGGAGACTATGGAGCCTAGACTCACTTCCTTTGTTTGCTTTCCTATTACTTAAAACAACTTGGAAACTAAGTGTTTTTTTTTTTGCTTTTGGTAATAACCATTTTGTGTGATTTTTAAAGACTTAAGAAAGAGAGAGATGATTGATAGCTTCTTTTAGTCTTATTTCTTCTAAATTACCTATACGACACCGTTTTTGATGTGGTCTCTTAATCTAATTTTAAACGGTCATGATCTGCTCACACTTTTAAGATCAACGGCTTGTTTACCAATTCACACAAAGTAGAGAGAGTAGAGAAAAATGAAGTGTCCGTACTGTTCATCGGCGGCGCAAGGACGGTGCTCCACCACGAGCTCCGGTAGATCGATAACGGAATGCTCCTCTTGCAGCCGCGTAATCGAAGAGAGACAGACTCATAACCACCACCTCTTCCATCTCCGAGCGCAAGACACTCCTCTCCTCCTCGTAACTCCCGATCTCCACGCGCCGCCGCAACCGTCTCCCGAAGACGACGACGAAGAAGAAGATCCGTTCGAATCCACGGGATTCATCACCGCCTTCTCCACGTGGTCTCTCGAGCCAAGCCCGATCTTCGCTAGATCGTCTATTTCATTCTCTGGTCATCTCGCTGAGCTAGAACGAACCCTAGAACTAGCTTCTTCTTCTTCGAATTCGAATTCGTCGAATTCTTCGACTGTTGTTGTTGATAATATTAGGGCTTATATGCAGATTATAGATGTAGCTTCGATTCTAGGATTGGATTGTGATATCTCTGAGCATGCTTTTGAGTTGTTTAGGGATTGTTGCTCTGCTACTTGCTTGCGTAATCGAAGCGTCGAAGCTTTAGCTACGGCTTGTCTTGTTCAAGCCATTAGAGAAGCTCAAGAGCCTAGAACTCTTCAGGTAACTCTCAGCTTTAATGGTAGATTTAGTCACTGAGCTAGCCTCAATGTTGTTATGTTAAGACATGTTTCTCTGTGTGGTTGGATTCGTTTACTTGTATTTGGACAAATCTGGTTTGTTCGTTTCGTTCTTAGAAATTTTACGCGGTTTTTTGAACATTTGTGTGTGGTTGATTCTGGATACATTAGCAATGGAGTTTCTAAAACAATTGTGATCAAATGATGTTGAAGTTTTTCGAATTCAGGAACTAGGACAGTTCTATACTATGTATGTATATCTTAAGCTTTCGTGATGCGGTGTCGTTAGGACATGTTTCTCTATGTGCCATGTGGTTGGATTCGTTTAATTGTATTTGGACAGATCTGGTTTGTTTGTTTCTTTCTTAGAAATTTACGCGGTTTCTTGAACATTTGTGCATGTTTGGTTGATTCTGGATACAGCAGCAACGGAGTTTTTAAAATAGTTGTGATAGAATGATGTCAAAGTTTTCCGAATTCAGGAACTAGGACATGTGTTTGCTATGTATGTATATCTCAAGCTTTCGTGATGCTGTCATCGAACAATGTCAAAGTTTTCTATTTCAGGAACTAGGACATGTATATGCTATGTATGTATATCTCAAGCTTTCCTGCTGGTGTACTTTTTATTTGCTTCTCTGAGCTTTTTTCTTGTTGTTTGATGATATTTTTGAGCTGTTTTGCTCATATATTAGCCTCGTAGATGCATATTATATCGGTATATCCTATGAATCATAATTGTGATTTTCTAGAGACATGCTTTTGTTACTACCACCACTTGTGTATTCATTACTTCTGAACTTTAGATACTAGCATCACTTCTTTCAGTTTGTTATCGGGACTTGTTTCTCTATCTAATGTCGTCTTCATTGCTTTTCCACAACAGGAGATCTCCATTGCAGCCAATGTACAGCAGAAGGAAATTGGGAAGTATATCAAGATTTTAGGAGAAGCTCTACAACTTAGTCAACCAATCAACAGCAACTCTATATCGGTTCATATGCCGAGATTCTGCACTCTCCTTCAACTAAACAAATCTGCTCAGGTGTGTACACTAACATACTTATTACTATTAAGTTTAAAAATGCAACATGAGTAGTCTATATCAATGCCTGAATTTAGTCTTACAAGTTTCTTTCTAATGACATGTCACTATTACATGATGCCAAATGTATTATCTTTGATGTTTTGGTCTGTTTTATTACTTGCTAGGAACTAGCAACACATATCGGAGAAGTTGTGATCAACAAATGCTTCTGCACACGTAGAAACCCGATAAGCATTTCCGCAGCAGCTATCTATCTAGCGTGTCAGCTCGAAGACAAACGTAAGACCCAAGCAGAGATCTGCAAAATAACAGGGCTAACCGAGGTAACCTTACGCAAAGTCTACAAAGAGCTTCTAGAGAATTGGGACGATCTGCTTCCGTCTAATTACACACCAGCCGTCCCACCAGAGAAAGCGTTCCCCACTACTACAATCTCCACAACACGCGGTTCAACAACTCCTAGACCCGTTGAACCACCTGAACCGACAACTTTCGTGGACAAAGACAAGCCATCGGTTAAACCCGTCGAAACTTTCGACCAAACCCACCAACAACAGCCCAAAGTTAAAGAAGATAAGCATCCGAAATTCAGACAGCCTTGGCTGTTTGGTACTGCTAGTGTCATGAACCCAGGTGAGATGATAAACGAGCAAGGAAAAAACAACGGTCCTGACTTAGACAAGCAGCCACAGCTCGGCGATGTTAAGGACACATTGCCTATATTCTTAAGACAACATAACCAATCATCTTCGAATCCGTCTCAATCTTCAGGTATCAGCACAATCAATTGGTCGTTCCGGCCGTCTGGTGTCGCGGGTTCTTCTATAAACTTACCCGTTGTTCATCCGCCGAAACTGCCTCCCGGTTACGCCGAGATTAGAGGTAGTGGGTCTCAGACAGGAACCAAGAATGGTAATAACCCCCATGGTGACTTGTCCTAAGTAAAAAAACAAAGACTATTACATTAGTCTTCATGGTGCTGCTCTTGTTTTTAACTTGGCTAAATTAACATACATCTTGACTTTGTGTAAGGGTATTTGCGTCTTTTTACTTACAACCAAAAAGATCTATTCTCTAAACGTCATCTATTCCATCTAATAAAAATCAACGGCTTGGATTTGATCTTTGAACTAACCAAAAGATCTGTAACGTTTATCTTCACGCGCATGAAGAGATAGGTTAATTTTCCGTGTTTAAACAAAAAAAAAACAAAATTATGCCACGTCATCTATCCGCGTCTAAAAAGATCAACGGCTTAGATTCGTTTTAGTACTCACCACAAAGATCTGTGAAAAAACAAGGTCTTTGCTATTGTGTGCAAATCTCCAAATCCACCTTCACAAGCTTCATCGTTTCTGAAATCGATTCTGCGAAGAAGAAGAAGAAGACGGTGTTGATCGGAGATATTAGGTTTCGTTGTATTAGGTTTCGATTTCGGCGATGGACGAGATATGGGAGAGAGCGGTGGAGACGGCGTTGATCGGAGGAGAAACGGAGCAACAAGACGTACGTGTTCTAACTCTCGACGGCACAGTGAAGTGCGCACAAGGCCATCTTCCACGTCTCGAGCTTCTAGAGAGGTTTAAGAATCTCGAGCACTTGTCTATAGCTAGCATAGGTCTCTCTTCGCTTAATCGATTCCCTAGGCTAGGTAAGCTCCAGAAGCTAGTTCTCTCCGATAACAGAATCTCCGGAGGTCTTGAGTTTCTGGTTCAAGCCGGTTTGGTTTTGCTACGTGACCTAGATTTGTCTAACAATAGGATACATACCGTAGAGGATTTGTCGCCTTTGTCTCAGCTTAAGCTCGTTTCGCTTGATTTGTATGAGTGTCCTGTGACGAAGATGAAGGATTATAGGTCTAGCGTTTTTGGTTTGGTTAAGTCTTTGAAGTATTTGGATAAGATGGATGTTGATGAGAATGAGAGACCAGAGTCTGATGATGAAGAAGATGATGATGATAGTGATGGTGATGATGATGATGATGAGGAGGAGGAAGATGATCCAAGGAGCTGTGATGTAGATGATGAGGAGAAGCCGAACGGTATGAGTAATGGGCATAGTGAAAGGCTTGAAGAGGTTGTTGTTGAGGAAGAGAAAGAGACGGGAAGAGAAGAATCGGATATGGTGGTGGTGAGTGACGGTGTTAATGGTTTGCGAGATGAACAAGTTGATATGGGTGAAGAAGAAATCGATGAGAGTGGTGATGATGATGAGGAAGAGGAAGGTGAAGATGAGTATCAAGATGTTGGATTGATTGTTGGTCACACTCAGGCTAATGATGATGAGGAAGACGTGGGCGAGAGCGAGGAAGATGTGGATAATGATGAGGTGTATCTTAGGGCATCGCCGAGTAATAGGCTGCAAGGAGACAGAAATGGAGATGGCAGTGATCAAGTGGCAGCGGAAGAAAGAGAGTCGGATCGTACGAGTGATTTGGCCAACGGGTTTCAAAATGAGCTTGTGAACTCAGACGATGAAGATGAAAGCGGAGGAGATGAATATGAAGATGATGGTCTTGTTATTGTTGATAATGATGATATGGATGTGGAAGATGATGAAGAAGAAGAAGAAGAGGTAGATAACGACGAGGTAGATCTTGGTTTGCCAGAAAGGAATGAGACGTCGAGGAACATCGAAATTGCAGAGATTGATGGGCATGACGAGGATGGTGGCGATAGCAGTAATGAAGATATCGAAGACGAAGAAGAAGTGGACAATGACGAGGTAGATCTTGTTTTGCCGCATAGAGATGAGTTGCAGAGGGATAACGAAATCGCAGAGATTGATGGGCATGACGACGAAGACGATGGAGACAGCGGAGAAGATGATGTTGAAGACGAAGAAGAGGTGGATAACGACGATGTAGATCGTTGTATGCCACATAGGAGTGAGTTTCTGAGGAACACCGATGTAGCAGAGATTGATGGGCATGACGAGGATGATGGCGAGAGCGGAGAAGACGAGAGCGGAGAAGACGAAGAAGAAGAAGAAGAAGAACAAAGCGTCGAGTCTGGTGAAGAGGAGGTGAGGTTTTCTCTTTCTTTGTTGTTACTCTGTTTATTATGACTATTGTTTCTTGTGGTTTTAAGTGATGAGTTTATGACAGGAGGAAGAAGAACACATAGTTAAACCCGTGGCGGCCGAAGCTATCGAAGAAGAAAGTGAGGAGGAAGATGATGAAGAAGAAGAAGATCATCATGTTGTTTATACAGTGGGATCATCATCTAGCCATAATAAGAGGAAGAGAGATGATAGTTTAAGCGATGATGATGATGATAGTTTAAGCGATGATGATGATGATGATGGTAATGATGATGATGGTGATGATGGTGATGATGATTAGGAGTAAAGTGGTCTTAGATAGAGTTTTATTAGGAGATGATACAAACAAAGTGTCAATTTTGAAAGTTGGTTAAAAGAAAGAAAAAAAGTGTCAATTTTGGCGCGAATTTTCTTCAATGTGAGGTTGAGAAAGAATAACATTGAGAGTTTTATGTTTTTTTAATTAATGGGGTTTATGCCTTTTATGGGGTTTGAACTTTGAAGAGAGAGAGACACATAGACGAATGTTTTATGCTTCTTTTTTTATTAAAAAAAAAATGTTGGCATTGTTATAAGATCCACTGTGTATTTGTGTATTTATATTCCATTTAATTCACATTTTGAAGAAAAACATTTCACAACTTATATTCTTCTGTTTTTATAACGGATAAAGAGAATCAAATCATACTCACAATTGCACAAGTGGCTGTTAATAATACATTTCACATCGATGAAAATTGGCATTTGAAGGAATTGTTTGTAGAATAAAAAAGGGTTTATTATTTAATAAAAACTAGCCACTAGGGAAGAGAAGTCTTTTGTAATGTTGTAAATATTAGTCTTACAGCTAAATATTAAATAATTTAATTTAATTATAATTAAATAAATAAATAATTTAATTTAATTATAATTAAATAATTAAATAAATAATTTAATTATATAACAATAGATCCGTTGTAACTACAACGGCTAGAAAATATTAAATAAATAAATAATTAATTTAATTATATATCAATAGATCCGTTGTGACCACAACGGCTAGAAAATATTACATTATAAATATCAAATCACTCTCTTAATTTTTATACTTAAATTTCGTTTTGAGAGAGCGTCTTTGATTTCGTTCACATCTCCGATCTCTTAGAGAATCTCAAGGTATAATTTTTACTTAATTATAATATTAAATATTAGTATTTATGTTAGTGATTTTGATTTTGATTAAAATTGATATTACTAGACTATGATAATGATGATTATTTGATGATGATGGTTTTTAATCTCAATTAGTGAATAACTTAGGTCCGTATTTTGAGTAACGATTTTCTTATTTATTATTAGTGTTAATTAATTTGCTTAATCATCGATAAGAGTTTTGCCTTTGATTCTTATTATTACAAGATTTTCACATTCTAAAAGTTGTCTCCTTTGGTTTGGTTAAATATTTGTTGTTTTATTTCCAATTTTTAAGCATTCTTTCTTATGAATCTTGCTGGTCTAAACCGGTTTTCTTGTGTTAAAAGGTCTAAACCGGTTTGGTTTAGAGAGTTTTTTTGCTGGTAATGGTGTTAAGAGTGGTTCCATTCAATACATATTATATAACAAAGGTAACTTCTTTATTCCTGTCTTTACAACTAAAATATCATAAGAATTATAAAAATATATGATTTCCATCACCTAAACACATTTTAAAAAAAATAAAAAATAAACTCATAATCTTCTTGTTAAACAAAACAATACCCTCATTTTAAAAAAAAAAACTCATAATTAAGGGTTGTTAGTTTATATAGTTTCCACAACTAAAAACCTTATAGAGGAGACCAAAAATATTGTCAAAAATAGTGTTGTTCTGTCATTTAATTATGATCGTTAGAAATGTCAAATTCTAATCGTTTTCATAAGAGTAAGCAATATTCGGTTTCTTATTTTGTGGACATGTTTATACCAATGTAAACATGTGTTTCATTTATTTGACACTCTTTAAACAATGTAAACATGTAGTATTTCATTTATTTGACCCACTTCATGAGTGTTAGGGTCAATGATTGCTTTCCATAGAGACTTTAAAAGTCAAAGACATAAAACAACAATTATTCGCGGAGGTTATGAGTGACATGCCGGCCTAGAGCATCATTATCCATGAAAACTTATTTTTGTCTCAAGTATTTTTTTTTATTTATCTGATTTTTTTTAAGAAAGTAAAAAAAAAAGAACCAATCGCGAGCCGCCATGTATCATTGGGCCCGCAAAAAAAATAAAAATTGCCTCTTAGAGAAGAAACAAAAGAGAAAAAACAAAAGAGAAAAAACAAAAGAGAAAAAACAAGAGAGAATAATTTTTAACTATTCGCGTGGGATCCACCGTAAAAATTGGCTTAAGATCCATGAATAATGATGGTTTTAGTATTGGGAGCCTTTTGGGGGAAAAAAAAATTTGGACCTTTAAAATATATGAAAACAGTAATATTTGGACTGTATCTAAAAAAATTAAAGAACATGGGCACCTTTTTTTACTCAATTCTCATAAACTTGCTTGGTGCTGGGCTTGCGCACCTCTGCCCACCTTAACCTGACGAGAGAGTAAGTGATGATTCAGCTTTTAGTTTACTTGGAGGAGCAAAGCTAAATAGATCAACAAGTGTTCCTTACTATTCTTGAAGAGCTTCCTCGTCAAAAATCCAAGAAAGTCAAAGAAACTAGCAAATCTTTAGCTTTTATATGGAAATAAGAAGAATAAAAAGTCAACGACGACGAAAAAGCCCGAGTTTTCTATGTATATTGAGTATTTGAAAGAGTGGGATGCAAGTAAATTTTTTGTATAAATGTTGTTAATAAAGAGATTAAATCAAGAATGTTTTGATGATGATATATTCTTATATTATAGATTCAATAATTTGCTTGTAAAACATATTCAAGTGTTGAAAACAAAAATTCTAAGTTAATTCAGTGATAATTAAATTTGTTTTTAAATTTCTAATTATAGAAGAAAATTTAGTTAGAACTAGAATAAATTTAATTTTAAACTTTGAAGTTATAGACAAACTAAAAAAAAACAAGAGAGAGTAATTAAAGGAGAATCAATTGTTAAAGGATCTTCTTCTCTCTTCGACGTTAATGGAAGATAAGAATCTCAAAGTAACGATGAAGATAAATTATCGGAAATAGTTTGAATCTCCTTTTTATCTTTCTCTTTCTTCTTCATTTCTTCTTTGCAGAGGTAATTTATCTATTTTCTTGATCTTCTTGCATGCATGCATGCATGTGTATGTTTTATTCTACATATATATATAGCTAGCATTAATATTGGGAATATAGTTTCTCTAATATTCTATTAGATTCATAAGCTTTATCTGCTTAAAACTAGTAAAAAAAAAATGGTTTGAATCATGTGACTTATATATATATATTATGTCCCATGATTTTGTTATGAGATTAATTTCCGGAGTAGATTATGCGTTTCTATCTTATTCTTTATTCATCGCGTTGTTAAGTTTTATGGGATTTCAACTGCAAAACTAATCACAAGTACTCACATCAAATTGCTGACGTCGTTGGAGTTTGCTATTTTTTTGTAGGAATTTGGCAAAAGGGCATTGATTTTAAAAAGTAAAAGACACTCGCGTAGGAGTGTTTCCTCCCTCGTGCCCGTTTCTGCCTATTCCATCTATCTAACTAAACCATCTATACAATCATGTCTTTGATCCAAGGTAAATAAAAAACAAAGAACGAAAAAGGATTTTGAGTTCATTGATTTTGTTTTTTTTTCTGACTACTAGAAGGTTCTGGGCCAAAACTCATAATCGTTATGGACAACACTTGGCGTTCATTGATTTGTTATCTTCTTGTTCTCTTAGTGTTATATTTTTTTTGGTTTTTTCGTTTATTTAGATGCCGAGTTAAAACCAAGGAAGGGCTCTTTCAAGAAGAGGAGCTCATCCAAGAACTTGAGGTATTCAATGACAAAGAGAAGGAGAAGTAGCAAAGTCATGTCCGTAGAGATCAAAGATGTTCACGACGCAGAGGAGATGAAATCGGTCGATGCTTTTCGCCAAACGCTTATTCTTGACGAGCTACTCCCGGAGAAACATGATGACTACCATATGATGCTTAGATTTTTGAAGGCTAGAAAATTCGATGTCGAGAAAACCAAATTTATGTGGACCGAAATGCTTCGATGGAGGGAAGAGTTTGGCGCTGACACTGTCGTGGAGGTACTACTACTACTATTACGTTTAAGTCAAAAATATCACTATTTCCCCCAAAATACCTCATTTTCAAAATTAAACCCAAAACCCCTCAAAAACTTAACTCGAAACATTACATCATCCAAATTTTAGGCCTTATTTTTTCGTACTTGGCATTATTACTACATCCAAATTTGAAGGCCTTAAATTTTCTCGTATTAGTGATGTTTTTTAAAAAACGGTAGTGGTATTTTTGACTAAAAAACAATTTTAGTGGGGTTGGTTTTAAGAAACTTATCTAATATTACTCAAGGAGATTTTAATATATGGTCTCGTGACTAACACTTTCTCTTTTGTTTTTATACATTTTAGGAGTTTGATTTCAAAGAAATCGATGAAGTGTTGAAATACTACCCACAAGGACACCACGGAGTCGACAAAGAAGGGCGGCCCGTATACATTGAGAGGCTAGGTCAAGTAGACTCAACCAAGTTGATGCAAGTCACAACCATGGATAGGTATGTGAACTACCATGTCATGGAGTTTGAAAGGACATTCAACGTTAAGTTCCCCGCGTGCTCCATCGCAGCAAAGAAACACATTGATCAAAGCACGACTATCCTCGATGTTCAAGGAGTGGTATGTATAAAACATGTTTGCAAATTCAACAACAAAAAAGAAAACTAATACTACTTATAGTAGCTTATTGAATCACGCGCGTTGTCTTCTTATGGGATCTTAATAGGGACTAAAAAACTTCAACAAAGCCGCCAGAGACTTGATTACGCGTCTTCAAAAAGTCGATGGTGACAACTATCCTGAGGTACAACTTATATACATTAAAACCTCTATAAATTAATAATGCCGAGACTACGCTATTCTATCAAAAAAACTATAAATATCTAGTGGTTATTGTTTTGTAGAAAGACAAATAACATCAAACATCAAATTTGGGACTTGAAGAATTATTAATTTATAGAGTTATTAGTTTATCGAATATTAATGTATTTGGATTTAGACATTGAACAGGATGTTTATCATCAATGCTGGCTCAGGATTTAGAATGTTGTGGAACACTGTTAAGTCCTTCCTTGACCCGAAAACTACAGCAAAGATCCATGCAAGTATTCAAATCATTTTTCACTATCTTAAATCTCTTTATTTTTCGTAATGAATTATATAGTTTTAAGTAAATTAGCTATGTATTATTATATGTTTGAATAACAGGTTCTTGGCAACAAGTACCAAAGCAAGTTACTTGAGATAATCGATGAAAGGTAAAGGCTTCACATGAAGTTTACAACACTTGATCTTTCAAAAGATACTCATACAAGTTAGAGAAATTTCCGAAACTACACTTTTTCTAAATTCTAATTTACAATTCTACACACAATTCAAAAAAAATTAAGGTTAAAGATACAACTTCTACAAAATTCAAAAAATGATTATATTATCCCTGAAAATGTACTAAATTAAAATCATTCATTTGGGTTCGCTATCTTAGCGTTTACGATTTAGTCTTGAAGGGTAGGATAATTATTATTTAGGTGTATTTCTAAATGGGAGAATTACAAAACTACACCATTTGAATTACATTTCACAAAACTACACTATTTCAAAATTACTTCACAAAACTACACCTAAACACTCAAAATTAAATTCAAATAAACCCTACCCACATAATCTTACCCCTTAATACTATACCCTAAACACTAATTAGCAAACCCAAATGAAAAAAATTTAATTATGATAATTTTTAAAAGGGTAAATCAAGCTTTTAAAATTTTGAAAGGGTTTAAATTTGTGAAAATATTGAATTAAGTGTAGTTTTGTGAAGGGAGGGTTGAAAGACTGTAGTTTTGTGAATTTCTCTTTCTAAATATGGACTTTAAAGTACAATTCTAAAGGTGTAGTTTTGTAACTATGTTTTTGAATATTAACTTTTCTCGTTTAACTCGGTTTGTATCAGTGAGCTACCTGAGTTTCTTGGAGGCTGTTGCACATGTGCCGACAAAGGAGGATGTATGAGGTCTGACAAAGGGCCATGGAACAATCAAGAGATCATGCAGAGGGTTCACAATGGTGATCACAAATGCTCAAAGAGATCTCAAGCCGAAAACTCTGTGGAGAAGACTATCTCTGAGGTCTTTTGCTTATGCTTTAATAGTTTGTTTTCCTCGAATATTCATCGATACGAATGCAGACTATGAATGGGAGGAGGGAGGGGGCACTTGCCCCATAAATTATTAAAATTAGTTTAATTTTACATAAGATTTTAAAATTGCCCCTACTGATAATTTTAATTAATAAGGATATTTTGTGGTTTTGCCGCCTCCCTAAATATTATTTATGGATCCGCCCCCTGTCGATACTTATATATTTCGGTGATCTTATAGGGAGATGAATCTACAACAAAAAAGGTACTTACTGAGGAGGAAAAGGCTTTAACAAAGCTCTCTTCCTCTGAAATTGTAAGAAAGACCAAACCTCTACTAAGTTGTTGAGATTTCGACTTTCTTTTTTGCATTGATATGAATATTGTCTTTATTGGTTACTTTTGACTCAGGTCCCAACCGCTCAACCAGCCTGGACCATTGCAGAAGCTCAGAAATTTTCTCTATCGAAAAGTATGATTATTTTTTTTGGGATATTTTCAAAAATACCACTTTAAATATCATTACAGGTTTTTAGTCAAAAATACCACTAAAAAGATTTTCCAAAAGAACACAAAACTTAAATTAACTTAAAACTTTCAGAATTAAACCCCAAATCCTGAAAACTAAATCACACCCCTTCAAAACTAAATTATAAAGACATAAACCAAAATGAAGTTTTAAAACTTTAAATCCTAAAGTGCTAAAACTCATATTAGTATTTGTGGTATTTTTGAAAAAACTAGTGGTATTTTTGGCTGAAACAATTTTTGAATTTCTTCATATTAGTTTAAAGTCTATAGTGTGACGAAAATTATTTAAGTATTAGTGGTTTTTTGAAAAAGAAGATTAATGGTATTTTTGACTGAAACACTTTTTAGTACTATTTCAAGAAAGCTTTTCTTATTCTATTGCATCCATTCATATCAAATATCATAACTTCATGTCGAAAATTTAAGACAAAATATATAACCTTCTTATGACTTCGCAGAGGAAGTATACGCGATTCAAGAAGCGTGCAACAACGCCACAACCGATGGAGGAAGATCTCCTATCTTCACAGGAGTAATGGCTCTAGTAATGGGCGTTGTAACGATGATAAGAGTCACCAAAAACGTGCCTAGAAAGCTAACCGAATCGACCTTATACTCGAGCCCTGTCTACTGCGACGACGAGTCGATGAACAAGAGCTCCATGCATAACTCGGAGAAAATGACGACGGGGCACGGGGTTTCGGGTGAAGATTTCGTGGCGATTATGAAAAGAATGGCTGAGTTGGAGCAGAAAGTGAATGTTTTGAGCGAGAAGCCGGCGAGTATGCCTCCGGAGAAAGAAGAGATGCTTAATGATGCTATTAGTAGGTCTAATGTGTTGGAGGAACAACTTGCTGCTACTAGGAAGGTACTTTATCTCTCTCCTTTGTTTCGCAAAAATTGTCGTCTTTAGAACTTACATTTTGGGGGAATTACAATAGTACACCTTTAGAATTGTAGTTTACAATAACTATGTCATTTTAAAGTCCATTTTTGTAGATACACCTAAATACAGAATATCGATTCTAAATAAACCCTAAACACTATAACCCTTCAAAACTACACCAGAAATACTAAATAGCGAACTCAAATGATTTTTTTTAGTATTGGTAAATTTTTAAGAGGTAATTTAATCATTTAAAACTTGAGAAAAAAGTTTCTTTTACAAAAATGGAAATTTATGTAATATTGTTAAGTAATGTTTACAAAGGTGTAGTTTTGAAAATTTCTTGTGAATATGTAACATCAATGCTCAAGAAAGTTTATCCATCAAAGATGTGTTTTTTTTGTACTTTTCTATGTAGGCTTTGGATGATTCTCTTGGTCGTCAAGAAGAGCTTGTGGCGTACATTGAGAAAAAGAAGAAAAAGAAGAAGAACAAGCTTGTAAGTCTTTTCTTTAGTGAGATTTTCTTTCAAATACTATTAAAAAAGTTTTAGGCCAAAATTACCAAAAAGTTGCTTTTATACCACAAAAACTATAGATAATTTTTGAGGCTTTAAATTTCGTCTCTTTAAATCCGAGTTTAGTATTTGTAAGTGTTTAGAGTTCAGTATGAAAGGGTTTAGAACTTAGTTTTTAGGGGGTTTAATACTAATTGAAATTTTGTGGTAATTTTGAAAAACAAAAGATTTTTAGTTCTGTTTTCAACATATAAAACTTGTGATGCTATATTTGGAGTCACTCTTATTTATTAGACTTTTGAAACTTGATTTATGTTCATACTTGAGACACAAGCTATCAAGTGTTGTTATTAAACTAAAGATTACGAACTTGCCCTCGTCCGTACAGTTCAACTACTTTTGAGAGTAAGAAGGTAATGAAGAGATTAAAGCCTCTTGAAGAAGTAGAGGATTTTAAATGGTGGAAATGATAAATTGTGATATTTGTGTCCAAGGTCCCTAAATCATCAAAAAAAAAAACGAATCTTAATTGTAAAATTAATTTCTTATATAAAAGAAATTTGAAAAGAACCAGTTTTGTTCTTTCTTTGTGTATATATTATTATTTATATATCTTATAAATTGTATTGTTTACTTCTGCATATACTAGTTTTTTTTTGTTAAAATCTGCATATACTAGTTGTTACTATAAAATTATTATAAGTGAAATAATATCGTTGAATAGTTTAATTATCAAATTTTCTAATGGATATAAAACGTGGCAATTTTTTTTGATTGCACAAAAGTCAAAATTTAGTAATTTTCGCATTTCGGGGATGATGAATCTTCCACCAAATAAAAACCATAAAACTACCACCACTTTGGTTATAAATGAATAATTATCAAATTCACACAAATTATATTTAATTTACTAATGATGTATAATATAGCACCATAATAATAATTTATGCAAATAATTATGATATAGTCTTTATCAAACAAAATTATTATATGTATTTCAGTTTTTGTTAGTATTTCATACAATGTGTGTGTCATGTATATTAAGCATGTAACTAGATCATCATAAAAAGGTCAAAAGTATGATAGATTCACCTTGATGAGATTGCTTTTGCATGCAGATTCATGTGTTATGATTTAGAAAAGATTGTATCTTCACAATTCTAACAAACACTCGATTTTTTGACCCGCGCCAAGCGCGTAATATAAATTTATAAATATTTATATTATATAAAAATATACATATCTATTTTTAATTTTTGACATATAATTATTTTAAATAAATATGAAATTGTTTTAACCCATTTTTAATCGATTAATATATTTTAACTCGTTTTCAACCGATTAATCATTTAATCCGGTACAATTACACTTCAAATTTAAATTGATGTGGGTTAAACTCAATGATGATGATAGAGTCAATCACTAATTTTATTAACCCGTTTAATTTTGCAAAACACAAAAAACTTATTTATAAGTATTGTTTCAACTAACATGTACGGCCTTTTTGTGTAGTTTATATTAACTCAATGTGAGACTTTTTTGAAAAAAATAATCTTTTGTCAATGTTATCCGCCTTTTTAGTTCATAATTTATAAACTTTAAAAATTTTCATTCAAATTTAATATATATAGGATTTGAAACATTGAGATGAGTTTTGTTTGTCAAAAGAAAGTGGTTAGAATCTCTTCCTACTCTATTCTCGTTCTCACTACACAACAAACTTATTTTTCTAATGGATTTTATTATAACTAAATCCTTTTCAAAAGTAAATATATATTATTTCTTTTAGTTAAATCTAGGGTTCATATTGGTTACCACTTTCTTAATAAGTATCTGATTATTCTGCTCATAATTTCAAATAATTTCTATTGAAATTATTATGCTCACACCTAGTTAGACTAATTAATTATGGTGAATCAAAAAGAATTGAATATTTATCAATAGAAAAGTTAATGTATACTCTTAATATTACTAATATGAATTGTTAAATTTTTTTTACTAATATGAGTAGTTATAATATCAAATTCGTCTTTAGAGTTAACTAAACCTCAAAATTTGTTTTACATTTCCCTCCTCCTATTTTTTAATTATAGTTAATTAGTTTTAACTAACTTAATACAAAAAGTTGTTAATTAGTCAAACTAGGCATGCAATGTTGGGTACCAAACCAAATATTTTGTCTCTTTTAATCTTCTTATCTCCAATTAATTTTACCAATTTTTTTCTTAATTATTATCTTAATCCCTGATTGGCAGTGTTTTCGTACCCGACCCAGACCAGCGGTCGAACCAGTAAACCTAGTGACCCGAGAATTTTCCGGTTCGGTTTAGTGCTAAAATATGCTATTTTCAAACCCACAAAAACCCGGTAAACCCGATAAAATCCACAACCTAATATTACTGGTTGAACCGTTTTTGTTCAAAAGTATGAATAAAATATTCAATATTTTGTAAAAGTGTAAATAAGATATTTATAAAAGTGTAAATAAGATATTTACAAAATAGGTTATTTACTAGGAATTAACCCGTGGAACCACGGATTTATATTTTTTAAATGATGTTATAAATTTATATATTTAATTTAGAACGTATAAATGTTATTTTTCATCATGGTTTACATAAATAAATATGATCATTTAATATTAAATATTGTTGAAGTGAGATTTTTTACTATTTAAAATTTGTATTATGGGAAGTGGCATTGGTCTAGTGGTAGTCATAAGTCCACATGAGGCAGATAGCACCACTCCACCCGGGATCGATTCCTCACACCTACGATAGTGTTAGTTTGGCTAATGGGTCGGCCATTTGTGGCCCTTATGTTGACAAAAAAAAATTGTATTCTATATTTCGTATAACAAAATTTTAATATAATTTGTAAGTTGATCACACCAAACTATTATAAATTATAAAATTTATTATTTTTTATACTTAGGTGTGAAAAGAGACTCGGATTCAAAATACAATCGAAACCTAGCTAATATAATTTATTATCTTAGTTTATATTTTTAATATGAAAACCTTTTATCAAAAAAAGAGACTCGAATTCAAAATACAACCGAAACCTAGCTAATATAATTTATTATCTTAGTTTATATTTTTAATATGAAACCCTTTTATCAAAAAAGAGACTCGGATTCAAAACATAAATGAAATACACAAATCGAATTATGCTAATTACCCAATATTATTTTAAATTTTTTGTGTTTTTTTAGAATCGAACCGGAAACCAAACCCGTTAACAAATGTTATGTTTTAGTTGTTTTAAATTTATAAAAAATTGTTTCAACTCATTTTAAAAAATTTGATCATATTAATTAAACTCTTTTTTAATTTTTTGTTATTTTTGTTAAAAAACTTAATGGTTTTTGTTAAAAAAAAGAATTCTAATGGTATTTTGACATAAGTAAATTTTAATGGTATTTTTATAAAAAAAAAACTATGTAATATGTATTTGTATGAATGACATATTTTCCTTAAAATTTGAGTTCCATTTTAAGAAAACCTGGAATATCTCCTTATTTGTGTTTTTGTAATTAAATGTTTATATTTATTTCTTTTATGGATAATGGCATGGATTGTAAATAAGTGTAATTTTTTGGACATGTTCAAATTACTACTTCAAAAATAATAATATAGATAATAAAAATGTTATATTGGTGAATATTGATTAAATTATTCGTAAAAACAAACATAATATTGACATATATGTAAATTATTTATAACTATGATTTATATATATAATTATATATTAAAAATTCCTATATATTAACCCGTGGTTCACCCGCGTTTGACCCAATAACCCATGATCCGGAAGGTATTCCAGTTCGATGTCCGGGTCGGGTTTAAAAACATTGCAAATTAGTTAAAACCAGCTCCATTTCCACTTGCTTCATCTACTTCAAATTAAATTCCTATAAATACATTCTTCTTCTCATCTTGTTTCATATCACTCTCCAACACAAAGTCTTGTATCTTCTTATTGAAATTAAATTCATGGCAAAAATCACTAGCTTTCTCCTTCTTCTTTCTCTCCTCTGCCTTCTCCCTCTTTGTCTCTGCCACAAGAGCTATGGAGGCAGCAAGCTCTTCCCCGGATTTTACGCACATTCATGCCCAAAAGCCGAAGAGATAGTGAGATCAGTAGTAGCTAAAGCTGTTGCAAGAGAGACCCGTATGGCTGCTTCTTTGATGAGACTTCATTTCCACGACTGTTTTGTTAAGGTTTTGTTCAATTTTTGTTAAATTTTCTTCTAGGGTTTCAGCTTTCTTGTTGAACAAGTTAACTTTGAAATGTAGGGTTGTGATGGCTCTTTGCTTCTAGATAGTTATGGGAGGATAGTTAGTGAGAAAAACTCTAACCCTAACAGAAAATCAGCTCGTGGATTCGACGTAGTTGACCAGATCAAATCTCAATTAGAGAAAGAATGTCCTGGAATTGTCTCTTGCGCCGATGTTCTAACCCTAGCTGCTAGAGACTCCTCTGTTCTTGTAAGTCTCTCTTCCAAGGTCCTTTTTTTGTTGAGCCATAGTTGAGAAATAAGCTAAAACCGGTTTGGTTTTTTTCGGTTTAGACTGGTGGACCAAGCTGGATGGTTCCATTGGGAAGAAGAGATTCAAGAAGCGCGAGCTTGAGTGGTTCGAACAACAACATCCCTGCACCAAACAACACTTTTCAGACAATTCTCACAAAGTTTAAACGTCAAGGACTTGATGTCAAAGACCTTGTAGCTCTCTCCGGTAATATCCCTTCACTCTATGAAAGTTTCTTCATACGCAAGAAACAAAATCAAAAGAAACCCTATTACTTTTACTTGCTTCACAAGAAACCTTACTTCTTAACTGTTTCTCAGGGAGCCACACCATTGGATTCTCGAGATGCACGAGTTTCAGACAAAGACTGTACAACCAATCCGGAAACGGTCGTCCAGACATGACAATAGAACAATCTTTCGCGGCTAAGTTGCGCCAAAGGTGTCCAAGATCCGGAGGAGACCAGAAACTCTCTGTCCTAGACATTATCAGCGCAACGAAATTCGACAATGGCTACTTCAAAAACTTGGTAAAGAACATGGGGTTGTTGAACTCGGACCAGGTTTTGTTTAGTAGTAATGAGAAATCAAGAGAGCTTTTGAAGAAGTATGCAGAGGATCAAGAAGAGTTTTTCGAACAGTTTGCGAAATCTATGATCAAGATGGGAAATATCTCTCCCTTGATGGGTTCGAGTGGCGAAATTAGGAAGAATTGTAGGAAGATAAACACTTGAAATTTGTGGTACTGAGAAAATGTTGGGGTGAAAATTGAAATAAAATTATTTTTAAGGTGGAATGTGTAATACTTGTTTAACTTTGGGGGTATGTTGTTTTTGATTATTTTTTGTCATTTTGAAGTTTTGTGTTGTGTTTTTCTGCTTTGTGTAATTGTTGTTAAGAGATAAATTTGAGAGTTGAATTTATCAAAACAATAAGTAATTTTTTATACAATTTGTACTATTTTTCATTATACCTTTCTCATACAACTAATAATTAACATCTAATATACTTTTCGTAAAAAAACGTGGATTTATTCAAATCTTAAAGTTTGATTGTATTATATTAAAAAAATTGATAAGATTTATTCAATAATTCTTACTTTGTCTATGATAAGAAAAAATACATGTGTGTAAGTGCTTATCAAGTTCCATTATTCTCGCCAAAATATTAACAAAAAATAACCTTTTTGTCATCGACATTGAATATTCTTTTTTTCTAAAATAATTATGAAACTGAATCAAACTTAATTTAATTTGTTTAATATCTTGAACATATCTCTATTTTATATTTCTTTATTATTTTAATTATAGATATGATTCGAACAAATCATTAGCATATTCCTAAACCTTATAGGATCTAGCTATCCTCTATATATAAAGCATATTTACTAATCACAATATTGATCACACAAGAAACAAAACCTAAAACTCTTACACTAAGCAAACAAAGATCAAAAACATGACGACCAAACTCTTCATAATCTCTCTCTTGTTTCTAAGCTTCACCACAATAATCAATGCCGGAACAACAAGTGAATTCGTTAGAAAAGCTCAACCATCTACGGAGATGCCTCTCGAAACCTTTCCTCCTCCCGTGGGGCACAATGCCCCCGAACAGGTTTCCGATATATATACTCCCTCTGTTTCATATATTCGAGATAAATAACTGTTTCGGAAAGATGAATGATCTTTACTTCATATTCATACTTTTTTTGTATGATTGTAAGTTTTTAAAAATATTCATTAAAATTATTACTTATTTCAAGTTTTTAAAAGATTTAGTACAAAATTTATGCACACATTAATTATAGTTTGTATGTATACAATATATATATAAGTTAGCATATATATTACACTATACTTTTATTGATTTTGTTTTTTGTATATGTTGGTGTGGTTAGGTTCATGTAACACAAGGAGACAAAGAGGGGCGTGGCATGATCATCTCATGGGTCACACCATTAAACCTAGATGGCTCTAACGTTGTTACTTATTGGATCGCCGGTAACGACAGCGACGTGAAGCATGTAAAGAAGAGAGAGCATGCTTCCACGTCATCTTATAAATTCCATGACTATACTTCTGGTTTTCTTCATCATGCCACCATCAAACACCTTGAGGTTTGTATTTTAACTTGTATCGCAAGTAACAACATCGGTCTTTTATTAGGGTTTCTTGTAACGTTTTTTATTTTTCTTTTTATTAGTATGATACTAAGTATATATATGAGGTTGGTATGGAACAATCCAAAAGACAATTCTACTTCATAACACCACCAAAAGTTGGACCGGATGTTCCTTACACATTCGGAATCATCGGTAATCAACTAAATTTTTGAATTAACTATATTTGAAATTAGGGTTTTTAAGTTTATACCTAATGAGTCATATTATGTGTTATTGTATAGGTGATCTTGGACAAACCTATGCTTCTAATGAGACATTGTACCATTACATGTCAAACCCTAAAGGTCAAGCCGTTTTATTCGCCGGAGATTTGGCTTACCAGGACAACCACCCGAACCATGACCAGAGAAAATGGGATTCTTACGGTAGATTCATCGAGCCTCTCGCGGCTTACCAGTCTATCATCTACGCCGCGGGAAATCACGAAGTTGATTTCGTTCCAAACATAGTAAGTCTACATACATTCATTACTCTCTCTGGTCAATTATTTTATATATATTTTGGGCCGAATGTCCGGAACTTCTACGGTTTAAGATTCTAATTTTAACGTTTTTGAATCTATAATCTCTATAAGCGTGAGTTGCACGCGTTTAGACCCTATGAACATCGATATCACAACGCATACAAAACCTCCGGGAGCATATCTCAACTTTGGTACTCTATTAGACGCGCCTCGGCTCACATCATTGTCCTCTCCTCATACTCGGCCTACGGTAACTAACACACACACATATTTCAAAAACCGTGGAATGGTTTACTTGTCTAACACGTTACATCATCTTTAGGCAAATACACACCGCAATACGTGTGGCTAGAGCAAGAGCTAAAGAAAGTGAACAGAGAGGAGACTCCATGGTTGATTGTTATGGTTCATTCGCCGTGGTACAATAGTGTTAACTATCATTACATGGAAGGTGAAAGCATGAGGGTTATGTTCGAGTCATGGTTCGTTAATAGCAAAGTCGATATGGTTATTGCTGGTCATGTCCATGCTTATGAGAGATCAGAACGTATCTCTAATATTAAGTATAATATTACTAATGGCTTGAGCATTCCTGTTAAAGATCCTAATGCTCCTATTTACATTACTATTGGTGATGGAGGAAATATTGAAGGAATCGCAAATAGGTACACACAAAAATATTTAAAATTTTAAAATTATCTGGTTTTTGTTAAATTAACATCTTATTATATGTTGTGTTTTGTTTTTTTTTGTGTAGTTTTAGTGAGCCGCAACCTAGCTACTCAGCCTATAGGGAGGCGAGTTTTGGTCACGCGCTATTGGAGATTAAGAACAAGACACACGCGCAGTACACGTGGCATAGGAACCAAGACAATGAGCCTGTTGCAGCTGATTCTATTATGATGCATAATAGATATTTCTTCCCAACAGAAGAGATAGTTTCTGGCAATATTTAGGGTTTGATGAGTTCTTGTTTTTTTTTTTTTGAAGTTTTTATTTAGATAATAATTTCTTCTTATAATAATTAGTTTAGATTTTCTTTGATTGTAAGGGTTTATTCCCATTGGATTTTAATATTAGTTAGTTATATATTCTTTTTCGATAAATTCTTTAAAATAGCATGACAAAATATTTTTTGGACAAAAAATATTTTACAAGATTTTTTTTTCAAATACCTTTAAAATATTTTTTGAATTAAAATATCATAAACACAAAAATCTAATTTTAATGCTTTAAAACTTAAATTTTGTTATTTGAGTTCAATATATACCGTTTAGTTTAAGGTATATATTGAATGAGGTATGGTTTAGTTTTGATGGTTTCATGTGAAGATTTTAAGTTAATTTTAAGTTTAAAGTATTTTTTCAAAAACTTTTTTTCATGGTATTTTTGGAAATTGCCCTTCTTTTTATTTGTTTAATTAATTTCCACCTTATAAGTGCAAAACTTACAAAATTATTTGGTTATTAATATAGCCTTCATGTTAGCCACACATAAAAAGTGTACCAAAAATTAAAAAGTGAAAATGTTATAATGATAAATTTCATGAAGATACAATTTTTTAGTGGTATTTCAAAAAAAACATGTGATTGTTTTTATGGTATTTTTGAGAATTTCCTTTATTTAATATCGAAAAAATATTTAAACAATGTTTTTTTTTTGTTTTTGAAATTCATATTTAAACAAAGTTAACAAGGATATTGGCATTTGCACAATAAACTACTTCCAAGACTATCACAATATCCACCTCCACCAGGATACTTTTGGGCACAACTTTGGTTACAACAAGGATTTCCACATTTAATATCGCACAAGCCAGCTCCACCAGAGCATTGTTTGCGCGGCGGGGGTTGTGGCGGGGCTTGTGGCGGGGCTTGTGGCGGTCCGCAATAGTAAAGGCACGTGCATAGCTGATATCTATCGCACGTGCCTTGAGCCGTTGGTCCATGTCTCGCCTTGCATCTCTCATCGCATTGGTTACATATACCTAAGCCCTCTCGGCATATTTGTGCCTTGGCTTTATTTTGAACCATAAAGTAAAAAAAAGAAAGTCATTGACATAAAAACATTTGAATAAAATTAGTAGGAAAAGAAAACATATATCTTCACCTAAAATTGATATTATTTTTTTTTTTCACTCCTAAAATTGATATATTATTATCATAAATCTTGTTATTATTTTTAGTTCAGATGAATAAGGTTATTTTCCCCAAATATAATCTGCAAATAATAATATTAAAGTCCCATATGTTCATAACCTTAATTATAATTTTTGGCTAAAACCTTAATTAATTATAATTAAGCAGAGTTTAAAGAAATATTACCAGAAGCAAGTATGATAGAGAAGACGATAAAGACCACAAGTGAAAATGCCTTCATTTTGTAATTTTGTAATTTTGTTTGAGACAATTAATTATTAGTATATCATTACAACATTATTGATGGTCTATATATAAAGATAGGCGGGGAAGTGACCTTGGTCTAGTGGCAGTCATAAGTCCACAAGAGACAAGTAGCACCACCCCACCCGGGATCGATTCCCCGCGCCTACGTTTGTGTAGGATTGGCTAATGGGTCGGCCATTTGTGGCCCAAACGTTGACAAAAAAAAAAAAAAATATATAAAGATAGGCTGCCAAAAAAAGTTCACTGGCACATCCAAAAAGTCTTTATTTCATTTAGTCAAAACTTTATTTGAGAATTTAATTTCAGTCCTTCGTACATTAAGTCAACGATATTACGTGATTTTCAGTCAAAGGTGATGAAGTTCATGAATATTTTAGGCTCTTTCTAAAAATGGAAAAAATAATAATTAATAGAGACATTTAAATAACATCAAAATAAATTTTTGTTTAGAAAATACCGTTACAGAGTTTTCAAAACAAAAATACCGTTACAAAGTTTTTTATATCAAAAATACCATCAAAAAGTAAAAGTTTACAAAAATACAAAAAACTAGTTTTAACGTTTTTTGATTTTAAATTTTTTATTTGGGTTCGCTATATAGCGTTTAGGGTACAATTTTGAAGGGGTAGGATATAATTTTGAAAATTTAAGATTTATATATAGTATTTATGAGAAAAGAACTTTTTAATGATATTTGTAAAACTTTCGGAAATATATGCTAGTTGTGTTAAAAAAAAAATTTAGTGGTATTCATAAAAATTTCCCTAATTAATACGTATATTTTACCAATTATACACTCTTTTAATTATAAGAATTGCCCTAATTAATATGTTCATGGCTTTTCAAAGAGACTAAATTGAATTAGCTTCTTTTAATTCACTTTTAAATTTTAATTGATTATGGGCTTTTCTAAGGGAGTTGAAATTGTGTTAAAAATAGGCCCAAATAATCCCAAAGCAAAGAATCGAATAAAACGCCTTGCCGTTTCAATAATTTAAATATCTTATATTATTAATAGAGAAGACAAGAAAGAAAATCATTCTAAAATTACACGTGTTATCACCACACCTGAACATTTCTGATCCCACATTATTAAAAATTCATAAAAGCCCAAAACAAAAAGTCCAAAACAAAAAACTCAAATTTAACATAAAATAACTTAAATTGACATAATAAATGGATAATATTAAAAAATATTGAAAAACCTATAAAATATAATATTAAAAAAATCATAAGAAATACAATTTTATAATTTCTAATAAATCTTTTAATATTTATATATTATATTTTATTACATTAAGTTCAAAATAATGATAAAACATATTGTTCGTTTACAAATAACAATATTATTTTGTAAAATTGTATTTAACACCAAAATTCATGTTAAATGAAAAAACTTGAACACACAATTTACCCGACTCATCGGTTGAACCACCAGTTCTCAAACTTTGAACAAAGAATTTTTAAAATATGTTTAAAATATTTAAAAAACTAATGAAAAACACAATTTTATAATTTTCCTAATGTTTGTATGTTATATTCTCGCACAAAAGAATGATAAAACATATTGTTAATTTATAAATAACAATATTATTTTGTAAAATTGTATTAAACATCAAAGTTCATGTCAAATGACAAAACTTCAGCAGAAAATTGACTCGAGCCCACGAAAATTCAGTGGTTTTATATATCTGAGATTTTAATAGTCTGATTTTATGAAAAATAGAGACCGAATTGACATACTTTTCATTGTTAAACGAATCATATCAAAGTTTCAAAACACTATGTAGTTATTGTTTTTTAATGATAAATAGTAAATTATACGTAAAGGTAAATATTCAAGATCGAAATGACAATGATAATCTTTTTCGATGATAAATAATAAAATAGTAATAGTAATAAATTTTTGTAAATAAAACATTATCAAAACCAAAATACAATATATTTTCTATATATACTTCAAATTTAAATTCCGCGTTAAAAGCGGATCACATGAGATACAAATTTTTTTTATTTCATTTTATACTACACATTGTTTTTACCAATAAATATTTTTTCTATTACGTAAATTTTTATCCCGCGCTTATGACGGGTAAATTCCTAGTTTGATCTAAAAAACAAAAAAAAACAACACGTTGTCTCATCACAAAACAGTTAAACAACACGCTGTTTCATATTTCCTTTATATTCCAAAATCAGAACCAACCCAAATTCAATTTCGTTAAACCCGTCTCGTCTTTTAACAACCGGCCATGGCGAATATCTCAGTCGCTGATATCGTTAATCTCGACACTGACAGTGACGGAGACGACGGAGGAGGAGGAGGAGGAGGAGGAGAAGGAGTAGCTTCTGTAATGGAGAATCGTCGAGTTTCTAATACGATCGCCGATACTACGACGGTGGCTCCTCGAGAAACCCTAGATTGCCGGAGTTTCTGGAAAGCCGGTGATAACTTCGTGATTCCGAGATATGTTACTCCTATTGCTTCAGGTTCTTACTCTCTCTCTCTCTCTTTCTCTCCTTCTCCTTCTCTTTCTCTCTCTACGATTATCGTTTTTTGTGTGGAATCTGATGAGATATTGATGATAGGTATGCTTGAGCATGCTCGTGTTCATCCCAAGTTTCTTCACTCTAACGCTACTTCACATAAATGGGCTTTTGGAGGTAATTTTAGTGGTATAAATGAAAGATTTATGATGGTATTTTTGTTTATTTTTTTTTTCTTTTTTTGTGTTGTTATTGACAGCAATTGCAGAGATAATTGATAATGCTGTTGATGAGGTATGAGTTAGTGAAAATCACTTTAATTTTTTGATAATTATGAGGGGATTTTATCTTTATAGGTTTGGTTTTTGATTCTTCTTTAGATACAAAATGGTGCTACTTTTGTCAAGATAGATAAGATTGATCTTGCTAAAGATAACTCACCAGCTTTAGTTTTCCAAGGTATGTTTGTTGACTTTTTGAATGAATGTGTGATGCTCTTTGCCTATCCAAAGGCTTTGGATGTTGTTAATGAACATGATCTTTCCTTCCCTTTTCATGGGAAGATGATGGAGGCGGGATGGATCCTGATGGGCTCAGAAAATGTATGAGTTTAGGTTACTCATCAAAGAAGTCTAATACGACGATAGGACAGTGTAAGTCGAGGTTCTTTCTAGTTAGGTAGCGGTTACTATAAGTCCTGTCTCTAAACGAAGTTAAACCCTTTATTGTACAGATGGAAATGGTTTCAAGACAAGTACCATGAGACTTGGTGCTGATGCTATTGTTTTTAGTCGCTCTACTCGTGGAGGGTATTGATATTTCTTGTACATATACACTCTGAATTTAGCTTACGGTCTTGTTTTTAGCTTTACCATATGTTTTGTCTCTGTTCTAGCAAGTCTACACAGAGTATCGGCCTTCTTTCTTATACGTTCCTTAGGAGAACCGGCCAGGATGATGTGATTGTTCCTATGGTAAAATCTTCAGGATATGTAGCTTTTTGGTTTGTATCTCAAACATGTGCAATTATTGTTTGATCTTAAGTGATGTTATCATTTCTCCAATGCAGATTGATATTGATATATCCAAAGATCTTCCCCAACCGATTATCTATGGATCTCCCGAAGATTGGTCTACCAACCGTAACATTCTTCTCAAATGGTCTCCGTTTTCAACAGAGGAAGAACTTTTCCGGCAGGTTAGTTCCACTTCCTCCTAAAGATTCTGGTTCTGCAATTTGAATGTTGATCTGTTTATTGACTCGTATACTTCCATTTTTCTCCCACCAGTTCGAGGATATTGGAACGCATGGAACAAAAGTAATTGTATTCAACTTGTGGCTAAATGATGAAGGAATCTTTGAGTTGAGTTTTGATGACGATGATGAGGTACTTACGGTCTTTTGTCAAAGTTATGATTTGAAGTATATAAATCCATTCTCTTTGATATTGGTACCTAGGACATACGGCTCCGAGATGAAAATGCTCAGGATGGGAAACGGTTGCATCCTAGAATAGTAGAAGTAAGATCTCATATTTCATACCGCTTACGACATTCTCTTCGGGTAAATTCTCCTGAATATCTTGTTCTTACTCTTTTTTCTTAACTATTGCAAGGATGTTCAAAGGCTGACTTTGTTAGGTTTCTCTATCCTTTAGGCTTACGCTTCCATGTTGTATCTCAAAAAGTTCAAAAACTTCAAAATTATTCTTCGGGGGAACACCGTGGAGCAATACAACATTGCTGATGAATTCCGTTATCCTGAGACTACAATGTACAAACCCCTAGCAGCTGCAGCGGAATATGTAATACAAACTAAGACTTCTTCTCATTTTTGTATTCTCACCGGTTTTATTACATTAAAATCTAAATTGTATTGTTTAGACTGTGAGAACGAAAATTACTAAGCTTCCTTATTACAGGCTGCCACTGAGATTAAAGTTGGATTCATCAAGGAGGCTCCTAAGCTTCCAGTTTCTGGATTCAATGTCTATCACAAAAACCGTCTCATCAAGGTATGTTTAGGTATAATCTTTAATCTTATTAGCATATTGTCACTTACGGTTCGGCCTTTGTATATGGTATTGGCTAAGTGATCTCCTTGCACCATTACAGCCTTTCTGGAAGGTCTTTAATGAAGTTTCATCTAGAGGCAATGGCGTTGTTGGTATAGTGATTCATTCTCCTTCATGATACAGTTAAATATGATATCGCTTGAGAGACTTCATTGATCAAAACCTATTTCCTCAGGGGTTCTTGAAGCAAACTTCATAGAACCAGCACACGATAAGCAAGGATTTGAGAGATCCTCTCTATATCAACGGCTTGAAGCGAGGTTGAAAAAGATTATCATGGATTACTGGTCTCTCCTTCCTTCCTCTTCAAACCCCTTTTTTACAATTATCTCACATAATGTGATTTTAGTTCCACACCGTAAAATCTTTGTTGTGATTGTTACTTTCCTTCTCAGGTTAAGCCGTTGCCACGTTTTCGGATACCAAACTGCGCAAACGCCCGCAGATAAGTCGAAAAGGATAGTAATACCTGATCAACCTCCTCCTCCTTCTATCAATACAATGAGCCAAGGTGGTCCGGTGATACGTGACATTAGTCATAGTAACGCCCCTGCAAGCCGTACAGTTTCTGTTGCGCCGCCGCCACATATGAGAAACTCAACGGTTGCTGTTGCTGCACCGCCGCCGCATATGAGAAACTCTGCGGGTATAAGATGTAACTTTGAACCCGTGCAGCTAAACCCTCGCCCCGTAGCTACCGTAAGTGAATCTCTGTTGATGATTTGGTTTTATTCACCAGTTTGGTTAATAAAAAAAATAGTACTAAAGTGAAGAAATGTTACAAGGATGCTGGAAACAACCTCGGTGGCAAGTCCGCGGATGAGATAAGCCAAGAGAACATACAACTCTTCATGAAGTAAATATACTTAAATACTCTTTGACATGTCTCTCACATCTCAATCAAGTATTGATGTTGTTCTTTCTCCGACAGGTGCGAGGAGTATATAGAGAAAGAGAATGAAATGGAAAAGACGGTAAGTGGTTTGATTTCGCGGCATTAACATCATGTTTTGTTACATGGGTTCTAAGTTCTAACATGGATATGAATGTGTGTAATGAAACAGGTCAAGAGCTTGGAAAAGGAACTTGAAGAGGCTAAGAGTAAATGTGCACAGCTTTCTCTGCTTGTTGATGCTAAGAAGAAAGAGATGCAACAACAAGTTTAGTTCAAACATTTAGAATCGTTTTATTACACATCAAACTCTCTCTCTCTCTCTCTCTCTGTAGAAGAAGCTTAAGAACAGTAGTTTTAATTCAGATATTAAATTGTGGCATTCTTGCACAAGTAGTGTAACTGTTAGGAATAACACTTTGTAAACACCGGTAAAAATAACTTTGTAAACTGTCAGGAGTAAATGTGCACAATTTGATAAACTCTTTGTAAACACCGGTAAAAATAACTGTGCTAAAATACCATCACTAATGTCTCAGCTAAAATGCCGTTGAAAGGTTTTTCAAAAAAACCACCAAGTTCATATAATAAGTTGTACTAAGCAAGACGCATAAACTAACATAAATATAAGGTGCAAAATAATAATATTAAGGTTCAAAACTGAAAGCAAAGATTCTACTAGATAGATAAATAACTCAAAGAACACAAAAGTAAATCTCAAGGTTCCAAAACAAAGTCTCAAACAAGACGCAAACAACTTCATAATCTTCAAGCCTTCTTGTCCTTAGTCTTGTTTGGAGGCAAGAGCAGCGGCTTGACCTCTGAGACGACCGGTCCTCCTCGCAGCAATAAGACCAACTTTTTTACCCGGTGGTGCATCACGACGAACAGTACTCGCATGACCAATGTGCTGATGGTTACCTCCTCCGTGAGGATGCTCGACGGGGTTCATAGCCACACCACGAACCTTGGGCCAGCAGTTTCTCTTGACACGGTACTTGTGGTAAGCGTTACCTGCCTTTAGCATCGGCTTCTCTGTTCTTCCACCGCCTGCTACTTGACCAATCATGGCCCTGCATCCACTCGGTACAATCTTCTTCGATCCCGAAGGCAACTTAATCCTGTTAAAAAAACCATGTAATCCTTTAAATGAGTGTATTTTTGGAAAGGGTTATTTCAAAGTGTATTTTTTTGCAATTGACCCTATAAAATCTATTCAAAATCACACCCTAATCCAAAAATTCAAATAATCAAAACAAACCCTAAACACACCCTAATCCAAAATTCAAATTTTCAAAAAAAAAAAAAAAACCTGGTCGTGTCGTTATCAGGATTATGAGCAATAACAATAGCGTAATCACCAGAAGCTCTAGCGAAAACGCCACGATCACCAACATGATGCTCCACGTTGCACACGACGGCTCCTTCAGGTATTGATCTCAGAGGCAACACGTTTCCTACGACAAGCGTAGCTCTCTTACCACAATAAAGAAACTGTCCCGTGTACATACCTTCCGCAGCTACGAAAAGCTCCTTCTGTTTCTTGTAACGGAAAGGATGACGGAAAGAGACGCGAGCTAACGGCGCTCCACGTCCAGGATCGTGGATTATCTCCGTCACGACGCCTTTCAGGTAACCGTTTCTCTCGCCGAAATCTAGGCTGCGGAACTTGGCCGGGCCTTTGCGGTGGTGAGTGTGGGATTTGAAGACGGAGCCTGCTCCTTTACGTTGTGCTCTTATCACACGACCCATTAGTGGATTCTCTCTCTGTGTTTTCGTCTTCTTTACAGTGTCGCGGCTAGAGATTTTGGAAATGAGGAAAATTAGGGTTTTATATGTTATGAAGTGTTACTCTGACCTAATGGGCTACAGTGAGTCTACTCTTAATGGGCCTACTGTTAATTTAATCAAAGCCCAAATCATTACATAAGGAGCTGTAACCCACTATAAATTTAAATTTGGAGAATCCGTCTATTTTCACACCAAAACTATCGCGTGCGTAGCGAATATTCCCCGCACCAATCTTTGTATAATTGAAACAAATTATGAATGTCTAATTCTCCGTAAAATTAGGTAATAGAATTACAAAACTACACCATTTGAATTACATTTCACCAAGGTTCTAGAACTCGCTAGGCGCTACGCGTGCGGGCAGCAAGGCATAGCGCATAGCAAAAAAATCGGAGATTTTTCGGGGATTAACCGGGGAGTAATTTTAGGATAAATTTATATTTTTAAATATTTTTTCGCTTTATATTGATTTTTTATTATCATTTATAATGTTATTAACCTCTAAAACTAATAATTTATCAAAAAATAATAAAATTTAAATCCAAATGATCAAATTAGTCAGAAAATAGTCAAAAATTAACTAAATTATGCGAAATTTTATAGAATTAGACGTCGTTATTTAAGTCATTAAATTTACGCGGTCAAAAACTTAATCGACGCGGATGACGACTGAGTAGCGGAAACTCGGGGAGTAATCGGTTAGGCGAGCGAGTTTTAGAACATAACATTTCACAAAACTACACCATTTCAAAAATACTTCACAAAACTACACCTAAACACTCAAAATTAAATCCAAATAAACCCTACCCACACAATCCTACCTCCTTAATATTATACCCTAAAAACACTAGTTAGCGAACCTAAAGTCGTCGCTATAAAGCCGCCGCCGCGATCCGAACCTCCCAATCAATTGTTCCAAGATTAAAGGTTTAATAGAGGGGAGGTATTAGGGACAAAAAGTCCAACATCGAAAACATGATACTATAATGACTAATATATAAAGGATATGGGCCTCTCCACTTATCGCCAAGTCCATAAATGAAACATATATATATGATAAATTATGAAAAACGACTCAAAAGAAATTATTGAACCCCACTCTAACAGAAACTATACTAGATAGACTTTAGATTATATATTTATTTGTTTTCTTATCAAAGTAAAACAAACTTAAATTGAAAATTTAAAGACTAGTTTTTTCGTACGCAACATTTATATATATGAATTCTGAAATGATAAAATAATAACGTGTTCAGAAAATATCGATCTCTATTATAACCACAAATGGTATACTTTTGCCGATATACCGTTTCTTGTTTTTTCTGTTTTTTTATATGATGTGTTTAGTTATTAGTTTAGATAAATCAAAGATTAACTTTTCATATGTAAATAATTTTTACATAAAATGTTGAAGAGTAAATAATAAAATTACATAAATCAGAATTAATACAAATTATAAACTAGATATTCCTCTCAAGAACCAACGGTCAACAATACACGTTGACTTAAGGGAAAAAAGTCTCCCACTCCAAACCAATACAAAATAAATAAAACAACACCAAAAATATATTAATAGAAAAAAAACAATTTAAGTGACTTTAAAAAAAATGTGTTAGATACATTTTTAAATAGCCACAAATCTTTTTTTTTTTTTTTTTGTTAAATTTTTTCTATTTAAAGCATGAGACCAAAAAAAATTACATGCCCAAAGGCCATATTGTTTAAGTAGGCAAAGGAATCTAAAATATAAATGACATTAGTATTCTCAAACACCAAATATGTTAAATGTCCAAAACAAAAGAGGCAAAGCTGCCGAGTCTAAGAACCAAAAAATGCAGGTATAATCCTTCTTCAGCAAAGCACGTTCCTTTAGTTGAACAAAGAAGTTACGGAGAGCGAGTAGTTACAGTTGCAAACCACAGCTGGATCAAGGCGGATGATAGCATAGGGTTTGAATCTCTGTAACTCATAGCACGATTCCGAACAATAGAATCAAGAGTTTTTGTGATCACCTCCATCGGTTTGAAGATATTCGTATGAAGTCTAGCGTTTCTCTCGGACGGATCGGGTAGATCAAACACTTCCAAGCAAGTAAATTGAGATTAGTCGAAATTGTACCTGTAGGTAGTCTTTGTAGAGTTTGGATGTTTGTATCCCATGATCTATCCGGCACCATTCCCAATCTTCTAGCAAGCCTAACCCAAATCTGTGAAGTATAAGAGCATTCAAAGTAAAGGTGATCCCGAGATTCATTTGCAGCATTACAAAGTAGGCAAGTAAGAGGTGAATCGCGACCCCAACTGTTCAATCTATCTCTTGTGGGACATCTATCGAGTACAAAAAGCCAAGCCAAAAAGTTATGCTTTGGGATACCACCTTTTGACCATACAACATTTCTCCAAGGTACTAGAGGTCTCTCACCTCTCAGCAATTGGCAGATATGTCCTGTTTTAAAGCTAGGTTGAACCTTCCCTTCAATTACCCATTCATATGTATCAGGGACTTGAGTTAGAACCAAAGAAGTCAGATGCGCCAGAATGAGGAGTTGAAGTTCTGATCTAGGATTGGGAGCACACCATTGATTAAGCACATATAGATCTTTGATAGTTGCGTTGTCGTTGATCCGTAATCGAAAGGTAGATTCGCCGGATAAGAAGTTTCTGATGTTGCCAAAATGCGACCAATTATCCGTCCAAAATCTACAAGTTTCACCATTTCCCACCTTAACTTTTATCCAAGCATACGCCACACCTCTTATCTTGATAAGCTTGTTTGCTAACCACGAGTTTTTGTTGTTCTGTTTTGCCCTCCAAAGGTTATGGACTCCTCCTTGCAAAATCTCTTGCTTATACCAAGCCACCCATATTGAACCTGCTCTAAAAAAGAGTAGCCAAATCAGTCTTGTAGCACAAGCCATATTCCAAGATAGAAGGTCTCTCAATCCCAGCCCTCCCTCATCCTTGCTATTGGTCACCTGATCCCAAGAAACTCTGGCCGAGTGTCGGCCCTCTAGGGTACCCTTCCATAGATAAGCTCCACATATAGAGTTTATGCAGTTTATGCACTTCTTAGGTCCCCGCCACAAATCTTGATTTTCTTGATAATAAAATCTTGAGTCCATGCTTAAACGCGATCCCCGCCATTTGCTTCCGTCTTCTTAGCAAATTAAAAAAAAAACCTAAATAATATAATTATATATCCTCTTCTCATGTTTCTTGATTTTCTTGATAATAAAACTTAGGAGTTTCTTTCCTCCAAGTCTTATAATGACAATGTGATCACACCCTTAAGAGCCTTAAAGTGGACCATCTCTAAATTAGAGATGTTAACTAAATCATAAATTAGTCCTCTCTTTCGAAATCGAGTTTTATCTCAACATAGAGATAAGAGATTGAAAAAAGACTTCATCACAAGGTATAGTGAGACCCATGTCATGATCAAAACCAAACTCTTCTTCAGCTAATTGTAGTAGTGATTGAAACTCATGATGGTCTAGCCATGAGATTGGAACCACATAGCGACTCCGGTTTTGACCAATGTAGACCGGGAAATGACCTTTTGGCACGTCGTTGTAGTAGCAATTTCCTTGGTTCTTCTTGCCTAGGCTTGAACATCTTTTCAAGATTTGCTTTAGAGTTGCTGCTTGAGAGGAGGCTCCTTTGTTTGACTTCTTTATGGCCATGATTTGAGCTTAATTTTGAGACCAAATTTGGCTATAGAGAGAGAGAATAAGAGAGAGAGAGAGAGTAGTTTGGTATGTTTAAAGAAAGTTTGTGGATTGTGAATGTGGTGGGGAGAATAAAGAGGGGTATATAAAGGCAAAATGATAGAGAAAAGTAGGATGTCTATTATTAAATTTAACAAGAAAAAAATCTTATACTTTTTTACATTAGAATTTTTAGGTTTACAAATGACTTTTTTAGAAGATTTGTGACTAGGTTATTGATAAGTGTGTATTTTAGCTGTTTTAGGCATGCATTTCCATAACATTTTAGAACCTTAGTTGCATATTTCATATAGATTATAGTCTAATTTAGCATATTTTCACTTAGTAGCCTAGGATAGAGTCTTAGTTAGGTTTAGGTCCCTTTTGCATTGCATCATGTGCATTTCAGGTACTTGGAGCTATGGGGAGCTCATAGGAAGCAGATGGGAGCCAAGGAGAAGCTCATTGGAGGCAAAGAAGAAGAAAAGGAGCCTCGGCGGTTCGTAAATCGCCAGGCCAAGCCGCCAAGGAAGGAGGAATCAGGCGAGGTTGCGGTGAAATTCCTAGCGGCCTCCAAACCGCTGGAATTAAACCGCTGGAGCACCACGACGTCCTGAAGAAGAAGCATCCAGCGGCCTCCAAGCCGCCGAGCCTGACCGCCGGAGAAGACCAAAGCTAAGAAGTTGCGGATGTCTGGTCCAGCGGCCTCCAAACCGCTGGACCAAACCGCTGGGATTGTGCGCTTGTGCACTTTTTACTTTTCCCTATAAATACTCCTAGGGTTTTCATCATTAATACCCTATCTTATGTTTTTAATACTCTCTCTAAAACTATAGCCACCTTGTGTGAAACCTCTAAAGGTTCATTTATTGTGGTTTGAATCTTATGATTATCTAGTTTAAATCTCTTTTATTATCTTGTCATGTCTTTATCTTTTGTTATTAGCATGTGTTTTGGTATGATTAGTGAGTAGTTACCTTATGGGTTTTGGGGTTTAGTTAGGTTAGGATGATGGATGATGGTTAATGATGTTTAGGATGTTTAGGTTATGGTTTCTATAGCATTAGATGTTCTTAACACTAAGGTAGAAGTAATTATCCTAGCTTACTACTTATAGGATGTTTCATGCCCGGAAGGTGTTCGATGAAATGTCTAGTCCAATCTCTTGCTAGTCTTTTATACTTAGCCAATGGAAGTTGATGTCTAAGGTTTAAGATGGACTTTTAAGGACTTATACTTAATGATCCCTAATCATCTAGACTCGATTGGAAGATTTGAGGTTTTTATGATTAGGGAATGGATTTGAGTCATGGAAGTGATCTAATCTAGATTAGTGATCCTTGTTCTAGAAAGTTGTCTCCTTTATTAGTTTTAACATCATTAGCTTGATTCCATCTATCCAAAACCAATGATTTAAACCCCAAGATCCAACCTTTATCTTATTTAAGCACATTCCTAGCTATTTCTTGTTTAGTTTACTTTTGTTGACTTTAACACTATTGTTTTAGATATAGTTTTTGTTACCAAACAACCTTCTTATTAGGTCTATTCTAAGATAGTTTCTTGTATTCTTGTTGCTCTTAGTTCAATATCCTTGTGGATTCGATCCTTATATTACTACAACGTCATGTGCCTTGCACTTGGGGTTGTTTGTGATTGAGGTTAAAACTCGATCTCATCAAGTTTTTGGCGCCGTTGCCTAGGGAGATTGCAACTAGTCAATAGGATTTGGAATCTTCTTAGTTTTAGACCATTTGTTACTTAAAAGATACTAACTTCTTTCCTTTTGTTGTCTTTTTCATCTTGTCTCTCTTGAAGGTGTATGAACCTTAGGAGCCAAAGAGGAGAAATCATCGATTGCGTTCCCGAGCTAGGAAGGCTTGAAAGGGCAAATAAGAGAGCAAGAGACCAAGAAAGAAGAGAAAGAGAAGAACGACAACGAGAAGAAGAAGAGATGGCAAACCAACAAGGAGCCTATGAGAACCCCCATAACCAAGCCCACGGGGTGGGAGTTGGAGATATGCCGCCGCCTCCTCTACATGTTCCAAGGGAGGAGAGAAGGATTGGTGATTACGACGAGCGAATAACTAATGGCACAAGAATGGGCATCCGACCGCCTCCTTGCCCCGTGAACAATTGGGAAATCAAGTCTAGCTTGATAAACATGGTGCAGAATAACCGTTTCTTCGGTCTACCCAACGAGCACCCGATGGAACATCTAGACAACTTCGACCGCTTATGCGGAACGATCAAGATAGGAGGGGTGCCGGAGGATGTTCTTAAGCTAACCTTATTCCCATTCTCTCTCGGAGATAAAGCCGCGCAATGGGAAAAGGGAATCATCACATCAACCATCCAAACATGGGATGAGTGCAAGAAGAGGTTCCTCACCAAGTTTTTCTCCACGCAAAAGACGGCAAAGATCCGTAATGACATCGCTACGTTCAAACAAGGTGGTAATGAAAGCTTGTACGAAGCTTGGGAAAGGTTGAACGAGTTTACAAGAGCTTGTCCCCACCATGGGATGTCAAAGGAAGCGATACTCGGGATTTTCCACCGTGGCGTCCATCGCGACTATCAACTCGCCCTCAACACGGCTAGCAACGGGGATTTCGCAAGTCTAACAATCCCTCAAGGAGAAAAACTAGTGGAGAACTTAGCTCAAAGCGAGCAAATGAATGGAAAGGATTACGATAGGTCAATGAGAGAATTGAAGAGTGAGTCCAAGGGAGACGATCTAAAGTATAAGGAGCTTAATGACAAGTTTGATAAAGTACTCCAAATACTAAAGAAACCGGTCCATTATGTGGGGCATGAGGAGAATCAAGGTTGGTGCGAGGACTTTGACAATGGCGAGCGAGAGGATGTCAACTACGTCCAACAACAAGGTCAAGGAAGAGGGTACAACTACCAAAGGCCTTTCAACCAAGGTTACAACAAGGGAAATAACTACCTCTCTTACCGAAGCAACAATGTGGAGAACCCACAAGATCAAGTCTACCCCACCACGAAACCTCAAGAATACAAGCCAAACCCACAAGGAGGATATGGGCAACGTAGCTCTTTCTACCAAGGCCAACAAACAAACCAACTCAACAATAGCGCATCTCCTTCCACTTTGGAAGAGAACTCGAGGATGCTTAAGCAAATTTTGGACGGGCAAGGTAGACATGCCACGGAGGTAAACAAGAAGCTATCCGACTTACATGCAAAAGTGGATGGAGCTTACGTAGAATTGAATGCCAAGTACGACCGCCTCGCTTCTCATGTAAAGAGTTTGGACAACCAAGTGGCACAAGTAGCCTCCTCCTCGAAAGGGCAAATGGGAAACCTCCCGGGCAAAACCGTGGCAAACCCTAAGGACGCTTGCAATGTTATCCTGAACATCAAAGAAGGGTATGCTGAGGAGAAAGAAAACTCCATTGAGCAAGGGATAGGAGAACCATTCTACACGCCGTATCGGAGAAACGTTCTCTCAAGACTCAAGGAAAACTTCTCAAGACAAGGCATGACCATTCCTTATCTCACCAACGTCGACCAAGTTCCAGCCTATGTGGAGTTTATTCAAAAACTCCTAGGAAACAAGGAGTGGGTGGAAAATATGGTCAAGGATATCGACACAACTCCGATCCAATGCCGAAGAAGCCCTCTCACGAAGAAGCAAGACCCCGGAGCCTTCGTCATAAGGCTCAAGCTTGGGCCCCTCGAGGTCAATAACGCCATGATTGACACCGGTTCGAGTGTGAACGTCGTGAATGTGAGAATGCTGGAAAAGATGGATGTTCATAGCATCTCCAGTTGCGAGAAAGTCCTAATGTTTGGGGACTCGTCGATAGGAAGTCCCATCGGAAGCGTTGAGAACTATCCGGTGAGAATAGGCCACAAAATCATCCCAACCGATTTCGTAGTCATGAAAGGTTCGGATGACGGAAACGAAACCCCCTAATCTTGGGAAGGCCATTTTTAGCCACCGTGGGAGCTAGGATCGACTATGACGTAGGAAGAATGATTCTTCAAAACGTTGATGAGAGGTTCTACTACTCTAGTAGATCCTCAAGAAAGAACCTGTGTGGAATGGTGGTTTCCAATGAAGGAGTCCAAGATGTCAAACACGAAGGAGATCCGAGTGTGGAAGAATTGAAGAAGAAGTTTGAAAATTTGAACTTGGATGAGAATGTGAAGCTTCAACAAGAACCATTGACCAAAGGAGAAACCGCCACACCAAAAGGGATCACCCTAGTGTGGAACAAGGAAGAAGGAAAATACACCACCAACAACAACATCAAAGAGGGGGAAAAGCTTGAGGAGACCACTTTGGATCTCTTCGCTAGTCTCGCCTAAGCTTCGTCTAAGTCAAGCTTAGTGACTTTAAACAAGCGCACTTGGGAGGCAATCCCATGCCTATCATTGTAAATACTAGTTTTAATTTTAAGTCTTTTAGTCTAGGTTATGTTTAGAATGCAGGGAAATAGGAGAAGACAAGCATCACAGGAGAGTCCAGCGGCCACGAAGCCGCTAGGAGAGACCGCCGGAAGGAACGCAGCCAGAACAAGGCTCTATGATGTTTCCAGCGGTTTTGAAACCGCTGGAAGAAACCGCCGGGACTCCACGCACCAGGTAAGTCTCTGTGTTGGTTCCAGCGGCCTCTAAACCGCCGATCCAAACCGCTGGAACCGACACAGACCTCCCCCTTCCTTTAAATTCGCGAAAAAACCCTAGTTTTCCCCCTCTTCTCTCTTTTCGCCTCCAACACCATTTCAAGCAAATTTTCACTAAAATTTCAATCTTTCAAGAGTTTTAAAGAACACAAAACCTTTCCAAACCTAATCTTAATCCAAATCTTCAAGAATCAAAGGTAAAATCTTCAAAAATTTGAAATCACCATTGTTACTCCTTGGAAAGCTTGAAACTTTCAACTTTGGGAAATTGATTCTTTGATGATTTTATTGAGGTTAGGACCAATAAGTTAGTAAGTAACTCTTGTTAGATGATGACATTGAGCCATTGTTAAGAAATTTTTGAGCTTGTGAAAAATTTGACTTGTTTACACTCTCCTGAAACTTGTATTGAGTGTGCTTGATGAATACTATTGTTTTTGCACCATTATATCCCATTTGCGGTGGTTCGAAACACCGTGAAAGAATATAACCCATGATTGATGAAATCCTTATAGGAAAAATGGTGTCAACATCGAGCACAACACGCGCCAGCAGCTCTCACGCGACTTCCGTCGATAGCAACGCACCACAAGATCAACAAGGACTGTGGATGGAAAGGATCAACAAGATTAAAGAGAGGGAAGTTTACCCCACGAGATTCTTGGACAATAGGGCGTTGATCAAACAAGGGATAAAAGGACAAGTGGAAGATCTACTCGATAGAATGGGCACAAAGGTCCTATTCACATTGGACGAACCCACTTGCCCCGAGCTCACACCGGCAGTTCTTGGCGACGGTAGATTACGAAGGCGACGAAACCGCCGGGAAAGTGAATTTCATGCTTGAGGGAGAAGCATACTCGATTGAATTCGAGATGTTTTGCAAGCTGTATGGGTTGAGAAGGAGAAGAGGAATGAAGATGGGAGAACCTCATTGCCCATTGCAACTTCGTGGGAGAACATCGCTATCTTGGAAGATTTCCGCCCATCGAGGGCAAGGATGTCAAAGGTGAGGAACCCAACAATAAGATACGTCTTAAGGCTCCTAGGCAACACGTTCTTCGCAAGACCTCAACCTTACACAACTACAAAGGTAGAACTCGGCTTCATCTATGAGCCGTTGAGGTACTTCCTAAGCATGCCGTCGGGACAACTCGTGGATCAAGGAGATAGCGACATATGCAAGGCGTCCGAATTTCTCAAATACCTTATAAGTATTAGAGATGAAGAGGAGATTGAGGGTCGAGACCATGGTATAAGCATTGGAGGAATGCTTACTCCCCTTTTTCGCTCCCTAAGGATCGACCTTAGCCGGTACGATGAGCTACCCAATGCCTACATGGATGAAGGATACATGGTGGTCACGAAGACAAGCGCGGGCCGTTTTAACGAAGACGCATTCATGTACAACTTCATGGACGATAGGATGGTACCAATGTGTTGTTTCTTGCCAAACACCGACTATACCCACACGCATTCAACCGACGGTATACGCTTCCGTCTCCCCACTTGGTTTTACTTCGAGGTTCCAAAACCAAGGAACCAAATCCTCTACCTTTGGTAAGCCAAGGTACCTTCTACCTATCATTGTAAATACCAATCATGTAGTGTAGTTTTTACTTTTCTTTTGCATTTTAGTTTTTTTTATCATAGTTAGAATGGCCTTACTTCACTATTTTTTCACACCGAGACGGTGTGATTTAAGTGTGGGGGACGGGCCATTAGTTACTAATCATGTTTATTGTTTTAGCTATGTGTGATCATGCATTGCATCCATCTAGTTAGTACATTGCATTTGTTAATAGTTATATGCATTCAAAAACACCAAAAAATTCGAAAAATTTTGAAAAACACAAAAAGAAAACTAGTTTCATTTTTGCTTTATCATTCATATAGTATAGGATCGAGTCTTTAGCTTTAGGATATACACACTTGTCTATGGATCAATGATGATATTACCTTGTAAAGAGTTATAGAAAAACATTGCAATGTGAATTCCTTTTCGAGATTGTTTGGTATAAGTGATAGAATCTTTTAAATCGTTGAAATTGTACATTTTGAACTTTCTTAGTCTAGAGGATATTGCTTGTTTGATGCTCACTTGATTTGAAACCACTCCATGAATATTGAACCTAACTGAATCATTAATTTCTCGCTTGATAATGTGCATTGTAGTTTCATGATATATATCCAAACTTTATTCCTTTTTACCACCCTCTTGATTGTTTGGATAACCATCTCATTTTTAGATGGCCTACCCTTAACCCGAAACCATTCCTTCAAGCCCCGTTTAATTCTTTGAGTGAGGCCTTTTGGAAAGTGTTACATTGGCAAAACTTTGTAAGTATTGGGGACGACAAGTCCCACATCCCATCTAGGTGGTTAGCAAGTTTTGATTTGGTTATGGGTGAGGGAAGTGAGGAATTGAAAAGAAAGAGAGTTGGGTTATCATTAGAAGAGTCTAAACACCAAAACTAAAAGAGTAACTACCTTAAGGGAGGTTTGAAAAAAGTAAAAGAAAGGGCATTGAAAACAAGTTTAAAAACTCCTAAACCACAAAAGAAAAGAAAACCCAAACACAAAGGGTAGAAAGTAGGAGTACAAAGAGTGAAGCCTAATCCAAAAGAAAACCCTTAAGGATAGTGTAAAAAGGTGAAAGATAGACTTATGTTGTCAAAGAAAGAAACCCAAAGGGAATAAAGGGTAGAGTTAGGATTAAAAGAAAGGGTTTGAGTGGGTGTTTAAAGATAAAAAGGGGAATGAGCAAGAAAAGAAAGGTAGTGAGTGCTTAGAACGATAAGTAGGAAGGGTAGAACATGGGATTTAATGGCTTGTACGTATTGGTTCCTAGTCTTCCTTACTTTTGCATTATGTTTACACTACTTATTTGCTTTTGAGAGTAAGCCCCCTAAAACACTTAAACATCCAAACACTTAACCACTTAAATAAGACCTTTCCCAAACCGATTGAACCTCTTTGCATTGCATCTAGCGAGACCACCGGCTACTAATTAATGAACTTAAGGATGTGGTGAATGAAAAAGTGAGTGGATATGGGCATTGAATCTAGCTAGGACTCGTGATAGTGTGCTTTGGATACTTGATTGATAGTTCTCATTACTTATGGTTAAACATCTTCTCAAAGTGCTTCATTGCCTTAGTTAACATTGCATATGTTTGATTCTTAACTTTTTGGTTCTGAGATCCATCCTCCACTACGTCTTTTGTGTTTGTTGAGTGTTGTTTGCTTGAGGACAAGCAAAAAGGCAAGTGTGGGGGAGTTGATAAGTGTGTATTTTAGCTGTTTTAGGCATGCATTTCCATAACATTTTAGAACCTTAGTTGCATATTTCATATAGATTATAGTCTAATTTAGCATATTTTCACTTAGTAGCCTAGGATAGAGTCTTAGTTAGGTTTAGGTCCCTTTTGCATTGCATCATGTGCATTTCAGGTACTTGGAGCTATGGGGAGCTCATAGGAAGCAGATGGGAGCCAAGGAGAAGCTCATTGGAGGCAAAGAAGAAGAAAAGGAGCCTCGGCGGTTCGTAAATCGCCAGGCCAAGCCGCCAAGGAAGGAGGAATCAGGCGAGGTTGCGGTGAAATTCCTAGCGGCCTCCAAACCGCTGGAATTAAACCGCTGGAGCACCACGACGTCCTGAAGAAGAAGCATCCAGCGGCCTCCAAGCCGCCGAGCCTGACCGCCGGAGAAGACCAAAGCTAAGAAGTTGCGGATGTCGGTCCGGCGGCCTCCAAACCGCCGGACCAAACCGCCGGGATTGTGCGCTTGTGCACTTTTTACTTTTCCCTATAAATACTCCTAGGGTTTTCATCATTAATACCCTATCTTATGTTTTTAATACTCTCTCTAAAACTATAGCCACCTTGTGTGAAACCTCTAAAGGTTCATTTATTGTGGTTTGAATCTTATGATTATCTAGTTTAAATCTCTTTTATTATCTTGTCATGTCTTTATCTTTTGTTATTAAGCATGTGTTTTGGTATGATTAGTGAGTAGTTACCTTATGGGTTTTGGGGTTTAGTTAGGTTAGGATGATGGATGATGGTTAATGATGTTTAGGATGTTTAGGTTATGATTTCTATAGCATTAGATGATGTTCTTAACACTAAAGGTAGAAGTAATTATCCTAGCTTAGTACTTATAGGATGTTTCATGCCGGAAGGTGTTCGATGAAATGTCTAGTCCAATCTCTTGCTAGTCTTTTATACTTAGCCAATGGAAGTTGATGTCTAAGGTTTAAGATGGACTTTTAAGGACTTATACTTAATGATCCCTAATCATCTAGACTCGATTGGAAGATTTGAGGTTTTTATGATTAGGGAATGGATTTGAGTCATGGAAGTGATCTAATCTAGATTAGTGATCCTTGTTCTAGAAAGTTGTCTCCTTTATTAGTTTTAACATCATTAGCTTGATTCCATCTATCCAAAACCAATGATTTAAACCCCAAGATCCAACATTTATCTTATTTAAGCACATTCCTAGCTATTTCTTGTTTAGTTTACTTTTGTTGACTTTAACACTATTGTTTTAGATATAGTTTTTGTTACCAAACAACCTTCTTATTAGGTCTATTCTAAGATAGTTTCTTGTATTCTTGTTGCTCTTAGTTCAATCTCCTTGTGGATTCGATCCTTATATTACTACAACGTCATGTGCCTTGCACTTGGGGTTGTTTGTGATTGAGGTTAAAACTCGATCTCATCAGTTATATGTATTATTATCATAATAACGACTAGCTCAAGCAGAAACACATGAAGTGTTTTCTTTGATATGATCAATATTATATTAATGCAATACAAACCCTTGTAAGCATAAACGGTCCACTTTATGTCGAGACTATATCATTTTGGTAAAACGTTATTAGTTTATCGAGAGATAAATTATAGTATAAAAATAAATTTTGGAATCCGAAATAATTATTATTTTAGAGAAGTATTAACGAATCAAGTATAGTGTAGATTTACTTTTCATAACTTCACTGGATTTTTATGTTTTTTTGGGTTAAGGTAATAATTGGAAGTCAAAACTCTCAATTTCTTTGGGGTGAATGATAACGTAGAATTGCTTACTTACATAACTCTTTGATGAGTCTAAATTGTGAATTTTAGACTAACTAAAAGTAGAAACTAAAAGTAGATTCATTAGAACTTAGAAGCATGAGAGTACTTTTTTTAATGTTTTATGGTAAAAGCAATTAAGTATCATGTGGCATGTAGGAAACAAGGGCAAATTTAGAGACAAAGCCATAAAGAAAATTGGAGAAAAAAACACGAAAGAATACATATAAGATAAAAAATTTAAAAAGGACTTATAAACAGGGGGAATTACAAAACTTACACATTTAGAAATGCGCTTTATACGACTACACTATTTGAATATGCATTTCATAAAACTACACATAAACATTCAAAATAAACATTCAAAAGTAAACTCAAATAAACTCTAAATATAAAATCTCACCCCTTTAACATTTTATCCTAAATATTAAATAGTGAACCCAAATAAAAAAAAAATTAGTTTAAGTAAATATTTAAAGGCTAGTTTAACCTTTCAAAATTTGAAAAGAATGTATATTCTAAAAGAATTTATATTAAGTGTAATTTTGTAAAGAAAAAATTGAAATGGTGCACAGTTTTATGAATTTCTCTTATAAATAAGGTAGGGACTATAACATTGTCCTACATTGTCTCCCTCTTGTGTTTATTTAACTAGACACAACTCTACAAAATAATACGTGTAATGTCTCTTTTTCTCTTTCATTTCATATTATACGTTCTTTTTCACATTCTGTCTCTATTGAAACTTCCAACTTTTATTACAACTAATTAATAGGTATATAATAAAAATAAAAAATAGTATATGGCCGTTGGTACGGTGTGTTATATACCGTCATGTCATAAATATGATTTCGTTGCAAAGTGATTAATTACGGACAAAGCATAAACGTATATGAACCAAAGTACGTACTTTCAAGATCACATGTCTTTTTTTTTTTTATTACATCGATCACATGTCTTTTTGCTACAACTAGATTTTACAACACTTTAATGCACATTATTTTTCTCTACAAATTAAGATGGAGTTTTAATTCAAAAATATTTTTTCTAGGTGATTTATTTAAAGTCGATATCTAAGACCGTCTTATAGCACATATATGTCGGTTCAACATGTCCCTAACCAAAGTAAATTTTTTTACAAAATTGATAAGATATATATATATATATATTTAATCTAAGATATTTTAGTATATTTTTGGTTATAATGGGTTTTTTAATTTCTGAACGGTTCTAAAACATTTTCTTTTGGCAGAATTATAAAACTACATCATTTAAATTACATTTCACAAAGTTACACCATTTCCAAAATACTTCACAGAACTACACATAAACACTCAAAATTAAATCCAAATAAACCCTACCCAAACAATCTTACCCCCTTAATACTATACCCTAAACACTAATTAGCGAACCCAAATGAAAATATTTTAATTTTGGTAATTTTTAAAAAGGTAAATCAAGCTTTTAAAATTTTAAAAGGGTGTAAATTTGTGAAAATATTGAATTAGGTGTAGTTTTGTGAAGGGAGGGTTGAAATGGTATAGTTTTTTGAATTTCTTCTTTTTTAATATATTAACATTTCATATACGTGTATAACTAATATACAAATGTATGGGAAAATGTGTATATATATATAGCTAAGCAACATAATATATTGTCCCCATGTGAAAATTTGAAAAAAATCTAAAACGAATTTGTTTAATTGATAGTATCAAATTCATGCAAGTTCTAATTACATTCCTCCAATATCTTGTTTTCCACGTACTTATTTCCCTTTTTGTTCAACTTTTTTTCTTATTATTTTTATCCGTTCTTTTTTAACATTTGTGATGAATAAATTAATCATCATCGTCAAATATTTTCACATTTGCCTTTGTGATAACTTGAGTGAAAAAAATGCTTTACGGCCGTATCTACAAATTGAATATGTTATCCCCTTTTACCAAAAAAAAAGAAGAATATGTTATCCCCTTTTATCAATAATATCTTATCTTCTAATAAATGAGTTATCATATTTATCTAAAATAAATTAAAACTATAAAAATTTAATGAAAACCGTTAAAAGAACAAATTATTGTGAAAAGGGAAGAAAAGGGGAACTAGAAGTTAAACGTGATACGTGAAAGAAAAGATATATTAACCAAAAATCAAAAACATATTGTAACATTTTCCACATCAGATATTTAGATAATGAAAATCTAATATATAACTATATAGCGGAAAGTATAACCCCAATTTAAAGTAGACTTTCTGGGAAGAAAACCAAAACAAAATCGTGCGGATGTTAGGACCCAAAACATATAATATCACATTAAAAAATTGTTAGACTCTCAAAGATAACAAACATCCGAGTCGGATCCTGACAGTCAGTGAAATAAAGCAAGTGTAAATAAATGAAATAAAAAAGGAACGTGAACAACACTTGGTTGTCCTGAATTGGCGCTTGTGTTGTGGTTATAACTTTGTAGACATAATCCCTCACATTGTTCCTTACCCCACACACAATTCATCATCACCATCATCATCTTGATATATATCATAACCTTCTTTCCACAATAATAACTCTCTTCTTTTTTGAAAAAATACCATTAAATACATAGTTTGTATTCTAGGGAAAATAAAACATCTGGTGGCATTTTACGCCTAAAAGGCTAAAACTAATGTTTAACTATTTTTAGTTTGTATGCATGTTAACTATTTGTAAACTTTCTCAATACCTAAAAGACTCAAATTATATAATATATATATATATATATATATATATTGGTTTCATAATTAATTAGATTTTAGTTTAGAATATTTTTTGATTAATAAGTATTTTATTGAGTTGGTAGGAATATATATATATATATATATATATATATATGTTTCATTTGAAAAAGTTGGAACTACTTTATGAAAACTATATGATAACTTGTAATAAAAAAACTATAATTTGTAATGATCGTTTATATATGCTTTACAGACTACAAATATCATATTTTTGATGTCTTAACAACTAACGTTTTGTAATATAGGTGTGATGTGATGTAGTTACAATTATAGAATTAAGATTTGCTCTCTCGAAATTTTATCCAAATTCAAAAACTACAAAAGCGACATCTCCTAACGACAAAATGCATAAAACAGACAAACATAAGAAACTAATTTAATTCTCTTTAATTTTGAGTTTCAGTTTTCAGTTAAAAATAACTATAAAATGGACAGCTCCTAATACAAAATGCATAGGGAGAATCACAAAACTACACCATTTGAATTACATTTCATAAAACTACACCATTTCCAAAATACTTCACAAAACTACATCTAAACACTAAAAATTAAATTCAAATAAATCTTACTCAAACAATCATACCCCCTTAATACTATACCCTAAACACTAATTAGCGAACCCAAATGAAAATATTTTAATTTTGGTAATTTTTTAAAGGGTAAATCAAGCTTTTAAAATTTTGAAAGGGTGTAAATATATAAAAATATTGAATTAGTTGTAGTTTTGTGAATGGAGGGTTGAGAGGGTGTAGTTTTGTGAATTCCTCAAATGGGCATAACAGAATATAAGAACTAGGAATTATATTTTTAACAGATATTTACAACAAAAAAAAGTTTTATAATCTTTCTTACAAATAAAATTCCGACTCCAATACCAAAATGGACAGTTCATAACAAAAGTTACATTAAATCAAACTTTTAGAATTAAGTTTTTAATACAAAATATATATTTTTCCGATACTTTCATTTTTAAAACTAAAACTCAATAAAAAACGGACAACTCCTAAATAAAAAAAATCAATAAAAATACATAAGAAGATACCTCAACTACAAACACTAGAAACATTTTATTTTACAAAGAAGATATTTAGATGGTAATTAAACAAATATATAAAATTATGCTAACTCCAAAAAAGTAAATAAAAGAGAAAAAAAGTCACAAAAGAGCTTCTCATAACTCTAAATTGTGTAGGATCCCATGTCTACAACTTATATGAACTCTCTCCATGTGCTCTAACTTACACTCCAACAACAACTCAACAAAGACTTACAACCACAAGCAGACAAAGATTCCTTCAATATAATCTAAGCCACAAATCTTGATTTTGGATAATTTATTATGAGAGAAGATTTTGTTTATTTGCTTCCTTTCTCTCACTACCATGTTCTAAGTCCACTAGAGTGAATATTGTCTTCTTAATTGATTACAATTATTTTGTGTCACATTTGTTGCGAGTCTCTTTTTGATAACTATCATATTATAGTTTGTATATATTAGTTTCTCTTTTCTTTGGAGAAATTTAAAGTGTGTGTATGTCTTTTTGTGTTCCAAATTTAGAGAGACCAAAGAAGTCATTTCAAAGGTGCTTTCATGTTTAATTTGTAAATGCCTATAAAAATTTATTTATGTTCTCATGGTTTATGAATGAAAATGACTAATGAAGAGATTAATTATTACATTATAAGTTCAAACCATTTGGGGGAGTAATGATTTACGCGTTAAATGTGGTATTATCAACATTTGGCTTCGGGCACTGGTGTAAATTATAGGCCAAAGATCTAAAACTCCCACGGTTTATCAAAAAAAATTTATTACATTATATATTGAACAAGAGACAATGCTTGTGGATGTCACAATGATATGTATGAATAACTAAATAATAAAATAAATATATGAATAACTATATACAAGAGACAATGCTTGCGAAAATAGATATTATTTCTAACTCAAATAGAAATAAAATAAAATAAAAACTATATATTTTGTAACTCTATGAATAAAATATCCTATTACTATTTCGTTTTTTTTGGTATTTAAGCATAGAAAAAAAACCATCAAACAAATCACAGAATGGGCCCATCTGTGTAAGATATTTAGCCCAATATTGACTTCAAAACAGTCAAGCCCAGTAAATAAAATTCAGTTAAAGGCCCAATAGTATTGCACGGCCACGATTAAAAGCTACGATGGACACGTGTACACACGATAACTAAACTATAGCGAGGAAGCGTATCTTTAATGAGTCTGTTTTAATTAGATTCACACTAATTAGGGTTTACTTTGTCTTTAATCACATAATTAATCAACTAAACCTCTCTATATATAAATCTCTATAAACAAACACACACACACCGTCACATTCATCATAATCCCCAAAAAAAACCTAATTCACGAGTTTCTCGATTCAATGGCGGCGTTAGAGAATCAATCATCATCGGCGGCGGTGGCAACGGCGACGGAGAGATTTACAGGGAAAGTGAATTGGTTCAACGATTCAAGAGGATACGGTTTCATAACCCCCGACGATGACGGCGAAGAGCTTTTCGTTCATCAATCCTCCGTCGTCTCCGATGGTTTCAGGAGCTTATCCATCGGCGATTCCGTCGAATTCGCGATCTCTCAGGGAAGCGACGGGAGGACTAAAGCCGTGGATGTCACTGCTCCAGGCGGTGCTCCTCTAAAAAAGGCGATTAGCTCTCGCGGCGGCGGAGTTTGTTTCAATTGCGGCGAGGCTGGTCATATTGCTAAGGATTGTGGTGGCGGAGGAGACGCTGGTCTTGGCGGTGGAGCTTTGTGTTACACTTGTGGCGAATCTGGTCACTTTTCTAGGGATTGCGTTCAGAAAACAGGCGGAAACGTTAGAAGCGGCGGCGGAAACGTTAGAAGCGGTCGCGGTGGAAGCAGAGGAGGAGAAGAGTGCTACACTTGTGGTAACATTGGTCACTTTTCTAGAGATTGCACTCAGATATCAAGCGGAGACAACGGTGGAAGCGGCGGCAGAAACGTTACAAGCGGTGGCGGAAACGTTAGAAGCAGCGGTGGAAACGTTAGAAGCAGCGGTGGAAACGTTAGAAGCGGAGGAGGAGAAGAGTGTTACACTTGTGGTAACATTGGTCACTTTTCTAGGGATTGCACTCAGAAACTGAGTGGAAACGGTGGAAGCGGCGGCGAACGCAGAAACCGCAGCGGTGGAAACGGCGGCGGCGGTGGAGTTTGTTATACATGTGGTGGTGTTGGTCACATAGCTAGAGATTGCGCGACGAAGAGACAATCTGGTGCTTGTTACGAGTGTAAGGGCGTAGGCCACTTGGCTCGCGATTGCGTTAACAGAAAAAACGGTGGAAGCGGCGGTGGCCGTAACGGTAACGGAATGTGTTTTAATTGTGGTGAAGAAGGCCACTTTGCAAGGGACTGTTCTGTTACTTCTTAGGCAACCCAAAAAAAACAGAGAATGCAAATGAATTTTGAGTAATATAAAGTTTTTTTATGTTGCTTTATGTGTTTTATTATTATACATCGGATTTAATCCTTTTTTGTTATAAGTTATAACTATATAATTTTTAGTTAAATTTTTATGAATACTCTATTTTTCTCTTTCAAAGTTTTGATATATGTATTGTATGGTTTTGTACTTTGCTGTTTGACTATAATAACATCAAAATTCAAAACCTATGGTGTTACAAATTTGAGACATTTACACATTCTTAATTCAAAAATCTTTGGTGGTCTTTTGTAAATTTATATTTATGCTTTGAATTAGTGGACCAAATTTGCAGTTGTGGACTAGTTTAGCCACTAATTAAACCTTTTAAACAGACAAAAAGAACTTATTATTGGATATGATTTATATAGATAAAGGTTTTGTTTAGTTATTGTCTTAAGCATAATCTTGTGGACAAGGTTTTAAGTAATGACATCACTTTTGATCTGTTGTTGATTGTTACCTGTTTTGTATAGTCAGCTATTTGGGGGAATGTCTTAATCAATTGTTTTATTTTTGTCTTTTGGGGTTAGATTTAGATTTATCGAACTAATTTAAAGTTTAAACTTTAAACCTAATGAAAATTAATCAAAATCCAAAATTGATGACGAATCTTACTCATAGAAGAAATTGGAATCTTAAATTTGGTGACCACATTTTCCTATCTAAACATAGCCACACAATCAATTTTTTTCTTAAAAAGTACAATCAAATAAATATTATGGTTTTGATTATAATAAAATAAAAAATAAATTATATCGTTGAATGATTGGATATTTGACCTGATTAGATTAAGCATGAGTCAGTCTTTTTTGTAACTTTGGGCCAGAAATGACCGATTCATTAGTCAAACCTACAATATCATATATCGTAGATGCGGAAAATCGATTTCGGGTGGTGTGGTGTTATCTGTCTTATGTGGACTTATAACTGTCACTAGACCGAGGTCATTTCCCCAACATTAGTTAATTCCAAATGTGTAGTTATTTATCAATTATTTGTTATAAATTCCATTGCATACCATTTTAAATGTCTCCTTGAGATCTATGTTTCACGAGAGAAGGTTTTGAATCAAATGTTGATGATACTATGCCAATTATTCAATAAATATAAATATATATATATATATGTTTAGTTAAGAAACACATTTGAGACCTACCTAGATTGTATACTATATTTTTGTTTATTAAACATTAATTATAAGTAACTTGTAACAATGAAAGAAGCATGGACCAACCAAAGTTGATATCATCACACAACTAAAGCTCTTTGGAATGTCGTTGACCCAATACCAAATTCTCTTTTCTTTTATAAATTGAAAATTTATATAAATTCCCAATCCAACGTTAGTCACTATGTTTATTTCCCATAATAAACACAAATAAAATATAAATTTATGCTCATGAACCTTTTATACTATATTCTAGTTTTTGAATATAATTTTTAGAGAGTCTTACGAAATATCAAAACATCATAATTTTTGTCATCTTATAATAATTAACTATTAGTGACATAACACAACTTGGGTGGATAGTAGATAACTCGTGTGCGTCTCTTGGAAAATAGAAGAGGACATAATCTAATATCATATTTATATTTTGTAATTATATAAATAAAAGTATTTTGTTATATTAATAATTTAACATCTGTCGGTCGTTTGATGTTAAATATAGTCTTATCAAAATCAAAAATATAAATGGAGAATGACAAAACTACACCGTTTGAATTACATTTAACAAAACTACATTTTTTAAAAATTATTTCACAAAATTACATCTAAATAAATTTTATCTATACAATCCTACCTTCTTAATACTATATCCTAAACACTAATTAGCGAACTTAAATGAAAAAAATTTAATTTTAATAATTTTTAAAAAGGTAAATAAAGATTTTAAAATTTTGAAAGTGTGTAAATTTGTGAAAATATTGAATTAGATGTAGTTTTGTGAAGAAAAGATCGAAAGAACGTAGTTTTGTGAATTTTTCAAATATAAATATGATTACAACAGTTTATCTTATTTGTTACTCAAACATTTATACTCATGTTTTTTTAAAAAAATCACTACACATGTTTTTTTTTTTTGTCAACATTTGGGCTACAAATGGCCGGCCCATTAGCCAAACCTACACTATCGTAGGCGCGGAGAATCGATCCCCGGGTGGGGTGATTCTACCTGCCTCCTGTGGGCCTTATGAATGCCACTAGACCAAGACCACTTCCCCGCTAAACATGTTTCTATTTATATTTTATGTTTTTTTATGAAAGAGGGGACAAGTTTAGATCACCGACGTAATATCCAAAACCCATATGGCCATATGCAACACATATTGTCACATATTGCATGAATGATTCAAATAAACAATTCAAAACATGATCATAATAATGTTTTTCTTTAATACAAACTATATAATTTCTTTTAACTTTCTTACATAGTTTAATATATGAAATTAAGAAAATAATTTTTTTTTTTTGATAAATGATAGGGAAGTAATTACTTCCCAATGGTATCAAAACAACAAACAATCATGAACAAACTCTCCTTGGGCGCGCAGTCCCGCGGACATCCTCCATTCTGACAGCCTCTAACTCACTCGGAACACACACCAACATATGAAAACCAAGATCTAGCGAGAAAGCATATGACGCAAGACCATCCGCCAAACAATTAGCTTTTCTGTAGACATGCCTTATACGGACTAACCAGTCCTTTGAAAGAAAGCCATGGCACAAACGTACCAGGAATGACAGGGGGTGAGAGTCACTTATCCCGGTCTTTAGAAAATCCACAACCATCTCCGAATCAATCTCCAGCTCCAATCTAGTGATCCCTCTGTTCCATGCTATGTAAAGCCCATAATACACGCCCCAGAGTTCTGCTAGTTGTGCACAACACCTGCCAATATTTAGAGCGAAGCCTCCACCCCATTCTCCTTGCTCGTTTCGCAGCACTCCACCTGCTGCCGCAAGACCCGGGTTGCCTCTTGATGCTCCGTCCGTATTCAGTTTAATCCACCCTTCTCTCGGAGGCGTCCACGAGATCAGCTTTTCCTCTCTAGCGGGTTTAACTCTGTTCATCTCCAAATTCTTCACCGCCTTAGTGATCTCCAAAGCTTGATCTTTAACGAACTGAACTCGATCTCGACACTTCCCATTCGCACCAAACACGTTCCCGCATCGCCACTTCCATGCCCACCATACCGCAACTGCGAATTGTGTGGACCATTCACACCTGCCCATAACCCTTCCTTTACCCAGATTTGTAAATAGCCAATCCAACAACGAGCTCGAGAAAAACACATCATGTTCCTGACTAGGTACGATTCGATCCCAAATACCGTGCATTGCTGGGCAGTCTCTGAGTACATGCATTATCGTTTCCACCCCGCTCTTACATACTTGACACAGACTAGAATCACTCAAGTGTCTTCTATGTCTTTCCGCATTCGTCATAATAGCTTGGTTACTCACTAACCAGATAAAGACTTTTATTCTCTCTATGGCTTCGACCCTCCAAATTCGGTTAAAGAGCACTCCCATCTGAGGTCTATCCTCTTCTTCTTTTTTCAACAATGCATACGCCGACTTGACTGTAAACTTACCGTCTTCCTCTTCTCCCCAAGACAACCTGTCCGTCGCACCGGTGACATTATCCACGACTACCGCTGCAAGATCTAGTCTTATATCCATATAGAAGAAAGGAACAATCTTGCCTAGATCCCATCCTGCACCATTCCTCCATAGAGCAGCTACGCGGTCTTCCATACAATCCTCCGGAATATCTATCGATGTTAGACTAATAAGTGGTATACTTGACAGCCATTTATCAGTCCAAAATCTGATCTCTTCTCCATTTCCAATGACCCAACGTTGCCCTGGAAAAACAACCTCTCTCAAACCAATTTGGATACTTCTCCATGTTGATGACCAATATCCTTTGGTTCCAAGCCATGTCATGTCATGAGTCTCACCCACCACGTACTTTCCTCTCAAGATCTTGGCCCATAGGCTCTCATTGTCATGCAATAGTCGCCAGGCCAATTTTGCAATTAAAGCCTTATTCATCTCTGTTGAAGTCTTGATACCCAGCCCTCCATCCGATTTCGGTAAACAAACCTTGTTCCAGGCCACTAAGTGTTGCTTCTTGATACCCGCAGAGCTTCCCCAAATAAATGATCTCACCAGCTGATCCAATTTATCATGAGTTGACTTTGGGAGCATCACCGTACTCATGCTATGAACCGGGAGAGATGCCAACACTGCCTTGGATAATGTTAATCTGCCCGCCAAACTTAACGTCCTGCTTTTCCAACCGGATAATCTTGACGAAGCTCTCTCAATCACTTCACCAAACGTTTCCTTGTTTATCCGCCTATGTAAGATTGGCATACCTAAGTACTTGCCCAACTCTCTTGTTGACTGTATCCCGCTCTCATCAGTGATCTTTTTCTCCAGCTCCCGTGTCACATTCTTCGAGAAAAATATTTTAGACTTCGCTAGACTCACTTTTTGACCTGAGGCTTTACAAAAACTCTCCAATACTCCTCTTATCACTCTGATCCGAGCCACAGACGCTTCAGCAAAAAGGATTAAATCATCCGCAAAGCAAATATGTGAAAGTGTGGGGCCGCCCCTTGAAAGACAAATGGGCTTCCACCTTTTCTTCTCAATTTCTTCTTCAATCATATGGCATAGGCGTTCCAAACATAATACAAACAAGTACGGAGATAAAGGGTCTCCCTGCCGTAGTCCTCGAGACGGTGTAAACGCCTCTGATTTCTCTCCATTCCAGAGCACGTTCATCGATGGTCCGGTAACACACCCCAAAATCTTACTCACCCAATCGTCAGATAGACCAGCCGCTTGTAGAGTATCCTCTAAAAAATCCCATCGTATTCTATCATACGCCTTCTCGAGATCCAATTTTAGAAGCATCCATCCCTTTTTTCCTTTCTTTCGTCTCATGGAATGTACCGCCTCTTGCACAACCACAATGTTATCTGAGCTTAATCTTCCCGGTATAAAGCTCGACTGTGCTGGACCGACCAACTTTGATATCACACTCTTGAGTCTTGTCACCATAATCTTTGTTATTATCTTGAACAACACATTACACAAACTTATTGGTCTGAACTCCGTTATCTTCTCCGGCTTGGCCACTTTTGGTATTAAGACAATGAGAGCATCATTAAGTTCAGGAAGTAGAATCCCTGTTTCAAAGAAATCCAGGACACACCTACAAGTAGAGTCACCCACCGTATCCCAACAGCTCTGATAGAAGATAGGCTGAAACCCGTCCGGTCCGGGAGCTTTATACTTCCCCATACTCCTAATGGCATCCTCCACTTCCCTGGTTCCAACCTGCTTACCAAGCTCTCTCTTCTCTTTCCTTGAAAGCCTTTGAAAACCACTCCGTGACAGCTTTTCCACATTAGCGTCTACATCTTCCAATGAATATAATCTCTTATAGTAATTAACAGCCAATTGCTCAAGCTCACTAGCGCTTGAAATCCATTGGTCGCTCTCATCCTTAAGCATGTCAATGCGATTCCTCCTCCGTCTTATTATCGTTGAAGTGTGAAAAAAGGATGTGTTTCTATCCCCTTGAGTGATCCACTTCTCTCTTGATTTTTGGAACCACAACACTTCCTCCTGCTCCAAAGCGAAATCAAACTCTTTCAGAAGCACTTCCTCCTTCTGTAGGAGATCGTCTGTTTGGGCTAGGTCTAGCAGTCCTTGCACTGCTTTTATCTCATTTATTAACTTCTCTTTCCTCTTATGAATGTCTCCGAACACCCTCTTGTTCCAGATTTTTAACTTCAATTTAAGCTCCTTCAGGGCCTCCGGTGTGGATAGCTCCCTGTTCCAAGACGAATTCAACATATCCTTAAAACTGGAGTGAGTGAGCCACGCAGCTTCAAATCTAAACGGTCTTCTACCCGGACTGCTCGCTACTAGCGGTGTCAGCTGTAACAGCATCGGAGAGTGGTCCGAAGAGAGGAAAGGCAAATGTTTTACAGATGCTTCTTGCCACTTCAAGCGAGCATGTGCGCTGCAAAGTATACGATCTAGTCTCTTTGCCACCACCGTACTCTCTGATTTGCCTCTCCGCCAAGTAAATTGATTCCCTTGGAATCCCATATCAATTAACCCCGTTTCGTTGATCCAATCTCCAAATGCCAAAGAGTCTGGAGATAGTCTGCCATTTCCACCTGTTCTTTCGTCAAGCCGAACAATTGTATTAAAGTCACCGCCAATGATAAGGGGCCCACCTGCTCTTCTAATCACCGTCTTCAACTTATCCCACAACCCACTTCTCCGACTTACCGACGGCGCTGCGTAAACCACAACTATGTGCAGATTCTCATCACCATTCTTCCATTCGGCGTGAATGAATTGATCTGATGACTCCACAATCTCTACTGCCCCGATACTTGATCTCCATAGCAACCAGATACCACCACTCTGACCCGTTGCGTCCACTCTAAACGATTTCTCAAAACCCAATCCTTGACAGATGCGACCTGCTCTATCTCCACTTGAATGGGTCTCGAACAACGCTAGTATATCAGCGTTAAACTTCTTAAGAATATATCGAATGGATCTTCGAAAATTGGGTTTGTTGGCCCCCCGGCAATTCCACATAATGCAATTCATTATATAACTTTGAAATAAAACTTGAAATGCCGGGGCGACCCGTCAGGCAGAAGCTGATACCGTCTTTCCTTCTGACGGTTCTGTACACATCCCTGGATCCTTGTCATGTAAACTGATTTGTCGGATCTGTTCTGGAGTCTTCTCCACTTCAGGTGCGATTCTCGATTGACCCATTCCACCACCTCCATCTTCCGATCCACCGACAAAAACACCGCCAGGTCTCCCTACGTCTTCTTTCTCCGATCTTAATCTTTTCCCGTTCACCGACTTCACCACCTCACCTTTCGTCGTGCCAAATATTAATCCTTTCGTGGGCCTATTCGAATTAACATTGTTCCATCTTGGCCCATTAGCATTTGGATTCTTATTCTTCCCAGCCCATATCTTTTGCCCCATATTCGGCCCATTCCTCTTCCCAATCTTTCCCCCGAAACTCAAATCTTTCTCTTTCCCGATCTCACCTCCACGGCTCTTAAATGGGATTACATTTTCCTTATTCTTGCCTTGTGCAATGGTACTTCTTTCCAAAACAGGGAGAGTTGATTCCTCTGAAAGATTGCCAAATCTGTTAGCCATCGCAATATTCTTTGCATCCTGATTTGGTAAGGTCCTTCCCAAATTCTTTCCTAATTCATTCCCTGCTCGCACCGTCGCGAGCGCTACCCTATTTCGGGAAAACTTCGATCTCCTCCCCTGTCTTCTAACCTCCATGAACCCGTCATTCTGTTCCGACGTCTGATTTGTCTCTTTCATCGGGACCTCACTTGATATCGGGCTTTCTTTCTCTACATGGCTTCTCAGGCATCGATGCACTAAATGGCCGTAGATTCCGCAACCCGAGCATATATTGGTCAATCCCTCGTATTCAACGAAGTACCTCTCTCCATTAATCTTCACCGTACCTTTCAATGGTCTGGCTAGATTCACTTCCACACATATCCTAGCAAAACGTGCTCTTTCAAGATTTGTCGTGTTTAAATCCACTTTAATAGGCTTTCCTAGTCCCTTACATATCCCTTTCAGGATCGCATCATGATAGAAATTCAATGGAATATTTGATAATCTCACCCACACAGGCGTAGTGGTAATTTCATCCTTCAACGGGTCAAACTCCGGAGACCATGCTTGCACCATAAGATGACTTCCAAACATCCTCCATGGTCCTCCTATCAACGCTGCTAGATATTCCTCTTCCTCCTCAAACCTGACCATAAAGAATTGCCTCGGAAGATCCAACACGTGCATCTCTCCTTTCGGCTTCCATATCTCTCTCAGCTTCTTACTCAAGATCGCTATCTTGACATGACGGCCGAGAACTTTAACAATCAAGCAACGCTTCCACAGTCCGTTCATGGCCTGAAGAACTTCTTCTCCTATGGTAATCACCGGTTCACCATCTTCCCCATCAGGAAACTCCAAACTCAATCTCTCGATAACAAACTTCTCATCAATTACACTTTCTGCCATTAATCTTCCGCCCGCTTTCTTTCCTACCACCTTGTCCAACCAGGAAGCCTGACCATCCGGAGGGTCCGGTGGCCTGCTTTTCTCTCCAATGTCCATCATCACCGCATCCTGAGTGTTGAGCCCCAAAACCCTATTTCCGCCGCTCTCAACCATCACTTTAACGGTGTGTCTTCTCATTAATTTACCAAGGTATATATACAACATAACATTGCCAAAACTAGATACATTCAAATCTTTTTGATATATTCTCTAACTTGCCTAATACCCCCCCTCAAGTGGGTGGTCCGATGTCGTGAACACCTAGCTTGGACAAGAGATACTCAAATGTTGGTCTAGGCAATGCTTTTGTGAACATGTCCGCAACTTGTTCCTTTGTTGAAAGATGAACCGTCTTGACGAGACCGGATTGTACGGCGTCTCTAACTTGGTGGCAATCGGCTTCAATGTGTTTCGTACGTTCATGGAATACCGGATTCTTAGCTATGTGGATCGCAGCTTGACTATCGCAATGGAGCGTCATAGGTCGAGGATGAGGAAACCCGAAAGTACCTAGTAAAGCCTTAATCCATTTTAATTCTCTTAGAGTGTACGCCATAGCACGATACTCGGCCTCGGCGCAAGAACATGAGACGGTCTTTTGTTTCTTAGTTTTCCATGAGATTGGAGAGTCTCCTAAGTACACAATGTAGGCGGAGAGAGATCGTCTCGCCGATTGGACATGCCGCCCGCCGAGTCACAATACGCAAGTGATCGACAAATCACTATCGGAACGTAGAAGAACGCCTTGAGCCGGTTTCCCGTTTAGGTATCTAACAACACGCAAGGCTGCCTCCCAATGTTCAACCAGAGGTTTTTGCATAAATTGAGAGAGAATGTGGACTATGTAACATAAATCTGGTCGTGTAATAGTGAGATAGATAAATCTACCCACTAGCCGACGATATTTCTCCGGATTGGCAAGAACCGGACCGGTAGCAGAGGCAAGCTTGTGGTTCAACTCGGCAGGGACAGCCGATGGTTTACTATCCAGAAGACCGGTCTCAGTTATGATGTCTAAAGCATACTTTCGTTGGGAGAGACATATACCATCCGGACCGCGAGACACTTCGATTCCGAGAAAATACTTTAACTTTCCCAAGTCTTTCATATGAAAACATTCGTTGAGGTAGCTTTTGAACTTGTTAATTGTAGCAAGATCATTTCCAGCGATCACAAAATCGTCCACATACACAAGAATGTGTAAAATTTTCCCATTCTCAATAAGTGAGAAAAGTGAGTAATCTTCGTAGCTTTGTTTAAAACCAAATTGTTTAAGTGCCATTGATAGTTTAGCAAACCAACAACGTGGAGCTTGTTTTAGACCGTAAAGAGATTTTCGGAGACGACAAACTTTATTCGGATCGGAGGATTGATATCCCGGTGGAAGTTTCATGTAGACTTCTTCTTCAAGATCGCCATGTAAGAACGCATTATGGACGTCCATTTGGTGTACTTCCCAATCTTTAGCGGCCGCGACACTAAGGAGATATCGTACCGTTGTCATCTTTGCTACCGGTACAAATGTCTCATCAAAATCGTCCCAACTTTTTGACGATTACCCATAATGACAAGTCGTGCTTTGTGTCGTTCTAACGTACCGTCGGAGTTAAACTTTAGTTTGTACACCCATTTGCTTGCAATTGCGGTTTTACCGGTGGAAGGTCGGTTAATTCCCGTGTTTGATTGTCCTCCAAGGCGGTAATCTCCGCGGTCATTGCCGTACACCATTCCTTGATCAACACAAAGATCTTTAAAATGGCGTGGTTCGGTGCCGTCAAGAATGGCCGCCATATAGGCTACATGACCCGCCGTATAACCTGACACATTTAGCAAATGTGTTAACGGGTAAAGAATCTTACTTGAGACCGATGGAGGATCTTTGGATCAATCGATGTCCTGATCCACCCAACAATCATCCAACAATCATCGAGTTCGTCGCGAGCGAGCCACATAGACAACTCAACTCGATCAAGAATCGGTTCGGTGGGAAAAGAACCTTCAATAAATCCTTCAATTTATGTTTAGCTTGTAGAGAATGTTTCCCCAATTTATGTTTAGCTCCGTTGTAGAGAATTCCGAAGCTCGAATGCCCATTGTCTTCTTTCAACTACAACGGAGGAGAATCAATTGTCTTCTTTCAATACAAGGGAGGAGATCAATGCTCCCGGGTTATCGCCGTTATCCGAGCGAGTGTAGTGTACGGTGTGTAACGGTGTTGGATCGTTGGATCGACGACAATCATCCGATTGGCCATTAGGCCATTAGAATCGATTCTACGGCGGCGGCGGCTTTTAGCGGCGGCGGCGGTGAGTAGTTAGGTTTTAATGTTTCTGCTCTGATACCATGAACCCAACCGAGTCTGGCTTTGTCACTTCTTTGGTTGTCACACTTAAATTTTGTTCCTCTCTTATTACTCGAGAGTAAACCGAATTTAATCCAGGAAGAGGATCAGACCCGGTTATTGTTGACCGGATATGACTAAACCGAGGAAGATCAAGTCCAAAAAGAAATTGGTGAACTTTGTCTTCTTCTCTCTCTTTTGCTATGTCTCCCGCGGCCGCGCAACTACACGTGAGGCTCGGTCCGATAATTGTTCAACTCTTCCCGCAGCTTCGACAATCGGCCATAGTATTCTAAAACCGACTTCCCATCTTGTCGGCAGGAGGAGATTTCGTCCCTAAGGACCCGCTTTCTCACGCCATTACCAACCGAGAAGCGAGCTTTGAGACTTTCCCACAAAGCGTATGCTTCAGAAACGAATGAGACCGTGGATCTGATCTTCCTCGGTTTAGTCATATCCGGTCAACAATAACCGGGTCTGATCCTCTTCCTGGATTAAATTCGGTTTACTCTCGAGTAATAAGAGAGGAACAAAATTTAAGTGTGACAACCAAAGAAGTGACAAAGCCAGACTCGGTTGGGTTCATGGTATCAGAGCAGAAACATTAAAACCTAACTACTCACCGCCGCCGCCGCTAAAAGCCGCCGCCGCCGTAGAATCGATTCTAATGGCCAATCAGATGATTGCCGTCGATCCAACACCGTTACACTACAAACTCGCTGCGGCAGATAACCCAGGAGCATTAAGAAAATAATAACGTGAACATGTATTTGCACCAAAAAAAAAAAAAACGTGAACATGAACGGCACATTCGCCGACTAAAATTACATAGACAAAGGCAGGATGGGCTCACGTGAAAAACCGACCTTTCTCCAAAAAAATCTTAAGCCCTTTAAATATTCAATCCCCAAAACCAAAACCATTCTCTCTCTCTCTAATTTATAAATTCTCTTCCCAAATAAACACAAAAGCCTATACACAAAACAGAGCAGAACACATATTCACCGGAATAAATATTCTCCGGCGAGACACAAAATACAAAAAAAGTTTACATCTTTAGATTCTGGTGACTCTCTGCTATAATGGGTCAACGTCAAAATTCAATTTTTCTTCTTATAATTCTTGTTTTAATAATCCACGGCGTCTCCTCCACAACTTTCACCGTCGTAAACCAGTGCAGCTACACCGTATGGCCAGGCCTTCTCTCCGGCGCCGGAACTTCTCCTTTACCCACCACAGGATTCTCTCTAAACCCGACGGAGACACGTGTCATCCCTATCCCCGCCGCTTGGTCAGGTCGTATTTGGGGCCGTACGCTCTGCACACAAGACGCAACAACCGGTAAATTCTCCTGCGTCACCGGCGATTGCGGCTCATCCGCCGTCGAATGCTCCGGTTCCGGCGCCGCACCGCCGGCTACACTCGCCGAATTCACTTTAAACGGAGCCAACGGTCTCGATTTCTACGACGTGAGTCTCGTCGACGGTTACAACATCCCGATGACGATCGTTCCTAACGGCGGCGGAGACTCCAACGGCGTCTCCGGAAACTGTACGGTGACGGGATGCGTGGCGGAGCTAAACGGTCCTTGTCCTTCTCAATTAAAAGTGGCGACGAAAGAAGGAGAATCAGGAGTAGCTTGTAAAAGCGCGTGTGAGGCGTTTGGAACGCCGGAATATTGCTGTAGCGGCGCGTTTGGAACGCCGGACACGTGTAAGCCTAGCGAGTATTCGCTGTTTTTCAAAAACGCGTGTCCAAGAGCTTATAGCTATGCTTATGACGACGGGACAAGTACGTTTACATGTGCCGGAGCTGATTACGTCATCACTTTCTGTCCTTCTCCTAACCCAAGGTAACTCTAAATAATACTTGTCAAAAATACCATTTTTAAAATATTGTTTTGTCAAAATAACATCATAATTTTTTATGGTCAAAATATCACTTAATTTTTTATGGTCAAAAACGCCATAAATTTTTGAAGTAGATTAAAAAAATTAAAATACTATTGCTATTTTTATCTTAAGTTTTTTTGTGGTATTTTAAAAAGATAGTTATTTATTTGTATTCAAGAAAAGTTAAATTACTACAAATAGTTTCTTTTTGAGAAAGTAATTACTAATTACTACATATAGTTAACCATAGTCATTCTTTTCACAAGTGGAAATACGAATTAGAATATATGGAAAAAATCAAATTGGTATTTTTTTGGAAATTAAAAGATTTTGATTGATACCAATGATATGATAAAATCATTAGAAAAAAGGAAAAAAGTTTGGTTCTGATTCGTTTAGATTAGAAAAAATTCCAATTTTTTTAATCACATTCAAAAGTTCAATTATTTAGGCTATATGTGGAGAACACTATTTTTCACTTTTTGGTTGAAACGTCTTGAAAAAATTGATGAGGTCAAATCACCGAATAATAAAAATCATGAAAACATGTTTTTTCATAATTGCCCTGTGTTATTTTTGTCAATTTGTGAAATCATAACACAAGACGACATTTTGTCATTTTTCACCCGTTGGCATAATGCAAACACCATAATAATTAATAAATAAAGATATGAAATGAAAATATAAAATATCTTAATGTTTTATGTTGTTTGTTTTCTTTCAAACGTCGGTGAAGTGTCCCCCATGTGTTCATATTGCAATTAATAATGCATATTTTTTTCTGTAAAAAATAATATATTACACAATTTTAAAAGAAAATAAAATCTTTGTACTATATGATAAATTAATAATAATTTTGTTGTCTTGTAATTTATATTAGTGTGAAGAGTACATCGAAGGGAGGAATTCAGACAGAAGCGGTTAGCTACTCGTCCGCGTCTCAAACCGCGTTTCCATCTCTTACAATTAGCGTTTTGGCTATTGCGTTTTGGGCGGTAAAATGCGCGTTTGGTGATAGCTTGTGTGTGTTTTGATTGGTCGAGGTGGAGATTATTCAAAGGTTGATCAATTTTTTAGGACAATTTGTGTGGAAGTCCAAGTGCCACGTGTCTAATTTATTTTAGATTTTATTAGTAGTAAGAATAGTTATTAGAATTTTTTAGACAAGTTGTTTATGTCTTTAGATATGGTGTAGACAGTTTTGCTTATCTACTTAAGACTTGAATGATTGGAGTGGACAAAAATTACAAAACAAAACTAAAATAAAAACGGAATAGACCGTTTCATTTTTGGGTAGGCCGCTCTAAGACCATAATTAGAGCATAATTATCCATTGATACTTAAAAATAAGTCCTTAGAATTTTTTTTGATTATTTATTTAAAAAAAAAATTTAATAATAATAGTAGAACCAATCGTGGGCCGCCACGTGTCAGTGGCCGCGGAAAATTCAAGGTATTGGCATTTAGGGAAGCATTTTTGGTGTTGGTGCTTATTATTATTGTTGGGCCCACGGGTTAAAGACCCTTTTGGGTAGGGCTGGGCAAAATACCCGAACCCGAAAATCCGAACCGAAACCGACCCGAAAAAATCGGTTCGGGTCAGGTACGGGTAATACAATATTACCCTATTGGATCCTAAAGTCATGGATCCGTGGGTATCGGATAAACCCGAACCCGATATCCAAACGGATACCCGTTATTACATATATTTTTACATATACTATATATGATTATATATAATATCAAACTATAAATACATTTATATCCAAAATTTTCATATTTGTTACCTAAACTTAAATGCATCTATTTGTAAAAACTTAAAATTAAATTTATTTATACTAGAACACTTGAATTTTTAGATTATATATTTTTAAAAAATTAATAATGTTGTAAAATTTTCGGGTATTTGTGTAATTTTTCGGGTAAATGGGTAATTTTTTCGGGTTTTGGGTAAAAATACTTGAAATTTTTTCATTTGTTCGGTTATTTTGAGTACTTATTCGGTTCTTTTAGTACTTCGGTTACAAAATTAACCAAACCGTTGATAACCGAAGAGTAATTCGGTATTAATCGGATCTTTGATTGAAGTACAAAATCGACCCGAACCCGAATAGCTCCGATCCGAACCGAACCGAATTTTTTGAAATATACCGATTGGGATCATGTTACCTTATACCGAAAAACCCGAAACCCGATTGGGTGGATCCGAAACCCGGTTGGGTACCCGATTGCCCATGCCTACTTTTGGGTCCCGATAATCATGACTTTATTGGTGCTTTTTAGATAAAATTAAAGAGTGCTTAGACCATGTTTATCAAAGGTGTTTATGTAGAGTGCTTGTGTATTTTTTGCGTATTTGAGTATTAAATTAAATCAAAACATGTATTATTAATAAGCACATATAATGAAAAGTACTTAATTAAACATTTTAAGCTCTTCTTTTTGTAGAGTTCTTATTAATAATACATGTTTTTATTTAATTTAATACTCAAATACACAAAAAAATACACAAGCACTCTATATAAACACCTTTGATAAACATGCTCTTAGGATTAAAAATAAATACTTTTAAATTGTTTATATTAAGATCTGATGCTTATCTAAGCAACTTTCATTTCCTTTAGCAACGGACACGTATTGGCAAAAGGGAAAAAAATTGGATTTGATTTTTTTTTCTCATTTATTTTTATTTGGCCGAGCTTTAAAAAAAACCTATACTAACCTATATTTTGTCATTTTCTTTTCATTTTCTAATAAGGAATAAGTTTACAAATATGTTTCTAATTTTTAATTTTTAATTTTTTAATATTAAATTTTATTTTTAAGAACTATAGTTTCTTTGACCAAAAATTAAATACAAATAAAAAAAATTTAACTAAGTACTTATACTAAGCATCACCAATAATGATGCTCCAAATGCGGATAAAGGTTATTTGTGTATGTATTTGGTCTGGTGCGTATTTTTAGTCATTTTAATCTATATCATTATATATGGTAATTTATGAATGATAAATTAAAAATGGTTTAACACGCAAACAAATTATAGTAAAATAAATTAATAATGTCGGATATATATAGTGATTATTAATTTATTGAAAGATAAACTATGCTAAAAATCAAATTTAAAATCAAACAAATTATTATTTTTAAAAAATTAACGAATTGAATATTACTATTGCATCCGGTCGCAACCTTAATTCTTGATACTATACATTTTTCAAAAATTTATTCTCAAATATGAAACTGTAGAATCGTTACTACATTAACTATTTTAAGAAACCAACAAGCTACACAAAAATTGAAACTAACAAAAAAAATATACAAAATATACAATTTTTTTTTTGTCAAACATACAAAATATACAATTTATGTGTAATAAAAACAAGAGAAATTCACAAACTACATTTTTTTAACCCTTATTTCATAAAAATATACCTAAATCAATATTTTTATATATTCATAACTTTTTGACATTTTAAATATTAAAAAATTAAAATATTTTCGTTTAGATCCATTAATTAGTGTTTATAGTATGTTTAAAAAGTAATTATAAAGCTGTAATTTTCTAATTGTCCCTAAAAACAAAACAAAAAAGAGCAAAACAACCGGGAAGAACGTTTCAATAGCAATTATTTTCGCCCTTCTCTCTCTCTCTCTCTCGATTAACATTCTTCTTCTTCTGCTCCAATCACCTAATTTACCTCTGAAACATTATTCTGATTACATCTCTAAGGGGGTTTTGGAGATGGATTCAGAGAAAACGTCTTCATGTTGTGTAGCTTTTCTGGGTTCATTAGGTATAAGATCGTGAAAGAAAGATAAGCTTTTTTTTTGTTTTTGTGGTGGAGACAATAAACAATGAGTGCTTCAAGGTTTATAAAATGTGTTACTGTTGGTGATGGAGCTGTCGGAAAAACATGTTTGTTGATTTCTTACACCAGCAACACCTTTCCCACGGTTTTATACTTTTGTCTTTTCTCTTATCATTTTCTTAGTTTCTTTTGTTATGTTGTCTTTTCAAATTTTGAAGCTTTTACATTGCAGAAATCATGGTTTCTTGTAAGAATTGTGATTTGGGTCTCTTAGATTAGATTTTATTGTAATGGGTCTTTTAAAGTTTGAAGCTTTTCATGGTAGAAAGCATGGTTTCTGTTAAGAATTGTGATTTGGGTCTTTCTTAGATTAGATTTTATTGTAATGGGTCTTGTAAAGTTTGAAGCTTTTCATGGTAGAAAGCATAGTTTCTGTTAAAAATTGTGATTTGGGTCTTTTGAGATTTGATTTTGTTGTAATGGGTCTTTTAAAGTTTGAAGCTTTCTTGTGTTTTGGTTTGATTTTGAAATAGATCATAGTTGTTTCTATTGTAATGGGTCTTTTAATTTTTTGAAGGTTTTTATGTTAAGAAAGTTTGGTTCCTTGTGATATGGTTTGATTTTGAGATAGATTCTATTGTAAAGGGTCTCTTAAATTTTGAAACTTTTCAATGTAGAAAGTATGGTTTCTTGTGATTTTGGTTTGGTTTTGAGATAGATTCTTCTGGCTATTGGGGGGTTGTGATTTGTAGATGTTGTATCTTTTCACTCTAATGTTTGGTTAATGGGGAACAGGACTATGTACCGACTGTTTTCGATAACTTTAGCGCGAATGTGGTTGTTAATGGAGCCACTGTGAACTTAGGATTGTGGGATACTGCAGGTAATAAACAAAACCCGAAACAAACTCATTTTATCCTTGGAGAGAGATTTTAGTAACTATGAGTTATGTTATTTTGAGTCTTTGTATATGTTTTACAGGGCAAGAGGACTATAACAGATTAAGACCATTGAGTTACCGTGGCGCTGATGTTTTCATTCTAGCTTTCTCTCTTATTAGCAAAGCTAGTTACGAGAATGTCTCCAAGAAGGTGCGTTGTGTTCATCATCGTCGCTAGATTCTATTTTTGAAGTCTTTTTTTATGTGTCTGGTGTAATCATTGTTTCTTCGCTTGTTGTTTTGTTCGTTTTGTTCAGTGGATCCCAGAGCTAAAGCACTATGCTCCTGGTGTCCCGATCGTCCTTGTTGGAACCAAACTAGGTGTCTTTCTCTCTTACCTTCTCTTTTGATGAATATACTATGTTGTTGTGAGTATGTGACCAGATATGATAGTAGTGGACATAACTTTCACATTTTATCGGTTATGGTTCCAAACTTGTACAATTTCAATCAAGGCTAGTTTTTTTGGAATATGTCACTTGTCAAACATGTTTGTTATTGTATTAGGCAAACCCATATGTGATATAACCTTCTTGTTATGGTAACCATCTTTTTATTGTATTAAGCAAACCATACTTTGTTTGTGTCAGATCTTCGAGATGATAAACAGTTCTTTATAGACCATCCTGGTGCTGTCCCTATTACCACTGTTCAGGTAAGTAAACTTTTACTTTCCTTTTGTACAATCTTATAGAAAAAACCGGTTAAATCGTTTTCGTGCTGTGTGTCCGAAAGGGAGAGGAGCTCAAAAAGCTAATAGAAGCGCCTGCTTACATTGAGTGCAGTTCAAAATCTCAAGAGGTAAAAAAGTAAATCAAGAGAACACATTTCTCATGAATATCAAGTTTTCAATGTTGGCTTTATAAAACTGCAGAATGTGAAGGGAGTGTTCGATGCGGCGATAAGAGTGGTTCTTCAGCCACCAAAGCAGAAGAAAAAGAAGAGCAAAGCACAAAAGGCATGCTCCATCTTGTAATAGTTCTCTTGATAGTCAAGAAGCTCTTTTAAATGTTCATGAGAAGTATTGTTTTTTCTTTCATTTTTTCGAGTTTTGTTCTCTGTATTCACAATCTTTCATGTTTGTTCAGTATAATGATGTAGATCCAAATTTGCTAATTTTCAATTCATCAAGTTATTACAAGAGCAAGAGAGATTGATAATACTACATAAGTACATAACCAAACCACAAAGAATAACAAACAGTCTACTTCTTACATAATATCTTATGAGGCTAAACAAGAAACAATCTGGTCCGAGTCTGGTTCATGGATATATCTCGACCAGGCTCCTTGATAAAGGCGTGAGCCGTTACATGGATTCTCTGGAACCAGGTTCTAGATAATGGTGTCAGTATGTCCTGTTCTTCAATGTCATCAGAAATTGACTGTGTAAGGTAAGGCATGGACATCACCATCTGGTAAAAGGCGAGCACATTGCCGCGCCATTGAGATATACAAACCTTACATAGTAAGTGTAATAGTCCATGTGTTGAAAAGAATGGGTATTAAGAGTTTGTGACAAAACAATAGTTATTCTTCTCAAAAGATTGGTTTATACACAAATAGATATACAAAACTTACAAGTAGTTACTACGTGCCGATTTGGTCAAAGAACAAAACTAATAAGCATGAGAGGTGGTAGAATCATCTGTTGTAAGTGTCCCAGTCGAAGTTGGGACGAGAATAAGCTTCGTAATCCACTGGTCCGTCGACGATGCTATCGACTGTCTGAATAGTACGGAGAAGAGCAGGCTGAAACCGGTCTGTATCCGAAGGCAAAAGCTTGTACATCACAAGCACACCAAGTGTGAAAATGGCTTGAAGCTTTGTAGAATCTCCTTTGACAGAGAAAAAGAGCAGCATTGAGACAAGATATAGGTCGACGCAGAATCTCATGATGCACAAAACAGTGTCCATTAGCTTTCCTTCGTTGCCTGCAGGGAAGCCACGGACTCTGTACACATAAAGGAAGTTGTATTTGTCGACAATGTATCTGTAACCAAAGTAAACCGCGCCTACAGGGACTACTAGTGGAGCAAACGAAGAGTAAATCATCGTTAAGGCAAAGATGGTGAGATTAAAGGCGTAGTATTGGGCAAAGTCGAACTTTTGTTTAGGAATCGGTGAGGTTCGGCTTATCGGGTATTCAGAGAGGTCTTGGCTCATAGGTTCGATATCGCCGAATCTTGGAGACTCAAACATGTTTTCAGGGAGAAGTGGTGTCTCAAGGTTGCTGCTTGTGTCTTGATTCTCCAAAGGGTACTCTTCCTTTTGCTCGGGGACTAGCTGAAGCATATCGTTCTTCCTAAATTTCTGGATCTTTTTCTTGATCCACGGGATAGGAGCGAGTAGGTCGAAGGAGATACCCAAGAACGTGCTTGTGATGAGGAAAGCTAGAGCAGAAACGCACGACCTTGATAAGAAGGACGGGCTCATGTATTCTTCGATCCTCTTGCAGTCCTCGCCATCTAAATAGCAGCGGCTCATTTTCAAGAGCGCGCTTTCTAGTGACGACTCAACAAGAGCCTTGAGCACGATGAGGTTTACAAGGAAGAAGCAAACCATCTTCAAGAGAGCTGCTCTTTGTTCCCCTGACACTGTTAGGTGCCTCTCGAACTTGGAAAGATACGAGAGAGCAGAAGGAATCACAATGTACATGCTTACAAATATGAAGACGTTAGGCATGAATTGAAAAACCAGAGACCCGATCCAGCCCGAAGTTTGCACCCACGCGAGCCAAGACTGAGCACTATCCAATGCTTCAGCATTGAAGATTCTTCCGGCACTTACCAAAGCACTAATCAAAGCCAACGGAGAGCTGAAAAACACAAGAATCAACAACAGAATCGTATTCACAATCACTCTTCGTACTATTAAAGCAACTTTTGTTAATCCCAGATGATTCCAGTAAATATCAGTTGCCAAGGGTGCTCTATCGACTTTCCACTGGTTTCTCTGTAGCCGCAGCTCAGTGACAGAGAAGAACTTACCAGTACGCCTTGATCGCTCGTTTCTAAAATCCTGAACAGCTTTATTAGCCGTGTACACATCTTTAAACATCACAAAAGCAACACCGGCGCCTTGTGCTCTTCCTTCTTTATAAGCTGATAATTGAGACTCCAAATCAGCTCTCGATTCTTGCAGCTTCCTCAGCCTTTCATCATCCGTAAAACCAAATCGTTCTGTAATCCGAGACCACAATAGCTTCACCTTTCTCCACAAAGCACACGCGTAAAACAACAATCCTCCATCTCTAGCATTCTCAAACTCATCAGGGAGAAGCCTAGAGTCCATCTTCGCAACTAGCCAAGTAATCTCGTCTCTAACACGAACCAACTCCGTAGCGAGATCATCCAACGCACAGAGATCCATGGGGACAATGATCTTGTAGACTTTCCCAGGGTACTTTAACCGAAAACACTCTTCAAACTCGACTCTATCAGACCCTAAATTCTTAGGCAAACCTTGAACCATTATAGTAAACACAGCCGTGGAATCCGCGTTCGGGTCGCTTGTATTCCCATTCACATCTCTAAACCTAGTAAACCTAAGCCTAGCTTCAATGGCAGAGATTCCGAAATGCGACAAAACAACAACCACAACAACAAACACGAAATGTAGCCAAAGCAAACCCGAACCTTTCTTAATATGGGTAATCATCGTTTTCGAGAGCTCGTCACTCAACAAAGCAGACCCAGCATACAAATTCAAAGGAAGCATAAAGAAAACAGCCAAAACAGCTATGGAGAAAAGGAGAACAAAGCTACCTCCTTCTATCAACAGAAACTGAGCAGCGTCTGCTCCACAGTGACGAGCGATCTCTCGACACGTAGCTTTCCACACGGCGAGGAGCTTAGAGAAGAGAGCAGAAGGGCCAGGCATACGACGGTGGTCGCTTCGCAGCTTAACGAATAGGAAGATGGAGAGACAACATAAGAGACCTATCACGGAGATGTTGAGAAGGTACTGAATGTTACCGTACCAAGCATCTGGGATCTCCGGTAAGTCTCCGCCGGAGGATGGCGGAGGAGAGGATGAATCGATGACGGCGATGGGTGAAATCGACGGCGTCGCGGCGAAATCGCGATGCATCGCGAGAAGCTTCAACGAATCAATCAGAAAGAGATGTAAAGGTTTGATTTTTATTTAGGTTTAAGAGAAAATTGGGGATTTTAGGGTTTGATTTGTGGAGTAGATCGATGAAGATGATGAGGAAGCAGAAGAAGAAGGAATGCGATCGATGTTTGGAATCTATCTCATAGATTCTATTCTTTGAGAAACATTTTTTTTATAATAATCACCCAAATTTGAAGTTATTTTTGTCAATTTTGTATAAGTTTTAAGTTTTGGGGTTAAAGTCAAGACTTGGTTACAAAACTAGTTTTTGTGCAATTATCAAAAACTAATATATTTTTTAGTTTTATATCGAACTTATTATTATTAGAGTGATTTACATAATGGAGCACTTTTTAACACTTGTATATCAAAATAAGACACTTTTGTGATATGAGACACTTTTTACACTTTTTATTTTTTTAAATACGCTTTTACCCTTCGTACACAAAAGTTGTGTACAGAAAGTTGTGGGATACACAACGTTGTGTACGAAAGTTGTGGATACACAACGTTGTGTACAGAAAGTTGTGGATACGTTTTATGTTATGTGGACATACTTTTGTACAATTTCGTAAATGTATCTTAATTTATTCTAAAATATATTATTTCAATAATTTTTTTGTTTATCATATATCTATAAGTAATTTATATTTAGTATTTACACTCCCATATGTTTTTGTAATATTCTTAATAAATGTGAGTGAAACATGTTGATATTAATAAGCGAAAACATGAAAATTACATGTACATCAAAACATATAAATGTTTTAAATTCATTATTAAAACCTATTTATTCATTTTTGAACATGAACCATCATATAATTTTAACTACAATTATAATTTATTTAAACTTGAACACAAATCATCATATGAATTGTCTATGATATATAAACTCATTGGAATAAAATTTAAACTCGTCCATTATACTTTGAACATTTGTACAATTCTATGTGGACATATATAAAAAATTAGATATTGACTAGTTGTCCACAAATGTTGATCCATTCATAAATAAAATATATAAAAGTGGATATCAAAATATAGATATTAAAATTTTATAAATCAATATACGAAAATAAATTATTTTATGTTACCCTAGAAAATTAAAATTAGAATGCAAAATAGAAAAATGAGAAAGAAAATGATTGTGAAATTTATGTAGAATAAATGATTTGATGGGTAATTTAGTCTTTTATAACAATAAAGTGCCTCTATGTCAAAAAGTGCTCTAAAGTGTAATTTGTGTTTTAAAAAGTGTGTCGTGATGTAATTTTCTCTTATTATTATTTTTCATATAGTTTCTTGAGTTTGTCGTGGCATATAGATTGATTCTATTTCAATTCAATAGAATCAATTCAATAACCAAAATGTGAACAACAAATATAATAAACCAATTATTAAACCGATATAAAACTGAATATTAATAAGAGAAATTCTTTAGAATACCATCAAAATAAATTTTTGTTTTGAAAATACAATTAAAAAGTTTTTTATAACAAAATACCATTAAAATATTTTTTATATCAAAAATACATAAAAATAGTAGTTTACAAAAATATCACAAATACAAAAAACTAGTTTTAACACTTTCAAATTTTAATATTTTTATTTGGGTTCGTTATATACTGTTTAAGGTATAGTTTTGAAGGGGTAATGTATTGTTTTGAAGGGGTAGAGTATAGTTTTGAATGTAATATATGTAATTTTGAAAATTTCAGATTTGTGATATTTATGAGAAAAAAACTTTTTAAAGGTATTTGTAAAACTTTCGAAAATGTGTTAAAAAAACATTTTGTAATGCTATTTATAAGAATTGCCCTATTAATAATATAATAAAATTTTAAAACTTTAATAAGAAAGAATAGTAAAAATATTAAAGACAATTCTTATGAATACCACTAAAAATAATTTTTTTTAACACAATTAGCACAAATTTTCGAAAGTTTTACAAATACCATTAATTTTTTTTTTCTTATAAATACCACAAATCTTAAATTTTCAAAATTACACCCAAAACCTTCAAAAAACTATACTATATCCTTTAAAACTATACCTTTAACACTATATAACGAACCCAAATGAAAAAAAATAAAATTTAAAAGTGTTAAAACTCGTTTTTTGTATTTTTGGTATTTTTGTATAATACTATTTTTTGATGGTATTTTTGTTATAAAAAACATTTTAATGATATTTTTGTTATAAAATTTTTTGTAATGATATTTTTAAAACAAAACTTATGGTTTTTTAAGGAATTTTTGAAATATTAATTGGCTAAACTTAATAAATGAGAAAAACGATTAAAACAGGGCCGATTCATTTACGGCCCAATAAACCAAAACCGACCTCTAAGGAACCGCCTCTTCATCTATAAATAGAGGCTTAGGGCTACAATATTTCTCCTTTGCTCATATCTCTCTCATCGTTTGGGAGACGAGAGAAAAAAAAAATCCCAGATCTGGGTCGAGTCAAAAACCAAGAAAGCGTATATCGATTTTTTTTAAAGCTTAAGTAGACTGTTAAACAAAAAAAAATATCTAAAAGAGAAGGAAAAAACACATTCACACTAATAAGAGTTTTTAATTTTGATTTTTTGATTCAAATTCGCGTTTTCTAGGGATTTGGTTTTCTTGTCTTTGATCGGAGTTTTTCGCCGCCGCCGTCATGGATACTCGTTTTCCGTTTTCTCCGGCGGAGGTGTCGAAAGTCCGTGTTGTCCAGTTCGGGATTCTAAGCCCCGACGAGATCGTAATGCTTCCTTTCTCTTTTAGCTCATTCCTCCGCCGTGTTTTTGGCCGGAGATGTAGTGAATAGTTTTATAACGCTGCCTTTCTCTTTAGCTCGAAAATGGAGTGAATAGTTATAGAATTGATCGATTCTTTAATAGTATTTTCAATCTATTGAACGTTTATTGTAAAGCTTACATGTAGGTACTATGTGTAGCTTGGTTTGTTAATGGCTTTGTTGCGTTTGTTTTGTCTTTCCTTTCTCTTTTGCTCTATTTTAGCTTGAAAATGGAGTGGGTAGTTATAGAATCGATCGGGTTTTGGTTGATTTTCAGTCTATTGATGTTAATTGTTAAGCTTACATGTAGGAGCTATGTGTTGCTTGGTTTGTTAATGGCTTTTTTGTTTTTTGTTTTTTTTTCAGAGGCAAATGTCTGTTATGCATGTTGAGCATAGTGAGACAACCGAAAAGGGTAAACCGAAAGTGGGAGGATTAAGCGATGTTAGGCTTGGTACTATTGATCGTAAGGTCAAGTGTGAGACTTGTATGGCTAATATGGCTGAGTGTCCTGGGCATTTTGGTCACCTTGAGCTCGCTAAGCCCATGTATCATGTCGGTTTTATGAAGACCGTGTTGAGTATCATGCGATGTGTTTGCTTCAATTGCTCGAAGATCTTAGCCGATGAGGTATGAGAGGAACTCAGATTTTGTGATTGCATCTCTTGTTTTTAATTGCATCTATGTTAATGAGTTGTGTGTGTGTGGTAGTTTTGAGAATAATCCAATTGGTTTATTTCGTGAAGGAGGAGCACAAGTTTAAACAGGCTATGAAGATAAAGAATCCCAAGAATAGGCTTAAGAAGATTCTGGATGCTTGCAAAAACAAGACCAAATGTGAAGGCGGTGACGATATCGATGACGTGCAAAGCCGAGACACAGACGAACCAGTAAAGAAAAGCCGTGGTGGGTGTGGTGCGCAGCAACCAAAGCTGACTATCGAGGGTATGAAGATGATTGCTGAGTATAAAATTTCAAGGAAGAAAAGCGATGAAACAGATCAGCTTCCAGAGCCTGCTGAAAGGAAACAGACACTTGGTGCTGACAGGGTTCGTATTTAACTCCAAATGAACTTACCTATTCATGCTTTGGGTTGATCTTATGGCATGTGAGGTTCTTGCAGGTTTTGAGTGTCTTAAAGAGGATTAGTGATGAGGAATGTCAGCTCTTAGGGTTTAACCCTAAGTATGCTCGTCCTGACTGGATGATTCTAGAAGTCCTTCCTATTCCTCCACCCCCTGTAAGACCATCTGTAATGATGGACGCCACTTCCAGAAGTGAGGCAAGTCATACTTTAGCTTACTAAAACAAAAACGTTCTTCGATTCTTTTACATAGTTAGTCTTGACGTGCTTTTTTCGTTTATGTCAACTGAATGTGTGTTCTGAGTTCATGCAGGATGACTTGACACATCAGCTTGCCATGGTTATTCGGCACAATGAGAACTTGAAAAGACAGGAAAAAAATGGAGCTCCGGCTCACATTATATCAGAGTTTACACAACTCTTGCAGTTTCACATAGCTACATATTTTGATAATGAGTTGCCTGGACAACCAAGGGTAATGCTTTTTTATCCTTCAGATCTGGTATGATACATAAGGACTTCTCTTTATCTGGATTGGCCTTTATGTTTTTCAGGCTACTCAAAAATCTGGGAGGCCTATTAAATCAATTTGTAGTAGGCTGAAGGCGAAGGAGGGCAGAATCAGGGGGAACTTGATGGGAAAACGTGTTGATTTCTCTGCACGTACCGTTATTACACCAGATCCAACGATAAATATCGATGAACTTGGTGTACCATGGAGTATTGCTCTGAATCTTACATACCCTGAAACGGTTACTCCATATAACATTGAAAAGTTAGTACTTCTGGTATATACATTTTGAGGAATTTTTTTCTCCATGTGGTGTTGACAATATTTTGTTGCAGATTAAAGGAGCTCGTTGATTATGGGCCACATCCTCCACCTGGCAAGACTGGGGCGAAATATATTATTAGGGATGATGGCCAAAGACTAGATCTTCGGTACCTGAAGAAGAGCAGTGATCATCATTTGGAACTTGGATACAAAGTATTGATTCTTTTCTCTATTCTATTTACTAAAGCCACAAAGGTTTTTTTCTGCCAGTAGTCATTTTTCTATGTTTTCTTTGTCACAGGTGGAGAGACACTTAATTGATGGTGATTTTGTTCTTTTTAATCGTCAACCAAGTCTGCACAAAATGTCCATCATGGGTCACAGGATTAGGATTATGCCATATTCTACGTTCCGTCTGAATCTGTCTGTCACATCTCCATATAATGCTGATTTTGATGGGGATGAGATGAACATGCATGTACCACAGTCATTCGAGACCAGAGCTGAGGTGTTGGAACTTATGATGGTTCCAAAATGTATTGTGTCTCCTCAAGCAAATCGGCCTGTGATGGGTATTGTGCAGGATACCCTTCTAGGATGCCGTAAAATTACAAAGAGAGATACCTTCATAGAGAAGGTAACAATTAAATAAGCGTTTGCTTGTTGAAGATCTCTGCGAGTTTGATGAGAGGATAAACTAACTCAGTTCTGATATTTTTCTGTTTTCAGGATGTGTTCATGAACACACTTATGTGGTGGGAAGACTTTGATGGCAAAGTTCCAGCTCCTGCAATTTTGAAGCCACGTCCACTTTGGACTGGCAAACAAGTGTTTAATCTTATCATTCCGAAGCAGATAAATCTGTTTAGATACTCTGCTTGGCACTCAGATCAGGAGACTGGATTTATAACTCCAGGGGATACTCAAGTGCGAATTGAAAGAGGAGAACTTCTTGCTGGAACTCTCTGCAAAAAGACCCTTGGTACCGGTAATGGAAGTCTGGTGCATGTCATTTGGTAAGATACTGCACCCTGTTTACTTGATCAAATTTAATATCAATATATGTTGTCAGATAATTATGGTTTGTGAATTCTGTGCTCTTTTGATTTAAGTTTTTTTATTTGATTTATAGGGAAGAGGTTGGTCCTGATGCAGCTAGGAAGTTCCTTGGCCATACTCAATGGCTTGTCAACTACTGGCTTCTGCAGAATGGTTTTACCATTGGGATTGGCGATACAATTGCTGATTCATCAACAATGGAGAAAATTAATGAAACTATTTCTCAGGCAAAAACTGCCGTGAAAGACCTTATCCGTCAGTTCCAGGAAAAGAAACTAGATCCTGAACCGGGGCGTACTATGACAGAGACATTCGAGAACAGGGTTAACCAGGTACGTTTATGGCTTTGATAATAATATAATTTTTATTTTGGTGCGTCGTCATTTGTTAGTGGTTTTGTTTCCTATGCTGACTCAAAAACGTGCTCGTAGGTCTTGAATAAAGCTCGTGACGATGCTGGAAGTAGTGCTCAAAAGAGTTTATCCGAGACCAATAACCTTAAGGCCATGGTGACAGCAGGATCTAAAGGTAGTTTCATCAACATTTCTCAAATGACAGCGTGTGTCGGTCAGCAAAACGTAGAAGGAAAGCGGATCCCGTTTGGATTTGATGGGCGGACATTACCGCATTTCACCAAAGATGATTATGGTCCTGAAAGTCGTGGATTTGTCGAGAATTCTTACCTCCGTGGGTTGACTCCTCAAGAGTTCTTTTTCCATGCTATGGGAGGAAGGGAAGGACTTATTGATACCGCTGTGAAGACATCAGAAACTGGATACATTCAGAGGCGATTGGTCAAGGCTATGGAGGACATTATGGTTAAATATGATGGGACAGTCAGAAACTCATTAGGTGATGTTATTCAATTTCTTTACGGAGAAGATGGTATGGATGCTGTGTGGATCGAATCACAAAAGCTGGATTCCTTGAAGATGAAGAAGTCAGAGTTCGATAGGACGTTCAAGTATGAGATTGACGACGAGAACTGGAACCCTACGTACCTTAGTGATGAACATCTTGAGGACTTGAAAGGGATTCGTGAGTTTCGTGATGTATTCAATGCAGAATATCAAAAACTTGAGGCCGACAGATACCAACTCGGGACCGAAATTGCAACAAACGGTGATAGTACATGGCCATTGCCTGTGAACATCAAGAGGCATATCTGGAATGCCCAAAAGACTTTCAAAATTGACCTTCGCAAGATTTCAGATATGCACCCTGTCGAAATCGTTGATGCTGTTGATAAACTACAGGAGAAGCTGTTGGTTGTTCCTGGTGATGATGCTTTGAGCGTAGAAGCGCAGAAAAATGCCACACTGTTCTTTAACATTTTGCTTCGAAGCACTCTTGCGAGTAAAAGAGTTTTGGAGGAATATAAGCTCAGCCGCGAGGCTTTTGAGTGGGTCATTGGTGAGATTGAATCGAGATTTTTACAATCGCAAGTAGCCCCAGGGGAAATGATTGGCTGCGTTGCTGCTCAATCAATCGGAGAGCCTGCCACACAGATGACTCTAAACACCTTCCATTATGCTGGTGTGAGTGCGAAGAATGTTACACTCGGTGTTCCCAGGTTGAGAGAAATTATTAATGTTGCTAAAAGAATCAAGACACCTTCCCTATCTGTTTACCTAACACCGGAAGCTAGCAAATCAAAGGAGGGGGCTAAGACGGTTCAGTGTGCTTTGGAGTATACCACACTCCGGAGTGTAACTCAAGCTACGGAGGTTTGGTATGACCCGGATCCAATGAGTACTATCATCGAAGAAGATTTTGAATTTGTGAGGTCTTACTATGAAATGCCAGATGAGGATGTTTCTCCCGATAAAATTTCTCCTTGGCTTCTTCGTATAGAGCTGAATCGCGAGATGATGGTTGATAAGAAATTGAGTATGGCAGACATTGCGGAGAAAATCAATCTTGAGTTTGATGATGACCTGACCTGCATATTCAACGATGACAATGCTCAAAAACTGATCCTGCGAATCCGCATCATGAACGACGAGGGATCTAAGGGCGAAGCACAAGATGAATCAGCTGAAGATGATGTCTTCCTTAAAAAGATCGAGAGCAATATGCTTACGGAGATGGCTCTGAGGGGTATTCCAGACATCAACAAGGTCTTCATTAAACAAGTTAGAAAAAGCAGGTTTGATGAGGAGGGAGGATTCAAGACCTCTGAGGAGTGGATGTTAGACACGGAAGGTGTTAACCTCTTAGCTGTGATGTGCCACGAAGATGTGGATCCAAAAAGGACAACGAGCAACCACTTGATAGAAATTATCGAAGTTCTCGGGATCGAGGCAGTTCGTCGTGCGTTGCTTGATGAACTTCGAGTTGTGATTTCCTTTGATGGATCTTATGTTAACTACCGCCATCTCGCCATCTTGTGTGATACCATGACCTATCGTGGTCACCTAATGGCTATCACTCGACACGGTATCAACAGAAACGACACCGGTCCTCTCATGAGATGCTCCTTCGAAGAAACAGTTGATATTTTGTTGGATGCTGCGGCTTACGCCGAGACGGACTGCTTACGTGGTGTCACTGAGAATATCATGCTTGGCCAGCTCGCACCTATTGGAACCGGAGACTGCGAACTGTATCTAAACGATGAGATGCTGAAGAATGCGATCGAGCTTCAGCTCCCTAGCTACATGGACGGTGTGGAGTATGGAATGACTCCTGGTCGTTCACCGATAACAGGCACTCCTTACCATGACGGCATGATGTCACCAACCTACCTCTCGAGCCCAAACATGCGTTTGTCGCCAATGTCAGATGCGCAGTTCTCACCATATGTCGGTGGCATGGCTTTTTCGCCTGCTTCAACTACAGGTTACAGCCCGTTATCACCTGGGTACAGTCCAAATTCTCTTGGTTACAGTCCAACTTCACCTGGATATAGCCCGACTTCTCCCGGCTATAGCCCCACTTCGCCGACCTACAGTCCCAGCTCTCCTGGCTATAGCCCAACAAGCCCTGCTTATTCTCCTACGAGTCCTTCATATTCACCTACCTCTCCTAGCTACAGTCCAACATCTCCAAGCTACAGCCCGACGTCCCCAAGCTACAGCCCGACATCACCCAGCTACAGCCCTACATCGCCTCGATACAGCCCGACATCGCCCGCTTACAGCCCGACTTCACCCGCGTATAGCCCGACCTCGCCAGCATACAGCCCGACGTCTCCTTCTTACAGCCCGACTTCACCGTCTTATAGTCCAACGTCGCCTTCTTACAGCCCTACTTCGCCATCATACAGTCCCTCGTCGCCGTCTTACAGCCCGACTTCACCTGCATACAGTCCTACATCTCCTGGCTACAGCCCGACTTCACCAAGTTACAGTCCAACATCGCCTAGCTACGGTCAAACGTCTCCGAGCTATAACCCGCAGTCTGCTAAATACAGCCCATCTATTGCTTACTCTCCTAGCAATGCAAGACTATCACCAGCTAGCCCTTACAGTCCAACTTCTCCTAACTATAGGTAAGTGCACATCAAGTGCTTTAATTAATCTTCTTTATTAGTTTCTCTGTTGATCTTAATCTTTGATTTTTACACTGCAGCCCGACATCACCATCGTACTCACCAACATCTCCATCGTATTCGCCTTCGAGTCCCACATACAGTCCTAACAGGTTAGAATCTTGAATCTGTTATATGATTGTCTTTTGTTTGTTGAATCTGAGCCTAACTGTCCTTTGTTCAGTCCATACAGCTCAGGAGCAAGCCCTGACTACAGCCCGAGCGCGGGCGGTTACTCGCCAACACTTCCCGGTTACTCGCCGTCATCAACAGGTCAGTACACACCACACGAAGGCCAGAAAGACGACAAGACTGGTAAAGAAGCCAGTAAAGATGGTAAAAACAACCCTTGAAAGAGAGAGAGTAAACTGTTGTGGCTTTTGTTAGTGTTATTGTAAATTGTTATAAAAGTTTACCCTTAAAAAAGGCTAAAGCCATCTCTATCCTTCAAAAACACAATATCATCATTATCATAAACTTTGGACATTTTTCGTCTATGGTTTTGTTATGTTTTGTTTCAGAAAGTAAAAACATGTGGAACGTTTTTTTCATCTTGTAATAACATGAAAGGAATCTTTTTATTTTTTATTTACTGTTGCTTCTTTGTTTAGGTTTTGGATATTTTTTTGTTCCTAGTTTCCGACAATAATGACTTTGAACAAATTCTTCAATGTGAATTTAAAGAAAAATAGGTAAGGATTGAAAAAAGCTTTATCTGGTTTTATTTCTTGTTTTATAGAATTCATCATTCACGCAATCATTTTATATATTATGACTTAATAAATGATGTATACTTTCAAGAATAATTTAATGGATATGGTTGATGCTTGTGAGATTTTGCATCGCTGTTTCTTTGACTCTCCTTTTACATCATTATTAAACAATTACTCTTTAATCAATAATTAACCATTTAAGAAAGAAAAAAATACAAATAAATCAATATTTAACCATTTAATCAAAATTAAAGCCAAACTCTTACGAATTAAAAAAGTGGAAAACGCTAGAACGTGTGCAGTTGTCCAAACAACTCCAATCACGTCGTGCCTCCACGTGTCCCTTCTTCTTCTCTTTCTCAAAATCATTTCACCTAAAATAATAAAAAAATATATAAATTTTCTAAAAATAAATCCATTTAACAAAAAGCAAAAATCCCCAAATCAAAAATCCCCAAAACAAAATTCAAAATCGTCATTTTTTTGGTTTTATTGAGCAGAGCAACAAACAACCCGAGCCCTGTTCGTTAGGGGCTTTTCGGTTTTTTGTTAGCTTCTTCTTCGTTTCTCCAAATCTCGTAAGCCATGGCGGAGAAAATCTCAGACGACGTGATGATGCTTCTACACGGCGACCTAGATTTGAAAATCGTTCAAGCGAGGCGGTTACCTAACATGGACATGTTCTCCGAGCATCTCCGCCGCTTCTTCACGGCGTGCAACACCTGCACAACCGCCACAGACGACGTAGATCCGAGAGAAAGAGACAGAGACAGAAACGGCGGTCGCGGCGGCGATAGAATCCGCGGCCACCGCCGCGTAATCACGAGCGATCCTTACGTCACCGTCGTAGTCCCGCAATCCACGCTCGCGCGGACGCGCGTGCTCAAAAACTCTCAGGATCCTCTATGGGACGAGCATTTCAACGTCTCCGTGGCGCATCCCATGGCTTACCTCGAGTTTCAGGTCAAAGACGACGACGTATTCGGAGCTCAGATCATCGGAACCGCTAAGATCTCCGCTCGCGACATCGTCTCCGGCCAAAGAATCGCCGGATGGTTCCCTATCCTCGGCGCGTCGGGGAAACCTCCGAAGAAGGAGACGGCTCTATACATCGACATGAAATTCACACCGTTCGATCAGATCCACGCCTATAGAATCGGAATCGCCGGAGATCCGGATTTTAACGGCGTTAAAAAGACGTATTTCCCCGTTAGGAAAGGGAGTCATGTAAGGCTATACCAAGATGCTCACGTTATAGACGGAATGTTGCCGGAGATTGGGTTAGATAACGGAGAGGTTTATCAGCACGGAAAGTGTTGGGAAGATATTTGCTATGCAGTCTCTGAAGCTCACCATATGATTTACATTGTTGGCTGGTCTGTGTTTCATAAGGTTAAGCTTGTTAGAGAGCCTACAAGGAAGTTGCCTAGAGGTGGTGATTTGACTCTTGGGGAGCTGTTGAAATACAAATCAGAAGAAGGTGTTCGTGTTTTGTTGCTTGTTTGGGATGATAAGACTTCTCATGATAAGTTCGGTATAAGCACGGTTAGTGTTTTTACTAGATAAATGTAGAAACTTTGCTAGTTTTTTTAGCTTGAGAGTTTTGTAGTTGCTAAGTGCTAAATTTGAATGTATTGAAGTTTCTTGTGAGGATAGTTCATGTTTAGATAGGCTATTTGGTGTTTTCGACAATAAGACGTTCGGTATAAGCACGATTAGTGTTTGTGAGACTTTTCCTAGTTTTTGAGCTTGGGAGTTTACTAGTTGCAAAGATATAGCTTTCTTTATGATGTTTCTGTGGAGGGTAGTTGATGTTTAGATAGGCTATTTGGTGTTTGAGTTTTGTTGCTTGTGTGGGATGGTAAGACTTCTCATGACAAGTTTGGCATAAGCACGGTTAGTGTTTTACTAGATAAATGTAGAAACTTTGCTAGTTTTTGAGCCTTAGAGTTTAGTAGTTGAGGATAGTTTATGTTTAGATAGGCTGTTTGGTGTACTAGACGTTGAGATGTTGTATGTATGGACTTTTTTTATTGTAGCCTGGAGTTATGGGGACACATGATGAAGAGACAAGGAAGTTCTTCAAGCATTCTTCTGTGATATGCGTATTGTCACCTCGCTATGCTAGTAGTAAGCTTGGGTTGTTCAAACAACAGGCAAGTTCTAGCTCTTCTGAATTTATTGATCATGATAGTTTGATTTGATATGTTTGTGTCATATAAGGGATGTCTGGAAATGTCTTGATTCTAATCCATATTGGCTTTGTGGCGTTTTGGGTTTGGCATAGTTATTATCTTTCCTTGGACTTATCAAGTTTAATATGTGTTTAATTCCTAGGTTGTTGGTACTCTCTTCACGCACCATCAGAAGTGTGTTCTTGTAGACACTCAGGCTGTTGGTAATAATCGCAAGGTCACAGCTTTTATTGGAGGCATCGATCTTTGTGATGGACGCTATGACACGCCTGAGCACCGGATATTTCGCGATCTTGACACTGTATTTAAGGATGACTTTCACAATCCTACATTTCCAGTGAGTAAATGATTATTTGCTGGTTGTTTTCAATCTAGAATCGTAATTCTATACTTGCTTATGATTCGTATCATATTGTTTCTACCATCAGGCTGGTACTAAGGCTCCAAGACAACCTTGGCACGATTTGCACTGTAGGCTAGATGGGCCTGCGGCATACGATGTTCTCATAAACTTTGAGCAGAGGTGGAGAAAGGCGACACGATGGAAAGAGTTTAGCTTACGTTTAAAAGGGAAAACTCGCTGGCAAGATGATGCTTTGATCCGGATAGGACGCATCTCGTGGATTCTAAGCCCGGTGTTTAAATTTCTAAAAGATGGTACTACGATTGTTCCAGAGGACGATCCAGTTGTTTATGTTTCCAAAGAAGATGATCCTGAGAATTGGCATGTTCAGGTACTTCCAGTTCCAGACTTTACCATGCAATTATTTGTTTCAATTTTTACTTAACCTAACTGTTTCTTTGACTTTCAGATATTCCGTTCTATCGACTCAGGATCTGTGAGAGGATTTCCAAAATTTGAAGATGAGGCCGAAGCTCAAGTTAGTAATTCAAATCATTTGCTATTATTACTAGTATCCAGTGGATGCTGTTTTATAAGTCTTTAAAATTATTGATTTAATGCAGAATCTAGAATGCGCGAAGCGCCTTGTAGTAGATAAAAGCATCCAGACCGCATACATACAGACAATCAGATCTGCTCAGCATTTCATATATATCGAGAATCAGTATTTCCTGGGTTCTTCTTATGCTTGGCCTTCTTATAGAGATGCAGGTAGGCCTTTCTCAATAGAATGCTCACATTGCATAGGCTAAAAAAATATTCATGTGATTAAGTTCTAAAATTGCCCTCAATTGCGAGTTTTGTATGCCACCTCTATTTTCTAGGCTGTGTAAATGAACTTTCTCTACTGTGAATTTTCTGATTCTTCATTCTTGATTTGAATGAGCAGGAGCTGACAATCTTATTCCTATGGAGTTGGCACTAAAGATTGTTAGTAAAATAAGAGCTAAAGAAAGGTTCTCTGTTTACGTCGTCATACCGTTGTGGCCTGAAGGAGACCCAAAGTCGGGACCTGTGCAAGAAATTCTATATTGGCAGGTAAAGACTCCTTAGCTGATTGCATTATTAGGCACTGTAAGATGTTACTTCCCGTTTCTTTGCAATATAAACTTAACAGTTGTCTTTGTTATCCAGAGCCAAACTATGCAGATGATGTATGACGTTATAGCACGAGAACTAAAGGCGGTGCAGTCAGATGCTCATCCTCTAGATTACCTTAACTTTTATTGCCTTGGTAAACGAGAAAAGCTTCCAGATAATACACCGCCCACAAATGGCAGTACGGTAAATAATATTCAAAGACTAAGAACTTCTTCATGCGTAAATAACTCTTAGCTAATATAGATATATATATATATATATATAGAGAGAGAGAGATCCCATTTATATTAATTTTTCGTATGATCATTTTACTGCATTTTTCAGGTATCGGATTCGTATAATCTCCAGCGTTTCATGATTTACGTGCACGCGAAAGGGATGATAGTAGACGATGAGTATGTGCTAATGGGATCTGCTAATATCAACCAAAGATCTATGGCCGGCACCAAAGATACCGAAATAGCCATGGGAGCATATCAACCTCATCACTCATGGGCTCACAAAGGAAGACACCCACGTGGCCAGGTTTGCCTTTCCTCCTTCTCCATCACCATATAACCATAACCAAACCTCAATAGTGGCTCTATTTCATTAGAATCTCTATCTTTTCGAACATAGAGCGAGTTTCAATCATAGATTAAAAACCAGAAAATAAAATGAAAGGCTACGTTAGAACAGCTTACGATTTGCGAGAAACCAATATTATTCGACCCCAATGCCACTTTGGATGCATAAGAAGTTATTTTTTTCGTCTCTTTATGTAAAGTGAAACAACTATAGATAGAGTCTCTTGAATTATGTAAGAGAGGTGTTGGTTGATATGTCTCTCTGTATATCCACACATAGGTTAGAATAAGCGTTGGATCTTCGATAAAACCATATTATTCGACAACTATAGAATATCTTGTAATAACAAAACACATGTAAGAAAGTTGTCGTTGATATGTCTCTTATGTGTGGATCCACACGCAGGTGTATGGATACAGAATGTCACTATGGGCAGAGCACTTGGGCAAAACGGGAGACGAGTTTGTTAAACCGTCAGATCTCGAATGCGTGAAGAAAGTGAACGAGATGTCGGAGAGAAACTGGGAAAGATTCGTGGATACGGAGTACAAAGAGCTGCAAGGACACTTGATGAAGTATCCATTACAAGTAGACAAAGATGGTAAAGTAAGCTCTTTGCCTGATTACGACACTTTCCCGGATGTTGGTGGTAAGATCATTGGAGCTCATTCTTTAGCTCTTCCTGATACTCTTACCACTTAAACACACATATACATACATACATATATGTTTTATATTTGTTTAAACAATCTCTCTCTCAGCATTTTTTTGAAAAGGGTTTTTTACTTAAGATCCTGCAAATAATGTTTGTGAGTTTGTACATTTTTTAACTGTTTGTTGTTTTTATTTATTCTTTTGTGATTTGTTTCTTTGGGGTATAGAGAGTGAAAAGTGTTGAGGCAAGAAAAATGTTACGATATTTGTTTTATTTCCAATAATAAATTATATATGATGATCTGTTGTTGAATAATAAAAAGTAAAACAACTATATTAAATTTCATAATTCATACTAGTAGGCAAATTCCGAAAACACCATGTTTATGATTTTAGGTCAAAAATAGCATCACAAGTTTTTTACGGCTAAAATACTACTAAAAGATTTTAATGATATTTTGGACATGACAATTTGTGATGCTATTTTTAGATAAGAAAAAAACATTTATAGTTGTGTATTAAAGATCTTGTCGTTAACTAATTTTCTAATGTCATACTTTTGTGTTAGAAAGAAAACAAATATTAATCAAGAACTTGTAGCTTCACAATCTTCGTTGGTTTCTTATCATCAGAAGAAGATGTATCGTTACGCTTCATATTTCTCCGGTTCACAAACTCCGAGAATGACTGAATCTCCGGTAGCCTTATAGGCAAACGGCGGCTCGCGTTCACCACTAGCTGCTGTGTCGTTTCATCGACCTGTGGTGGCTCCTCTATTTCCTCGACTATATCGGTCACCACCACCATAGATGGCTCTTCTTCTACTTCTTCTCTAACCAAATCGATAACTGGTCTAAGCCTTGTCATTAGCTCGTCTCTGCTTACGGTTCCTAACCATCTCACAGTATTCGCTATCTGCGAGTAGTAAAACGATTTCCCTGCTTTGCTGTATTTTGTATAGCACTCGTTTTCGAGAAACTCTGATGCTTTTTGAGAATCAATCCTGCGATATACATACCAAAGGTTAGGTTCCAATTAAAATTACGATCATAGAGATTAGTGAGAGAGAGAGAGAGAGGTTTATAAGCTTTTCTTACTCTTCTACGCCGACGAGTAGCTGGAGTACACGTGTCAGTTCATTTAAGAGTCTCTGCTTGCTAGATTCCCTTAGTGATTCAGATATTGCATTCTTCTCTGACTTTTTCACCTGAAAAACAGTTCAAAATAGTCTTTTTGCTCAGTTAAAAAATGGAGGAGAGATGTTACTGAAGATGATAAAAAGTGAATCTGTTAACAAACCTGTTTATTACTTTCATAGTACTTTTCCTCGGCTCGTTCAAGTAAAACCAGTTTCTCATCGAGTCCCAACTTTTTCGATAGTCTAGGTCCTGCTAGGCTCTTAGACGAATCAGCGTCATCTGCGTGTAGATTAATCAACAATCTTAAAGAAGTGTTTTCCTTAAAATATCGATATGGCTTAGCTATATATAACGAAAGTGTGTTACCATCTGAATCTGAGATTTCCTCCTCGGAATTGCTTCCATCGTCATTACGGTTCCAGAACTCAGAGTGTTGCCCCTCGTTGCTCATACAGTTCGAGCTTTCACAAAAGAATGTGCACGGAGTTAAGTTTTAAGACATTTTATAACCTCGCTGCTTATTCATATGCGTGGTTTAAAAGCAAAACCTTGTGATGAAGATTCGAGAAGAGTTGTGTCTACGGGAAGTAGTAGTACTCGTGAGCTCCTCCAAGCAATGAGAAACTTTGTTTGGATGCTTACATGCATCACAAGTTTTTTCGCATTGCTGAACAGAGAACTGTTTTGCAATAAAGTATATCAGCAGCTTAGTTTAATAGAACGGTAAGATATTTGATTTCACAAGTCCACACACCTCTTCACCAAAGCTCTCAAGAATCTTTTTTCTTCGGCATCCAGAGCCTTCACAGTATGTTACAATCTAAAAGCATACAACATGAATAAGAGTAAGTATTCGGCATAAATACATTGAGCCTTTAGAGAAACAAGAAAAGTATTTACCTGCTCAAAGTCAGATGTAGGCTTCTTTGAGGTTGGTGATTTCTTATTCTCCGAATTCCGTAGTATAAACTCCTAGCAACGAGTTGGTAAAATGAGCTAATGAAATTAACCTATAGAATGAAAAGTTATGTAGCCAGAAACTATCATGACCAGAGAGAAATATTACCATTTTCTTTCTATCGTCTACTCCATAGTATAATACACTTCGTGAGGGTTGTTGATCCCGACCTGCTCTACCAGATTCTTGATAGAAAGATTCCATTGATTTCGGAACGTTGAAATGACAAACCATTCTAACATCCTTCTTATCGATACCCTATAAAGCCAAGTAGTCTCATCATGCAACAGTAATAAGATGAAACACAACCTCAACATCAGAAAGAATCTTAGTTGCATACCATTCTGTAGAAACACCATAGGTGCAGCGAGAGCTCCAAAACGTAGTAAGATACAAAGATTATGATCATAACTTAGAATCCAGTTTAAAAGTATTTTAGAGTGTTATTCCTACCCGAACGCCACTGTGGCAACTATAACTTGCTTTTTTGAGGACAGCCAATCATCTAAAACAGCACTCCGCAGTTTACTATTGAGTCCTGCATGATAGGCTGTGAACATAAATATAAACACGTGTCAGCATTTGTGGCTGAATATTGAAACACATAGAGATAGAATAGAAAGATGGTTTGTTTACCAGCAGAAGAGATCCCAGTACTGGAAAGATGAATAGACAAGTCATCACAGGTTGTACGCTCAAGGCAATAGATAATTGCACAAATATTTCCACATGATTTGAGCAAGTTGCACAAATCAGTATACGCATTGCCTAAGAGATCTTTGTACCGAACTACACCAACATAAACTTATTTCAGATGATAGGAAACCCATTCTTTGACAGTACTCAAACAAAACAGTACTGAGAATACCTCAAAACAGTTTACAGAAAGAAAATGTCATAAACAAATTAATAGCAAGGAAAGAAACCTTCATAAAAGATATTTGGGCGATTGAAAGATGACTTGAGGACCAAAGGATTCCGCAAACTCAAGGAGTCGATAACATCCTTTTGCACCCTGCAAAAATATTACTGTTTGAGAAACGGCTCTACAATTTACATACATATTCATCTAATGCACTTAAATAGAAGATCACTTAGGAGCAGCAGTAGCGGTTAAAGCCAACACTGGAACATCAGCAAAAGAATCTCTCAAGGTTGAAAGTTGACGATAGCTAGGTCTATTTTAAGACAAAGTGGTTAGACTATAGTAAGAGCCCATCCACACTAATGTCGACACAACAACAGATATAATGAACCTGAAGTCGTGCCCCCATGATGAGATGCAATGCGCCTGGGATATAAATAAACAGTCAGAAACAAATTAAGCCAACTTCGAAGTTCCAAACCTGAAGCTTTCCTTCTTACTCTTGTATAGGCATTAAAACGCTTTACCTCGTCTATGGCTATAAGATTGAGTAAACCCCTGGAATGGAGCTTTGTCAGCTTCGACATAAATCCTTTAGTCGCAATCAACTCCGGAGTAACGTACAACAACCTTACAGAAGGTTTTCCAGAATCAAGATCTTCATGGATCTAAAACCCAAAATCAAGAATAACATCAAAGAAGATCACATAATACAATATGTTATTCAGATCATCCAGCATACAATAAACACTTGAAGTGAAATAACACGAAGAATTCATCTAAAAGTGATTCTATCATCGTTATAGCGAAGCACATAACATGAGTAAGTATATACATTTTGGTGAAAGAGATTAGATAATAGACAAAGCTTAGAAACACACTTGAGCTTAAAAATCACCTTGTTCCTAACATGTGTAGGTTGTGTTGATGAGAGATACTCAGCAGCTATACCTTTCTCCTTCAAGGCAATAACTTGGTTTTCCTTTTTTTCCCACAAAGAGAAACACCAAACAATCCTTCAAAATTAAGCTAAAAGAGAAGAACACAAATAAAAAAAGAGCAATAACAATGCACTTACCATTAAAGCTGTGAAAGCAAAAAAAAAACACCAAGACAAAAACATAACACACAAATTAGAGATAACCAAATCCAAAACACACACATACAAACACACACACACACACACACAAACACACACACACACACACAAACACACACACACACACACACACAAACACACAAATCCTCCATTGATGAAATCAAACAAAGATATTACCAATCAAAGGAGAAACAACGAGGACGATTCCATGTTTAGCTAGTGAAGGTATTTGATAACAAATCGATTTTCCTCCTCCCGTAGGCATCAAACAAAAGCAATCTCTTCCTAATCTCAAAAAATCAAAATCAAACAACACACACAGAAGAGAAAAACCTTAAGAATCGATTTCAATGTCTCTTCATGCGTATGTGTAAACCTTAAGAATCGATTTCAATGTTTCTTCATGAGTATGTGTAAGAGGATATGTTACCAGAGAGAACGGCTTGAATCGCCTCGAGCTGTTTCCCTCTGAAATCTCCGTGACCGAAATGCCATCGCAGAAGCTTCACTAACGCTTCTTTTCCGGCGATATTCTTATCGGAGCGGCGTATATTCGTCACAGGCAACGGCGATTTCTCCATATCTCCGATCAAATGCCTAAAAGTTTCTCAATGTGTCGCAGCTTCTTCGAGACGCTGCGTGAAAGTGAAGAAGGAGATTCGGAAAAATAAAAACGACGTGTCGTTCTTAATTACCGTTAACGGACATCGTGCCGTTTTGTTTGCACCAAAACGACATGATAAAGACGCGAAGGAATGAAAACGCTTGCTATAAAAAGATTATTATTTATTTTTTTGACATCCTATAAAAAGATTATTTTGTATGCTAATCTTTCTCTAATACAAGTTTAATGTTTTGGTACATTATCAATTAAGTATACTTCTTTAACATTAAACCCAAATCAAAACTTGGATATATAAGTTGTATAAAACCAATGAAGAAAGCAAAAAGAAAACAGATTCAAAACATTAATAACCAAAAAAAACATAATCATGCAAATGGTGGTAAAAACATTTGAAAACAACTTTGATAAGAAGACTTAACCATCTTAGTAATACTATTATCACTAAACTTAAACACTTGAACATTATTGGCCTCTTTTTCATCAATAAAATAAATCGAATTCTCCAAACATCCATAATAATCTCTAGCCGAGATTTCGAAACAACTATCAGTAGCCATCACAAAAGTTTTATCTTCCAATGACTTAACCTCGACCCATTCGAAAATTTCCATGTTCATCTTGAAAACCTTAAAACCAACGGTTCTCTCGATATTCGTCGTTCTATTTACGCGAAAACTTTTTGAGAAACGAAGAACTACGCATATTTCTCCAAGATACTCGACTAGTCTCTTGTCTTTACAAATACAAGTTTCGTCGTCGTTGTAGTAGTCCATTGGTGTTGAAGATGTAAATTGAAAAATATTGAGTTCATCGGATAAACTTACCCACCATACCGCGCCTTTTAAATCTAATGCATAGATTTGACCTACATGAACTATAATATCCGAAAAATATTGAGCTTCTCTATCTAAAATCCTTGTCCAATAATGTGCGTAATTATTGTTATTGTTTCCTTCACTAGTATTGCACCACCATATTTTCTTCTTTTTATCAACCGCGAAAACGAGATTTTCCACGAGGATAACTCTAGCGAAATTGTGTGATATTCTATACGAGTTTTCTGCGTCGAAAGTTTGATGAATCTCCGACACGGTAAAATCCAAAAGATTTAGGGTTTGGTCGGAAAATTTCATCGAAAAACGTGAGAGAGGGTAAAATAGTCTTTTACAATTTTCTTCGTCGGTTACGTCGGTATCTTGTGCTTTGATTAGCCATCCTTTGTCGGGTTCCATCGAGAGGATCACACGAAAGAAAACCGCAGGAGAGAGTAAACAATTTTTCTCATCTTTGTCGGGAAGCAAACGTATGCGGTTGCGGTTTTCACGTTTAGGGAAACGTTTAGTTACTACAACCGCATAACGCAAGAATTTACAAATGCTGCGCATACGAAGAAGCTCAACTTTTGAAAAGACACGGTTGGATATTTCGTCGACTATCTCTTGTGGTAAATTAGACCACATGGTGACATTACTCATATCTTATGTCTCTCTCTTTTTAAATATGTTTTGTTTTAATTTAGGTCAATAAAAGATATGTATATATACTAAAACTTTGAGAGAAAGACTCGTTAAGGATATTTCTTTTTTTTATTTGGTCAACTAAAGATTTAATTAATTACCTTAGATACTATGAAAAGTTTTGTTAAGTATATTAAATTAGTTTGTTTTTATATATATTAATAAAACTGTTTCCTATCACAATAATTAACTTCTTGTTTTTTTGGTCAAACAATTAACTTCTTGACTAAATAAAAATTTAGTCTTTTTTATTTAAAACTTTTATATTGTTGGAGTAATTGAAAAGGTACATTTATTAAATTGTACTTAGTAAAATTACACTTTTAAGTTTGTACATTGCAAAAATATATCCAATTAAACTCTATTTACATAAATACTACTAGACATTAAATATAGAATTCAAACAAACTCTATGAAGAACTACAAATAAACTGTATGTTTATTGTTTAGTGATTAGTTTTGAAAGGACTAGTATTTAATATTTATGGTTTGTATGATTTCAATATTTAGTGTTAAAATAAAATCTAAAGATGTAATTTTGTAAGAACTCCATTATTATAAATTATCGGATCCAATTTCAAACCACACAAATTTGGAGGAAATGGACATACAAAACGCTATTAACTAACCCTTTCTTTTTTTTTTTGTGCAACTAACTAACCCTTTCTATAACAATTTAATCTTAACAAAATTTGTTTTTTACACTCAAAATATACAACTTTTTTTTGGTTATTGTTTTACGATGTAACAATGTTCAAAAGAGACACTCTATGTTGAATAAGTCGTCTAGACAAGTAATTTAACTCGTCATTAATCACTTCAAGTCCCTCATTAAGCATTGCTAATCTCCCAAGCATAGTTTGCACATCAATGTCTTTCACAATCTTCTTACTAATGATTCTTCCATAAAAAGAAAATATCATAGTTTTATCAACACATCCAAATTCAACATTCTTCTTATAAGTATCACCTAAAGAAGAAAGAAACTTCAATAGTGACTCGAATATCGATATCGTCGATGTGTGAGATTGCCTTAGAATGTTGGACAACGTAGAAGAGTGTTGATCAAGTTTAATCACTTGAGATTTCTTCTTTGTTTGTTTTCTTCCAAGGGATAAAAGTTGTCTTTTCGCAAGGTTCTTGATTTTCTTGCTAAACCTAATGTAAGTGTGAATCTCGGACTCAACGATAGAGAGATCTCTTCCGCGTCTGCGTAGGGTGGATTGCAATTCTTGGATTTGCTCCAAGAATGTTTCTATCAAGTCTCTTGTGGCATAAGTTACATCAAGTAACAATATAGATTCATCAAAAGCTTGTTCCACAAGTTTCGCGTTGTGAGAAAGGCAAAGAGCTTGTTGTCCTTGAGGAGAACAAATGATTTGTTCATTGACAAAGTCATAGAGCTCGACGAGTTTGGCTAAACCAAGTTGGATTCTTGAAGAAGTTGATGGAGAAGAGTTTAAATCTTGAATGTTTTTGAGCTTTTCTTGAACTCTTTGTGCTTTTGGATGGATTAGTCTTGTAGGCAAACTAATAGACCTAGTTGGTAGATACATAGAAAAAGATGATTTTACCATATTTTAATTCTATGAGGCAAACATTCAAGAAAGATTTAAACTTTGAGATGGGTTTTTGTGGGTTAAGGTTCAAAGATATATAACATAGGAAAATTCAAAAGATAAATACAAAATAACCCTTTTTAAAAAGATTTTAATGTGGTAAGAGCAACTGGGCATGTGTTTAAAATTACCTTATAATATGAGGATATTAGCATAACCATTCTCTTTTGTGCTTATTTTAGTCATCTTTATGTGGTCATGAAATTAGCAACGTCAAGATTTCTTGAATATTATTATGATTATCTTGTTTCTTTTTTATGTATCCTCCATCATTGCTGGCAAACTCAAAGATGTGTTTGGTCTCGAGAAAGAAAAAAAAAACATGACAACGAAGGGAAACATTTTCCAAGGAGAGATTTATACCTATAAAAAATATTGGCACAAATATAAAAACTAAGGCTTTGAAAAAAAATAATCAAATGTTTATAACCAAATTTTTTTATTTGTGTAATCTTATAACCAAATTTTTATTTTCCTTCAACCACTTTAGTATATTCTTTGTTATAATACTCTCTGTATTCTTCTTTCCTAATTGTAATATCAAATATCATATAAACAAGTTTTATTTCTAAAATATTTAAATAGTATTTTGTGTTAAGAATTGTGTCATTCCAAATTCGGTGTGATACTATTACATCATATTAAGATAATTTCTTTTTTTTCATAGCCTTAACTTTTACATTTGTGCCAATATATGTTTACACATAAATAATTATGTAAATTTTATTAATTATAAGATGCTCTAACATAAAAGCACGTAGTTTAAGATCTATTGAAATTTAAATATTTTTTTTAATTGCCAAATAAATATCGTTGGTCTAAAGTATCAAAATACTTTAAATTTATTTAGAAACTTAAAAAATATATAAAATAAAACAAAATCTCAAGAACATCATAATATTATAATATAATATTATGAGACAGAAGAAGTAATTTTAGCATACCAATAAAAGTGACCCAAAAGCCATTAATTATATGTCAAAGACTTTCTAGTTGTTTTTAAAAAAGGGAGAATCACAAAACTACACCATTTGAATTACATTTCACAAAACTACACCATTTCAAAAATATTTCACAAAACTACATCTAAACACTCAAAATTAAGAGTGATTTACACAATAGAGCACTTTTTAACACTTGCATATCAAAATAAAACACTTTTGTGATACGAGACACTTTTTACATTTTTTATTTTTTAAAATACAGTTTTACCCTTCGTGTACATAAAAGTCGTGTACAGAAAGTTGTGGATACACAACGTTGTGTACAGAAAGTTGTGGATACACAACGTTGTGTACATAAAGTTGTGAATACGTTTTATGTTATGTGAACATACTTTTGTACAATTTTGTAAATGTATTTTAATTTATTCTAAAATATATTATTTCAATAATTTTTTTGTTTATCATATATCTACTTACATAAATAATTTATATTTAATATTTACACTCCCATATGTTTTTGTAATATTCTTAATAAATGTGAATGAAACATGTTGATATTAATAAGTGAAAACACGAAAATTACATGTACATCAAAACATATAAATTTTTAAATTCATTATTAAAACCTATTTATTCATTTTTGAACATGAACCATCATATAATTTTAACTACAAAATTTATTTAAACTTGAACACAAATCATCATATGAATTGTCTATGATATATAAACTCATTGGAATAAAATTTAAAATCGTCCATTCTACTTTGAACATTTGTACAATTCTATGTGGACATATATAAAAACATTAGATATTGACTAGTTGTCCACAAATGTTGATTTATTCATAAATAAAATATATAAATGTGGATATCAAAATATAGATATTAAAATTTTATAAATCAATATACGAAAATAAATTATTTTATATTACCCTAGAAAATTAAAATTAGAATGCAAAATAGAAAAATGAGAAAGAATATGATTGTGAAATTTATGTAGAATAAATGAATTGATGGGTAATTTAGTCTTTTATGACAATAAAATGCATCTATGTCAAAAAGTGCTCTAAAATGTAATTCATGTTTTAAAAAGTGTGTCATGATGTAATTTTCTCCAAAATTAAATTCAAATAAACCTTACCCACACAATCCTACCCACACAATCCTACCCCCTTAATACTATACCCTAAACACTAATTAGCAAACCCAAATGAAAAAAAATGTGGTAATTTTTTGGTAATTTTTTAAAGGATAAATCAAGCTTTTAAAATTTTGAAAGGGTGTAGTTTTGTGAAAAAATTAAATTAGATGTAGTTTTGTGAAGGAGGGGTTGAAAGAGTGTAGTTTTGTGAATTTCTCTTTAAAAAAGGTTAGTAGAATCTTGTTCAACAAATTTGATTCATTTCCTACTCATGTCTATAATTTTCTCCGTAGGATTTTATTATTTTAGTAGGAGACAAGGAGATATAAGTTGTATTATTGTACTAATATATAGAGAACATGACAGAAGAAGTTATAAGAATAAACAAATAGTAAAAATTAATTAAATTTTTTAGTCAAAAAGTTTGAAGGGGTCATCAAAAATGATTAGTGTATTACTACCAAAAAATGTTGACCACTTGTCCTTTATAAATCTTCCCTAATTGATTCTTTGAACATTGTCCTCTTTTTAAAATCTCAATGATTAGCAATCTAATTACACTGAAACAGTCATAATACTTTGTACCTGGCTACTAGTAGTGTTCACAAATATTGTAAATGTTAAAAAAAAGAATAATTTTTTGATCAGATATTGTTGTCTGATTTAGCAGGAGAACAGACCAAATTTCCAATATTTTTTATGATATTTGCATATATACACTAGAATATATTGATGGTTAAATCAATGGTTCATCCACTTTAGAGCAAAATAGTGGTTTTTGTCACAAAACACATTATTCATGTGTAACTAATTAAGACCGATAAGAAAGTCGTAATAAAAAATACTCCATAGAATTTTTGGTAGACATAAATCTGCTAAAAAATTTGTAGTTTTTTAAATCATTTTTCGTGGTTCTATATATATATATATATATTTCCGTAGTTTCTTAATTAACCACAAAAATACTTTTATGAAAAATTTGTGGATGTACAAATAATTTTAATAGTGTTCGTTAATTTTAGTATGGTTGTTTCGAGTTTCGCTATGTTTATTTTAGAAAAAGTCATTTAATTTTCAAACCTGTATGAATAAGGCATTAAATTCTAAAATTTTTTAACAGCCAAAAAATTGGGGCCTGAGGGATGTAAATTGGCAGTCAAAAAAGTTCGAAATTTCAATAGCTTATTTGCACAAATTCGGATTTTTCCACTGTTTTCTCATGTTTTTTTAGTAAATTTAACAACTTAGGAACTTGATTAGATAGTGACATGAAGATATAAAAGGTTGGTCCAATTTGGCCACATATTTTATAAATAGTAGACTACTCAATAAGTATTTTGAATTAAAATAAAGAGAGCAAAGCTTGGCAAGCAAGATTAGAGTTCCTTTCCAAGAAACTTGTCCAAGAATATTCAACAATGGTTTTTATCCTATAAATACATAACATTCTTTTATTTATCTCAACCAAACATAAACACCATACAACATAGACTAGTAGTACTAAACACAATTTCTTCGAAAATTACGATCATGTCTCGTTTCGCGTCTTTCTTTGGTTGTTTTGTTCCTAAATCTAGCTCAAGGATTAGCTCGAACGATGGTAGTAACTCGGAAGTTTTGTCTTTAGAGAAGCCAAAAAG